>CM046662.1:119271282-120551282 GCA_025594165.1 Tamias sibiricus | reverse complement strand
TAAAGATGAGGCGGATGAAGGTTACTAAGTTGACCAAATTCACATAGCTGGTAAATTAGAGTGATTTGAATGTTTGTCTGTCTCACTCTTCTGCTGTTTGAAGTGTACAATGTGCACCAGCTCTTTAAGTCTATCAAAAATACCTAAAGAGCTAAATACTGTGAGATGGATTAGGTAAGGCCTTTGCACTGAAGGAATGGAGTGAAAAGAAATAAAAGACGGTATCGACTGGTTATCTTAACAACAACAATTAAACATTTGGATGCTGAGAGTGTTTGGATTGAATAAATACTGTCTTTTGGTGGCGATGACACACTTTTGTGGGTAAACAAATATGGGAATAATTCTCTCTGCATGCTATAGGTCAAGATGTGAGACATCAGTGGAAGAGTGCAAACAGTTTATTCTGTTTATTTGCTTTATTGATTATCTTCATTGTGTCAGGGAAGATACTATAGACAAAATGGAAGCACTTGTGCTCCTTATCCCCTTTCCTTCCTGAAGTCTTTAGGAGGTAAAGGATAAGGTTGGCATCTACTCCAAAAGTATCAGGGAGACTCTGGTGGCCCAGAGAGGGTAGCAAGAGATGTCAGAGCCTGAGCGGACGGAGGCTCGTATAGACAGTACCAGGCCGACCTGACTTAGGGTACCAGAGCCGAGGCCAAGCAATCCGTGTGTGCCTGCAGGGAATTGGCCTAGTGTGGGGAATTGAAGCCCAAACTGATTGAGGAAGATGTCCATGGAGAAGGGGACAGTGTGACATACGGAGTTAGAGCCAAAGCAGAATGAAGTGGGCATCCTGTGTGAAGGTGACCCAGAGCTCACTTAAGGTTTGGAAATTGTCCACAAAGAGAGATGGCTGGGGGTGGGTGACAGAGTTCACAAGATGAGGAGATGGTAGAGGCAATGAATTGGTTACATACAGGAGTGTGGATCAAATAAGTAAATCTGTTAAGGATAATGCAAGCCAGTTTATTCATGGTTGGAAAAGGGAGTTACAAATATGGAACAGGAAGAAGTTAGAACAACTTTTGTGAGCTGATTTGGAATTAGAGACATCAGTATGACTCATAATTTTCAAAATATATAAATAGATAGAGAAATACATAGGAACAGACATTGCTTAGCTCTGTTTGCCTTGAGGATGTGGGAACAACAGCAATCCAATAGCACTGAGTATACCTATGTGCAATGTCAGTTTCTAATACCATTCTCCACTAAAAGGAGCCAAGGTTCTTTGGAGAACTGGATAATTCTTGGGTTGGAGCAGAAAAAACACAGCCTGGAACATCTCATTTTGCAGAAAGTGTAACTGAGACACAGTCACACGTTCAATAAAATGAAGATAGGACAATTCTAAAGCAGGAACAGGAAAAAAATTAAAATCTAGAAAATTTATGCACTAATATTATTTGACAAATATCTTTAACTTCTGTTTCAAGAAACAGTGAGAATCAGAACTGATGCATCAAGACTGAGGTTAAAGCAGGAAAGAGAGAGATCACATCCCAAAGAAAAACCATCTATCCAATAAAATGTTTAAGGTATTTATATATCACCTTTTATGATTTCCTTATGTTGACTGACTTTAGTAATAAGCCAACCACTTCCTAGCCCTGATCAACTGGGACAAAGAGACCTTCCACTGCAAAAAGTGAATTGCTAACTTGCCAAAGTCATGCACACAAGTAGATTCTAGAATGCCATTAAAGGTGGGATGGGAATGTGAGGTTTTCAGAGTCCTGTCACTCAACAGCTGTGAAACTTGTCAAACCTCAAGCTACTTTCTGTTTAGGTTTCTCTGTAAAGTAGGGGACTCAAACAGGAGAATCTCTAAGATCCAAATGTGTCACCACACTTATTCTGTTTTTCTCTCACTGTGGGGGCTGAAGAAACCTTAAGCGTTTCATCCAGTTATCACTGTTGGGCCAAGGTGCTCTGCCTCATCGCTGGGCTGCGTCCCAGCTGAGATGACTGCTTGTCTAATCAGGTCCCTCCTGCTTCTGAGTACCCAGCCTGGATTGCTGTCGGATGTCCATATGTAAATGACAGATGAGGTGACCAGTTGATGATTGCAATTAGGAACCACCAGATTATGGTGTTAAAGACAAGGCCACAGGAATCACTTTTATCAGCTCTGACCCTTCTGAGATTTAAATTCTGATTTTTCCCTTTCTCTTTTTTTCTCTGATTTGGAAAATGACCAGCACTTGGACTAGTCACCTTTCCATCACTATGATGAAATACATAAGATCATCAGCTTACAAGGAGAACAGAATTATTTTGGCTCACAATGTTGGAGGTTTTGGTCCATGATTGGGTAGACTTACTGCTCTGTGCTGGTGGCAATGACAGGGAGTCTAAGGCAGACCAAAGTGCTTATGGCATGGCTGGAAGCAAAAGAGGAAGAGGAAGGGGCTGGGGTCTCACAATCCCCTTCAAGGGCAAATCCCTAACTACCCAAGGACCTCCCATAGGTCCCAAGTCCTAAAGATCCCACCATCTCCCAATAGTACCACCCTGGGGACTGAGCCTTCAGGGGACATTCAATATCCAAACTAAAAACACCTTCTTCTCATCCAGACTACCAGGAGCACTATGGATGTTATTGTACTTCATAGCCTATAGATCCAAAGAGTGTTTGTTTTAAAAACATAGACCTACTAGTATTTTGAAACAATCACAAACTTACTAAAAAGTTGCAAAGAAACCCCTGGGCCCACCCTGAGCTATTTGAAATGCACACTGTAGTGTGAGGAGATGATGGGACATCAGGCTGGCAATTTAAAAAAATTTAAATCCTAAGATCAGTATAGGGATTAAATAAATGAGTTCATATGTGGAGTAGGCCAAATGATGTCTCCTTCCACAATATGGAAAACTGGAATGAACTTTGTGGCATTGGTTTGGAACTGAAGGTACCGGTCTGACCATGATTCTTGATATAAACAGAGAAATAGAGATGTAACATGTTTCTTAGCTTTGTCAACCGTAAGAATCAATAGTGCTGGGGATAACTGGTGCCCCATCTTGGGGCACATTATTCCCCACTAAAAGGAGTCAAGACTCTTTAGGGAAATGGTTTGGACAAATTAATTAATTAAAAAATTAGAAACTATCTCCTTAAAAAGAAATAAAGGAAGAAAGAATGAAATGGTTTGGGGCATGGAAACACAACATGAGCCTGAAGCACCTTCTTGTGGCCCAGAAGAAAGGAAGAACTTGAAGAATGAAGTGGGTACATGCAGCCGGCTAAGGAGGGATCCTACTGCAAAACTGGTGGCAGGTTAAGCACCAAAATGATTATATTACTAAATACATCTCATAAATAAAATCATTATGGAGATAATAAAAATGGATTGAAATTTGATGAGAAACAGGGTATGTACATAGTTTCAAAATATCTCCTCACAAATTATTAATTACTAACAATGAAGGCAAAATCGTACCTCTATAGAAATAGTCTTTATGATTCCACCTTAATGAAGTGATCTGAGTTGAATAGTTATTTATCATGAGATACATAAAAATGACACGACACCTGACAAAATGCATGGAAAGGATCACAGCATCACTTCGCTTGAATGAAATTTCTGAATAAAAGAATGAGGAAACACTGGACAAATTCAATTAAGGAACATTCTACAAAATAACTAGCTATCAGTCATCAAAATGGTCCAGGTCATGGAAGTCAAGAAGAGATGGAGGACTGCTTCCGGACAGAAGTAGACTAAAGAGACATGACACTTAATGACAATCTATGATTTGGAACTGGATTTTTTTTACTACAAAAGGCAAATTGGGGCCAATGGTTAAAGGTTGAATGGGATCTGAAGATTAGATGGTAGTAACTCCAACATGTGCTTACTCATTTTGATAGATATATTGTAGTTATATAGGAGAATGTCCTTGTTTTTAGGAAATTCACACCTAGTCTTGGAAGCTGTGACTGTGTCACCTTACCAGAAAACAGAATTTGCAGGTTTGATTAGTTAATATTTGGAGATAGGAGATTACAAGTTCTAGTATCACAAGGTGTATTTTTCAGGTGTCATCACAAGAATTCTTTTAAGTGAAAGAGGGAAGCAGGAGAGTAGGAGTCAGGAAGGAGGTATGATGAAGCAGAGGTTGGAATAAGGCAATTTCTGGAAAGGGATGTGAGCCGTGGGATGCGGGCAGCCTCTAGAAGATGGAAAAGTCAGGAAACATTCTCCTCTCTGGCCTCCTGAAGAAATGCAGCCCTGCTAACACCTTAATTTTAGTCCTTTTAAGATCTATTTTGGATTTTTACCTTCAGAACAGTAAGAGAAAAAAATGTTTTTTTTCTTTCTAAGTAACTAAATTCATGAGAATTTGTTACAGCAGCAATAGGAAACTAATACAATAGATATAAAGTGCTGAAAGCAATACCTGGCACACAACAATCATGAACATTTGTCTACTAATATTGTTGGTGCTACTTAGTCAAGCATTCCATTTCGTTTAGTTAGGAGCAAGGACTCTAGTTTGTACTTCAGTTTTGTGGATTTGTAAAATACCTGATAACAGTGGTATCTACAGGGCAGGTGTTATAAACAGGTTTACGGACACACAAAGACTCTTTGGTGAGTGCCCTGCTTATTCTGCATTTGCCTCTCAGTCTCCACCCTGCTCTGCATCTCTGGAGGCTGATCGTGTAAACTGCATAATGGACTCTCTTGCCCTCTGTTGTGTTTTCCTCTAATTTGGTCTTGAGAGCTTCTCTGTAGAGTGGCTATAAAACAGATGGGTTCCAGAAGAAGTGGATGTACCCCAATGTGCCTTTCCTAGGCTACTTCTTTGTCCTGGCGGTCAGCTTGACACCTAAGTGTCTGACTCGTGATGAGGTATCCCTCTTACGGGGAACTTGTCTATGCTGGCAGATGCCCTTGTGGCTCTTGTCTGATCTGTGTCCAGCTTATTCCTACCAAGCGAGCCACACTCTAGGGGAGCACTGACCTGGAGAGAGGCTAGCTTCAAATGTGTCAGCTAGGTTAGACACAGCAGAGGCAGTACAAGAGAACACAGGAACCAACAGGAGCAGTTTCATTACTTACAGATCCCAGGGAGAAAAGAGCAGCGTGCCTCACAGGGCCAAGGGGAAGGTGGGGGCCATTTGGGACACAAGCGCTCAGCTAGTAGGGGTGGGGGCAGACCTATGGCCTTTATTGGGGTCCAGGACATTACCCAAGCAGTTTTTCCTGGGGGACTTCTTATTGGTGGGTTTAGAGCAAGCCAGAATGAGTTCCATGGAGTCATGCTGTGACTGAGAGGTGGTCACTGTGGCATATCTGCACAGTCCATGTGGGGTGAGGGTCAATGGAGCAAGTCAAGTAGGTCGTGTCCAGATATCCCATAGGGGATGGTCCCCAGGAGGCTGTTGTATAAGGCAGACATCTGGATCAAGCACACTGAGGACCTGAGAGGAGGTGAAGAAATGAAAACTGTGTCAAGGGGGACTAGACCCCACTTCTGGCATGAGAAAGTTAGACCTGTATTCAAAATAGACACTTAGATAAAAGAGAATGATAAGAATTCACCACACCCTCCAACTTCATTTGTCTTCCGCAGTGATGTTGGACGGACATCAAAAGGAGGAAGAAGAGTATAATCAAGGCATTTGTACCCCTGCCCCCGCCTTGCTGGCCAGTCAGTGAGCAGGGGCCACATGCCTGTTCTGAATGCCATGGCTCCTGTTGGGTGGCCCTCTTTGTGGCTCTCTCTGGTCTTTGGTAACCTCTCCTTGCTCTTGTTCTTTCAGGCCTAGAGCTGAGTGACCGCTCCCTGCTGTTGCAAGTCCCTGGTGCTTCATCATCTGTTATTGATAATGACTTTGCAAATTACCTGAACTTGATGACCCACATTGTGTGTACTGTCCTATGCGGATCATGACTGATAGAGTAAGTACCCATACATTTCCACAGCACAGAGAAGAAATACCCAGGAATACTCTAAGATCCCTGAGTGGTTTCATAGCCATGGTCAGCACACCTAGGGACTGAGGAAGAATGGAAAGCACCAGTCTAGCTGGTGAGACTTGTCAATGTCTCCATCTGTCATTGAGCTAGTTAGGTGTATTTTCTGTTTCAGCAAAAGAGAGAGCCCACCATGGGGAAGAATGGCGGTATCTCAGCAAGACAGTATTAGAAAAAAAGTATTGTAAGATGGAGCTTGTGTTCAGTGATCTTGGGGAAGGTTTAGGAAGCAGGGCTTTGTTGCTCTGAGTCGATGACATGAGGAGTGATTCTATGATAGTGTACTTCAATAGATATTATCTACAGGGAGGCCAGCATAGAACAAGGACAGAGCTATAATTGGCAAAGTACCATTAGTCCCTCATCTTTGCTGAGAGAAGGTGATGTTTGATATTTTGTTTCTTGTTTTTTTTCCTCAGTTCAGACTGAGAGTGAGTGGTCTTGTTTTTGTCTTGATTCTTCATGGTCGGAGTGGCCTTGTTTGATACTGTTGTTCTGTGAAATTGTGTATGTCCACCAGGAAAACACAGGGCCCAGCTGTCAGAGCCAGGCCAGCTCTTGTCTGCGTCAGGGTCCACCTGATTGTCTGGTGCTGCTGTCCTCATTCGCAGTCTTTCATGGACGTTGAATGTGATCTGCATCAGAATCACCCTCACAGAGCTTTTGAAAATGTATATCCTAGCTCCCTAAAACTCCGGAACCAATGTCTAGGGCGAGGGTCCAAAACTCTGCATTTTAAATCAGGTTGCTGCATTATTTGGATGCACACCATAGTTTGAAGGCCACTGGCCTAAAAAGAGAGATGTCACCAACTTAGGTCCATAAACTCAGATTTGTTGCAACCATTCACAGCATGAGACGTGAAGCACTAAGCTGCAACTTAAAATTTCCATTTGTGTCAAGATCCAGCACCTGGATGGTATAGAATTTTAACTCAGGAACCAGCCTTTGAATTTACAAGGTTATCTGCGCTTATACCTTGTGTGCCTGTTTTAGAAAAACTTCAACTAAGGAGGTCAACCTGTAAATGACAGAAGAGAAGGGGCTGGTCATCTATTACCACAAATCAATAAAATGTAGACACCCATAGAAAGGCGGCTGCCAAACAGAAAGAGAGAGAGAGAACAATGAAAAATTGTGTCCAGATTCAGTGAGAACATTTGCAAGGGTAAACCAAAGTTCCAGAAACAGAATTTTTCAAATGTGCATGACTGAAATCTCATTTAACAAGACAAATGACAGATCAGAAATGAGCTGCCTTCACTGTAAAATGAAATCACTGTGACTAAACACACAAGAATCTTCTTCAAAGGAGAATTCTCAAGAAAGAATGCAAAGAAGGTAGAAACGAACTTCATTTATCCTAAAATCACAACTAGAAGAATATCTGGCATTTTCAAGTATAAGAGAAGCGGCACTGGACGTGTAGCTAAGATAGAGCCAGGTAATGAGCTTGACGTTGAACCTGATTTTGAGGGAAGAGTGAAACCCAGTTCTCGATGATGATGGACAAGAGACTTGGGGCACCGACGTCACTACCGAGTCCACTTTAGGACATATATTTTTTTTTCCCCATTGAATTTTTCCGCTCTTCAGATGTGGAACTGAGCTATGGTAATCAAATAACTCCACCAAAGCTTTCCTAACAGGAATTTCTGTAATGAGTCTCTTTAGCCTGAATAATGCGTTTTGCCTTACAGTCTATTTTGTCTGTAATCTCCACAGGCAGAGTCTGCATCTATAGCTCATTACCATCATTCTGATGATAATGCTACGTCTCATCAATTACTTGGGAGCAAGGTCAAATTTAGCAGCCAAATCTCCCCTGTAGCAAGGCCATCAAGAGCCTATCTATCACCCCCTTCCCAAGGCTACTCCCCCTGCAGAAAGCCTCAGTACTCACGTTCTCTCTCTCGTTCTTTCTCTCCCTCCCACCCCCCTCTCTCCACCCCTTCATCCTGTCACAGCTTTACCAGTTAGGAAATCCTGCTTGATTTAAGCCCAGATTAATTTATTCCATTTCGCTTTCATTTGAGAAAGGAAAAGTAAGAACATGTGTGAAAACCACAGAGACATAAGGAAGGGGAAGAATCTGCATCCAGGAAAGGATTGTCTGACTTAGCAAATAGACATTGAAAGCTAGAGTTATGTGATCTGTTGGAGTTTTAATCCAGGGGGAAGACCTTTCTGATTGAGAGTGTGATTGCATAGGCCATGCCGGTGATATTTACTTTAATTAAAGAAAAAAATTTCCTGGTCCAGTAAAAAACAAAACAGAAAATAAAAACATACACCAAAAATATAAAACAAATACCATTAAAAAAAAAAAAAAAAAAAAAAAAACCCAAAACCCTCTTTCTTTCCAGAATTTGGCTCTGTTAGAGAACTGTCAGCCAATCCAAAGTTCTTAAAAAGTATTTTGGTTTTAAAGGAAACTCACCTGGAAAGTACACCATGGTGGATGAATCTTTGACAACTGGCAGAGGTTTTATATTTCTTTATGAAAGTTTAGCTCAATTCCACAATTCATTTACTGAATTTACTTCCTAGATTCAGTAAGCAAAAATATTCAACTTCATAAACACAGCTGTACTTGAAAAACAAACTTAACAAGATAAAAAAGATCTATTTATTCACTTTCCAGAGTATATTTATAAATTAACCTTGCTTCTGAATAAAGATTACATTGATCCAACAACCACTCTTTAAATTTAGTCTTTCCCCCTCCCTATGAAGTTGCAAGCCTTGTGAAAAGACAAAATTCACATGAGAGGTAGCACTTTGAATGGGTTGCTATCAACTCCTGAATATATATATATTTTGAATCTATGTTGTTTAGTGCATATAGATTTAAATCTATACATATTCCTGGTAAATATTTTTCTTTTTTGGAGGGTGGGATAGCAAGGATTGAACTCAGGGGCACTCAGCCACTGAGCTACATCCCCAGTCCTATTTTGTATTTTATTTAGAAACAGGGTCTCACTGAGTTGCTTCGTGCCTTGACATTGCTGAGGCTGGCTTTGAACTCCTACCTCAGCCTCCCAAGCCATTGGGCTTACAGGTGGGTGCGACTGCACCTGATCCTGGTAAATATTTTTCTAATGATCTTCTTTAGTCACAAAATTATGTTTTGCCTTATGGAATAATTTGTTTGATAAATATAACACAATGATTTTCTTTTAGTGAGAATTTGCCTTTTAAGTTTTTCATGCTTTAAGTCTTTCATGCCATTATGTTTTAGATATATATCTTTTATACAAGTGAATTTTAAAATCCAGTCAGAGTATCTCTGACTTGAATGTTAGTCCATTCATACTTGTTGTGATTGTCTACATTGGATTTTATTTCCATCATTTTCTGCTCTTAACATGCCATATTTTCACTTTGCTTTTTTCTTATCCCTCACCCTTTTTGCAGTGTTCATTGAAAAAAAAATTCATATTACATATGTGTTGAACTTTCCCTCTCTAATCAACCTATTTCTTAACTACTCTTTCCTATTTTCTCTCTTTTTATCTTAGATCACTCACAGTAATCTGCTTGTGAAATTTGTATTTCCTGTCCTGGGAACTTCAGGCTCTGTAATAGAAGGCTCCACTGGGACATATGGTTAAGAGTCCCATTTTACTCTGAACTATGGCCATCACCAGGTTTCTCAGGGGTCCTCATCTTAAGAGGCCAGCAGGAAAGGGAAGGACACACCTCCTTTACAAGAGTAGTTTACACTGATTTTCAGGAGGACATCCAACTGTGTTATATAATGAAGAAAAGAAATAATATGTCTCACACCTTAATGAACCATTGATACATATCTTGTTACTCTGCCACCTAATTTGGATGGTTAATGGATAGATACCATCAACACAGCCTCCAAAGGACATGGTGATCAGAGGCTTAGATCCTCAGAGTTTCTACCAGTTAAGTGGCTTAAGACCATGAGATGCACTTGCTGAACGTGAAAAGAGTCTAGATTGGGTAATATAGGACAGAGATGATGAAAATTAGCTGTGCTCTTGAAACTAGTTGAAGCAGTTGGAATTGTTAACTTTCTTCATTGCATTTACTTACATAAGGTTCACCAGGAATTGAGAACAATCAGAAAACTGGTGATGCTCTTCTTGATGGGACAAATTACAAAATACAAAAGTAAATGGAAATGAGCTGCTCAAGGGAGTGGACTTAGAGGGTGCTCTTTTGTGCTGCTCAGAGTCCCCACCTCCCACCCAGCCACATTTTCAGGACCAGGGGCCCCGTTTCCCTGCTGCCGTGTGCACTGGCGGTTATGGCCACTACTGGGTCTCGCTGGAAATTGTTTTTAGCCAAAGAGAGCCATCTTTCCCAAGTTTATGACTTCTTTCCAGGATCAGCGTATTCTAATGACTAATATTGGGGCATAAAGGCCTAGCCTGATGGTCTTAATTTCGGGTAATTCTTAAGAGCCATCTTAGCTCCAGAGACCCCTGCAGGCTAAGCTGAGGCATCTGTTGTGACTGTGTCGCTGTGTCTTCTCCTGACTAATCCTACTTCTTTAATTTCCTCAAAGGTGTTCCTTGTAACATTCTCCAGAAAATCTCCTACATGCAAATTTCCATCTCAGAATGTGTTTCCAGAAGATTCTGCTCAAGACATCATCTTTTTCAGATAATACTTCTATTATCACAGATTTTTCTGGGTTCCTATCCTTCTGTATTTGTCTATATCTTGGATTATAGGTCATCTTTAGTGGGAAAGTTCCTGTGAAAGTCCTGTTTGACCTAGGCTGTGGAAGTGTCACTCCATAATGAATCTGTTCGCTGCCACTGGGTACTCCAGTGATATAGTTGTCCCAGGATTAATTTTTATGTAAATTTCTCATCTTGACAGTTCCCAAACCATTATAGAAGTATGCATTCTAACTTTAACACAACATGAGGCCAAGGCCTGTGATTTTCATTTCTCTAGAAATAGATATTTTCCTTTTCCATGGCCTAAAACACCAAATTCATATTCTCCCTCTTAAGGTGGGAAGATCCTTTTCTCTATGTCCCTAATTACTGATACCATATCCCTTTGAACATTATAGTTTCAGGAAGGGGTATTAGCTCTCCATTCAGGGTCTCACAGGACCCATGGCCTCATATCTGGCCTGATTGTGTATTAAAACCCATACTATTATTAGCTATTACTGAATTTGATAAATCACCCATGGGGAAAGTTTTGTGGTCAGATCCAATGCCTATAGCTCTTAATTTCAGGCACCTTGAGATTTCCATTTATTTCTTGTAAGTTCATATGCATTAATATCATTTTTAATATATTAACGGAATCTGAAAGTACTGCAGAGTATTCAAATATTTCCTGGAACTCAGTTTTTTACTAAGAAATGGGAAACATCAGGGTGCAACTGAACTAGGGAAAATGACAAAGATGAGAAAAAAATGAGAAAAAGCCACACTGTTTCTTTCAGGTCCACAACAGGCCCCGATCAGATACTCATGGGACAGAAACTTATCTAGAATCCTAGTAGACTTGGTATCTCCTTCATGGGACTGTGAGTTCCTCAAGGGCAGGAACTGTGTCTTGTTTGCTGTTTTGTCCCTTAAGTCCCTAGAATTATGCTCAGCACACATTAGGTATTCAGTAGATACTTGCTCACTATATTAGTCACTTATAAAGCAATTCTGTGCCAAATGATCAGATATCAAAAAACAAGGAGTCAGAATATTGCATAGCATTATATCAATACTAGTCTGAGGCCAAAAAAAAAAAAAAAATAGGGGAGAAAAATGTGTATCAAGTTATCATATTCATTCATTCTTATATTCTTCCAGCAATTATTTTTGTCTATTACTGAACAGGCTTGGCATGGAGATTATGATGGTGATCTGAAAGAAAGACAGTCCTTGCCCACATAGAGATGTGGGGAAGCAGATGCTAATGAATAAACTAATGAACAAAAATTATAACATGGTAAGTATTAAGAAAAGGATAGCCAAACATTCTGTCAGCCCAGAACAATATCTGTTTATACATATTGTCCCATTGTAATTATTAATAGCACTCCCAACCACTCTCAAGTGTCCCAGTTTGGATGGTCATTCCAGCTGAGAGGTATACAGCATAAGCAAAGGGTACAGCAGGGAGAACCAGTCAACTGGGAAAGGCAAGACTGAGCTAAAAAAATGATGATGGAATACACAGACACTGTGATTGTATAGGGGTTCTAGTGGGAAGACTCTGCTAAGCATACAGAACACAAGCAAAGCAAGGCACATTCAAGAAATCAATAACAGACTTGTTCTGCTAGAGCATCAAGGGAAGAGGTAGACTAAAAGGGTAGAAGGCACAGACCATGCAAGTCTATGGGCATCTTATGAATCTCAGAATGATCTTCTTTATCCTTTAATCAAATATGGAAGGGGAAGTAAGGAATTTAGCATTTTGAAAAGATTCCCTTTGATTGCAGTATAGAGAACAGATTTTTAAAAGTCTAGGAAGCTAGATGTTACTGTAGTAGTAGAGCAGTTAAGAAATAGTAGCTTCAAACAAAATGGTGAGGGAGATAAAAATAAGTGAATTTGGAAAGTGTCTAGAAGGCAGAATGAACAAAACATGAAGATGGATTGGCTAGGAGAGGTGAGAAATAGGGAAGAATCTAGAAGTGAATTCTGGCTTACACACCTGGGTGGATATCAATGCAATTGGCAGAGCCAGGGAATGCAGCTAGGATTAAGATGTAGCACATCTTTGTTTCCATCCATGCATTTATCTCTTTAGGGAGCCACCATTCATTGGCACCTGGTATATTGCAAGTCCTGTGGGTAATAACAAATATGTTTACTGTGGTATGCAATGAGTATAAGTACACAAATATGTATTTTATCAGTTATCATAATTCCAGCTGCAGTAGTAGAAAGCTCAAGTCAAAATTGCTTAAATGATGAGACTATTTAAAGTCCTAAAATGGAGAGCTCCAGTTGGCTGATTCAGTGGCACTGACGGCATCAAAGATGCTGGTTCTTTCAATCTTTTTACTCTGCTATTGTTACTCAGTTGACATTTCCTAGATTTGTACCCTTGCAAGATTGGTATCCCAGTTCCAAGCCATGGCAGCAGAGTGACTCCTTTCCCCCATGTATCTCTTCTTCAAAGCTAAGAACTCTTTCCTTGGATTCCCCCAATGGATTCCTCCTCACATCTTAATGCATAGAACAGTAGAACAGGCTTATTCCTAAGCAAGTGCTCACAAGAGGAATGGGATTGCCATGATTTGTCCAGAGAAGTAGGCAGCCAAGTGGAAGAGGATGACTTGCCTAGCAAATTTGGGGTTTTGTCTAAGGAAAAAGATGGAATTCATGTTGAGTAGGCAATGCAGGTGTCTGCCATATCTATGGGGCAAGAAGCATTTAGTATTGTCTTGGGAGTGAATAGAACAGCTTAGGATATGGAGGTAGAAGTCACCTTGGAGTTTGAAGGAGGAGAAATATTTCCAAGGCTGGGAAAGGTGATTAGGTTTATGTCACTCTGAAGGCAGAACCTGAAGTCTAAGATTACAGCAGTGGTTAAAAGAATACTGACATAAATCCATCTTTACCCATTGATTCTCCTGATTTCAGGCATCCTTGTGGCCCTCCCACATCCCTCCAAAGTCACATAAATACTGTTTCTTATTGTTTCTAAGCTTCGCTGAACTGAAAGAAGAAAGGTTGAGTAGTGTTTTGCATAAAGTACTAGATCTATTTGTTACTTAGCTCTGGCTCAATTCGAGCCTGACCTGTTTCTGTCATTACCGCTGGAATTCTCCAGCTCTTGCCAGATTTTGAGTTGTCAGGATAATAATTTATCTATCTTGTTGTCAGATCCACAGCTAGTTTGCCTGGCTCTAGGGGAACCTAAATGGCGATCACTATACATGGTGAGCAACTCATATTTTAAATGCATTTAATTCCAGTCATCCTCCTCCTGCCACGTCCTCTATCCAAAGATTACAAGCTACTATTACAATACCATTTCCACCAGCCACCGATGAACAGGTTTCTTCACTTTTCTTTCAGTGCTCAATAAAACTGGCAATATTCACCAACCACTTTTACTACACCAGTCTTCCAAGTCTCTGGGCCCAGAGATCTCCTATATTTACTTCCATCTTCCCTTCCCCAGCCAGCCATTCTCAAATCTTGCCTGTTCTTCAAAAGACCCTTGATTTCCCTGTATGTTATATAACCTTTTTAGTTTTATAAAAGACCGATTTTGAAGCTTCTCACTTTAGAGACAAATCTCTAGATTTGCTTTAAAAGGACAACCAGAAATTATTGTGCATGTTTCATAATTCATCCCCTTGGGCTTTCCCCCCTCACAATGGGTCCTTTTCAAGGTTTTAACTACAAGCATTAAATTACCCTCTTGACATATGCGTCCTTTTCCTCTTCTTCCAAGGAATGCTTGGAAAGGAATCCAATTGTGGGCAGATGTTGGGTCTTTCTCAAAAGCTTTTTGTGTCAGATAACAAAACACAGTTGTAGTTTAAATAAAAATACTAATAGTGATTTGCATGATAAGCAAGAGTGGTAATTACTGGCTTTGAAAGCATATCATAATGACTTTTTACAATTGTACTTACACTCTATTCTTCTTCCTCCCTTATTCTCTAGTCAGTGTTCCTAATTACACTGCCCTAGGAAAATGCACTGAGAGAAAATACAAAGCACACATGAGCTGGTGAAACACGCTGGAAGCCCCAAGTAGCCAGATGGGGTTAGACAGGTAATGCAGAGGTATAGGGCAGTCACCCCAGGACATTTGGGCCTCCTGTTCCTACCTTCATTTTTCCACCCTCAAAAATATACATAATTGCTAGTGAATCAATTAACCAAAATATATTTGTCAAACATCTATTACTAATTGAGGTGGATTATCTAAGAGATTCACAATTTATTTACATTTGTTATTAAGTACAACAGGGAACTAATTCAGCCACAAAATATTGTGCTTTCCCCTCGTGATTTTATTATGTTGTTTTATCACTTATTTTATACTTCATTGAAGGATATAATAAGAAACAGAATTATAAAACTTGTTGTATTGGCTGCTAGGATTTTTTTTTTTTGAGGACATCACTATATTATGCTGTGTCTTTTATGAGGTCTCAATGGGGAAACTTCTGTTTAATTTCATTATTGGAAGTAGTCACGCTTCTTTTTTCTAAAAATTGGAAAAAATGTCCCACATTTTCCTTTCTTCCTTTTAAAAGTTTCATGGTCTCTGTGAATCATGTCACTGATCATGTTTCCATTTTTTGCATTGTCTACTAGATCATAATGCTGTGGCTCATCTCTCACAAGACTACCCAGGACCCCTGTACCTGTGTGTGTGCTGGGCTCACTCTATTTCCATCTCATTTTTCTCTCCTCTTGCTTTATATTGTCCCAATAGCTCCATTTACTTATTTTTTTTTCACACAATAGAAATTTATTTCTTGTTCACACAATTGCTGAATGCAGCTATTTTGCAGGTGACATTCTGTGAGATAATTTGGGGATCCATGACCTTTTACCTTGTTGATTTTCCAGCCTCCGAGATCCTCCCATCCCCTGCAGGGAGTCAGCACAAGGGTGAAGAGAAAGGATAAAGGACCATGTGGAGGCTTTATGGGCTGTACACCAATGCTGCTTATATTCCAGATTGCAACCACACAAACATACCAAAAGGGAAAGGAAGTTAAAGATGTGATTTAGTGTTGTGTCTGGGAAGAAAGGGAAATGCGGATGGTGAGTGACTAGCCCATATTTGGCAGCACAAAAGGTAAGGTATAAAGGAAATAACTCACTTGACAATACCTAAGCTATTTGGGATGCTAGTAGCAGAATCATTACTGTTAGCAGAAATAACCACTAATTGTTCAGAAGTAGAACTCCAGGGTATTCAGAGAATTCTTTCTCCAAGACACCTTCGCCCCTGTCTATTTTTCTCAATCTTTCTGCCATTACCTGTTTTTGTATCTCATGCCCAGTTTGCTGGAACCTTCACCTTCCTGGTTTGAGAAGTCTGTCTTCTGAGCTTGTCTTATGTTTGCTTTTTTCTGCATGTTGGCTCACATATTTCATTGTCACCTAGTGCTGTGTAAAAATCATCCCAAAACTCAGTGGCTTGAAAGTGCAATAATTAGTCAATCTCTTGTGGTTTCTGTGGGTCAGGAATTTGGGTAGCAACTTGGTTGAATGGTTTGGGCTTGGGGCTTCTCATGGGGTTGCAGTGAGATATCTTCTGAGATTTGTAGTCATCTGAAAACTTAACTGAGCCTGGAGGGTTCACTTCCAAGGTGGCTCACACATGTGGATCTCAAGTCAATGCTGTAGGCAAGAGGGCTCAGTTCCTCTGCAAGTAGGCCTCTCCACAGGACAGCTTGAGAGAGACCCCATGACGTGGTGGTTGACTTCTCCCAGAATGAATGATTCAAGAGAAAACATGTAAGTCACATGTCACTGTCACCTCTGCCATATTCTATTGCTCAAACAGAACAGCCCTGATTCAGTGCGGAAATAAACTCCATGGGACATGAAGACCAAGAAGCAATAATCTCTAGGGGCTCTCTGGGAGACCAGCCACCACACAGACTTTGTATTTGGACCATTGTCCCTCCCTCAATCTCAAATTTTCAAAATTTTCTCCCACTTTCAATAACCAGATCACAGCTCATCTCTTCTAGGAGGTCTTCCCTGATCTGTTGAAAATTAGTGTAATCCTAGTGTCACTTACAGTCCATACCACACCTAAGGACTTTATCCCCTAACACCTTGTTCCAAAGATCTATGCATGTGTCTGTGTGTTTTCTATCAGATGGAACTTAAACAACTGGAGACCATAGTCCCCGTCATATAGCAGGCACTCAACAAATGTGTTTAGATGAATGGATGAATGAGTGATCAAAGAGCCAAACCGGGAATTCTGGGTCCCCACCTGTGGATTTTTCCCAGCTGCTTGACCTTAGCCGATCTCTTAATCTTCACAAAATGAAGTCTTCGTTTCTTCCTTCGCAAAATGAAAACAATACCCACTCCAGCTTTTACAGAAGTTACATTTGAAAGCGGTAGCACTTATGAAATTGTTTTAGGTGTATAAAGAACAAGGGCAAGATGAGGTCAGTCACCTGGTTCAACAGGGATGGCAGAGATGGGTAGCATTCACACGGAATGGAGGTCAGACAATACCTCTGACTTCCTCCTCATGAAATAGTTCTTACCAGTCATCACAGCTACAGGGAGGCTGAGACAGGAAGATCCCAAGTTCAAGGCCAGCCTCAGCAACTTTGCAAAATGCTTGGCAACTTAGTAAGACCCTGTTTCAAAATAAATAGTAGAAAGGATGGGGATATAGCTCACTGGTAAAGCACCCCTGAATTCAATACCCAGTACCAAATTAATTAATTAATTAAGCATTAAAAAAGAAAAGAAAGAAGTAGTTAATATCCACATTAAGCTGTCAGCGTACACATCCCTCCATCCATTCCAATAGCAGCTTTCAGCATGTAAGAGTTTGTGGTTTGTGGCTGGGAAAGGGCCCCAGAAAAGAGAACAGCCTGGTACAGGCTCCTGGGTCCCTTCACAGTCACACTCTGTATATGTTAAAAGCAGAATTTTTTTCCCTCATAGAATTCTCAGGTCACCTGTTCCTTCATGCTCTCTGGTTTTTCCTTTTATTTATTTATTTATTTTTGTTATAGATACTTGTCTAGGTGTAATATTTTCCATCTTACTATTTTAAAATGTTATTTAAAAAATTAACATAATGTAAATTTGTCTTGGTGTACAGGTCTGTGAGTTTCAACCCTTGTACTGATTTATGTGGCCACCACCATTGTCAGGATACAGGGCAGGTCTGTCACCCCAAAAAGTTCCGTTGTGCTTTCCCTTTATCATTATACCATTCCCCTTACCCAAACCAATGGCACCACTGACCCATTCTCCACCACCACAGTTTTGTCTTGTCGAGAATACCGCATGTATAGAATCACACAGTATCTCACCTTTAGAGGTTGGTTCTTTTCACTTAACATATCTTTGAGGTTCATCTAAGTTGTTCCTTTTTATAACTGGATAATATCCTTTGTAAATATGAACTTCCATTTATTCATTAATCCACTAATTACATTTAAAATAAAATTACTGGCACATGCAGTACATGTAGGTTGATTCTTATTAAAAATTGCCAAATTGTTTTCCAGAGTGGCTGTGATATTTTACTTTCCCACCAGCAATGTGTGAGATTTAGTTGCTTCTCATCCTCACCAGTCCTTGAAATTGTACTTTTAAACCATTCTCATAGATATGCTGTCGTTTGTCATGGTATATTAGTCAGATTTTTGTCACTGTGACAAAACACCTGACAAAAACATCTTACAGAAGGAAAGATTTATTTTGGCTCATGGTTTCAGCCATGGTCAGCTGGCTCCACTGTTATGGGCCTATGGTAAGGCAGAGCTTGGAGAGGGCATGGTAGAGTGGAGCTGTTCCCCCTCATGACTGCTGGGAAGCAAAGAGAGGAGAAAGGGCTGGGGATAAGATAGAGTCCCAAGGGCACACCCACAAGGATTTACTTCCTTCAACTAAGTCCCTCCTCCTACAGTTTCCTCCATCTCCCAATAGTCCATTCAGCAGTGAATCCATCAGTGGATTAACCCATAGATAAAGTTAGAGCCCTCATGATCCAAACAATTCCCAAAGTTCCACCTCTGAATATTGTTACATTGGGGACCAAACCTTTACACATGAGCCTTTGGGCCATATTCCAGATCCAAACCATAACACATGGTTTAACTTTGCATCTTCCTCAAAAGTTCAATGTTGGTTCAAGTTTTTATCTACTTTTTAATTGTTTTTAATTATTTGTTTGTTGTTGAGTTTTGAAATTTATTTGTGTATCTTTAACACAAGTCCTGTGTTAGGTCTGTGATTTGAAAATATTCTCATCATAGTTTGTGTTGTCACTCTTACAGCATTTTTGCTGATGTTTTAAATTTTGATTAGGTATAATTTATTAATTTTTAGTTGCATACTTATGCTTTTCATGGGATGTCAAAAACTCTTTGCTTAACTGTGGTTCATGGAAATTTTCTCCTATATTTTCATTCAATATTTTTATTTTAAAATATTTTAGATTTAGATCTGTCATTCCATTTTGAGTTAATTTTTTAATAAACCTTGAAGTTGTGAGGTTTATCTCAAGATTCCTTTTTTATTTTTACTTTTTGTATATGGCCACCCAATAATTTCTTTTTTTTTTTCTTCTTGGTACTGGGGATTGAACTCAGGGGCACTCAACCACTGGGCCACATCCCCAGCCCTTTTTTGTATTTTGTTAGAGACAGGGTCTCACTGAGTTGCTAAGTGCCTCGCCATTGCTGAGGCTGGCTTTGAACTCGCGATCCTCCTGTCTCAGCCTCCCAAGTGCTGGGATTACAGGCGTGAGCCACCGCGCCTGGCTACACCCAATAATTTTAACACCATTCATTGAAATGATTATCCTTCTCAATTAATATCTGTGTACTTGTCAATAATTGGTATATTTATATAGATGTCTACCTGAACTCTCTATTTTGCACCATTGAATTATATATTTATACCTTCCCCAGTTTCAGACTGTATGATTACCAAAACTTTTTAGTAATTGTTGAAATCAGGTGGTATATTTCCCCTACCTTATTTCTTTTTCAAAATAATTTTGGCTTTTCTTTAGTTCCATTGCCTTTCCATATGAATTTTAGAAACAGCTTGTTTATATCTACAAAATTCCTGTTTGGATTTTGGCGGGTATTATACAATATCTGTCAATTCACTGGGGAGAATTGCCATCTTTAATATTGTGACTCTTTCCATGAATATAGTATATCTTTCTAACCATTTAAGTTTCTTTATTTTATGCATAAGAGTTTTGTAGTTTTAGCATACGGATCCTGCAAATGTTTTGTTAAATTTATACCTGAGTATTTTATTATTTTAAGATATTGTAGGTGGCATTGCTTTTAAAATTTTATTTTTAGTAGTACATTGCCAACAAATAGAAAATGATTGATGTTGGCATATCATATTTTTTCACATATTGCATAATTTGATTTACTTTTATTATAGTTTCTGTGTCAAACATCAGGAGAGAAATTTGTATTTTTCTTTTTTTAAATTTATTTTTTATTCAAAGTTGTTGTATTTATAATAGTAGTATGCATTACAATTCATAGTAAACATATAGAGCATCTTTTTACAAAACACTGTTTGTATACAATGTATATTCGTACCATTCAAACTTCAATCATGCATTTAGGATGTATTTTTCTTATACTGTGTGTCTGCTTTATAGTGATTACATTATACAGATTTAGGCCTTTCACAATTTACTTAGAAACAGTATTTTGCTACTTCAAGTGGAATACAGAAACCCTACCACCATATAGGCCCCATGGCATTATCCATTTATATGGTAGTTGCTTGTGTATTATAGCTACATATATTAAAACCCCCAAAGGATAATAATCTATTATATTTACTGAGATATTTACCATGTATGTTGTTCTTTATTCACTTCTTATCTGGAAAGTTTTCTTATGGTACCATTCCTTTTCTATCTGAAAAAAAAATGCCTTTTAACATTTTTTAAAAAGAGTAGTCTCTTAGCAACAAATTCTCCAGATTTGTTTTATCTGAAAATTTCTTTACCTTCATTCCTGAAGTATATTCTTTCTGGATAAAAATTCTTGCTTGAGAGTTTTTCTTTCATTATTGTAAAACTTGTGCCCCTTCCTTCTGGCCTCTCTGGTTCGTGACAAGAAATGTGCAGTCATTTCTTTGACTACTGTGGAGATATTTTCTTTTGCTTTTGTTTTTACTAGTTTTATTATGATGTGTCTGGGCATGCATTTTTTAAAGAAGTGTATCCTATTTGTGTTTGCTGAGCTCCTTGAGTGTGTAGACTTGTCTTTTTCACTAAATTTTTGTGAAGTTTTCAGCCATTCTTTCTAATATTTTTTTCCCACTGCATTCTTTCTCATCTTCTTTGAAAGCTCTGATGACAGGAATATTACATGTTTATATACTAATACACAGTTCTTGAGGCCTATTCTTTTCTCCACAGTCTTTTCCCCCCACTCATCGATGTGCAGATTAGATCATTTCTATTGGTCTAACCTCTAACTCATTCACTATTTCTTCTTCCTTTTCCATTCTGTTCTTGAGCCCATTTAGTGAGTATTAAAATTTCAGATTTTTTTTTTCAACTCTAAATTTTCCATTTGGTTTTTAGAAAAACTATTTTCTATTCCTTGTGTGTGTGTGTGTGTGTGTGTGTGTGTGTGTGTGTGCATGCAGTGTGTGATGGGGGATCAAACATAGGGGCGCTACATCTCCAGCCCTTTTTATTTTGAGACAGGGTCTTGCTAAGTCACAGAGGCTGGCCTTGAACTTGCCATCCTCCTATAATCCCCAAAACAAAACTTTGTTCACAGAGTTCACAGAAAAATGGGAGAAACCTTTAAAAACAGTAACAAAGAATGAAGTAAGTGCTGTAATAGAGAAGTATATGAAGAATTATATAAGCACATGGGGGAGGTTCACCTTCAAGGATAATTAAAGAATTTTCCAGAACAAAAAGTAGGGGAAAGATAATTTCAGATAGAGAACAGCATTGGAACTCATAAAGTTATGAAAGAATAGGGAGTGTTCAGAAAATGGAATTTGGTGGACACAATGAGTAAAGCAAAGAGTTTTTGAGATTATAGGCCTGGGCTACTGCACCAGGTTTATATTTCCTGTTTCTTTTCTCAGGCTATTTATGTTTCTATTCACTTGAAGAGTTTCATCCTTCCCTGTTGGTGTATTTTTATGATAGCTGCATAAAATCTTTGTAATCTTATCATTGATATCTATTGATTGTCATTATGTGAATTGAATGGAATTTTCTCAGCTTTTTATATGCTGAGTAATTTTGTGGATTGTGTCCTGAACACTTTAAGTATATTGTTGTGAAGCTGTGGTCTTTTTGAAATCCTGTGGAGAATGTTGGTATTTGTGTTTTAGTAAACAATTTCCATGGTTGGGTTTAAGGCCAGATAGTCCAGTTTTAGGGGGCTCTGATTCTGATTTTGATTTCAAATTTCTTGCAGTGCCATTTAGATTTGTCCAGTATGTATGCCATCCATTGGCCACTCTGAGTCTTGGATCCAGTTATACCTATAGCTTTATTCCAGAATGTTCAGAGATAGAACACATTTGAACCAGGTACCAGAGAAGAGTGAAGGAGGAAATAATTAGAGAAAGGAAAAATCACTGGTTTAGGGGTAAATGCCAAAAATATTCTGAAGGTTTACATGGCCTTTTAAAATCTAGTTTTAACCCATATTTCTACCTTTGCCTCCCCTGTCTCTCTCCTCACTCTTTGCTTTACTCATTGTGTACACCAAATTCCATTTTCTGAACACTCCCTATTCTTTCATAACTTTATGAGTTCCAATGCTGTTCTCTATCTGAAATTGTCTTTCCCCTATTGGAAAATTCTTTAATTATCCTTGAAGGTGAACCTCCCCTATGTGCTTATGTAATTCTTCATATACTTCTCTATTACAGAACTTACTTCCTTCTTTGCTACTGTTTTTAAAGGTTTCTCCCATTTTTCTGTGAACTCTGTGAACCAAGTTTTGTATGCCTTAAATTCCCTCAAAGGATTTCACACAGTACCTGATATACAACAAGAGCTTAAAAGGTGCTTGTGAAATAGGTAGCATATGAATAAATTAGAAATGGCAGGTAACAAATGAAGAGTCTCTGATTTGAGTTCCCTGGCTTCTGCTACAGCTATTCCTGGAAGCTCCCCTGTTTTGTTCCACAGATTTCAGGAATTTCTTATTTGCTTACCATAACTTGTTTCTCCTTTATTTCCTAACCTCTCTTTTAGTTAGGTGTGACCATGGAAGTGGTTTCATTGCAGTAGGGTGTAGTACTTCCTGGCCTGCACTTCAAAACCGCCATCCTCTATGCTTCCCTTCTTACTGGCTGGGGAATGCCCCTAGTGACCTTGAAAGTCAAGGGTTGAAAGCAGTGAGGTCCTATCATGCTGAACCTCTAAGTGACTATGGGAGGTAGAACCCTTTCCCACACCAGCAATAGACAACCGAGAAGACCTGCATTGAACTGTTAATAGGAGGGAGAAACTTTCATTGTGTCAAGTCATTGCAATCTGGAGGGTTACATATTTATTTTTTAATAACTAACCACCCTGATACAGGACTCCAAAGAATTTTCTGAGTCTAAACCAGGTTCTGAGTGTAGCGAATATCATATATAGGGAAGAACTCTATTCTGGAAAGCCTCCCAGTTGTTTCTGGCCTCCTACGTCTTAGGAAAAGGTCACTCGTGGTATGTGGCAGCTGGGCAGTTTGGGGGTAGTCGGCTGCGGTGAGAAGGTTAGGTTCTATTCCTGGGTCTGCCCCCCACCAGTTTTGGGTACTCAGCCAAGGAAAATTACAGCATGCGTGCTAAAACCACCCACCCACAGGGAAAATGCATAAAAGCAAAAGCAACCACTCCAGCAGAAATGCAGGTGATGTTGATTTCTGCTGCAGGAGAGAATTCTGCTCTTTGGTCTCTTCCGGGCTTCAGCAGTCTTAACACGTGATGCCTTCCAAGCCTACAGACACTGCTTACTGATTCCAAGCCTGGCCAGCCAAGAGCAGCACTTTGACCTTTCTTCGGTGCAGGCAGACTGCAGATGCACCAATCAAAATGTTTCTGTCCTTGTCAGTGTCAACTTTCTAAGCCACAGGATGAATATTGAGTTTACTTAGTTAAAAGACAAACAAATAAAAAATGCCAGAAGGTGGAAGGTATTGCTGGAACTCACCAATCCATGTTCTCAGCTCAAATTTTCCTGGCCTGGAGTATGATCTGTTTCCACAGCATCAGTCCCATCCCATCCTCATCCTGTGAACAGGCTCTGTGAGTGTCTGTGGCCTACCCAGAAGGGGGAGAGGTATTCCTTATCTTCTTTTACCAGACTTTTCTGTGTTTGCATCTGTGAGGAAGGAATTGCAGCAATTGCTTCTCAGGATCAAAGTTTGCTCAAAGAGTCAGAGATCCCTAATTCCCATGCCAAGGATTAAAGCTTTTGTACCATCCCCTTCAGTATCCATCAGCACCTGAAACTCCTTTTGTATCCCTAGGGGTTGTTGTCCTATTATATGGTCCTCAGTACTAAGATATTGCCACCACTGACATTTAAGTATCTAGTAGGTATCAGCGTCACTTTGAGAATGCCTTATATGTGAGTAGGCTCATTGGGGTTTACTTCTTGGGATTGTGATTCAGCAAATATAAGATGGGGACCAAGATTCTGTAATTTTAATTGACATCCCACATGAATCTAATGCTGGTAAATTTAGGACCACACATATAAGAACTTGCCTTCATTTTGGCTGTGACTGATCTTTTCTACAACAAAAATAGGTCCATAACATACCCTCAAAAAATTCCTCAGTGGTTTCTCGTTGTTGTCAGGATCAAGTCCAGAGTCCTTGGCTGGCAAATCAGGACTCATCAGGAACTGGACCATCCCTGTTTCTCCAGCCTTGGTTTCTCATCACCTGTCCCCTTGTCTTCTTCATTTCAGTCACTTGGAGTTTTGTTTTGTTTTAAGGATCTGCTGCACTTTTTTTTTTTTTTTTTAACTGCTTTGTGAATGTTACTCTCTCTAGTCTGAAATGGTTCCCTCTGTCCACAGTCTTTTTCTGGCTACTTAGTGCTGACAAGATGCTCCTTCTCCTTGGGAAACCTTGCCACTCCTTCCTAAGAAAGTGCCCCTTCTCTATTTGCTCATGGCTCTCTCCACACCCCCTCCTGAGAGCACTTATCACCATTGTTGTGGTCACCCTTCACTCATGGTGTCACCCACCACAGCCAGAGGCCCTCCTGCCAGGGATCATGTACTTATCTCCACCCTCCAGGAAGCTGGGTTGAGAGACAAGGACGATCAGTGGTGGGCAAAGGTGGGCCTGAAGGGCAGCTGTCCAAGGGGAGCCGAACATGACTGAAATAACTGGGAACTGTTTAGTTCTCATTAAAATAGACTGCTCAAGGGGAAGTAACCGAATATTCCTGCTGGTGTAGACTCAGCATTGCTGAATATTTTTGCAAACTCATCTCAGTGTTACAGCCAATAAGAGTTGGACAGCTGACAAAAAGTGGCTGAATGTTGTATGTAGGAGCATTAGACTCCTGCAAGACTGCTAGGTGCTCTTAATTTGGGGACTCCACCCAAGTAGACCAACATATTCAAGTGCCCCACCTCTCACATTGACCAAAGTGACGTTTTACCATATGAGTTCAGCAGAATTACTTGGGATGACAAAACACCAGAATGGGAGGGATTTGGATCTCCAATCACTGAAGAAGAGCCGGCTGCTTTTCTAGCCTGTTCATGCCAGGACTGTTACCCAAAAACATTCTCAGAAGGTCACTATATGTTTGGGCTTCTTAGTTACAGAAATTCTGCTTGCACTAGTATAGATGGCATCATGCCTCCCAAGCAAACTCATCAGGATGAGAGAAAATGTGTTCTTCATCCCTGGCCCAAACATCTCCTACAAGGAAAGCTCTGTGGAGAAGGCCAGCAGGTAGAGCTCAACCTGACCATTCCACGCACGCACCTAGCAATCTGTACAATTAGCTCCAAAGTTGAAGTCTCTCCTTCTCACCTCCCCTGAGGAAACAAACAAAACAAATGAAAGAGAAAATAGGCAGTGTCATAGCAGGACACACTTCCTTACCTTGAGAATTCAGAATTTGGAGCCCACCATCAATTAATAGCAGAGAAATAACAAGGAAATTCTCTGGAAGGAAATGCAAAAAAGACAAGCACTTGGTTTGGGGCTCTGAATGATGAATGGAGGGAGATCCAGTGTCTTTCTTTTGCAGACTCTTGCTACCTTCTCACTAATACCACTACTGCAATTGCTTTGAGTAGCTCCCCACCTTCTGGGAGCTCCCCACCTTCCAGGAAGCAGCAGAACCTTGGATTTTCCCTATTTCCCAAGAGCCTGCAAAGTAGACATCATGGATCCCATTCTCTAAATGGGAAAACGGAGGCTCAGAGGTTGAGTGATTTATTTAAAGTGCAGCATAAGCAAGCAAAGAAGCCAGCAGGAGATAAAAGAGTTTGCCTAACTCCCCAGTCAATTTTCAGTTCCCCAGATAACACAGAGCCTAAATAAACCTACATCAACACCATATGGTATCAGCAAAGCAGGGGGATGTTGGGCATTTGTACTAAAATGGGCTATAAAGGAAAGATAGTTTGTACGTGTGAGTAGTCAGAAAGCAAACTATCCTTTTGATAATTCTCATCATTTTTAGTTCAGTAACCTAGGATGACATGAGTTTTGAGCAACTGGACAACTTTGCTAGCATCCATCCATTCCCATGATTTTTTTAAACACAAATTACAAAAAAAAAAAAATCACAATCATTATGAATGTCTATAGGTGACAACTTAATTAAGCATGCTTTGAATTCTGGCTTATTAAAAATACTTCTTGGCTACAGAGCTTGAGGTCCCTTTAAAGGACTTTCCTTGAATTTTGAAATGAAAATACATTCTGTGTTCCTTTGGGATAAGCTGTTTCAGAATTTTCTTCAATGCCAATATGCAAGTTAGATTTAGTAAAACCACACTGCAAACCTGTTAACATGTAACAGCCATGAACTAATCCAATGAACAGTCCCCTGCACAAAGCGCTGTATCCCACTAGGCTGCCATAAGGGGCAAATACAATTTGTCTATAGAATTAGGCTTCTCAGTTAGAGTCTCTGCTTTGGGTGTGTGATATCCTGTGGACTACAAGCAGATTTAGTGTCCCCAAACAGATGGGCTTTCCCTTTATGGGCCACTCTTAAGTTTTCTCAGCAAACCGCAGCTGTGCTAATGTCCCTTTGTGTAAAGAATTGTTTAAGTTGAACCACTTCCTTTTACCTGATGTGTATTCAGAGTTTTGAGCCAGGGACAATTGGGATATGGCAACATCTGCAGAAAAAAGAAGATTCCCTTCTTTGTGCTCTTTAGTACTGGCTGTGACAGGCAGGAGAAGCTTCTTTGGAGATCAGGGAGGGTCCTTAGTTGCAAACAACAAACCCACTCTAGCTAGTTGAAGCAATTTGATAAGGAATTTGTGGTGTCTTAAGAAATTTCCAGAAAGCCATAGAATCAAGCCAGGAGGGTTGGCAGATAGCAAAAGTGCCCAGGCTGCATTGCCAGACTGCACCACAGGGCAGATGCAGCAACTCTCCCCGCCAACATTGACTTGGACACCATGGCCAGGACCTCTTGCTCTGCTGCCTCTGAGAGCTGAGTGAGTCTCGGTCTCC
Source organism: Tamias sibiricus (assembly GCA_025594165.1). Taxonomy (NCBI): domain Eukaryota; kingdom Metazoa; phylum Chordata; class Mammalia; order Rodentia; family Sciuridae; genus Tamias; species Tamias sibiricus. The sequence goes on along the minus strand of CM046662.1, from coordinate 120,523,912 downwards.
CTGACCCGAGTGCATTCCTCATAGCATTACTTTTTTTTTTTTGGTTAAATGTATATTTATTTGTTTTAGTTGTACACAATGCCTTTATTTTTACGTGGTGCTGAGGATCAAACCCGGGCTGCACATGTGCTAGGCGAGTGCTCTACTGCTGAGCCACAACCCCAGACCCATAGCATCACATTTTTTTCATGAAATTTTCTTCCAAAATAAAGTCTGTAGCACATCTGGTCCCATGGCAGTGACACCTGGGAAAGTAACTGTCTAACTTCTACTAAGAGCACAAAGAAGAGAATCTTCTTTTTTCTGCAGATGTTGCCATATCCACTTTGGGGAAGTGGAAGTTTTTTCAAACCTGAAAGGATATTCAAAAGGTAAGTGATGATCTACATCAAGGATGCCCAGTGCACCTACTTTTTGGCTGGCCCATCATTCTTCTTCTATGTGAAAATCCTAAACAACAACTACAAGAACAAGAGCAAAACACTTCTACCTAACATCATGTAATTATTCCTCGCACAACCGAGAAGCGCACTCGCCCTCTCCTCTAGAGGAGGACAAGGTGGAGCCTCCTTGATTTCCACCAGTGGAAGGCTCTCCTTCTTCAGTCACAGTCCCATCTTGAAGTTCTATGACCCAGGCATTACCCTGTACCTGCTCATGTACCCTATAAAATGGGAGGGAAGCAGGAAAAGAAGAAAAAGGAAGAATGGTCAGTGTGTGTATAGGAATAAAAATCAGTGTCTGTGTTGACATTTCCACAAGTGGCCTTATGGATGTGGATGGTTTTTATGGCATTTTCCTCCACAACTGTGCCATGTTCTTTTTGCCTTCAGAACCAGCATGAGCTGAGGCAGTGACTTTTGCAACCTTCATTCATGGAGGATGGTACCTCTTTGTGGTCTTTCTGGTATGTGGTTACTGTAGTCTCCCATTGAGTTCTACTACCAGACGTGGCAATTCATGAAGGTACCCAGAAGAGTCTCCTGGGTTCCTGAAATTCTCCTTGTATAAAATAGTAGAACCATCTTTATTTTTTTCTGGTTAATCAGAAACAATTGCCTCAGTCAACACTGAAAACCCCTTTATTGCTTGATTTTTCAGTGATGTGAAGAATCCAAAATAGTCTCTTCTTAGCAAGAAGGAGTCTTATTTCCAGTTCAGTGGAAACATTCCCTGTTCATAGTGCCACATTCTTCCCTTGGGAACTAAGACTTTAAGTTGGCAGTGCCCAGAAGTGCAGAGATCAAAAGCAAGACTATTGTAGTAGCATCAGTAAATGCAACGTTGAGAAGTATCCCTCCTACTTCTACCCTTTGGTTCTGAATCCCATGCACTTTGGTTATAGAAGGAAAATGAGTACCATAAATGTATCATGGTTCAGAGAATGCACCACATGAATGCACCACACCCTACATAGACCACCCAGACTTATAAGGCATTGTTGCCCGGATGACACCATTGCTGGGACTTCAGTAGATATTTTCACCATCTTGTAAGTCCCGTTGCTTCTTGATGATGGACTAGGTGATAGGGCCAATGGGAATTCAGGGTTGTATGAACCTTTGGAAACTTTTTACATATCCTCGATTTAAAGTCTCAAGGTCTCTTTCTTCTCTATTAGTCATGCCTTAACTCTGACAGACTGGATAATGCTATGATTTCAATTGACACTGTAATTTGGCAACTCATCAGGATCAAGCTCAAGTTTTAACTCTGTATGTGAAAGGGATAGTTTAACGCCAGACTAGGAGGTCCCTCTTTCTCTTACTCTCATAGCCTTATAATTAAGCTGTCCAATGCAGTTAGAAGTAATGTTGAAAAATCAGTGTCACTCATATTGTTTGAATTCCTATGAATTCTTTATCCCCTAGGTTTCACATTTATAGGATGCCAATCCCAGGTAACCACAGGAAAATATTTAAAATACTGTACTAATGTCCAGTTTTGAATGCTAGCTGGGTTTTTCACTGTATTTTTACCCCAAAGAAAAGAAAACCAATACTTGGTACCCATTTCTTTATGGACTTGTGGCCTGAATCTCCTCCTGAGATCAAATTCTTATTGGTCAAGGTGTTCTTAGTTGCAAACTACAGAGCCCACTTTTAGATAATGTAGAATGTATTAACCATATGAAAACAGCTCACAGAGAGCCAGAACAATTGATATAAAGGATATGGAACCATAAACAATGTCTAAATGACACTACAAACCTGCCTCAGGAGGAGACCCTCCTGTTGCTTCTGCTAGCATAGCATTATAGCTCATATGGCTGATACTGGGGTCAGGACACCTCCACTACGACCTTTGTCACACTTCTGAAAAATGGCCACCTCTCCACCACTGTCCCCAGTAGACAGCCTATTCAATATTTCTTTCTTCACATCACTCTCTTCTAAATCTCATAAAAGTCTGCTTGATTCTAGGTCCTGATCAGATAACCGTGCTCTTGCTTGTAGAAGCTGGAAACTGAATTTTCAGCTTCAATTTGGAGAATGGCAGATCCACAAGGCGAGGAAGTGCCTTAAAATATGAAAGATGTTCAAAGCATGAGCAACATCCATTCCACGTGAAGCTACCTCCCATTTTCAATTATAATGAAACTTTGATTTTGAATGATCTATTACTTCAAGCTGCTAGTATAAGTGAAATAATGAACAGAATCAGATGAATCTGGGACATCCAGAGATCACTGAGTGAACCCCCAGCCCCACATCTGGAAGGCATAGAATTATTTATTTCTATTGCACATGTGAGGCAAATTAGTCCTGAGGAAGTCAAGCACCCTGTACTGTGATGTTACTGCACTTTTATTTGGACCTTTGACATTCTTGAGTAAGAGAACATGTTTTTCCAGTCTTGGAAGTATAGAATAATCTTGCTTATAATTCTGTTTTTTAAATGTTGGGCACAGGCCATATTTAAGGAGGAAAAAGTAGATAGAGCAAATGCTTAAGGACCCCATGGGAATTTTATACCATGCAATAAGAAAATGGCAACTCTTGTGGGAACCTTTTGTTATGGACTGAGAATTTGTTCCTCTTTCTTTTGGTAATAGTATTTTGATTTCACTGGGGATGGGGGTTTCTGCTCACATCAGTCCATGAGTCTCTCTTAGCCTTCATCCATGGATGCATGAATGCACAATGCAGCATGAACCATCCAGAATATTCCATCCCCATGCGTTGGGGTAGACACCCAACCTAAGTCTGTGCATTAAAACTCAGGCTTTGGTTGGGATGCTTGGTGGAGGAGCTCCTGAACCTGCAGTGGCAGGATGTATGCCCACAGTTGCTGTAGGGTCACCATGCAGAAAGAGTTGCCCAAGAACATATTCAACACTGCAAAGCAGGAGAGAGTCTGGGTACTGACATGTTTAAGCCCCTGGATCCAATTCAACTCACTGCAGGAATTTCAACTGCTTGAACTTTCTTTGTCTGTTTTTGTGTTTGAGTTCCATTACTTTTTGTCAAGTTTCTGATGCTTACAACTGGAGGACTCTCACCTGAAACATCAAGCAGACTGGAGCCCTCAGGTGTGGCTACCGTGGTGACCCTTGGGTGAGTCATTCAGCTGCTATCAAGAGTTATGGGAAACGGAGGTCCTTAGAGGTCATCTAGTCCAATCCCCTCCACTCAGGGGCTGTTAGAAAAACAAGCAAGAAGTTAGTCATTCTCACTCACATGAGTGGCATGGTGGCATCAACTAGGTTTATATTCCAACAAAAAGTTGCTGTGCCATTTTATTGAAGTAATAAAATGAAGTCAGGAGGTTTCACATCCAGGTGCACAGACTGTTTTGAAAAACAAACAAACAACAAACAAACAAAAAAATCTTTTAAATCCTTGGAATTTCAATTCCAGAATAAGAACAAATTATAAGAATTGGTGCATCTTTCAAAAAAAAAATAAAAGCATACTCCTCTTTTAAAAAATGCATTACAAACAAGATGGTGTCTCCTAGCTATACAGTTCCTTGAACATCTCAGAAACAAGGTTATATACAAAGCTCAATGTTCATTTTGTAACATACATATCTTGTCACATCATGGATCATCTTGGAGCAGGCTTTTTCTAGCATGGGAACGGAATATCTCTAGCAGAGTACCAATAAATACAGTAGTGCAATTGAATGAGGGAAGCCTGACAAAAGAAAAAGGATTCATGATGCATGTTTGCATTTATATAAAATTCTAGAAAATGCCTACTAACCTGCAGTGACAGAAAACAGACAGTAATTGCTGGGGGCAAGGGTAGAAGGATGGAGGAACTGCAAAGGAACACAGAAAACTTTTGGAGGTAATGAATATTTGGTATCTTGATTTCACACAAATGTGTGCGTGTATGCAAATACATCAAACTGTACACTTTTAACTATGTAGGGTTTACTGTATACAAAATCCACCTCAAGAAAGTCATAAAATGAAAAAGAGTGTAGAATTAAACCAAATAAATGAAGCATGAAATGAAGAGCAAATTGAGCTGGGAGGTATATAAGGATTTGGAGGAAGCCATCACCATCCTGAGTCACTCTTATACCTACAGAAACTTCTCACAGAGTTAGATCATGTTCCCTAGTGAATGAGATCTTAAAAGCCCTCCTTGCTTCCAAGTTCCTCCTCCACCTGTGTGTAATGGTACCTGGAATTCCCATCATGGTTATCACTGCCGCAGGGCCCCCAGAGACAGGGACATTCAAACTGAGTGTATGCATCATGTTACCTCATTAGCTAATGCCTCACTTGATTTACACCACTGGCTCCCAACCTGCCCCTCAGGAACCCTAGATTATACCCCCCGGGGAGATTCTGGGACTCTAAGGTTCAGACGTAGCACATATTTTTTAACGTCACGAGTCCTTTATGTCAATATAATTACTAAAAATCCCAAGTAGCTGTTAAACCTTGGGCTGCGCCAACTCTTGCCCAGTCTGTGTTCCCAATGCCCCAGTCTATCTGTCCCTCACCTCTCAGACAGAAACAAAGGTGGACCATAAAGAGTGCTTTTGATCCTGGTGGTGTTGTGACGTGATGATGGAGCTGGCTTTTCTTTGGGGTTCCTTCTTGCCCATCCCTCCATCTCCACCCTCCAAAAAATTCATGCATTTTATTCTACTTTATTTTTTTTTTTTTGCTACAAAATTAATGTTGCTCAAATGATTCCTTTGATCTTCTGTTTAAATCCTTAGAAATGCTACTTTCTGTGCTGACCTTGGGGTATAAACCACTATGGTGACTAACACTGCAGAGTGATCACTTATTTGGACTCATGGCTATTAAGCTGAGTTTGGCCTATGGGGACACTACGTGGGACTGCTAAATGCAGAGTGTAGGAAGGATATTCTAGGAGCAGGGCTCCCGGTCCTGGTGGAGGACACATGGGTACATGGCCCATCTCCCAGAGCTGCCACCCACCCTGTTCTCTATCTCAGTGTTCTGAAATGTGGTTTGCAGGCTGGTGTGTCCCCTTTCTGGGCAAAATATCCTCCTGGGAGCCTAGAATCCACACCTCTTGTGTCCTCACAGAGAAAGCAATTCAGATTTAAGTTAAGCTTTTAACTTGATACACTAATCTATGCATCTTGAAGGGGGACAAAGTGAAGCCCTCGCTTTGCTCTTTGTGTCTATACCCGTGCACATTCACACGCACAAGCCTCATTTGTGGAGATGTCTTTGAAATGTATTCACGGAAGATAATTATAGAGGTCTAACACTTCTGCTCTTCAATTAATGCTATAAAATTAATGGTCCTTCATTTTTACATCCTATGCAAATGATGGTGTCATCTCCAACTGTAAGCCTCTCTACTCACACACTGAATATGATTAGTGTCCCTTAAAGCTGAATTAGAGCATGTGACCTTCTGGGGTATGTCAGCAGCGAAACCTCCACATGCTATTTCCAAGGTTTCATTATGAAATGTTCTTAAAAAGCAGAACTTCAAAGTTGACACCAAAACACGTTCCAGTGACTGATCTTGTGGGGTTGTGGCCTTAGGAAAAGAGCAGACAGGAACTGGGGAACAGCTCATAAATCTACAATTTTCACCTGAGATTTACCAGACTTCACAATAAGCACATTTCCAAACAAAGGACAGATAGATTCATGTAAGATAATGAGGCAGGTATAATGGAAATGTGGTGGTATTCAAATATTGTACCCATTAGAATATCCTTTTGCAAATAGACCCAGGGGAATGCTTGGTCACAGAAAAGATGTATTTTCTTGACAGGAAGTTCTGAAAACTAGCAAAAATGGCCAATTCTTGGCTCAGGGAAAAATTAAGATGTTATGATTTTTTTTTATTTCAAGAACTGAGTGTCAAGGGCTCGTGACTTTGTGGCTTCTGATGAGGATGTTGGCATCTTGCAGGAATCATTATGTGCACATATCTGCTCCATGAGGTACATTTCTGCACTTTAGGCAGCTAAGACGAGTTGGAGATACTGCATAGCTCAAGTGCACTCACACTCAGAGTCAATATTCTCACTCGTTTGGAGAGCTTTTGTCAAATAATGGGATACCATCTGGTGTTAGAGTCCTAGGGAGGGACGTGCAAGTTTAAGAGGACTGGAGGCTAAGGCAAGTGACAGAGGGACATGAAGGAAAGGAAACATAGAGAACCCTGACTATCCCTGCTCAAGTGTGTGTGTGTGTGTGTGGGGGGGAGAATTGTAAGCAGATTCAGATGCTGGGCTGGAATTGAAGCCAGGTTGATGGATTCTGCAGTCTCTGGCAGCAAGGATTTCTTGGATTGATGGACATACTCTCGAAGCCAAGTTCAAAGAGAGTGTATCCATTTATCCTTTGTGATCTGTGGAATTGGGCGAGACCCAAATATTCAGAGAAATCTTTTTTTTTTTTTTTATTTTCCCTCCCCAGTGGCAAATGAGAATTCCTTGGCCACAGGAATACTGACTGTGAGTTAAGAAAACTTGGGTGTCAGAAAAGTGCAGGTTTAAATAGTCTGACTTCAGCCACAGGGTTGCTTTGTGGATGATGAGAGTTACATGTGGGCAAACTAACTGCTAAGCTTTTACACCCAGGAGTGTTGTATTTCAATAAAATAAAAATGCCTTTTAGAGTGGGTGGTATCACTTTGAACAGCCCTGATGCTGCCTTCTGAGTAGTTGTGGGTACATTCCTGGTGCTCTGCTCTGCTAGAGGAAGAGGTTCCAAGAGATGCCCCCAGCACACTGTTTTGGAGGTTCAGGATGAATACAGGAACTGGATCAGAAATAGGGGCTGACTGTTATCTAATTCTAATGAGGCAGGGTAGTGTGCACTCCCCAGATACCTCTACAAGTAAGCCTGAGTATATTCAAAGAAATATTTTGTAAGTTACATGAGGTGGAGGGTGAGACCCCAGAGTATATTTAAACTAGAAAAATTGTTATGAAACTGCTCTGTTTGAGGTAGAGAGGAATCTGTCATACTCACAAGGGGGAGAGGAGAGAAAAGAGAGTGAGGAGAAGTGGGTGGGCGAGAGGTGGAGGCCAGAGAGTGACCAACAAGAGGTAAAAGGTTGTGATCTATAGGAGGACAGTTCTTTTCATGGCTGTGGTCCCTTAAATAAAATGACAAAGTTCACCAAATGCCAGGTGGATGTGAATGGAGGTTTGTGAAAATGGAAAAAGCTGAGTTTCGTGTCTGGAATATGTTCATGGAAAGCAGGTGGTCCCTGTGACCACAAGTATGAGGAGCCCATGAGGACAGTATCCCTGGACAGCGGCAGGAATCCCAGCAAGAACTCTGAACTTGAATGGGTGGTAGAATTTGGTCTTGAACCAAGTTTATCTTTTCAACTTAAAGGAGGGTACAGGGAAGAAAGCTGAAATCCACATGGTGTGTGAATAACATTAGAGGAACTGGAATGTCTAAAGATGGCTGTTTCTCCTGCATCATGCATGAGAAATGTTATCTCAAATACGAGGAGATCTTATAGAATTTAATGTGATGGGTACTCGCAGAAACCAAGATATTATTTGAAGAAAAAGCAAGTGTCTGTTTAGTAAGGCTGACCACTAATTAGGTAAATCTGCAGCACCACCAAGGTATTGTGAAATGAGCAATTCCATCCAAGCCTACCTATCAGAGGGAGAGTTTACTTCTCGCATTTAGGACCATTTCCAAGTAAGAAACACATACCTCACAGGAAGGACATCCTCAATGATGCATTCTCTGGAAAGAAAGAGTGTTTTCACAAAATAAATGGTCTACTATCAACTAAATGTAATAATCTTGTTTGGACACTGTTTCATATAATAAACTATAATTTTTGAGATGATGGACATTTGAATTGGGATTAAAGTGAGAGCAACAAATTATTATTACGTCTATTAGGCATGAGAATGGTATTATGAATACATAAGAAAGTTTATACTTTAAGAGATGCATAACTAAACACTTATATTTAAGAGACACCAGGTAAAAATGACACGATATCCAGGAATTAAAAAAAAAAAAAGAAAGAAAGAAAGAAAGAAAAAAGAAGAAAGGAAGGAGAGGGTGGATCAAATAGGAAGCTCAAAATCATGACAACTGTTGAACCCAGTGGGTAAACGTATAGGAGCTTACTGTACTATTCTTGCCATTTTGTGTATATCTGAAATTCTCATTAAAAAATATAACAATTTGTTCAATCAAAATGAAATTGGGCCTTTTCAATTTTCAGTGCCTCAAATATCCCACGGAAGTTAATGCTCACTTCCTTTTATTCTTCCTTTCAGCTAAGGCTTAGGAGACAGCCAGCATGTGTCGACCACAGCTGCACCACTTGACCTTGCATTAAAAAAAAAAAAAAAAATTGAGCCGGGCATGGTGGCGCATGCCTGTAATCCCAGTACTTGGGAGGCTGAGGCAGGAGGATCGCGAGTTCAAAGCCAGCTTCAGCAACGGCGAGGCACTTAGCAACTCAGTAAGACCCTGTCTCTAATAAAATACAAAAAAAAAAGGGGGGGGGCCTGGGGATGTGGCACAGAGGTCGAGTGCCCCTGAGTTCAATACCCGGCACCAAAAAAAAAAAAAAAAATTTTTTTTTTGGAAGGTGGTAGGGGCTGGATCGTGTACCTCCAAATTCATATGCCGAAGTCCCAATATTCAGGACTTCAGAATGCAACTGTATTTGGAGACAGTGTCTTCATTTTTATTTTATTTTAAAAATCTTTTTGGTGTCAGGGATTGAACTCAGGGGCACTTAACCATTGAGCCACATCCCCAGCCCTTTTTTGTATGTATTTTATTTAGAGACATAGTCTCACTGAGTTTTTAGAGCCTCACTAAGTTGCTGGGGCTGGCTTTCAACTCATGATCCTCCTGCCTCAGCTTCTCGAGACCCTGGATTACAGGTGTGTGCCACTGCCCTTGGTTGGAGACAGCGTCTTTAAAAAGGCAATTAAGGTAACATGAGGTTTTATGCCAGGTGCTAATCCATGTGACTGCTTTTGGAGATAGGGGTTTCAAAGAGAAGATTAAGTTAAAGGCTATTAAAATGGTTAAACTGTGGACCCTAATCCTTATAGAAAGAGAGATACCAGGGAACCTGTGCACCAGGGGAAGAGACAGCAAAAGGGCAGCCAGGCCATCTGATGGAGGCCTTGGAGGAAACCAACCCCATTGCCACCTTGATCATGGACTTCCAGCCTCCGGGCTGTGCAGTTTTGTGAGGGCTGCCCAAGCAGCCTAATGAAGGAGAAAATGGAACTGATCCTGGAACTGCCTGGTGAAGCTGTGTGAACGAATTCCAGGCTGTTCTCTTTTTACCAAACAAGCATCTCAGTCCACTTTAAGATTCCACCTTCCTTTCCCCCTTCCTTTCTTTGTTTCCACCACAGCCTCCTTCAGGTCATTAAAATTATAGTTCTGCTGATCTTACATCTTCCAAAATACTAGGAAAAATAGCACTCCTGGCTCATGGAGACTGTGACTATTCTGAGAGCACCCTCATCTTTACAGTGTCTCCTTCCTGATCTTTCATGCACAAATAACAAGTACCATGAAGAGAACAGAAAGTTTTAAATAAATAAACTACTTGAGGAATTACAATATGGTAGTAGCCTATAATTCTACTTTTCGTCTTTCCTGAAAGAGAATCATTGTCCCAATACTTAAAGCGTTTATTATATCTTAAAAGAAGGTTTTTATTTCTGGTTCAGAGAGTCATTGTGGCATTTATAATTATATTCTGGAGACAACATTGTTAAAATTTTGGTCTTTCATGCTAAAAGTGATTTTATAAAAAACATACAATTGCCTATTAATCCCCCCCAAATGGTGTGATTTGCCATTTATTTTAAAATCATAACTCATCTGAAACAATCCATTTTTTAGGAGAAAGTCTGAAATAGCACCCAGTGCCTTGGCCTTAGCAGAGCTTAAATCTGCGACCCATGGCGATTTCTTCAGGAACGTTAAACCCAAGTCATAACAAAGGGTAATATTTTAACTTAATGGGAAATGATCGTTAACTTTTCTCGACAGGAAGGAAATGAATTTTCCTCATTGTACATATTCTGAGAAAAGTAGGTGTGAGAATTTTCAAAGGATGTTCTACCCATTTCAAATGGACTTTAAGTACCATCAAGACAATGGCTTTGCGGAGTCCGGTGTCAGCAAACTGAACAAACAGGGCTATGGAGGAAAGACTGTCTCTCAGAAACTTATGTAAATGAATTTGAGATTTCAGAAGGATGATTAATCCTGCACAGTAGTCAAGTACCTTTCCCAAGGGTCTTTCTCAGATCCCAGGTAAATCGTCATCTTTATCACGTTCCTTCCCTCACCCACTCAAAACGAATATCCTATTAAACCTTCACAAACCTGTTTCAACTGAAAATGGTGCCTGGTAATATTTAAAATGTGCACGTATTAAGTATTCTGTGTAAGTCACAAGAACTTCAAAATATTTTTGTCAGACACCTGGGACCGTAGTGTAAGTTGCATTTCAGAAGTCATTAATCTTGGAAAGTCTCTTTCCTCTGATTTTGATTTTGTCTTGATCCTTTGTGCCACCACCCTTCAATGATCCTTACCTTGTCCTACTTCTGGTCACCTCTGTTTTGTTTTCATTTTTCTGTCTCTATATTCCTCAGCTGTCCAAATACAAACAGCTGTCTAGAAGAGATACACATCCCAAGACTCACCTCCAAACATTTACAGCCAAGTCCAAACAAAGGGAACAGAGACCAGATTCATTATTTCAGTGGCCAAACATCAGTTAAGGAAATAAAATGAAAGCAGGCCAATTTTTAACCCATCAGGACAAAGTGACCAGTTGATTGCATTTCTTTTGTTCTTTCACTTCTGGGAACCACTGACACAGTGACAATGCTCTGAAGGTCTTTACTTGATCTTGGACTATTTTATTGGACTATGGCAGCTCACTGTTACAGAAATACAGTGCTTGTGTTTTGCCTCACTCCCACTTTTAAGCAGCTAGTTTTTCCAAGGATTTGGGTCAAACCACTACCCACCCCCAGGGAACTTCTGCAGTCAGGTCTGGAGTCTCCTGGGACTGAAAGTAAGCCCTTCAGCCAGGTGTGTGCTCCTTCCCACAATGCCAGCCCCCTCCCCAGTGTTTTCCAGGTGTTTAAAACCAAGCCCTGACTGATGGTTATGTAGCTTGGGGAGTCTGTCTGCAACTTGCATCATTAGTACAAAGTTTTTCCCGCCTCCACAGATCAACGTTTTGTCCACCTACTTTATTCCCCTCCTCTGCTGCCCAGTGAAGCCCTGGGAAGGGAATTTCTGTGGGACAAGCTCCTGCTCTAAGTCCCTGGTGAAACTGGTAAATCCAGAAAGGAGGACAGAGGATGCAGCAGGCGCTCCCCTGAGCAGTATTCCTGCATTCCTTCCAGCTCTTTGGACCAGAGCTGTTCTTGGCTTCTCTGTGGCCAGGGCTACCCACAGCCTGGCAACAGAGCAATTTATGTGAGCAACCACTAAGAGGCACAGAGTTTTGTGACTAACACAGAAAAAAAAGAAAGAAAGAAAGAAAGAAAAAAACAATCATCACTTTGCAAATGGCAAAAACAAAGGAAAGACTGGGCTTTAAGAAATGAAAGTCTGACTTAAGTCTTGAATATTAGGATTCTATGCTAAACAATAGCTCAGGAAATATATTTAATGTTCTGTTTTTCTACTCCATTCTCTCACTAGTGATGTGTGGATTCCTGGCCAAAAGGAAAAAAAAAATTAAAAATAAGAAGAATGAGAAAATAATTTTAAAAAGTGTTTTGGAAAGGACTGATTTTTTCCATCAAGGTCCTGAGCTTGTAATAAAAGGTGAATTTGGGGTGGAGACCAGAAGGGATTGAGAACAAAAAACTCAGTGGAAATCTAAATCAAACATCTTCTCCTCCCCAGGCTGGACCCTTCTCTTGCCCATTGAGATTGGTCTTCCTCCACCTTCCTTCCCTAATGAGGCCAACATGAGACAAGGGAACTTACTTTTTTTCTCTATTTGAAATTTCCGTGTTTCCTACTTATATGCTAAATACAGAGAGACACTGAGAAATGGAAAATGCCAGAAAGAAGACTAGGCAGGAGAGTGTTGCCAATGAGGTGTATGGTAAAGAAGACCTGAAATAATTTACCCTACAGAGACAGAGATCTGGTCCTTAAAATGATCAGTCAAAAGCACGCTCCCCTCACCCATTGCCAATGCTCAGTAATGAGAACAAGAAGGACGAACCCAATGTGTTGGCCGCTGATGTTCATTCCTTCCTCATTTCCGCTCACACAACCTCCTGGCAGGCATCCACCGCGCCATATGCTTTGGGAAAGAGGGAAGCTCAATGTTGTGGCTATGGGGAATTGAGTCTTATTGCTTCATGAGATTCTGGGTAGCAGAATTGTTCTAAAGAAGAACATGTCCCCACTGGTATGCTACAGGAATCTTAGAATAGGAATCTTAGCATAAGATGGGACTTCAGAGAGGGCCTCCTCAAATTTCTAATTACACAGAGAGGAAATGGAGGTCCAGAGAGGCAAAGCAACTTGCCCAAAGTCACACAGGAAGTTCATGCCTAGCTAGAGCATTGGAATTAGAATCTTGGACTCCTGATTCTCACATCCTTTGGGATGAATGTGCTAATTTTGAGCCTCAGCCTTCAAGTGTCAACCTATGACCTTAATTAAGGGTGTCTTGTGGCACTGATTCTGGTGCCTCCAACATAAATCTTTCTGTTCTCTTAACACCAAACAATATTAAAACATGAAAGAAGGATATAAAGAAACATGTATGGGTTTTGGAGTCAAAATAAATTTCAGCTCTGCAGTGACAGTGAACTTGAACTCGTTGAATCTTACTTTCCTAATCTGTAAACTGGGAATAATCATTATTGTTCATATTTTGTAGGGTTCTTGTGAAAAGGAAAGACGACACGTGTAGAGGACTGGAAGCTATTCAGGTAGAAAAATGTCTTCTAAAACCCCAAGCAAGCCCTGTGCCTGAGAAGCTGAGGCAGTGGGACCAAGAGCAAGGTCTTTATGGCAGAAGAAAGCGTCTTGTCCCACTGAGGTCCCTCTGACTGCTCTCAGGCTGATCAACTGAAATACTCAGCCTTGAGCCACTTGTATGTGGACGTACCTACTGGAACCATGGCCTGATTTCCCCAAAGCTAGCCAGGAAAATCCATTTCTGAGGTGGCGTTTAGAGAGGGAAAATGTGACTTCATAACTAACATTGGAGTGATGTGTGGATTCCTGGCAAAATAAAAAATAATAATTAAAAAGAAGAAGAATGAGAAAATAATTTTAAAAAAAAGTTTCGGAAAGGACTGATCTTGAAATCAGAAGAGAGTCAAGTCCTGGCTTTGCCCTCGCTGCTATAGGAATTTGGAAAAGTCACTGTAGTTTCTCTGGTCCTCAACTTCCTCAAATATGAAATGAAATAAAATTATGTTTTATTGGGTTGCTGATATAAGTAATGAATTCTTCTAAAGGAGTAAAGTTTGATTATTTTAATTATGAACAGGATATTATAAACAGTGCTTTAGAACTGGTTGTATTTCAAAATTGGCTGCCTCCACCCCTCAGGTTAGGAATTAAAAAGAAACGTGCCTTCGGTTTTGAGGTCCGAGGCTTCCTTTAGCCTTCTCTAATCCTGATGGTGCCTTTGAGCAACATGCAGCCTCATACTTGTCTCAGAACCTTCCACCTGGCAGCTGCCTCAAGCCTGAGACATGGCCAGGACTGGGGTACATGAAGCAAAAGGTGGGGGAGGTCAGTCAGGTGGGAATCCCTAGGACTTCCATGAAGGCCACCCCACCACTGGGCTCCACTTGCCCCTTTCGTAAGGCACAGCAAAGACTCCCCACCTCCATAGTCTGTGCAGAAGAGAGAAAAGGGTTAAAGGGGAGGGAGTAAAGTTTTCTGAAAATACAATGACTCCTTTTCGAACATGGAGAGTTGATAATCTTTGTTTTATTTATGGCACCATCCTGGAACCGGTCCCCAGCGCCCCAGACAAAGGCAGCAACCTTGTTGACCCTGTCTCTGGAAGAAGAGTACCCGGATGTGCACAGACACACATGCACCTGCGCACATACGACCCCCGGCCTTCTTGACTCTGCTAAGATCATGCCTTCTGAGCTGTTGTCATGCATACTCAGGAAGTTAGCAAAGAGGTGAGCTCTGCTTTCCCAGCATCTCTCAAGAAGAACTTTTATTTTGGAGCTGACTTACTAAAGAGGGCCACCTCACCAACATCTTAACAGACCCATTTCTCTACTGGACTTATTTGAAGTTGCACCCTTGATGATCCAATCACTCAGAGACTTAAAGACAGGAGACAAAAGGCAAGTAATTAAAATAGATAAAGCTAAAAAGGCAATTATTGTCATACCATGATCAATAAAACAACCATTTAAAAAGGCAAGCTTCCCAGTGCATTCTGAAGCTAGCATATGGAGTCTGTCATGTTTGGGAAAGGCAAAAAATATTCCGTAAGCAAGTGCCTCAAAGACCTTCTACCTTCCAGAGGCTTCCATCTCCTAGCAGAAGGAATGTGGGAGCTCTCATTAGGACACTGTGATTGTCCTCAACTGTCAGGTTGACCTCTCAGGCAAAAGGTCATCTTAAAGACAAGGTGCTCAACACTTTCTTTCTCAGACACATGTAAACATGATGCTCACTGCTTGATACATACCCAAGATTTTGTGTAGTTTTTATTGACAAAAATAAAGAAATTTGGAAAAGTTCATCTCTATGATAATTAATAGTTGCCAAAGATTAATGATACATAACCATTGGTTGTTCTCTGCTGACCCAGGCCATCTGGACAGTCTGCAGCCTAGAATCCACTGCTCAGGATGTGGATGCCAACACCACTCGAGAAAGAATAATCCAAGGCAAGCAAGAAAGAGTGTGGTTATTGTCACAGCTTCTTTGTCTTCTCCAAAACTCATAATGAAACATAATTGCCAAAGTAATAAGATTAGGAAGTGATTAGGTCATGAGAGCACCACTCTCATGGGTAGATTTAATGCCTTGATGAAAGGGCTTTCCCGCCCCTCCCCCTTCCACCAAGTAAGGAACAACCTTATTCCTCTCCAGAGGGTACATCATTCAAGTAGCCATCTTGGAACTGGGGGCCAAACCCTCACTGACAAACCTGCTGGTGCCTTGACATTGGACTTCTCTGACTCCAGAATCATAAACCAATAAATTTGTGATCATTATATTATGTTTGGTATTCTGTTATAGTAGCACAAATGGACCAAAGCAGTTATAATCTTAAATCTGTCCAACTTGTAAAAATAAAATGCATACTTTAAGAACATACCCTGTCAAGGTACTAGAAACAAATTCTTTGCCATGGACCTCACAACTGGTTGAAATTGCCTTGTTTGGTTCAAGGTGGGAATTAAGGACCATTTTCCCCAAGTAGCCCCTTAAGGGAGTCTTAAACCATACTCAACACTTTAAGTCATCCTTACAAATAAAGTGAGGCTCTGGCCTGAGAGTGGAGCCTGGCACATCAGTCCTCCAGCCATTAACATGGGCCCACTATGGGCAGAGCTGGAGGTGTCCACTTGTAATAGTTGAGCTGGAGGTAGAGATTACAAATGGAAGCTAAAGGCCTGATTCTTTCCTCTCAAATGCTGATACTCTACTGAGATGGACAAGACAAACACATATGAAAGACCAAAAGACCATGCCCAGCTTGGTAAGTGCTATGTCCAACTCTGTCTCCTTTTGAATGGTATTCTGAATCCCTAGAACTTAGCAGATTCTCTAGCACTTAGTAGATTCTCAGCCCATGCTTGCTGCATTTAAGACAAAACCAGAGGAAAACCAAACATAAATAATGTAGTGCATATGGCATCTGTGAGACACAACAAAGTAGTCAATTAAATGACTGCTGATAGTTTGAATAAGGTTAATTCAACAGTGGACTAAGGAGGAGGGGAAGAAATGGCATTCTTTAATGGAGAAAAGACACAGGGGCAGAAATGAATGAATTCACAAAGGAGGATAACACGAAGATGGCTTGAACAAATGGCCCCTGGCTTAGAGTAAAAGTATCTCCAATTTTAGATATGCCATATTCCTGAGAACCATGTGAGAAGTCGGATGGACTTCCAGTCAGTTCCTGTCCGAGGGCAAACTGTTCCTTTTGCCCATGGTATGTATTGGACAAAGGGGAGGAAGTGACGCGGAGGTCTCTGGGTGAGTGAATGTGCGTGATGTTCTGACCTTTAATGGAAAGGAACAATGCTGTCTGACACAGGAACTGGGAGTGGCTAGAGGAGGCTCAGTGGGTGGAAGGACAGAAGGGAATGGCTTTGGGAACCTCTGCATTGGGGGAGTGCTTGTCTAGAGGTGCAGTAGCATTCCTGATGGCATTTGTACACTTGGCCCCACCATTAGGAACTTTAAGCAGAAATAAGCAGAATGATATTAAAAGGGTGTATTTAGAAAAAGTAAAAGCAAAAGTTGAACTTGGGAGAATTGTCTAAATGCTGCAACTGTGCCAGAACCTCAGCTGCTGCTGTGTTGACATCCTTACCTTTTGAGTTTGCTCTCATTGATAGGGAAGATTCTGGATTTGGGTAGGATTTGCAACTGCCAGACAAGATTATGCACCGTGAGCTCACCAAACGCTGACCAGAGAATTAAGTGGAAATGCCCAAGGCATGGGAAGGGAACCTGCTAGCAGCATAAAGATGCATATTCTACCATTTAAATGAGACCAATTTCCACCAATCTCACACTCACAATCTGGCAAGGATTTCTTTCTGATTTTAAGATGCTTGAACCTGTGACTCAAAGAAAATGGGCCAAATCCCATCCTAATAAACCTCAGGGGATGTAACTGTTCTTCGGTAGTCCTTCACATTGCTTACATTGAGTGTTTGTTGGAAGGAAGTAGGGCTTGAGGAACATCTGGTTCTGTGGGTTTGGGGAGGCAATTTGATGCAATTTGTTGGTAATAGGATTTGATCTGTACTAAATCTGAATGTCTGTGTTATTTCAATGGATTTAATGAAGTTCTGTTTGTTGTTGAGATATATGCAATATCATCCCTCATCCTGTCTTCTGTGGACTCCAGGTGGGACTAATCAGGCAGGCTAATAAGGACAGTATGCTTTACATGGAGGCATTACTTTGTCAGAGAGTTCAAATATGATCTCATTAATATCTTACCTTGTGGAGAGATGAAGGGAAAGGAGATAAGTTGCTCTTAACGCTTATACATCCCAAAGCAGCCGTGATGTAAGAACTGACCTCACCAAAGCTGCCTGTGATGGTGGGTTTCAAAGATGGCCCCTCAATGACTCTCGCTTCACACTGTTCGTGCATGGTATATTTACTGGAAATTAGCAGGTTCTGTGACTTGCTTTTGACCAACAGGATAGGGCAGAAGTGACATTGCATGGCTTCTTAACCTTGTGCATAAGACATCTTGCATCTTCTTCCTGGGTCCCTTGGAAACCTCACTCTTGGGGCACTCTGTCTTGGAATCCGGCTGCCACATTTGAGAAACTCAAGCAACGTGGAAAGGTTATACATAGGTGGTCCAGTCAATGCTCCTTGGTTGAACCATTCAGATGCCTCCAACCCCAGCCGCCACTGGACCACAACAGGATGACATGGCTTAATTGAATACTGCTCAGCTGAGTGACAGAACTACCAGACAAATTAATAAACCACCCTCTAAGCTTTGGGTGGTGGATTATATAGTCATAGTTAACCAGAACACCTGAGCTGATTGGTGGAAGAATAATCTAGTCTTCTTGGAAAGCAGTTGGAGACCAGGAATCTCTCTAAGAGCTTTCCTTGTTGTCTTTTGCAGAGGGCCTCGGTGGCACTCCCTTAGCTCTGGACTTCCTTTCTCACTTCCTTTAGAAAAGGCAAATCTGTATGTGGGAAAGAATCATGGCAGGCAGGAAGTGAAAATAAAATGGGAAATAAGAGGCAACTTCCTCAGGCAAATCCCTGGTGGGCCTCATTTTAGGCCAGTGGTTATAAACTAAAATGCCCACAGGGTAAAGCAGGCAAGGTGATAAAATGATAAGGTTCTGAGACACTAAGGAGGGTAGAGACTGCATTGAATTAGTGAGCACTTAACTGCCACAGCCCAAAGTGTCTATGGTGGCCACTATGGCCAGATCTAATTTTTAAAATGCATCTAGAAATCCATTTTTAAATGTGAAATTTTGGCAATGAATTGTATTTTAAAATATTTTATGAATAGAACATACCTGGGGGTCAGAGGACTGCTAGTTTGATACCTTTATTAAGGAAGGTAGAAGGAAGCCCTGACTAGTCTCATCTTACTCATATCCACTCCCAAAGAGAATAATACCCTGTCTATGCAGCTGTGTATTAATTAGCTCCTGTTGCTAGAACAAAATGCCTGAGGCTGTGTATTTTGTTTAGAAATAGCTTTATTTAGTTCACAGTTTTGGAGGCTGGAAGTCCAAACCACATGACACTGTCTCCACAAGAGCTCTCCTTAACTGTATCACATCATGGTGGATGATATTGTGGTGAGAGTCCATATGAGAGCGAGAGATCACTTGCATATTCAGGAAGCCAAAGAAGTGGGACAGTGTAGTCTTGCTTTTTTTTTTGATAACAACTCATTTTCATGAGAACTAACTAGGGTCTCAAGAGAACTATATGAATTTGTTTCAAGGACAGTGCCCCCAGTAACCTGCCACCAAGCTCCAACTCTAAAGGCCTCACCACACTGAAGATCAAGCTCTAGGCACATGAGCTTTGGAGAAACACACTTAAACCATAACCAAACTTTAGAAAGTCTTTCATGTCCACATCTGACATGAGCTTCTTGATAAGGGGAAACAGGTAGGCTAGATGTCTTTTTAAAATCCTTCACTTTAAAAAAATCTCATTATGCAAGCCAGGTATAGTGGTACATGCCTGTAATCAAAGAGGCTTGGGAGGCTGAGGCAGGAGGATCATGAGTTCAAAGCCAGCCTCAGCAATGGCAAGGCACTAAGCAACTCAGTGAGACCCTGTCTCTAAATAAAATACAAAAATTGGGCTGGGGATGTGGCTCAGTGGTTGAGTGCCCTGAGTTCAATCCCTGGTGCCCCCCACCAAATAAAAAACTCACTACACAGACTTGGGGAGATCTTGTGCCTTGCCTGAGTGAACACTGCTCAAGCTGTGTCTCATACCATTTCTACTCTATTAGCACAAAGCGTCAGGGGTGCTCTTGAGTCCTGAAAATATATCCAAAAGCACTTCTGGACCTCTAAGAGGTAGAGAGGAGAGATGAATAAGGCAAGAAGCTGCTTTGAGGACCCCCTGAAGCTCCTTGGGTCTCAGGTTCCACAGTCAGGACCGACAGCTGTAGTTTTTTCCTGGGAAGAGAGATGAGATGCTAGTGTCCCAGCTGCAGACTGAGCCAAGATGCACCTCCTTCTTGTGTGTGATTATTGCATCTGAATAGTCATGATCTCAGGTTCAAGGCTCTTGAGGGAATGTGGAAAGAAAAGGGGACCTGAATCCACTCCCTTCCACAGACACAGGAGGGGACTCCACTCCAGTTCCTTGTGACTCATCCCAGCCCTCTTTGGCATAAAGTGGACTGAAGGAGGTCTCCAGAAATCAACATGGAGCTAATGTGCCTAAGTGGGTAGAAGGAAAGTGCTTCTCTGATCAAACAAAAGTCCAAAGACTTCACCCAGAAGATTCTGGATTCTATACTCCTAATGGGGTCAGGAGGACATGTAGGAGACAGGCTCTGACTTTCCAGTTTCTAAAACCTTTGGGGTGGTCTTTTATCTGGTCACGCTGCCTCATGTCACAGTGCCCACTGCAAAGATGAGCCCTTCCCCTCAGCTCTTGTAGATCCCTTTGGACACAATGCTACAACTAAAAGGGAAAACAAACTCAGAAAATACCAACTATACAGCAAAAGATACTTTAAATTCTTGAACTTTATTCTACCATTCCCAGTCAACATTTCTTTCCCTGAGAACAAAAGGGAACACAGACCCTCTTCCACCACAAATTCCTCCCCATCCACCTATTTCCCAAGCTTCTCTGCCATTTTCCTTCATTAGCTACAGCAGCTTGGCTTTGAACTGAATGAAAAAAGTATGGGGACACTCTTCTGAGAGAGGCTCACATCCAGTCACCTCACACACAGACCTCATGCAGGCCACAAAGACGTGGTCTTGGCTGTCTGTGGGTTTCTCATCTGCCCTTGGCTTCCAGGACCAAAACAGAAGAGGAAGAGAAAAATGTTGACCATCTTGCCTTGCTGTTAGGAATGCCTGGCTCTCACCAGCACTGTCAAGTAGGGAACTTCCTAATAATAATTATGACAAGGGACCAGGCACTGCCAGCTCATCCTCTTACTTTATCTTCACTGTCAATCTGAGTTGGGCATTGTTGTGCCTGGTCAATTACTTAGCTGTGTAGATTGTCCAGGATCTCACAGATTACAAATGGCCTAGAAAGTATAAGAACCCAGTTGGGTCTGAGCCCAGTGGTCTCCCCTTTCCTTGAATTCAGACATGGATAGAAATATATCAGCTCTACTCTTCCTGGGACAGCATTGCAGGGCACCATAGTGCAAGTGACCTGCCTAACTCTGAGGGGCACCATTATGGTGGTCTGTGCAAATGGCGCCCCCTGGAGCTATGTAGTACACTGTCTATAGCTCTGCTTTCTTCTGCAGCAAATAGAAACTCTGGCTGAATAAACAATTCTCTTTTGAAGGACTGAGTCAAAGTGCTCAATCAGCTACCCCACACTTTGTACTTGGTTTAGCAGAAACTCCTGTTTTCAAGCCATTGTCACTTATTAATTGATGCATGTATCTCATCTGCTCCCATGGAGTTTGTGGCAGTCAATTTACAACACCTATCTCGGAACCAGAGGGAGACCAGCATTGCCTTCTGGGAGTTGAACTTGCAGTGTGAGAGACTGCTCAGCTGCATGGAGGGCTAAGGGATATTCCCTCCAGTTAAAAAAAAAAAAAAAAGCATCACTCCCCCTTCCCCCGCCTCCTCCCACCAAGGGGAAAAAGAAAAAAGACAACCTAGGTCTAGATTGGCATCTGCTCAGCTCCTCTTACTACATCCCCAGGAGCTGGCAGAGGAGCCCAGGGTCTCCAGAGGGAGGGGTCTGACACACCCTAAAGGCTAGCCTAGGGAAGGAGAGCTGTTAGCCACCCAGATGAAATCCTGGAGGGAGCCTCCTAATCAAAAGAGAAGGGCCCTGGCATCAGATGTGGGGAAGGCAGGCAGTGGGAATGTGTGAGGAAGGTATCATTTCTGAAAAGAGAGTGTGATGTGCCAGGCAGGGATTTTAATATTCAGGTTGAAAAGAGTTTTAGATGCGACTTGGCATCATCTGCAATAATCTACTTTAATTCAATTTGCTGTAAAAAGATGCCACTTTTGCTTTTTACATAGATGCATGAGAAAATGCTCCCGCTTGCCTTGCTAAGTGCCTTGGCTACACTCCTGTGGCCAGAGCACACCACACAGAAAAGGCCTCTGGGCCAGGCTGCTGTTGTTGGCTGGCTCAGCTGTGACTCTCTCCTCTGCATGATGCAGGTCACCATACTGTTCTACTCTTTCCCGAGGAAGGTGCTCTTGCAGGCTCTCTGCCTCATGGGGAGAAATGATATCCCAAGCATGATTGAAAGTTGTCTCATGCTTCATTTCACCTTCTCATGAGGTCTAACAGGCCACCAAGATAAGGAAGGAGTCTCCAACCCATTTGGCCAGGCAAGTCACATTCAGTTCACCTACTCTCTCCTCACCTCCTGTTTCTGAATATACAACACTGATTTGTATATGGCACAAGAAGCCTCCAAATAACCAACACATCTCCCTCCTCAGCACAGCCAGTGGAATCAGATGAACAACTGGAATTTCAGCCACTCCTCTATCCCATGGAAATTAAGACAAAATTGCACATCTAGGAACAATATGTGAAAGGGTGGTCTCCTGGCAATTTGCAGCCAATTACAAGCGTACATTGCTTTGCACAATGGATGTGCTACTGAAAAGGTTATATGCAAATCGGATTTTTGTAAATTGAATTATATTTAACATGCACCAAGGGAGCTGGCTATTTTAGGGACACCAAAGTTGAATTCATTTTGTGGAGCAGGGAACCCTTTGTAAAGTAAATTACCATCCTCCAACTTATATATTTTTTGATAAGGTCAGGTTTTTTATTATTTTGGACTTTTTAAAACTAGAACATACCTAAAGTGTTGTAGTGGAAATAGTAAGATATTCAGAGCCTTCACCAAGTTCTAGAAATCAAAGGAGAGAGTGAAAACAAGCTGGCTCTCCTCCCAAAGGAAAGGATGGAATAGAAAAATGGGAGAATTTTCAGCATCAATTTGCAGCAGTCCCCATAGTACTATTGTTATTTGGGGTCCTTGGCTCACCTTGGCCAGGGCTCTCTGTGCCTATGTTACATTAGTCCATTCTTGAATTGCGGGCTCCCAGACTGGTTAGGTGATGAAAATGACAACCAGCCTAACCAAGTCTCTGTTAACCCTTAGGCGCTCTATCACAGGGCCTGCCGCCTGTCAGCTTTTTAAGGGTCTATGCAAATGTCTGAGACCTAAGAAAACACAAAGGAAAAGTGCAAATCAAAATTAATAAATGTTTAATTAAAGATCTACAAAATGTAACATTGTGTCAACTTCATTAATTGTTAAGTTTGGTATTCATAAAAATTTAATTACCCGAGAATTAGAAAGGAAAAAACAAAACTGTCATTATTCACAGCTGCTGTAATGGTCCACATAAAAAAGTCCAAGGGAACTTGTAGACAAACTGTATTAGTGAATAGAAGCTGGATTATACCGAGGTAACAATTAACCCTGAAATGTCACTGACTTCACACAGCAGTAGTTTGTTTCCTTCTCCTGCATAAATTGTGAGTGACTTTCTACCATGGTGTGATTCATCCCCTCGGGCTCTGCCACTGCAACTGTAGGTGTCCCCATCTGAACAGCAGGAGCTTTTCATTCCCTCAGCTTAGAAGAGACATCATCATTACCCCTATTTCATTGGCCACCTTTAGTCACATGCACCCTGGAGGTATAGTTTTTTGGTACATTCAGGGAGCCATGGTAATGTCTACCATGTACACTATTAAAAAATACAAGAACTCAACGAGATCGGTACTCCCAAGTCAATAACATTCCTATATATGCATAACAAAAAATTGGAATATGGAAATTTACATAGATATACATTAAAAATGAAACAAAACCGTTATGTACTAAAGAACAAACCTACCATAAGATAGGCAAGAATTTTGTAGAGCTAAATCATAGAAATTCATTGGAGGGGGCTGGAGATGTGGCTCAGTGGTAAAGAGCTTGCCTTGCACATGTAAGGTCCTGGGTTAGGTCCTCAGCACCACGTTAAAAAAAATAAATAAATAGAAATAAAGATATTGTGCCTATCTACAACTAAAAAAATATTTAAAAAAAGAAATTCATTGAAGGATAGAAAAGATGTCAGTCTCTCCAAATTATTCTATAGATGAAATGCAGTTTTTATTGAAACACAAAACTTTGGGTGGTAGGTAATAAGCTGATCTGTAGTTCATGTGGAATAATAAACAGCTAAAACTTTTTCACCAAAAAAGTAGCTCTGGGAGGCAGGTGAGCCATGCGGACAAGTGGAGAGGTTGTATTCTCTGAGTATAGATCAATAGACAAAGTCACAAAGAACAAACAGGCTCTCATACATGTGTGAGCATGCTATTTGAAGAAGGTGGTGTTACTAATCAGTGTAGACAGGGCCCAACTAGACAATGGAATTGTTGGGTATGGAAAAAATTATCATAGATTATAAGTGATTACAAACATTTGAAATAAATAAAATAATTTCAAAACAATGATAAAAGATCCTTCCAATTTCTTCATAGCAAAAATAGTATCTTTAGAATGTAATGTGAACATATTTTTATATATTTCATATGATTTGGAGAGGTGCCTTCCAAGCATAAGGGTTTATACCAAAGTCATAAATTCTCATTTCTGCAACTGAATTTTCTGTTGGATCCCCACTGAGTATCATGTGGGCATTGTTTGAATACCTTCAAGAATGATCACGGGGAATCTTCAGCTCTCTAGACAGCCCACTGCATCTTGACTTGGCTTTGTGTATGGGCCAGATGGGGAGGTGGAGATATTACACAGTGAGAGGCAATTTGCAAGTTGCTCATTCACACCTGTTAGAGCTGGCTTGGTGACTTCAGGGTTAGAACATGCTGAGGACTCTTCACAAGGATAGAGAAGCTCCCTGGATGGAAAAAGAGAAATTCAAGGACAACAGACTAGCCCTAGTCCTGAGGAGAAGGAGGAAGTGATTTTGAATTTCTCATTGTGTACTATTCAGAATGATTTTGTTTTTTATTAGATTTGCCCAGAAAAAAAAAAAAATGGAGTCTTCCCTGCCCATTTTAACTCACTGTTATGGTTTGGATGTGAGATGTCCACCAAAAGTTCATGTGTGAGACAATGCAAGAAGGTTTAGAGGAGAAATGATTAGATTATGAGATGGGTTATGAGAGTCAACCTAATTGGTGAATTAATGCCCTGATAGGATTAACTGAGTGGGTAGGACGTGTCTTTGGGGTATATGTTTTGTATCTGGCTAGTGGAGTCTTTCCCTACTTCCTAATCATCATGTGAGCTGCTTCTTTCCTTCACACTCTTCCGCCGTGATGTTCTTGCCTTACCTCCAGGCCCAAGGATATAGCCAGCTCTCTATGGATGATATAGATATCTGAAGCCATGAGTCTTCAAATAAACTTTTCCTCCTCTAAAGTTGTTCTTGTCAGGTGTCTAAGTCACAGCAGTGAAAAAAGCTGACTAAAACATTCACCACCGGGGGCTGGGGTTGTGGCTCAGCGGTAGAGCGCTCGCCTAGCACATGCGCAGCCTGGGTTCGATCCTCAGCACCAAGTAAAAACACATTGTGTACAACTAAAAAAGCAAATAAATAAATATTAAAAAAAAATTCACCACCACCAGTACCTCAGCCCTGTCTACTAAGCAGCTTCCTTCTGTTCACAGGTGGCACATCACCATATAGGGCTTCTCTTGTGCCTCACTTAGACCTCTGACCACCAATCAATCGACATCAACCAGAATTCCACTGTGGATTGCCAAATTGTCCTTCTTTCCCAGCAGATTAAAGGTAATCACAGATAGTCTCTCTCTGGAAGACAGAAGAGAATGCAGGACAAGAACAAAGAGGATTCTAGGAAGTTCAGCTGAGGAAAGCAACAGACATCTTCCCTCCTCCTGATTTTGCCTAGAGATGTCCCACCTGCTCCAACTGCACATGAAGAAATTCAGGCCATGAAGAGGCCAATTTTCCTCCATGACTATGACATAACCACGTGTCCAACTTAGAGGGTCATTGAGCAACATCCTGTGGGAACTTGTCCAGCAATATGCACATGGGAGATACTTTCTGGACTCTTTAAGAATGTCAGAAATAGGGGCTGGAGTTGTGGCTCAGCGGTAGAGCGCTCGCCTAGCACGTGCGCGGCTCGGGGTTCGAACCTTAGCACCACATAAAAACGCATTGTGTATGACTAAAAGCAAATAAATAAATATTTTTAAAAAAAGAATGTCAGAAATATTCTCTTAACCCTTTCAGGAATGGTGTGAGCAAGTAATATTTCCACCCATGGGCTGAGTGTTAATGGGCATAGTAGGAGTGGAAACAACTCGGCCATTTGTACAGAGTTTCCCAGTGTGTTACCTTAAAGATCAACATTCATCTATATTGATGAGATATAATAATAAAATATTGTGACTGATTTCTGTCATTGGCATAGTCTTAGTAAGATGGTTCTTACAGAATTTGACAAAACAATAAGAGATCCAATTACATGTAATTTAAATATTTCTGACTTGTGGCTCTGTTGCAAAGAATTTGAAAAAAATATATATATAGAATGAGGTGGTAAAAAGAGGAAATTGAAACCAAGCAGATGGTGAAGCAAAGCATAGGGATTACAGATTCTAAAAGTCAGACTCAAATATTAGGTAATGATATGATTCAAACATTTGGCAAATATTGACATAGCAACCATAAACTAGGGAGGGACTTCATGTGTCCCATCAGAGTCATAGACACAAATCCAGTTGGTGGTGTCCTGGCATTCCGGTCTTTAATCACTAAGAAACCCGATCCAGCAAAAAATGCTGCCCTAAAAACTGCTTATGAAGATTATTGCACAATTTTGGGGATGGCATAAGTTTTTCCTTAGTGGATATAGATTGTTAACACCAGGAAGATTTGAAAAAGATATATATATACATATATATATATATATATATATATATATATATATATAATATGCACACTTAAAATATACCTACCCACATATATATACAGACACACACATATATACAAACATATTTGTGCATATAAAATATATATACATTCTTTTTCTGAGAAAGTCAATCTCCTAATATTTGGTCATTTAGTAGTAATATGGGCATATTTACTATTTAGGAGAACCTATAATGATTAACAGAACTTATTCTATTAGAATAATATGTGGGTATTACAATTCCAATTTAAAATAAGTAGACCTGTGATTTTAACCTCAAACCTTTTTAGGAAAAGGTGTTTATTAGTTAAAAAATGTACTTAAAAAGAAAGCCAAATATATGAAATTTATATACTTAATTTAAAATAATTAAAAGAATTTCATGATTCATTTGTAAACCAGAAGAAAAATTAATCAAAGACCCCCTTAAACATGTTAAAATTTTATTTTGAAATAAAATATTTTTAAATTGAACTTATAAGCCAAATTTTTTTTTTTAACCCAGGGGCACTTAACCACTGAGGCACAACCCCAGTCTTTTTTTTTTATTCAGAGACAGGGTCTCACTGAGTCACTTAAGGCCTCACTAAGTTGCTGAGGCTGGCTTTGAACTCATGATCCTCCTGCCTCAGCCTTCCATGCAGCTGGGATTACAGGCATGCGCCTCCATACTCAACAGCCAAATGTTTTTTAAAGCTAACCTTATCCTGAATAATTTGCTAAACACAAAATATTGAATCAAAGATATCAAAGACTCATGTCACTCTTTTTAAAAAGTCTATCAAGTCTTCCACATCAGGTATTACCCTTTCAAATAGTCACTTTGGAGACCCCTCACTTAAGTGACAATTTCATTGCTCAAAACTCTTCAAACTCACATGAGATTACTTTCAGAGTCAGTTTAGATTCTTTTCCCCTTTTTCAAACCTATTCAGGTAACCTAGTTGGAAATTGGATGACAAAATTATCCAACATCAAACTTGATATTCGCCACCGGAGGTATCTGCAATTTGACATGAACAACCCAAAAGAATGAACTTCAGATATGATGCAAGAGGATTTCTATTCTGCAAGCACGTCCTGTCCCCTCTCCAGTCACATTTCTTGGACTGCTGACTTCCCTCCCTTTCTGAAGTGTAAAGAAGCTTTTCTGGAACTCAACCTATACACAGATGAGAATGCAGGCTGAAGATTGGGAGGGAGGGATTTGACCCAGAGTGGCCAACAGAGGTGGGGATGTGTGAGGTTTCTGGGTTGGGATTGGGGAGTTCTCAAGGGCTAGTGATGTGGTCCTGCAGTGTTATTCAAAGCCATGGCAAGAATCAAAAGCTTCAGGACAGGGACACAAGATGTCTTCAGATACTGAAACAAAACTGTCCCTAAGACATCATGACTCGGCATCAGATGCACTAGGAAATAAATGAAAATTCTGTCTAGACATGGTTGATGATACATTCCTTCTGGTATTAGCAGCCAAAAATGCAGGAGTTTTGAGTAAAATATAAAGGATGGAAGGTAGAGGCAGATTACAGAAGGAAAAAAACTGCAAAAAAGAAATCCTTACATCTGACTTAGGTCCTTACATACCTCCACATAACTTAGGCACAAAAGATCTACTGTATTTACATATAATATCTATATTTTTTTCGTTGTACACAATGCCTTTGTTCTTATGTGGTGCTGAGGATTGAACCTGGGCCATGCACATGCTAGGTGAGTGCTCTACCGCTAAGCCACAACCCCAGTCCCCTATAAATATATATTTATTAATAAATATTTTATGCAAAGCTCCATACACATTATATTTCCTCAAAAGTGAACACTTGCAAATTCCTACCTTTATTACAATACTTTCTTAATTTAACCTTTTCTTTTTTTAAAATATTTATTTATTTACTTTAGTTGTACACAATGCAATGCATTTATGTTTACATGGTGCTGAGGATCGAACCCGGGCTGCGCACATGTGAGGCAAGCGCTCTGCCGCTGAGCCACAACCCCAGCCCTAACCTTTTCTTAGTCAAGAAGTGGATCATGGAATGGGAATTTCTCCTTTTTTTATTGGTGCATTATAATTATACCTAATAGTGGGGTTCGTTGTTACATATTTAATATGCACAAAATATAACAAAACAATTTGGTTAAAAAATTCTTTAAAAGCAATAGGTTTGCACCCAATTTTCTTTTTGATCCCCATTAAATCAATGACAAGGAACAAAGTGACTCTTTGGTCTTTATTCTGAAGTCAATTGCTTTTAATGCATGTCAGATAATCCCTCCCCAACAAATTCCAACAACCTTTGTGAGAAATCTCAGGAAATGCTCAGGGTGTAAGGAAGCATTTACAAAGAGCTCTGTACTTAGCACCCCCCACAGTAGGCTACCTGTTGAGCAGGACAGTGCTGCCATGGCCATGGCCAGCTGCTGTTTATCCACCTCCCACACGTCTGTATCAATAGCAGAGAAGATCAGAGTAACCTCAGGACCTTTTCAGAGTCATTCATTTGTTGATTTATTCACTCGCTCTTTCAAATCTAATCTTTTTTAAACATTTAATATGCACAAGACACTGCAAGGCTCTGGACACCATCTATTCACAGGTCTGTAAGTTTTGCCAACTATTGTCTTTTCTGAAGCACCACCAAGGAGACAACCTCTCAGGGGTATCTGTTCTACTTAGCATTGGAAATTACACTGTGGTCAGCAGATAAAATAGATTACTAATGATTAGTAAAGATTACTACAGTCTAATGGGGTTCTAAGTTCTCATTGATTCCAGAATGATTCTGGGGCCTCAGTTTGAATATATGGATAATGAGGGAAATGCCCTCTGTCTTGGGAATGATAATGGCAAATATCTAGCAAAACAGTGGCTATGATGATGGGGCAGGAGAGTGAGTGGCTAGAGTAGAGGGGAGTCCTGGGTTCACAAGCTGCTCCAACACCTGAGCTGGGTACATAAGGATGTTATTCAACTCTTCTATGCCTTGGTTTGCTCATTTTAAAAGCAGGGTTAAGAGTGTACTGATCAATTAAGTTAACAGGAAAGAAGTTCTCAACACAATGTCTGGATTGTGGTAGGACCCAAGTCAGCACGGAATGAACACATGAAGAGAAAAGTAGTTCATGTGGAAGCTGATGGATGGGTCCAGGAGCAAGAACTCCAAGGAGGAGGGTGCAAGGTGCCTCTTCCTGTACTTGCCCTCTTTTCTCGCTAGGTTGGGTCAAGGTGGGCCAGGAAGGCCTGTGTAGAAATGTCCAATGCTGTTATAATGGTTAACAGGGACTTTTCTGGATCAATGAGGACACACAACAAGAAGGATGCTCTCCGAATTCCTTACTCCAATGGAATGGTCCTGTGTCTATGGCAACTCTGGAAGGAATTTCAAATATTCTGCCTTAAGGACATCTGTACTCACATTAAAGCAGTTGCCCCACATTTTAGTTCTGAAGTCATGATTGTTGTTCACTTGGACCTCTTAGGAAACCAGGCCACCAATATTTCTTGTGGCTGCCCCATGAGTCTGTCCAACCACACCCTTACCTTACTCTCCCTCTCGCCTGTGCACCTCTCCACCCAGGCCAGGGCAGCAGGCCAGGGCAGAGCACGTGCTCCATGCTCAGCTCTGGGCAAAGAGCTTGGAGAGGTAATAGTAGTTGACTTTGAGAAAATTGATCTCTGGTCTCTCCTCCCTCCGTCACCACAATTCCACCACCTAATTCTCCAAATATTTAGGGAGGTGCCAGAGATGATGATTTGTGTCGTAATCAATTTTAAAATGATATCAGGCTAATTCCTTAATGTGTTTTGGCTCCAGTTTACTGATCTATAAAATGGAACATAATACCTTTCACATTGGATGATGAAACAAGCTAATGAAGGGGAAAGACCTGTCACCAACTAGGTGCTAAACATGAATTTTGATTCCCACCGTACCCCACATAACCTTCAGATCCTCAGTTCATTGTGTGAAATGAATTAATGGCCACTGTTTTTCAGCAGCAGAAGGCAAGCTAGAGAAATGGTGTCACTACTTTTGAGACACAGTGCATGAGTGGCCTTGGGCATAGTATGTGGGCTGTGCAGGACTATAGCCCTGGGCCAAGCTTCTCTTAGTGGAGCTGCCACTGTGGGGAGGGTGACTAGGGGCATTGTTTCCCACCCCCATGGACAAGATCCCTCATGGTCAGTAGGTTGTGTTGGCTGTAGTCCTCACACCATCACTGCCACTGTGCCTCTGGCACTGTCCCTTTCAAATGACCCACCCCATCAAAAGATGGGCATGAACTTTCCATGGCCATTCACTTCCAACTCAACCCCCTGGACATGTCCCCAGCTCAGGGCAGTCCAGATTTACAGTGTAAACCTGTTCAGAGCCTAGACTCCTTCTAACAATGCACAGCAGTTTGGACTAATGGAGAAAACCTGAGCCTGCAAACCTGCACTGCAATCCCTAAAGCAACCAGAGTCCTCGTGCCCCTGGCTGGGAGGGTGCCTGCAAGAAGTGCATGATCCATTTCTCAGCCTGTTTTGTCCTGAGCTGCATGTTATCCCCATCATGTGGACAGGTCCTTGTTCCCACCAATCCCCCATGCAGATGAGGACTTGGAGTTATTAAGAAAAGAAGCTCAATTGTCCCCCTTGGCTTATCATTACTAAACAGGCAAAGGAAAGCTTCAGCCCACCATTGATTTAGATTAGCCCCTTCATTTCAATATTATTAATTACCCAAGTTAGCATACTGCATGTCAACATCAAAACCTGACTTTTTCTGAATTAACTGTTTCATTTGCTGATTCCTTTCCATGCTTGTGCTTGCTTACTTTCATGCCTCCAGGACCCACAGAGAAATGCCCTGCAGATGTGGCTTCAACTATCCTCATGTGAAGTTATTAGACTGGGGATCGACACAGGTCACTCCTTTCACGGGAGGCCACCAGGCTAATCTTTTGAAGTGACATTTCCATAATAACTTAACATTTGCCAAAGTTCTCTGTTGCATCCTTTGCAAAGTAAACAGAAGGGTTAATTTAGTTCTCTAATCTCTTGTTATAAGCCTAATTATTTTACATGTCTTCATTTCATTAATGAATTGCTGCTTTTTACACGCAGCTCCTTCCCCATTGCTTTTGTTTAAACCTCCTGGTGGGAAGGGATAGATTAATTTTGTTGTGCCTTAATGAAACTGTATGCTACATTAGATTTCACCATTTGGCATGCACTGCCAACATCACCATTATGCATAATGAATTATTTTTTTGTGAGTCCCAAACTACTGTAGACCTTCAGTATTCTCCTTCAGACACTGTGATGATGCAACTGGCAGGCAGACACAGCAAGCTCAGTCATTGCCCCTGGTGTCTAAGGAAACTGTCTTGTAGCTTTTTACTTTCTGTCACCTGCATGGGAGCGTCTAGGTTTCTTGCCATAAGGAACTCAGATATGCAGTTGACTTCCAGGGAGCATCTCAGATGAAACTAGCAAATCGATTTTGAGGTTTAGAGGACAAAACACTATACTAGGCACTTTAAACCCAGCCTAAAAGTTGTTTGGTCTTTGCCTTCACATCTTAAGGTAATCATCAACCATCACTGCTTCTGGGTCTGCATGCTGGGTGGGGATGGGCTGGTCTATACTGGGCTTGGCTGGTAGCTTTACTCTAGATTGCAGCGGCTGGGGCAGTTCTAGTCCTTGGGCTCCATTTTCTTTCTGGAACCAGCAGAACTAGTAAATTTCTGTTCATTCCAAGGTGATGGTAGAAGCTTAGGAAGGCAGGTAGAAAGCCATGTTCAAGGCCTTGTGTAGACTTGCACCTGACATCCCATTACTTTTTCCTATTTATTGTTGGTCAAAGCAAGTCATGCAGCTAAATTCAATATCAAGAGGCTGGGAAGTATCTCAGGTCCGTGTCTGCACAAGGGATTGGTAGGAGCAAGGGTCTGTCCACTTGATGGGGATCAGAGTGCAGCATGACAAGCCCATGTCTGCAGGAAATGACAAGTAAATGAGGCCAATAGTTAAATCATTCCTACGGTTCTCAAAGTTAGCAGGGTTCCAGGTTGTCTCCACCCCAAAAAGTTGGAGTCATTTAATCCCACAATTAGGAAGGAACCCAGCCTAGATGTGGGAACCTGACTTGTCTCTAGGGAGAAGGTCAAAGGATCTCAAACTGGCAACTCTCTGGCTTATCACTGAGACAAACCTGATCTAATTAGTCTGGAACCAAGTCTTGTCTGAGTCCCAGACACTAGAGACTGCATGTTCTAGCCCTTGACGTGGGGTTTCCTGGCTATCTGCGCTGGATCTCCTCTGACACTGGTTTCTAAGCCATCTCCTTGGTTACCTAAGTTACTCTGTTGTCAGGTCGTTACTGTATTGACTTTGAGAACATTCAATCTTAAGCCTACTTCTAATTGCTCCTTGTCTGGCTGTTCTTATTGGACAGGGCCATGGTTCCAGAAGGATCTCCAGTCTCAGGACAGGGAATATCTGCCTTTTTCCTTGCTGCTGGAATTTGACTTTTCCATATCCTGGGAGATAGCCTGATTTATGGCCTTGAGCCTCGCCCCCCCTCCCGCTGGTCCCCTCCCCAGCCCCACTCCACCCCTGCCCCACTACTCCTAAATCTGGCTCTCAAACTGAAAATCTGGCTAGCATTAAGGAGTAGTCAGTGACCAAAGTCAAGAATGTGCTGCATTCTCTGGGTCCTCCCTGTGAGTTTGGAGGAAGAGGGACACCATGACTTGGGAGAGCACAGGACATATTATTTAAAGGCAAAGAGGATAAGGAGCCACAGGGGAGAGGAATATGCAATAAAATGATAGTCCATCTAAAAATCACATTGCGTTCCATGTTAAATGCCAAATGTGGTAACCACACTGACAATGAGGTATAAACTCCAGCTTGTGGTGCTGGGAAGTCGTGATGACACACGTGCTGACTCCCAGGTCCACCCTGGACACTTTCCTTGGACAGCTCATCTCTGTCCTGACTCAGGGCATTTGCCCTCACTGCTCCCTCCACTGGGATCAGATCCCAGACATTTACCTTGCTTTCCTCACCACCTTAAGATCTGTATGACAGTACCATCTTCCTAGTGATGCCTCTCCTGACCTCACTATGACTCCTCACCACCCTTCACTCCACAATGCATTGGCTTCCTTCTCTGCTCTCCTTAGCCAGTGCTCATATCACCACCTTACTTTTGGGACATTCTACTTTTGGGTTTGCTGATTGTCTGCCCCCCCCATTATTGTCTGTTTTCTCTGTCTCTTTGCTCCTAGAACATGTTGTAGGTGCTCAACAAATAACTGCTGGATGAAGGCAGAAAGGAAGGAAGGACAGAAGGAGTGGGAGTCTGGTCAGAGTGGGCTGAAGACAGGCACGGGCAAGAGATAGAAGCTTACATGTAAATGCATGAAAGTGCACAAGATCACATGCGGGACTCCAGAGGCTCAAAGGCACTTCTAGTGTTCAACTTCCCCTTCTTTGTGGGTTCCTCATCTTTTTTTATTCATTTTTATGTGGTGCTGAGGATTGAACCCAGTGCCTCACACATGCTAGGCAAGCACTCTACCACTGAGCCACAACCCCAGTCCCTGGCTTCTCATTTGAGCCAATGAAACACACTCAGTTCCAAACTGACCTGATTACTTTTCCTGCCCTCACTAAGTGATCACCTTCCTTGTGACAACCTCCTGCATTCTCAGGCTCGATTATTGACACAGCATCTATTTGAATACCCAGCCAGATTGCTGAGCATCTTCTTCCAGATCCCAAAGTTTTCTTGACTTAATCTGTTCCCTCACTCTTTCCACAGCACTGCTTCTGTTCAGCCTCATCGTTTCTTAACAGACAACAGCATCCTAACCAGTTCCTTGTTTCATGTCCCCATCCCCATCAACCCCATTCACCAACGTGTCCCATCACTTCTGGGACCAAGTCCAAACTTGTTAGTACAACATACAAGGCTCTGGGTGTTCAGATTGCCCCTCTCCAGCCTGGTCTATCCTTGCAAGTAGGCTGGAATCTCCCCGGAACCTTTCCACAGCAATCCTCTCCACCAAGGGCCTTCCACCACTCATTTATCCTTTAAGATTCAGCTCGTTCATTACAACTCGGCCCACAATGCATTGCACATGTTCTGATACATATTCACGTTTTAAAAACTTTGTTTTTCATGAATGATATGAATATACTTCATATACTAACTGTGACATGTAAAAAGGTGCTCGTTATGTGTATTACAAATTGTAAAGCATGCTATTATATATACAACAACATTGAATAAAATTAAAAAAGCTTTGTATTTGATCAAGAATGTTTAGGAAATAATAGATGTGATATTTTCCTGACACATGATAAATGGATAGTTATTAAAATGAAAAGTGTTCATACCTATGCCTCACAAGATCACCTTGTGTACCACGACAACTTACCCACCTTTCCAAACCAGTGAACTAGGCAATCTCACTCTTTAAAATCACTGAGTTGGAGAGAGCTAGAGATTCTGACTTTGGCAAGATCACTGCTTAAATAGTATAACATTGGTACAATATTTAAGTCGTTAACACTTATGGAGGGCTTCCTACATGATGGACACTGTTTTACATGCCTTAAAGGCATGCATTCATTTAATCCTCATAATAACCCTAGAGAGGGGACCTAAATTGTCTTTATCTTACAGAAAAGAATATTCAGACTCAGAGAGGTTACCTTGCCCAAGGCCACAGGCCTAATAAGAGGTTGACCCTGTATTCCAACTTGACTGTTTGGCTAGAGTCTACACTCATACCCTATTCATACAATATCACCTTTATTGGGTTTTACTGTCTGAAGTATTGTATGGGTGAGACTGGTCTCAACATCCAGATTTTGAGGCAGTGGGAACTGTTCCTGTTGTAGGACAGGGGACACTTGGTTAAAGGATGACAGGATACTCAGAAAAGGTGACCTCTTGGAAAGTGTCAACTGAGTCATCTGTCATTCTCTAGACTTGGTTTAAAAAGTTCCCTTGTGACAGGAGCCACGTTTGTATCATTTTGACAGAATCCCCAGATGCTGGCTTTATTTTATTTTTTTGCTATTCTGTGCATTTTTTTGGTCTCTAGAGATATCCTGAACTTTCCAGTTAGTTCTGAGCAGGAAAGCTTTGGAACCAAATCACCCATCACCCAATTTCTGCTTGAAACATACACCCCACCCTCATTGAACACAGAGGAGGCCTCTGTACCACAGAAGAATCTCAAGGTCATTTGCTAAGGCTCCTGCTTCATGCTATCTACACTTTCCTTACCTTATCTTTAAATAAAATCCTTGCTTGAGTCATCTCTGCACCTGTTTGCTGGGAATTTTATGGAAACTGTGAATGCAAATAGCTCATTCCTGTCACATGCCTGTCATATTTGCTGAGAGCGACGTGTCACAGCTTTTGAGATGATGCAGGCTGCATGCTATTGACCAGCTCAGTCTCTCAGAGAAACCCATACTCGACTACATCTTTGTGGGTAATAAACAGGATTGATGCGCCTATCCCCTGATAAAGTATTATCTACAAATGCATAACTCAAAAGGAATTGCCACCAGTATTCTTTTAATTGGAAATATCTTTCTTCCTCCTAAGCAGATTCGTGCAAGCTCCCTTCCTACAGCAGCTATCCATAGGAGAAGAACATGTGTGTGAAAGACAGCCTTTTAATCTTTCTCTGTAATCAGCTCCCCCAAGCCAGAATGCTGAGTCTGTAAAACTGGCAAGGCCAGGCTGCCTTTCTGCTTGCTTCTGCTGGGACTTGTGTGATTTGCCCTGCTCTTCTTCCCAACTTTAGCAATGGGACCCTGGAAAGCCAGCATTTTCCACCATGAGCATACCCCTCCGTCAAAATCAGCCGCCCTAGAAAAATAGAGCTTAGGCGAAGCAGCTTTTCTGATCCCATTATTGATAAGCTCTTAGAGCTCATCAATGAAAATTAGAACTTGTTAATCCTGTACATTTCCCCCCTTGATTTTTAATTACAGAAGAAAGAAGTAATGGATAACTTCTGGGGCTGTGGAGACACTGGGGCTGTCAAGAGAAAATTAAATTTACAGTCAGAGAGTTTTGTTTTCTCAAGTGTCCTTGTAAAATGCAAAAGAGCCTCCTGGCATCACCAAGGCAATTCAACTGGTTTCCTAAACTGGCAGGGTTTTCCTCGAAGAAGCCCTCCTTCCTTTGCCAAGAGAGTGTATTAATGACAAGGACTGGACCTAAAGGGAACTCATTCGGAAGAAAACTGCATTAAAAGAACATTAAGGGCGATGTTTTAAAGTCTGATTTAAACTCATGAAAGCAAGGAGATTTATTGTTGAAGCCAGATCGCCGTGCCGACGCGCCCTGCCTGGTAATACATTCCTATTGGAGCACAGGGGATTGAATCTGTACAGAAACATCGCTCACTGTAGCCCAGGAGCTCCTGCTGGGGAGAGGGAGACTGCTATAGAGGGAGAAGGGCGGGGGGACAGCCACATTTCTGAAAGCAGATGGGCTAACATCCCACAGGGGCCAACTCACCAGGGAAGCAGGGGGAGAAGGGTGCTGCCCGCTGAGGTCAGCCTTGACTTTAGCAGACAGCCCAGCAGTCTCCCTGCACAGGCTCATGGCTGCTGGGGAGGCAGTCCCTGGAAAACTGGAGGCTTGGCAGGATGTCCCAACCTTCTCCTCTGAACCCCCATCCCCTCCTGTGACTCTTCTCATTGGCAGCCCCTTTGGCAAGCTAGACCCCTCCCACTCCAACCTGCAGCTCCATCTCACTGGACAATGTTCTGCATTAGAGTAACATAAAGCAGGTCTCTACCTGTGCTGCAGACCTGGACTTCAGCCAAAGGGCCAGCTGCTTGCTATCTTGCAAGTCAGGATCTGATTTCTAGATTAGAAGTGTTAGTACCAATGTTGGAAAGGTACATTGAAGTCACCCTGGAAGAAAGCAAAGAGCCTTGAGCTTGTGCTCTCTGCTTCCCTCCTAGTTCAAGGGCATTGCCAGAATACTGGTCACCTCTCCCAACACCAGCTTCCACAATTCGACCTGCCATAGCATCAATTCTATTCTGAATAGCAACAATCCCTGCAGTATGGCTTAGTTCTTTTCCCACACAGCCTTGGATATTATTGCATTTCATGCTCTTCCCAGTGTCCTGTTCCTGGACCAATATCCCTTTCTTGGAATATCTGTTATTTCTAAATATTGTAGAAATTTTCCCATGCACACATATAGGTTGTCTATTCAAGTGGTCAAATTTGGACAGCCAAGGTACAGTAGGGACATGCCTACCAAATAATCTTCCAAAATTAGAGGAACTGAGAGCATTACATCAGGAGAGACACGTACATGTTTTGTGAGAGCAAAACCAGGGGTCTGAGACCAGGACAGCTCCCATGAGCCAGGGTGCAAATGAGCCTCAGAGAACAGAGCCAGCAGGAGGATCAGGGCCCAGGTGATTAGGCAGGCGCTGTGTGATCCTTTCATCATGTATCTAGTAATGTTGAGTGCTTCACAGTATCACTGAGAATGAGGCTGCATAAACAAATAAGCAGAGTAAATTTGACAGGTGATATGGAGGAACGTGCATAAAGTAGGCAGAAACAGCTAGGGAGAGGGTCGGGGTGGTATCCCACAAGAGGTGGGTCTTGAAGGAAAGTAGAAGCTGCCAAAGGGAAAAGGGTAGGCAGCATGGGAGGCTGAAGCTCAGAGCAGGATTGTGTGGCCAGTCACTGGACAGAGGGGGACTGTGAAAGATGAGACTGGAGATGCAACTGGAGCCAGGATCACAAAGCTCTTTGTGTCCTGCTGAAGACATTACCCTCTCCTGAAGCCAGTATAAAGCCATTGGATGGTTTCAGGTAGTTTCAGGATTGTCATTAGTGAAGATAGCTGAAAACTCACAACTGGTCACATTGCTGCCCTACCTGGGTAAGAGGGGAAGAGCCCTTTCAACGTGGGGCCATGTTAGTTTGAAGGGTGTGAGTCTGATAGAGGCTGTAGGCGTCCCTCCCCACCTCACAGAAGAGCTGCTCATGTGTTCAAAATTTGTATATGATTTCATGTGATTAATGAATTCCCTAGAGCCCTCCCATAAGCCCAGTTCATGAGCCCTCACTCAAAAGACAGTTTAGGGAAATAATTTGTCCTCTAAGGAGTATTTCATAGTCCTTAGAGGTGTACTATGGCGTTTAAAGATAATGTGTCCCCATGTCTGCAACTTAATTTCAAATGGTTTGCAATAAATTCTTTAACATTTGTGTGTGTTGTGTATTGGAGAAAGAGAAAGGAAAGAGAGAGAAGCAATTGAGGCAAGATGTTAACAATTGATGAATCTAGAAGAATGGATATATGGCTGTTCATCACAATTTCTTTCAACTACTCTGTACATTCAAAATTTTAAAAAAATAAAAATAAAGGAAGACAAAGTCCTTGCTTAAGGCAGGAGTCACAGGAATGAATATGAAGTGATTTTTTTTTTCATTTATATTCCTTTACCATAGTCTGAAAATCTACTCTAGTTGTTCAGCATCTATTTGGAAGAATCAATAGGACCAAGTGCCTGATGGAATGTGGATGGGGGAGATGATGGCAGAGAGGCACAGTGACAGAGCCCAAAGTGGCCAGAGCAAGTGACGGGGAGTTGAATGAACAAGGAGACAAGAAGGAAGCAGCCAGAAGAGGGGAGAATGAGTTTGATTTCATGAGCAGCATTTTAAAAGGAGTTTTGATGAACTGGAATGGGTCTGGGAGAGATCACCAGAGAATGAGTGGAACTAAAGGTATGGTTTTATGAGAATAATGTGGGTCAAGGACAGGGAGATATTTGGGAGGAAGTGAGGGTGGCCATGTGGCGGCTGTCCATAGATGTGAAACACATATAAAAAATAGTAGACTTGGGCTGGGGTTATGGCTCAGCGGTAGAGCGCTTACCTAGCATGTGTGAGGCCCTGGGTTTGATCCTCAGCACCACATATCAATAAATAAAATAAAGCTATTATGTCCACCTTCAACTAAAAAATATATACATTAATAAAAAGTAGGAGACTTAATGTGGCCTAAGAAGTCTTCACTTAGAAGATGGGTGATAATTACAGAGACAGATTTAGGCTTAGGGTGTAGCAGAAGAGTTGTCCCCATTTCTCTATTGGATGACGTCCATGATGGGTATGAGTCAAGATAAATAAAGGTCTTGCCTTCAAGGAGCATGCAGCGCAGTAGGGGAGGAAAACACAAATTCAAGCAACTTGTTGTTAAATCTTTCCAACCAATATTAGGCAGAAGAAAAGTTTCATTGCTTGATACAGACCTTTAAATGTGCATAAGGCATAATTGTCCATCCAAAGTCATCCCATTTGATCTAAGCACTTAGGAGGACTGCATATCACAACACACACAGAGTTCACTTGGCTAATTTGTGGCAAATATAAATCCCAGCTGTCCAGAAACAGCTGTCCCAGATATTTGCATAATGTCAACCCCTGTCCCACAATACCCAGGTACAGCTGTAGAGGACAGGCCTTCAAGAGTGACATTTGGACTCAGCCTTCAGAGAAAGGTAGTTCTTTAAGAGGGAAGCATGTGTGTGTAGTGGGGGTGCCTTCCAGAAGAAAAAGAATAGCAGAATATGTGATCTCAATCACCTCCCCTGCCTTCTTTCAGGGAAATAGGTTTGAGAATTGAAGGAAAACTCATCAAATAGCATCCTGTTTTCTTCTAGGCTGACTCCTGAACAGGGCTACTTCTTTGCCTCCTGGTTTGGGATCCTCACTGCAGGTCAGAGGATGTGGGTCAGAGTCCTGGAACTCCCTCCTGGAGGAGTCTGAACTCAGACACCTGCAAGATTTGGCAGAAGCTTTCAAATCTTATTTTTTTTTTTTTTTCAATTGTTCTCCTCCTTGTCCCCCTAACTCAGCAGAAAGGATTATGTAAACTACAGCCCAAGTACAGTTTCCGCTGGTTGCCTCTCTTCCATGAAGATATGGAAATTGCTTTTAAAAATTCTCCATATGTGAAGGCCATTGAGTGATTGGCTTCTCTCCTCCTCTGCATCTCCATGGC
Source organism: Tamias sibiricus (assembly GCA_025594165.1). Taxonomy (NCBI): domain Eukaryota; kingdom Metazoa; phylum Chordata; class Mammalia; order Rodentia; family Sciuridae; genus Tamias; species Tamias sibiricus. The sequence goes on along the minus strand of CM046662.1, from coordinate 120,483,027 downwards.
CGACGTGCCAGGCATCTGGTGAGGTCTTTTCATGCATTTCATCTTCTCAGAATTCCTAAAAGGAAGATAGTGTAAGTAACTCCTTTCTCTGGATAAGGAAAGTGAAATTTAGAGCATTTAGGTAACTTGTCCAAGGTCGCAAGGCCAGGAAATGAGAGGGAAGATGCCAGGATGTACATGGGATTGACCATGAGACCCAGGCTCTTAAAACTCCATGTGGCAGCTTCCACCGTCCTGCTGCCAAGGGCCCAGTCCACACTCTGAAAACACATGGACTTGGTGCCACTGGGTTTCAGACTGTTCTGAGGACTTGACATCAGTCAGTTCTATTAACTGCAACACAGTCCTGTGAGGCAAACACTATTATTATCTACTTTTTAGAGAGAATCAAATTGAGGCAGCAAGAGGTTAAGTAACTTGCCCAAGGTCAGAATTTTAACTTAGGCAGTCTGACTCTCACTTATTATGCCAGGGCTCTATGCCTAAAAGAAAAGCACAGACCATAGACATGGGTAACTTGCAAGGAAGGATCTTTCCGGGGTAAAGCATACCTGGCCAGGACTCAGGGCAGCTCACCTAGCCCCTCCCAGGGAATATCCAAATGCTAGTCACATCCCTTTGTAGTCGTCCTGGTCCCTGGAATCTCCCAGTGTGAGAGAGGAATCATAGATGTTTCCCGAACTATAGGAAGGGCTTAATTTTCAAGTGTTAATAATGCAAAACCCAGGAGAAACATGTTCATACTGGGAAAATCCTGCAAGAGATTAAGTTTTGTCTTTTTTTTTTTTTTTTTTTAAATTAGCATAGCTATTCTCAAAGTTACAAAAGAAGTCTTGCTATTGGCACTTATTAATAGTTTGTCTTGGGCTAAATGCAAAGTATTTTCATACTTTTTTCGGGAAGAGGTTGACATCAATGCAAAGAGAATCACTAGTTAGTATATAAAGAAAAAATTTGAAGAGAGAGGAAAGAAAGATAGAAAGCAGGTAGATAAAGGAAAATGATGTGCCTTTTTCTTAGAGTGAATGATGACAGCCAGAAATGGGAATATAATTTGGTTATCTAAAATGTCTTACCTTGTTGATTACTTAGACATTTCCCTTTTGTTAATATTTTTACCTCCATAAGAAATATTTTGATTTCAGATTTTTATTATTGGAAATTTCATGAAGTTTTTTAGAGTCATACGTCTCAGTTTGACATTCAAAATTTGTTAACAACCAGTTTGACCAGCACCCTGACCAGTCAGGAAGTGTGTTCCCTGGTTTGTGCCATCCAGCAGACAAATCTCAGGCTGCCACTGATTTGTAGTTTTCAAATAAGACCAATGGGAACATAGTGTGGCAGCATATCACTCCTCTCAGATCAGTTCTTCTAAGATTTAAATAATCTAAACCCCTGACCAGGAGAGCTCAGCAAAAAGACTACCGGGGCTGGGTGTGGTGGCGAACTCCTGCAATCCCAGTGACTCAGGAGGCTGAGGCAGAAGGATGAAAGTTCAGGGCCAGCTCAGCAACTTGGTGAGATCCTAAGCAACTTAGTGAATTCCTGTTTCAAAAGAAAAAATAAAAAGGGCTGAGGATATAGCTCAGTGGTAAAGCACCCCTGGGTTCATTGCCCAGTACCAAGAAATCACTGCTGAGCCGCTTAAGTACACAGAAGAAAGCCCACTTATCAAAGCGCACCCATTTTGCTCAAAGTAGAGTTCTTCTGAGACAGGCTATTCCAGTGGTTTGACTTTGAAACCACCCTTAAAGTTTGCCTTGTTTCATTAGTGAGTAGACTAGAAGAAGCAAAGGGAAACTGCAGAGGAAAGGATTACTACAGGAGATAGCACACAGCAATAATAGCAAGAAAGAGGCCAGGAAACAAAAGAATAGGAGGGAAAAAAAAGAAAAGAACGAAACACAGTAACTCCAAATACACGGGCATCTGAGGTCATTTAGTGCAGGGGCCAATTGCCCTGACACCCCAATCAATAATCTAGAGGGCAGAGCATCATTACAATTATACATACTGATGACTTTGGACCACAAGCAAAAATGAATTTGTGTACTAGTTTTTTTTTTTTTTTTTTTTTTTTTTTTTTTTAAGGTAGGACTTCATTAAACAGAAAAATATTATATTCTAAAAACAAAACCAAAAAATTTAAATAAATCTCAAAAGAATAGTTTGTTATTTAAAAATGCCTCATAGGGTGAGAAATAGATAATGTTGCTATATTTAAAAATATGCTCATATAAACACACATATGTCAGAGTAGATTGCTCTCTATAGAATAGAGGAAATGGTAGTATCTATGAGAATGTTGACTATGAGTTTTACACTGAATTAATAATTGCAAGGTAATAAGAGAGAGGAACTTGCATTTTCCAAAATTCCAGGCACCTGAAAAAAATTTATTGGTCAGGTCAAGTTGTCTGCCACCCAAGAAGTAGTTGGAAAGTGTGCCCGGGTCTGGAACTGCATGGGTAGGAAGGTCCATGCTTCCAGCTGCGGTTTTAGAAGACAGTGGGGCATAAGGGGGAAGCAGCAAATGACAAAGCCTATGATTTCTCATCAAATGTGAGTCTCCAAAGTCCTGGGTTCATAGTATCATTAGGAGACATTGGAATTTTTCATGTGTAGAAAATGGCTACGGAGTTGAGGTCTACCTACCAGCAGCCAGGGCACTAAAGTAATCTGGAACACTTGGATTTAGAACAACTGGAAGAAATCATGAGGACAAAAGTTTATGAATTTATAGGAACCTTAAGGATAAATGACAGGTTCAGAATTTGGGGATCTGAAAAAATTTACCTGAATCTCTGAGGCAGAGGAGCCCAAGAGAAATCTCTCTCTCTCTCTCTCTCTCTCTCCCTCTCTCATCCATTTGCATGTATGTATTTTTATTTTTCAATACCATGTAGCTATTGAATACCTACTGAATAATAGGTGTTATGCTAAACGCTTTTACATTCATGATCTCACTAATCCTAAAACTAACTCCTGGGAGGTGTGAATTCTTTTTTTTTTTTTTTTTTTATTTATAATAGTAGTATGTATTACAATCCATAGTGCACATATATAGCATCTTTTTACATACAACTGTTTGTATACAAAGTATATTCATACCATTCAGGTCTTCAATCATGCATTTAGGATAATGAAAACAACAAAAAAAGAAAAGGTGGTGAATTCTTACAATAAGGAAACTGATGCTCAGAGAGGTTAACTAACTTACACAAGGTAAAGTCACACAGCCAAAGAAATAGTGCTTATCATAAAATGTTCGTCCTGCCAAGCCCTGAGTGAATTTTAATGCACCAGGGAAAGCTGCTCTACTTTACTTCCAAACCTACGTTCCCTCAAATAGTCAGGGTGTCTGTCTTCAGGTTGTCAAGTTACTAAACCTTGACAACAATGAAGGAGAATTTTAATGTTCCAGGATTTCAATAGACCTGGAGTTTCTGTGGGAATTGAAGATGCAGATTTAAATGTGGGACAAGGAGAACAGCCCTATCTTGTAGATGTAAGGTGTGTGCTGTATATACGTGTTGGGAGTCGTTTTCTGTTGCTCCCTCCATTGCCAGAGATAAAGAATGAATGATACGGAGTCCATGGGACTGATATCCATCTGCAGCAGTATTTATTCCAGCCTCAGAGGGATAAATACAAGGATGTGCTGATAATTACGCCTTGATACACGAAATAGGATATAAAAACGCTTTCTCAATTGGCCGCACTGTGAATAATAATGCTGTCCGTGTGTTTACGGGAGGCAAAGTATTTAAGGCTCTATTGTTATTTTCACAGGAAAACAACTTTGAGGAGAGCATATTTTCCATATTACCCTGGGAATGCATATTTATCTCACAGTACTGTCGCTTGCCTTTTATTTTCTAACCTGCATAAATTCCTTGTATTTAAATGCGAGGGAGACATTCTACCTTCACTTTGAAAGGAGAGACATGCAGAATGTCAAGCAGAGCCTGCGCTTCCTGACTTCTGACCCAGCTCGGGTCCCCCCACCCCACATACCAATGACTCAGACAGGCTCTTGGAGGCCTAGAGATAAAAGGCCCTATTAGAAGTGCAAAATATGACTATTATTACCTCCTTTAATAATGCTTCTTGCCAATTTTTCAAATGACTAGAGTCTGTTTGCTAATTATTACTCCACAGTTTCTGCATTCATTTTCTTTCCCTGAAGGAGACTTTGCTGTGAAGATGAAGAAAAGTGCTAGAAAGTGTGTTTACTGCCATCTATGGGATGCCGCTGGGCTACCACACCAGCAGATCCCCTTCTTCTGCGATGCACAGGAAACTTGAGTTACAAAGCCACGCACAAGGAAGGGTCCGTGCATTGCAAGCAAAGGGATTGCACGAGCCTCTGCAGGAAGGCAACGCTGGAAAATCGTTTGTTTAAAGATTCCAGAAACGTTAAGTTCACACTGCTACTTTAGGGAGTGAGGGAACAAATTTTCCTCTATTCAGGGCAATTATATTTATATTTATAGTAATATGTGGGCCCATGGATTCCACTCATAAGTAGGACTTCAAATATCCTAGCAGAGAACGCTTGAAGCAGCAATTCATTTGCTGGACAATTCTGAATGTTCTGAAGAAGGCCAAGAAGCAGGAAATAATAAAGGTTTTAGATGTACAAAGTATATGTGCCATGGCCTATGAACTTGACTTTCATGAATCAGGCTTCCCAGGACATTGTAACATAGCCTATTATTTTAACATCAGAAAATCTTACTATGGGAGGCAGCAAATTACAAAGGGGACCAGGGTTTTGAAGGGTAGACTCTTCACAGAAACAAGAAATGAAAGTGCACATCCTAAACCGCAGGGAGAGGAGACTATTATAAACAAAATCAAAAACAGATACAAGAGCTCCAGAGAGCAAAGCAGTTTGGACAATCACAGTCCAGTGTTCACATTCATGACTCAATTCTAAATAATGGTTAAATTTTGTTAGTTTTTTGTTTTGTTTTGTTTTTGGTACTGGGGATTGAATACAGGGACACTCGACCACTGAGCCCCAGCCCCAGCACATTTTAATATTTTATGTTAGAAACAGGGTCTTGCTAAGTTGCTCAGGGCCTTGCTAAGTTGTGGAGGCTGGCTTTGAATTTGGGGTCCTCCTGACTCAGTCTCTCAAGCAGCTGGGGTTACAGGCATATGCACCTGCTCCTGGCTTGTTAGGGTTTTTTGTTTGTTTGTTTGTTTTTTTTTTAATTGTAAACATGAAAGGACCAAAGGATATCACTAGAGTGCACAGAAAGAGAAACATACACACATGTCTCAAAATGTGAAAGGATATTTAACCTCACTCATACTAAGAGAGCTGCAAATTAAAAGTGAATGAGCTTAAGACAAGCTACTGGGAGAAGGTATTTGCAAAACAAATATCAGATGAAGGACCTGTATTCAAAAGATATAAATAACTCTTAAAACTAAACAATAAGAAAATGAAGAGTCCAGTTAAAAATAGACTAAAGATCTGAACAGGTACCTCACCAAAGAAGACAGACAGAGGGCAAACGAGCATACAAAAAGGTGTTCAATGTCATTAGGGAAATGCAAAATAAAATCTGTAGTGACGGATGGGGCTGTAGTTCCGTGGAAGAGTGTTTGCCTAGCGTGTGTGAGGCACTGGATTTGATCCTTAGCACTGCATAAAAAAATAAACAAATAAAGGCATGCTGTCCATCTACAACGATAAAGAAATTAAAAAACAATCTGTAGTGACAATAATGAGATAATCTCTGTACATCTATTTGAAGGGAAATCCCAAACATTGACCACTCAATGCAACAGGAATTCAGTGCTGTTTGAAATTCAAAATGGTACAGTCACTTTGGAGAACAGTTTGGTGGTTTCTTAGAAAGTGAAACAGCCTTACTCCATGATCCAGCAAACGTTTCCGGGTTTGTATCCAAATGAGTTGAAAAGATGCCCACATAAAAACCTGCACATGAATGTTTATAGCAGCTTCACTCATAATCCTACCCCTAGTTGGAAGCAACCAAGATGTGCTTTAATAGATGTGTGGATAAATTGTGGTATGCCTAGACAATGGAATATTAGTCAGCCCTAAAAAGAAATGACCTATCAAGCCACAAAGAGGGAGGAAGCTATGAAAATACATCATGCTAAGGGAACAAAGCCAGTTTGAAAAGGCTCCATACTGTGTGATTCTAACTACATGATATTCTGTAAAAGACAAAAATGAAGAGCATTAAAAGATAAGCTTAGGAGGATGGATGTGGTGAGGGAGGAATAAGTAGGTAGAACACAGGGGACTTAGGGTACCAGAACTACTCTGTAGGATACTATGATGATGGGTAGGTGAATTTATACATCTGTCTAAACCCATAGAATGTATGATATTAAGAGTGAACCCTTGGGTTGGGGTTGTAGCTCAGCAGTAGAGTGCTTGCTTCACATGCATGAGACACTGGGTTCGATCCTCAGCACCACATAAAAGTAAATAAAGATATTGTGTCCATCTACAACTAAAAAAAAAAAAAAAAAGAGTGAACCCTTCCCAACAACTCAGGAGGCTGAGGCAGGAGGATTTCAAGTTCAAAGCCAGCCTCATCAATGGCGAGGCACTAAGCAACTCAGTGAGACCATGTCTCTAAATAAAATACAAAATAGGGCTGGGGATGTGGCTCAGTGGTCGAGTGCCCCTGAGTTTGATCCCCAGTACCAAAAAAAAAAAAAAAAAAAAAAAAAAAAAAAGAGAGAGAGAGAGAGAACCTTAATGTAAACTATGATGTTATGATGTTCAGTTAATAATAATTTATCAACCTTGGTTTACCAGCTATAACAAATCTGCCACACTAGTGCAAGATGTTGATAATAGAGGGAACTGAAAGGAGTGCAGGGGTGGAAAGGATTTTATGGGAACTCTTTGAACTTAGGGGGTAGTAAAAAACTCTTTGTTTTCTGTAAATCTAAAACTGCTCTAAAGAATAGTAATTAAAGAAAGTGGGAGATGGACAAAGGTATATAAGAAGAATGAAAACAATCAGAAAGTAGATACTGTGATCCTAATGTCAGACAAAGAAAAATTCAAGCAGAAACATATCAGACGAGAAAAATGACACTTTGTAAAAGCTACCCTTCATGATAAAAACATATTTTCAAAAAATAATATTCTTTAATCACTGATTGACGAACTGTTAAAAGAAAATTTGGTTCCATACCATGTCGCTATTGGTGTGGGACACCAGTCCTCACTCACACAGTGGTGGCAGGAGTAAAGAAATGATGCCAACTCTGAAAGATGGTGGGATAATGGGTATTAAAATGACCAACGTACATATCCCTTCCTGGAGTCAGCCATTCTCATCTGGAAATTTAACCTACAAGATATCCCCCAACGCTTGCAAAATGGAATAAACACAAAGATTATAATTATGGCATTTTTAATAAGAGCAGAAGATTGGTAACAACCTGATGACCATGAATGAATGGGGCACTGCTTCATTAAATAATGCTGCACCTACACAATGGCCAGATGGAGCCGTCATATAGAATAAGGCAGCTCTTCACGTCCTGATGAAGAATGACAAACAAGATGTAAGTTTTCGAAAAGTCATGGTGCAGGGTCACAGCAGTCTGCATTTTAAAAAAATATATTTATTTAGCGCTCTTCCTTTTAGCTCATTGTCAGGTAGATTGCCACAGGAGGCATGCACCGGTAACCTGGCAATGGTGGTACTGGTAGCTTTTGTCAGGAATAGGGAAATAGAGGCTGGGACCCGGGGACAGGAGGAGCACTTAACAATCATTCTCTACCCTTTTGTTTCTTTCCTGAAAAAAAGTGGTAAAGAATTTAAAATAAAGAAGGCAAGAGGATGTGTTATAATACATTTGGGGGATGTTTCCACTTATTCTTAAAAATGTTGTTCTTTAAAATGTTGGTTAGCTCTCGTTATCTGGACAATTTAATCACGAGGAACACTTCACTTCCCGACGATGCTGGATGAATAAGGCATCACTCTGGTTTGCTGACGTATGCACAAAGTTAACGTTATCATCACAGCACAGAAGAAACTGGGATTTAGAACAAAGGACAAGGGTTTTCAACAATTGCATAAGGCAGACGGAGAGCAGATAAAGTGGAGAGTCTATAATTCTCACAAAAATACATGAGACCTGTGTGAAGTGCTGTGCTTCTGCATGTCACAGGCAAGGCTTCCTGTCCCCAAAGCTGCATAGCTGGCTGCTGCCTTCCTAAAAAGTGGCATTGACAGGGAGAACAGGTACAGGGCCCACTTGTTGTTTCAGAGGGATTGTAAAGAAGGCAAAGACGTTGGTTCTGTCCTCCAGGGGCTTGAAGCCTGTCATTGGCTATAGGGCACACAGCTCAGGACTCAGGAATTTAAGCATCCCCAGAACCTATAAACCTAAATACAAAGCACTCGCCCTGGGATAACAGAAGTTGATCCAAGTACTGTAGCACAGGCCTATAATCCCAGCTACTTGGGAGGCTGAGGTAGGAGGATTGCAGGTTTGAGGCCAGCCTGGGTAACTTAGTGAGATCTTGTCTCAAGATAAAATAAAAAGGGCTGGGGTGTAGCTCATTGGTTGAGTATGCCTAGGTTCAATCTCCAGTACTGTGATTAAAGGGGGAAAAATTGACTATCAGGCTGATAAAAGATCACAGAAATATGTCTCTACCATGTCTTAAAAATACAAAAATATATATGTTTTGCTGGACACAGTGGTACATGCCTATAATTGCAGTTGCTTGAGAGACTTAGGCAGAAGGATCATAAGTTTCAGGCCAGACTGGGTAACTTAGTGAGACCCTGTCTCAAAATAAAAGATAAAAAGGGCTGGGAATCTAGCTCAGTGTTATTGCATGCCTGAGTTTAATCCCCAATACTGGATTAAAAAAAAAAGACAAAGGGGAAAAAAGGATATTTTACACAGAAGTTCATACTAATTTAAGCACTTTTTGAAAAACTAGAAAATATAACAATATGGGTCCTGCTTTCCTTGCATGTTAACAAACCACTGGATCTGAGCAGTGACTGTCCCCCTTTATATGGGACATAAATTGGCAGGTAACCATGGCCCCAGTGCTCCCTATTATCCACAAACTGCTCATGTCACTTAATCATTTACCTGGTCCCTGTAGATGTTTCAGTGCACAAGTCCTGGACCAGCCTTGGGAAGGCTAGTGTGGGAAAGAGTTTTTGAAGTAGAAGATGCTGTACAGACCGTGACAAGCAGGGGATAGTGGCTTGGGGGTTGGCTATGAAAGACATTTTTAGAGTGAAGGTTCCTAGAAAAGTACAATATTTGCTCTTAACCCAAACTTGGTCATCGCAGGATGCCTGTGCTTCAGGGAAATCCAGATGACGTGGCATGAGCAAGATGCTAGCCGTCCAACAAATATTTACTGAGCTCCTGTGTTGTGCCAGGAATTTTATAGGAGCACATTAGTGAATAAGACAAATGGCTTCCTGCCTCACTGACCTTACAAACCGCTAGCAGGGAAGGACAGTCAGTGAGAAAACAAACTATTACATGTAGATTTACAAGTTGTAGCTACAGATATGAAAGAATGGACTGTATTGGTATCCTAGAGAATTACAGCAAAGGTGGCCAGGGAAGGTGACAAGGAAACTAAGATCTGAATGATGAAAAGGGTCAGCCAGACAAGGGACATGATCAAGAAGATGTGAGGCAGCAAGAACAGCATGCGCAAAGGCCCTGCAGCAGGACAGCCTGGAATATTCCAAAGGCTGGAGGAGGAACCAGAGTGTCTGGAGCCCAGTAAGCCAGGGGGAAAGTGGTATGAGGCACGCTGAAGCAGCAGGGTCAGACTACCCTGGGAGGAAGCTCTAGAGGGGATTTCAGGATGGGAACCATGTGGTTCAATTCATAGGTCTAAGGGACCTGAGAGATCACTGTGGGGAAAGATGCAGCAAGAGGATTCCAGGGAGACAGCGAAAGGATCAGACCAACTGGTGTTGGCTCTGCGTCCTGAGCCGGCCCATGACTAGCACCAGAGCACTGGACAGCAGCTCCTCTCTCTTGACATCTAGCCACAGCGCCCTCTCCCGTTCCTTCCTGTCTCTACCCTGAGTGCTCACATTTCAGAGCTTCCCGGTAAGAGAATGTGGGAAGAATAATTGGCGTCCCTTCTATTTTTCTCTTCCTCGGCCAACACATGCACACTTGTGAGTGTGCACACAGCGATCTCAGATAGTCACGCACTGAGGGAGGGCAGAGCAGGTGCAAAAGAAGCAGGTGGAGGGGCTTTGCCTGGCTAGAGCGAAGCCCGTCTACTTGAGCTTAGTGAGGGCAGACGACAGTTAGGTAAAGCAGGGCTGGCTGGTAGTGGAAACCCGAGACCAGAGGAGTTTTAATATGATTTGGGAGGCAACTGGGAGCCTTTACAGCCTTGCGAAGAGGAGAGCGATGTGATCTAAGTGACACTGGAGGAAGATGATTCTCGATGATGTGTGTCCTATGGATGAGAGGGGACCCCCAGGCTGGAGGAAAGCGAGCTAATTGGGAGGCCAGAGTCCAGGTGTGAGGTGATTATGGCGGAGCCACGGAAAGGAGAAGGAAGACAGAGGAAGAAATGGCAGAATTTAATGTTGAACTGAAAGCGCTTCTGGATGTGTGCTGGGGCAGGAGATAGAGTGCAAAGATGAGGGAAGAAACAGGGAATGTGTTTGGCAATAACACAGGGACTATAAAAGGGCTTGGGACGGTGAGATAGGAGGAGAAAAGGTAAGAAGGTCGGTGAATTAAACACAGGAGTTGGCAGGACAACCAAGAGAAGCATTTAATAGCCCAAATATCATTCCTGTGAGAAGCCATCCCTCCCCCTGCTCGCCTTGGGTGGTCAATTACTTTCCTCCATGTGTTGTCAGTGCCTGCTCCATTTGTAATATGCCTCTCCCTGTCTATGCCAGCTACTGCTCTGTGACCCCACCAAAGACAGAGCCTCTAGTTTACTCCCTTTCTATTTCCAGGGCTTAGTTAACCCTTAGTAAGTACTCGGAGCATGTCAGTGAATGAGTAAATGAATGAATGGAAACTTTCCAGTGACACACCACTGTACCCCAGCCACCGTGCAACACTGTAAAACTTAACAAACTTTGTGGCAGCTGCAGCATCTCTTAAATCCTTATGGAGATCAGGTTACAGCTGTGGCCTCACAAAGCCCCAGCCATTACAGGAATTGACAGGTGATCCTGGAAGAAGGACTGGGATTGGCAGATCGGAGGCTGGGGGAGTTAAGATAGTACTGGGGGGATTTGAGATCAAATTGCAGGGTTGTTTAAATATCTTAGGGTTACAAATGGGCTCTCACCCTTAAAATCCCATCTGCAAATATGCAGCCTTACACTGTCTAAATAGCTCTCTTAATGATGCTAAATCCCAGTGTTGGTAGAGACCCTAGAAAAGGCTTTGCATATTCTCACCCTGCTGCTTTCACTGAAATTACATTCATGTTACAATGAAATGTGAAACCTGCAAAATACATAAAAATGAACCTTTCCATACCACATGCTATACCACCGAACAACACCAAGTAAGTTTGTTGAACTTTTTGGATCACTACCATTTATTCAGCATTTACGATGTGCTAAGCACTGGGAATAGCGTTTAATATTTACAAGTACAGGAGATAAGTAGTATTGCTCCCATTTTGAGGATGAGCTATCTGAGGCTTAGCTAAGTAAAATGACACATGCCAATGGCATGTGATTTTGTGAGCTCCTCATTTGGTTATGCAACCTTCCAGTTGATAGCCCCCGCCTCCTGCACCCCACCAAGGACTGGGAGAGGTGAGGCTCCAAGAAGAGCAGGGTGTTGTCTGTGAATGAGCACTAATGGAAGCCACTGGAGCATCCCAGGTCCCCTGTGGGATGTGTGACAGGGAGAGAAGGGTTCAAGACTGTGCTTTTGAGTGGGTCTCTGACACACCCTCGGGGAAGTAGAAGAGGAGACAGTCAAGGGACCATAGATCTTTCGAAGGAACAGTTGGGAGATTCACACAGGGCTCACAAGAGTCTTTCTGCAGACTGACACACTAAGAGCAAGGCCTCCAGCTTCTGCCTCCATTTCTTTCCACCTCTTCCTTTCCTAGCCACCCCTTCCACTGGATAAACAGCTAGATTGGATGACAACAGTGTTTTCAATTCTATCCATGGGAAACAGCTTGTGAATTTGAAAGGACTGTAGACTTTGGATTTTTCCATGCTTGGATTTTTTGCTCCATTCCTTGCTGGCAGAGTGACCTTGGAGAGGACACATAGGGTTTTGAACTTGCTTCCTCACATACATCATGAGGTCAATGAACCTACTTTCACCAGCTTTAGATTTGATAAAAGGATTGGCTAACAAATGTGAGGGTTTTCAGGAATATGGTAGGCCAGATGTGTTGAAAGGGCTCCTGATAATGAAATCCTAGGAAATTCCAGTTAAAATATAATAAATGTATTTTTTAAAGTATGGCTTTCCCAGCAATAAAGTAAATAATTGGAGGCCAGAAATGACAAGAAAGAAGAATTCCAGGAGAGAAGCTCAAGCTGAGTAACAAATTACCCTGCAAATTAGTGTGTTAAAATGATAAACATTATTTCATAGGTCAGGAGTTTAGGAGCTGAGTAGTTTTGGCTCAGAGATTGTCATCAAGGTATTCACCATGACTACAGTCTCCTGAAGACTCAATTGAAACTGGAAGATGTGCTTCCAGGTTGGTTCACTCACATGGCTTTTAGCAGGCGATCTTAGGTCTATGCATGTGTTCTCCTTTATAGAGCTGATTAAGTGTCCTAACAATGTGGCAGCTGGCTTCCCTCCGGTCAATGATCCAAGGATAGCGAGAAGGTAGACTTACTCTTGAAAGTCATATCCCCTCCTTTCCACCATCTTCTGTTCATTAGAAGCAAGGCATTAAGTCCAGCCCAGAATCACAGGGATGGTAACTGGTTTACACATGTCGAGAGGAGAAGTACTGGAGAATGTGTGGACATATTTTAAAAACAGTATAGTTAACATTTGCTCTGAGTGTGGGGATGAGCCTGGTGAGCTGCAGCCACATTCATGGCAAACTGAAGACCAAGACTGGGGCTCTGAATAAAGCATCACCCTTAGAGGGCTCTCCCCTCAGTGGGAGAAACTTCCTCATAGAGGAACATTTGCCTGCCTGAGCCTGAGCTTTGGGAATTTGGACTCAAATTTATATTATCATGCTGGCCTAAATACCCCAAATGAAAAATGTGGTTAAAGTAATTCCAACTCAATAATGTCCCTCTCTGAAGAATGCAATCCTCAAATAATTATTATATTTCAAGGCATATGGGATGACAAAGAGAAATTGCTAAAAGCACAATGAAATAAGCCAACATGAACAGGAGACAATGGTACCACCTAAAAAGAAAGGTTACCTCCACAGAAACCATGATGAGATTGACAGCTGACTTCTCAGCAAACACTGGAAACCAGACAACATTGTAATAATAAGTGTGAAAGTGCTTGTTTCAGACGTTCTTTTGGTTGGACATTGGAGGAAGTGTGGAGGAGAAGCAGTCAATTTAGAATCTCTGCTGTAAATGAAAGCATAATACCTACTTCAGAAAAACATAAAATACAGGAGTATAGTAGTGAAGGTGGTAAATAGTAATTTAATTTGCTTTTCAAGGGCTGGGGATGTGGCTCAGTGGTACAGTGTTATTCCTAGCATTCAATCTCCAGTACTGGGAAAAAAAAAAAGATGCATTTCAAGAAGCCAATAAAATTCAAAGAATGGCATAATAGCAGAGGAAAGAGGAGGAATACCTGTAAGCTGCCTGGTACCGAAAACCGGGAGGAAAAACTCTCGGAGGCAGAGTTAAGCTTTTACTACTTTTACTTCTACTTTCTTAGAGCTTAGAGAGGGAAAGAAAGATTTTTAGAGAGAAAGATTAAAGCGAGCTTTTCTTCTTGTCTTCTTAGCTTAGAGTCTTAGAGAGAAAGAAAGATAGAGCTTAGCTTCTTAGAGAGAAAGAAAGATAGAGCTTAGCTTAGCTTCTTAGAGAGAAAGAAAGATAGAGCTTAGCTTAGAGAAAGATTAGAGCTTCTTTCTTCTCTCTTCTTTCTTCCTTCTTCTTTCTTCTGTCTTCTGTCTTCTTCAGGTTTCTCTTCTGTAACCGCTCTGCCTACGTTCTGGCCGCTCTGATTCTTCTGACCGACCGAGTGACTGCCCGGCTGACTGAATTCTCCGTTCTCCTAACTCGGACCGCTTTCACCCGTTATATACCTTCAGGTTTGCGGGTGCCTACAGGTGCGTCACATACATATCAGGTGGAACTTATGGCTTCCAGCTAGCTACAACAGCCCTTCCTAATTAGGGCTCCTTCAAATACCCTTTTTTGGCCACTAAAATGGCAAGGTATGATTTTGTGCATGCCCAGGGGTCTTGGAAACCTGCCATTGCCCAAGGTCAACCTGGGCAACAACAGAGAAGCAACAAAAGGCAAAGAAGATTTGAATTTCAGCTGGTTTCTTTTTACATAGTGGCTGCAGATATTCAAATGATGGGACTGGGATGTAGTTTAGTGGTAGAGCACTCACCTAGCATGTGTGAGGCTCTGGGTTTGATCTCAAACACTACACACACACACACATACACACACACACACACACACACACACACACACAACACAAATCAAACAATGATTATAAATTGAACTTTTCCAAAACTCAACAGAGCTTCAGGTTGTTTATTTGGTGGGAGCTATTTTGTTGATGATATCAGAGATGAGAAGATCTGGGGAAGCAGTGTAGTTCAAACTCTTAATTTTAAAGGCCAGGAAACTAATGTTCAGAAAGGAGAGCAACTTGTTTATAGTTAAATATACTGGGCCGGGTTGGGGTTGTGGCTCAGCAGTAGAGTGCTCACCTAGCACATGTGCGGCCCGGGTTCAATCCTCAGCACCATGTAAAGATGAAGACATTGTGTACAACCAAAACAAATAAATAAATATTTAGAAAAAATAAATATACTGGGCCTAGAACCCACGTTTCCTACATGTGCTGCAGGAGTTTTTTCTCCTATGAGACATAGAGGAGTTGAGCACATGAATAAAAGCATTATCTCAGCCATGACCCCCCAATGCAGTGGCTTCCCACCTGAGTCCAGGCAGCTCAGGGAAATGTCTTGGATGAGCCATGTGGGAACATCCCGGAAGCCCATTTTGGATTAACTAAGACCTGCCTAACTAAAACTCTGCAGGAGTGTTGAAGGAATTGGGTCTTTTATTTGTGTTGAGACGGTTAGTTACATCAGTGGATATCAAGTTAGTGCACTCAGCATTTAAATCAGACCTAATGGTGACATTGGTTTGTTTGCCGCACTGCTTGGTGAGGAGCCAATCTTTGCCAATAGCTTTCACGTACAGAGAATTACAAAAGTGTTCACATAAACGTGGCATGCATTTTAGTTTAAATGGTTTGCATTTTCTTTACATGAATTTGGAAAAAGACAGAGTTACATAGGCTCTTTGAACGTATCTCCCTTTGTTTTTCCTCCCAGAGTATTTGTTGATTATGCCTTATGTGGTGAAGCCACTTGATATGCTCCATACTCCTAGATTTCACCTCATCTGCTTGATCCTGGGAGGTAGAAGCGATCTCTTTCTTAGGTCTCTGGGTCCAGGCAGCCTGGTAACCAGGGGTTAGATGATGCACTGAGCCCTGCCAGTTACCCCAGCCAGTCTCCCATATTGTTTCTGAAACTCTCAGGCATAATCCCCTGCATCACCTCAGGCAATCCTACACCTAACTGGACAACTTCTTCATTTTGTTAATGGTGACCCGGATCTGGGGTTTTCATCATTTTATATCCTGGGGTCCAACCATCACAGATTTTGTGAAAGTCAAGCAAGGAAAGGATTCAAGTCAGAATGGAATTTTTCCAGCCTCTATTTTTCGTTCAAGTGCAGATTCTTTGTCTGAGGCTTGCAGAATTTGGCTGCAAAAGAGGAAGCACTGTGTTTAGAGGGATGGCATGGATGTCCTAGGACGAGGATCTGTGTAATAGCCACAAAGCACTGAGTGCGAGGTGTTTATGAAGGCACCATGCCCTTTCAGGCAGTGCTGGAACTCCAGCCCTCCTCTGTGTCCTTTCCTCTTCCCCTTCCCTTTGGGCAGAGTCTTTCTGGCGTAAAATATGCTCTATTCTCCTAGAAACAGGTCAGAGCTACTTTTATTCTGGACAAATTTTGCATGGTTTGAAAAAATAAACCCAAAAGAATAAATTGGAATAGACTTTCTGGAAGGAAAGTGGCAATATATTGAAAACCAAAAGCCATTACGTTTCGGGGGATTACTCCTAAAGAAATAATCAGACTCATTCATAGAGATCTAAGAAAAAATAATGTTCATCACAGCCCTGTTTATGTGAAAGCAATGGGGTGCCAGACTTTCTACCGAGTGAGGTCAATGTCTCACCGTACATGCACGTGCATCCACTGGTTTAAGAGACTAATGCCAGGCAAACGGAGGAGCTAGAGAGCATCTTGAAGACAAACATTATGAAAGCCTATCTTTCTCTGAGGGTGAAACATTTGCAGGCCTGTCTGGTGAATGTGGCTCCACTGGAGAACAGATGGAGGAATCCTAACACGACTTGGGAGAAAGAAGATTAAAGGAGAAAGTGAGACCTAGGATTAGCAACAGGGCTTCTTCATTCAAAGGAAGCAGTGGTCCTGAGTTCAGAGTCTTGGCTGGCACCAGCATATGAACCACCTCTTCTGCTAGAGGGACTGATCATTCCAATTTGCCTGGGATTGGGGAGTTTCCTGGAATGTGGGACTTCCAATGGTAACACCAGGAAAGTCCCAACAAACCGAGATGGATGGTCATCCTATCCTCCACTAAAGAAGGTGTGTGGGTGAGCGCTCAGAGAAAGAAGTCACGTAAGACTTGATGGTGCATAGCTCAACATTGGACAAACCAGGTTTTGAGCTATTTTGCTAAGGGACCCACCTGAGCACAGTGAAGATGCATCTTCCTTCTCACTCTATGGGTGCTAACAGTTTTTTTTTTTATCTTTTTTATTTTTATTTTTAGTTGTAGATGGACACAATACTTTTATTTGTATGTGGTGCTGAGGACTGAACCCAGTGCCTCACACATGGTAGGCAAGTGCTCTACCACTGAGCTACAACTCCAGCCCAGGGCACTAACAGTTCTGAGGTGCATTCATAGTATTCAGTCACACCAATAGTTGAAACAGTGAATTTTCAGAAGCTGGCGATAAGTTGGTACAGAATGCCAGGCCACAGCCTGTCCCTAGGGACTAGTGGCCTTGGAGACACATTGCTTTAGTTCAGCTGCCCAGGAAAGCTCACAAGAACCAGGAAATATCCCTGGTCTGGGGCTCCATGGACATACTTAGGGAAAAAGATTCTAAAAATGATGGGAGTTGGGTGCTTAGAGATCATAAATTTGGGAAAATAAAGTTATTCCATTTGTATTCACTGGCTAGTAAAGCCTGAAGCATTCAATTTCCACATTCATGAGTTAAAATTTAAAACAAACTGTCTGATAATAAGAAGTTAATTAAATAATTTATGATATTTATAGTCATTTGGAATGAAAATGTAAATAAAATATATGTATATATAGATAGAGATAAAAGCATTAATATATTTTTGAGTTGAATAAAATCAGAATATAAAATATAGCCCTCTTTTATTATTAGAAGATGTCTACATTTTTTGTGTAGTACTGGGGATCAAAATCAGTATCTTATACATGTTAGGTGCTCTACCACTGTGCTACATCCCCAGCCCTTCTATATTTTTAATTTAGATGTACCAATATGAATGATCAAAAGAGTCTATAAGATTAAAATTAAAGGGACTCTGCATGGTGGGATTCTGGGTCACTTACATTTTTATTACTCTTTAGATATCTTGATTTTTAATTTTTTTCTTAAAAGCATGCATAATTTATGCTGTATACACCCAACACATTTAAACTATTTAAACTATATACATTTAAACTATCGACACATACCAGGCAACTGCGGGTTCTTAACACCTTTTCATAAAAAAGGCATCATATCTACAATTGAGCTCTGATGCCTTGAATATTACATTCATAAGGAACAAATCACATTTAGACCTGAGCTAAGAAATGCATGCATTATTAGACACTGGGGGAAAAAAACACATATCTAAGTTCTCAAGATCATCAGGAACTGGGGGAGGAAGAAACTAGAACTGTTCTTTCCTTTTATCGGCCAAGATTTCTTCCATGCTCCGAATTGCATGAATAACAGACTTGATGAGGTAGGTAAAATGCAGTGGCACTCTAGCCCATAGGACATTTGATGGAGGCTTAACAAGTTTGGCCAAGGGCAATGGGCTCGGGGCAAATTTGCAGACAGAGTGAGGGCTATGAGAGGAGTCCATGCGGGATTTTCCTGGATAGGAGCCCTGATGTCTGTCATTTCAGAGCTTTGCAAGGAATGGACATGAAACAAGCCCTGAATATGCATTTTTTCCATTCATTAAACAACACCAGCCAACACCAGACCCCACAGCACTTTATTATATTCCCTATACTAACTATTTTGCATGATACTTAACATGTGCATGTGCATGCACACACGCTCACACACACACACACACACACACACACACACACACACACACACAGTTTTTTTTAAACCACATCTGAGCAGTAGATATTACCCCCATTTTAAAGATAAAAAACTGAGGCTCTAAGTGGCTTAATAACTTCATAACCACTCTCTGTCCCTGCTGATATTAGGCAGTGGCACTAGTTATCCTAGATTTGCCAGCCCTTTATGTTCCCAGCCCAGAGAGGTAACCACAGGAAAGCAGCCTCATGGCTATTCTGGGAAACAGCACAGGCTGGCACAATGTATTAGAATGCTGATGGCTCAGACAGCAGAGATTAGAGGACACAAAAGCTCCTCTGCTTGTCCTCGGCAACATGCCTTCATGTTGATGAGCAGAATTCAGAGAGCTCAAGAATTGTACACTTAACAGAAGCTCATCCAAACCTCTTTGGTCGGGATAATGGACTGGAAATCAAGCTCTTGCTGAGAGTTTCTAGTTCAATCAAGTCAGAAAATTACATGAATCTCAATTTTTAAAATAACGTATATTTTACAATATGATTGAAGGAGTACTTTGGTCTGGAGTTTTTACTAGCTAGCCCACATTTCTCTATTCCTCAAAAAATTCACAGGGACCTATCCCATAAGATTTAATTATATCAAACTGCTGAGGTCCATCAGAGGGTATCTAAAGACAGGTTGACTTCACTCGATGGAAATACGGAGAATTTTTATGTAAAGTTTTGCCCACTGAATTCTTTAAAATATGATACTGTGCAGAAGCTACAAATTGGAACATAGCAGTTCCTGAAAACAAAGGTCTGCTCCTGTCCTCCAAAACTAAATAAATAAAAAAAAATAAGGATGAAGGACACTGAGACCATAGTCAATAGTCTAAGCAAGGCACCTCTCATAACTATAGATGAGTTTTTGCCCCGTTGGGTACAAATGATGTGAAAAGGCATCTTATCTACAATATGCAAAGTAAGGGGGTGGGCAAAGGTGTGAGGTAGAGGAAACATTATACAGTAATTCAAATTCTTTAAGTGATGAGCCTTTCTGAAAATATCAGCATACAGAACTGTTCTTCCAAAGACTGAGTCATTCATTCAAGCACTCTCTGTGGATGTCTCTTTTGGATTACCTAGATGACTACTGTAACTCAGGGTTGGAGTTAGCAGTTTGTGAACCATAAAGTTTCAAACTAGGCCTTTCCCTTTTTAAAAGTCTAATATTTATTTATTGATTTGGAGATGGGAGTCTCACTATATTGCCTAGTCTGGTCTCAAACTCCTGGACTGAAGTGATTCCTCCACCTTAGCCTCCTGGATACCTGGGACTATGGTCTCCCTCCCCACCCCACCCCCCCTCTCTCAACTAATATTTAGCTATAAGAAAGAAAATCAAGTCTTCTCTTGCCCTGAATGTATGTTACAAGAAGCAGCAAACCTTAGCAATAATCTTTCCAACCCCTTTAAGGACCAAGGAAAAACCTGGGTTCAGAGTAGTTCTAGACTTGTTTGTGGTTACAGAATGATCTTTTTGCAAAATAAAATCAGTATAGATTATGAAAAATGACAAGTCACTAGCTGTATGAGTCCTGACTATACCCCTTTCCCCTGTGGCCTGAAGTATATCCAGATAGCTGCAGTGTCATATATAAGGTGGGGATGATAAAATATACTTTAGGGATTTTGTGGATTGAATGAGAGCTACGACAATCCCTGGGCTAGGATAAGCTCCCAATAAGTGTCAGTTTCCTTTCTTTGAAAGACATTATACCCAAACAAATGAAATATCTAGGAAATTTAGACAAATTTCCCAATTTATTTTAGGTCACATGTAATCCAGACAGGACTTATATTCCTGTGTGTGTGTGTGTTTGTGTGTGTGTGTGTGTGTGTGTGTTGCTGGGGATTGAACTCAGAGCCTCACACATGCTAGGCAAGCACTCTACCACTGAGCCACATTCCCATCCCAGGACTTCCATCTGGAATTGATTTCCATAATCATTTTCATTTTCTAAAACCCTTGTACTTTCACAGGAACTCCCCAGGGGCGGGAGAGGGGGGAAATGCTTCCACTAGTGGCAGAATCTGTGATTCTCGTGCTTTCCTTGCTGGTGCCTGGAAAGTGCTTTCCCTGAGGTTATGAGAGGGCAAAGACCTGCTCCATGTGGCCTGTATCACTCAGGATATAGCCCAAGTTCCAGAGGAGGGATGCTTGGGAGTCTGATAAGATTCACGGAGCTATCATTGAAAATCAGGCGGAGCGCTTGGCATGGAATCAGGATAACTATCAGATGAATGGAGTGGTGTGAATATGAAGCATAAAAAGCAAAAAAAGAAGAAAAGAGAGATACTGGCAACTATGGTCCCCAAAATATCACTTCCAATCATAATAATATATATTAATATATGTGTGTACACATATGCATTTCTAAGTAGCAGGAGAGTGATGATCTCAAGAATAATAAGTGGCTCAGACGTCAAAGAAACAAATCATTTGAGTACAATTGTTTTTGCTTTTTTTGGACAATTATAAATAGTTGAAGGGGAAAAACAAGAGAATACCTTATGTTGGTAAAGATTTGATATGTCTCAGGAAATTTTATTTGCAAAATTAGCTGCAAAATTACAAAGAAAGGTCATTGATAAATTGCAGCGTATCTGGTTGTTGGCAAGTACAGAAATGGCTGTCAGGGATGGTCTTATTTAATACTTTCATCATTAATTTGGAAGAGGGGGTGAATTGCCTCCTGCATTCATGAACATTGCAGGTTATTCTAAGTCAGGACATGGTAGGAAGACTGATTAACCAAAGTGACATAAGGGTCCCAAAAGAAAGGGGAAAATTGAACAGAAGGAATAGCCAATTGAGAAAAGCCATATCTTTAGGTTTGTTTTGATTTACCTTTCTCACAGAATTGAGTGAGAACTTGATAGCAAAGTAGAAATGGACCTGGAGGGGGTGATATGGACAATAGGAAGAAATACTCGTGGGAACTAGTATTTGCCAGGAGCCTATTATGTGTCAAGTTCTGCACTTGGACTTCACATTCTGTGAGCAGATGCACAGAGGAGGCTCAAAGATGTAAGAATCCCAGAATAGGAAAAGAACTCAAAATCCCTCTTAAACCAGCCATTCTGAAGAAGTATGATTTGACTCCCTTGACTTCTAGGAGCTTGATTCTATAGTAGCACAAAATTCTCACAACAGGAGACCAGCTGCACAGAGATGTGTCTGTACACAAACGATCTGTACAAAAATAACTTCATTGTTGGTGATCAATATGAGGAAGATGAAACAAGGTTTTAAATGAAATCTGACAAGTTGCTCAAGGGAGAAATGGTGGAAGGTGTTCTTGGGGCACATTTGGTGGAGGTAGTTTCTGAATTACATCAGTAGAAGAGTGTATTTGATGATTTATCTCTGCACCAAAGTCCTCTGGGATTTTGAAAACCAACCCAGTGCAAACAGGTTTGTTTGCGGGAGTGAGGAACCAGAATGGAACAGAAGACTTAGAGCTAGTCTCAGCCACTGCACTGACCAATCCAGTTCAGGAAAGTCACTCTCCACCCTGGGCATGGATTATCTCATCTGTAAAATGAGCAAGCTGGGCTAGTTCGAGGGATTCACAAGCTCAAATTTCTTCAGGGTCCACAAAAATAATGTAACTGTGTAAAGTTTCCATAGTGGGTGGTGGGTCATGAGAGATTTCTCACACAAATTAAGGGTATTCAAGATTTGGAAAACACTTTGCTGAATAAACAGAACACTCTGTTTGTGGGGCAAGATCACCATTCTATTCTATTATTGTATTCTTGAGGAAAAGGAGGGAGGAGAAAGTTAGGGTTGTTATGGGGAACAGAGAGTAATTGAGAAAGCAATGTCCATAGTTCAAGGAGAAATCACAGAACCCAACTTCATTCTGTCCCAAAGAACCAAGAACTAGAAGCTTGGAGAAGCAGAGATAGCTAGCTAGTCATTGCAGAATTTCTATACCAATGCTGTCCAACGGAAAAGTAATGTGAGCCACAAATGTAATCTGAAATGTTCCTGAAGTCACATTCAAAAGTAGAAAAAAAAAGACAGGTGAAAGTAATTTCATATTATATTTTACTTAACCCAACATATAAAAAATAATATTTCAAGTATAATTAGTATAAATATGTAAATGAGATATTTTACATGTTTTGACCTACTCCTTTGAAATCTGGCATATATATACAGCACAATGCCATTTGGACTGGCCAAACTTGAAAGTGCTGTATCATCCCACACAGCTAGTGTGATAGTATTAGACAGCCATCTCTACACTTGCCTCGTTCCAGACAGATCAAATGAGGGGAAGGGAGCGAACTGGAGCCTTTTTTTTTTTTTTTTTTAATTTTTTCTGTTATTCAGATTGAACCCGGGGCACTTGACTACTAAACCACATCCCCAGCCCTTTTTACTTTTTATTTTGAGGTGGTTTTGCTAAGCTGTTTAGGGCTTTCCTGAGTTGCTGAGGCTGTCCTTGAACTTGTGATCCTCTTGCCTCAACCCACCTGAGTTGCTGGGGTTACAGATATCCACCACCTGCCCAGCTCCAGAGGCTAATTTTAAAGAAACATTCATGATTTGGAAGACAGATATGTCAGAAAAGCACCAGGAAATGTGTCATTGCTAGCTAAACCTACTCTATTCATTTTTCAAAATTTATTTTTAAGTTTATATAGAGTAAAATTCACTCTTTGTGGTATACATTCCCAAGGGTTTTGACAAATGCAGAGTCACGTGATAGATGCATAATTCAAGATAAAAAAACAATCAAGACACAGAATAACCTCCTAATACTACATTGTTCCCTCCTGCTGCTCTTGTAGTCAACCTTCCTACATCTCCCAGCTCCTGGCAACTGCTGATCTGCTCTCCAGTTACAGTTTGCCTTTTCTAGAATGTCATATAAGTGGAATCAACAGCATTCCCTTAGCAAAAATTCATTTTTGACTCATCTATATCTTTAGACCACAGTTTGTCTATGGACATTTGTTTTCTACTTTTTTTTTTTTTTTTGGTACTGGGGATTGAACTCAGGGGCACTCGACCACTGGACCACACCCTCAGCCTTTTTTGTATTTTATTAGAGACAGGGTCTCACTGAGTTGCTAAGTGCCTCGCCATTGCTGAGGCTGGCTTTGAACTTGCGATCCTCCTGCTTCAGCCTCCCAAGTGCTGGGATTACAGGCATGCACCACCGCGCCCGGCTGTTTTCCACTTTTTTTATATAAAGCTATTTATTAATTTATAAATTTACAGATCATGCTTTTGATTTCTTGTAAGACCTTTTGCCATAACACAAGATCACAAAATTTTTCTTTTTTCAAAAAAGTTGTTATAAGGCAAGTGTGAGATTAGGGGGTTCTTTTAGTCAGCTTTTTCACTCCTGTGACCAAAAGACCCAAGGAGAACAATATGAGAGGTGGAAAAGTTTATTTGGAGCTCATGGTTTCACAGGTCTTAGTCCATAGATGGCTGACTGCATTCCTGGGGGCCTGAGATGAGACAGAACATCACGGTGAAAGGTGTGTGGCAGAGGAAACAGCTCAGGACATGACCACCAGGAAGGAGAGAGACACTCCGCTCACTAGAAACAAAATATGACCTCAAAGGCATGCCCCCAATGACCCACCTCCTCCAGCCATACCCTACCTGCCTACAGTTACCCCCCTCCAATTAATCCATTCAAGTGGATTATTGCACTGAAAGCTCTCATAACCCATTCATTTCACCTCTAAACTTTCTTTCATTGTCTCACACATAAGACTTTGGGGGACACGTCATATCTAAACCATAACAGGGGTCATGATTTTATTTTATTTTATTTGCATATGGACAACCAGTACTATTTATTGAGAAGAATCTCCTTTCCCCTTGAATGCCACATATGTGAGTTGTGGGACCTTTACTCAACCATTGGTTTGTGTGTCCATCCTCTTACCCTATATGCATACTGTAAGTCCTAGGTAGGGCAATAAAGCAATTAAAAGAAATAAAAAGCTCACATATTAGAAGAGAAGAGAAAAAAATTCTCTATTCACTGATTACATAATTACCTGCACTGTCAGTAAGCCTTGAAATCAAGTAGTGTGAATCCTGCAACTTTGATCTTTTTCTAAATTATTTTGGATATTCTGGTTCCTTTTCTATTTTATATGACCATTATAAACAGCATTTCCACCATTAAAAAAAAAAGACTCTGCTAGAGTTTTCATTGGAGTTTCTTTGACTCTAGATAATTAGGAGAGAATTGCCATGTTAGCAATATTTAGTCAATCCATGAACACAGTATATCTTTCCATTTCTTTAATTTTTTAAAATCAAACTTCTTTAGTTTTTAAGGTATTGATTCTGCATTTGGTGTTATTATAAATGATATTTTTAAAATATCAAACTATTTTTATTACTTATATATAAAAATACATTTGGGGGACTATATTGATCACATCTTTTGCAGCCTTGCAGAACCGACTTATTAGTTCTAGGAACTCTTGTCAAGTCTTTGAGGTTTTACATACAGATGATTAAGTCTTCTGTGAATAGAAAATTTTATCTCTTCGTTTCCAATCTGTGGGCTTTTTATTTCTCTAAATTGCTTTGCTGTCCTAGCTAGGACTTGTAATATGATGCTTAATAGGGGTGGTAAGAGGAAATGTCTGCTTTGTTCCCTATTTTAGGAGAAAAGCATTCAGTCTTTGTCTATGCTATTAGTTTTAGATTTTTAGGAGATGCCTTTTGTCTTGTTAAGAAAATTCCCATCTATTTCTAGTTTCCTGAGATTTTTTTTTCTTGGTACTGGGGATTGAACTCAGGGGCACTTGACCACTGGGCCACATCCCCAGCCCTTTTTTATATTTTATTTAGAGACAGGGTCTCACTGAGTTGCTAAGTGCCTTGCCATTGCTGAGGCTGGCTTTGAACTCATGATCCTCCTGCCTTAGCCTCCCAAGTGCTGGGATTACAGGTGTGCGCCACTGTGCCCGGCTTCCTGAGAATTGAAAATTATGAATGGATTTTGAATATTTTCAAAATTTTTTTGCATTCATTTTGTTAATCAAATAATTATATTTTGCTTTAGGTGCTCTGTTATATTTTATAAGATTTGAAAGTAAGAAAATGTGAATTTATTGCATGCCAGAGTTCTTAATTTTGTATAAATACAACTTTTTATCTGATATCATATTTCCTCTGCCTAAAAACATTTTGCAAACTTTTCCACATAACAGATAAATGGGAAAAATACAATAGTTTTGTGTAAAATCTATTTCTCCTTCATTCTTAGAAGAAATTTTTCTAAGTATAACATTGTGTATTGTGGATTGACTTTTTTTTTTTTTTTCCCTTTCAAGACTTTCGCCATTCCAATCTTTTTGGTTTGTACAGTTTCCAACAAGAAGTCTGCTGTAATTCCTACCTGTTTTTTTTCTCTATATGTAATAGTTTTTTTTTTTTTTTTTTTTTTTTTTTTTTTTTTTTTTTTTGTCTTCTCTTCTAAGCTACACTTAAGATCTCCCCCTTTGTTTTTTCACAGTAGATAAGATGTGACTATGTGTGTGTGTTGGAGGGGCCATTACATTTATCTTGCTTGGTCTTGTCTGAACTTAAACCTATGTTTTCATACATGTCATTTATTTTGGAAAAAAATTCACCTATTATTGTTTTTTTTCCCTTTCTTTTCTTTCTGGGCTTCTAAGTACAACTATACTAAACTATTTGTTTTCCCACAGCTCTTAGATGCTCCAATCTTGTTTTTGTTTTTGTTGTTGTTTGTCTTGTTTTTTTCCTTTAGTTTTGCTCTTTGTGCTTCAGTTTTAGTAATTTCTCCAAGGTCACTGTTCTTTCCTCAGCCATCTTAAGTCTCCTATAAAACCTATTCAAGGTGTTCTTTATCTTTATCATTGTGGTTTTTGTCATTTTAAGCATTTCTATGAAATTTTTGCTCATAGTTTTTATCCCTTTGCTGAACTTACCATTGGGCCTCATATATTGTCCTCCTTTCTCATTGGATCCTTTAACATATTAATCATAGTTATTCTATTTCCTTGTCTAAAAGTTCCAACATCTGTGTCGTATCCAAATCTGGTTCTGTTGTTTGCTTTGTCTCTGCAGATCTCTGTTGTTTTGACTTGGCTTTTTATCTGCCTGAGGTTTTCTTTTCCCTGAAAGCTGGACATCTTGTGTAGAGTGGTAGAGACTAAGATTATGAATTTTATGCCTAGAAATTGGTACACATCTCCTACATAGACCTTCAATGTGGAGTTTCCAATCAATCTACTAGGAAGCTGATCTGTGTTTCGGGTTCCTTGTTGCAATGGGCTCCCCCCACAGTGCACCACAGGCTGCAAGTTCCTTTAGTGATGACTTGTGCTTAGCATGAGGCTGGGCAGTATAGGGATCTTTCCAATATCAGCTTCACCATTAGCATTAGGTCATCCCTTTTTGCTGCACCCCAGAGAAGGTGTCTTTTCACACTCTTGTAATTCTCCCAGCAGAATTCCACTGTTCCACACTTGTTAGCCTGATGACAAGGGTATTTGTTGTTCAGACAATGCCTCAAACTTAGGTAATCATTGTTCCCTGAGTCTCAAGAGTTTTCATTGCTTTCTCAATTCTTCTGCCCCTCCCTCAAGTTCAGAAGGTTTATTTTTTTCTATTTTCTTTCTCAATTGCAATGGATTTTCACCAGTGCCTTATAGTAACAGTGTTTGCTGCCTTTATTCCCAAAGTATAAGACTTTTATTCCATAGGGGAGGTAGGGGAAAGGGATCAGAGAGAAGGGAATCCTCCCTTCCCACTGCCCCGCCCTTCAGCTCCTAAAAGTATATCCTTCAGAGATGGTTTCTCAAGACTCTAGCCATGATTTGTGTGTGTGAGTAATTGGTGAGGTCAGTGGGAAAGAACACACAGGGGATTAAATCCCTTTGTATCTGTGGCCCTAAGAGATCTAGACTGTCTACATTACTAACTTACACTGAATCTTTACTAATTTGTTAGTAGTCTTAACTAAGTTTTTACCAGTGCTCAGCTTCCTCTGTCCCAGGTAAGAAAATGTCTTACCTCATCTCTGCAGGCAGGGACCTGTCATCCCTTGCTCTCTGGTGAGTAAATAGAAGTTGTGGATGTGCCGTTTGCCTGGGTTTTTTATTTTTTTTGTGTGTGTATTGTTGTTGCTATTGTTTCCATAAAGGTAAGAGTGATGCCCTTTTCAGCTTTAGGCATCTCCAAATGGAGTCAGAAGTCTATTTGCATTTGACAGACCTGTCATAGATCTGACCCACGTTTAAGAATAGACCTCATTCTGTCCTTCTATGGCTCTATCTTTCCTCCGGCAGAATTTCCAGAAATTTGGAATTAAAGGTCCTGATGGAGAACAGAAAATATATATTACCCTCGAAAGTAAATTGATACCACCTTCCATGTTGATTTGCATTTCTTGACATTCTCTGTTGAGTCCATTTTGGATATTTTCCCATTACTCTTCTTATTAAGTAAAAAAAAAAAAAAAAAAAAAAAAAAAAAAAACCCTCCAGAAATTCTCTTATGTTGAGAGAGGATATGAATTATATCATTATAAATTTATTTACCCTTGATAAACACTTCACAGAAGCTTTTCTAAACCACATTTCCCATTTCAAAAGTATAAAGCCAACAGGCTATTCTATTATTTCACAAAAGAAATCATTCAATTAGTAGTACGTCAGATGAAAGGGACACTTTGAATTGTGGCATCGTTCTGAACATATGAAAAACAAAGTCTACACCTGTCATAACTATGAGATGAGGCATGAATATTCTATATATTTCTGATTAATCAAAATCCATGCAAAAATATCAGTCAGATCAGAAGAGTCAGAATTGATTAAACCACGTTTAGCTTATCTGTATTGTTCCAGTATCACACAGATTAGAATAGAAGCCACTGTGATAGTGTGGGAACAAAAGACTTGTCAACCTGACACTATTTTAAACACAGATACAAATGGAATCTCGCAAACCAATTCTGATTAACTAAACCTGACTCTACCTTGAAAACCATAATGGTATTTTTATGATTTTAATATGGTTATCAGCACAGCCCTTCTATTCTGAGGTATCTAGACACATAATCTTCAGGTAGTGGGAAAGAACATCTTCAATTTGAGAATAACATGGCCTGTAGTATGCCAGCCACATACAGAAAACCACAGGGCAAACTTGTTTCTGGGGTGATTAAAAGCTCACTTGAAAGGACCTCTTTGCATGTGGAACTTTCCTGGGCCAAGGATAGAAGTTTTGTTTGTCTTCAAAAAGCTTCAAAGGGTATGTGGGGGGGGGGGGAGTGGGGAAACCTGTGCAAACTAGGGAATTAGATGTGTGAGGTAAAGAAAGTATTAACATTTTAAAAATCAGTGTCAAGTCCCTTCTCCTTGGCTCTTTCTTCCAAATACCATCCACTCAGGAAGAAACAGGAAGAACAAATCCTGACCTGACTTCGTCCACTGCTAAGAACTTTGAAATAACAGGGTAGTCGCGGCTGGTGACTGAGGATGCAGGGGGAGCAGCCACAGGGGAAGGTCCCCCAAGGCCTGGCATCAAGGAGCAGTGTAGTGGGCAGATGTGGCTGAGCATTGTCTGGGTAACTAGAATGCATGGCGGAAGCAGCTGCTTTGCTATACCTTTCACTGTCTGATTATCCACTGGAGAATTAGACCTCATGCACTCTGAGAAGCAGGACATGAAGATAAACAGACATAAACCCACTGCTGCTTTTCTTTGTTTTCTCTCTCCTGAAATTCAGTCCCACTTGGTTCCCACAGCCCATTCCTCAGAGACCTGGCAGGATCCCTCCCTCCAACGAAGCACATCAGCATTTCTGATAGAAACACCTGCGAATCCTCCCACCTCGGTTAGCAGAGGGTGAGGGGGTGAAGTGTTCAGGAGGGCTGTGTGTTTAAATTCTATTTCTGCCAAAAGCTATTAATGCTTTCAATAAAGACAACTCTCTCTTTTGTTTTTAAGAAGATAATAGCTTTGAGGGGCAACACAAATTTTTAAATCCACATTTTTTCCCCCATTCAAACCCAATTAGCAACGGGAATAGCTTTCCCAGACCTAGCCAATTTGAAATATTCTTACTTGATATCCCTCTTCCACTTTTAGTTAATTCAACCTCTCCCCTTTCCTCAATTTACTTTTTTTTTTTAACATCCACAAACATTACTCGTTAGCAAGCCATGGAAAGAAGGATGTAGAATTATAGCATTTATAAAATCAAGGCCAATGCATCTTATTCAATGCTCACTGACCCCTTACCATTTGAATTGGCAGTGAAATTCCTCTTAAGTAAACCACTGGTAGAAAAATAAAAATGCTACAGCATTTTAGAGTCAAACTTAACTCACATTCTCTAGATAAGAACTCCCTTTAAAAAAAATATTTCTCTAGTTATGGTTCATTTAAGTTATATCTTAATTTACATTATACCCCATGTAACCACAACCATGCTATCATAAGCAAATGATGTTACATAATTTCAGGTTTCTGAGTTGGTATGTAAGGAACATGGAGACACCACTCTGGCCTAACTTCAAGCAAAAGAACTAAAAATTTGAAAAAAAATCAACAATACTTAGATCTATAAGAGAAGATAAGTCAAACTATTACCCCCATCCACACCTGATCCCCTCCTCCCAGGAGAAAAGCTGGCAAATATAGAGAAGTACAAACTTACCAGTGTGGAAACCTCTCCAGGAACCAGTGCACCCTGAAAACCTAAACCATAATTGGTGAATTACGGGAGGCTCTGTGTGGATAAGACTGAGAGTTTAAAACTCTAGGGAGGACTGGGGATATAGCTCATAGTGCTTGCCTTACATGTGCAATGACCTGGGTTCAATCTGTAGCACCACCACCCCCCCAAAAAAAAAGAAAAGAAAATTAAACTTCCAGGGAACCAAGCCACGAGAGGACCCTGGTGACTTTCTGAGTTTTATCTCCTGGAGGTCTAACAGGTTCTCACAGTAAACATCAGAGAAAATTTTCCTTCATACCTCCAGCAGGGGAAGAGAAAAAAAGAACCATTTTGAAACTTGCTAGAGTATTCTGTTCTTCTTACAGGATCAGTTCTTGGGAGACACTAATCAAAGCCTAACCTGCTGGGGTTTTGTCAAAGCCTAATGGACCCAAGGGAAGGGAAATATCCAACTCCAGCCCCTCCAGATATTCTGACCCACCTAAGTGGGGTGCAGGAGAGAAAACTGATAAGCACTTGTGAAGTTCACAGTCCAGAGAAAGGATCAGAGAAAGGATCACTAAAAGGCTCTCTTCCACACCTTACCACCACATTACTAAAGGTCTCTTTATAACAGCTTCAACCCAGTACAGCATATTTGACTGTCAAGAAAATAGTTACACAAATACTAAAAGGTTAAAAAAAAAATCACAGTGTGAAGATAGAGAGAGAGAGAGAGAAGAGAGAGAGAGAGAGAGAGAGAAACACATTCAAGAATCAGAATCAGACTCAGATATGGCAGGGATGTTGGATTATCAGACCAGGGATTTAAAAATACCTATGATTCATATGCTAAGAGCTCTAATAGATAAAGTAGACAGTATGCAAAAACAGATGGACAATACAAGCAGAGATAAGAATTGTAAGAAAGAACCAAAAGGAAATACTAGAGATCAAAAACACTGTGGCAGAAATAAAGAATGCCTTTGATGGGTTTATGAGTAGACTAGACATGGCTGAAGAAAGAATCCCTAAGCTTGAGGATATTTTAGTAGAAACCTCCAACACTAAAAAGAAGGAAAAAAAAAAAAAAAAAACCCTGGGCAAAAAGAACCAAATATAGTGGTTATTAATCTAACTATATGAATAATCACTTGAACATCAATGGCAAATGCACCAATTAAAAAATAGAGATTTGTTAGAATAAAATGTACAATATCCATTTACACGTTGTCTATGACAAACCCCTTTAAATATAAAGATACCTGCAGATTAGAAGTCAATATATAATACCATGCAAATACTAGTCAAAAGAAAGTGAAAGTAGCCGTATTGATTTTAGGCAGAGCAGACTTCAGAGCAAGGAAAGTTACCAGACATAAAGAAGAGCATCACATAATAACAACGGGGTCAATTAGAAGACTCTAACAATCCTTGACATGAATATACTTAACAAGAGAATATTAAATAGGAGAGGCTAGAACAGCATGGAGAAAGAGACAACTTCACTATAATAGATGCAAACTTCAACATCCATTTATCAGAAATGGACAGATTCCCAAAGGCAGAAAATCAGTAAGAACTCAATTGAACCCAACAAAAATCAACTGCATATAATGTGCATCTATAGACTACTTTACCAACAACAGCAGACTACACATTCTTCTGAAGCTCACATGGAACATTTACCAAGATAAACCAGATTCTGGGCCATAAAACATACCTTCACAAGTTTAAAATAATGGAGATCACGCCATGTGTGCACTTAGAGCTCAATAGAATTAAACACAATAGAAACCAATAACAGAAAGATAGGCCAGAAAAATCCTAGTTGCAGATTAAGCAACACACTTCTAAATAATATGGATCAGAGAAGGAATCTCAAGAGAAATTTTCAGAAAAACAAAACTATGGGGACAGTAACATGATCAGTGGTTGCCAAGGGTCAGTGGAGGGAGGGATGAATAGGTGGAGAACAGAGCAGTGAAACTACTCTGAATGGCACTATAGTGGCTTGCATTTCTCCAAACTGATAGAATGTACAGCACCGCGGTGAATCCTAATGTAAACTATGGACTTCAGTTGATCATAGTGTGTCAGGGTATGTTCATCAATTTTGACAAAGATACCACCCTGGTGGGGGGTATTGTTAAGGGCAGAGGCTATGCGTGTGGGGGGTCAGGTGGTATACAGAAAATACCTAGACCTTCTGCTCAATTTTTTGTTAACCTACAAGTGCTCTAAAAAATCAAGTTCATTTTAAAACATATATACATTTTAGTAACTTATTCTCATAACTTGGACTAAATATGACCTGGTGTATAATTCAGAATGTGTATCCCATTGTGAGAGGGGAAAAGTCAATTGATGAACAGGCTGTTCAAATTTCTGTAGATTGAAACATTCAAACTTCCTAGGGTCTAAAAGCCCCCCACATCTTTATTGGGTTTCACTTTTTTAAGTTATCTGACCAAAATCGGGAAAGTAAGGAATTTAGGTAATTGACAGTCATTAGGTTGGAGAAAAAGAGGAAGAGAAAAAGTGAGGATGAAAATTGTGGCAGAAAGAATTGGTTTGACATTCTGTATCTTGTACATATAGGCAGGAACAATGATTAAGATGAATGGATATAAAACTTCTTTTAGGGGACTAAAATGACATGGATCTTGAGTAAAACCATGAACATAAAATAGAGTCAAAGTGTTGAGTCAGTGTGGAACGGGTATAGTGCAAGAAACGGTGTTTGTGTGGTAGTTAGGGAGATCCACCTTGGTGACCATTAGGTCAGTTCCATGCAGAGGTTAAACCTTTGTTCATGCTTCCCCCTAGGTGTGGTGGGTGTTCTTGGTGACTTATCCAGTGTCCCACTCTGTCCACTCATTTGCAGGGAACCCTTGGGCCTTCACACCAAGGAGACTCCAGGAACCTGACCTACCCCCTTCCTACACCAGTGGGCTTGATTGCTAAAGATTCATCCAGCTCCTGAAGACAGGAACCAGGAAACTTCTTTTGGAGAGTTAGTTTTAGGTTTTGCAATCATACAGGCTCCATCACAGCTATGCACGCCATTGTGATGTGAAAGTAGTACAGACAATACATACCTGAATGAGCGTGGCTGGTTTGCATTAAAACTTCATTTTTGGACACTCAAATTTGCATTTCATATAATTTTTCCATCATGAAATACCATACTTCTTTCAATTTGTTTTAACCATTTAAAAATGTAAAAGCCACTTTTAGTTGGCAGGCTATATAAAAATTGGCACTGGATGGAATTTTGTCTGTGAGCTGCAGTTTACCGACCCTGTGATAGACCAGTGTGGTCCAATAATACCCTCTGGGATGGTGTAAATGTTCTAAAAGACTGAAAATATGCCTGGTAAGTACTTGAAATGTGTACAGCATGACTAAAGAGTAAATAGAATTTCTAAATTTCGTTTCTTTTTAATTAATTTAAATATAAGCAATCTTTGGCAAGTAAATTGGTCTCACTTTATTTTTTATGATTGACTGCTGGCAACTTTAGCCCTCATCCCTCTCTTCTCTTATGCCCCATGCCTGCACATCCTCTTCTTCAACACTGAAGGGAAATTCAAACCACACACCTCTTCCCTGTCCCCAGGACTCTTATGCTATCCTCACCCTCACTACAATAAAAACTGGGGCCAGTCTCCTTTCCTTGTTCTATCTAATCACTTTGGACCTGCCTAAGAGGTTGCCCTACTTTTTCTAGAAACCTAAGTTATATAAGTTATGAACCTTTGCAGACCCTCTTGGTGTGTGTGAGGCTCATCTGTCTCAACATTGAACCACATTTTGGGCAGAGGCTCCATCTGCCTCTTCAGGTGACTGCAGCAGCAAGTCATTGCTCTATTGGATAGCACAGTTCTAGACAGTGGTGTGTTGAAGGGCGGATGACTTGGAGAAATTTCTTTTTGATTTTTGGGGAAAAATAATTTTTGTCTTTGACATGTTGTGAACACAGGACTCTACAGCCCATTTGCTGCCCACAGTTATTTGTGTTTTATCTACAAGGGAACCAGTCTTGGAATGAAGTTGATCTTGTGATAGGAGAGTGGGTCCTTAAAGACAATATTGAACTTCTAGATCAGCCTCTATCTGAAGCCAGCCCTTCCACTCAACTTCCAGGTATGTAAGTCAACATATTTCTGATTCAGATTTCTAATTTATTATGGTCCAAAGTATTCAACATATACCATTGATTCTAAGAAGCACACATTCTCCCTCTTTTAAAAATCTTTAAAACTGGAATAAGTCTTACAATCTTTACCATAATGTAGTTTATCTGGTAAAAATCCTTTCCCTTCTTCATGGTACACAAAATAATGACATGTCTTATCTTGGTGGTGTCTTAGATATGAAATACTTTATATTTGATGATCCTTAGGCATTGAGGTTTTACTATCCCCCTCTTTCTGGATACCTATAGACATTTAACTTTCTAAGTAACTTTCCATTTTTCTCTAAGTTTATATATAAAGAGAGGCAGCCTATAAATAGTTTTTCTTTTAAGTTTTATCATCCAGTATTATGGTGCAGCATTTTCATGTTCCTCAGAGCACGCATGACTCAAGTTTAGTACCAGGATAAGATTTTATTACTTGAAAAATGCATGTGAAGTGAAGGTCATATGTGAAACATTGTCTAAAATTGGAAATATCATTTGGGAGCCTCGACTAAACCAAAGATGATTGTTCAGGGGCTGGCATGTTCTGGTAATACCTGGCACTGACTGCACTGGCCTTGGGTGACATGAAAAGCAGGGAGTCTGCTTAATTGTATGCTTGCTGCACTCCATTGTCCCCAGCTACTGAAGGGCAACGCAACTATGAATTACATTCCTGTTATTATTAGGTTTTTAACATTCTTTTTGTTTTATTGCAAAAAAAATCAGCATAATGTAAGCTTATTATTATGGGCTTTAAGTCAAGAACCACCAAGCATTACCATTAATTCAAACATATTGAAATCCAAAATAAACACCCGTTTTCATGAGCCAAAACTCCCAATTCACATCAAATTCTCTTATTACAAAAAAGACCTTCTTGCAAGCATTCTCTCTATTCCACCCCCCAAATCTCTCTCAAAATGAGAATAAGAAACTGTAATGAAAAATAAAGTCCCATTTCATAGTTTCAACAAAAAAAGTTAAAATACCTAGGGAAGTATGTGACCTATTTGCAGAACACTGTAAAAGTTTGAGCTCTAGAAAAGAAGTCTTAAATAAATCGGTGTGGTATTTTTACATTGGAAAAGTAACACCCATCTTTCACAAAATGCTTAATAGATTTATGAAATCTTCATTAAAAATCCAACATAGATGGAGAGAGGGGAGCATGAGAAAGTGATTTTTAAGATAAAGGGTCCAAATACCCAAGAATATATTGAAAGTAAAGACTAATGAAAGAGAACTTGCCCTACCAGATAATATAACTTCAGTAATTAAAGTGTTCATTGACAAAAGAATTGGCAGACAGATCAATGTAACAGACTTGATAGCCCAGAAATCGACCCCAAACTTAGTGTATATTAAAGGTGGTATCACAAATCAGTGAGAAGAAGGAAGATTATTGGGTAAATGATACTGGGACAGATGGCTAACTATTT
Source organism: Tamias sibiricus (assembly GCA_025594165.1). NCBI lineage: Eukaryota > Metazoa > Chordata > Mammalia > Rodentia > Sciuridae > Tamias > Tamias sibiricus. The sequence goes on along the minus strand of CM046662.1, from coordinate 120,447,040 downwards.
GGAAAAAAAAAACTAAGTTTAAAATAAATTGTAGTGGGTGACCGTTTAACACATTAAATACTTGAGGTAAATATAGAATGAAATCAGGCCTCTTGAAGCATAAATGATTGGGAAGAGATCACAATAGAAGATGGAATACCTGGTCTGTCTCCTCCCTTCCTCTTCCCAGTGCCTATGGGAGTGATAGGAGTGGTTTGAAAGAATAAAATCTTCTAGAAAACAGATCATAAAATAAGGACCAGTGCACTAGAAACTGACGGAATCCAGGAAAATGGAAAGTGGGCCCCACAGCAGGTGATCCTTGATCCTGGACCAATACCAGCATCACTGGGGAGCTACAGATTCTTAAATCTCACTCCAGGCCCATTGAATCTGAAATCCTGGGCATGGGGTCCAACCATCTGCATTTTAACAACCTTTCAAGAGATTCTGGTGCACAGAAATTTGGGAGCTCTTGACCTAGGGAAACTCCATGCTTATAGTCAAATACAGATGCTGAAGGGGTTCTTGGACAGTCGACAGGACATGGTGTATATTCCAAGCAGCTGGGCAAATGGGCCTTCTCTCCACTGTCCTTGACACTGTGTAGGGGTTAGTCAGGGACTCAGGATCAAGTCCCAGGAATAACTTTCAAAATAAATATGCTTTCTGCATAGGGAGGGTCCTTAAATCAGTGTTAGAGGGAAAGGTGGAACCTAAGAATTTTCTATCTTTTCAGGGCTAGCAGAGAAAGGAGGGAAAAAAGGGAATTTTCCTCCCCAGAATGATTTAAAACAATATGTCTGTCTGAAACAGTACTTCTAGCAGGGTAACTGGCAGAGTTGCTTTGGGCCCAAGGAGACAGGCCTGTGCCCCAAATTACTATTAGCAGGTAGAAACTAAGTCTTCTCATTGAGAAGTTACACCCACTTTGCCATCTGTTACTCACTATGCTTATCTACATTCAGAGCTCTTATTCACAAACATGTAAATAAACAATACCTGAGTTGGAAGACAGGAGTGAAGTTTCTTCCAAAATACAATCAAAGATGAGAGATGACCCTGGGCACAATTGCACATACCTGTGATCCCAGCAACTTGGGAGGCTGAGGTAAGAGGATTGGAAGTTTGAGGGCAGCCTGAGCAACTTAGTGAGGCCCTAAGTAATTTAGTGAGACCCTACCTCAAAATGAAAAAAATAAAAAGGGCTGGGGATGTGGCCCCTGAGTTCAATCCCCAGTGTCAAAAAAAAGACAAAGAGATGAATGACATGGAGACAGAAATGTCAACACATGAGGCCTGTTCCTGAGGTTCAACATTTGTTCAGTAGGTATTCTGGAAAAGCTGAAAATGAAAAATGATTACAGAGATTACAACAGAAAACATCTTGATTGATTGGACTATGTAAGAATGTAGTTCAACAACCACCCAACAAAATCCATAGTAAAACAATCTACAAATTAGGAAAACACTGTAAAAGATAATGTGAAAGGTCGATGTCATTAAATACAAGGAATTCATACAAATAACTCAGTTGTCCGTCAGTCCCCATCATTAGAGAGCTCTGGTTGAACCCCCTTCCTTGAAAGCCCACCAAGTACAGGTGTTTGTAATTTGGTAGACAGGAGCGTCTGTCTTTCACTTGCCATAGTGTCTTCGGTGTGTATGATGGAGTGAACACTGTCAGGTTCAACGGTAGAGATCAGTGGTTCTCACACCCTAGTGCGCATCCAAATCACCCAGAGCCCTGTTAGAGTGCAGATTACTGAAGATGTTGATCAAAGGGTACAGACTGTCAGTTATAAGATGAGCAAGTGCTGGGTGAGGTGGCGCATGCCTATAATCCCAGAGGCTTGGGAAGCTGAGGCAGGAGGATCACAAGTTCAAAGCCAGCCTCAGCAAAAGCGAGGTGCTAAGCAACTCAGTGAGACCCTGTCTCTAAATAAAATACAAAATAGGGCTGGGGAGGTTGCTCAGTGGTCAGTGCCCCATGCCCCTGAGTTCAATCCCTAGTTACACCCCCAGCCCCCCAAAAAGATGAGCAAGTTCTGGGAATTTAATTTTTAGGGTGAGTCATGATGGATATGTTAATTAATTTGATTGTGATAATCAGTACACTTACATTGAATCGTCACACTGCATCTTGAATATATACAATCTTTAAATCAATTAAACATTTTTTTTTTTTTAATCCAGATGACTGGACTCTACCCTCTGAGTTTCTGATTCACTGGCTCTGGGGAAGGTGTGAGAGTTTCAGTTCTAACAAGTTCTCAAGTGATGCTGATCGTGCCACTCCAGGGAACCACACTTGGAAAGATGTAGGTCAGGAGTTGGCAAGTTGCTTCTCTAAAGGACCAGGTAATAAATATCTTAGGCTTCGTGTATGCAGTCTTTGACAAAACCACCCTGCTGTTGTAACTTGACATCATGAGATGCCATGGCTTGTATTCCAACAAGCTTTGTTTATAAAAATAGGCAGCAGGCCAGCTTCTGCCCTCTTGTCAGAGCCTCCCCATCCCTACTATAGGTGAGTGGGATCCAGGCAGGAGAACTCACGTGGATCCATGGATTCTAAACCCAAGTTCAATATATAGACGTATTAATCACTTCATTGCTCTTTCCAAGACATGCCTGTATTGATGTTAGGGACAAGACTGATTTTCATTGGAAAGTCTGGTTGGACACCGAAGTGAAACAATCAGGAAGGAGGGAAGCGGCATGGAACTTCAGCGTATGCTGGAGAGATGTTGTCAAAGCCACAGAAGAGATGGCAGTTTTGGTGGAGGAGACATCTTGCTAAACGGTTCTCATGGAAACCAAGTGTACCAGTTGCATGAGAAATAGCTGATGGGACCAGGAAGAGGGTTGCTGGATCCTGACAGGTAGCTGCTAATTAGTAATCAGAACCTAATTGAGATTAACAGCTGTTTTTCTAATACAGTAACTATCAGGGAGGCAGAGACGGTGTGAGGATCATCCAGGCTTTACAAGCCGCTTTGTAACATCAGAAAGCCGCGAGAACAGAGCGCTATGCCAAGCAAGCAGGGAGATGAAAGTGGGCCGTGTACAGAGCTGAGCTGACAGGCCAAAGAGGGCTGCATCCAGAGGACCAATTAGGACATCTACACGGGTACTGGAGGCAGATGAAAGGGGCAGGACGCAAACAACGCTAGGGACTCCATTCACTGGCTGCTGCCGCTGAGCAGCTGCCTGGTTCTCCCCGCGAGAAGGGCACGTTTTCGCCGCTCTCTTCCTGTCAACAGGGCCCTCAGGTTAGACAGGAAATTCTTTCAAATGCACTGTCTGAGCACCTTCCCAGTATTATCCCGGCTCGTAGAAATATCTGCCGTCACCCCACGGGGCTGAACCTGTGACATTTCCACCAGATGAAGCATATCAAATGGTTAATCTCTCTGGCTTTGACATCCTTTCAGTGGCTTTTCTTTTTCCCAGGCAGACTCAGTCTGGTGGCTCTGAATGGGCTCACTTAATTAGCACCAGTAGCAGAACTAGCGGCTGCCACCAGAAGTACCGCACGGGACCTGGGAGGAATAAAAACACCGTGGGAGGCTCCCTGGGCATGATTTAAGGCTGGTTAAACCACGTGGACACTGGAACCCACTGAAATCCAGAAGAAGAATATGATGCCAGTCCTACTGTGCGCCTGGCATTGGTCAAAGCACTAGATGCATAGTGACACCCCCAAGCGGGCACCCCACTTTACAGAGGGCGAAACTGAGGAAGAGAGGTTACAAAATGTACCCTGGTTTACAGGGCTATGAATGTAGGAGGCAGCAGCTGAATCCACCCGACATCACACCACACCGTTAACCCTGCAATAGCGCCCTCGTCTGGAGCCCCGTGCACATGCCAAAATTCTGGCTTGCCGGGTTGGATTAGAACCTGCATTTGACAAGATCCCCAGATGATTCCTATGCACAGTAACGTTTAGAAACATTGCACTCTGCTATATCCCCTCAGCTAGACAGGTGCCATGTAGGTATTATGAATAGTTCATCAATATTAAGAACATCAGTCACTTCTCAATACCAAAGATGCAATGCAATTAGATTCATACAAACAACAAGAGGAAAATGGCTAATATTCAATAACCTTTTCTCTTTAGTTGTCAGTTCTTCTTTTTCCTAACAGTTGGCTTGTTTACTGAACAAGGCTTGTTTATTTTTCTTCCAACTCTGTCTGCCACAGGACATTTTCACAGCCTGTAATTCTTTTTGTTTTAGCACATATTTGCTGCTATTTTAAGTGATAATTGCTTCTTCATCACCATTTTTCCCCATCTCACTCTTGTTTCAAGTCTCTAAGCTCTGAAATTCTCTACACTAAAGCAGGAAAGTTTGTTTGTAGAGTAATCATGTCCTGCTGCATTCCTTCCCTCCACTCCTCCGTCCACCTCTTTTCATGGTTGTCCTAAAACACTAAGCATTGGAAATATGCTTAGCAAGTAAAACTTAACTCTCATACATTGCAGATGGGAACCCAAAGTGGAAAACAGCCTGTCAGTTCCATTTAAGCATAAATATACAATTACTTTATGACCAACTATCCCTTCCTGTATACCACCCTAAAGACATAAAATCTTATGTTGGCACATAAACCTGTACATAAATGTTTATGGCAGTTTAGTGAGACCCTGTCTCAAAACTTTTTTAAAAAGTAAAAACAAAATGTAAATCTAGGAAGAAGTCAAATATCCTTCAATTAATAAATGGGTAGACAAATTGTGGTACATCCATATACAGGAATACTATTCAGCAATAACAAATAGTGACCAACTGACATACCCAACATAAGCCATGACTCTCAAAAGCATGCTGAGTGAAAAAGCCAAACACAAAAGACTACAACATGCACGATTCCATGTACCTGAAATTCTAGAAACAGCAAAGCTATAGTGATAGAAAGCAAATCAATGGTTGCCAGCACCCAAAAGTAAGGGCAGGTGATTGACTGCAAAGGGCACAAGGAAATGTTTTGGACTGATGAAAATGTTATTTCATGATTGCGGTGGTGGTTATTTTGTCAAAATTCCTCAAATCATACACCTAAAATTAGTGAATTGTATTATACATAAATTACACTTTAATGAAGTTGGTCAAGAATAGAAGAATTTGGGGGGACTGGGAGTGTATCTCAGTGGTAGAGTGCTTGCCTGGCATGTACAAGGCCCTGGGTTCAATCTTCAGCACACATAGAAAAAACACATAAAAATGAAGAATTAGGGATTCATCTTGGGCTGATGTAAGGGAGACTAGGAAAGGACATCAGGTCCACTGGAGCATCTGGTCAACATCCTCATCATCTTATTCAACATCATGAGACAATAAAAGAAGCAGTCGTACAAGTGCCGGACATGGGTGGAGGGCGGGGCTGTGCTCTGGAATAGTCTCACTAAACTCAATACTTGAATAAACCACATTCTAAACATGTTTTCCGTGTCCTGAGGCTTTGGAATCTGAAATGAGTTCTATATAAATGCCATAAACATCTTGTAATTAACAAGCTGCTAAATGTCAGTTGCATCGATGCTGAGAAAAGACAAATGCAACATCAGCATCTGAATCCATTGAGAATCAGCGTCTCTAAAGTTGATTGCAACTCCAGTCTCCATGGACTCAAGTCCCCCATCTCCTTGACCAGAGAAAGATGCTTCTTTGTAGACGCCGCTTCCAAAAATACTTCTGGGAATCCACGGCTATGCCTATGTGTGTGTGTGAATTGGTCTGGAACTGGGTCAACATTCAAGTGTGGATGGTAGAGCCCAGGCCGGTATTTTCCACAGAGAGGCCATTTTCACAGACAGGCCATTTTCTATAGTTTGGATCTTCATTGTCTCTCATGCCTTTGTGGTAAAGTCTTGATCCCCAGGGTGTTGTTACTGGGAGGTTGGGGGATCTTTAAGAGGTGGAGTCTAGTGGGAATTCCTTGCTTCATTGTGCACCCTTGAGGAGGATTGTGGAACCCCATCCCTTTCTTTAGACTCCTTTTGCTTCCTGGCCATGAGGGTGAATGGTTTTGCTTCACCATGAGATCTTCCCATGATATGCTGCTTCACCATAGACCCCAAACAATGGGGTCAACCAATTACAGAATGAAACCTCCAAAAATGTGAGCCCAAATAAACCTTTTCTCTTTATAAGTTATTTTTTCTCAGGTATTTTGTCATATATATATATATATATATATATACATATATATATATACATATATATATATACATATATATGTATATATATATGAATCAGCATCTTTAAAGTTGATTGCAACTCCAGTCTTGATGGACTCAAGTGCCCCATATCCTTGACCAAAGAAAGATGCTTTTTTTGTAGACACTATATATATATCTGTGTATATATATATATATATATATATATATAAATTATATACATAATATATATATACACACATATATATATATACACACAACAAAATATATAAAACTATGTATATACACACATATATACAATAAAATATATAAAACTATATATATACATATGTATATATATAGTTTTTAAACTTAAATGAATATATTAAACTCTATTGTTTTAGGACTTCATTTTTTGTACAACATCATTACATAGAGAATTTCACATCTGTAGGTGATTTGATTTCATTACTGTGTAAGTATCCCATTGTCTAAGTAAACTATAATTCCTTTCTGTCTCCCTCCCTCCCTCTAATGAGTATGATGGTTTGGCTTTCAGATCTATTCCATCCTTATTCAAGCACGCCTTCCTTAATGCAGGATTTTGAAAACTGCATTTCCAAGAGTCCTTGGAGATAGCCATGAGGATGCAGTTTAGGTCTCGCTTGGTGCATGTATATGAGGTTTGGAAGGCAGGGTGGGAGTGGTTCCTTTTCCACTGTTCTTCCTGTCATGTAGAATCATGGAGGGGTCTGGTGGCAGTGATAAAGACCCATATTGTCCAGACACTGGCTCATAGGGACTGAGGTGTGAGACTTGAGGCCCCCGTTATGCTAGTGCAATCTTAGTAGGTGTGGCAAGGTTCCTGGGGCAGCAGCAGCAGCAGTGACCTAGACATCCCAGTTTCCTGACATCTTCCTGATAATAGAACTGGAGCCAATGGTTTGCTGATCATGAAGGGGGCTGCCATTCACTTGGTGACTCAGTTCTGCAGTGTAATGTTCCATCCAAAGTTGCTCCAACTATTTTTTAGCATTGTACTCTGCTTGGGGTTCAGGTTGCATTTGTGGGTGACCTGGGCCTTGTTGCTTTGGGTTGGGCTTGTTTGCACAGCTCAAGTGGCAGGCATGGCCAGGCTTAAGTCCCGGGGGCTGCCTGACCTCACATTGGCTCCACGTGTGTTTATTCAAGGGCCTAGGCTGAGAGAGAAGTTGCTAATAGGAGGAAGCTCATCACGGCCATGGCAGACTGGTAAAAGCACCTAGTAGGCTTAAAAAAAAAATTAAAAACACACTTTTTAAAAAAAATATTTATTTATTTGCTTTAATTGTACACAATGCCTTTATTTGTATGTGGTGCTGAGGATCAAACCCGGGCCACGCACGTGCTAGGCGAGCGCTCTACCGCTGAGCCACAACCCCAGCCTAAAAACACTTTTTAAAAACTTGAAATGATCTCAAACATATGAAAAGTTTCATGTATGCAGCCAAGTTTTTTTCCTGAACCATTTGCAAGTTGCCAAACATACTTTCATTATATAATCCCCCTGCCCCACATTTAATGTATTTCTGCAAATAAGGACATTCTCCAAATGAAGAAGACACAGCCATCAAAAACAGTTATTTTACATCCATTCATTGTACCATCTACTCTTCAGATTTCATTCACGTTTCGCCAGTTGTCCCAATAATGTCCTTCATGACCAAAAGATCCAGTTTAGATAAATTCCTTGTATTTAGTTGTTGACTTTCTTTAGTTGCCTTCAGTCTGGAATAGTTGTTTTGTCTTTCCTTAGCGTTTGTGCCTGTTTGAAGGCTTTGACATGTTTGAAGATTACAGGCAGGTCATTTTGCAGAATGTCCCTCTATTTGCTTTGATGTCTGCTCACGATTAGATTCTACTTCAGCATCCTTAGCAGGAACGTGGTGAGGCTAGGTTCTTGCAGCTGATAGGGTGGCACACAATCTGAACTTGACCTGCTATTTATGATGCTCACCTGTATTGTTTGATTAAAGTGGTGTCACCCTGGCTTCTCTTCACAAAGTTACTCCTTTGTAGTTAATAAACATTTTATGGGCTGTTCTAACAAATTATGCAAATATCCTTTCCTCACTGATTTCTATCAATTAATTTGTCTATGTATCATATGAGCTCATTATTTCCTGTTTTATGCAAGGAGTACGCACGTTTATTATCATTGTCAATCTCCACGTCACCATTGTTTGCCAAAGCCTCTTTCTTATGTTGGCTTCTGTGTCCTTTTGACTTCCTTGCTCTCTGGTTCAGCAGATGGGGTTCAATACTTCTCTGCCCACAGCCCTGGAATCTATCAGTTCTCTAGGTTTCTTTTTTCTTTCTTTCTTTCTTTTTTTTTTTTTTTTTTTAATGTGATTTAAAAGTCAACTTTGTGCTAGATATGTTTGTTGCTATTGAAGAGTTGCTGTTTCCAGGGCTTGTAGACAGCGCTAGGGAACATGTGGGTTAAATTATATTATGCACATACACCCACTCACACCTCTGTTTCTTTATGTGTCTACTTGTGCACATTGAAATGCATATCTTCACATTCAATTCCAGGCCCAAATCAGGAAGTTTATTCTTCTTTTGCCCTTATTTGTAAAGTCCTTCTCCAACAGTGAGCAACGCAGCTCCCTTATTCTTAGAGTACTTACTCATTTGATGAGCCTTCCTGAACGTAAGAAACCCCGCACCATGGCTGCCTCACCTCCCTACATGCGTCCTCCCTACCCCTCTCAGCTCTGGCACCCCTGCCCATGACACCACCACTTGGAAGCCCTCCTCTCGCCCACCCCAGCTCACACCCACACTGGGCAGACCCCAAACACAGAGGGCCTCCTCATCCTGCTTTGGCTCCAGCATGGACCCCTTCCTCAATGCACTTGAACCCTGAAATGTCCGGCACCCCCAGGTGGATGCCCTCCTGGGCCTGCTGAGCAGATTCCCTGCCCCAGGGTCCTCCCCTTCCCTCTTTCTTGCCTGCTCAGGTTCTCACACCATGCCCTGCTCCTCCCACCCACCCCACCCCCGCCACATGTGGTCACCTTCCTCATCCTAAGAAGGCTCTGAGCAAAGAAGGCAGAAAGAAAAGGGCCAGAGAAGAGAAAGAGAAAAGGAACCATCTGTGTTGGGTTTTTTGTTTGTTTGTTCATTTTTGGTACCCAGGACTGAACCTAGGGGCACGTAAACACTGAGCCATGTCCCCAACCCTTTTTTATATTTTTAGAGACAGGGTCTCACTGAGTTGCTTAGGACCTCACTAAGTTGCTGAGGCTGGCTTTGAACTCGTGATCCTCCATGACTCAGCTTCCCGAGCCACTGGGTCCAACTGTGTTTTTAATCCTGCGTCTCAGTCTTCTGGAAACTGGAAGGATCCTTCCCCTTCCTGCATGCCTGCCTAGCTGACTTCTGCTCCTCTGCACAGCATCTACCCTCTGGGTTACTCCTGCCTTAAAGCCATCTTCCTTCCAACGCCCTTTCCACGGAAGCTCTCACTCCAGATTTGCCAAGCCTCTCCAGGACAGCCTTTCTGGTTGCTTCCATAGCAATCGCGTCTGCCTCTAAAACCTGCTGACGCTGTCCTCTCCAAGGTCACCACAGACCTGCAATGGCCGCATCGGCAGCTTCCCTGGAGGCCCCCTGCCCCTTTGACACCACAGACACCAGCTCCACCCGCCAGTCTGCCCTGCTTCATTTCCAGGATGGAACCCCTCTGGTTGCCACCCCTGGCTAGCCCCTCCATCTTTCCCTGCCTCTTGGGTCTGCAGCTCATCGTCCACTCCCAGTGGTGGGTGTCCCCAGGGATCTGTCACCAGGCTTCTTCTCTTTTGGTCTATATTTGCTCTCTGTGAAATTGTATCTTGTCAGTCCCTTCATTTGTAGATGGATGACTCCCGAATCGACTCCACAAGTTGGCCCTGTCTCCCGCCCTCTGGGGTCTTTCTCCAAGGTTACCAGGAGCCATTCATTTCTCTGTCCACCGCCAGGTACCTCAAATTCAAAAGGCATTCAGTACTCAAGTTTCCAGGCTTCTGCTGAATATGATCAATATGTAGATTAATAAAGCATATTTTATGCAAGAAAGAGGTCTTCTCTAAGGTGGGAACCATTGTCACATTCAGTGTCTCTCCCTCATCCTGAACCTCTAACTCACCTGATATCACTGTAACAAGTAGCTCTCCAAGACACAATTCTAATGGTGTTACTTCCTTACCTGGAACCTTCCAATGTCTTCTCATTGCCCATGGCAAAAAGTTGCCATCCCTGTCCACTCCTTACCCTTCCTCTTTCTAGCCATCCATATTTTTCCATAAACTAAACAGAATGTTCATTTTTATGCCTCTGAGACATTGTTCATGCTGATCCTTCATAGAGAATTGCTCTTCCTTCTCTTTTCTGCTTATTGAGATCTTACTTTTTTAAGGCTGAACCAAATAGGACCTCAACTTTATCTTTTCTGCTTCTAGTGGGATGACACTAGGGATTCCCTAGCTCTTTGAATCTTGTCCATATTCCTGCTATGTCAAACACCTTAGCTAACTTTTAACTATGTTCAGCATACATAAGTCTCTGGGCAACTGGAAGGCAGGGCCTGGGTCTTATTCAAGTTAGCTGTCCACTAAAATAGTTGTTCCCAAACATTTTGGCTTCATGGTTCCCTTAACATGTTAGCAATTTTTTTTATTGTGCCCATTTGTCAGAAGAAATATCTGATAGTCCCATTTATTAAATAGTCCCCAAACAGTAAATATTTATGTCCTAATAAATTGGTAGTTTTAAAAAAGTAAAATACACAAATTGAAGGGAAAATAATTCATTTATTTTATTCTTAACAGCAATTACTTGCTGTTATGGTTTGGATGTGAGGTGTCCCCCAAAAGCTCACGTGTGAGACAATGCAAGATGGTTCAGGGGAGAAATGATTGGGTTATGAGAGTCTTAACCCAATCAGTGATTTAATCCCCTGATAAGGATTAATTGAGTAATAACCAAAGTGGTGAAGTGTGGCTGGAGGAGGTGGGAATTAGGGCGTGGCTTTGGTGTACATACATGTATCTGGAGAGTGAAGTCTCTCTCTACTTCTTGATCACCATGATGTGAGCTGCTTCCCTCCACTTTCTCCAGCCATGATGTCCTGCCTCACCTTGAGCCCTGAGGTATGAAACTGGCCTTCTATGGACTAAGATCTCTGAAACCGTGAGCCCTCAAATAAACTTTTCCTCCTCTATAATTGTACTGGTCGGGTCCTTTAGTCACAGCAGCAAAAACTGACTAAAACACTTGCTAATGGGATATGTGTACTTGCTAGACATTGTACAACTTCTCAAACCTGGGAATCTGGTTGGAAGCTACCACTGTCATTTCCGGCTCCACGCTGCCTTTCATGCATGACTTCCTTTTAATCACAGCAAATGTCAATGCCCAGCTCTGCCAAGACATGACTTCCCTGCAAAGTGGGATCCTCGATGATGCTGAACTGCCTTGAGCTAGAAGTTCTCATGGTATCTGCCACATGTTCTTGTGTTTCTCCAAAAAGATGTGAAATATACTGCATGGTCCCTTTTAGCTTTGTTACTACCCTGAGACACCTTGGTGCTGTGGGGAGCTGCAGCAGGGTGCGGGCCTGCTACACATGGAACCCTTGGTGGTTTGGCTGAGGTGCCCTAGCACCTGGATCCTTAGATAGAGACTTATCTCACTTCTTAAACCAACAAATAGCTTTTTAAAAAATATTTTTTCAATTGTAGTTGGACACAATACCTTTATTTTATTTATTTTTATTTTTAATGTGGTGCTGAGGATAGAACCCAGCACTTTGCACATGCTAAGTGAGCGTTCTACCACCGAGTCACAACCCCAGCACACAAAATAGCTTTTTTAAGAACACAAATTTCTTGCTAGGCGCGGTGGCACATGCCTGTAATCCCAGCACTTGGGAAGCTGAAGCAGGAAGATCACGAGTTCAAAGCCAGCCTCAGCAATGGCGAGGCACTTAGCAACTCAGTGAGACCCTGTCTCTAATAAAATACAAAAAAGGGCTGGGGATATGGCCCAGTGGTCAAGTGCCCCTGAGTTCAATCTCTGGTACCAAAAAAAAAAAAATAATAATAATAAATAAAATAAAATAAATAAATAAATTAAATAAATAAATTTCTTTAAAGAACTTGTAGGACTAGGAGAATTATTATTATCATAATGTCATACTTAACCAAGGACCCACATTGATTGATAGATTGAGCCATATTTCCACTCATCTAGTTATCGCAAATAGAGATTTAGTTTGAGTTTCAGTAGTGGAATGGGTTCTTACAGCAGGGGATGTTAACTAGGAGGTCATTTATTCAACATTCTTTTTTTTTTTTTTGAAGTTCTATCTTTTCCTGGGAACAATATACTTAGCTTTTATCAGATGTCAAAATGGTCTTTGACTAAAGTAATAAAATTTGACCTACAACATTAAACAGAATACAATTGTAAACTCAACCATGACATGCCATAATGATGATATTTGCCAAAGCTCATCTTGTTGATACAAAATTAGTTTTAATTTTTTTCCAGAATTGACCATGTATCAAAGTCAGAATGAAACAAAAATGATTCACTGCTTTCTTCTTCTTCTTCTTCTTCTTATTTCTTCTTCTTCTTCTTACCATCATTAATTATTATTTCATGAATTTTATTGCTTTATAAAGATTCCCCTTCTCACTAGAAATAATTTAGAATTTTAAGTCACTTCTAAATGAACAAAATAATTTTTAGCCTCCCTTTTTGCCCAAGATCTTAATTTTCATGATACCTAATTTTAAATAATTTCATTTAAAAAAAGTTTTCCAAAGTACTATATTTGGGTAATTTATCATCCCAATATGGGTTCCTGGCTAAATTGATGGCTTTTAATAGTCCCTCTTGCTTGGATGGAGATTGAAAACCTTAATATGAAAAACAAGGCAAATGCTGAAGCTGTTGCTATGGGATCTTAAACTCACAGATTACAAAGAAAAACCTTGTAACTCATCAGGTTACTACAAAATATTCTGGTATTTGTCATTGTGTAGACCTAACATCTCAATGACTGCTTTAATGAATGCAAGTCGTCTCAGATTAAATATCTGCTGTTGATGTTAGATAACAGAGCTTGATTAACTTGCCTGTTGCTCCTCACTGTTTTGAACAATGATATTCTTGTCCTGTCTTTATGTCAAGCTCAGCTGATGTCACACATCTCCATCATCCCTGCTCAGAATGAAAACTCCCTTTACTAAATTACTATAACACCCCCACCCCTGAGATGCTAGGGACGGAAACTCAGGGCCTCCTGCATGCTAGGCAAGTGTTCTACCACTGAGCTACAGCCCCAGCCCAGATTACTGTGAATTTCTATTCTTTCTTTTAATATATTTTTTTTAGTTGTGTAAGGACTCAATGCCTTTATTTGCTTCTATGTGGTGCTAGGATCAAACCAAGTGCCTTACACTTGCAAGGCAAGTGCTCTACCACTGAGCTACAACTCTAGCCCTGTGAATTTCTATTCTTTTAGGGAAAATACAAAGACTCCCTCCTTCTCCACCTCTCTCCAATTCCAAGTTACTACTTAAAAAAAAAAAAAAAAAATCACTGCCAGGCATTGTGACACACGCCTGTAATCCCAGCTCTTGGGAGGCTGAAGCAGGAGAATCATGAGTTAAAAGCCAGCCTCAGCAATGGTGAGGCACTTAGCAACTCAGTGAGACCCTGTATCTAATAAAGTACAAAAAAAGGGCTGGGGATGTGGTCCAGTGGTCGAGTGCCCCTGAGTTCAATCCCCAGTACAAAAAAAAAAAAAAAAAAAAAAAAATCACCTTGTCATCAGCTCCAAATTTGGATCTTTCCTTTATCTCCCTTACATGTACATTTAGGGCAAGACCTAGGGTTTGCTTTGGTTGCCCACCCTACTGTTCATCCTGGACTGAGCTCATTTCCTATTGTCTGACATAATTAGATAGACCCTCCTTAACTAAGCTTCCTACTTCTGTTTTCTTCTCATTCCAGTCTGTTTGACACCACTTTCCAGTGTGTTTCCAATGTCAGAATGCTTGATTAGCTTTTAAACTTGCACTGTGACTCCATTGCCCAAGAAAGCCTCCGTCACAGGCTAAGCTTCACTTTACAGCCTCACCTTCTACCAGCTCCCTACAGCTCACTCAGATGATTCCATCTGTTTCTGAACCCATGTTCCAAATTTTCAACTGATAGTTATCTTCCCTACTTCTAGACTTTCATAGCCCTGGCATTGTGATCATTTCCTACCTAATATCACAGTTATATGTATATTTATCCTACCAATTTGCTCCCTTGTAAGCTTTTTCCATATTGTAAAATTCATTTGTTTGTTCATTTATAATTTATTGTTTACCTGCCAGCTGTCCAGGCATTTTGCAGGGACAGAGGACAGCCCTATCTGCTCTGCACATTTGCTTAAAAGATATTTGATGCATTAAGTTCCTGATGGTTTTCAATCTCAATCCCTCTCTCTCTCTCTCTCTCTCTCTCTCTCTCTCTCTCTCTATATATATATATATATATGTATATATATATATATATACATACACACACACATATATATGGATAGATAGATATAGATATAGATGTATAAATATATCTTTATTAAATTGAACTGGATCCTATTTTGCATTCTTTTATATTTATTTAAACTATGCTAGCCTAATCTCTCCAAAAAGGGAAGGACCCTTGCTCTGTCATCCTTTGTGTTCCCCGAATCATACAGGCTGGCCTGAAGTAGATTTTCAATAAGTCCATTTTGGTTGAATGACTAAATGCTTCACTTTCTTCCATAGACACAATGCCATGTGACCTGAGCTTGTCATGCATAATCAGCCATTGTGACTGGCTTGGAAAGGGGGAGCTTGAGTTGATTTTGCCCTCTCATGCAGGCAGAGCTTTTATAGGTATTTCACATTCACTTTTATAGTCAGAGTGACGAGTATTTATGGCGAGTTAACTTATCACCTGATCCTTTAAATAACTAAAATGTTGATTCAGTTCTTGTTTCATTATCAAGACATCTTCAAGACATCTGAATATTGGATTAAGAGATCTAAATGGCAGAAATCATTGCAGAATACTTGTATACAGGCAGGTCCTCACTAAGTTGCTGAGGCTGACTTTGAACTTGCAATCCTCCTGCCACTGATTTCCCAGTTGCTAGGATTACAGGCATGTACCACCACACCTCGCAAGATTTCTTTATATGATTCCTTTATGTGTGTATAAATAGAGACAATTTAAAAGTAAGGTTCTATATTCAACTCAATAACACTTTCTGAGTAGCTAATATATAAAAATGCTAAATTCAATAAGAGAATACTGTCCTCATGGAGGGCCTGTATTAATGCACTAATCTGGTAATTTGCTCTTAAACATTGTTGTGAATGCATTCAGGGAACTATAAAGATACGTTACCTGGGGGGCTGGGGTTGTGGCTCAGCGGCAGAGCACTCGCCTCGCACGTGCGAGGCCCGGGTTCAATCCTCAGCACCACGTAAACATAAATGCATTGCATTGTGTACAACTAAAGTAAATAAATAAAATATTTAAAAAAAAAAAAAAAGATACGTTACCTGAAAACCAAAGAAATGAAAATTTGTGATGGCTGCAGCTAATCCCTAGTCCAAATGACATGAGACTTGAAAAACACTCTAAAAATCAACTAGAACATAGTAGGTGCTCGATAAACAATTAATGCCTTTCTCCTAAGCTGAGAATAGAACCAACTATATATAATGGATGGGAAATTCATGTTAGAAATTTTCACTTGGAGGACCAAAATTGCTATTGTATTTTAATTCAATTTATCAGATGGCCATTTAACTCATTAGTTTTCTGCATGAACACAGGACTAACTATATAATGTAAAACAAATAAAATGGAAGAGAAAGAAAGAAAGAAGGAATCTAAATATGCAATGTTGAAACTATTGGACATACTGTAAGGCACCTAAAATAGGAAAGATAATTGCTAAAAGAAAAAAACATAACATATTCCAAGTGATCTGCTTCTGAGGATAATGTAAAAATCCATCTATGCTAGATGGTAGACTCACAATGAATGCATATGAAAAAGTTGCAGCTTGTGTTCCTCAACCAACTCTAGCATTGTAACTAGGGCATCTACTGCAGATCCCAGTACTTTTTAATTATAAAGAAACTAGACTGCACCAAAATTCTAGAAAAAAGCAGATGGCACAGCATTCTGGAAAATGGCTTGGCCTTTTTTCTGATGATCCATGGGGACTATTCCTGTCTGTTCCTGATGGAGAGGCTGGCTTGAGGAAGCAGGAACTCAAGCAGGAACCTGCAGTGGTTGGAAACTTGACCCCTAAAGCTGGCATTCCAGAGCTGCTCTGCTCTGCCAGGAAATGGCCCAGCTGCATGGAGATAGACAGGAAGTAGCTTGGCCAATCCTTGGAGGAAAAGAAGGACAGTGATGCCAGCAATGACTGCCATGGACATCTCTACCAGGTCAAACAGCCAAATGGTCACAAAGGAGAAATACCAGTGGGGAGAAGGGAAATGTGTTCCCTCAGCAGGGTGGCCTTTGAGAGGGTGAGAACACCTCACACAGATACATTGGGTTGCTATTTATGTTAGAGTTACAAAACCATGATTGGTTGTGGGTAAAAGTGTAAATGCTGAATGTTTTGATTTACTGAAGTAATAAGGAATTGGCTCAGCCATCTCATGATATTTTACTGGCAAATTCTGCTCAACTGGTTTGGATCTGATTTTAATCCTGGTGTGAGCTGAAAACTGGCTGGAACATATTTAAACAGAGCTTCCTGGTCCTATAGAAATCAAATCTAGTCAGAGATTAGCCAAGCAGGTTGCCTCAGGATAAATGGTAGTTCTCAATGTGGCTTCTCTTCCAAACCTACAGCCTCTGGAAGTTCTTTCATAAAAGTTGCAGCTTGTGTTCCTCAACCAACTCTAGCCTAGTGTTTAGACAATCCACTATGTAATATACATGCTAACTAATGCTTTATCTGTGCACTGGGTTTGAGCAGAAGCTTCTAAAGGGTACATATCATTTCTGTGCACGTAGGTACACACTAGGTTCCCTTGGTCAGGTCTGTACCTACCAGACACAGTGCTAAGCATTTTTATACATATCTCATAATATTATCTCAGCAATTCTATGTGGGGTTATTATTTTGTCATTGTAGATGAGGAAACAGGTTCAGGCAGAACCCATCTGCCTCATCCCCAGGCCCATGTTGTCTATCAGTTCTATGCCCTGCTGCTGCGTATGATGCAGTGATGGCTCTGAGGGCTTCCTGTGTGCCAAGTGGAGGAAGTGGGGTCAGTGCAGTTATCATCCCCTGAAATTCAGAGCTGGAGCATGCTTACAAGCAGAGAAGATGTGCTGCTAATTTGGGAATGCAGTTGGTCTAATGGTGGCTCTGCCTACCAGAACTCTGAAACAGGTGTCAAGTTTGTCTTTTGACTCTCTCCTTTTGTTTTTCATTAAAAAACGTTAATCTTCAGAATAATTTTAGATTTATAGAAATATGAAAATTATTAGAGTTCCCATATATATTCCCATACCCAGTTTTCCCTATTATTAAAATCACATATGAGTGGTCCATTTTTCACAATTGATAGACAGTATCAATATATTCAGTGAAGTTAAGACTTTATTCAGATTTCCTCAGTTTTCAGCTAATGTTCTTTTTCTGTTCCAGAATACCACATTATATTTTGTTGTCATGTCTCCTTAGACTCTTCTTGGTTTCTTAGACTTTCCTTACTTTTGATGACCTTGACAGTTTTGACCTGGCTGGGTATTTTGCATGATGTTTCTCCATTGGGTTCTGTCTGATGTTTGGCTCATTACATTTGATGTTATGAGGAGCACTCCAGAGGTACAGAGCTCTTCTTGTCACTTTGTATCAAAGGTACACACTGTTAACATATGTGCTTACCTCCCATCACTGACCAGTTGCACTGTTATCACCTGGCAGAGGTAGCATTGTAACTATAAAGCTACTCTTCTCTCCCTCTTACCATACTGTATGCTCTGAGAGGAAGCCATTATGCACAGCCCACGCTTAAGAAAAGGCTGGAACATCCACATGATTTATTGAGATTTCTTCTGCAGAGGGGATTTGTTGCTTTATTTATTTATGTATTTATTTATTTATTCAGTTGTTTACTTATCAATATAAGCTTGTGGCTATTTCTTTTGTACTTTGAGTTATAATCCAATACTACTTTATTTATTTTGCCATCCAAATTGTTCCAGCTTTGGCCATTGGGAGCTCTTTCAAGTTGGTTCCTGTGTCCCTTTGACATTCCCCCCATTGCATAAGTTTTTTTAAAAAAGAAAAAAAAAATTTTTTTATTTTTGCTTTCTTTACTTTCTGGCACTCTAAGAGTGTCCAGATTTTCTTATATGTTTCTCCAGTCCTAGCATCAGCTTTATCTCCAAAGAGCTCTCCTGTCCTTTTTAGGAAAGATAATAGAAAGGATCACAAGGGCAAAGGGAAATGATGAAGGCTGTTAGACCAGAAAGTGTAACTGGCTGATTAGATTTGCATTTTAGAATGATCACTTCTGGCTGGCCATGGGTGGAACTAAAGACAAGGAGTCAGACCAGAGAGGAGGCTACTGCAGTGGTCCCTGCCCCAGTCCCAAGGGAGCGATGTCTCAAATTATGAGAACAACAAAAAATGGGAGAGAGAAGGGGAGGTCAGGAGGTGGGCTGGCTGGGACATTCCAGATCCTGGGACTCAGTCTACCCTGTCACAAAGTGCACAGAAACTTTCTGGATGGGGGAGAATAATCATATCATGAGCTAATATTTATTGGGTGCCTGCTATATTCCAGGCACTGCTCTCAACATTTAACATAGAACAAGTCATCCAGGTCTCACAACAGCCCTTTGTGCTAAGTACTAATATTCTAACTTTATAGATGAGGAAATTAAGCATGGGGAGAGTCAGTGAGTGGCCACAGTTTCATAGTTAGCAGCAGGCAGGGACACAAGTCCAGTGACACAGACTTCCACCTGCACCTCTGAACACTGTGCTGTCATGCCTCGTGCATAAAGATGGCTTCTGTATCGACAGCCCTGTTGCCAGAGCTGCACCTCAGCTGCCTGGACCAGTGGAGTGGGTTTCTAATCCTGCAGATTCCTGCAACATTTCTGTCCCTCTGATCCCTGGTTCATCCCCCAAAGCCAGTTCAGACTGGCCAGCCATCATACCTGACTTGAAGCCTATATTTGCAACTTCCCAGATACAGATAATTTAATTTATTGAGCACCTGCTATGTCTGGCACTATTGGAGGTACTGGGGATACAGAGGGAGTAACAGACATTACTGTTTTTTTTTTTTTTTTTTTTTTTTGTACTGGGGATTGAACTCAGGGGCACTTGACCACTGGGCAATATCCCCAGCCCTGTTTTTGTATTTTATTTAGAGGACAGGGTCTCACTGAGTTGCTAAGTGCCTTGCCATTGCTGAGGCTGGCTTTGAACTTGTGATCCTCCTGCCTCAGCCTCCCAAGTGCTGGGGATTACAGGCGTGTGCCACCGCACCCCTCCATTACTGTTCTTAAGAAGCTCATTTGTGTTCAAGTGCCTAGGAGAGTAGTGTGTGTGTGTGTGTGTGTGTGTGTGTGTGTGTGTGTGTGTGAGAGAGAGAGAGAGAGAGAGAGAGTAGTAGTAGTAGTAGTATTGCTACCTCTGCTTACTCTGTCACTCCTAACTGTGGTACCTGTGCCAACACTGGGCTGCCCAAACTCTCAGCATCCAGGTGTGTGTCCCCAGGTCCTGCCCTTCCTGTGTCATGACTGTTTTCTGCTTGTCTGTGGAGCTTCCAGTCCCTGTGCTTGCACACTTCATCGATGAGAAAGGCATGCCCAGATCCCTCCTCCTGCTGCCCCTGGGTCAGTCTGGGGAAGGTGCCAGGCCAACCCAGCTTCCTGACTGCTTGGCTCTGCTCAGACTCAGGCTAATTTTGTTTCCAGATTTTTTTTTTTCATTCACAGCATCATTAGAGCTTCAGATATTTTTCCCTCCAGAAATATTAGTAGGAGGCGAATCAAGAAGGATAAACAGCCAGATTTCTTCTACCATTCTTTTCAGGCCCATCTGGATTTTTCTTTTTTTAAAAAATGTTTTTATTAGTGCCATTTATACAAAATAGTGGGGTTCGCTTTGACATAATCACACATGCATAAAAAAGAAATACTTTGCTCCATTTCAGGCCCTTGTTCTTTCTCTTTCCTTCCTCTTGTCCCCTTCCTCTACTCTACTGGTTTTCCTTCTGTTTATTTATTGTTTTTTTTTTTTTTTGAATTGGTGCTTTATAAATACTGTTCTGCTATAAACATTGATGTGCCTGTTTCACTATAATATGGTGATTTTAGTTCTTTTGGATAAATACCAAGGAGTGGGATAGCTGGGTCATATAGTGTTTCCATCCCTAATCTTTTGAGGAATCTCCATACTGCTTTCCAAAGTGGTTGTACTAATTTGTAGTCCTAACAACAATGTATAAAAGTACCTTTCCCCCCACATCCTTGCCAGCATTTATTATTAGTACTATTCTAGATGACTGCCATTCTAACTGGAGTGAGATGAAATCTCAGTGTAGTTTTGACTTGCATTTCCCTGATTGCCAGAGATTTTTCTATTTGTTTTCTGACTAGGGCCCAGGCCATTCTGCCACCAAATGGTGAGGCCATTTAAAAGTCTGCTTTATTTGTCCAGTGTCTGAAGTTTTAAAATTCATTCTGCAACATTAACATCTATCAAAGATGTAGCCCTTGCTTGTTTTAGGGAAACATCTTCACTAGGTACAACCTAGAGAAACTATCGATTAGTGTAGGAAAAATCCACTGTGAAACTTTATAAGAAGGATGCTCACAATTCTCTCTCCATTCTCTCCAAACATTCTAAAAATATTCTTGCAGCTAGGTGTGGGACACAATGTTCAGTGAAGTGACACAGTTGATACTCAACTGTTTTCTTCATCAGCGTATTCCTAGCTGTTTAAGGCATGTATGGGATTTTTTTCAGGTTGGAAGCAGAGGTTCCCCTTGGTCCTTTCTCTGGCCTTTCTAGAGGGGTGGATTTAGACTAGAGTCTGTGAGTGGAGGGGGAAGGAAGGAGAAGTAGAACAGTTTTGTTTCTTACACACGATTCTCCCTTTGTCCCCCAACATGCTGCCCACTCTGGGACAATTTCCCTAACCACCTTCTTGTAACCCACTTCAGGAGTTGTCTCATAAGTAATTTGTAGCAAATAAATACTCATATTGGAAAATGATTTAATTTTAATATGTGAGAGTAGTTAAACCCGAAGCCACGTAGTCCGCCCGCCCCCTTACCGGCCCCTTACATGACAATTTGCTTTCCTGAGTGGGAGGGAGTTTCAGTGTGTGGTCACTCTGCCTACCTCACTGTCATGTGTCCTCTTGTGCCTCCTCCACAGAGAAATGCTTGAGACCTTCAGATCAGGACATCTTTCCCACAGGGACATCTATTCACTCCCACAGGGCAAGAGCCTCCTTGTGTTCTTGCTGGATTTTGCGGACAGCCATGAGGCGAGAGAGGTCCCGACCCCAGGTGGAGGGGTCCCCAGCCCAGTGAAACCAAGAGAATACATATGTAATTGTCAGAGGGGACTTACTAGATTGGTTCACCTGAGTGAAGCTGGACAGTCCCACAACGGCCATCTGCAGGATGGACAGCCAAGGAAGCCAGCAGCTGTCCAGTCCTAGAAGCCGGAAGACTCAGAAAGAGAGGGACCAATGAGGCCCCCATTCAAGACAGAAGGTCTAGAAGCTCCCTGGAGAACTGCTGGTGCAAATCCATGTTCAAAGGCTGAGGAATCTGAAGTCTGACGCATATTGTGACCGCAGCACCCACTTCAGAAGGGTTGAGAATATGAGCACGTGAGCTCCCCCTTCTTCCTCTTTTTGTTCCATCGGGGCCCCAACTTGTTAGATGATGCCATCCACCCTCAGTGGTGTCTTCTCTACTCAATTCGTTGTCCCACATGGCAATCCTCCCTGGAAACACCCTCATGGCCACTCCCAATTTTCTAGGTGTCCCTCAACCCAGTCAAGTTGACAACCAAGATTAACCATCATGGAGGCCCTCATTCACTTGTCCTGTCTACAGGGTGGAAGTTCTGTTAGTGGCTTCTGATGGTTTCTGGCTACCCTCAACCTCCACCAGGAAACTCTCAGAGTCATCGTACGGTGAGAATGAGTGGGTCACCATGAAGATCAGCTGTGCAATGAGAGGGCAACCTCTGCTTGGAACACAGACTCCAGGGAACACAGTCTCCTTGATGGCATCCTCAATGACTGGGCTGGCTGGACATGGGTGCAGCCGGTGACACGTTCATCTGCTTTAACTGTGTTGAGAAGCAGGAGAAGAGAGAGGAGCTTAGTTTACTCATTGGGGGACATGGATCAGGGCCACAACTGCCCACAGGGACTAGAGATGGTCTTTTACAGGTCTCTGTTTTCAGTGGTAGAGAGAAGAGTTGCTGGGAGGGACGTATTTATTGCTTGTTGTCTTTGCTTTTTGAAGAGGAACCACACCACCTGTCCCTCCTCTTCCCCTTCCCATCAAACAAGTCCAAATAGATGCTTCCACACAGATCCTTTCCATAAAGACATAGATAGCATCAAAAGAGAACTTGGAGTGGTGGAAGCCAACCCTTCCCAGAAGACCCTCTGTACCCAGGCCATCCGTGCAGCCTCCTGTCTTCGACGTGTAAGTGTTTAACTTGGGCCACTGTGTTCACCAGGACACCTCAAGCCAGAGACTGAGGTTGGGGAGGGTAATAAAAGGACAGTATTTTGGCAAATGCTTTGCCTCTATCCTACCTCTGTCAGTAGCCACAGGAGACCCACAGTCAAGCAAATCTGTCATTAGTTCCTGTCTGTTCCAAAAGTCAATATCAGGCAGCTCTTCCTCCACACCTGTACTCGCAGGCACGCCTGTCAGCAGTGCTCTGTGCTCCCTGAGAGCAAGCCATCAGAGGGCTCCCCCAGGGCTCGGCAAGGGACGGGAGGCCAGTTCTTCTATCTTGCTCACCTTCACTTTTTTTTTTTTTTTAAAGTGTATTTCAAACAGTTTGAAAAGCTTCTGGCTGCTGCTGGGCTCTGTGTCTGGCTGGTTGCATCTGATCTACCAGATAAACATCGCCTCTAGCAGGAATGGAGTTGTGTGTTTAGAAGCATAAAGTCGTTGCTTAAGGAGACCAAGGAGGTGGCAGGGCCAGCTATAGCATGAAAGCGTTCTGAGGAAGGGGCATCTGTGGGGTGTGATTCGTGGCCCCTGCACAGGACTTGGAATTCCCACCATCTTAATTCCATGGTGAGGGCATTCCACTTTCTTCAAAGTAGCAGATATGGTTTAGATCTGGAATGACCTACAAAGGGTCGTGTGTTGAAAGCTTGGCCCCAATGCAACAATGTCTGGAGGTGGGGCTTTTGGGAAGTGATTGGATTGTGAGGTCCCTGACCTCATTAATGGATTAATCTATTGATGGCCGTATGAACTACTGGAGCCGGGTAGAGGTGGAAACTGTAAGCAGTGGGGCATGGTTGGAGGAAGTAGGTCAGCGAGCAGACTACACTGGAAGGGTATTTCTTGTACCAGCCCCACACCCTTCCTGGCTGTCAGGAGCTGAGTAGCTTTCCTCTACCACACCCTTTCTCCATGCTGTTCTGCCTCATCTCAGGCCCAAGGACAGTTGATCATGGACTGTGTCCTCTGAAACAGTGAGAAAAAAAAAAAAAAGCTTTCCTCTTCTACATTGTCTTCTCAGGCATTTGTCACAATGACTCACACTATAGACGAAATAATAGTGGTAATAACCATATGGTCATATTCATATTCTAGTACTGTAAGGTTTATAAAATGTTTGTAAGGCATTGCATTTTTGTGGGATGGCCCCTGTTGAGTCAAGCTTTGGCTGAAATTGTGTGGATTATTCTAGAAAAACCTCACCACTGTCCCCCCTGCTTGTCCTACTCATGCAACTGTCTCACTGAGTGGTTGGCGTGGTGAGAAGGAGCCATCAGGAGGAAGTGTTGGTGACAGGGTCTCTGGGAGAAAGTGAAGAGGTCAGGATGTTAGAGAAGCTGTGGCCAGTCCCTGGCCCACCTCCACAAGTCCACTTTTGAGCCATGAATGGAATAGATGTGTTGTGGGATGTCACTATATAAGAGCTATTCCCCACCACCACCCCGAGGCTGAGAATGGGAGCCCACACAGTGTTCACTGGAATCCAAATGACTTTCTATGGCACATAAATAGCGAGAGGGACCACCAGCCCATTTGTTTATGGAATATGGCACCATTGCAGTGACCCCATTGGAGGTGGAGGAGTTGTAGCCTTCTCTGGCACCTGAAGGGTTTGGTGGCTGTAGCAGCCCAGGGAGGCCAGCCCTGTCTAGTAAGGAAGCAGCAGGTGTGGGTGTGAAATGTAAGGGAAAAACTGCAGAAGAGTGGCCTTGAGTAAATGTGAGATGTTTTGAAGACTCCAGGAGGTGATTGGTCTTCGAAGACTGCCCCTGCAGGTAGAGTTGATGGGCCGGAAACTGCTAAACCTGATCATTAATCACACCTTAATGAGATCAGGAAACATCAATTACCCATTTATTCATTTAACCCTTACCATGGATCCTGAGTAGCCCCATTTTATCTGTGAAGAAACTGAGGTCTGGAGAGATGAAATGACTTCCAGGCATTTAGGGGCAGAGCTGGAGCACACATAGGCCTGGTTAGCATGCTCTGTTCATAGGGCAAAATTGTCTGCTGTAACCACTCATGGCCCTTCCTGCTCCCACCCCCATCTGTCCAGAGATAAGGCAAGTTATGATAAATGAGATAAAGATTAGCAAAAATGGAAGTTTAGAGAGGTACTGTGTGTGAAAGATGTTGACACTTTAGGACCCAGGCCAGTGCGGATAAGAATCAAGGTAGAGGAAGGTTGAATGCCTCCAAGGTCAAGTAGCTAGGAAGAAGAGGGACTAGAGAGGCTGACTCTGCCTCCCTTCACTAGGAAATTGTAAATCATATTCAGATGCATTAGTGTGATTTTCATAACTTTACCTTTATTTTCCTTTAGAGAAAACTGAGGTCCCAAAGTTCAGTGCGTCTTCCAAAACCATACAGTAGTGGATCCCAGATTTAAATCTGTCTTTCACTTACAGGTACAGCATCTCTTAGACTCTTGCATTACATCTTACAAGCCCCTCTCTCATAAGCCTCCTAGAATTGTAAGCCACAAATGGTGAACTTTAAGCATATATATATATATATATATATATATATATATATATATATATATATATATTTTTTTTTTTTTTTTGTACCGGGGATTGAACTCAGGGGCATTCGACCACTGGGCCACATCCCCAGCCTTTTTTGTATTTTATTAGAGACAGGGTCTCACTGAGTTGCTAAGTTTCTCGCCATTGCTGAGGTTGGCTTTGAACTCGCGATCCTCCTGCCTCAGCCTCCCAAGTGCTGGTTACAGGCATGCGCCACCGCGCCCAGCTTAAGTATATATTTTTTAAAAGTCAACCAGAATGTCATGGATGGAATGCAGACTGTGACAATTGAATCTAGGTGCTTCACACATGTATACCATAAATTCACTAAAGACAGTGGGGCAAAAGAAGTTGAACTAAGTAACTTTGGAAAGCAGGGTTTTGACTGGATACTGGCCCATTTAAAAAAAAAAAAAAAAAAAAAAAGCAGCTGCACATACAGATACTGTATTATAGTTAGTATATTTGATTCTTATAGGTAACACCAGAAATCTGCAATTCTGAAACTACATGTATACTGGTGTTGAACAAATAAGTAAATGAATTATGTACAATAGGAATCAGGTTGTTATGGTCAAAGAAAGGAATTATAAGTAAACAAAGGGGATGCCTAGAATGAGCCCCAGGGTACTGGAGTAGAGTCACAAACATCAGTATGAGCTTCCCTTTATTTTCATGCTATAAACACACACATACAGAGTATATATAGAGAGAAATAATTAGGTAGGTATATGTGGGTTAGTATACATATATATATTTCATGGCTCTGTCTAATGAAAGCCTAGAAGCAGTGACAGTAGCAACTAGCACACCCAGCACCCAGATCTTGTTTATTTTTTAACAACCATTCTTAAATAAAAAGAACCAAGTCCTTGGAAAAATGGCTGATCATAGGGACTGGGAAAGGAAAAATACTAGATGAGTCTGGAGCATCTTATAATGCTAGAAATTAAGGAAGTGCCAAAATAAAAATGAGAGGAAGAGTAGGAGAAAGAAGAAGAAGAAAGAAGAGGAGGGTGGGGAGAAGGAGGAAGAAGAAAAGAAAGCGAAAAAAATGAGACCTACATGTCAAATAGACTCATGTGAAAGTCATTCCTATAGCCAAAGCTGGAGCAATTTGAGCAACAAAATAAATTCCTTGAGAGGGTTGTAATATACAGAATAAAATAAATATCCATATATTCATACTTATACAAATAACTGATAAATAAACAGGAGAGGAGGAACAAAACCTACAGAAGAACTGGACTGGACTCTCCCCTCTCTCTGCGTGTGGGCTGGGCTTGGTGACTTGATTCTAAGGAAACAAAGAATGGCGGGAAAGGAGTAGGTAGCTGGGAAGCCTAGTCATACCAGCAGTGGTAAGTTCTGTTGATGTCATGTACCTTCTGGTGTGAGGTGACGACCAGGCCACCTCCCCTCTGTGATTGTTGTAATTTGGACATGAAGTGTCCTCCAAAGACCCATGTGGTGAAGGCTTGGTCCTTAGTGCAGCAATGTTCAGAGGTGGGGCTCTTAGGGAATGACTGGATCATAGAGTCTGTAACCTCATCAGTGGATTAATCCATCTTATGGATTAATAATTTGAATGAACTATTGGGAGGTCATAGAAACTGTAGAAGCTGGGACCTAGTTGGAGGAAGTAGGTCACAGGGAGGCACACCCAAGAAGGGTGTTTCCTGTCTCCAGTCCCTTCCTCCCTTCCTCTCTTTCTCCTTCTCCCAGCTCCTTGGATGTCATGAGCTGAGCTGCTTTCTTCGGCCCTGTCCTTCTCGTGGTGTCTGCCTCACCTCAGGCCAAAAGCAATGGATGGACTGAGACCTCTAAAACCATGAACCCAAAATAAATCCATTGTCCTTTAAGTTGTTCATGTCAGATATTTTGGTCAAATCTACAAAAGATGATCAACACAGTGATATTCTTCCCAATGTCCCATAACCCTAGCCTAATAATGAGAAAATACCAAACAAACATAAATTGAGGGACATTCTAAAAAATTGCTGAAGAGCAGTCTCTAAACTGGAAAGTCATGAAATCATAACAGGAAAAGAATGAGAAACGGTCACAGATTGGAGGAGACTAAAAAAACATAATGACTAAATGTAATGTGCTATCCTGGATTGGATCCTGGAACAGAAAAAGGACATTAGTGGAAAAAACGGTAACATCCAAATACAGTCTGCACTTAAGTTAATAGTATTTTACCAATGTTAATTTCTTGGTTTTGACAAGTGTTCTGTGGTTATGTAAGATGTTAACATTAGGAAACGCTGGATGAGGACTATACAAGAACATTCTGTTCTATCTTTGCAATTTTTCTGTAAATCTAAATTAAAAGTCTAAAAAACTTTTTAAAAATGACTAGAAAGCCAGAGCACAAAGAGAACTGGATAATACACATGTAGAATAAATAAGCAGAAAACAATGGAAAATTGGACAAGAGAATTGGCATTCCACAGAGAATTTATTCCTCCAGACAGTTGTTCAAGCCATCGGGGTCATCTGGATTTTGGACACTTTGTCACAGTAAAATCAAAAGCAGCGAGTAACAGTGGTCTCTGGGAGGACCACTTCAGTGATTCTACCCAAAAGTTTGGTTTGGGGAGCTAGCTTCATAATGCACTGGGGAATTAAGATTAAACCTGCCTCTTGAGGAATGTTTCAGAAGAATGATTTAGATGATATTTTAAAATATAAATTAAAAATGACTTCTTTTTGTCTATAATTTTCCTCCATGGTGTTGAAGCCTTCTTATCAAAAAGGTTTGGGTTCTCATTCATTGAACCCATTTTACTTAGGGGTTGTACCAATAGTATAGGAAAAATCTAGGAACCATCCCATCCAACATTTTCAAAATATGATACTATTCCTACACTTCTGTTGAATCAAAGCTAGCTTTTCAAGTAGGTGAAGGTGGTAAGCTAAAGAGAAAACTCAGGTTATCTCCATCCTAGGGTGATCTAGTACTTTAAGATCTCTATTAGTTCCTTTTGGTGGGGAGGTGCTGGGGACCAACCCAGGGCTTTGTGCAGGCTAGACAAGTGCTCTACCCCTGAACTGCATTCCTAGCCCCTGTCCCTTTTTAATGTGAAGCACATCTCTTGTCAGTTTCTACCTTTTTCCTTGCAGGTGACAGTGTAGGCATGGTGGATGTCACATATTGGGTTCATTAGGAAACAGACTTAGAGTCTCGTGATTGCATGTAGAAGTGGGGAGTGAACTTTGGATTAGCAACTATGAAGGGAGAAGGAGAATCTGAACTGTGATGTGCTTGCAACAGAGGTTTCAGACAGTCCCACAGGTGGTGCTAGAACTTAGATTACTCTTTACATTTGAATAAGGTGAGGAAGAGAATGGGTTCCCAACTGGTTATTGGATATGGGCCAGGAAGAGGTGTAAACTTGGGCAAGGCAGCTCCCTTTAGCAAAGGGAAATTGCTGAGGAGGGATTTGGGTACAGGTTGTCAATAACCAACACTCTGCAACCAGAAAAAATAAGTACCTTGATGCTGAAAGGAGTTCTCAGAGGCATATCCAATCATTTCACAAATAGCTCTGCCATTATATAGCTTGAAATCTCTTCCAAATGGAGTAAGGCCCATCAGGAAAAAGCTGCTGAGGATTTTTATTGGTTTTCTTCATAGGGAAAATGTACAATATAAGGTAATAGAATAAACTGTAGCCCCCACCACCTGTAGCTGGTATCTCAAAGTCACCTTTCGTTTCTCTCCTTTGCTACCCATTCTAGATTCCTCACACTCTCAGTTACACCTCAGTTGGTCTTGGTGGCTAAGCTGGTAGGACAACTCAGCCCTTATCCCTAAGTGCTCTGAGACTTAGTCACATGCCCATCTCAGGTCATGCTCCTGCTTGAGTCCATTTATTGTGAAAATTGGACAAAGGAACACTAGGAGATGCTCTAGTGGAGCACCTGAGTGTCAAAGTATTCCCAGTCCCCATTGCGTAACTTCATAGGCTCCGGGTCCATTACCACTGCCAGGATAGTGATTCCCTTCCTTGACTTCTGATTTCTTGGCATAAAAAGCCCAAGGTGACTGGGTAGCAGTGGGAGCTTACTAAAGACTTGCAGTATGTCCTCTGGTGGAAATAATCATCCCTTTTGGAACCAGCACATTTAGACCTGCAGAATCTGGAACTGCAGTGGCAGAAAGTAGAAATTCCCCAGATTGCTGCAATGAGGCCACCCCATCCTTACACTCTTAGCCCCATTCCTAGGGAACCCATGATGCTTTTGACTTGGGATATATATTTCATTCTGGAAGATGACATCCCATTTTGTTAGGGTATGTTCTCCAAATTGTCAAATTTTGTCCTTGCCAAGAGAGATGGGTCCAGAAGCCCAGCAGCTTCTGGAAGGTAAGGAATATGATAAAACTGGTAGATCCTGTGGTTATGCATGTGCTGCTGCAGCTCTTGGTAGGAAAACGTCTATGACCCAATGTGCAGTCTTGTGTTGGTGGATCAAACATTGTATAAGGCAAATCCATCCTCAGATTATGTGCCAGTCTCAAATGAGATAAATAGTTGCCTTTCCCTGGGTGGAAGGGACCTAATTTAACCAACTATGACCAAGTAGGTAACTGGTCTCATCATGACAGGTGTCAGGGGTTTATAGTATATATCTCTAAGTTATCAGAGTCTGTCTTCAAGTGTTAGTATGTGACTTCATGTCATGTATGATATGAAAATCTTTCAGTAGTATGATTCTGCTTCTCCCTTCTTGGTCATCGCACTATTGTTGGTATACATTTAACTTCTTCAAATGTTAAAAAAATGCACATTACATTGTTATTATTTTATTTTAGCAATCAAGTTCTCAAGAAGTTTAAATAATAAGAAAAGTCTATATTTGCCTATTCAATTGCCATTTTCCAATTCCAAAATGACTTCTAAGAATTTTTTCTTAAGAATCTTTTTTTTTTTTTTTTTTTTTTTTTTTTTTTTTTTTTTTTTGCATTTCTTATAATTCAGGTCTTCTAGGATGAGTTGTTTCAGTTTTTTAAATTTTTTTATTATTCTAATTTGTTATACATAATTTCAGAGTACATTTCATTTTATATTACATATAAAGAGCACAATTTTTCAAGTTGCTGGTTTTATATAAAGTATTTTTACAACAATTGTGTCTTCATACATGTATTTAGGGTAATCATGGATAACTCAGTCTGCCATTATTCCTATCCCCTTGCCCCCTCTCTCCCTCCCCCCTCTTCTATTTAAAACTCTTTCATTCCTCTTATCCCCTCTCTCTTGCCTTTATAAGTTAGTATCTTCATATCAAAGAGATCATTCAACCTTATTCACAATAGCTAGATTGTGGAACCAACCCCGATGCCCATCAGTTGTTTCAGTTTTTGCATGCCTGAAAAAGTCTTTATTTTTTTGAAAGGTATTTCTTCTGTGTTAAGAATTCAAGCCTGCCAGGCATGGTGCACAAGCCTGTAATCTCAGCAACTTGGGAGCCTGAGGCAGGCAGATCACAAGTTCAAGGCCAGACTCAGTAATTTAGTTAGGCTCTAAGCAACTTAGGGAGACCCTGTTTCAAAATAAAAAAATAAAAAGGGTTGGAAATGTGGTTCAGTGGTCAAGTGCCTTTAGGTTCAATTCCCACCACGAGAAAAGAAAAACATTCCAGGCTTAAAGTTAAGGTTTTCCTCCTCTTTTAATGCATTTAAAATGTTGCTCCATTGTCTTCTTGTTTTGCATTGTTTCTAGTGAGACATCTGCTGTCATGCCTATCTTTGTTCCTTTGTATATGTCTTTTTTCACTGCTTTACATTTTTTCTCTTACTTTCTGTTTCTCTCTGCCATTAAAAACATTGAAGAAAGGACATGGTGTGTTATTCAGTGAGAAATTCTGCATTTCCTTGCATCCTCCATCAGGGGCCATGCTCAATTATGGTGACTGCAAAGGAGCTGAAAGTCTGTATATTGTTTCCACTGTAGGGGATGAAGGGATGACTGAACAGACTTCCCCCTGCTGCTGTGACATGGTGATGGCCACCATTAAGAAAAACAAACTTAAACAGGACTTAGAGGCTGCTTTGGATAAAAAGCACTGATTCTTCACTTTGACCTGTAGGTACCTCTCATGAGTTATTAAAAGCAGGGCAAAAGCTTGGTAGTGATACCTTCATTTTGTGTCTCTCTCCTTTATTACCTTAAACTTTGGGTCAGATTCCTGCTCAATGCTGCATGTAGACATGTTAATCACTCAACAAATGTCTGTCTAAAAACTAGCAATGTAAGGTTGATTAGCTCTAAATTTACCTAACCTCTCTCATTTCCCTTCAAGGCTGAAGGCACCAAAATAAGAAAAGCTAAAGTATTTTCAAGTCTTATAGGCACATCATAATCAACAGATTGTCAACCACCAGCTTTTACAATGTCCTGTTCCACATCCCTGGAGCAGTGCCTAGAAGTCTCCAGTCATTGCCCTAAATCTGCCAGGAATAGTGAATCTTGCAGGCAGATCACCCCACAATGAAACTGCCCCTAAGTGAGAGCATTTATCCCATGATGGGAACTGAAGCTGCCCCCCTATAATGTGCATTTATAACATTCATTTCAAGAAAGGAATCAAATGGCCCCCTCAAATGATACAACTTCAGGACCTCACAGAACCAATCCTGAGATAAGGACCATCTAGGCCAGTTTGACCAGGACAGCTTAATTATTCATACCTTTTGTCCCCTGCCCAAATACTTCCTTATTTAAACCTGAAGCTCATGTCAGTACCCCTGAAGACAGGGCTAAGGATGCTAGTACCCTTGTCTTCCCAATAGAACTATATTGAATAAATTCCTTTCCTACTTCAACATTGTTTCTTTTTCTACATTTGATATTTGGGGCGAGTGGACCCGGTATAATGGGACTCCCCCAAATCAGGCTTCCTTCCAGGACCCTGGCAACAAAACCAGAACTCAGAAAGAAAATACACCCAGCAGTGGTAATTCAACAACAGAAGCTATACAGAAAAGACAGCATGATTCTTTATTTTGAAGATAATACAGAAGTCATAGTAAATAATAAAGATCAGATGAAAGGTTCTGCCATTTCAAGGCAAGCAGCAAAGGAATGTGCAGATTTGTGGCCTGGGAGGACACCCAATGCAAGCAGTATTGTATGATTCTCCAGTATTTGTTTAAACCAACCAAACATTAAAAAATATTTGCTCCTAAGAAAGTAAATAAACCTAAAATAGTTTAAGTAAAAATTTTCTCTGTCACTTTTAAAAAATGATTTGGTCATCATGTGTCTTTGACAATTTTTGTGTTTTTTGTGCTTCGAGTTTGTTGAGCCTCTTGTACTTGTGGGTTTAAAATGTTCATCAAATTTTGGAACTTTTTGGCCATTATTTGTTGAAATATTTTTTTTATATCTGCTTCTCTCTTCCAGAGACTGCAATGTGCCATTAACTCCATCCAATGCATTTTTCATCTCAGACTTTTTAGAAGTTCTATCTGTGGATTTTTATCTTCTACATCTCTACTTAACATAGTGAGTCTTTCCTCTGGCATTTTTCTAGGTTCTACCTCATTGGCTTGTTGTCACTTAGCAATCACTGTCTTTCATTCCTTGATGTCCAGTGTCTTGAAATCATTGCTTCACAGGTATCTCTTAGGTTTTCAGCTTTTTTTTTTTTTTTTTTTTTTTTTCAGATGGAAAAGCAAACTTGGTCCCTGATGCTCATCCTGGTAGCAAGTTGAAATTCCACCTAGGTTCATTTAAAAATACAAACCTTCTTTTAAATGTAAATTTTATGATAAAGAATGACCTATTAAATTCATGGTGCCTTATGACAGATGCTATGGTTGCCCACCATAAATCATGCTCTCTCTTTTTCCTTACTAAGGGAGTCTCCACTTTCTTTGGATATGAATATTCAAAGCCTAAGGGAATGTGATAGTTTTCCTATGCTATGTAGAGGGAAAAGACGATTCTTTGTCAATGATTTGTTTAATGTACAGACATGTGATCCAGTGTGCCATTTTCTCCAAGATAAAACATGGAGCTGGAGACAGAGTGTTTTAGTCAGTGTTTTCTTTTTTTTTCTGCTGTGACGAAAAGACCTGACAAGAACAATTTTAGAGGAGGAAGAATTTATTTTGGGAGCTCATGATTTCAAGGTCTTAGTCCATACATGGCTGGCTCTATTGCTCTGAGCCCAAGGTGAGGCAGAACGTCATGGTGGAAGAGTGTGGTGGAGGAAAGCAGTTCAGAACATGGCCATCAGGAAGGGTTGGGGGTAGAAAGGGAGACGTGTGCTCGACAAGGACAAAATATATGCCCCAGGAATCCACCTCCTGGATCCACACCCTACCTACCCACAATTACCACCAAGTTAATCAGGGGATTAATGCATTGATCAGGTTAAAACTTCCACAACCCAACCATTTCACCTCCAAGCCCTCCAGCATTGTCTCACACATGAGCTTTTGGGGGATGTCTCACATCCAAACTATAACATAGAGCAAAGATTTTTTTTCTGCCTCCCTTTATTCTACTCTTAGTAGATTTTGAGAATAGATTTGATGGTTGGATCTTTGTCATCTGTGTGGGAGGAACCTAGAGTAATTTTTTGAACACATAATGTCAGGAGATTATAGGCTGACCCCCATGGTGAACCACAGAACAACTGGGCTTACCTGCCTATGGGCTACCTATGACATCAGCTAGTACACATTGCCAAGATGTAAGCCGCAATTTTTTTAAAATATATTTTTTTAGTTGTAGGTGGACACAATGCCTTTGTTTTTATTTATGTGGTGCTGAGGATCAAACCCAGGGTCTCACACATGTGAGACAAGTGCTCTACCACTGAGCCATAGCCCCAGCCCCTCAAGCTGCAATTTTTCAGGTTTTCTGTGACTTGTAGCCAAATACAGTCTATCCAATACCTACTTTTACCATGGCTTGGTTTCTTAGGTTTTTCTGACTGCCTTCTTTCAGAGCTGGAAAGATGATGTTCTGGGAATGAAGACTGCCCTCAAAGGAGGAGCAATTCCAATGGCAAACCCCTGACTTTGCATTTTTTCAAATGAGTAGCATTCTCTAGTCATGATCATAGGTGATCAAAGAGCCCTTAGCTTTGCCCCTTAATGTTAGAGCCTCTTAATAGACCCTGGATGTGAAGAAGTACAGATGGGGAACCTGATGGCAATGTCCCCACAAGAAGCGCTGCATCAATTCTTGGGCAGAATACTAACTTCCAATGACTGTGGTCCACAGGGGAAAAAAAGCTCCAGCCAAAGCTACTTGAAAAAATATATATGAATACAGTTCCATCATAAATAATATATACTATTAATATGGCTTTAAATAATTTATAATGCTAGATTTGCATAATAAATAATAATACATAAATATGTAATCATCCCATGAAGTTATGTGAAATTAGTAATCATGAAGGCAACTTAACCTATTCACAAGCTATGAGAAGAAAGGCTTGCAAGGGGCTCAGGGCCTTAATCAGTGCTGCTGTGTAATATCTCAGCTGAGAGAAATTACCAGCCTTGCATAAAAGTACTTTATTTGTGTATCTTATAATAGCAGAAAGGTGGCTAGTAATAGACTTTTCAGTGTATAGTCAGTAAAAAAGTTTCCATTAGTTTGTAAAAATAGCATTGCTTTTTAAAAATTCTCTAATTCATCAATGATTGAAAAACTATCAGAGTTGTTTCCTAAAAGTGAAGCAATGCTGACTATTGTTGACCCTTCCAAACCCTTCTTTTTTCTAGGGATTCGCTTGTGTTATCTCATTTAATCTTCTTAGTAGTCACATGAGGTAGACACAATTATCCCCATTTTCTAGCTCAGAGAACTGAGTGGGAGAAGATAGGGCCTCACCCCAGGTCACACAGCTAGTGACAGGGACAGATATACAGCTCTTCTGAAACAAAAGCCTGTCGCTTTTCCTTGGCAATCACTACACTGCCTCTCATTTCTAATGTAACTCTTCCCTCTGGATTAAGACCCTGGATGTTTTCATAATTCAAATTCAGCTAAACTCTGAAGAATCTCCTGTGTGCTGGGCACTGTGCTAGACATCTCATGTAGGTGAAGGCATCTGTTCCCCAAAATAAACCCATGAGTATTTGTATCTTCATTTACAGAAACAGAGGCTCAGAAAAATGAAGAGACTTGCCCAAAGCCTCAGAGCATGAGACAAAGGCTGGGTCCTATGATTTCAACCCATACCACATTGCATCTCTGCTGAAGGGTGCATGTTTTGACACCAGCCTCTCCAAAGAACAGACCCAAGACCCAAGCTCCTTCAGAGGGTTGACTCCTGCCCAGTAATTTCAATGGTTTTTTTTCTCAATAAGAAAGATAATCTTTTACGAGTGAATTTTGTTGTCAAGAGCTTTGGGGACACTAAGGCAAATTTCCCATTTGACCAATTTTCAAAGGTCTGGCACTAGGAGTAGCCTCAGGTGCATTCACAGCCCAGGCCCTTGCAAGGTTCTTTAACCAGCACACTCAGGTCAGGAGTCCCTCCTGGGCACTGTCCATGGTACACAGTTGGTTTAAAGTCCCTTCTCCTGAGAGATTAGCATTCTTGGAAGTTATACCTTGAGATCAGTCCTTCTGGGAAAGACACAGCCTGCTAAAGAGGGACTGAGAAAGGTTGAAACCATGTCTGCTGAGCCTACCCAGGAGAGTCAATATAAACCGCCTGCGTCTTTCAGGCTGAATTATGGTTCATCAAGCACACATTAAACCTTTAAGCCTTTTTTTTTTCCTCAAGTAAGAATAAATCTGCTTTGACGGTTCCAGCATATGTATTTGTTTTCCCTACACTGTCTATAAACCATGTCCAAGGTGAGTATTTATAAGCCTGAACGAAAACTAGACAAACAATTCTGAGAATAAGTGACAACTATAACTGTTCATGATAAGACAGTCACAACAAAGGCAACACTGTGCATTAAGTGATTTTTCCTGCAAATCCTTTATACATATGTCAAGCTGTGTGCTGGCAGAGTGAAAGAGAATAAATCAAAGAGAATACCAGTGTAAGAAAGGGATTTTAGGCAAATGCTGCCTTCTATGCATAAATCAAATAAATAGTGATTAAAAAAACCCAAAGGAACAGCATAGATTTCTATGGAATTTTACACAATGAAGTTATTTAGCAATTGCAACAACAATTTATATTGATGGAGTACTTTACAATTATTTGCTCATTAAATCTTATGACATTTCTGGCAAGTAGGTCCATACCATTAGTTAATTTTATAGCCAACATAACCGAAGCAGAGAATTGTTAAGTAATTTTCCCAAGGTCACACAGCCAGATGTGAGCTGGGCAAAGCCTTCACTTTCAGATCTTATGTTCCCATGGTTCTGAGCTGCAGTTCCAGGATAGTGGGGCAACTGCCTCTTAGCTCCTTCCTCAGTGAAGGACTAGTAAAGGGGCATCTGGGGGTAGATGACAAAGGCAAAGCCTCTTGGAGTAACTGTAGAAGGTGGCATTGGTGTCAGCACTTTAGCTGGAATGTGACCCTGTCAATGATGCCTAAATGATGCAAATTCACCTCTATAAAAGAGCCTACTTTGAGATAGCCATGACAGTAAATCTAAAACTGTAGTTCTCAATCCATGTTGCAATTCTTGCAACTGTAAAATAAACTAATGCCCATGGACCAATTAAACCTAAATGTCTTGAGATTGGTGATTAGAAAGGGATATTTTCCAAAAACTATCCAGGTTTTCCTAACATTTGGCCAGAGTTGAGAACCACTGGTATAAAGATCCTTTCAGACCTGCTACACATGGTTGAACAGGTTGTTTACTGCACAAGGACACCTAACTATTCAGCCTATTAATTATGTGCCCTGACTTGGGAGTAGCATTTATTCTCAAAAAGAGTTATCGTTTGTCTGATTTCTACAAAACAGACCCTGGGTCTTTCCCTTATTCTTGGATATGCGTAGCACCAAATTCTGTTTTCAAATTATTTTTATGCATTCATTAAAATTTACATCTGACATCTACCACATGCTAGGCACTTGGTATACACTGAGCATGCAACTATAGAATAATTGCTGCTCCTGGCTTGTTGGGTCCTCTGTCTCTTGGGAAAGACAAATGATTGCACAGGAGCTAAACAACAATCTCTGAAGTGCTCCAATGGGGAGGAGTGCAGGAAGTTTGGTGGGGATGCCTGGCAATGTTACCCAGATCCAAGGCTCAGAGGACCTCACGGTACAAGTGATATAAAAGCTGAGACTGGAGCACACATTGGCAAGGTGCAAGGAGGAGGTGGCCTTCAAGGCTGAATGACAGCATTGAAGAAATCTGGAATCCAGACAGATCATGGGTTATTGGGGAACTGACATGGCTCCGCCTGTCTGTCTTGAGCAGAATGAAGGCGGAGGGGGCAGAGAATGTGGCAGGTTCTGTCCATCTCTCAAGGTGTGGGTTGGCCCCTCGCAAGCCCGGTACTGTGCTCCACTCCCCAGTCCCACCTCTGCTTCTGTATGACCATCCTCTCTCCCTCCTTCCCCTCTTCTGTCCAGATACTCTCCTTTACCAGAGCAGAAAACACCTAAACCACTTGTACCTGACTTCCGGGAAGATAAAACTCTGAGCTCTGGAAAGAAACAGAAAACTTGGAAGCAGGCAAAGGGACCAACAAGAATGGGGACACAGATGACACCCCTTCTCTTGGTGCCACCGGGCCCAGCCTCACAACTGGCACGAATTTCTCCTTGCCCTCCACCCTCCTTTCTTGATGTGCCCAGTTCAAAATCATCTGCTCTGCTATGGTTTGGATAGGAGGTGTCCCCCAAAAGCTCATGTGTGAGACAGTGCAAGAAGGTTAGGAGGAGAAATGATTGGGTTGTAGGAGTCTTGGTCCAATCAGTGAATTAATCCCCTGCTAGGAATTAACTGAGTGCAAACTGAAGAGGTAGGAGTGGCTGGAAGAGGTGGGAATTGGGGCGTGGCTTTGGGTATATATTTTGATCTGGCCAGTGGAATCTCTCTCTGCTTCCAGATCACCATGGGAGCCTCTTCCCTCTGCCACACTCTTCTGCCATGTTGTCCTCCCTCACCTCAAGCCCAGAGGAATGGAGCCAGCTGTCTAGGAAATGAGACCTCTGAAACGGTGAGCCCTCAAGTAAACTCTTCTTCCTCTACAGTTGTGCTGGTCGGGTCATTTAGTCATAGCAGAAAAAAAAAAAAAAAAAAAAAAAAAAACCACCTGATTAAAACATGCTCTGTACCCAGGCTGTTTGGGGGTATAAATGAAGCAAGGGCAGCCATGAGCCAATGGTGTTACTAAGCCTGGGAGATGAGAACACGGGTTGACATTATACTAGTCCCTCTATTTCTCATGCTGGGAGTTTTCCCCTATGAAAAGGAGAAAACGAAAACAAGCTTAAGAGCCTCTGCTATTTCTCATGTTTCATTTTGTTTTATCATTGCTTCTATGATGTTCTGGTCTTTTTTGTTGTTGTTGTTTTTAATCTGGTTGGATTTGATTCAGGTTCTGTTTTTTTTACTTCAAAATAGTATGTGCTTTGGTTGGATACATTGGGCATTTTAGTGAACTAAATTTTCTGATCCATTACAATTAGGATTGGACTAATCAAAATTTGTTTTATCCCCCTAAAGTTTAGGAGTGTGCTGTACAATATGCCGATCCATCCCTTTCCAATCTGCTCCCTCACGGTTCTGATTGCTGGCTTTCCTCTCTCCTGCTGGGGCCGTGGCAGCTCCCAGCATCCAGTCAGGCCAATGCTCTATCTATGAATCTCCTGTAAAACCCAGAAATGTTTCTCCATTTGGTGTTGGGAGACTTGCGGCAGGTGGAGGGGAATGGCGGTCCAGCTTTTGAGCAACTTTGGCTCCTGAACCTTGAAGCCTCCACCATCCCATTTCTACACGTCAGCCTGAAGAACTACAGAGCCCCTGAGTCTCTACCTACCCCAAACTGAGACCTCACACTTGTAAATGGGAGTGGAATTGAACACAGCCTCCAAGCCAAGAAGCCATTCAGTGTTTCTTAACCTCTACTTGAAGTCATTTCCTAGAGGCAGAGTTTGTATGTTGGCCAAGAGCCATGACCTCGTCAGGGCAGCCATCGTGCCTCATATATCCATCACCTCTGGGTATCAGACTGTGTTCTGTGTGCTTATTCATACGTGTTGCTTCCCATAAATGGAACTCCCTGACCACAAGGAAAGAAACCTTTCCCCTACCCAAGTACCTGGTGTATTTGACCCAAGTAGGTGATCCACATGTGTTTCTTAAATGAATGAACGACCTGATTCTGTTGAAGTTTGCACCTATTCCCTCTAAGGTGGAAGAAATTGATTTAGAAATACTGTATTTAGAAATAAAGAATAAGTGCATCCCATATCCAAATCCTCA
Organism: Tamias sibiricus; assembly: GCA_025594165.1. Classification (NCBI taxonomy): domain Eukaryota; kingdom Metazoa; phylum Chordata; class Mammalia; order Rodentia; family Sciuridae; genus Tamias; species Tamias sibiricus. The sequence continues at coordinate 120,407,114 of CM046662.1, read as the reverse complement.
AGTCAGCTACAAAGCTACATGACGGTCCTCTTGCTGGCTTCTGCTGCCCACACACATGAGCCAGGACCTGGCTCCCTAGGCTGAGTCTGTCTGAGGAGAGCAGCCATTCTGCCCCAACTCCTGCCACCTCCAGAGCAGTCCTTTAAGGAAAAGGAGAGAAAGAGAAAAATCAGACTGTGCTTTTGACAAGCTTGAACAAGCAGCTTACTGGTGATGCATTTCTATTATTTCAACAGTTTTGTATGGCCATAATGAACGTTTTTATGGCTTTCATCTTTTTGCGAAGGCTAGCTAATATTCCTTCTTTGATGCAGTCTCCAGGGGGCACAGGGTTGGGAAGAGGCTTCTCTTCAACAAGGCAATGAGCAGGGGCCTTTCTCCACCCTGCATGGGTTCTGTCCCCAGGACACACCAAAAATGAATGAATACTTTGCAGTCCAATAAAGAGAAGCTGTCCTAAACAGCACAACTGTGTCCATCAGGGGAACACGGACCAGAGTCGTCAGGCTGTGCCCTCAGTGCTTGTGAGAAGTTACTAGATTACACAGGCATCCAGCTATGAATTTTCTTCCACTGGCATAAATCTCACAAATTTGACAGAACTGAACATGTGCTAACACCAAATGTGCACATTGTGATTCTTATGTGATCTCCTTAAGCCAAATCCTAAAACAAGAATTTCATAGCTTTTCCCTTTATTTGAAACCTTACATTTGCTTAATGGGCCCGAACAGGGAGGGGTTTCCAAGAGCTGGAGCTGAGGTCCCTTCTCCTGGCTGTCCTCCCCTGCAGGGTTTTTGGTGCTTAGTGACCTCCAGAATGGTAGACTGAGCCACTCAGACACCAGCTTTGTCACTTCTTGGCTGCTCACTGGAGTTCATTTCACAGCTAAAGAAACAGGCTGGGAGAGGATGGGACTACTTCCCTCACAGGGTTGCTGGAGTCCTCAGGGAGCTCAGTGGTAAAAGGCTCTTTTCCCGGGCTGCATGCAGGAGGTGCCAGGCAAACATGAGGTACCCCATCTTCCACTGCCCTTCCTGAGGAGCTGATCTTCTGGAATTCACAGACATGTCTTTCCTAGGCCTCCATCACTGTCCTGGCTGCCTTCAAGGCCTCTGTTCTCATGGTACCTTCTCTCATTAGACACTCAATAAATGGTGTTGATAGACAGGTTGGCTGACGGACCGATGGCATCATTCCACCAAGGGCAAGTGTCCTTCACTGCCTTTATTTATCACTTAATGTCAAGTGGTGTCATCAGCATGATATCAGTTTCCTGAAATGCACCCCAGAACGAATGAGAAGGTTAAAGAATACAAAAATTACTGAAGAGAATTAGCAATAATTAGTATCCTATCATCAGTAACAGTGTTTGAGTAATATCTAACAGATGTAGAAAGTCTTGGAACTAAACGTGTCAATCCTACACTGATCCTATCTAAATGTCCCCAATTTTTATGACATCATTTGTATGCATATTAAGGAATTTTCAACTGTGGTATCTTCTAGTACTTTAACCGTGGGAGACAAAAGCTAAGTATAAAAGCCACATTTTATGCTGTTTCACAAATGGAAATAATAAACCAACAAAAGCACCCCATTTTTCATGTAAAGCTCTCCCTTCTTTTCAGCAAATTGTCAACGGTCCTTGGGATCAAAATGAATGCATTCCCCTCCCAAGCTACATCCCTCACGATTCTTGCGTATGTGATTTGCAAGAAGATAGGGGAAAGCACATTTAAGGTCTATTGGGTCCTGGGACAACTGTTTCTTTGGTAAAACATTAAATAAACACACACAGAAAGAATACAGCAAATCCAGTTTTATGGGCTTATGAAATGGTTCTGAATTGTAAGACAGCCCATCCATTTGTCAGTTGCCATTGTCTGCCATCCTTTTAAAATTTCCACCATCATTTCTTTCACACACACTCCCCCACGGCTGTCAGATCGGTTATCATTGCCTTGCACTTTTGTTCTTTTGTTAATTTTGGATAAAGTCCTAGAGTGTAGCAATATTATAGAACTCATTTCTGCTTAGGTCTCAAGTTTCCGTGGCTCCTCTATTACCAAGTGGCAGTGCACCCTATAGGCACAATAAATAAATAATACAACACTGAAGCTATAACAAATCACGAAATACATTATTAAAAAATTAAGAAATAAATATCCCCCCTTACTTAAATAGAGATTGATTTTATAATGTGGAATGCTGAGGAGAGCTGCTCTGAGATATATTAAGGCCTGGGGACATGCAGAATACACTGGAATGGGCATTTTGCTCCCTTGGCTGGAGGAAAAAAAGTCCTCAGAGTGAATGGATGCGTTTGTGAAGTGGAAGCTGCTATTCTCTGTTTGTTCACAAGCCAGGTATGATGCACTGCCTGCTCCATCGTGTGAGGGAAGAAAGACCTCCAGGACACATCTGTCTTTCCTAAGCACAAACTGTTAGTCTGGATGAAGGTGATGAAGACAGATGCTTTCCTGGAACTAAAGTTGGAGAAGCACTGTTTCTTTCCTTTAACTTTAAATCACAATTCTGGCTTCCAAAACAAATGTCCTCAGACCAGGATTTTGCCAAGCATCCTCCAGTGTTTCATTTAATGAGAGGATATGGCATAGATCGTTGTACCAGGTGTATATGTCCAGAGGGAAAATGAAATCGGATCCCTTCTTCAGAGGTTAGAAGATTTTCTATGGGAAAGACAAAGCCCATGGGGTCCCTGGGCTCTCAGGAAGTCAGTGTTTGTTGTGTACCTTGAGGTTTGTAGGGCCCATTGGCTCACAACGAACAGCACTGACACAGCTACTGTGACTCTACTCTAAATCCATTCTGGAATGGTGTGGCACTTTTCTATCCCATCCCTAAATGTTTGGGGACTAATAAAATCTTGCTGATTTCCCTATCCTCTGCAAAGACTTCCAACACCTCAGTGTAAGGGGAAAAGACAATGGCTAAAAAATGACCCCACCTATTCTCCATTCCAAAGTTATGCAAGAAGTTGCTTCTGGTGGCACATTTTTAAAAAAAAATACTCTTCATTTTCTAATTGCATTGCTCTCTGTGAAGGATGCCACAGTATACTCAGGTATCCTCCCAGAGCAGAGTGTGAACCCGTCCCAGAGTTCTTGCCAGCTGTGCGGTCCTAGAAAGATCACTGGAAATGGTTTGCTTAACAATGAGTTGATCATTGGGAACAGACAGTAAAGGAGCCCCCTTAATTCCAAAGGCTCTGAAGTAGCATTTGCCAAATGTTTGACACGTCTATGTTTTTTATAGACAGTGTACCTTGTCCACCTTCCCCAAGCACACAAGGAAATACAAAGAACACAATTATGATTGAACATTTGCTTTTCTTATCTTTTATGGAGACATTTTCTGACCTTCACCTGAAATCGTCTGTTATGCAGACATCCAGGAGCCTCAGATCCTAGAGACACGGCCATCTTCACCACATAGTTTCTGAGGTTACCCTGAACATGAGCTCCTCGCAGGTAAATGTCAAAGAGAAAAGTAGGAGAATGCAGGGAAGAGTTTTTAAGTGCCACGCCCAGCACAGAGTGGGCAGAGGAATGTGCCATGTTCCACTGGCCTGAACTAGTTACCTGATCTTACCTATATGGGAACACGGCTGGGATTGTCCTCCCCAGTTGAGTACCAATACGCTGGCTGTGAAAAATGCAATAAAAGAAAGTCAGAAGGTTCATGGGAAACGTGTTTGTTGGTCCTGGTAAAGTGAGGTTAATACTCAACATGGAAAAGCTTAAACTATTCCACATCCCAAGGGAAGTGTGAAATTCTTAACAAAGCTTCCAGTGAATTCCTAGGGACTTAATTCTCAAGATGACCTGGCCTTTGGACTCCTACTTCTGTACCTGTTCTGTCCACTCTGAAATGAGTCAGTGCAAATGCAAAAGGCAGCTCCTTCCCACTTTTGAATAACTTTATACATACACCCACAGCCACACCCACACTACTCCACTCTCAGAGAGTGCATGTGATTCGGGTAGATCCTGCTGAAGCTTTATAGGTCCTGCGGATTTCTGGGTTACATTGCAATGCACATAGCAAACAGCTTCCCATCTGTCCTGCCCTAAGAATTTCTCATAGTTTTTGACAGTTCCAAGAAATGACCTCCAACCCCATACAGTTTGTCAAGGCGTTCCTCTGAGAGGGACAGAGAAGAGAACACTTCTACATGATTATATCAGATGATCATCCAGGAACGTGGCACCTCATTCACGTCCTCAACAACAGGGTCAAGTGCTGTGCTATCCAGGGGTGAACCAGAGCAACAGGATCTCTGCCTTCATGGAGCTAATACCTGAGCACAGGAGATGGTTAAAAACAAGTGAACTGTCTTATATGATAATCACAATTTGTGATAAGTGCTACAATGGAGACAAAGGGCTGAGAAAATACTGTAGAGTGTGTGGCCTATTCTAAGTAGAGTACTCAGGAAATCTTGCTCAAAATAAAGAAATGACATTTAAACTAAGATTTGTGAGTTGTGAGGGAGCTAACCATCTGGGGCAAGCATTTCATGCACAGGAAGAATAGAGAACCTCAGAGAAGAATGGAGCCTGTCCTCTTCATAAGACTGAGAAAAGAAGGTCCAGGGCTGTGGCTGAGACCCACTCTCTCTTACCAAAGTCTTCCTCCTACATTACTGACTTGTGGCTGGGTAAGAGAGAGCATGCAACTTAGTGTGACTAAAGGATAACCTCTGTCTCTCAGGCTGCTCATTCTCACACTCAGTCCTCCACTGTTTCTCATCCTCCATCTGCTGCCTGGATGCTGACACCCTAGGACCTTGAAGTCATTCAATGAAAACAACAGAATCTCCATCAGTCCGGGTTCCTAAATGAGGGCATGGAGCAGAGTTCCGCCATCAGTTGTCCACCAGTCTACCACTGTGTCACAGGTTACCCTCCAAATTACTGGCTAAAAACAACACACATTTATTATCTCACCATTTCTGAGAGTCAGGAATTGGGCACGTCATAGCCCAATCCCTGCTTAAGGGACTCTCAACAAGGCTTGAATCAAGAATCAACCCAAGGCTGTGGCCTCATCTGAAGTCTTGACTGGGGAAGAGTCTGCTTCCAAGTCTACTCCTGTGGTTGTTGGCAAGACTCAGTTTCTCCAGGGCTGTTAGATGTCAGGGCTCTGTGTCTTCCTAGGGTGGCCAGAAGCTGCTTTGTCCCTTGCCATGTAGGTCCTTCCCACTCGCTTCATCAGAGCAAGCCTGCATGAGGAACCACAGAGAGAGTGCTATCAAGATGGAAGTCACCATCTTTTGTAATGTAATCCTGGAAATGACTTCCCATCACTCCTATCATATTCTGTTTGCTTGAAGCAAGTCACTTGATCCAGTCCACATTCAAGGGGAAGGATTGATTCCAGAAGGCAGAGACTTTGGAGAGCCATGTCAGAGGCTGCCTACCAGTGTGAGTAGGACATACAAACCTCCTTGTTTGAAACCACTGGCACTTCAGGTTTGGTTGACCTCCACAGCTAGCATCACCTGGGGTGACCCAGGGGACAGCAGCAGGAGGTCCTGGTAAAGTGAGGTCAGAGCAGGCCAGGCAAAGCAGTGCCTCATTAGCTCTGATAAGGAGCTGGCACTTATTCTAAGTGCAGTAGGAGGTCATTAAAGGATTTAAGCATGAGAGAGAAGGGATCTAGGTTTCATTTTGTAAACATTCTTGCTACTGCCCATAAATTATTCAGAAGGAAACAAAAGCAGAAACAGAGAGAACTGTCAGAAGGCTATTGTCATCTGATATAGTATTGGGGAATAAAGAAAACAGGAGTGGGATGGTTAATTTTATATATTGGTGTGGCTGGGCCATGGGGCCCTGTTACATGATCAAACATTATTACAGATGTTTCTGTGAGGGTGCTCTTGGATGAGATCAACATCCATATTAATGGATTTTGAGTAAAACAGATTGCCTTTCATAATGTGGGTGGGCCTCATCCAATCAGTTGAAAGCCTGAAAAAAACAAAGGACTGAATTGTGCAGCAGATGGCTTAAACTTGAATTGCAATATAGGCTTGTCCCTGGGTCTTGAGCCTGCTGACCCACCCTGCAGACGACGGACTTGCTTTCCTATATAATCATGAGCAATTCTGTAAAATCTTCCTCTCTTTCTCTCTCTGTCTCTTTGGTTCTGTGTGTCTCCCCCTCCCTCTACACACACACACACACACACACACACACACACACACAATTGGTTTTGTGTCTCCAGGGAACCCTGACCAACTACCAAGCAGTTGCGGCACCAGCAGCAGCTGTGGCAGAAAGTCCTGCTGTTAGTACCTGTTCTGTGTTCCTGGCTCTATACAAGATAATCTGTACACATCATTCCATCTAGTCATCCAATTAATCTAGATTTTTTATATGCATTTTATAAATGAGGAACTCAAGATGTAGAGAGTTAAGTAAATTATCCAAGGTCACATAATGAGTAAGAGGTGTAAATCCATGATTAATTTGTCAGAATCCCATTGTTTCAAATGATTGAAAGAAAAAAAAGGAGGAGAAGATGAAGAAGAATAGCAGCAATGACTGCCCCCCCCCCCCAAAAAAATTAAGTTTAGTGCTTCAAATCTGAAATTCCATTTTGCTGATGGTCACAGCACATTCATTAAATCCAGTACATTTTCCTTATGTATTAAAATAACATTTGCAATCTGTGAGAGGCCTTTCTTTTTGCTAACGCATGACAATTATATCTTTACACTGCAACTGCAAATCTGGTTTTTAGTTCCCCTGTTTGTTTCCATACGCATACTTTTACAGCCAATTGTTAACAGATTAACAACTTTGGGTGAAATCCATCAGCCTGCTCTGGTTTGCCTCAGTATTTGGGAAAGTTGTTGACAAGGACAGAGCACAGAGGAGCTGGCTCTAGCTTGAGCAGGCCAAATGGAGCAGTAGTCCCCTCCATAAGCATTTATTGCGCTCCTGCTACATTCCAGACTCCATGCTGTGCACTAGGGATTCAGCCTAACCAGCAGACAGGAGTCTTCCAGAATGTAAAGAGGGCTCATCAGGAAATAAACACATTTAAAGAGCAAAATAGTCTTGGAAATATATTCCAAGTCTTGAAAATGTATTCTATATTTTCTCTTTCCATCTATCTGTCTATCTATCCTTTGATCCATCTATCCATTTCTTTTGGCAGTTTCTAAGCAATGATCTCTCAGTGGCAGAATTTTGAAATAATCGTCAAAATAGTAACATCTCAAACCCATTCTCTATTGAACTGCTGTAATCTACAGCTACTGAACAAGCCACTCTAGAGCTGCAGTCATTGGAAAAGTGAAAGCTATTAATTGGCAGGATTTAATCCTTTGCTCCAATCTGCACTCCAGATTCTAGGGAATGGGAACTCGGCAAAAAAGCCACACTTAGTTTTGTCCCAAATGGGAAGGATGGATGGAGAAAATCCAAGTGTATAAACACGTCAGACTTTTATTCTTACATTTAAATGGATTTAAAAAATCAGGATATGTGGAAAGAAGAAAGACACAAAGACAAAACACAAAACATAAAGTTACGAGTCTTCCTTGACCGCTCTTGTAACAACAAGTCACCATCATCACAGACAAGATGATAGGAATGAGTTAAGCAATAAAACCTAAGAAGACAGCAAGCAAATCCAGCTGCAGAAGAAGTGATCATGGAATATATAGAAAAGACTCAGCCTGGATTACAGATACAACCACAGAGGAGCAAAATGCTGCAGAATCTGGAAGGGAGAAGCACAACTTGGCTTTCCATCCATACAATTCCTTATCCAGCTCCATGGCTGGAGTTTTTTGTAGGAGGAGGTGGAATTTTGGAGGAAGCATTTGCCCAAGGCTTGGGCAGAACACATTTGTCACTGAAGGGCAGCTCACAGAGACCTGCACCTCTAGCTATTCAGTGTTGCAAAGAATTATTCAGTCACCAAAGGAACAACAAAAGCTCAAAGAGAAATGCAGATGATGCAGTCTCTCTGCATGGCTCAGAACTACTTATTCCAAGACTGAATTTATAGAATTACAGACAGAAAGACCTAAAGTATCTAAGATGGTACATCCTCTTCAGTACAGGAACTGGCCTTTCTGGTGGGAACCAGCACAGATCCGTGTCAGAGATCAGTGGTGTAGGTGAGCAGGCAGCAGTGGATCCGGGGCAATGGAGAAGCAGGGTGGCAAAGCGTGACTTCATCTGTGGCAAGAGCTCTAGAGGGCAGGAGGAAGTGACCGGCAACAGGAAAGTTGCTTTTGTTTGGATGTTACAGGAGAGATCACCAGGGATGGAACGGGAGAAAACATTCCAAGAAAAATACAAACACCAATCACTAGGGAAGAAGGAGAGTAATAATACATTCACCGGGCTGAGGCTATAGCTCAGCAGTAGAGCATTGCCTAGCACGCGTGAGGCCCTGGGTTCGATCCTCAGCACCACATAAAAATAAATAAATAGAATAAAGGTATTGTGAAAAGAATTTTAAAGATAATAATAATACATTTGCTGGATACTTTTATATTGTTCATTATCTCATATAGCTGGTAAACCTGTTAAGCCACCACAATTACTTCCAATTTACAAATGAGAAAACCAAGGCAGAGAAGCCAAGTAACTTGCTAAAGGTAGTATAGTTAGTCATTGAGGAATTCCAACCCAACTTTACACTCGACTGCATATTTTTTGAGTTTACTATCACAATGTTTATGCTTAAATAATAAGGTATTTGCCAGGCGCGGTGGTGCACGCCTGTAATCCCAGCACTTTGGGAGGCTGATGCAGGAGGATCGAGAGTTCAAAGCCAGCCTCAGCAATGTCGAGGCACTTAGCAACTCAGTGAGACCCTGTCTCTAAATAAATACAAAAAAGGGCTGGGGATGTGACCCAGTGGTCAAGTGCCCCTGAGTTCAATCCCTGGTACCACAAAAAATAAATAAATAAATAAAATAATAATAATAATAATAAGGTATTTAATAAACTCTTCTTTAACACAATGACCTCCTCAGGCTACCGTCCTAGATTTCTCTCTCTTTCTCTTTTTTTGCCTCTAACCTCTTGGAAGAGTTTTTTCAAGCTGATTTTACTTCCTTACCTCCCCTTGGACCTAACCCTCAACCTATTACATCACTCCACTAAAGTCGTGCTTGCCTGGGTCAGTAAAGGCTCATGTTTCAGTCAATCTATTGAGCACTTCTAGGTACTTACCTTTGTGGCTCTTAGCAACTTTTTTTTTTTTTTTTTTTTGTGGTACCGGGGATTGAACTCAGGGGCACTCGACTACTGGGTCACATCCCCAGACCTTTTTGTATTTTATTTAGAGACAGGGTCTCACTGAGTTGCTAAGTGCCTCGCCATTGCTGAGGCTGGCTTTGAACTCGCGATCCTCCTGCCTCAGCCTCCCAAAGTGCTGGGATTACAGGCATGCGCCACCGCGCCCGGCTTCTTAGCAATTTTAAATGCCACTGACTTCTGGAACAGTTTCTGACTTGGACTTCTGCAGGTTAATGTCCTCCCTATCTTTCTTTCATCAGTCTCATGGCCCTTCCTCTTTCCCCTGCACACTCTCCTCTTCCTCTACTCACCTCTTGGGTTTGGAAGTCCTTTGGGCCTCTGTCCACAAATCCCTGAAAGACCTTATCAGTGCTTGGGCTTTAGTAACCATCTGCACTCTGCTGATTCCTAGAGAAGACCTCTAATTTTTGGTTTTCTTTTTGCTTCAGTATTTTCTCCCAGCACCAGTCACTCTTCTTCTGGTTCTCCTCTGAGGAACTTCCCCTGTCCTTATTCTCAGCATAAGCGTTTGGATAGGACTGACTTCTGGGGGTTGGTGGGGGCGGTCTTGTGATCTGGGCCTTCATTCCACTCTCCTTACTCCAGGAATTGCTTTGGGAATGGACAGAAAACCAACTTTTGTTGTACGGACAGACGAGGCAAGGCACCGAAGATAGCAAGAAACAGTTTATTTGGCTGCAACCAGGTTCAGAAGGCACAGCTTTTGCTGTGATCACTTAATCCTCTAAGCCCCAAGTTCAGGTAGTTTCAGAACTTTATACCCAGCATGTAAGGGGAGGGGCTCAGAAGTTTACAGTTTACAGAAGTTCACATAAAAGCAGATTTTTCTTTCACTGTTCTGGGCAAGTTAACCCTTCAAGTACAACACCTTAGAAGAGGAGTGCTTATTCTCCCCTTTCTTTCCTCTCCCTGCCAGCTGTTACCATGGAGCCCAATTAGTAACTTCGCTTGTTTTAGAAATGTAGACATCTCTGTGAAGCTCCAGCTCAAGGCCAGAGGCCTTGTTGAAGAATTTGTCTTTTTATTATCACATTTTACATTTGCAAACACACTTCTACAAACTACTATACTGGATATATGTTTGTGAAAAACAAGTAAAGGAGTGTCCAGCACCTGGAATGCTGATTTCTTCCAAGCCAGTGGCCAAGTAATAGAGCAACAGGAAAATAGGAAGTTTATCTACATTGAACTCTTCTGTAGAGACTCTTTTGTCCTAAAATCAGCCATGGTGGAGATTTCTGGAGAAGCTTAGCTAAGATTTTCTGTGGAGGAGGGGGTTCCACTACACTTTTGCTCCCACTGTTAAAGAGACAGAAGCACCCTTTGATAGAGAACCCGAACCTGAAAAAATATTGCTTGGAGATGTGCAGCCATTTTCACTACATGAGAACAGAGTGGAGCAAAGAGGGAAGAACAGAGAAACCAGAGGAGAGAAATGGACCCCCATGCCTCATTTGAGTCTTTGTATCTAGTCCTGCCTCTATCCCTATACACTCCAATCTGATGGCCACTAGCCACGTGTGCTTATTGAGCACTTCAAATAATTTAAAATACTTTATATAGGATATAAATAAATTAAACAAGTTTCAATATATTTTAGACATATTGGGTTAAGTAAACTGTACTACTAAAAGTAACTTCACTTTATTTTTCTACTTATTTAATATGGCTACCAGAAAATTTTAAATTACATATGTAATTCACATTGTATTTCTGTTGGACTATGCTGCTGTGGACCTTCCCATTACATAACTGAAAATTATCTTCTTTTCCCAAAGACTGCAACTGTAAGCATAAACAACTGTTTGCAACCACAAACTTCTTCATAATATAATTATATCTTTCATTCCTGTTCTTTCTCTTAGATACCAGTACCAAATACAGTAAGATACCTATAGGAAAAACATTTGTTTAAAAACGAGTGAGGTGTCCTTTAAAAGTTGTGAACAATTTTCTATCTTTACTGGTGTAGACATCATTCATCTTTGGAAAAGATTTCCTTTCCTTTGTTTCTGGGAAATAATTGGAAAGGATTCTTTTTTGACCCAAAAGTAAAGCAAATATTCAGGGATCAATTCTGAAGAAGACTGTCACCCAATAACCTAGATGTAAATGTCTCAAAACTGACATGCTATATATTTGTTGATCAATGCAAATCCTATCTTTTTCAGCAGGAGTGTGCCCTTGAAAAGATTTTTTTAGCTAAATTTGATTTTTTTAAATGTAATTGATTCTGTATATTATTCTTTGCTCTTGGGATGTACATGTGTATATACATGTCTTCACACACACACGTGGGTTCCATCTTAAAATTAGCCATGAGAGATCAGGAGCACAAACCAGATGCAGAAGGGATGCATGTGGAGGTATGTCTGTACCTTAATCTGGGGGTTTGGCTCTAAAAGGAACCAGATGGGAAATGCCAAAATATACCCTGGGCCAAAAACCCACATGTGGTGTTATTTCAGGTGGTATCATCTAGACCTTGGAAAATCTGCTGTCAAATTTTGTGATTGCCCCGTCTGAGCTCTCAGGGTCAGACCACACACTATGGGTAAGAGAAGTTTGCCCCTGGAGAAAACAGCTACGAAGCTGAGGGAGACAAGCAGTTCTCATCTGTTGAATGACAGCAGCTCATTCGCCCTCTCAAGTAGGAGGGACTGGGAAGCCCTACTGGTAAGCACTGGCCACCATGAATGGAAAAAGTCGTAGCCAGAAGGAAGCCATTTTTAAAGGCAAGATGGAGAAGCAGGAGTATAGTGACATCTAAGTTTTCCTCTTCTGCACTATAATTCCCTTCCAGCATCCCCTATCTCTAGCAGTCTAGAAAATTTTGTTACATACCACTTTCTGGTTTTATGTGTACCCTGTAAGATGAAGGGAAATATATGTGTCCATACTGGAATGAAGCAGAATAAAATGAAGAAAGTAGTTCAGAGAAGTGAAATACGAGCTGGCAAGAGTTGACTTACCTGCTGGGTCTGAGAAAGCCATCTGGAGGAAGGATGGCTTGTGGGGTGACAAGTGGCCTCCAGGAAAGATTAGTGTAACACATGAGCCCGACTGAGGAATTCCCAGAAATTACTTGGCAGGGAGAACATAGTAGAAAAATTAAACTCCAGTGGCTTGTTAAGTGACAGCTCAAACTCTATTAGCTACTTATTTATCTATTTTTTCAGTGCTAGGGATTGAACCCAGGGCCATGCACATGATAGGCAAGCATTCTACCACTAAGCTATACCCCCAGCCCCATTAGCTATGCATTAAGTGAGTTAATCCATGAGTAATGGCGATAGTACTCACCAGATAGTCCATGCACTTCTCAGTATTTCCTAGAACCCACCTATGCAGAAATAGGACCAAGTACTTAGGACTACTAAGTGGTTTATGAAGGGTAGTAAAGAACACAGGCATATTTTTTCAGATTTTCCTCCCCTATTGTGGAAATCTAAAAGGTGACATATTCCAGAAGATGTAGCTACAAGATTCAAGAGCTCCAAACCATTAAGCACATAACTGAGTGCAAAGTAAACTTTTGTGTCCATTATGCCACTGAGATTTCTTTAATGCAGCATTAACCTAGTCTATCTTATGAATATACCTTGTAATATGATTACCATGGAATCATGTGTAACTGAGAAATGTTAGTGATAGTGAAGCCTTCAGATCCATTCCTTTCCTCACCTGTGTTCTGAGGTGCATCACAAGAAGACTGGATCCAGGAGGCTGTTTTCAGGGTTTCTATGCCTGCTGACTTATGGCTGGGTAGGCAATGGGGGTCACTGCAAGGAGACAGAGAGGAAGTGGGAAGCCAGGGTGTTTCTCCTGCTCTTAGCACCTTGGAAGGAATCTTCAGCAGAAAGTAAATCCTTAAAGTATTAAAAGAAAATAACAAGCAATCTAGAATGCTATACTCAGTGAAAATATTTTTGAAAAAATGAAGGTCAAATAAATACATATTCAGACCAACAAAAACATACAGAATTTATCATCAGACTCATGCTAAAAGAAATACCAGTGATATTTCTTCATGATCCCAGATGGAAGCATAGAAATAGAGGAAAGAATAAAGAACACAAAGGTTAAAAGCCAGATGAACACCAACTGAACAATAATGAAACTCTCTAAAATGTGTGTAAGTTAAAACTGAAAATGTGTGTAAGTTAATGTTTTATAAAGTCCTTGCATTATCTGATTTGTTGAAAAAGTAGTAATTTAAAAGAAACTCTAGGAAGTCAAAGATGTATGTTGTGATCTCCAGGTAACCATAAAAGAATAGCAAAATATATATAATTAACAAACTATTAGAGAAGGAGATGGAATAATAGCTACTTGATTAAACCAAAATGTGGCAAGAAAGGAGAATAAAAGAGCAAAGAATATATAGGGCAAAAAAAAAAAAAGTAAGATGTTAAATTAAAACCTGATATATCATTAAGTTAAATGAAATGTGATTGGATTAAATGCTCCTATTAAAAAATAAATGTTACCAGATTTAAGAGAAAACTAAATCCAATTATATATTCTGTTTATCTGAGACACACCAAAAATATGAAAATATAGATAAGTTGAAAGGAAAATAATTGGAAAAGATAGATTATGGGAACAATAATCAAAAAGGGAAAAGGAAGTTGAAATAGCTAAACTAACATCTAAGAAAAATAGGCATAAGACAGTAACACCCACTCCCTTCACCCTGGACCCCAACACTTCTTCAGTCAGTCTTACTCCTTACTTGTCCTTCCAGTTTCAGCATGACCTGAACAGATCTCCCTAGCAGTCCGGCAAACCCAGTAGAAGCGGAGACTTGGAAAGCCCTTGCAAATTAGTATCTGTCTTTTCCTTTGGAATTTTGAGACCAACATGAGAAGACATCTATGCTGGTCTGGTAAAGGATGAGAGACCATGTGGAGTCAAGTCCAGCTGAGGTCCTCAAAGACCAACCTGCCAATCATGAGAAACACAAGTAAGGTCATCCCAGCCCATCCAGCCCCAGCCATGCTGGCCCCAACTACGGCAGCCATTTCAGATATCCTACTTATCCCAGATGTTTTAGTCAGCTTTTTCACTGCTAGGACCAAAAGACCTGACAAGAACAATTTTAAGGAGAAAAAGTTTATTTGGGGGCTCATGGTTTCAGAGGTCTCAGCCCATAAATGGCCGAGTCTTTTGCTCTAGGCCCAAGGTGATGCAGAACATCATGGCAGAAGAGTGTGGCGGAGAAAAGCAGCTCAGGACATGGAACCAGGAAGTAGATAGAGAACTCACTTCACCACAACAATATATAAACCCCAAAGATATGCCCCTAATGACTCACCTCCTCTAGCCATGCCCTACCTGCCTGTCATTACCACCCAGTAAATTTTTATTAGTGGATTAATGCACTGATTAGGTTAAAGCTCTCATAACCCAATCAGTTCACTCTAAACTCTTGCATTGTCTCACACATGAGTTTTTTGGGGGACACCCTCATATCTAAACCATAACACCAGCCAACACACAAAATCGTGTGGAAAATTAAATCGATGTTATTATAAGCTACTAAATTTTGGATGGCAATTTACACCACAAAAGAGAACTGATAAAATGATCAATCTTGATGTGAAATCTTATAGTAGGCATCATGACAATTTTCCTAAAGAACTTGTCATTATAACTGAAATTTGAACTATTTATATTAGAGCAAGTATACAAAAAAGAAACTGAAATCTGTATTTGGGGATTTCTTTTACATTGACTGTCCTTTTACTAATTATTTAATGCTTTATAACATTGTGATGATGTTCTAGGGAATATTGACTTGTCCTTTTTGATACTTGCAACTCTTCCAGTTCTGGGCTTTCACTGCTTTATCAAGTATGCAAGCTAACTACCTCAACTATGCAGGTGTTCTCTTTCTAATGTTGCCACTTCATTCTCCTTAACTTATTCCTTTGCTTATTTAACCAAGAATGTCTGCAATAAAGATAGCCATAGAAATAATAAGATGTCTACTCTTGACTTTTTTACATGTCTTTATTTGAATCAAACTGGAAGTGGGATCATGTTTTAACTATGGCTACAAGTGGAGGATAGGCATCAGAAGCTGGAATCAGAAAGCCTGAGTTGGCAATGAGCAGAACTGAGACTCCCTCTTTGGTACCATGAGCATGTACCAAATGTTTCCGAGCCTCAATCTCTTTTTGGAAAGGGGTACGATAACACATGGTTCACAGAGCTGTTCTGAGCATGCCATGTGAATGCATTTCATATAGGCAAGTTATTATTACAAATGAGCAACCCTTAAAATCCTCAGATGGTTTTCTGTCCCAATCAGAATGAAGTTGGCTTGAAGTACAAAGGGAATGTGGCATCCTCCCCACCTCCAGTACTTGCAACTCTATGCCATCCTCTTGGCTTCCTAAAGAGGCTCATTTAGATGCATTTACACCAGCTCAACAAGAGACTCGCTTTGTAGAGGCCCAAATGTAGCTAGGAAACCCACAGCCATCAATCAACTTAGCTGGTAATAGGTCACTTGCTTCTTTTCCATCAACACATAGGCAAACAAACAACATATTTAAAATAGAGAACCAATTTTGAAATCAATATAACCATCTTGTTTCCCTATAACAGGCTAGAACAGACTGGACTTATGAGATACAAGTGACCACAGGAATTCTGTTTTAGCTTTTGATAGTACCAATGATGGAAAAGGCATCTATTTTTATGGATATCTCTTTTCCCTTTTCCAAGATGACAGTGACAATAAATACATTCAACACGCTGGTGGAGAAAACTGATGTGGGGCTGCCAGCTTTTCAACTGTGTCTGTATATATATCTTCTGTTTTCAGGATAGCAAGTTCAGCTCCTATTTCAAGGACCTTTCTGTGTTGACAGTACTTCGTTACCTGAACTACAAGGCACCTTTGCCCTGAGTGAGTGGATCTGTTCATTTGTCTATTACTGTAATTTCCCAGCAATCAGCAAGTTCCAGCTCTTTCTCTAATGATGACTGTTTTTTATTTGCCAGGCAGGCAGGCAGGCAGTATTTATCAATTTCTTTGCTTCTTGCTTTTAAGTGATCGCTGATCTATAATTCCTCTTCAGTTTATCACTCAGGTCTACTTTATAAGATGACTATTTATGAGGCAATATGCATGTTGGCTGGCCTTGGACAGATACAGCAACAGCTCATTTCAAGTGCCCCATTGTTATAAATACATTTCCCTCTCAACTCATCGCAAAGTGGAAATAAATAGAACAATGAATTTTATATATAGCTTTTCAGTTCTGTGAGCTTCCTTTATCTGGGCCTTCACCTCCCGTTTGGCCTACAAGTAAACTCTCAACTCATATGACATCAATGAAACAGTTACTAGTTCTTTCTGAGATTCTAGACTTTAGGTTGAAAAGCATTCAGAGAGTATGGCTCAAAAATGGATGAAATGCCTATTGGGTACATACTCAAATACAGGGATTAAATTTCAGTGCTACAAAAATAAACATTTATAAGATTTTTCAAATACTCTTTTTTTCCCCAAATATAATTTGCATTTGCTAAGTTTCTTTTGTGTATGTGTGCATGATTTTTTGTGTTTTTCTTTTAACATCTTGACATTTGAATCTCACGAGAGGCTATTAGATGCTTCTTAACAAATTATTCTAAATCTCATTAATTTCTTGTCTTCAAGGTGCTTCTTTTAATGAAAGAGCATTGAATTGTAAATCCTTTTCAAGGTATTTGTTGGGAGATACTTCTTCCTGACCTTTATGGCCATTATTTTAGCAGAACCATTATAAAAATAAACTTAGTTCTTAGAGTGTTTAAACAAAAAGAATGTAGTCAGGATAACTTTCCATCTAAAATGATGCAAAAAAATACTCTAAGGATAGAGAAGAGCCATTTTGTTTAGAAAGTCAATCTTTTTAATTCTGCTTTTTTTTTTTTTTTTTTTTTTCCCAGAGTAGACTAAACAAATAAGTCACCACAGGCACTGTGCGTTTTTTTCTATCCCTTTCTCTTGGGATGAAATATGAAATAATCTACAAAGTAATTTGATCCAGCAATTAAAAACAAGGACATGAATTACACTAACAACTGTCACATAGAAAGAATTAATTCCCTCATAACGCCGCTTGATGTTACAGACCCTGGGTGATTACGAACAGATTGTAATTGGAAAAGAGCCAAACCAATTCAGGTATCTCCAAAACACAGGGGTAAGCCTCAACTTGCAAATGGAGAACAGTTTTTACTACCCACAGGAGTATCTTTTTGCAATTGGCACTCAGATGTTTACCTAGCGATTACTCAAGGCACCCAGCGAAGCAGCCTTCCAAGGTAGGCACGTGGCAACGCCTCTGATCCCTGCTGCTGAAAGTCAGCACACCATTTACGGAAATCAGACCTTCTGGAGGCTGTTTCTAGAAATGCTCCCCTCAACCCCCGCCCCCAAGTATGGCTCATCGGCTGCTTCTGTTTAGTTGTATAGTTTGTCATTCTAAGTGACAGACAATTGCTACCTGGAACATCATTGGGCAAAGTAGGTAAAGGACATGAAACACCTGCTGTTTATTGGCAGAAATTTAGTTTTCCCAGTGGCATCCAGGTTTGAGGGCCCTTTTCTGATATTTCATTATTTCTGGTTTAAGGCAAGGTAGTGAAGTTCTTTATTGAAGAAAACTGTGGTGCTCTGGTATGGTGGAAAGGGCTCAATTTGAGGGATGAAATGATCCAAAATGTCCCCCACACCCACTTACATAAGTAATGCATAGGAATTATTTTAGAAAACAAAAACCATAACCAAAAAAAACAAAACAAAAAAAAAACAAAGAAGAAAACAAAAATCCTCCATGAGTAATTTACCCGGGGCACAACAATTAACATTTTGGTATATTTTTTCCCCCTGGTCTTTTTTGCGTTTTTTGAGGTTAGGATCATTCTTCTTATACAATTTTGTATCCTGTTTTGTTTTATTCTGTTTGCTTAAAATTTGTCAGATGCATTTTACCATGTCATTGAAAAATCCTCTGACATATAATTTATAACAGCTGCATAATAGTCTATCTTTTGAATGTTCTGGAATTTATTTAAACAATCTCCTGATGTTGTTTTCATTTTTAACCACACTATTTGTACATAAATCTTTGTCTACATTTTTGCCTCTCTTCTTTTGGGTAATTTTCTAAATGGGGAACCAGTGGGTGTAAGGATAAGAGCATTTTTTTCATGTTTCTTCCTCTTTTTAAAGATCATTACCTTTTCTGATTGTAATAAAGACTTATTGCAAAAACAAATGAACCTCTCTGACATTTAAAGAAGAAAACAAAATCACTACTTGTCCCTGAACACACATACAATTCCCTCTTTCTTTCCTTCTTTTCCTCTATCATTCCTCTTTTCCTCTTAAGAAAAACAATGGGAACCATATTTTTAAAAAGCTGCTTTGTCATTTTCTTTTTTGATCTAGTAATGTGCTATAACTGCAATACATGTAACATTTTTAAGGCTTTTGATTTATGTTAAATTGGTATCCAAAAAGCCACACCAACACCCATCCTCATCAGCATGGGCAAAGTGACATTTTGTTCTCTAATACCATCTTCAAATATTGCCTCTATTATAATCTTTGCTATTTAATGGTACCATGAGCTTTAGTTTGCATTTACTTGCATCTTTGTGAAGCTAAATTCTTCTTCTTCTTCTTCTTCTTTTTAACTTTGGATACTTGGCCCACCTTTTGTCATTTGCCTGTGCCTATTACCTGTTAACTTGTTACCATCTTGTTTGCACATTGGTTTGTATGAGCTCTTTATATATGATAAGTAGTTTGGGATTTTCTCATTATTATGACTTTTTTTTTCTTATTTCTTGTCTCTTAGTTTCATTTATTTTTAAAATTCAATTAAAATATTATGCAATTTTTTCTTTCCCTATATTATTTCTTTCTCTTATTTTCAAATATAAGTCATCCTTCCCCATGTAAAGAACAGGTAAATTATTCATGTTTTGTTTTTTCTTTATGATTTTCATTTTAATTATTTTTATTTTAATCTACCTGACTTAAATTGTGGAACATAGCAGAAGATTAGGGTCTACACTGAATCCTGTTTCCAACTCTTCAACCTTGCCTGTTAAATTAGCGTAACTCTTTTATCACATATCAAGTTCTTGAACAGACACAGGTCTGTTTCTGAATTGTGCCTTTCCACTATAAGCTTCATGTGGGCACCTAAATTTATTATCCACCACCTCAATCCTATCATACACCGGTCTCTATTCAGACTACAAAAACCCAAAGGAGCAAAGGAGAACTGGACTTCCGGTAAGGAACTGAAAGCCCAATCCACACTAAACTTATAAAATTTGTTCTCCTACCCATAAACTGCTGCAGATATAAATAAAATATTGTAAACCATGCCTGAAAGACAAGAAGGATAGATAAAAATGTCTAGTCCACAATGTACAATGGTGAAAGAAAGAAAGAAAGAAAGAGAGGGAGGGAGGAAGGAAGGAAGAAAGAAAGAAGCCTATCTAAAATGTGATTAAATTCTAGGTATACAGTATTTTTATAATAAATAAGCATGGCCCTTTAATTTTGTGGTAAGTGCTTCATCATAGGGTCTTAATTCTCTTTTTTATGATTTTAAAAGAAAATGCAAACATTGAGGAACTGACCATGCAAACAGTGAGGTGAATAGATTTCAGGTTAATTTCTCTGGAAAGAGAGGCTGCTTGATTCATTGCAATTTCCCGAGAACAAGCTCTTTTAAAAGCACTATTTACTTACAAGTTTTGATTTCTCAAATCATGAAGCAGTAATGCAATTTTGGATTTTAATTCTCTGAGTCTCTCTTCCTTTTAATGAAATATTAAAGAGGCTACAATACCTTTGGTTGAATCTTTAGAGACAGGTCAGAGGGCTGAGAATAAATAAACAGCTTCATTTCCAAAGTACTTCAAAGATAAAGGCGCCTGACTGTGTATGGGGAGGGAGGCAAGAATTTATCCCAGGACAAATACAATCACAAGTCACTAGGTTTGCTGATAGAGGTTATGTCACGGAACTGTCTTGCCAGAGAATATGTGAAAAAAGAGAATACAAAGTGTTCAAGCCTGGGTTACAATATTGTCTGGGGTTAGCACATTCTAACTCACAATTCACGCTTGCTTATTATCGTAGTTAGATTTCATCTGAAATCACAACCAGCCACAATAAGACCGTACCACTAATACCTCATTCTGATGTTATTAAAAACTTTAATTCATAGTTTGGATAACCTAACCATGCCCCGTGCACCAATGTCAATGCAGAGAGGAAAAAACTTGGACCCAAATTTCCTGCATCATGAAAATTCAAAACAAGAGCAATATTGCTGCCAATCTAATTGGCAAAGCCACTCTGATTCAAAGACCAGATTTCCTGATTAAAAATTTGCAATCAGATCAAGTTTCAGAGAATGAAAGCTATGGGGAACAAGCATTATTAAGCATTTCAAAGTTCCAGTATAGCCACTCAAGGTTTTCCACTGTGGCTGCTGCAGTCATGGTAGCCTTTGAAGGGTGTGAAGCAATGAGTCTCAGTTGCTTATTATTGGGACATATTTGCTGTCATCGAATGGCACAAAGCTCCTAAAAATATGTATCTGAATGACAGACACTGCAGGGACATTACTGCATTGACTAACTCTCTCCCCAAATTCACCCTAGATCTATTAATAAGTATATTTATAAGATGTATTTAAAAGATAATCTAACTTCAGACACATAGGGCAGTACCCATCTGAAAATCACCCAGATGAAAAGGTGGTTGTCCCTGTTTAAAACCTGAACTCTTAAGCAGCAATGACAGAAAATACCAAATAATCCTTTACATGCTGCAAAATGTAAAGTTTGGTTTGCAAAGAGCAAATTCTTCTTTTGTAACCACAACTGCTTCAGCTAAGTTTTCCTTGAAGTACCAGACTTTAAGGAGACCTGTTAGTGAAGGAGGCCTGTCAGTAGATGTTTGCAGAAATGAAAAATCTTCCTGCTATCTAACTTAAATCTCCTCTGTTCCTTCCAGGTAAGTCCATTCATCACTTCCCTGGGGCTATTCTATGTCCAGAGTGCTGCGGCAGTGCTTCTAGAGATGAGGATATGGTCTGGCTTTATCTTTAGAGCATCTTTAAAATATAGATTACAGAAGAGAGCTGACTACAAAGTGCTGCGATGTGGTATTTAGAGAGCACCATGCTCTGCAGACAGAAGCCTGCCACTACATTAATTCATCTCGCACCATTTTCTGTTCTCATTATAATTTTATCTCAGGAATTAATATATTCTGCCATCTTCTATTCTGGTTACAATCTAGAGAAATCCGTGAGGCTGAATACATTTTGTACCACTTTGTTCTGCTTATAATGTTAAGATGTTTTCAAGAATGGATTAGTTCAATGCCACTTTCCCTACTTTATCTTGAGAACCGGAGCTTAAACAGAAAACTTCATTTGGCATCGGTGTGAATGCGTTTCTTTATACAATCTTTGCACAAAGATTGTATAAAGAAGAGAGACTAGGAAAAATAGTTTTATTTGTCTTTGTTTTTAAAGATTCTTTGACCTCCCATAAATTTTAAAGAGATCATGCAAAGGGCATATGTGAATAGCGTTAGCTGGGTGACAATGGCCTTTAGAAAGAAAGAGAAGTTCTCATCGTGAGTCATTCTTTCTACCAAGTGAAACAAATAGAAATCCCTCCATCACAATTACATTTAAAAAAAAAAAAAGGAACTAACCGTTGGAAATACACATAAATCTTAACAAAGATTCAAATTTAACTGAAAGATGTAAAAATACCCTCTCACTACTACAATTACCAAAGTGGCTAAGCCATTTTGAAGAATCGTGGAATAACCACCTTCCTTTGGTCACCAAAATAAAACTGGTAAAAGTGTTTTTTTTTTTTTTTTTTACATGGCATTGGGGGGAGGGTGGCACTCAAAATAATAACAAACTCTACAATTTGAGGTAATATATTTTTGCTTTGTTAAATTATGGGACCAGTTCTTATTTAGACAGAAAGTCAAAGTAGTGATGACCATAAGCTGAAAATGTTGCTGTGTTTCAGATACAAGATGAAAGTAATGTTTTGCTAAAAGATATGCATACTGAATATCATCTTTCTTAAAAAAGTTTTTTGTAGTTGTAGATGGATAGATGCCTTTATTTTATTTTTATGTGGTGCTAAGGATCAAACCACACACATACCAGGCAAGTGCTCTACCACTGCGCTACAGCCCCAGCCTCTGAATACCAACTTAACCTATTTTATATCCTTTGTTGCTGTTTATCTCCCCCTCAAATGCTCTAGACCCTTCCACGCTCTCTCATCTGTGCCCCTCTATTGTTCAACAACATATTTGTGACATGAGTTGCGGACACTTTCTAGGTCTGGGAAACAAACTAAAGGTCATTGAGGTCAATATTTCTAATCAAATTAGAGGATTCAGCCACAGACACATTGCTCCTTACCTACTCCTATCTAGCCAGTTCCCTGTCCCCATCCCCCAGTACCTATTACAGATTTTGATTTCTTTTAAAACCTCTCTTCTTTCCAGTTTCTAATTCTCTGCAAAAGACCACAACTTCTCTTTGCAGGAAAGAAAAAAAAAGTCATTGTAAAACTTTTCCTTTTCTACCCTCCCCCACAAATGCATCTAGATCTAGACCTGTCTTCTCTTCCCTCCCACGAACTAGGCATTGGGGTGGGAATTCCTTCTTGCCCTGGGGTCCTCAGTCCATCTGGCCCCTTGGTCACCACCTCAAGGACCTCATTCCTTCAGTTCCTGACTCTCGTTCTTGTATATCCAGCCCCTCTTCCTTCCAACAAGGAGAAGTATTAACAGTCTCAGGCCTCTCAATTTTTTTTTTTTTTTACATTTTTTTTTTTTTTTAGTTGTAGATGGACACAGTACCTTTATGTTATTTATTTATTTTATGTGGTGCTGAGGATCAAACCCAGTGCCTCTCACGTGCAAGGCAAGCACTCCACCACTGAGCCACACCCCCAACCCTAGGCCTCACCATTTTTTAAAACAGAAGTTAAAATGAGATTTTTAACCCTAAGTATCACTCCAATTACCTCCCTATTTCTTATTTCCCTTCACAGTCCAACTTTCTCATCTCCCTCAGTTCTCTAACTTTGCAGTGTGGCTTCTGCCCCACCATGCCATGGGAACTGCTTCATGACCCCAGAGTCACTAATGGCCTCAGTATTGACATATCTAATGGACATTTTCATCCTTATCTTACTTCTCTGCCATATTGACATATAGGCCACTGCTTCCTGCTTGAAACTATTTTGCTTTAGGGACATTTTAAAATTTTTTGCCTTCCTTATGAGTGCTCCTTCTTAGTTTCCTTTTTTCATCCTTCTGCTCTCTTATAAAATGCCGCTGTGCCCAGGTCTCCACTGTTGGTCATCTGATCTTCCTTTCTATGTTCTTTATGGATGAACATGCTCCAAACTGCAGCTTCTTTAGTTCTCTTATCTTTGTAACTTTCGGATCCAATTCTTCACTACCACCCCCACCCAGCCTTTCCTGTTGAGGCCCTGACTCGCTCCTTCCCATGTACCTGTTTGTGTCTCTTGGTGTAATGGTTAACTTTACATGTCAACTTGATTGGGGGGAAGAATGCCCAGATGGCAAATAAAGCTGAGTGTGTCTGTGAAGGTGTTTCTGGAAGACATTAACACTTGAATCCTAGAAGAGGCATTGTTCAGGGCCTTTAAACACTTGAAAGGTCCTGGTAGACTGACTAAGCAGACCTTTTCCTCACTTTCTTAGAGCTTAGAGAGGGTCACCAAGTAGGCAGGCATTGTTCAATCCTTATTGAAAGGAGCTTAGCTTAGATTTATAACAGATTACTTCTTCTATCTGGTGGAGGAAGGGAAGCTACTGCCCGGCTGACTGAATTCTCCGTTCTCCTAACTCGGACCGCTTTCACCCGGTCTCTTCTTATCAGACCTGGCTTCCAGACATTCATCTTCTCTCTCTATTCATCTTCTCCTATTCTTAGACATCAAAACTTCTGGTTCTTGGACTTTACAACCAGTGGCCTCTACCCCAATTTCTAGGGTCTCAGATTCAGACTAAATTGCACCACCAGTTTTCCTGGTTCTCCAGCTTGCAGATGGCAAATCATGGGACTTCTCAGCCTTCATAATCACGTGACCCAATTCTCCTAAGAAATATCTTCTCTATATATACACAGATAATACATTTATAAATATATAGAGAGAAATAATATCTCTTATCTATATATAGATATTTCTAATCTATATATATTTTTGTAGAAATAGAGAAATAGAGAAAATCAAATACATATATATTACATATATGTATATATACACACACAGGTATGTGTATATATATGTGTGTGTGTATAAATATGCATAAATATACATACTTATTTATACACACACACATATACACATACCTATGTGTGTTTATATATTTAATTTGCTTTCTATGACTGATAGATTTAGAGTCAGTGTGGCTTCTCTTATTGAGATTGCTCACCTTCCATAAGTTTTAGCAGATTTTTTTTTTTTTTTTTTTTTTTTTTTTGGTACTGGGGATTGAACTCAGGGGCACTCAACCACCGGGCCAGGCCACATCCCCAGCTTTTTTTTTTTTTTTTTTTTTTTTCTGTATTTTATTAGGGACAGTGTCTCACTGAGTTACTAAGTGCCTCGCCATTGCTGAGACTGACTTTGAACTCGCAATCCTCCTGCCTCAGCCTCCCAAGTGCTGGGGTTATGGGCGTGCACCACCGCTCCTAGCTAGTTTTAGCAGATTTAACCATGGCTAGATATATTGAGGGGAAGATGTAGGAGTGTGTGATACAGCTCTCTAAGTGATGATTCCCTTTTCATATCTGGCCAATATTAAAACAAAAATACCCAAATGACCCATATAGTTGCTGCTTCTTCTCAAGCCCTTGTATCAGAACTTTTGGAAACTTACCCAACTGTGTCAGACTGTGATACACATAGCCTAACAATAAAGGAGATCACTGAGCATGTTACCACATCATAAAAGCCCATCTGTCCCATCCTGCCTACCTGGCTACTTTCAGTTTCCAAGTTTCTGGTTCTTGAATTGTGAACATGGCCAGAATTTCCCATTGGTTTGGCCAGAATTTCCCATTGGTTGGGGTTCACCTGGTAACATTGGAAGATGAATGTGAGACACAATCAGGTAATGGTTCCAAAGATCAGGAAATGGTTAGCATAGCAGCAACCTTTCTTAAGAATTTCCCAGTAAGACTAGTTTGCTCAGGAGAGTGAAGAATTAAACATCTTTGTTGCTGCCTGAAGCGATGGCCGCTTGGAGCAACAAAGCCGCGGGAAGAAGTTCAGAGGCAAACTGGAGACAAACAGCTTTTTATTCTGATAACTTTTCTCTCTGGCTCTAACAACGACTAACACGTGCCGCACACACCACCAAAATGGTGCTGACCCGATCAGCAATCTCGGCCAAGTCACTCGAGATCCCGGGCCAAGTCCCGTGAGACTACGGAAGGCGACAATGCCCAAATCTCCATGGCTCATAGTCAACCGCAATTCAAGCCATCTCCCCAAACAGGGCTCCTGCACATCTTAAAATCAACACTCAAGACAATTAATATGCATTTTATACCTAAGGAATATTTCAACCAGTTACAAGTACATAATTTAAAAATTCAGCTTATTCAGCAGTACAAATATGGAAAAGGTAATTGCATGTCACCAATTTAGAAACATCAATAGGAAAAGAAGTTGTCCATGAGCCCTTATGGAATTTCACAGGATAAGGTTAAAGAGTAGGAAACATCTTTTATAAATATGTGAAGAAAAGAGACTAGGGTTATTTCAATCCCCTATTTATATTTAATTGCCTCTTTTATTCTAAAACTATACCATTGTTGCTATTTGCAGCTTAAATACAACCTATAATAAACAAGGAAATGAACAAATCATGCCTCTAAAATGTCTAGCTAAAGTCAATTTTAAAAGCTTTCCAATGGATGCTCTCCCAAAAAACCAGCATTGACTTCTTATTGCTGATAAGCAATTGTTAAGATAAATCTACCAACTGAAAAAACTCAGATTTAACAGTGCCCTCCCAAAGAGACCCTTGGTTCTCCTTGGAAGCAGAATAGCTGATTTGCACTTTTGTATGACCTGAACACAGAAGGGATTTTAATCAAATACAATTTGAATGACACCTGCTACTAAAATATTATTCTGTGTGAAAAGCAAGACTTTGTGACCAAACACATGGATAGACATTTTCATGACTTTTTTTTTTGCTTTCCAAAACAAAGTTTTTCAACCACCTGGGAGAAGAACAGTGCTTAGCTGCTCAGGGACTACCTTTAGCAGTATAGGCGAAGCACTTCACCCTCCCATCGTATTCAATCCTTGTCCCAGGCTGCACTCACGACAATTAACTCTACTGGTAATGGCAGCCAGTTTGATGAAGACTCTGGGCTGTTAGGGATGGAACTGAAACCACTGCACAATCATTTCCCAAAGGACCATGGACCTTCAGGGGGTAATGACTTTGTGTCATTATATCCTGAGCCAAAATTCAACTGATAGACTATAGGTTAACAGTTCTATTTCCCTTACCCAGCAGCCCAGGCTGGTAGTTCCCATTTATGTTGTGATAGCCTCCAATAAGTTTCTTATCAAATGTCTTACTGCTTGGAACTCAGAAAACTTTCTCTTCAGGAGTAACCATATATTTTTTATTTATTTATTTTTTTTTTAGGAAAGTAAGTTTTAGAAAGGGCGATTTTAAAAAACGTAAGAAGGGTACATTAGAACAAGGCTATAGATAGTATGACACTTTTTATATATTTAAATAATAAGAAGAAAAATGTTCATATATCTCAGATCCAGCAAACAACAACCTTTTTACTTTTTCCTACTATATTAAGACTTATGTCAGTAGGTGGAAAGATTCTAAAATTTTAATTTTGCATTTCAACCACTCTTTCAACAGTATGTAAAGCAGAGGTATAAACATATTGTTTATTTAAAACCAAGATTTCAGTTGTATTTTAGAGATTACTATACACAGTTGGTGAGTGGGACAATAGAAACCAGATTTTTTTCTTCCCATGAGACTCATTTCCAAGCCCTGTGGGGGCTTATCAAGCTGAGTTTCAGGTCTCCTGATCCTTTCAGACTCCAATAAACTTATGTGGTTCTATTGGTTTTAATTCAGGCCTGTGTGGCTCATCTCCAGTGAGAAGAAAAACCAACATAGGAAAGGTTGAGCAAAGTGGTGGCTTAGGAATTTTTTTTTTTTTTTTTTTTTTTTTTGGTAAATGGTCCCAAAGAGAAAGAACAAACATTCTAAGCTACTTTGACGTTTACAAACAGAATCTCTGATAACCTCCTAGTGCCCCAGCTAAGAGGTGACAACAAAGGTAGGCGCCCACCCAACAGCTTTGACGGCAGCAAGGACCTTGCTTGGCCAGCCTGCTGGAGGCAAACAGATCTTTACAGCACACAGCCAGGACTGGGGAGGGCTGCGTTTCTTGATTGCTCCCCACCACCTTCACTCTGCCTTGCATTCACATCTCTCTCATTCCATTCCTATCCAGCCAACTCTGAAGCGTTGAAAGAGGATTGGCTGTAGCTCCTGTCAGCCACCTGGCAGCCCTCAACCACAACCAGCTTTCCTTAAACTTCTGGCTGGATTCAAAAGGGAAAGCCAGGGGAAAAAATTTAAACAGCATCCAGACAGTAGGGAGGTGGCTCTGAAGTTTTTATACAGAAGATACCAATTGCGCACCAGCAAGCCACATAGGAGTCTGGAAGGGCATCTAGCCTCACGTCAATCATGGATTACAGAGTTTGAATAGGGTGACTACAGCTGGTTATAGACTTTAGCAAGGATTAGACTAAACATTGTGGCCTGGGTGCCTTCTTTGGTGTTTATTACATTCCACTGTGGAACTCTCCATAACATTTTTAAAATGTTTTCTATGCATGCAAGTTTATACCGTATCATTTCCATGTATTCAAATTCTCACATACTGGCAATGATCATATTAGTTAATATTTATGTTTCACATTTAATCATATTAGTTAACATTTATGTTTACATTATTATTAGTTAACATTTAGTTAACTTTAGCGTTTGGCATAGCCATATTATCAACATTGTACCAAGCATTTTGCTTGTCTGATCTATTTATCTTTACAACAATCCCATAAGGAAAGGTCCCCTTAGGATGTTCCTTTGAGAAATATTATACAATTCCCTCAATTAATTGATGAGAACACTGAGGAAGACTTAAAGTTCTCAGGGGTAATAGATGGTGGTAGAGTTGGAATTCAAACCCAGGTATTTTCTACACCTAAAGTCATTTTCTTAGTCCTTATCCAACACTGTTCTGAGACCAAATCTCAAGATGTAATTTTTCTGAGCCTCAGATACCTCAGTCAGTTTAATGAGGGAATTGGATGACACTATCTCCCAGTTCTGAGATGGTTTGCTAAATAAAGACCTGCTAACTTTGCAGGAAAAAGAAGTGCTCCTGGGCCCTTCTCCATCAGCTCACTGAAAACCCTGACAACTCTACTTCTAGGCATGGGACAGGAAGATGACCTTGTTCTTGATTAAGATCTACAACCAGATTTCAATCTTTTGGTCAAAATTCCAGATATGTTTATGAATAAGTATATCCATGATTTCCTCCTAATGTGGTGAATCTTAGAATGTCTTTCCTTGTATCTTTTAAAAAATGAATCTCTCCCCAGATTCCAGGTACCCGCTACAAGCCTTTTCTTTGCCTCCTTTTAAAGCAAACTCCTCATAAAAGTGGTCAGTACAGTCCGCCTTCAATATCCATGAGGGAATTGATCCCAGGATCCTCATGAATGCCAAAATGCCTGGGTGTTCAAAGTCCTTATATAAAATGGCATAATATTTGCAAATTACTTAAAATGTCCTCCTGTATCTTTAAAATTATCCCTAGATTGCTTATAATACCTAATATAATATAAATGTTATGTAGATATTATACACTTTTGTTTAGGAAATAATGTCAAGGAAAAAAGTCTGTACATGTTCAATACAGATGTCTTTTTTTTTCTGACAATTTTCAATCTGCAGTCGGTTAAATCCACAGATGCATAACCTTCAGTTGCAGAGGGTCGACTCTATGTGCTGCTACTACTGCTTCGTCTCTCATTTTTTTTCTCAGCCTGCTGCAACTGGGTTTTTGCCCTGTCAGTCCACAGAAGCCTCTTATCAGGGTGACCTATAACTTCCCTGATGTTCTTCATCTGGCCACATATGAGGATACCCTGAAGTACCATGACACAGAAGAATGGTCAAAAAAAAAAAAAAAAAAAACGGGTGTTTAAAGATCAAGATTTATGAATAATCTTCACCGAAATAAAATCTAAGGACAAAAGCAAATAAACATCATTAGACAGATGCACATTATTTTTCAAAAAAATATCTTATTCCCACAAGAGTTTCTTTTTCTTTTTACACTGGTATTTATTGTGCTCAAGAAAATTGTTAAGTACATAGTTTAGATTTTATTTGAACAAATGTATCCTCCTATTTCGTGGTTGCTATATATCATTCTAACATATACTAAGAGTACATTAGGGGCTGCACCACATAAAAATAAATAAATAAAATGATTGTGTCCATCTACAATTTAAAAACATTAAAAAAGTGTACATTAAATTTGTTGAGGATGCCTAAACTAAAGAAAATTCCACTATTTTCTAGCCATGGGAGCTAATCAGAATTGCCTTTCTTAGGCTTATGTAGGAAAACAAGGTAAGGGCTTAATCATCCCCTACTTTCACATGACTGGCACCAGGAGACCTGGGACCTGCAACCAAGATTCAAAATTCAAAGCCAGAGTCATTCTGTACTACTATGCTCCTTTGATATATTTCAAAAGATGAGTAAATTTGCCACAGCAAGATGTGTCTTTACTAGTCAGTACATGATAAGGCAATATTCAAAAAGAGGAGTTCTGAATCTCTTCTCTCTAACCCACCTGTTTTCTAGTATGTGGCTTGGCCACTTAGGAAGTGATCCCAAGTCATTTTGTAGATATGTGAGCTACAGTGATTGGGCTTACAAATGTTTCACCACTTTAAAAATTAGATCATATTTAAAGTTACAACAATGATAACACCATTTGTATTCATTTGTAACCCAATATGCTTTCTTGAGTAGCAAATAATGTAGGAGATGGAGTTAAAACTCGTGTACCAGCTTGAACTTGGCCTGACATGCAGGCTGTTGTAAGGATGCTTCAGCCTGTCATTTGGATTCTTCCATGGGAATGGGAAGGTCCACATGTGAATGTCACTATCATGTACAGCAAAGCACTGGCTTCTTTATGGCCAAGAGTTGCTTTCTGAGATGTTCTTATGTTGCCTGGCTTTCTTTTTTTAACAAACACACAAAGTATTGGGCAGAGCATTCTTTAGAACTAGAAAGCTTGTGTCAAATTTTCCTAGATGCTCTTGGTTGGAGGACCAGTAGAAGACATTGTTCTTCAACCAAATCCCTTTCCATCTGGTCATGAGCCAGATGTGCCAACTATTGGCAATTAAATAGACAACACTGGGGAGACAAAAAATGCTCCCTTTAGTCTGGACAGATTGGTTTCCTAAGAAACAGGAAACATTTTCCATTTCTTTAAAACATGGTACCACACTGAAAATGGGGTTGACTTACGTATCCTTGACCAAAATCTTGTTTTCAGTTCTAAAATTAGAAGCAAGGAAGTTGGGGTGAAGGCTACCCTCCCCCATCTCCCTGCAGGCCACAACAGCAGGTGTGCCTTTTTTTCCAGAGGTAAGTGAAATATTTGCCAAATCATTTGGCACATTTCAACTCAAAATGTGCCAAATTACCTGTCAAAGCTAAACAGCCTTTTTAAAAGAGAGATAAATGTCCTTCCAAGCACATTTGCATGGACCCACAGTGCCATCCAGTGGCTCATTACGACGGTCACAAGTGTGCCGGGCTTCAGTTGTCTCCCAGGGTTTGGGTCACCTTTGGTCACCATGACATTGGTTTCTTTGCTACCCAGAACCTTTGGGACTTGGTAAAGTACAATGCATGGATTAGAATGAGCTACGTTGGAGGAGGGTTGGTGTCAAGGCTTGGATGTCATGTCTATGGTGTCCTTGTGGGACTGCCAGTTGTCTAGAGGGCTTTCCAACTAGCAAACATCCATGTAACTTCTTCCATTGAATCAAAGCCAAGAACAACCTACTAAAGATGCCCCAAACTTGTGGTTAGTCTACAAGCTCCGCCACCTTTAGGAGGACCAGACAAGCCTGAGTATGGCAGCCTACCTTACCTTCCTTCCATTCGACAAATGGCCCTCATTTAAAAAATCTCTAGTTAATTTCTACCTTAAAATGCCTTCTTAATGGATTGAATTCCTCTTTTCAAAAATATACAAGGAGACCCAGGCAATATAAGCTGATGAAAAGTGGTAAAGAGGAAGGAAGATAGGAAATGAAGGAAAAGAAAAGAGTAAGGGCAGAGAAGACAGACTTGATTCTTTTCTCTTGGGGCAACTGAAGGGTCAAACTGGCACTATCTCTTCTAAAGTCAGTTTCTACAAACTGTGGAGCAAAAGGCACTTTTGAAAGGAAAATGGATCAGACCACGACAGCAGCAGCTGTGTATCACCATAAGGAGTTTCCTTCAGGTAGCAGTTGTTCCATGCTTGTGAGCTGCACCAAGCAAAACATCTGAGAACTGCTTTACACAGCCACCAGTTTGATTCTGAAGTGGTTAGAGTTCCCACTAGGGATTGTTCTGAGAGGGAAACAAGTATCTGAACAGGAATTGCAGATTGCGATTCAACAAATGCATCGACTCTCTTCCTGTTGGCTTTCCCAGTGTAGCTTGACAGAGACCTGCAAAGTGGTTCAGCTTCAAAATCTCTAAACTTACTGGACTAGATCTAGATATTTCAATTTGTCATGTCTTTATCTTTCTAAAAAGATCCCATGAAGCAAACATTAACTACTCTAATTAGCTGTCTGTTTCCTTCCCAAATAAATTAAATCCATCTGGATCTAATCTTGACAGAGCTGGGTGGATCACACTGGCCGGGACTATACCATTTTCCATTTGCTACTTAATCTTATTTGACTTCAACATGGTATAAAAGGATCAGAAGTGAAAGGAATTTAAGGAATTTATGGATCCTCCACCGGGATGATATCCCCATTTTACAGAAATGGAAACTGTGGTCCATTTCCCAGTCGGCATTTTCTAAATGAATACAAATCTTCAACCTCTAGCGAGAAGACACACCAGGAAAAGGACCACTTGACATTGTGCACAATAAAGAACTATCCCCAAACTTGGTGTCACCAAATAACATGATCTAAGAGTTTGGTGAAAATATTAGAAGAATAGCATGATTACCTTTGCTTCCCCTTTAGCTGAATTCCAGGAGGGGATGTGGAATGAGCCGTGGTATGTGGAATGACACACCCATCTGTGCTCTGAAACCAGAAAATCTGAGTTGTCTGACTCTAGTGTCACTCACATAGAAAGTCTGACTCATTTGGACTTTGAAGCCCTGTTAGTGGAGAAATTGTGGTTTTCTGGATTGTTCCATTTGAGATGGAGAAAGGCTTAAAAAACAAATTTAATAAACACAGTGTATGATCAAAGACGGGAGAATGATACTCCATGAATGCCTGTCTGGGGAATGGACCCAAGATTAAGAAGAGGCATGGGAAAGAACTATTTAAAGAAGCCAAGATTAGGCTACTGAATGCCAAGGACATCTTGCTAGGCAGACTACAAATGATTCCCTATTGAAAGATGACTCCTAAAGTACTGGTCACAGACAAAATGACAGAGAACTACAGACAAGGAATGTTTGCTCAGCTGCGATTCAGGAGAGGAAACTTAACGTGAAAATCTGTACTGTGTATCCATCTTTAAAGTCTCTGGCCACATCTAGTTAAGATTCGGGATGCTTTGGTAATAACTGACAAACACCCACTCCAACCAATTCAAATTTAAAAACAAAAATGTAACCCCAAAAGATGGATCATTTATTGACAGACCTCACCCAGCAATAATAGATATTCAAGGGCGTAAAGCAAAGCCCCACTGGACCTCACAGGGCTGGAAACCTGGAACTTCAGAGTTGGTAATTGAGATCCTAAGACACCCCTTTCTACCTCCTTCCCTACTAATTCAGACTTTTTGACACTAATATCAATAAGAAAAATATACAAAGTTTTCATCTTTAGGGAGCCTTCCTCCCGGCTTTCCCGTTTTTCTCCCTCCTCACCCCCATTCCAATTATACCTCTCCCTGTAATCTGCCATTGTTCTATTATTTTCTTTACACATGAACTTCCTTGACTTTCTCTTTGTCTCAGCTCCCCTATAGCTTCGTCAGGGATTAACTTTGGCTCACTGTCTTATAGAAATCACCTCTGATTCTCTACAACCTTTCAGCTTTAAAGTGTACCAAGTAGACACACTGTTAGTCACATCCAGCCATTGGCTGACATTGGTTGGAGGTCATCCCTAATTCAGGTTGTGGGATGCAAAAATGGTAGTCTAGGCTGATCTCTTGGTCTCATCATTGATGGGCACCTTCACTGATGGGAATCATTGATGGACAAAATTCCTAGAAAAAAAATGAACCATTGTTGAAACGGACACCCCAACATACATCTATTAGATTGTGTATTTTGTCTAAGATAATACAAAATATTTCATAAATGTTATAATATGTTTTTCACCATGCTAAGCTAGTAGATCTCCCTTTATTATCATGGATTTCAAGATAATGGGGTCAATTTCTGTCAGAGAGTCTATCATTTTCATAACACTATCCAGTTCTTCCTTGTTGGTTAGAATTGAAAATCAAATAGAAATTTCTACATTGCTTTCTCCAACTTCCAAACTATGAAATTATCAAGAGAAAACAAGCCAACAATTTACCAGATGTTCTACTTTGAGGAGAGTAACACTTCCAGCATGTACCTAAATAGAGAAATAGGTATATCAACAATCTTGTTTCTGGGTCAAATTTTTGGAAGCATCATCCATAGTACTGTCTAAGACTGTACAAGTCTATGCCTAGTTTTTAGACTGTGGCAGTGGTATACAATAATTACAGTAGTACTTTAGTTTCTTTTTCCTTTTATCCTGTGTCAAAAGTTATTTTCTGGTCTTATTCCTAGATTCATCATCTTTATACATTTCTTAACAGGGTTACTCAGTGGAACAACCAATATAATTGCCACTTGTTACATTTAATCACTTAAGAATAAGATAAGTAACAGATACAATATAAGCCCTCAGCAATGAGTTTCTGTTTGCAGTGAGACTGCCTATTTTAAGAGCACTTGCCTCTTGCTGTTATGTGCCATGTAAAATCATTTCCCATGCTTTCCTGCTTCAGAGAGTTTACAGCAAAACTTGGGGCATGGTAAAAACCTGCTTCATGACATTTGAGTGGTACTGATGTGTGTGTGTGTGTGTGTGTGTGTGTGTGTGTGTATAATGGATCAAAAATGGTGATTTCAATTCTCTGTTCAGATATTTACAGAAGACCAGAAAACATGTTTAGCCTTTGGATGCTCTGGGGAGCTCTGTGAGCACCGATATTGTGGGCCTCATGGTGGGCAAGTGAAAGATGGACTGGATCATTCTGAAATCACACCAAAGTACATTGGGTGATCAGGATCACAGACAGCTGACATTGCATTTTACAGTATTAAGGGCCTCTGATTTGAACCTCACATATACAGGTCCTCAGATACCTACCATGACAACAACTAACTTGTCACAAAATGTTATACATCTGTCTGGTTCTAGGCAGAATAATGTTCTTTATCAAGTTTTTCAAAATGGGTAATTTGCTGCTGATGACAGCAGAGCCTTCCTTTTGCAAGGGGGACAGCATCACAGAAGGTCACTGGGCAAGCTTCAGTCTTTTGGTCTTTGGGATATCTGCATCAAAAGGTCTGCTTTTACTCCATAGATGAAGTTCATTTTGCCTATATTTGTATCAGCCATAACCTACTTAAGTTTTAAAATGACTCATGGTTCTCAAATAGCTCCTATTAGCCCCATAATAATCCTGTGATATTGAGCACCTCTCACTGTTTGGATTCAGCATATGAAGATACTGAAAGGCTTGAGAAATGTGACTGGCTCAAAGACTTGAAGAATTACATGACTTTTTCAATGACATGCCTTGTTTGTGAACAAAGTGACTAGAACATTTAAGGTATTCTGACTCCTGCCCAACATTCTCCACCACAGCACTCCATTGTCTTTTCTCTGACATTGGACAAAATCCTCTAGTGGTTATTCTCTTGGCTAAAAGTGTCTGCCCTAACTCCTGCCTTCCCATTTGCATCTCAGTCATAAAAGTAAGATATGAAATCTCTGCTGACTTTCCATTGGTTAAAATTTAGCCACATAACTCACAAAAATGAAGGCTTTTTAAAAATGAACATCCATGTACCCTACTAAAATTCAGGGAGTGTCTATTACTAAAAGAATTTGAGGAGATATTTAAAGGTCTACTATATGACCAAAGAGAATACCAAACAGAGAGGGCCACATTGTGAGTTTTAGTTGGTGTGATACAATTTTAGCAGCATTTTTTTTCCCCTGAGGTTGAAAGGGGGCCTTCTAAATGACTCCTGGACTGTCATCAAGCTATTGCTTTCCTGGACCACCCAGGACCCAAAGAATTTTAGAATGGGAGATTTGACCACCTTTGTGTAACATTTTGGAACTTATGAAATTATGTCCAAAATATTTTATAAACTTTTGAGCAAAGTGCAGTGCATAATTCAGTTTTAATGGGAAATTATCTGGCTCGCATTAAAATGGGAAGGGAGGGGCATGGGAAGGAGCGGAAGGAGTGGTGCCCTGCAGAAGCCCATTGTGGAACACAATAAAAACCTTAGTTCTCTGATGCTTTTTCAGTCCTCTGATCTGACAGTTCCCAAAGATTTGAATTTGGAGCCCTCAGTCTTCAAAAAGGATGTCTCCAGGGCCTTCAGAGTTCTTCCACCAGGAGGGTGGTTTCAAAAGAGAAATCCAATGACTAGGGATATAGCTCAGTTGGTAGAGTGCTTGCCTCAAAAGAGAAATCCAATAGGCTGAAAGAGAAAACCTAGTAAGTAATGAAGGACAAAGAAAGGTAGGACTGAGAAAATGATTTCTTTCATGGAAGAACTCAGCACAAGGAGGGAAAATGCATAGCTCATGATGGCGGTGATACAGGCAGTTCTTTCCTGGGTGGCTCTCACCTCTCTTTGTCGTTTTGGTTTCTCTAGTTTGCACCAGCACTCACTCTCCCTCTCATTGTGATTTCTATCTTTTCAGTGGATTTCAAATCCTCTAAACTTGCCTGTCTAACTATGGCTGTCAGTGGGCCTTTTACCAGAAGGCTGTGTGTGCGTATTAAATAGGAAGTCCCACAGCATCTCCAGAGGCAATGCTGGACCCCTTCAATTAGAGTCGACAATGCTGAGTTTCTCTTTGGGGAGTTTCTCTGACAAAGCGAAGGGAGCAATGGGTGGGACGAAATCCTTCCTTTTGCTTACCCGCAAGAACCCTGGCTTCACATTTCACAAGGCATTGCCTTTTCCACTCAGCAGAATAAAGCGACAGCCCCCAGGGCAATCGTGTAATTACACACAGCTCTGCTCTTACAAGGCGCTATGCAGATTGAGCTCATTTATCAACTCTTCACTTATCTTGGATGATTATTTTAAATACAGTAGACTTTGCTATCTTAAAAAAAAAAATACCGGGTTGTTCCTCCACTGTGGGTTTGGTCTGAATAAACACAGAGTCCAGGCAGAAATGAGTGCTGGTCACCAGCCCTGTCATTTCCATTCTGGAACAGAGCGATCCTTGGTTTTAGTGTGTTCTTTTTATTATCATTTTTTCAAATATCTGTATTTTATTTATTGATTTAT
Source organism: Tamias sibiricus (assembly GCA_025594165.1). Taxonomy (NCBI): domain Eukaryota; kingdom Metazoa; phylum Chordata; class Mammalia; order Rodentia; family Sciuridae; genus Tamias; species Tamias sibiricus. Next base: position 120,369,790 of record CM046662.1, on the reverse strand, counting down.
TTATTTTATATGGTGCTGAGAATCAAACCCAGTGCCTCACACATGCTGGGCAGGCGCTGAGCCACAACCCCATGCCCTCCCGTGTGTTCTTATAGATGGACACCCCCACTGGTGTCCTTTGGCGTGTTCTCCTTCCTTCTGTTTCAATCACGGTGGGAAACCACTGCTCCATCTCCCTCCAGGAACCATGGTGCTAGCAACAACATGTCCCCCTGGGGCTGTAGAGATGGTATACTTCCAGACCACTCTGGACGCCTAATCCCTTCGTCCCTCCACAGCCACCCTGTTCTCTTGTCCAGCGCTCAGGCCCAACCATGGCTGCTTCCAGTATTGGTTCCAATAAGGCTTACTCTCACAGAACTGAAGGTAAGGTGCAGTCTTCAGTGGTCTTTGGGTGCCTGGTGTGCTCTGGACTCCTGGTGCCTCACCTTCTACTCCTACCTACCACTGTGGTACTGCATCAGGAACAGGCCTCCAGCTAGGAGCCATCCCTTACAGTTGTCAGTCCCTCATCCTAGTCACTGGTGCCCCTATAGGATGATACGATTATTGAATCCCCTTTGGCAAGGAATCAGGGTGCTCTGTCTTCCTCCTATAACTCTTCTAAGACTGGAGACTTGTCATTCAAGTATTTGTCCCCAGGATAATAGTCCACATTCTTGGCTGTTGAATCTCATCTGCCACAGGAAGAGGAAAAACAGCTACTATTTGTTGAATATATATCCATGCCCTGTACTAGGCTGGGATCAACTCAATTAGTGGCAGGGGGTCCCACACACACTGGCTCTAATTTTCACTCTAACTCCCTTAAAAATAAGCAGTATTACAGTCAAGTGATATCATATATACATTTAATTTGGTCTAACTCAAGTATATATGTTTCCCCCAAAATTAATACACACAAAATTATATTTCTCATACACATATAAATTTTATATTCTCTACATATTTAACATTAATATTTTATTTATGCTCTATATTATATATTTGTAAACATATTGTGATATAATAAAAAACACCAGGGCCAGGGTCAGTCATTTTTGAATAGTACCAGAGCTGCTGGGCAGCCTCTCTTGACTATCAACTCAGCCATGTCAGAACCCCATCCTAGTTTGCTGGGCCACCAGATGAATGGGTCCCTAAATCCTTGCTCAGACTCTTCCTTACCAAATCCATACCACCATGAATGAGAGATGCATGAATTGCCAGAGGCTGTCAGCTGGCCATGTGCCATCAAGGGTCTTATTTGTCATGCTAAGTGCAGTAACACATGCTTAGATGAGTTCTTTTGGACACCACTTGTTTCCGATGGTGCTGGGAAGAGTGAAATGTTCAGCCATTTACAGCTCACCATAAAGAGGCACTTACCTGAGTGCTTGACTAGGGAGATGGAGAATGTGAATGACCACCATTTTCTCACCTCTTTCTGGATTCTCGTGAACCTACAGCTAATTTCCAGGAGCTGGAACAAATCATCTGACTATTTTGGTCTTCAATTTCCTTATCTGCATGACGAGGTGGTTGAGCCAGATGTTCCTTCTTGTTCCTTCCAACTTTAACATTTTGTAGTTCCTTCCACACACACACACACAAAACCATTTCTTCCACCATGTGCTGGCTCCTGTTGCTGCCCTAAGACCAGGCCTGAAACTTCCTATGAGTCCCTGAGCACAGCTGGATGGGAAGTCTTCTGGCTCAAACTTGGTGTTCCTTCCACACCACAGCCTGAGGCTTATCTGATAAGCTTCTATGTAAATCAGAGGCTTCCTCACTCTAGGGGGACTGAAAATTATGGAGGTGACAGTAGAAATTTCTTCTTTCCTGACAAGGGCAATGCATGAGACTTCTTCTCCCCCTCCCCCACCCCAGCCTCCTTTAAAAAGACAAAATCATTTATTTTATATCTTTTGGTATGAAGCTATAGAGAGAGAGAAAGAAAGGGAGGGTGGCGGAGGGAAAAGGAGAGGAAAGAAAGAGAGAGAGCAAGCTCCAGGAAAGGAGGGAGGGAACCAGAGGGAAAGGCAAGGAAAGAAGCAGAACACTGAAAGATTAGATCTGAGCCATTTGTTTTTGATTTTGGGTGTAAGGCAGATTCACAAATGGAAAAATTGTGATCGATGGGCACAACTCTTCATCTTTAAAAAATTCAGGTAATTGAAGGCCAGATGACTGCAGAACAAAGAATTGGGCAGCCAGACTCTCTCTCTATATATAACTCCTACCTAGGTGACTTGGATGAATCTGAAAACAAAACTCCATTGAACCATTTACTTGCTCTTCTGCATCCGAGCTGCTCTGGGGCCAGCCGTTTTCTGTCTCCTCTGAACTAATGCATCTCATCAAGACTACTGGATACGCTGCTCTGCGCAGCCTTCACAGGCCATCTCCCGGGACTGCCTAAGAGCAGATTACCCTCCTGCTCCTTCTGAATTTGCATCCAGATGAAATCCAGTTCAAGGAAACAGCAAAGACAGCTGCAAAAGGGAAAAGCATAGGAGTTTTCACAAGACAGCAACCAGCTCCCAGAAGATTAGAGGAAAAAAGACGGAGTTAACTCTGCTTTGGTTGACATCGACTCATCTTTCAGGACTCAAGACGGCCAAATGACCACCTTCTTATAATATCCAGCCCAGGTGTCATCTGCCCAGTGGAATCTATCTGGATTCCTACCTTTTTCCCCATCCTCAAGGTTGGAAATACACACTCTCTCCTCTTCTCTGCTCTAGTAGAGCCCTTACTACTTCCTACTCTGGCTTACTCTATGGAAAAACCCTCTTCTAGACTGCAAGTTCCTTCAGAGGAGGGATCACTGGGAAATGTGACATAACTTCTCACTGGATGTAAGTTTACAGAGACACAAATAAAGACATAGACACAGACATAATCTTGCATGGTGCCCAGAAAACAGTAGGAACTTGATAACTACTTGGCAAAATAAAGAATGGAAGAATAAATGATAAGTTCACTGAATCTGTTTCTGAACCCCTTACTGTTCTCTTATCACATAAGCTTTTGTTTGCCTAAGGAAAGAATTTACCAAAAAGGAAAAAAATTAAAAGAAAAAAAAAAAAAAAGAAAGAAAATTAAAAAGAAGGCCTACAATATGGGATGTATGACTTCTCCTCTGACTTCCAGACCAGACCTCATGGCTTCTTTTCCCTTGTTCCCCTGTTGCATTTGAGGAATGCAAATTCAATAATCAGGGGGAAGGTTGGACTCACCACCCTCCCCTGCATGCCCTGCACAGCAATTACCCTCTTGCAAGTATCTCTCCATTGGCAGATTAGAAGTTCAAAAAGCTTTGCCTTGTTGCTGACCTGCATAGAATCATGGCAGCTGATAAGGCAAGGCAGCTAGGGGGTCTGCAGCTGGAAGCTGGTTAGGGATGGCTAAGAGCCGATCCTGCTTCCCCAGCAGCCCCCGGCACACAATCTGGCCGATTATTGACAATGCTGAGTGATGTGGATGGCATTTATTAGTTTTCAATAGCTGCTATAAAATGAACATCACGCCATCTGCAAAATTAGGATTCAGAAGCAGCCCTGGATATTAAAATATTTGTGACTGCTTCTGCTATTATATAAGATTTTACATTTTATAGGCTCCCCAGGGGACTAGAGGCATAAATTAAGATACATATTTAGAAGCAGTAAATAAACTTAGGAAAGCAGCAGTACAATTAATGAATGGACAGAAAATTGCATTTGGGAGGAGAGAGTTTTTTCTACAGAGAGAGTCATCAGTGAAATGGGGTTTAAACATTCTCCTGCCACTATCATTAAGACATTAATAGAAAAAAATAATATACTGGAATTCATAAGAAGGATTTTTTTTAGTAAAGTGTATAAACAACTCTATGTATAAAAGAGAGATTCAGTGAGTAATAGACTTCCTCTCCCTCACCATCCCACTGGACTGTGGAACTCGTCTAATTATTCAAAAGCATCCAGCAGTACTATCTCCAACAGAGTAAATGGCTGATCAAAGGAATTCCACAGAAAACGTTCCAAAGCCTTATTCTAATGCCACTCAATTTTCTAGCATAATTACCATATTGTGTCGCTTTCTCTTAACCCCACATTCCTAATGAAGACACAATCACAGCGTGATTCAAAGATGCAATAGCAAATCAGGGTCAATCACTATTAGTTTGAATTCCCTAGGCAGGTTGGTTTGATTCACAGATCCCTCCTGGGCTGGACCACCACCCATTAGGATGGGTGGTGCTCACTGTGACACTGGCCTGGCTCTGGCAGGATTTCAAGGAAGTGGTGTTTCTTGTATTTGTCTGGAAAATGCCCTCTTGCATCCCTTCTTCCACCTGCCCTTAGAGATAACATGGAGGAAAGCCTATCTCTTGTCTTCCCTAGCAATGCCACATTGGGTTGGTCCATGTTTATTTCTGGTGCCTGTGAGCATGTCTGGTGCCTCAGAACAAATGGGTGTTCAATGGGTAAGGTGGAATGTTCTTTCAAGTGTCATCCTGCAATCATCTGTCTGGGTACCCCACCACCAGGAGGCTAGCTCTCACTACCAAGTCTGGGATACCCACTGGCAGGGCAGAAGGAAGCTCTTGGTTACCCAGGACTAATAGTTTCATACTGCGATCACACAGGATGAGGCCACTGCCCATGCCCTCAATTCCTCTCATGGATCTGTTCTTTCTTTCCAACTGCACCTCCACATTAATCAAGCCTCAGCATCGGGATGCTGGCCTCTCTCAATTCTCCTTTGAAAGGCTGCTTGTACTAATGGTGGTCAGAGCCTTAGGAAACCATTCCCTGAAGTATCACTGATCTGAAACATAATCCAGAGATAGAAAGGGCTCTGGCTTGCTGCTTTATATTAGAGCAAAAATAATCACGGTAATAGCTTGCATTCTCCTTGATACTTTTCATTCAATAATGTCAAGCAATTTGTACGCAAGTAATTAAGAAAACACTCCTTTGTGGTAACTTACTAATTTAGCTCCCATTTTAAAGAGAGACACAAAGAGGCTTAATGATTCTCCCCAGGGGACAGCAGAGTAGGTAGCAGAAGCATTGGGTATGCAGTGATTTGTGGCATAAGATCTCTCATGTTCGGCTCTAATCCCCAATATTGGGCTCACAAAATTGCTTCGGAGCGGGAGTTGGTGTCGAGTCTCTTGGGTGGTGTTGCTCTGTTCTATTCAAGAGCCGCCTGTTTTGCCGCAGAGGCAGCTGCATTTCTTAGCTGTGGGTGAATATTTTTGTGCTCTCTTTTCATCACATGATGTATATCATTCCCCGCACTGGCATTTCCAATCACGGAGAGCAGCCGAACCACAGAATGAATTGGAGCACTGTAATTTTTCCCCCTCATTGATTTTGTGGGGAGGGAGATGGGGGATGGGGAGGGGAATGGGTAAGGTGGAATGTTCTTTCAAAACTCCCAACAACACCACTACTGGATGTTTCTTGTACCTCACAACTGCTCATTCAAACTCCCCTCTTTCCATCCCGCCTGCCTCTGCCAGCCTCTTCAACAGGCCCAGACTGCTTCCATCCCAGAGAGCCAGGTGCATAGTCCAAGCAGGATATGTGATCTGGGTGACCAGAGCACAGGGCCCCCATCTCCACCTACGCCCACTCTCATCCCCCTCCTGCTCATGGACTCCAGTTTGTCAGAAGTTTTGGATGAGTAGGAAATGACATTCAGCATTAGAAATAGCATTATTTGACGGTGGTGGTCATTATTTGTAATTATCCTTCTCAAGTTGGAATGCTGTGTATTTTGATGCTGTCGTTGCTGGAAGATGTGCCATTAAATTTCTATCTCATCCATATGAAATTTAAGCTGACAAAGGGGAAAAGACAATTACTAGATTGCTTTTTAAATGCGTTTTTCACTCTGAGGCAGAGCAAGAACTTGGAGAATATTGGGTGGAGGTGTAAAATCTCTTAGTGAAGTAGACAGAACTTGGAGAGGGAAGATGGAATTTATTGTTGCTATTAAAATAGTTGTAGGTTCTATTGAAGGTAACTATGAGTTGTGTTCTTAAATAACTTCAATAATTATAGTGGTAATTAGCACAGGTAGGCACACATGGAAGTATAAATATGCAAGTAGATAAATATACTAGCAACTACATCAATAAAGCACTCTGCAAACATAAACTGCTATATAAATGTTAATTAATTATATAAGTAGGCATACAGGATGGAATGGTTATTCATATTGCTGCAAAGATAAACCATACTCACGAACAGGCAGTGCACACATTTGAGAGCCAGTCTTCTCCCCCTGTCTCATCTCAGCCTCCTGTGGTCCTAAGCAAAGGGTCAGGAAAGTCAAAGCCTTCAGCCCTTTGCTGTCCAATCTGACAACCACGAGCCACGTGTGCCTATTGAGCACTTCAGATGTTTATTGTCCCCAGTGAAATGTGCAGAGAGTGTAAAAGTAATAATAATAAATAAATAAATAAAATCACCATATTTTGAAGGCTTAGCTTGAAAATCTCATTAATAATTTTATATCAATTATAGATGGAAATGATAATATTTTGGATATATTGTGTTAAACAAAGTATTTTATTAAAACAGATACAAAATATTTCTTTGTTCTTTTTTACTATGGGTACTAGGAAATTTAAAATTCTATTGTGGCTTGGAGTACATTTTTACTGGACAATGCTGCTGGGGACTATTGAACCTGAGTTTGTGGGAGCAATAGAAGTCAGGGACAAGAAATGGTACCGGGGCTCCCAGGCCATTCTGCTACTGTGACATCTCTGCCTGAGCTGAGCTATCAGGGAGAATAAACCCAGGTTGCCTCTCCATGCCGTGAAGGGTTCTACAGGGGTGAGCAAGCTGGTCACAGTAATCCTGCTCAGCCTGGGAGGACAGCATTTGGCATCAGACACAATAAAACAAAGGGGCCCAAGGCATTCTGGGATATTTCGGCAGCTTATCTGCAAAGTTGGAAGGAAGGAAAGCACAGGTTTATCATGCCCCCCTTCTGGTAAGCACCTGTCTGGCTGCGGGGCATGCCAGCTAATTATTCATGAGGGGAGAAGAGGGAGGGGCCAGATAAGAGTAAGACTGGCCTGGGTCAGTGGGAGTGGGAGGTGGGAATACGTGCCCAGTGTAGCTTCTGGGGTAGTTTGCCTCAGATTTTGCCACACAAGGGGTTTGCAGGGCACCTATTTGTCCTGAATGAAAAGGACTTGCAAGAATTCATTCATGTATCACCCTATACAGTGTTTAATTGTCAGATAAATGTTGACAACTGTGACATGACCTAGTTGTGGTGCCAACCATAACCATAACCAGGGTTATGGTAGTTTGTCCTGTTTGGGTGGGTTCTTTAAATCACTTGCATTCTTATTTACATTTTATTTGAGTAAACTCAACTACTAAGTTCAGAAGGCCATGAATCCAAGAAGGCATAACTAAACTGACTTAAATCAATAGTATAACCCCCTTACAACTGCATGCAAATATATACCAATATTAATGCAATTTGAGAATATAAGATTATTAAACCATTGAATTCATTCCAACTCAGAAACTGTGAATACACAACCTGTGTGGAACTGGCAATATGCACCCTCCTTTTGACATCACAATTCCTATGGGTCACAGGCACAGGAGAGTTGTTGTTGTTGTTATTGTTTTTGTTGTTTTAATTCAGTGTTGTTATATATATAAAAGTAGCATGCTTTACAATTCATAATACACATAAAGAGTTTTTTAAAGGTCCCAACTTTCTCCGAGATGTTCACCTTCCAGAGCCCTTAATGCTCATCCAGACCAGCCTTTCCCTAATCCTGATTAAGCAATAAGGCATCAAATGCCCAGAGAGGAAACCAAGTTGCTCAAGATGATACAACCACTCAGGGCTGGCCCAAGACTAGAAAATGTCCCCTGTCCAGGTCCTCTTCTATTAGTGGAGATGGCAAGTGCTGGAGTCTGAAGGGGCTCCAGTTCTATAAAGCTAGCCATCTAAATGTCCCCATAGAGCTAGTAAACTATGAAATGTGGCCCATCTCCTCCCTTGACAAGCATAACTTCCTAACAATGCAGCAGGCCAGCTTCTGTGCTAGAAATCTTGGATTTCTCTGGGTACCCAGAATGTGATACACAAGGGAGATGCAAGCTCCAGAGGGGCACGTGCCGTTGGCCCTGCAAGAAACAGATGGAAGATGGCCAGAGCTGACTCCTCTAACTTGTGGTCCAGCAGGACCTCAGGGTCAGATTTAAGAGACTTCTCCTACCCTGATTCCTAGTCCTGGACATTTTTCTGTATTACAACACTCCCTTCTGCATAATGCAATGTACCTATAACCCTATTTTACTCCAAATAACAATTATTACTCCTGACAGGGGAAGGACTTCTTGGGTATAAGGAAATAGCAAAATAGAGTTGAAGTTCTAATTTCCTTGTTGTGCTCAGATCTCATTGCTGCCCTACATTTTCTCCTTTCACTCCACAAACACACATTCTGAAACAGAGACACACACACACTGAGACACACACATGCACGCATACACACGCACACCTGGACAACCCTATAGATGGTCAAGAATCCCATATAAGACACAATGGTCACTCTCTTCCCTGTCATTTGTTTGTTTGTTGTGAGTCACTTGAACTCCACTGATTTGCATGTTGTTTTCATAAATTTGCATAGCGCATTGAAGAGGTCCTCTCTCTGCGGCATCTCTGCTGTGGAAATGTGGCCAGTTCTCCCCATGCCACAAGGCAATCAAAGGAAGGCTTTATTTCCACATACATTTATTACAATGAAGCTTTTGAATGCTACAGACATAGAAGGATTTTCTTTTAATTAAAGTACCAGTGTGAGGAACTTTACTAAAGCCATCCCTTTCTTACTGTGGTCAATGGGCAACTAAGAATGATGAGAGCAGGTAGCCAGGGAGGTGCAGAATGTCCAGCTCTGGGAGGGATATTTTTATTTATTTTTTCTTTCTTTTTTTATTTATAATAGTAGTATGTATTACAATTCACAATGCACATATATAGCATCTCTTTACATACAACTGTTTGTATACAAAGTATATAAGTACAATTCAGATCTTCAATCATGCACTTAGTGGGAGGGATATTTTTAAATGATCCATCAGGGGGCGGCCTCAAGAAATCCTCTCAGCCACTTCTGTCCTCTGAGCCTCTGCAATCCTGCTCCCCTAGTGGCTTCCACACCAGAGTTCCCACAGGGATGGTGCCAGGAACACTGGGGACCCCTGTCCATCTGGCTTGGCTCAGGACTCCCCTCTCCACAGCGAGGCTGGGAAAACTGAGTGGACTATTTATATGTCTGTTTTAGTTTCATTTTTGGAATAATGGCCACACTGTACATGACCACCTGATTCTAATCACTCAAAAGAATTTCTAAAAAGGGTTTTTTCAGCCCCATACATGAAAGTGATATTATGAGTCCTGTTGAGAATTGAATCATATGTGCACAGCCCTCATGGTCTCTTACGTAATGGCCTTGCCTGTGTGCAGTCCTTCCTTCCCCCAATCTCACAAGTCATCCATTTACCTTGGGTGTGTTCTTTTTGCCCTCCAACACTGAGCTATTCAAAGAATGAAAAGACAAGAGAGAGGGGTGAGGGATGGGGCCCCAATCCTCATTGGTTCTCCAGCCACCACGTAAGGAATGGCCAAAAGGGAAAAGAGAAGAAATGAAAGGTTACCCATAGAAAAGAGGGAGGAACCTAACAGAAGAAAAACATAAAGCGAGTGGTCTTTCTCCAGGCCAGTACTCTCGAAGCCAACGTGGTGTGAGGGCTGTGGATTGCAACTCCTTTCCTGTGAAGGAGTGGGAAACCCACAGGCCTGGGACTCAAGCTGACATGGGCAACTTGTGGCTGTGCGGTCTTGGCCAACTTGTCTAGGCTTCAAGATTAGGATAGCAATACTGTAACATTTCACTCAGGAAGAGGAAATTATTTACTATATTGTTTTTTAGAGAAATCCTTATTGCATGTATGCAACTGCTTCCTTCATGGTTTCCATTGCCTCTCATGAAGTAACCAGAAAAGGAGTTCAATTGCAGTGTATTTTTTTGTTCCATTATGTTCTTTTTTATCAGTCCACAAACATTTCTGGACATTCCACTGTATATGCAACCCGCATTATATAAACTACAATGTACAAATGTACCCACCACCCTGCCCATTCCAGGTCTTCCAAGTCCCAACAACCCTTCACCATTGGTTGCTAAGTTTCCATCAAACTTCTGGCTGAGGCCATCGTGGTGAGCAAGCATAAGAGTGGAGCCTCTATTTTCAGGTCATTCACTTGAATTTTGAATCTTTGTGAATCACAAGAATATCTATGCAGAGTAATATATCCCATCATATGATATGATATCCTAATTCTAAAGACAGCAATTCAACTGCTCCTGTCAGGTCTCCAACCATCTCCATCCATGTTCTAGTGGCACCCCGTCCTCCACAGAAAATCTTAGCTAAGCTTCTCCAGAAATCTTCACCATGGCTGATTTTAGGACTGTCAGCAAAAGAGACTCTACAAAAAAGTTCAATGTAGGTAAAATTCCTATTTTCCTTTTGCTCTATTATTTGGCCACTGGCCTGGACGAAATCAGCAATCCAGGTGCTGGACACCCTTTTACTTGCTTTTCACAAACATGTATCCAGTATAGTAGTTTGTAGAAGTATGTTTGCAAATGCAAAGTGTGATAATAAAAAGACAAATTCTTTAACAAGGCCTCTGGCCTTGAGCTGGAGCTTCACAGAGTTGTCTACATTTCTAAGATAAGGAAAGTTACCAGTTGTACTCCATGATAACAGCTGGCAGGGGGAGGAAAGAAAGGGGAGAAGAAGCTCTCCCCTTCTCAGGTGTTGTCCTTGAAGGGTTAACTTGCCCAGGACAGTGAAAGAAAAATCTGCTTTTATGTGAACTTCTGTAAACTGTAAACTTCTGAGCCCCTCCCCTTACATGCTGGGTATAAAGTTCTGAAACTACCTGAACTCAGGGTTCAGGGGATTAATTGATTGCAGTGAGAGCTGTACCCTCTGAACCTGGAAGCAGCCAAATAAAACTATTTCCTGCTATCTTCGGTGCCTTGCCTTCTCTATCTCTACAACAATGTGACAAAATCCAAGGGACACTTCTCTGATCTCATTTAATTTGGTTGTTTAACCAATTTACCACTTCCTCTTTCTTTTTTTTAATAATATTTTTTAGTTGTAGATGGAAGCAATACCTTTATTTTATTTATTTTTATGTTGTGCTGAGGATCAAACCCAGTGCCTTGCACGTGCTAGGCAAGTGCTCTACCATTGAGCTACAACCCTAGCCCCATACCACTTCCTCTTCCTAAGCACATTCTCTTTTCTTGGTTCTCCTCACACCGTTCTCTCTTTTCTTCACTTCAACGGCTTTTGTCTTTTTTTCTTCTGTTGCCTCTACCTCCCCTTTCAGTTTCACAGGTTAATATTCCTCAGAGTTTGGCTCTATCTACCCTTCTTTTTTTCCTTCCTCTTTCTTTTCTTGTTTTCCTCTTCCTTTCTCTCTCTTCTTCCTTCCTTTTTTCATCCACCTATATGCTCTTCCTGGCTATATGCTCTCATTCCCAACGTTTAACTCCATGGAGTTAAAACTCTTTAATCACTCCATGCTATGGTTTAGGCAAAAGCTCATGAATGAGAGAGTGCAAGAATTTTCAGAGGTGAAATGATTAGATTATAAGAGATGTAAGCTAATCAGTGAATTAATCCACTGCTAATGAGTATCAAATTTACAACCACAGATCATCAGAGATCTTTATTTATAAATCCAACTGCCTTCACCTGGATATCTCAAATGTTTCTCTGGTTGAACATATTTAACATTACCAGAACATAAACCTTGATCCCTGGTCCCCAAACTTGCTTATCCACCTCCACATATCTTCCCTATGGAACCTCCCAGCATCTGGAGCCAAGACCATGGGGTCATTCTTGACTCTTCACCTTCCTGCAAACCCACCATTCAATCTACTAGCAAATCCTATCAAGTTAACCTGAAAAATATGTCATGAGCCTGTCTAGCTCCACCATTACCCTGCCAGTCCACACCACCATTGTCTCTCACCTGGGTCTACTTTATACTTCCCAACTGGTGTCTTTCTTTCCATTTTTGTTCCCAACTAAACTCAATTCATTCTCCACATAGTAATAAAGTAAATTATAACATATCAGATCAATATCAAACACAAATCAGATCATGTCATTCCTCTGCTTAAAACTCTTTAATCACTTTCTGTTAAGGTTTAGGCCAAAAAACTCATGAGACAGTGCAAGAATTTTCAGAGGTGAAGTTATTCTATTATAAAAGATGTAAGCTAATCAGTGAATTAGTCCACTGATATTGATTAATTGGGCAGTAACTGTAGGCAGATGGAGTGTGGCTGGAGAAGGTGGGTCGCTGGGGGTGAACTTTGGGCTTTATATTTTGTCCCTGGTGAAGCAGAACTCTCTCTCTCTTCTTAGTTGTTGCCATTGCTGCTTTCCTCCTCCACACTCTCTGCCATGATGTTCGCCTCACCTTAAGCTGTCTTAGCTTTTTCACTACTGTTACTAAAAGGACCCAACCAGAACAACTGTAGAGGGGGAGAAGTTTATTTAAGGGCTCATGGTTTTAGAGCTGGCCATAGAAGGCCAGCTCCAATCCTTGGGGCTCAAGGTAAAGTTGAATATCATGGTGGAAGAGTGTGGCAGAAGAAAGCAGCTCACATCATGATCGGAAAGCAGAGAGACACTCCTCTCTCCTGTTACAAAATATATAGACCCCAAAGCCATGCACCCCCAATTCCTACCTCCAGCCACACCCTTCCTGCCTCTAGTTACCACTCAATTGATCCCACCAGGTATGAATTCACTGGTTAGGTTAAGGTTATAATCCAATCATTTCTCCTCCAAACCTTCTTGCATTGTCTCACACTTGAGCTTTGGCGGGGACATCACATCTAAACCATAACAGGCTCAGAGTGATGGAGTCAACCAACTGTGGACTGAACCTCTGAAACCATGAGCCAAAATAAACTTTTCCTCTCCTATGCTGTTCTTGTCAGGTTTCTTGGGTAACAGTGACAAAATAGCTGGCTAAAGCACCTTCTATTTCACATGGAATCTTGTTTCTTTACCACAGACTCTTGGGCCCTGTCCAGTCCACCTCATCTCATGCCAGGCTTTCCCCTTACTCGGTGATATCTAGTCACAACAGTCCTCTCTTAGTTCTAAACATGTGTCCAACTCCTTCCTGATTCAGCATCTTTCCTACTTTTACTCCTTTGCACTTAAGTTAAATGCCGTATCCTGGAGAGGACTTCTCCCAACAACCCCATTTTGAAGATTATTTTCCTCAGTTTTATTACTTCCTATCTTGGCTTTTTATTCGTTCCTTTTTTAAACTTGTCTTGATTCTAATTATTTCTTCCTACTGAAAAAGTTTTTGATGAAACTTGTTTCTCTTGTGATCTTCAGTAAAATATGAGCCCCGTGAAGGGAAGAATGGACTGTGATTATCATATTCCTCCTAACACATCCCCACCGCTCAGCACTATGGGAAAAAAAAAAATGAAGAAAGAAATGAGGAATCAGAATCTCTGTAATATTATCCAGATTTATCCTAATCATTTTCCTCAAATCACATTTCCAGTTTGACTTTAAGACTTGGGGATTGAGGAAGTAGCTCAGCAGTAGAGTGCTTGCCTGACATGTTCAAGGCTCTGGGTTTGATCCCCAGCATTATGAGAAGAAGGAGGAGGAGGAAGGGAAAGGAGAGAGGAAGAGGAAGAGGAAGAAGATGACAATGAATCAGGATATACTTGAGACATCTGTTTCTGTAGAAACTTCTAAATAGCCATCTTTGGTAGATTCAAGTCCATTTTAGGCCACACTCACATGGAGAAGAAACAGACACCCAGGAAAATGACCAAAGTTGAAATACTGCATGTGTAATTTGGCTTTTTTATGAAAAAGTGTTCCCAAAGAGATATAAATAAAGATAACCACCAACCTAACATTTAATTAACTTAAAAAGAGCAAATATTGTGTAAATTAGGATACTTACCAGGTAAAACGATACACTTTAAGTAATAACTCAAGGATAATAAATATAAATGAGTATTGTCCAAGGAAAACCAGAATAAGATGTTCTAACATTAAAAGAAGTCTTCATTCATGATGTGGTTCAAATCTTCCTAGAATTTGCAATAAAAAGTTAATATATTAGATTATCATAAATTATATTTAAATGGTGTGGACTAATAGCATATTCCACAAATTATTACCTTTTTATCTATCATTATGATCTATTTTGTATGACAACAAGTCAGTGGGTAAGGGAACACAGAGTTAAATATGTTGGAATCCAAAAGGGTTTTTGTGGGGGAGAATTTGATAGATATCTTTGAGGAGATGGAAGAAGATTTGTAGTCACTTGATGGATGATTTTTTGATAAATCAATAAAATAATAATTAAAGTTTACTGGGTCTTTATCAGACGCCATATCAACTGCAAAATGCACTTAACATTTCTAAACAAAAAGAATCCTCAGAACACCTCCAGGAATATTTAGTATTAGTCTCATTTTGCAGAGAAGGTCTTCAAGGTTCAGAGGATTAAACAAATTGCCCAAGATCATAAAATGAGCAGCAAAACTGGGCTCACACACAAATGGGCTTTTTTCTGAGGCCCATATTCTTAGCCACTGCTTGACTCCTTATGTTCCCAACTTCCTTCTTTAGTTGCAGTTTAGAGGTCTCACTCCTGTCCACACTGGGTAAGCTTCTTCCTGCTGGAACATGCTCCTTTATGTGCTCAGAGGAAACACTAACAAGGATCACAGGTTTCTGTGTGTGGAGGGCTGCCTGTCTTGTACCTGTCTAGAGGAAATGAACCATACAGTGTTATGGCTGAAAGGGATCTTGGATGGCCCATGGTCCGGCCTCCTTATTTGCACATGAGAAAATCAGAGAAGTGAATGAACTTCCCTAAAATCACAGAGCCTCACAGTTAAAAGCCAGAACCCAAACCCAGGTCTCCTGATTCCCAGTCCAGTATGCAGTGATATAGAAGAAATATTCAGAATATAGAATCTTTAGAAAAAATTTCCCATGTAAATATTTTAGAGATGATTTACTAATAAAATAAAAACATTTATTTTACAACAAATAATAATATTTACAAAAACAATGTAAATACAGCCTGGGGTACACTGTCAGGCTTGGAATTAGCTCCATGGTCCCAAGGAAGGTCATGTAGCACATGCACAGGACGCTGGCTGCCACACACTGGGGACCTGGCAGCCATCCCTAGATTGTGTCTGCATTTTCCTGGAGTGGCAGAGTTCAGGTTGCACAGCTGCAGGGAATTGTCTCCCGCCTTGACCCTTCCATTTGCCCATCTCTGAACCATCAGCAGGATGTTCTGGGCTTGCCCGGGATGTTCCTGGCTTCCACATCTCCTTCACTCTCTTTACTCTCAGCTGAGACCCCAACTTTTCATGAGGAAAGACCAGCCCATCTCAGTCCGTGAAACAAGCAGGGCCATTAGTGGACCTGGGAAGGCCAGATAGGACACACACAGCCAGGTGCCACCTTAGTCTATCCTGCTGCTGATCCCAGAGTCCAACCCTGGCCTCACTGATGAATGGGCTCCTGCTCTCCTCCTGAGACCAAAGTCCCACCCCAGTCCCCTACTCCAGGAACCTGGCCCCCATCTTTGTCCTCATGACTGGGTCGCTCATGATAATCAACTGTTAGGACCAGACTTAGGAATGTTTAGAGGCCTTAAATACTCTAAATAGCATGCAGTTTCTTTACTTCCTCCCCTTTTTCCTCCATCCAATTTAAAATTTAAAAAAATACTATGTCATAAAATAAAGTTTTGGAAATGGTAAAAAAAAAATGTACATAGATACTAATGTTAAAATACCTTCTTCCTAGATATTCTCACTTCCTCTCTCTCTCTCTCTCTCTCTCTCTCTCTCTCCCTGCCTCCCTCCCTCTATCTGTCATGTGTGACGTGTACCCTTGGTTTGCGGAGGCCAAATTGCCCAGCTGTGAACATTTCTCCCTTGTCATACAGCACAACTTACCTTTCTCAGAAGCCCTGGAGGAAGGGACAATGGATTGGAACAGAGTTTCTCTTTCTGGTTCTGGTGTTCTTTGTGGGGACTCGTGCCACATGCTTTTTTTTTTTTTTTTTTTTTAACATCATCCTGTTCCTCTACCAGGCAGTTTCACTTCCACTGTCCACCTCGGGTGGCTTCCAAGTGGAGGGCTGGCAGTGACACACTGGCACCTTCCCATTAAGGGCTTTCCCAGGCGCTTCAGACATGATTTCCCAATGAGGAATGGGGTCTAGGTCCTTCCTCCTTGAAGGCTTACTCCAGAACCCTCTTGAGCTCTGGTGAGTTTTGGGTTACAGCACCACAGTGAACTCTCCTATCATCAGTCACCCAGAGCTGCACCCTCGCCAATGAGGTCTGGACCCCAACTGGATGGGAGTGGGTGTTCTTCCTGGAGAGCTCTAGCTCAGCTCTAGGGACAGTGGTTGCTCTGTGTATATGTTATTCTTCTATTTTTTGGCATTCTTTTTACCTTTTACTAACTTACATGTTACTCCAATCTCTTGTTGATAATTCTTTATATTCAACTTTTTCTATTCAAATTCCTTTATGTTTTCTGTCTCCTGATTGGACTCTGATGGATATGAAATTAGCTTCAAAAGTAGTAGCAAGAGATGGGCCTGGAAAGAGGATTTGGCCATTTACATATTATTGCACTTGTGTGCAACATCGAGCTGCTTGCCAAGGGAAACGGAGTGCTAGTGAACCAGGATGTGCAGCATCACGACAGTTAGTCAAGTTGTCACCTGTAGTTGATTGTGGATGGAGTGCCAACTGAAGCAAGTGCCATGGGAGCCGAGGTGGCTGCTGCACTTGGTCATTATGACAATAATGGTGGCTACAAGGGCCGTGGCATGGGATGGACTTTTGCAGGCTTGAGCACTTCCAGAAAGAAAACAATAAGCTTGGATTCTTCAACTCCCAGCTCAAGTCACAATGTGAGAACCGGAAAGCCTTTATGACATTCCTGCCATCGCCTCTGTGAGGACACAACCAGAACCTCCATAGGTCTTGGCAGCTTCACCTTTCAGGTGACTATTGCCTTTCCTGGTACCTCTGAAGTATGCTCAAGTCTTAGCTTGTATTCAGAATTAACTAACTCTTGAATTAACCATGTGAAAAAATTACACTTAGTAGATTAACAAAAATGAGAACCTTAATATAACACCACAAACATGTCTACGTTTTAGAAGGGACCAAGTGATGATGCAGGGCTGCTGCCACCCCAGCCAGTTACAAGCATCTTATCCATCAGAACCCCATGTTTCCATCCTGCATAGGGAGGGAGGAAGTGCGGGATACAACCAGGAGAATCTTGTGAGGTCTGGTCAATTATGAACTTGCACCTGTGCACAATCCCCTTCTCTTGACTTGAGGGGCAATGATAGGGTTTTTAGCTTTGCTTTGTCTTTTGATCTTATATTCAGTTAATCTAGGATTAGAAAGAAAGAGAGCAGTTTTGTTGCAAAAATCCAGGACCTGGAGCTTTTAATTTAGTGCATGAATACTGAGGACCCAACCTTCCAGAGATTGAGAAGGCATATGAAGAATGAGGAAGAAAAGCCATTGAAGGAGCTGACATTAAGAAGGTGGGTAATTTAACTTCAGAGCTGCGTGGCTTGCCTGTGATGCATGTGACCTGGGTGTGTGACACTGAGGAATGACAACATGGTGAGGTTGCCTGACAGAGAGATGCTGAATGATTGCAGCAGTGTGGGCTAGAGGCAGCTAGCACAAACATGACCATGCCAGGGCTGCACTTTATCACCTAGACCATCTGCTGGTCGGTTTAGAAAGCAGAGGACCATTTGCTAAGTGACAAACTGATGTCACGTTATTCTAATGTTCAACATAAGAAGAGCTCTGCCAAGCAGCAGACAATAACAACAGACTATTTTGTCGCTTTTCATCAAGCAATTTGTGTGATGTTTTCAGTCCCTTAAGTATTATTCTTGCATTATGTTTATACTTTGATAGCATCTGCAGAACAGGAAATGTGTCCCTAAATATTGGATGTCATTTTAAGTAAATTGTTGTTCATTAAACCCATTGTAGACACTGTTTTGCCTGAATTTGTTTTAGCAGCTGTCGGGGATTCTCCGTAACTCCTTCCACCTCTCCTCTTCTTAAACCCCTCACATACATTACCACAAACACCTGACAGTTGATGGGTGCATCTCATGATGGTGTCCCTGGCTTGGGCTTCAACCTGGAGTCCCAGATATGTGGTCTGCACTTCTGAAAACAGAAGCCAAGTGCCTAGAAATGCCACTGGCCCCATACATGCCTTTATCTTCGTGTTTGAGACGTATATGCTTACTCTGCTGTAAAGAATGACCATTGAAGGGCTGGGGCTATGGTACAGCGAGTACAGCACTCGTCTAGCGTGTGTGAGGCCCTGGGTTCGAACCTCAGCAGCACATAAATAAAATAAAGGTATTGTGTCCACCTACAACTAAAAAAAAAAAAAAAAAAAAAAAAAAAAAAAAAACATGACCATTGCTTCAAGAGGGGCTGGCTCTTCCTCAGTGTTCCTACTGATACCTCCACTGATCACACACATTTACACACAAATCACAATTCCTTATGCAGAATGCTTTGCTTTATCTCCTCCACAATTTACCACTGTCTTTGTTGTTGAGACATCTACGTGTAGCTTATAATACCAGATTTATAAGTGGATGAACTGTTGTGTTTAACCAAATGTGCAAGCATGTCTTCTCAGTACCAATTGCTAATGTTCCCTGAGCTCTTTCTACTGGCTAGGCACCATGCTAAGTTACTGTGGAAGACCATGTCAAAAAACCCCAGGGAATTCCTATAAGGGAAATGCCATTCATGTTTTCATTTTATAAATGGGAAAAGTAGGGAGGAGAGGAATGACTTAGTCCATTTTCTGCTGCTCTAACATAATGCCACAGATAGGGAAATATAAATAAAAAGAAATTTATCTCTCATAGTTCTGGAGATTTTGAAGTCTAAGATCAAAGGGCCACATTTGTTAAGGGCCTTTTTGCGGCATCATAGCATGAAAGAGGGCTTATATGGTGAGAGAACGTGAGCAGGTGGAGAAGGAGCATGAGAACATAATGGAGAAACATCACATCTTTGTAATGAAGGCAGTTCTCCTCTAACCACTCTACTCCTTCCATAGCCCATTTTATGCATGTGAAGCCTCTTAAAGGTCACACCACTCAGTACCATCACAGTGGCAATTAAATTTCAGCATGAGCTTTGGAGGGGAATTCAAACCATAGCAAAGGATTTATTAACATCCCCAGTGTTGCACAGCTAGCAAATGGCTGAGCTGGAATTTAAATTGAGGGATCTGAATCCAGCACTTATATGCTCATAACTACTAAGATCCCTCCCATGTAGTTCTGCAATATCCTAGGATATTCAAACTTCACCAGGCTTTCAATTTCATTTGTAACATTTACAGTGTTGAATGATGATTTATAAAATTGGTAAAAGGATGAATTCTACTAATCTCACATAGTCAATGTCATGCAGCTTTAGAAGCAGGAACATGGGAAGATATGACTGTGGTAAGTCCTACAAATGCCCTCAGCTGAGCCACATTGTCTTACTTAGACTACCGTCTTCTCTCTGCTTCTGTTTGTCAGGAGAAGCCTCTTTGCTTAAAACAACATGGATCAGAACAAATACAAAAAAAAAAAAATCTTCCAAGTAAGACCTACATGTGGGTCTGATTTAGAACCAAGATCTGGGCCAGGAATGGTGGCACACACAGTCCCAGTGACTAGGGAGGCTGAGACAGGAGAATTGCAAGTTCAAGGTCAACTGAGTGAGGCCCTGTCTCAAAATAAAAAATAAAACAGGCTGGGGATGTAGCTCAGTGACAGAGTGCCCCTGGTTTCAATATCTAGTACTGCAAAGAAAAAAAAAAAATAGACAAGATATTGTCTATATTGGGTTGCATGCAAAAAATTCTCAGGAGTAGATTTACCTTAACAGTGATTGTTTAGTATTTTATTCTTACTGCTAGACATTTAGGCAGGTAGGGGCAGATCCTCAACAAAACCATTATTTACTGCAAGAGCCAGCCAACTTTCATGTAAAGGGTCCTTTATAAATATTTGAGGCTTTGTGGTCTGTGTGGCCATAACTACTCAACTTTGCCATGTGGAGCAAAACAGCCATTGACGATGTGTAAACAAAAGGGCACAAGGGGCTGGGTTCCAATAAAATTTTATTTATGATACGAAATTTTGGAGATCATATAATTTTCAGGTATCCTGGATTATTACTCTTCTTTTGATCTTTTTTCAATTACTTAAAAGTGTAAAAAACCATTCTTGACACAGTGGCCATAAAAAACCATCCCATGCTATCAGGACACCAGCAACTGATCGGCATAGAAGGGATCCATCCCTGTGCAAAGTCTACTCAGCTCTCCCAAGGGCTGTGTAAACCACCCTGAGGCACAATGTTTGGCACACGATGCTTGCTGGAGGAGGGGTAGTCTGTGGATCTCCTTTTTTTGTGCCACAGAGAGCGTCTTTCTACAGAGTAAACATCCTGTACTTGGGTGAGCAAGAAAAAGTTCATGGTAGGAAGACATGCTCTTGCCCCCTGCAATCCCTGGAGTCAATATCCATGACAGTGTGAATCGCAGGGTTGTCACCTGTCAGACTGTTTGCATGAATCATAGATGATATTAATGGGCATCTTTGCAAAAGCTTCCCATGCAATTTGCCAAGAAATAATCCTCACACCAACGACAGCAATTAGCAATAAATATTCCCTTTCATTCCTTTTTAAAAACTGATGGGTGTTTTACAGTTTAGTTATCTTTTCCTGAAAAACAGGTAGACGTGGGTAATCTATATGTTGATCTCGCGTTTTTATTCACTGCTTCCGAGAATTCCCACCAAAGGTGTCTTGTAGTGAAGGGGGAAGCTTCCTGTTCTCTCCTAGCAAGTGGCAGAGGGAGAAGATTCACACGTGTTAGGCAGAAGCTGGCAACTCTGCTGGTGCCTTCCCACAGGCCTGCCCTTACTAATTTAGGGCATGGAACAACTCACTTTCAACTTCCAGGACCGTCGTGGCATTGCTTGAGAGTTTTCCCTGAAAGCATGTCCTATGGAGCACACTGGAAATGTGGGGAGCCAACGTCCCCCAAAAGCAGCACTCGCCTGAATACCAGGGATTGGTGTATAAACACCCCCACCTCCTCAGCCTCAGGTGGGATAGGCAAACGTCCTACCTGGCTCCCAGGGTTAAGTTCCCATTGCCCTGGGCGGTACCTGGGTTGGTGACACATTTTCACTGGATGCCTTCTCTCCCACCTCCCTTTCTCACTCCCCTATCGTACCTTTTTTAAAAAATCCCCTTTTAATACCTTTTTAGGTACAAATAACTTATTGCCTTTCCCCCAATAAGTTAGTTGTCCTCAAATCCATGAATTGGGATCTGTTTCTGGGGGACCCAATCTAAGACTCTAACAAACACTAAAGCCGGGCTGCGTGGTCAAGCGTGGCCAAGGGCCATGGTTTCCTCAGCTCACTTTATGGCAGCCTGATGTACCAGGGGAAGGAGGAACAAATTCAAAAGGTTCGGAAAATTTGTTCTGTGTTTTCCCGGGAGAGAGAAACCGCAAGGCCCAACACAGCCTGACTTTATCTCCTATTCCCCTCTACTTGGATGGCTCCATCCCAGCCACTCTGCCCCTGAAACACGCCTGGCCCAGTCCTGCCCCAGCACCACGGCTCTCGGTTACCCTGACTGGAATGTTCTTCCCCAGGCTTTTTTCTTCATCTCTTTCCAGAAGGCTTTGTTCCAATGTCACTCTCTTACTGAGGCCTTCCTGAACCACCTGTGTAAATTACCACCACCCCACCTACCCAGACACTCCCCACTCCCCTTATTTTCTCCATAGCACTATCACTGTTCAGCATGGCCTACTCAGGCCTGGTCTCAGGGAAATTGCTGGGCATCAAGAAGAGCTCATATCCAGTTATGTTATAATTGATCCCCTCCCCCCGATTTTTAATAATTCTACATTGTTTTTGCTTCAGAATTTTGTTTAACTCAATAAATTTATATACAGAGAAATTATCTTTAAATTATTCTAGTAGATTTTATAGTAAAATTTAGACTCTAGCAGAATTATTAATTGTTATAACCTGTGTAGGAGGCACAGCCACTTACTAACGTATAGCCTTGAGCAAGTTCCTGGCTCTCAGATTCTGCATCTGTGAAATGGGAACACTAATGCCCACATTACAGAATTTTGTAAAAGTTAAATGAGATAAGTTGGGTGAGCATACCTAGCAAGTGAGTAAGTGGTGGGCCCTCACTCAATGATGGCTATGCTTTAATTGTTCAGAGACATTTTCATAGATGCCTCAGCCCTTGTAGCCTTGCCATCTCTTAGAGATTATCATGAGACTCAGCAGAAAGCTCAAATATCTTCTCAAATCTCAAAGTCTTGACAAGGACCCTCAGACATTCTTTTTACTCGCTGAAAGATTATCTGCCTCAGGGACCCATTAGATCTGCCAGGCCCTGCCCTGCTTCTCTGAAGATGATCACTAGAACTTTTAGTTCAGCTGCAGATCTTGATGCAAACTGTAACACAGGTTTTTTTTCCCTGTACATTCCATATTATTGTTTACTCAATAATATTGCTGTGTCTCATTTTACTGTCCACTTACGTAACTTAGATACATTGGCGTACGCGAGGAATAACAGACTTAAGGCATTTTGAGGAAATAATCAAAAGGGCTTGGTAACTGAACTTGAGGTACAAAGAGGAGAGTGTATCTACTACAGTTCCTTGTAAACCACAGAAACTGACCCAAAAAAAATAATAATAATACAGAAACAAAAAAAAAAAAAAATTGATAGTGAAAAAACTTGGATTGCTCAGAGAACCTAAGGTAAAGTTAAAATAACCAAATCCTGTCACAGGAACTGAAAGCCAGTTTCTTCAGGACTCTGTCAGTAGGATGACTTCAGTCCATGTTAGTAATTTAATGACTGCATGTGAGACTCTAATTTTGGATTTCCAGCCAGAATGACTAAAACAATGACCATGCTATTAGTCAAACTTAGAGACTCGAGAAAAATAAATTGCTGTTTAAAGGGTCACTTTCCTTCCTGAGCCAGAGATTTCTGGACTTTCCTATCCTATAATGCTAAGAGTTAACAAGTTGAAGTCTTATTATTTGATATTTTCTGTCTTTCAACCTAGTTGTTTTAGATTGGATTCTCCCAGAATCATACTCTGAAACAAGGCTTTGGATATAACTGATTTGTCAGGGATGTACCTAGGAAGCATCAGGAAGGAAGTAAAGTGAGATAGGGAAGGGACAAAAGTCAAGACTCTCATTTCAGCTGCAGATCTTGGTGAGCATTCTAATACAGATGCTTCTCTGGATTTTCCATATGTATTAGTTCATGAGAAGATTGTCACTATGGGCAACAGGGAATCAGCACCCTAGGGACCTCTGGAAGATGGGAGAGAATCCACCTCAGAAGTGTCCCACCTAAGAATGAGGAAAGTGGGGTGCTTATCTACCAACTTTCCTTGGTCAGTGGTGAAGGTTGATTTTGGGGCTGTCTGCTTCTGATCTGCTCCAGATGGCCTGAACATGCTCCCAACCCACAAATGTCATAGGCAGAGCAGCAGGAGCTATAGGGAAAAGTGCCACATAAGGGTGCAGGGGATAACAAGGCATTTTGAGCAGGGCATCAGTAGCACCCACTATTCCTGGTGTCTTCAACAGTTGTCTTTTCATAGCATTTTCACCTTGCAGCCACCATAGTGTTCTACCAGAAGAGCCCCACCAAGCGAATACTAGTGTGATGTTCACAAGCAATACTATAGCTCCTCCAACTGTTCTGGCCAACTTCAAGGTCTTTCATTTGCTTGCATTCTGTGGCTTCTCGTTTGTATCACTCCTGGCTCCAGTGCTTCCTTTCCAAATGGCATTTTTGCACCACTGTCCACAGATAGCCACCATTCTCCCCTCTCACTGCAATACACAGGGTAGATGGAGTGGGAAAGGATTAAAGTTTAAGTTAGAAGCATGCAAACTGTTGGGACCTTATACTGTCTGCCTAGGGGGTGGAAAAGCTCTGGCTTTCTGGCTGCTTGCCACATTATCACGCCCTGTTACCTGACCTAGGCTAAGCAGGGGGCGTGGCTGTGAGAACCAGAACCGCCCTGCTGGTCACTGACTGGCTGTGGCCCACTATAAATCATCGTGCACCCCTTCAATAAATGAGCTCCTGCATTGACTGATTGGACTCCCCAGCGTGACCCTGTGTCTGTCTGACAGGCGGGGGAGGGGACGCTGGCGACTCTTGTCCTCTCCGCCTGTATACGCCAGGTAGGCTACCCCAGCCCTTCTCTGCCTGTCAGAAAGGGACTCCTTTTGAGCCCAAAAGGGGGGTGGCTAAAGATCTTGGCCCCTTAATGTAAGTTCGCGACACAAACCATGCTGAAAATTCCAGCTGAGGCT
Organism: Tamias sibiricus; assembly: GCA_025594165.1. Taxonomy (NCBI): domain Eukaryota; kingdom Metazoa; phylum Chordata; class Mammalia; order Rodentia; family Sciuridae; genus Tamias; species Tamias sibiricus. The sequence goes on along the minus strand of CM046662.1, from coordinate 120,345,169 downwards.
GTGGCTCCTGCTCAGTAGAAAACTCAGCTTTCAGGAGAACTGATGCTCATTTTGGTGAGCCAGTGGTGGCAAAGGTTTTACCCTGATTTTGCATTCATGGCCTTTGGAAGGTCCCAGATGGCATCTTGCCTCTGCTCTATGAATCTCAAACCAAGACTAAGCATGATGAGGGCAAACTACATGGTATCACGTTGTGTCAAGATGGATCCATGAGCTCACAATGAATCCATTGATTATCTGTCTTGGGGGACATTAGTTCATCTGCTCCACTCCACCAGCCAGGTCCTGCCCTGCTTCTTCAAAGGCAGTCACTTGGACTCTCATTTCAGCTGCAGATCTTGATGGGGACTCTAATATTTCTCTGTACATTCCATACATATTAGTTATTATTCAATCACATTGCTGTCTATAACTTTATTGTCCACATACATAACATATATACATTGAGAGAATAATAATAACTAAGACACATGGAGTATATCCCATCTCCCTTTCCTTACCTAGGTAAGTGATCTTTCATATCTAATTTGTACCATTACATATGTGAGAGAAAAAATGAAATAAAGTCAATATTGATATCTTCTATTTATTTAATAATCTAATACAAGAATTTAAAAAATGGTGGCAGTCATAGCCTAAAATGTATATGTATTTAGGAGATGCTATACTATCTTAAAATCCTTTACAGTTTAATAAAAACCTAATTATGGGCTTTAATAGCTTCTCTGAGATACGCATTCCTCCCTAACCCCCTCTATCCCTATATGTCCTGGCCTAGGCCTTCCACCCCAGGGATATGACTTTGTTCTGTTCCCTACACGTGCTGTCTGCATGTTACCTACGTCTTTAAAAAGTCATTCCCTCTAACTTGAGCACCTGATCCCATTTGATCCCTCTAAATGGCCTGTTCACACCATATGCCTTCAGTCTCTGGGCAGACAACACAGATGAGACACGTGTCAGCTTAGACAGCACAGGTTTAATTCCAGCTTTGTTCTTCATTAACTGAATGACCTTAAACCAGTTACTTAAAACACCAAGTCTGTTTTTTCATCTATAAAATGAAACCAAACTACCCACTTCCTAGCATCATTTACTTCCCATCTCCTAATCCCCAGGCACATTCTAATGCTTTCCCCCTTTGCCATTAAATCAAAGATCCTACTTTTTTAGTTGTGAATGTAAATAAAAAATTAGCATCATAAAATATGTGTTCTCCCAGCCATTACTTGAGAGGAGATTTGCATATCTCATGCTAAAGAGAATCAATTTCCAAAGTAAATGCTGGTCTTCTTCCTGATTATGTGCCTTGCTTTTACTCCAGAAATCCTACTAAGTTGGTGGTTTATTTATGAATTAAAAGTTATTAAACTTACAAGGAGTCTGTATGGTGTGTGTGTGGGGGGGGTGCACACGTGAGCACGCATGCATTAGTCAGTTTTCCATTATTGTGACAAAATACTTGAGATAACCAACTAAAGAGGAGGAAAGGTTTATTTGGGCTCATAATTTCAGAGGTTTCAGTCCATGGTTACTTGGTCTTATTGCTTTGGGCCTATGGTGGCAAGTGCATCGTGGTGGGAGCATGTAATAAAGGAGACCTATTCACCTCTTGACAGCCAGGAACCAAAGAGAAAGCAAGGAAGAGGCCAGGGTCCCAATGTCCCCTCAAAGGGTTTTGTCTCCAATGACCTAACATCCTTCACTAGACACTGCCTCTTAAAGGTTCTACCTCCTCCCAGTAGCACCATGGGCTAGAACCAAGTCTTCAATACATGATTCTTTGAGGGCTGGGGATATAGCTCAGTCAGTAGAAGCTTGCCTCATATGCACAAGGACCTGGGTTCAATCCCCAGCACCATGTGCACACACACACACACACACACACACAAAAGATCCAACTATAGCTATGTCTATACACACACACACACACATATGTATACACAAATACATATTTGTATATGCTGGACAGAACTGGTTAAGACCACAAGAAGTTCAACATCTATAAGCAATGCTATAAAAACTTAGGCAGGCCAGGATGCTCACTTAGAAACAATATAGCATTGCAAAGGAGGAAGAGACCTGTTTTTCTTGGCAACTCTTGCTTACTAAGGAACCACCAAGCCAAGGGAAAGGGAACCATAGTTGTGGGGAGTGACAGCATGGTAGTGAAGGTAGCTTCTGATGCTGACCCCCAAGATTATGGAATAGCCCCTCTGGATTTCTTCTTTTTCTGTGAGAATTAATTCCAGGTTTGGGGTGTTCCTTGGAGACCCCTAAGGTCTTCATAGCAGCCATCACATCATTTGTCACTCCTCTTCATGATGGACCAAATTTATAGCCAGATACAGTAGCAACCCCTGCTTATTGAGGCCCAATTGGGTGCCACAGCTCTACAGATTCTTACATTAAATTGTGGGACTCATCATTTTCACATTATGGCCCACAAAGGCATTGGTAACATTTTCACAGAACACTGGTATAAATGGACAAGGCTATCTGGCTATAGGTAACCGGCACAGAGGCCAAGCCACTCTAGGAGGGAACCCTGAGGTTTGAAAGGACACTATCTCAACTCACCTTTTTCCCCTTTACAATGTACAAGTGTGCCATGGTTCTGAAAGATTACTTTATTTACTCTCCACAATAATACCTAGAGGTAAACATAAGGATATTTCTTCTCAAGTTCATGTAACTTAGTAAAGGATAAATTGAGGATATAAATCTAGTGTGTCTGATTCCATGCTACTTCATCACTGTCATGAATCGGCCTGCTTTTATAGTTGACAATGCTGATTTGTTTAGTTTTAAAGTTGTGAGTTGTGGTCTTGCTAAAATGGGGGAAGACCTAGGTTCTGATGGTCAAGCTGGCACCTTTATCAGGTATCCATGAGAGATGTTCCTATGTGTTTTCACATGTGAATCTGAAAATATCAGTCCTATGCTCCTTAGAGAAGCCCAAGGAGAAAAGTAGGTTGACCATCCAAAGGTGGCATCAGTCCTAAGGGACTAGAGGTCAAGGAAAATTATGAGGCGGCAAGACCAAAGTCAAGAAAGTGTCAAAGCAGCAGGTGAAACCATCCCCTAAGCCAGGTATTCTCGAACTTGAATTTGTTACAATCACCTGCATGGTGTGCTTGAACAAAGATCTCAAAATTTCAGACTCAGTAGATCTGAGGCAGATCTGAGGATTTGTGTTTCTAATAAATGCCCAGGAGATGCTGATGCCACTCATCAAGGGCCAGTTGCCTTAGTCAAAAAGTAAATGCCACTGCTTTTTATGGAGGGCTACAATTTTGTTAGGGGCAGAAAAGAAATTAAAGAACAGACATCTCAAATGTTACAATTCTTTTTTTTTTTTTTTTTTGTACCAGGGATTGAACTCAGGGATGCTCAACCACTGAGCCACATCCCCAGCCCTTTTTTGTATTTTATTAGAGACAGGGTCTCACTGAGTTGCTAAGTGCCTCACCATTGCTGAGGCTGGCTTTGAACTCATGATGCTCCTGCCTCAGCCTCCCAAGTGCTGGGATTACAGGCGTGCGCCACAGAACCCGACATCAAATGTTACAATTCTTTGTCCCCAGCTACTTAACACTAAAGTTACTTGAGTTAAGGGCAGAACTTGTTGGGAATGACTTCATCTGATGTCCATGCCTAAACAGCACTTGCTCTCAGCTGTTACCTGGCATCCCAATTTCCCGCATCCCAGCACCTTGACAATCTCCTAGCTAAGGTGAACTTAGAAAAAAACTGGAGGAGCAAACACTTCAAACCATTGGTGTGTTTAACTTTTGATATTTTTGCCAAGAATCTAGTATTCTTCTAGTCCTGCATTGTTTTAACCCAAAGCATAGAAATGCAGTTGTAATTTGCAAAAAAAAAAAAAAAAAAAAAAAAAAAAGCAATGCCCCCCCAATCTACAATATCCCCAGTCAACTAAAAATAGAATGCCAGATATGAAATCGTTTGGTTTTGGGAGTTTTTGTTTGTTTGTTTTATTGTTTTTTGTACTGGGGATTGAACCCTGGAGCACTTAACCACTCAGCCACATCCTCAGCCCTTTTTTATATTTTATTCAGAGACAGGGTCTCACCAAGTTGCTTAGGGTCTTGCTCCATTGCTGAAGCTGGCCTTGAACTTGCAATTCTCCTGCTTCAGCCTCCTGAGATTTTTATGAGTTCTGGGATTACTCATGCAATGATACAATTACAATGATGTATGATTTTGAATCTTATAAGGGCCACTGTCCCTTGGCCACCATTTCTTTCCTCCTTGTCCCTCAAGTATAGCTAACACATTAACTGGACACCTACTGGTGCTTCTTCAAGCTATTTTGATCCCTGTCTGGCTTCTTCAAGCCCTATTGAAGAGCTTATCGAGCAATTCATATCTGAATTTGAGGGATCCTCTTTTAACTTATCCTCCTTCAAGAAGAAATTGAATTTCTTCTGGAGCAGGTTCGTTGCTTGTTTAGAAGGATACAGGTAAGGCACAGGTGATTGTGCATTTATCCCTGAACTTTAAAGAAGACATAGATCTCAAAAGAAAATATATCTTTTAATCCCTCTACAGCTATTCTTCCTTTTAGTAAATAACTGGCATTTAAAAGAAACCATTATTGAACATGCCTCCTGAGCCCTTTTGTACTTGTGATAAAGAACTTTTCAGAGGATGGGTCCCATTGTGAGTATTTAACAAAAAGTCATATTTAGTCAAAATAGACAATTATTTTCCTGTCTTCTTAAGCTTTGTTCACCAGAAGCAAATTCAACACAATACCAAAATGCAATTGTAAGGCCCCTACTCCATTTCAGGCTCTGAGCACTCCCGTCAAAATCCATGTTTGAAAGAAGGTGGTCCAGAGAGCATCCTGAAGAGAGCACTTGGTGGCACCTTGAAGGATCCCTAATTAGGAAGGGCTGTTGCAGCTGGCTGGAAGCCATAAGTTCCACCTGATATGTATGTGACGCACCTGTAGGCACCCGAAAAGCTGAAGGTATATAACCGGGTGAAAGCGGTCCGAGTTAGGAGGAGAACAGAGAATTCAGCCAGTCGGGCAGTCACTCGGTCGGTCAGAAGAATCAGAGCGGCCAGAACGTAGGCAGAGCGGTTACAGAAGAGAAACCAGATAGAAGACAGAAGAGAAACCAGATAGAAGAAGTAATGACTGGTCAGAGTTAGGCCGAGGCTCCTGAGGAAGACAGAAGTAAAAGTAGTAAAAGCTATACTCTGCCTCCGAGAGTTTTTCCTCCCGGTTTTCGGTACCAGGCAGCTTACAAATGGTGGTCCGTCCGGGCTCGGCAGGCAGAGAAGAAAAGCTAAGAAATAAGGAGAGCAACGAAAAAGCATAGCCTCAGACTCAGTTGAGACCAGCAAAAAGAGTAGTAAACAAGAGAGCATAGCCTCTGACTCAGTTGAGGCCAGTTAAGAATTAAGCTGAAGCAGAGTAGCCAGCGAAAAGCCGAAGCGAGCCGGCCAAAAGCCATAAAAAATATAGAGAAAAAAGCCTTGAGCTTTAGTATAAAGAAAAAAGCCATGAGCTTAAAAGAAAATAGAGAATTAAATAGCATGGTAAAAAAACATGCAGAAAAAAAGCCATTGAGCTTTGGCAAGAAAGCCATAAAGAAAAATAAAGAAGAGGAAAAATAGAGAAAAAGCCTTGAGCTTTAGTATAAAGAAAAAAGCATGAGCTTAAAAGAAAATAGAGAATTAAATAGCATGGTAAAAACCATGCAGAAAAAAAGCCATTGAGCTTTGGCAAGAAAGCCATAAAGAAAAATAAAGAAGAGGAAAAAAAAAAAAAAGTCAAAGCCGCTTATGCAATTGTGCTTAACTAAGTGCGTTAGCTGCTCCTCAGCAGTAGGCTTCCTTAAAAGCCGCAGCACCTCCTCAAAAAGGGCTCAAATATCCACCCTTTCAAAAATAAAAGGTGAAAAGCTAGGTAGGGAAAATAAAAGAAAATAGAGAAAATAAAATAGAGAAAATAGAAAGCACCTTTTTAAACTAAAGGGAAGGAATATGAAGGAGCCCTAATTAGGAAGGGCTGTTGCAGCTAGCTGGAAGCCATAAGTTCCACCTGAACCAGGTGAAAGCGGTCCGAGTGAGGAGAACGGAGAATTCAGTCAGTCCGGGCAGTCACTCGGTCGGTCAGAAGAATCAGAGCGGCCAGAACGTAGGCAGAGCGGTTACAGAAGAGAAACCAGATAGAAGACAGAAGAGAAACCAGATAGAAGAAGTAATGACTGGTCAGAGTTAGGCCGAGACTCCTGAGGAAGACAGAAGACAGAAGAAAGAAGAAGGAAGAAAGAAGAGAGAAGAAAGAAGCTCTAATCTTTCTCTAAGCTAAGCTCTATCTTTCTTTCTCTCTACAAGAAGAAAAGCTCGCTTTAATCTTTCTCTCTAAAAATCTTTCTTTCCCTCTCTAAGCTCTAAGAAAGTAGAAGTAAAAGTAGTAAAAGCTTAACTCTGCCCCCGAGAGTTTTTATCCCGGTTTACGGTACCAGGCAGCTTACAGCACCTTCCAATGGCACCTGCCTATTCAGAAGAGAGCAGGTGATGAAGTTTGAAGGATCCCAACACCCACCTCCACCATAACCAATTAGTTGGTACCAAGGGGAAAATTACATCGTAACAAAAGTGACTAAAAATAAAATAAATAAAAGGAAAATACGAGTAATCAAAAAAGAAATATATAGGACCTACATCAAGAAAATATTAAAGTTTACTGGGAACTATAAACAAAGATTTTGGTATAAAGATAAACTAATAATGTTCCTAAGTGGAAAAACTGAATAAAGTAAAAATTCTATTTAATAAATAGCAATGAGATTGATAGGGTGGAGGTTTCCAGAACAGAGGGAAGTTGATAAAACTATACAAAAATTTATTCAGAGAAATAACCAGGAGAATATGAAGAGGGAAACCAGCTTATCTCATACCATATCTGTTAATGAATCAGAACCATTAAAACCGTGGGGCTGACGCAAGACACAATCAAAGGACAGGTCTGTACAGACTGCTCTACGCCAAAGCCAATATAAGTAGATTTTCAACAATGCTTTTATGAAAATTGTCAATTTCCAAAAAAAATTCAAATTCTATTCTTACATCATGACATATGCCAGAACAAATTTCACTTGTGATATCATCAAGAAGAAAATATATGTGAGTACTTGATAAAGTGGGGACTCTAAATGCAAAAGATAAAAATAAAACAGTAAGATATCAATAAATATATAATTTCTTGCAATGCACAAACATTAAAATTGTATAGTTCAAGAATCATTCATTACTACCATGCCATGGTACCTAAAATTTCATTCTTTATTTTAGAATAATTCATCAAGAATAAAAATCCAGGCCTTTCCTGTTGAAACACAAACCCTCAGAAGTTAGAGATGCATCACATGGCAGTATCTGTTGTAAATATTTTGAAGAATTTCTATTCTAATTTGTCAATAGCAACGGCCCTGAAATCCCCTCCAGTGTGCCCACTCCAATGCCTGCCCCAACATTCTTCTTTATCACCCCAGGATCCAGCAACTAAAGGCTTAATACCTGGCACAGAAAGGGCCATTGGCAATTACCAAGAATACAAGCAACAACAAATGTTGGCAAGGATGTGGGGGGAAAGTTTCACTCATACATTGCTGGTGGGACTGCAAATTGGTGCAAACACTATGGAAAGCAGTATGGAGATTCCTCAGAAAACTTGGAAAGGAACAACCATTTTACCCAGCTATCCCACTTCTTGGCTTATACCCAAAGGACTTAAAAATCAGCATACAACAGTGATGCCACCACATCAATGTTTATAGCAGCTCAATTCACCATACCAAAACAATGGAACCAACCCAGGTGCCCTTCAATAGATTAATGGATAAAGAAACTGTGGCATATATACACAATGGAATATTATTTGACCTTAAGGAAGAATGAAATTATGGCATTTGCCTGTAAATGGATGGAACTGGAGAATATGATGCTAAACAAAATAAGCCAATCCCAAAGAACCAAAGGCCAAATGTTTTCTCTGATATGTGAATGCTAATTCACAACGGTGTGGGGGGCTAGGGAAGAATAGAGGTACTTTGGATTAAAGAGAAGGGAGTGAAGGGAGGGAAAGGGCTTGCGGGTAAGAAGGATAGTAGAATGAATCGGACATTATTACCCTATGGACATATATGATTACATGACCAGTATAACTCTACATCATGTACAACCAGAAGAATGAGAAGTCACACTCTATTTATGTATGATGTGTCAAAATGCATTCTACTGTCATGTATAAAAAATTAGAGCAAATAAAAAAATAAAAGAGTATTGTTTAAAAAAATTTAAAACTCCAGGAAGAAGCAGAAATTAAAAAAAGAAAGAAAGGGCCATTGGGATGTGAAGTCTCCCCAAGTCTCCGTTCTGATTTGCCAGTGTCTATACCAAGTCAACTGCTATATCTTAGGGGTCCTGTCCCAAATTATGCTGTGATCAAGGTTTGGTTGTATAGGAGCCACTAAGTTGCAAAGAAAATAGGGCCCTGAAAGCATAAGTGAAAGGCAGATATATTTTGGTGCAAAGAGAAAGGGCAGGTCTTAGCCAGCAGACTATCAGGAGTGACTATGGCATCCAAAGGGCAACCTGGTAATTCCTTATCTGTAGGTGAAGCCCAGAGAGAAGGAAAAAGATGAGAAAAGGCACATTGAGAATTCCTGAGATTAGGCCTCTCCAATTTCATCATTTGACCAATGGCTAACCAGGTAACTGGGTCAATTTGTATCTTACCTATAGCAGCACTTCATCCTGGGAAAATTAAAGTGACACCATGTCAAGAAGCCACAGTCATCCCAAAGATGCTGAGTGAAACAGAGAAGACACCAAGTGTGGTGGTGGTGTTAGTCAATCAGACCTTCCCAGTTTGTTCTGATAGGAGATACTGAAGGTAGGAGGTGATGGGCACCAGCAATGTTAAATGTATTCCCTGCCTTGCACAGGGAAGGCCTTCATAAAGATAATTGCCCCACCCAAAATGCCATAGCACCCCACTGAGAATCACCAAGGGGGAAGTTCCATGCTGTTCTGCTTTTACAAATCTTGAGGGCTGAGGGTTGATATTTCTTTTTAGCTGAAGTTGGAGGGGAGCATTTCTTCAATACAAAATAATAGAGTTTGAAAAGTTGGGGTTTTACGTCAAAGCATTTTTTTTTAACTTTCTTTGGTGTTAAAGAAAAAGATTCTAATAATGACATTTTGTGCCAAGAGTCATTAGACCAGAGTATCTGCCTGAAGCAAAATTTTATGGCCAAGTTATGAACCTGCAAACAGAACCTTAACCATTGTGATAGGAGCTGACTGTAGTAATAAAAAATGAATTTGTTAAATAAAATATGTTTATAATTCACTGGGCTCGGAATCAGGTAGGTGGAAAGAAGCCTCCAGTGAGTCGTTATGATTTTGCAAAATAGTCAAAAGAGCAGTTCGCTCTGCAGGCAGGTAGAGGAGTGCGCGCCCCTGTTGTCATTATTGCAGTGTGCGATTTCATTTATTCATGGGGTGCCAGGGATGTGTGGCCCTTTTGAGCTGCTAAAGCACAGTGGACAAAAGCAAGAAAATGAAATCTTGGCCTTAAAGAGACTGCAATTGAAATGTGCGAGCAAGTCCAGTTTGGCTGATGACAAGAAATGCTGGAAGAACATTAATGCTATGAACTTTTTGCCGATCCTGGTGGGTTGAAGCAATGATTTTGAAGGAGGGGGAGGGGAAGAGGATGTAGATTCATTTGGAAGTTATTCAAGGTTATGTGAAAGAAAACAAGCCGAACCAGGAAGGAAGGATCTCCCTGGGGCGTAAAGACAAGAACCAAACAAAGGAAGAAGCAAGGCTTAATGTTGCAGAGCACAGAAATCAGAAGTTCTTTTACTATAGGGAAAGAGAAAATCTTGGTTAATGTAGAAGAGGAAAAACTAGGTATAGCTTTCCCCACAGATGAATGGCCCATGCCATCATCCATAAAGGAAATGGGGATCAAACTGGTTGGGGGAGGCAGAAAACAACGCTTCGAAACCGAGGAAAGCTTGAACTTTCCAAACACTGTAAATGTTTCTAATTTCAGTCTGTTTGCCATCAAAGCACATATAAAAAGGCAAAGAGAAGGAGGTTTATAGCTGATGCATGTGCCCCCAAATTCATATTTTGAAGCCTTAACTCCCAGTACCTCAGAATGTGACTGTATGTGGAGATAGAGCCTTTAAAGGGATGATTATGTTAAAATGAGAGTGGGTCCTGGTTCGATCTGACTGGTGTTCCTATGGCAAGAGGAGGCTTGGTCATACAGATACCAGGGATGCACACTCATGGAGGGAAGACCACGCAATGAGATGGGTCACCTACAAGCCAAGAAGAGAGGCTTGGGGAAAAATCCAAACCTTGACCTCAAACTTCCAGCCTCAAGAACTGGAAGACAATAGGTAAATGTCTATTGTTTAAGCCACCCCATTCTGTGGCATTTTGTTACAGCAGCCTGAGAAAAAGAGGGACATTAAAAACATGAAAGAAAAAAAGAAAAAGGAAGGAGGAAGGAAGAAAGAAGCTCCCATTAGTAGTTTAGAAATGACATAGAAAATGGTTTTGTGGCCTTAGAAATCATTTTATAGGGAAGAATACAGAAGGCCAAATTACCATGCAAAGACCTAATCAGCTGCAGCACTACCATTAGAACTCAGGTCCCTTGACAGTGAAGCACGGGCTCTCTCGCATCACTCACCCTCATGGCCAGCTCCCCAGTGTGGCCTCAATGGGGCACAGTTGAGAGCTGCCTCCACTTTGAGTCTCCACCCATTCACCTGCTGTAACCAGACCAATCTTTCTGAAATCCAAGTATCACCTTCATGTTCTCATAAACTCAACAGCCACTCTCTGTCCTGAAGTTCAAGTTCAAACTCCTCCACAGATTTACTCCTTTGCCTGGAAGTCATTATTTCAGGCCCCCAAGCAGGGCTGGGCTCGCTCTTCCTTCCAGATCTCTTGGTGCTGGCCTTGGATCTGGAGCACCCCTGCCCTGCCTCACCCCTGGTTCTTTGGATGATAAGTGCCTTCTCACTTTTCAGGCTTTTTGATGTCCTTTAGGGATCTTGGCTCCTGCTAACAGAATAGCTCAGAATGAGCTTCCTGTGCCCTGTATTTCCCCTGCTGAGTTACTGTTCATACACTGCAGCTGAGACTCCAATAGGTGATAAGCTGGCCAAGGACAAAAACCAGGTTTTCTCATGCTTAATAAATTCCAGTTGATTGAATTATGTATTTTGGAAAGGTTACATTTGCACTGCCTCAAATTTCAGCAGACAATGTTAATGAGGCTGGCCCATTGTGTCCATGTAGATGCTTAGTCGGTATCAGCTGAAAGAATGGGAAAACAAGTTCATGACACACACTCTCTGGGGTGGATGCTGGACAGTGGGCACAGTGTAGTGCCTCACTCTTTGCCCATCTTGCCCATCCTCACCCAACACTGTGTGAGATCATGGACCATGGGATGGGGACCTTCTCTGGGGGTCATCTAGGAAATGAGCCTGTTGAAAAAGGAATTTAAAAACCCCTAGGGAAAGGGAGAAAAGACAAATTTAGCTTCTGGAACAGGTATTGCCAGGACTGGTCTGGAACCTGTCCATGTCAGGGTGTGCAGACAATAGACAACAGTCCCAGAGAGCAGCAGCAGCTGAGACCCTTTTGGAAAAGAGTTCAGATCTTGCCAAAGCCCTAAGGCACTGAGAGGCTAGGTGACCTGCTAAAGAGAGTAAAGGTATCGAGGTAGGTGGGTGGGCCCGGGAATTCGAACCTGGAAAATGTGGCTGCAGGCTCCGTGCTGCTAACCTCTATGGAACACTGTGGTATTTCCCGAATTCTCACTGCTGGTGAGAAGTGGTAGTTGAGGGTCCTAGACTCAGTCTTCCCCCCTGAAGCTGTGGAGTCTTTGCTCTGCCTTCTTGCACATTAGCGCTGTTGGAGGGGTCAAGCAGGCCCTTTCAAGAAGGAAAGGTTTTTCTCTCTGCAAATCTGGATTCCTACCAGTGGAATGTCACCAGTCAGAATAGGCAGGTGGCAAATTTAAGCAATTAGTGAAAATCAGGACTCACAGTCTTGAGAATAATTAATGTTGTCTTCTAATCTCTTTCCTCTGGGGGAAACTTTGCATATTGCTTAAAAGAAATGTCATCTACGCCTCACTGTTTCCAGAACCTGACTGTGAGGAGCAGCACGTTTCTTTCAGAGTTCTGCAAATGCATAGTTTAAGGGGCCTTTTCCTCAGCTACCAGCCAAGTTCACACATTTCCCTGCAGATATGGCACTACATAAGTCACTGTCATGGTAGAATTGCCAGGAATGGTCAAGGTGAGAGGTCAAGGTGTGATTGCACAGTGAGAGGAAACTTCCTGTCCTCTGTCACCCCCATTGTTCTATGTTGCCAGCAGACCCCTAAAGGACAGTGATGGGGGGACCAACAGAAGGATACAGCACAAACATCTTGAGGAAATACAAAGAGCTTCATGGAAATGATGCCACTTGACATAGAGTGAAGAGTGGGAAGGATATTCACAGGAAGGCAGAGGCTGTGGGAAGAGGAAAGAGCAAGGGAAAGAGAAAAAAACATAGGGAACAGACCAGGCAGAGATGATTCGCTGTGTGTTGGCATTCTGTTTTGCTTTTGATGCTGGGCATTGAACCCAGGTAAGCATGTGTGCTACCTCTGAGCTACACCCCCAGCTCCCCAGCCCTTAGTGTTGGATTTCCTAAGAAGAGAGTTGCAGAAAAACTGCAAAGGGAGTCTGGAGCTATTTTATATTGAACTATTAGGCCAACCGAAGAAATAGGTTTAATTAGAGGATCGTGGAAAATGTCTGAGGAGAGACTCACAAGGTGTTATTATCTTACAACTGGAAAGCATCTGAAGGGTGGTCCAGGTCCCTGACTGTACTACTAAGGAAGCAGAAGAGAAAGAGGCTGTGGGCAAGGTTGGCCCAGAGCTAAGGCCAAGTCCCTTCCTCACAGCCCAGTGCTCTCCAGATCCATCACCTCCTCTTTGCCAATCCTCTAGTCATGTCTGACTACACCACACCTGAGTGGCATTAGCTGTGGTGACTGTTTGTTTTGTATTTAAATCACACTCCCACCCCACTACCACTTCACAAATGGGGCTTGCTCACATGGTCAGGCGGTAGCAAGAAAGCTTCCATACTTAGGATGCTTAGCATGACTCAAGTCCTGAGCAAACACCTTGCATATATTCTCTCGTTTAATCTTCATGACATCTCCATAGTATTAATATAATTAATAATATATTATAATGTATTCTGTCCATATTAATTGGTCAAGCACTTTGCAAAAGATCTCACAACCAGAAAAAGCTGAGGCTAGGAGGCTGTAGGAGTTCCCTTTGTTTCTGTTTTTTTTATTTGAAGTGGTTGTATATATAACAGTAGCATGCATTACAATTAGTAATACACATATAGAACACCTTTTTACATATCACTGTTTGTATACAAAGTATATTCATACTATTCATGTCTTTGTTTCTGTTTTTGCTTTATTTTGTTTTTTTCTTCAAACCAAGTTCCTTCCACTATGCTAAGCACACGTCCCACCTGGGCATGTGGTGATGCCCAGCATCCCTTGAAACCCATGACATCAACAGAGGTAGCTATAACTGCACATTTTGCACAGACAGAACACCAGTCATCCCTGACCATGGTAGCCACGGTAGGGTGCTGACCCACACCTGGCTGGCTCACACTTCCTTAGGACATCTCTGCAAGTACTGCCCTGGTGATGCCGCCTTACTCTGATCAGGGAAAAGAGTAAAACTCCCTTTTTTTTTTTTTTTTTTTGCCAGATACAGTTCACCTCCCTTTCTTCTGGTTAGAGAGATGTCTCATTATATGTGCATTTTAGCTTGAGGAAAACAAACTATGTGTGCTGGCCAAACAAGAAACTGTGAAGGCTGGAGAAAGAGAAGGTGAGACAGAGACAGAGAGAATGAGATTTCCTTCTACCATCCTATTCGATGGTTATGTATCCTAATGTGGGACTGAGAGGGAAGGCACAAAACCACCATCCTTCACTCTGTCTCCATCCAGGTTGCCTTTCATGGTGGCAGCATAGCACCACATGGAGTTACTCTAGATTTAAAAATCTCTGCTTCATACAACATAACCTCTCAGTTCAAAACAACTTTAATTGTTGCTGAATGGAAGAAAGGAGTGGGTTGTTTCAATGCTGGAAGAAACACTGGTTGTGTTTTCCCTTCTCCAACATGATGGACTCCTAAAGAATTTTCAAGAGTAATGTGTGCCATACGATACATTTGCTTTGCATTCAGCCTTGAACCCTAACTTCCAGTATGATGTAATTCCACTCTCTGTTCAAATTATTATGGAGAACACCCTCCTGCTTTTCATCTTTCCAATATAGCCTCTTGCTTTTTGCTCTTAAAGTCCAGTGCTACAAGGTGTGCATGGTGGTGGGGAAGTGGGATAATGGAAGGGCTGGCCAAGGTTCAGGGTGTATGGGTTCCTTAGTGGGAAGATGGGATCCCAATCCAGCCCCATTCTTCATTAACTCTACCTGCATTTCCTAAGCACCTACTTATAAGCCATATTGTACACTAGAAACTATATGCAGAATTGTGAGCTACTGAGGGACTTGGTAAAGTTTTATTATGAAAGGAAACACAAAGTAGTTATTTTCTTTATCTCATACAAGGGGTGCCACAGGTTACATTATCATTTTCATTACAATGCTCACTTTGTGCAATTAAATGCCCTTTAATCTTAGGTACCTTAAAGTCTGTGGAAGCCCTAATCTCTAATGTGTTGGTGTGTGGAAGTGGGGACTTTGGAAGGTAATTAGATTTAGATGAGGCCATGAGGGTGGGGCCCCCCATGATGGAATTAGTGAAGAGGAACAAATCAGATGCCTCCTCCCATATGAAAGACCATGTGAGAACACAGAGTGAACATCTGTGAGCTGGGAATAGGGCCCCTCACGAGCGCTGGATGAGCCAGCACATTGATCTTGGATCTGCTGGCCTCCAGAACTGTGAGCAACAAATGTCTACTGTTTAAAGCTACTCAGTCTATGATATTTTGTTCCAGCAGTTCAAAATGAATAAGACATAGTTGAACTGGGGTTCTTCCAAGATCTTTATGTTGTAGGTATCTGGTAGAGATTGAATCTTAAGTTATGAATGCCAGAAACAGACATTTTAAGGGTTGCAGCAGAATTTGAGGGTGGAAAATGGAATTTACTTGTGGACGAAATGACACTCTTGGAAGAACCATGTGAATGGTCTGGGCTGTCAGTTCCTCTAGGGAGGAGGGGAGGTGTGGACTCATATCACCCATCTCCACTGAAATTCTCTCTCTGCGTTCTAGCTCAGAACCTCTCCTGTGCTCCACAAATTATTTTATGGACTGGATATGAATGGTCAGCTAAGATTCATAAAGGAGTTCTTATGTACCTCCTTGCAAGTCCTCCTCGAGTGGGTTATCATCTTACTTTGGAAAGTTGAAGTGAT
The DNA here is from genome assembly GCA_025594165.1 of Tamias sibiricus. NCBI lineage: Eukaryota > Metazoa > Chordata > Mammalia > Rodentia > Sciuridae > Tamias > Tamias sibiricus. The sequence continues at coordinate 120,329,604 of CM046662.1, read as the reverse complement.
TTTTTACTTTGTACTTATTAGAGATTCACAAGACTTGCAAAAATTATGAGGAGCAAATGACATGCAACTATAGTCACAGCACTGGGAGGCTGGAACAGGAAGGTCACTTGAACTCAGGAGTTTAAGGCCAGCCTGGGCAACATAGTGAGACCACAGCTCAAACAACAAAAACAAAAATCAAAAAAACTTATATCAGCCTGTGAGAACATATGGCACAACTATAGTATATGAATAAATTGATAATACTGACATAATACAATTTATCAGGCTATAGATTAAGTCTTCATTTTAACATTTTGTTTATCTGAAATAATTGAAGACCAGATAGTTTGGCTAGGGACCACCCTCCCCCCACCCGCCACCCCTCCACCTCAATTTGAGCCTGAGAGAATGAGAGAGCCTCCAAGGCACCTGCTGCAGAGGTCACAGAGACAGCATGAAGTACTTGGGCACTGAGGATAGACACATGACACTGTGTCTGCACAGGGGCAGAGCAGGCAGGGTGTGGCATTAGCTTCCACTTTCAGGAAGGGCGACAAAGGAATTCTTAGATATAGATAGCAACCCAGATTGTGGCCTCTTCCCCCCACGCAATAAGGTACATCTGCATCTGCTCCAGGGGCATGAACCTAATGACAGAGGATGGGCACGAATAAACCTGCCTAGGGATTCTCTGATGAATCTTGAGAAAGGGGTTGACCTAACAGAAAGAACTGCCTGGTTAAAATCATTATGACTAAGTTAAAATATGCACTTTGCCCCCGAGATCCCCAGACACCGCTTTCTGTTGGATCAGAAATCTAAACTTTGGTCTTCCATAAAAGTTCCCTACTTCCTCCTTTTCTATCACCCCATGCATGAGCTAAGAGGAAACTGATCATTCCTATGGAAAAGGTGCATATCTGCTGACAGTGTGGTCCCTTCAGCAAAATAGCTGGATCTCTACCCTATTACCCTGTAGAAGGTACCAGTTTTTAAGCCTCACACTCACAACCAAGGTTTTGGATGAACATTTAAATTCATTATTCTTGAATGTGAGCAGATATTAAAGTTCTTGGATATTGAAGGAAAGACTCTAATGTGAAAGACAGAGCCTAAAACAATCAGAAAAACCTTGTAATCATTACCTTTGGCTAATAAGAGAAGATTGCATATCCATGAAATAAAACAGGATACCCAAGTCTGAGAATAAGAAAGAGTTTGGGGAAATTAAAAATGTTACAGCAAACATTTAAAATCCATAGGTAGATTGAACTGCAAAGTTGAGAAAAAAGAATTTTAATGTAAGACAAAATAAGAAAATTAATCAATTCAATGAGGTCCAAAATCCTCCACATCACCCTCTTGCCCCCAAATCCTCCAGTGGTTTCCTGCCTTACTAATGTAAAAGACTAACTCTTGCATGCACAATGGCCTCCATGGTCTGGTGCCTATCATCTCTCCAATCTCATCCCATGACTTCACCCCTCACTTGCTTGCTTCACTCTGGCTCCACTTGAGATGCTCCAGTAGGTGTGCTCCCACTTCAAGGCACTGCTCTGACTGGTTCCTCTGTCTAGAATACCTTTCTAACAGCCAGGAAGGAGGAGGAGGTCCTTGGGAATCCAGCATTTTTTCTGCAAGGAACCCATCAGGGAGGGCTGCCCACCCCAGGCTGATGCCTCAGCTACAGAATAATAAGCATAGTCACCTGGGCATTAACTCCACCTCTCGGGACCAGGGGCTGCTGAATGTCCTACCTGAGAATTCAAGACAAGCTGCAATTAAGAGGACAAAACATATGACCAAAACTGAGCTGAAATCAAACTCTCAGAAAATAACCAGTGGACCCCTCTCTCCTATTTTGCCATGATGTTCTTTATCATATACAGAAACCCTTAGGCATAGAACTCTCCAGATTAAAAGCATCTTATCTACCAAAAATAATTGTATATATTCCTTTGTTTAGCACTTGATGTCTTCCATAATGTATACCCAGCCTCCCTTTCTTGACTTCTCTCTGACAGCTCTGCTGCCTTGCACTTGTCTAGTTCCTGCTTTCTGAGCATCTTTCAGCACCTGTCTTTTTCTATCTTCATACCTTAGTTCATCTGTTTCTCCCATCTGGAATACGTCCACATCTACTACAATCCTATATTCATTGTCAAGGCTCATCTTAACAGGCATGAATCTATTGCTGGCCAACAAGATGTGACTTCCCCCTCTTTTGAATTTCATTTGAGCATCTCTTCTGGAATTCACCTAACCTCACCTACATGTTAGCTACGTTTGTCATATCTAAGACCGCCCTGTAGACTGAGTGTTCTTCCAAAAATGAAGGTGAAGTTTGGATCACTTTTACAATGATGCCAGGCAATGTTCTGCCCTTAGTACTGAACTCAAGATTCCTGAAATGAAGTTCTGTTTGCGGAGCTGTTTGAAAGACAATATCCAACCATACCTTTTCTTCTTGACTATTTGGAAGCATCAGTCATTCACTATGAATGTAGTACATGTGTAAAGTAAATGCTAGACCAGAAAGAGCAAAGTGAAAAGTCAGAATATTTTCCTTAAACATCCAGATTTTCATATTCCCTCAGAAAACTGAAAAACCTAATGACCCTGGACATTCCCTCAAAGCCAACATCAGAAATGACAAATTCACTGCTGTCCTCTTTGGATGGGGCTTGCCTGCCACCCTGTTCCACAGTCCTCTGGGGCTGCCTCCTCTACTTATGTCACCCACTGAGCCCTCCAGGTGTTTGAATTTGCAAGCCCTGGTCTAAGTCATGTTTGGCCTTTGCCATTTCAAAATAATCTAGTATTTGATGTTGCTCAGAACAAAAATTCTGCACTTACAGCGTTGCAAGTCATTTTTTCAAAAAACACACTCCTCAATGATTTCCTGATGTACTTCTCCTTTCTGAAAAGGTATCTCCACGCAGCTTTAGAAATTGTAAATCAGAAGCACACAAAGGCAGCATGAAAGTCACTTCAATGAATATAAAAATAAAACAAAATTGTAACATGTGAAAATGTCAAACCCTCATTAAAATACTAGAAATGTCATTGAATAAAAGAGGCTTGGAGAATCACATGGTTAAATTGAGATGCCGAGGAACCATATGCACAGATTTTTAACACAAAATCAAGAGAGAAAACTGAACTGGGAACTGCAAGGAAAATGATTCTGCCATATGTACCCCAAAATATAGTAAATAAACAATGAGCAGAGATATGTTTTTATTCTTTGCATACAACAGCAGGTCCCCAGAGCTGTGCTACAAGTCAACAGTGTGGATTATATGGAGAAAAAGAATTCTCTTTATTAAGCATGAAGAACAAAATCCTCCACAAATGTCTTCTTTAATAGAAATCACCTTCACTGCTAATTTGAAATTTGGAGCAATAGCCTTTTATTAAACTATTTACAAATAGCATTTTATATGTGAGAATATATCATCATAAATCAAGTACAGACTATTGCATTAGCCTCAAATAGACTCAGTTAGAGAACCTCAGTAGAGATTTTAAATGCCCTTCCTTCCAATTGTACCCATAATTCCTTGCAATGCAACTTAATTTGGATATTGAGTCTTTCATAAAAGTTCTATCTTGACTAACTCGGATAACACTGTTATGAAATTTAAATGAAAAACCAAACCATGGCAAGGGGAAAAATTAATAGGGAGAGTCAAGGGACTCCAGACACATCTTCAAGTGAAAATAGAAAATATATGGAATGTCAATAAAGAAGTGAGACAGCAAAGCAGGTTCCTATGTTTAAGGTGCATATCAAGTGCATTCTCACGAATGATGATCTCCTGGCTTGAGTAAACAGAATGGAGACATGGAAAACACATCTATAGCATGGAAGAGTGGCAGGAAGTCATTTGAAACCAAATTACAATTGAATTTTCACGATTACCTTTGAGTGACTATTTCTATCCAGGTGATATAACTTAAAAGGTAAGAACACAGGACTTGACACTGAATTTCCTGGTGATAGAGAGAGGTTTCTCTTTGTCCCTGTATTTCCCTGTCTGAAAATTGACAATGACAGTATTTACATGATATGGCTGATGTGGTGCTAATATGTGCCACGCACTTAGGGTAATGTGGTTACACACAAGCTTCACATTAGCCCCAAGGCAGTCCGATACATTGAAGATCTAAATAGACATCAAACTTGACAACAAGGACATTCAGTCTGTTAACTTATTCCCTTTGAAATCAGGAACTTACATGGAACCAAATCATAAAACAAAAATTCAACATTCTTGAGCAAGAAAATAAAAAAAGATCTCAAAAAAATCAAATGATCCATTTCATACCTTAACTAATCTAAAACTATTGGGTCAGGATAAAATCAGAAACATTCAAACGCTTTCCAAAATGAAGTAAAATTGTTAAGTTAGATGAGGTTCCCTGGAAGTGAAATGAAATGGGCAAATAATTATAAGTTGAATGACTTTGTTTCAATGACAAACTGCTAGCTCTGTTGTTTCCACTATCTGCACTCCAAAGTTTTTCTGTCAGCCTCCACATTCCAGCTTTTCCATATGGTATTTGCCATAGCCGTATTTACTCAGCCGTGTTTATCTTTGCCTTCATGGGTGGCAATGGCTGACAGGTACCATGAGGGCATCCATGATCAGAGGAAATGAGAGCAACTTGAGAACCAAAAGCAGGTTCCAGAAAGCATGGAACCGGCTTTATCTGAATACGAACCTTGTCAAGCAGGGTTCAGTGGTTTCTGATCAGAAACAAAAGGACCCACCAAACCTAACACTTATACAGAGGGCCAAGATGAGGGCTAGCTGTGTCCAAAGAGACAAGAACTGAAAGGGAGGCAAAGCAAGTGTCAAAAGTTTGAAGTAATCAGTCAAGAATTGGGGTATCCAGCTGGGTGCAATGATACATGCCTGTAATCCAGCAGCTCAGGAGACTGAGGCAAGAGGATTGCAAGTTGGAAGCCAGCCTTAGCAACTTAGCAAGTGCCTAAGCAACTTAATGAGACTCTGCCTCAAAATAAAAAATAAAAAGGGCTGGAGATGTGGCTTGGTGGCTAAGCAACCCAGAGTCAATCCCTGGTACCAAAAAAAAAAAAAAAAAAAAAAAAAAAAAAAAAAAGGAATTGGGGTATCTAGAATAGAGATGGCACATAGCAACAGTTTGATAAATGAGTAAATGAATGACAGCAAATGAATGAAAGAAAAGATCATGGAAGAGCAAGCCATAGGACAGGAGCAGGTAGGGTAATGGGGAGCTTGATAACAAAGGTCATCTCACCCTCTACCTGAGCGCTGTGAGGGGCTTCCCCGATCCGAGGGGGTAATCTAGTGCGTCCAGCTACAGAAATGCCAGTGCAAGTGCCAAAGTGCAGCTTGCTGCTTCATAAGGAAGAGCAAGTGAAAGAAACAAGCTGCTGCTTATGACCCTCTTAGACTAAACAGCCTCTTGCTGGCTCTTTTCCTTCTTTTATTCATGGGTCTCTAAGCAGACCTGGGTAACTCCACCTCCCAGGCTTCCAGCTTGGTCTCCTAGGAACTGTACTACACAGTTTGCTATTCTCCAGGGTCAAAATTCTCTAGGGTCTCCCTTACTGCATCCTGGCCTTCTTTACGACAAAGGAGAGAGAGTGAAAGGAAAGGGGGAAGAAGGGCAGTACTTTTTTACAGATTGAAGTTGAGCTTTGTCTCAAGAAAAGAATGGAGATGCTGTGCAAAAGAAATAATGCTCTTCCACCGTGTCTCGCTCTGTCAGTGTGATTCGCCCAGGTTTTCCTTAGAACAAAGGTAACAGATGTGTCGTGCTACGAGCCCCTCTGAACACTGAGCTACTCGTTGTTCCTGCCGCTGGGAATATTGACTGCTGACCACTTACTGAAAATTACCTTTGGTCACAAGGTCATGCCCTTCTCAGGAGGCAGCCCACAGCTAGTGACTGGCTGAGGTAGGGATGCAAAGGTGCAATTCTTACATCTCAATTCAGGACCCCATGAGGGCCATTGCAGTTTCAAGTGGCCTCATAGCATTGGCTGAGCCTCAATTGCAAACGGCATTACATTTGAGCGTCTCCCCTACGAATCCTACTTGAAGCAACCCCATGATTGTCTGTCTCAGAGATTGTTTCCAGGGAACCCAATCTAAGATGAGGTACACCATGTTTGAAGATCATGTCATATGCCTTACCTTTTGGAGGAAACAATGTGTGAGCTGCTATGGTTTGGATAACTGTCCCCCAAAGGCCTGTATGCTGAAGGACTGGTGGCCAGCCTGTGGTACTACTGGAGGTAATGGAACCTTTCAGAGGTAGGGACAAGTGAGAAGAAGTTAGGTCACTGGAGACATGCCCTTGAAGGGGAGCCCCTTTCTCTCTCTCTCTCCCCCCTCTCTCACTCTTGCTCTCGCATTCTCTCTCTCTCCTTCCCAGCTGCCACGAGGTGAGCAGCTTCCTTTACCACATACTCCCTGCCATGATGCCTCCACACAGGCCCAGAGACAATGGGGTCAAGTGACAATGCAATAAAACCTCTGAACCCACGAGGCAAAACAAACCTTTCCTCCTTTTAAGTTGATTATCTCAGTTATTTTCTCACAGTGACAGAAAGCTGACTAACACACCAACCACATATGCCTTGTCCACTAGCCACTGACCTGCTGGAGATAACATGACGAGATGGCTAGCCTAAAGGGCTGCCTCTGAGCCTCAGTCTTGGCATTTGAAAAAAAAAAAAAAAATGGCATGTTCTCTTACCCAGGGACAAGAATAGATAACAAAAACAAAAACAAACAAACAAAGGAAGCTATCAAAACAAGGGCAAATGCTACCTAGAAATATTTTATGATTTCTCACTTTGTTATATAATTGGGATGCTCTCTCATTAAATATAGAATAGCATATTCTTATTGAATCCAAACAATTTCAGAAACATTATACCCTCAAAAACTCAGCATGAGTAGTTTATGTAAAGCAGTGGATAGCTGGGATTTAATGACTATCTTGGGGCTTGGTAAAACCGTGTGGTGTTATTTGGATGATTGTGTCCAGGAATAATTGTTTCATTCGTATTGAATACCAGGAAAGCTTTAGGAATTAAATAATTTATATTGAATTAAGTTAAATAATCTAGCCAACATACCTAATAAATCGTAAACTACATTCTGATTGGTGGAGAAGAGACTTTACCCCCCAGAGAATAGCTGCTTTCTCTACATAACCAACCAGGCATGCTATAGATAAATTTGCAAGTTGGCCAATATAGTTGCAAAAGATGAACTGGGTATACAAGATAGATTCTGAACTCCCCAGAGTCTGAGCTGACCGGTGTAGACTTGGCAGTGAATACTAAAAACCTATTATGGAAACAATTTAAAGTTAACCCTCAAATTTATGAAATCAATGCAAGTTATGCTGCTTGAGAAATTAACCGTGCTGTTCATTACAAAACTGCTAATTACTGTTAGAGGAAAGTGTGCCATTAAAGCAATATACTTAACATAGGAATGTTAGATTGGCTTTTGTAAAATATTGAGCATCTATAAAGATAAAGGACATCATCAAGAATAAGAGCAGGGACGGATATGTCTATGAAATACACATATGCAAAATCACCTTTTATTTGCCATAGCCATTTAAAATAGGAAACACAAGAACATCACACAAAAGCTGAAGAATGAGTGTAAAAGAATGCTAGGCATTTACCATGTTTGCAATAAACAGGGCGTTTACAAGTTTATATGAGCTTTGCTGAAAACAAATTGTCATCACTTTATAAGCTAGGGTTTGCAAACTTTTTATTTCTTCTTGAGGTTGTTTTCTCTAGAAAAACAAAGCATCAACAATAACACTGGTCTGTGACTGCCCAATGCAGGCCATGAGTTCCCCAGCACCAATAACCAGGTCTCCTTTCTATATCACTCTATTATTTTCCTATAGTGTTGAAATGAATAAGACAACCAAACAAAACATTTATTAATAACTATGTTTACTGAAGGGATCCATAATTTGAGCAAGGCTTTAAGGCATAAAAACACATCTTTCTAATCTATCTAATAGTAGAAATCACTGAATTTTCTAACCCTGATATTTTTTCCTTGATGGGAGAACATAACTTTCCAAATTTCAGATTTCTACAGTCTAGACTTTAAGCCACCTTTTTTTTTTTTTTTTTGCCTTTCCTTTACCCATCTCTCTGTCATGTATCCACTGAATGACTATAATCTTCCTTCCAAAGCCCCTGCTACTTCATTTTGAAGCATATCTACATCTATTTGCAGTACACATTTTCCTCATTTCAGGGAGTGGATAACCTTATCAGAAGTTGGGTATGACAGATACCTTGCCACAGGGGACCAAAACTGAGGATGTTTCTGAAAATTACACCTAAGAAATTGAAAAAGCATTTAATATTATTTACTCAGAAATTCATCCTAATAAATGTTAGTAATATCACCAACTAAAGGACTGCAGAGTACAGAACCAGGAACTGCTGAAATTACCAGTATCATGTAGGCAGAAAGGAAAAAAATTTTCATCTCACAAGAATGCAAAAAGAAAACAAAATCCAGTAATAGTTGGTTTGAACAGCTCTTTCTCCTTAGTTGTTCATTAATGTGTTTTGGCATCTTTCTAGACAACCCAAGAAGTGATGAGCTTACAATTCCATAGCAGTAATAAAGCCAAAAACCAATTTCTACATCCAAATGCAACCTCCAATGCTCCCTAGCTCTGTGACTTTGGGCAAGTTTATCAAGCTGCTTCATTCAGGCATTCTCAAGGAACCCATTATAACCTGGCAACTGTCTCAGGTATTCATTGGTTTGCTTTCTTTTGCTAAAATGTAAGCTCCTTGAGGGCAAATATTATGTCCTTTTGGTTCCCAGATATATCCCAAACACTTATAATGTACACTGTAGGCACTAAAATATTTGATGAATAAATGAAGTTAATAAACCTCTCTGAGCCTCAGTATCTTCATCTATGAAAGAGAGTCGTGCCAGGACCTTTTAGGTGGCCCAGGCAAGAGTTAAGTGAGACAGCTATATGTATACAAGGAACATTATCTGGCTGTCATTCCACATATGCAAAGCATTCTCTTTCCTACCTCTCCTTCCCCCCACTGCAATCCCAGTTAGCCTCAAGGCATGTTTATAATGGTGATCATCAACCACACCAGATCTTTCTTATACTTTATATTTCTTATATTTTAGAATGCCTCCTGTACTATCTTAAAGTGAAATTCCTATCTATTTATATAAAGAAGAAAATGTTTTACAGTACTTTATGCTTTAAAACAGTGTGTTTCTATCCATAAAAGTTCAGGTTTGGTTATACAAGTTTCCAAAACATCCCATGGGGAGATTATAAGGCCCCATGATTACTACTGGTTTATCCTTAGGTAAAGAGGTTTAAAAATAAAAGCTAAACAACATGAAAGAAAGTACATCAGACCCAGAAATTTACATTAGAATAAAATAAGATGCAGTGTTTGCTTCAGGAACCTGACAGCAGGGAAATTTGACCAGCAAATTCCCGCTCATGAGTTTTCACACACTGCCTGGAACATCTATAAAACAGCCTGTCCTCAAACCCAACACTACAAAATCCAACCGTGTGTGCACTGGCTCACAAAATCTCAGTGATGCAAGGAAATATGATCATTTTGGTTCATCTCTATGTTTTATCAGCAAGGAAATGCAGCCCCAGTCAGGGTAAGTAATTTGGCTCATGATTTCAGAGATCTCAGTCTTTAGTTGGCTGGGTACATTGCTTAGAGACTGAGGTGTGGCAGAGCATCATGGCAGAAGGACATGGTTGAAGAAAGCTTCTCAGCTTCTGGCACTCAGGGAGCAGGGACAAAATATAGTCCCCAAGGGCATGTCTGCAGTGTCCTACTTCCTTCAACCACACGCCACTTGCCTATAGCTTCCAGTAATTCATTCAAATCATTAATTCACTAAATGGATTAATCCACTAATGTTGTTATATCCTTAATGATCCAAGCACTTCCCCAAAGTCCCACCTTTGACATTGCTGCTTTAGGGACCAAGTCTTCAAGGTTTGGGGGAATGCTCTAGATCCAAATTATAACCATACATGAAACTACCATCTATTTATTGCTTATCATGTGCCAAGCATAGTGCTAATACCTTTTACATACAGTGATACTCTATATTGACTATACAATAGAATCACCTGGGAACTTTGCTGGGAAAAATGTCAGCACCCTAATGTGCAGCCAAGGATTGAGAATCACTGATATCCATCATCTCGTAAGAGGTAGGCACTTTGATTATACTCATATTTCACATTAGAGAGCTCAGACACTAAAGTCTAGCTGATTTGTCAAAGGTAACATGTTAAGAGGCCAAGTTGCAGTATAAACCCAGAGAGCCTGAGTAGACAACATATTTGTTTAAAAGATACTATTATTTGCCATCATGATGATTAATGCATGAAGACACAGCCTTATTGAAGAGCCAACTGTTCAACTAAGTCTGTTTTTAATATATTGAGAATTACTTCCCAGACAAAAAAAAAAAAAAAAAAAAAGGAAGATTTTATTTTAAACCTGTTTTGAAAACAATTACCATTTCTTCCTCCTCCAAACAGCATTGCAAAGTAAATATGTACCTTAGTATTTTCCATTAATTTTTAATTGAGATAATGTAACTTAAAATTCACCACTTCAATCATTTTAAATTATACAATTCAGTGGTTTTTAGCACATTTACAACATTGTGCAACTGTCAACAATACCTAATTTCAGAACATTTTCATCATCCAGAAAGAAATGCCTTACCCATTAAGTAGTCACTCTCCATTTCTCCTGTCCCTTGCCTCCTGACAACTGATCTACTTTCTGTCTCCATGGATTTGCCTATTTTGGACATTTCCTATGAATGGAATCATATGACGTGTCCTTTTGTTACTGGTTTATTTCACTTTTCATAACATTTTCAGGGTTCATCCATTTCATGTCAGCATGTATCAGTACTTCATTGCTTTTTGTGGCTGAATAGTCTCCCATTATGTAGAAATACTACATTTTTGTTTATCCATTTTTTTTAGTTGATGGACATTTAGATTGTTTTTACTTTTTGGCCCTTAGGAATAATGTCAACTATGAACATTGATGTACTCATTTTTATTTGAACAAATGATGTTTCATAACAATAATTCTTCTGGTCCATACTTCAATCAATAGTCCTTCCAACGGGGCCCAGCATTTACTACTGAACTATTTTACCAACTCACTAAATTACATTTGTAAACTTACTTCTAATATTCCAACTTAAGTCATAACTTATTTAACAAAATAAAATGATGTTTGATCCAAATTGGTTTTTTAAAATGATCCTATTTCTACTTAGAAGAGTGCCTTCATTTAATTGAGGACTTCTGTTCTTAGTTCCATTCTCAACCACCCCTTCTACTTCCCTTCAGCTATTGATTGTGTGCCCTTGAGTAAGTCACTTCCTTCCTTTTATTCATTCATTTACTTAACCAATAATCATTGACAAATTTCAAGATTCACAAACTAGGCTCAATGATGGGAACATAACATGTACTGCACAGACACAGATTCTTCCTTACTTGTAGAATTTATATTCTAATTGGAGACACTGAACACTTATGTACACAGTTATCTAGTTATAACAACAGTAAGTGTTTTACCCCCAGCCAGGGGTCACTAATGTATGATGATATTGCCCCACAAAGATGTCCTCCAACAACCTCGAAGTCCAAACCCCCACCCCCATGTAAAATTTTATGGTTTGGATCTTTAAAAGTATTTCTGGTTTCAAGAATATCTACTAAAATTGAGAAAACTTGCATAGATATTTGCTGTTATCAGATCTAACTTGAGGACAGCTAAATAAGAATAGTGTGGTGACAGCACTTCCAAATAGTGGTCTGTGCAATCAGAAATGTGTATACACATGATCTTTTAATTGATAAAATGATTACATGTATTTTTGCAAACTCAGATAAGCTGAATGTTATGCAGGGTTTGACTACATAATTAGAACTTTGGAATTAGCTCTGAGGTTCAAAAATATCTAAATCCTAAAGGGTGCCAGGCTTCCTAGTGGGCCCACTTCATACACCCTTCAGTGCCTCAGGAAACTGTGCCACTCTGCTAGGGCAGATGGTTGATGATCACTGTCCCCCAATAACTTTCACACTCCAAGGGTAGCTGTGCAGACTCAAGTCGTGAGTAACATAACCTGTGAATCTGCTAGAACTGAGACTTCATTTGCATCAAAACTATGCAACTTTAAAACAACAACAACAACAAAGGTGTGACTTTTAAACTCAGGGCTTTTCTGCAATGGGAAATGACACACCACCAGCTCAATCTACCCTCTAATGTAAATCTACAAACTATACCTTCAGAAATGAATGTAGCATAATCTTTTCTCCTTTTAGTTTCAATTACAATTTTTCCAATAACATGACTCATTAGTCAGGATATGCACCAAATTCCAAATGTTTTCGTTTCTTAGAACCCTTTAAAAATCAGCTCTTCTTCCTGTTAGTGTAAACTGGTTTGTCTACACTAAGAAACTTCAGGTCTGCATTTGTTTTCTGTTTCCAAACATCCCATAAACTTGAACTTGAAGAATATTGAAAAATTTTTTTCGCTTACTGTTTCATGTCATGCAGCAATCATGAAAGTTTCTTGCCTACATTCTTCTGATTCTCCTCATGGAAGGTGCTGAGAAACCTGCCTTTCTTTCCTTTATTCTTTTTCCCACTTATTACATATGTCCCATGATTAAGTACAAATTTCTTGGACTTGTGTATTGTCATAGCACAGGCATCAGTTTGGAGTCTAGCAGAACTGAAGTTGAATTCCACTTTCTCCATTTATTAGTTTGATGATTATTTTAGTTAGCTTTTTCAGTGCTGTGACCAAAAGACCTGACAAGTACAGTTAGAAGAGGAAAAGTTTATTTGCGGTCTCATGGTTTCAGAGGTTTCAGTCCATAGATGGCTGACTCCATTCCTCAGGGTTCAAGGTGAGGAAGAACATCATGGTAAAAGAGTGTCGTGGAAGAAAGCAGCTGGAAACATGGCACCAGGAAGCAGAGAGAGAGCGAGCTCCCCTCACCATGGACAAAATATAAGTCCCAAAGTCATGCCCCAGGGACCCATCTCCTCAGCTACATCTTACCTGCCTACAGTTACCCACCAAGTTAATCACTATAAGGGATTAAGGCACTGATTATGTCAAACCTTTTATAACCCAATCATTTCATCTCTAAACTTTCTTGCATCGTCTCACACATGAGCTTTTGGGAGACATCTAATTTAAACTATAACATTGACCTTGGAAAAATAATCTTTATCTGTATAAGTCTCAGATTTCTTACCTTAAAAGAGGGTTGTAATTTCTACTTTATTAAGTTATTGGGATAATTACTATGATTGGAATTATGTTGAATCTGTAACAGTGTGTTGGAAAAATTGACATTTTAAACAATAACAAATCTTCCAATCCATGAACTTAGCATTTTTCTGTATTTCATTTTTTTAATATTTATTTATTTGCTTTAGTTGTACACAATGCGTTTATTTGTACATGGTACTGAGGATCGAACCCGGGCCGTGCACGTGCTAGGCGAGCGCTCTACCACTGAGCCACAATCCCAGCCCCATTTTCTGTATTTCTTATGGTCTTCTTCAAAATCTTCATAAATATTTGGTAGCATTCAGTGTAAATATTTTTCACATGCTGTTTTTTTTCCAGATGTCTTATTTTTATTATTCTCTAATATAATCCCACTGTTAAAAGGCAAAATTATTGGGAAGATTAAGAGCATTATTCATCCTTAATAAATGTTTGTTGCAAATTAACCTTAAGGTTAATTCTTTTGGTCTTTATCAATGAGCCCTTTGTAGGGGTTCATTAATGGTCAGTTACTGTGAGTATATTTGTACATACATATACATACATCTGGGGTTGGGAGAAAAGGAGTGTAGTTATAGATATGTGTAATTTATTGGCCTTTCAGAATACATTCCCCTTCCTGATACCACCTGTATTCTCTTTTGTAGAAATGTTTCTTGGTACACAATATTCTGTGGATTGATAATTGTAAGTGTCCATCTCCCATTCAGCATTGGAATAGGCCAGATTCTGCCCTCCCCAACCCAAGCAGCCAGAGACTCAGCCCAGCTGGTGACTTTCAACATGACTAAGCAGATGTTCTACAAGAAGGTGTAAATTCTCAATGTGCATGAAAAAGATGATTGGTGGACCTTTTCCCCATAGTAACAACATTCTTGCCTATTGCCACTAAAATATAGGCCTTCCCATTTATATCCCAGGAGAGATTATTGGGCCCATACCCAACAATAACAAAAAGAATTCTTAGGCTTAGAACGACCTGAAGTCATTTCTGGAACAATCATTATGGCATGAGGGATAGGATTGTTATTTTTGGTTTAGATTAATCAGAACCATTGTTGGAAGCTGGCAGAAAGAAGGTAGGGAGTGCATTTCACCCATCTCTTCACTACTCATAATGGTGAAGGGATAGATAACTATTGAAGAACTCTCCCAGGATCTACTAAGGTATGCCTTTGGCTACCCAATGTGCATAAAAATAGTCCTGCTCCTACAAACACTTTGTAAAGTGCTTGTTCCTATCTTAAACACTGTCACTCCTTTCCCTAAAGAAGACAATCCAAAGTCCCATCACTGTATGTTTCAGATCCCACTACTCTAGACGATGTGCCACCTATCTCATCAGTCCACACATGGCTCCAAAGTGAGATGAACAAGGAGTTGTGCATCTTCAACACATGCAGCATCAAGTGGTATTGGAAGCATAATAGCAATAAAAACTCATATATGTGAGAAATATATTGGAAAACAAAATAAATAATCACTAGTTCATAGCACATATTGAGTCCTGCAAAGACTTCCTGTTTAGGAAGTGAAGTGAGTACTTAGGTCAGCTGAACTTGAGGCTCTAGGTCTGCTGAGAATGTTCTCCTGACCCTTGTCTTCCTTGGTCACATCAAAGGTAGACATACTGGAGAATATTCATTTCTGAAACTGTGCCATTTTAGTAGCTTATTTTCCTTCCCTACCTCCTTCCCTTCCTTTCTTCCTTTCTCTCTCTCTCTCTCTCTCTCCCCCCCCTTTCTCTTTCTTTCTTCCTCTCTCTCTCTCTGCCCCTCCCTCCCTCCTTCTTTCTCTCTCTCTCTCCTTTCTTTCTGTGTTGGTGCTGGGAATCACAGTCAGGACTTCATGCATGCTTGGCAAGCACTCTATCCCTGAGCTACAACCCAAGACCAGTAGCTTATTCTTTATTGGTTCCATTTCTGGGGCCCAAGAAAAACCTAAAAGCAGTCACCAGCTATCGTAAGCCAGGTTTGAAATTTCTTTGACAATATAACTCTCTTTAAAACTTAGTAGGTTTCTGTCATTTTGCTTCCAGCCAATTCTATGGATCTGTGGCCAAATCCAGAGGTCCTACTTCCCATCCAGGAAGCCTGTCTCCTATCAACAATCTTCTGAGTTCTGCCAATTTCCTAGACCAGGTTGTAATGACACCGGCCACTGTATAATCATAATGACCATTAAAGAACCTAAAAAATACAGATAATGGAGATCAGAGGGCCAAGAGCCACATTACCATTTTACCTATAGTCAGGCCTACTCACTGTTTTTATTTCTTTACACTGATACAATGAAGTACCTGGTATGTGTGTAGGACAGGAACCCAGACTACAAGGGAAAGGTAGAAGGAGAAGTTGAGATCACCCCCCTCTAGTGTGGGCATCTTACCTTTGTCATTGCAGTTTGTTTGTTTGTTTTTATCATGTATACGGGTATTGGGAGAATGCCTTCCACAGGAATGTGGTCAAATCAAGAACGGAGGACCGGGTACTTACAGAAAATCACTGTAGTTCAATACACTCACACATCTATATGGCAAAAATATTAAGGAATCCTCCAGTTTTTGAAAAAGAAATGCCCTTACAAAGTCTCCTCAAGAACAAAGTTAAGTTTTCTGCACTTTCAATGCGCCCTCCTGAAATCTCTGGAGGGACCCCAGGAAGCCAGGTGTTTTTAAAAAGTTATTAATACCCAGTGCTTGGGATGGGTAAGCAATGGGTCAGCAGAGGCACTGTGTATTCTAAATGCTAATATTACTTGGAAAGACTACTTTGTGCCGGTCATGGAGAACAGAACAAATCAGTTTCCTTTTTGGAGAAAGGAGGGTAACAGAAGATAGGTCTTGTATATCTGTAATTAATGGAGTTTACAAATGGCTCAATGTGCTTTCCACTTGAGTCCAGAGCTTAGGGAGCAAAATGATAAATGGCCAAGAGGACCGTTTTAGCCAAAGGTAACTGTGTAGTGCAATACAGAGTCCTATTATTACTTTTTTTTTTTTAATCTGCAAAGTATTTAACATGTATCTGGCTTTAAGTACTATTTCTTAGTAGATAAAGGAAGGAGGGCCTGGGCAATAAGGATATCCATTACTTTCTTATCATGGGAGCTTTAGGCATCCATTCCCTGATGATGAAGTGCCTCTGCTATGATTAAGACTGCAGAATTATTAAACCACCCTGAGTCACAAAAATGATTTAGAAACGTGCGAATGGAGGGTCGTCTAACTGGGTGCCTCGCAGAGGAAGAGCAGTCCAGCCACGTACACTTGCCAACCTCGACCCCTTTGGAACAAGCATCGCCTCCCCAGGGAACAAATGCTTTCCCCTTCTTATCCTTTCATTCCCAACATGCTTTCCTTGCAATTTTAACTTAATTCTCTCTTTTCATGAAAGACACACACCCAGTGTAAAGACACATGTTTCTCTTCTTTTTTTTTTTTCACATTTCTTATTGGTACATTATAGTTGTAAATAATGATGGGATTTGTGGTTACATATCCGTACATGTACACAAGACACACGTTTCTTTAGGAGAATCATTATGATCCTTCTTCCATTTAAAAAAAAAAATTCTACTATTCCTTCTTGATTTTCCATCTTAGACATGATCTATTCACTTACCACTGTCTCTCACCACCTCCTCGTCCCAGCTCACTAAGTGCTTGTCCCATTCTTCAACCCTCCCATCAGTGCCATATGCCATGATTTTGCTTGGAACAATTTTCATTCACTTTATTACAACTATAAAAGTTCTGAGCCTTCATTTCTTCTTTAAAAATAACTTTCTAACTTCAAGGAAATAACTGTGTGTGTGTGTGTGTGTGTGTGTGTGTGTGTGTGTGTGTGTGTTTTCACTCATTTCTTTATGTACTTACCACTAAATCAATCCCCAATTCTCCGCAGGAATCTAAATCCCTTTCAGAACATTCCAAGGAGTCTGTTCCAAGGAACACTCTCAGGGAGTCTGCTGATTTCATCTTCTTGGAAACATCTCTCATAGCACCTCCTTACCAGCTCCAGCACAGAGTTACTGTCTTCTGTTCTGGTGCCTAGTTTTCCCTGGGGTTTCCCTTCACGGCCATCATGGAGATTCCCTTTGCCTCTGTCTTATGTTGGTTTTATTTCCTAAATTCTGTGTCTTCTATCTTACTTTATTCCCTCATTTTAGTGTTACACCTTCTCTAGTGACTTCTTAGAAAAACTAATGCCTACAAGGAAAAAACTGAGACCTGTCATATCCAAAACCGTCATATCCCACCTTCATCCTTGAGCAATGCTTTTCTGGACATGTAATTTTTAGGTTTAAAATCATTTCCCCTCAGAATTTTGAAGCCTATTTCTTCATTTTTCTGCTAGTGTGGCTATAGCCAGTGTGGCTATTGATAAGTCTGACACCAATGTGATTCTTAATCTTTTGTAAATAAATTGTTCTTCTTTCTTGATAACTTTAATCTCTTGTCCTCAGTGTTCTGAATTTTAGCAAGAATCTGCTTTATTGTGAGTTTTGTGCTGGGCACTAGATATATCCTTTTGATCTGGAAAATTATGTCTTTTAATTCTTTCCCCTTTAGTTCGTTTTCTTTCCAGAATTTTGTTATTGGGATTTGGGCATCCAGAAATGAATCTCTAATTATCTTATAATTTCTTTCCAGTAAATCTTATATTTTAGAAAATACTTCTGAGAAACTTATTCTTATCTTTTAACCTTCTATTGAGTTTTTGTTTCTGCTATCTTTATTTACCCCCAGAAACTTTTTTATGTTTTATTTTCCCTTTTTTATACCATGCTATTCTTGTTGCATAGACTTAATATCTTCTTCTATCTCTCTGATGATATTACTTATTTCTTTAGGTTTCCAAATCCATGCATATTCTCTGTTTTCTACAAATTTCTTTTCTCTAGTGGTTTTGGCATATGTCTTTCACATTTTAGGCTGTCTTCAAATATTTTTTGCCCTTGTCTGTCTTATTATGAGGAGAAAGCAAAAGAGTTGTTTGGAGACACTGGGGAAGTAGGAGGGAGCAGTCAGTGGTAGGTCTTCTTGTGAATAGGCTAATCTGGCTGTGCATTTTTTGTTGATCCCCCTACATCAGTCTCTTTTTTTCCAAACTGGTCAGATTCCTAAGATTACAATATTTAAGGGTATGAACCCTCTGTTTTGCCAGTTTGCAATCTCAAGTCTACATAAAAGTCTCCAGCACAGTGTCAGGCACATTATAGACAATGAAAATTGTTGGACCTAATCTTTGTCCTTGCTGCCTTAGCACAGGTTTGGAGATGAGATGATTCCACCAAGTATAGATGGGCAGCAACCAGAAACCAGGAACTCCTGCAAATTCTTGCAGACTGAGAGTTCTTCTCTATGGAGCAGGAATGTTGAAGGAGTTATTTTCTCCTTTGGGGTTGAATCCTGCAAAATCAGAAATAAGATTCAAAGTGGTTCCAGTTTTTGAGAAGATTCTATAGCTGGAATAGCATCACATATGTTTCTTTTTTTTTAATATTTATTTATTTGCTTTTAGTTGTACACAATGCGTTTATTTTTATGTGGTGCTGAGGATTGAACCCGGGCCGCGCACGTGCTAGGCGAACGCTCTGCCACTGAGCCACATCCCCAGCCCCACATATGTTTCTTATTTTGCAAACATGATCTGTATCCCATGCCATCCTCTTCACTTTGTTTTTTTAACTGACTTCTTCTCCCTTTGGGTCTTGATTGTGTTGGTCTTTTTTGTATTTATCTTCTTCTTCCATCTCTTGAGTTTGCGATTTCCATTTGAAAAACTCTGTGGCCTTCTATTTAAAAAATTCCATAGAGATAGAGTGTAACTGGTAAATGATAGGCCCTAGTTGCAGAATATGGATGACCTAAAGCACCAACCCACTTACCAAATGCATCCAGCATTGTATATCCAGAAGACAGCAATGGCTCAAGATGTATGCAGCTAATCTTACTTTTCAGAGCAAGTGTGAAATCTGGGGCAAAGGAATCTCTGGGAGAGCAAAGAAGCCCCTTGGAGCCCTTACCATCAATTGTAATAACACCATTTTGAGATAAATGGTTCAGCAATATGCTACCTAACATCAGACTCTCTATAGACCAAAAGGCATTCATTATTCTAAATACCTTAATGTTGAGTGAAATCTAAGTATTTCTTAATCAGAATCTCTATGATTTTAAAAATTGCCTTATCCTGTCACTGAATAGTTAATTCAAGTTTAAAATTATACACCTGAGTACAAAGTTTGGGTACATTTAATAGCTGTGCTTTAAAGTTATAATTATGTTGTCCTACCTGCCTAAATTGTCTAGCTACTGACCTTCATGCCCCAATTTACTTTGTCTGACGTCCCCAATTTCTGTCTTGGTTAGGCCTAGTATGAATTTCCTGTTTCAAGAAGTTCAAATGAAATTATGCTCTCAATAGTATGTTTCACATGATATACACTGAGTCATTCAACAAACATTCATTCAACAAAGGTCAAGTGCTTCCTTGTGCCAAGCACTGTGAGAGATGTTGGTGCTACAATTATAAACAAAAAAGGACCTCGCTATCACCTTTGTGGACCTTCAGGTCTAGGGAAAGACAGGCATGAATCAAGCACTTAGAAAACTAAATGTATCATTACAGGTCACATAGGTAGATCATCACATAGGTGCATGAATCCTAAGGGAACCTGAATTCACCTAGGAGAAGATCGTGCAGCCAGAATTGGAGACATGATCTGAAGGAGAAAAGGTGTTTGTTAGGTGGGGGAAAGGGAAAGGAGTGCAGTGAAAGCCCACATTCAACAGGGGCAAGTGTGGTGCATCTGAGGAACTGAAGAAAAACAATGTGACCAGAACACCAGAAACCAGAGAGTAGGTCCTATGAGACAGCACCACAGTGGCCATCAGGAGGTCACCAAGGAGGGCTTTGCTATTCTGATCCTGAAGGTGATGGGAAGTCATAGCAGCGCTTTTTGCAGGGAGCGGTGCAACATTTTGCAAATGTCCTTCTGACTCCTTGAGGAGGGCAGAGTGGGTGACTGGTACAAAGAGATGAGTGGGTGAGCCATTGCTAAGATCCAGACAAGAAATGCTAAGTGAAGGTGAGGTCTGGGGCCATGTAGAACTGGGTGGATGCTGAGACAGGAAGCCCTAGAAGAGGACAGGCTGGATTTGAAGTATCATTGAGACGTGTAAGTGGAGATTTTCTTGTCATTGTGATTGTCACTGTGACATATGAGTCTAGACCTCAGATGCATTGGGGCCATGGACAGAGAGTAGGGAAACATGACGTAAAGGGCAAGATAGAGGTTGGGTAACCTGACATTGCTGTGGGCATAAGTAATGTCCATAGCGGGATCCCCTGGTATTCTCTGGCTAAAAAGCAGATTCCTGGGGCCATCTCAGAACTCCAGAATCAAGAGTTGGTAGAAGCAGAGCCTGAGGAATCTTTACTTTTTTTAACAGCTGTCCCTATGTGATTTCTCAAGTACTTGCTATGTGAGATGCACTGGCTGAGGGACAGAGGTGGGACCTGAGGAGCTCCGACATCTACTACTTCAAGAGAAGAGAGTGGACCTACAAAAGGAGCTCAGTGTGATTCATTCTCCTTATTTTTCTTTTACAAAGTAAAACTTAAGATTTCTCCTTAGAGCTGATGAACTGTGGAAATGAACCTCACAATTCACATGCAATTAAAACTCCAGATCCCCAAGGTCCACATGAAGGTGCTCAGACTAGGCTAATGTGCTGGTCACCCCAGCTCAGGCCCTTGTCCTTTGTCTAACACACTCCCTCCCCTCCCTGTCTCTCCTGGGCACTGACCTTTTGACTCATCCTATTTCCTAGAAAGACAGCATTTCAAGTGAGCAAAATGTCACATTACCTTTGCTGAACAGGACATTTCAAATAAAATATTAGCAATAACAATTACCTCTAAGCCACTAATCCCTCTGAAGCTACTTTAAACCACCAAAGGATTTAAGGCAATTCCCTGAAAATATCTCAGGCTTAATAGATTATGGTGCTGGGCGATGAAATATATTGGCTCACGCTGCCTTAACTTGCATTATGTGGCATTTTCGACTATAAAAGAAAGTCATGACACAAACTGTTTCAACTATTATTTAACGTAAAACAAATCAGGCCATGGTCATGAAAACATAAATAATCATAATAATAATTTTGTAGCACACATCACACTGTGGGTAAGGATATTTCCATGATTTGAGTACTATTGACAAGAGAAGCCACTAGAAAACAAAATAACTATTCAAATATTAATTCCCCCAGGCAGGTTGGCTGTTTGCTATGGCCCACATATAGTAGAGATCTCTGAAAGAATGCTTTCCCTAGCCGTACTGCAGGGACAGGGAGTAGAGTAAGGTATTATTGTAAATGACGTACTTTCTAAAAAAAAACTGGTATGTGAGACTGTCCTCATAGAGTGAATTCATTGTTTTTATTCATGTACAAATATGTATTTCATGCCCACTATTCCCAGGAACTATGCTGGAAACTGGGAATTAGAAGGGATACAACAAACAATGCCCCTGCGTTCCAGAATTTCTAATAGAGGAAACAGATATGTAAACAGAAAATATCACATCAAAAGTCAAGGAGAGAGCCGGGCACAGTGGCACACGCCTGTAATCCCAGCGGCTCGGGAGGCTGAGACAGGAGGATCGAGAGTTCAAAGCCAGCCTCAGCAACAGCAAGATGCTAAGCAACTCAGTGAGACCCTGTCTCTAAATAAAATTCAAAATAGGGCTGGGGAGGTGGATCAGTGGTCAACTGCCCCTAAATTCAATTCCCAGTACCAAAAAAAAAAAAAAAAAAAAAATCAAGGAGAGAGGTGTGAAAACAGATAAGAGGGGTAAAATTCTCAGTCATGTTACTATTAATATTTGGGGATAGATATTTGGGGATAGATAATTCTTTACTGTATAGGAATATTTGAACATTATAGGATCCTTAGTGGCAGTTACCCACTAGAAGCCAATAGCACCCCACTCCCAGTGTGACCACCCAAGGTATCTCCAGACATGCTCAAATGTTCTCTGTGGAGCAACATTCACCCCAATTGAGAACCACTGATCTAGGCCAGGGCTGGAGGGAATTCGAGTTAGCTAGGAAAACCTGGTTATAGAGAGGCTGGTGAGGAAGGCATGCCAAGCAACGCCCAGGAGCAGAGAGGAGGCATCTAGACTGTAGACCAGGAAGAAGCTCACCAGGGCTCTGCCAGAACGGGTGAGGGAAGAGCAGCAAAAGATGGAGCTGGAAGGGTGGGAAGCCTGTCCTGGTGTGGAGTTTGATTTTATCACAACAGCAATGGGAGCCATTGAAGAGTTCTAGGTGACTGGGGTTAAACAGGGTGTGATTGGCTGTCAGAGGTAAAGGAGGGAGAAGTCAAGCAGCACGCTCCAGTTTTCGCTTGATCAATACTGCGGTCAAGGTGCTATCGACTGAGATGAGGACTACAGCGTGGGATGGGCAGAGAAGAAACTGACAAGCTCAGTCTGACCCTGCTTTGAGGGTCTCCCCACTCTAATAAGAGATTGCCAAGTACCAGGGTTGTTGCTTCACAGAAAAAGTGTGCCAGGAGGTACGGCATCTAAATAACAAGTATGAAACTGCCCAGGGACAGTGTGTGCAGAGTGAGGCAAGGAGAGGGCTCTGGACACAACTCTGAGAAGTGTCAACATTTTAAGAGTGTGCTATCCTGACACACAGTTTATCAGGCCCAAGGGAGCCTGGCACCAAGCTATAAAGCTGGTGGATTTTGCCTCTGGTTTTTAAAGTCTCCTTTTTCCAATCCACTCCATGCTCATTAATACATCCTTATATCCTTCTTTCCCTGTCCCTGTACCTTCATACCTTCACCCTTTGGTGCAGCTGGAAGCCCACCCAGAAGCCATATTCTAGCCTCCAGCAAGTCATTGGGCCCTGTTATCTTTGTTTCTGGGGCAGCCTAACTAAATGGCACAGTAATAATTAGTATGTTAGAAATAGAGACAAGCCCAATTCTGTCTTTGTAGAGATAAGTTAACCAGAGATGAGGAGATTTGCCTAGGGTCTCCTGATCAATAGTGACAATGCCAGTACCCTTATCCGGACCACCCAGGCACACCTCCTCCAACTGCCCATTGTCCTAGAAAGTCTTCCTGATCATATTTTCCTGAGTCAGACATAAAACAGCAACATATTTGTGAACTCAGACTTTCCAAATAGAAGCTAACGGCTTTGCAAGTCCAGATGCATACCCTCTTGCAGAGGTGCTTCTGCAGTCTATTGCTCCTAGCTCACCTAACATTCTTTTTCTTGGTTTCCAAGTAGAAACAAAACCTTGTAGTATGCTTATTACTCACCATGTAGTAATAGACAGGGTAGATGCTTTAGCTATGTGATGCCCTTGCATGACAGATGGGCAGCATCCATCTTTCCTTGTGTAAAAATGCCATTGTAGCTGGGCACAGTGGCGCACGCCTGTAATCCCAACACTTTGGGAGGCTGATGCAGGAGGATTGCAAGTTCAAAGCCAGCCTCAGCAATGGCGAGGCACTTAGCAACTCAGTGAGACCCTGTCTCTAAATAAAGTACAAAAAAGGGCTGGGGATGTGGCCCAGTGGTCTAGTGCCCCTGAGTTCAATCCCAGGTGCCACAAAAAAAAAAAAAAAAAAAAATGCCATTGTAGCTACAGACATAGGTGGTGGCTGAAAACAGAAAATGATGCAGATTATCTCTAATCTAAGAGGACAGAAGACAGGAGCTCTGATAAAACACAAACCCACATTAGAGGAGTAGTGGGTCTCCAAGTCTTAACCAGCAACTGGCAAGCAATGGGAGAAAAGTCAGTGTCAAGTATCAGGAGTATTTCCAAGTGGGCAATGTTTACTTTACTAGGATTTTTATTAATTCTAAGGAAATGGATTTTAATAGGGAACTTTTGCAGTTTCCTATTTAAAATACATGAGAGAGCTGGGCACTATGGCGCAGGCCCATAATCCTAGCAACTAAGCAGGCTGAAGCAGGAGGAGCACAAGTTTGAGGCCAGCCCAGGCAACTTAATGAGATCCTGTCTCAAAATAAACATTAAAACATTGTTGGGGATATAGCCTCAGTATTAGAGTGCCCCAGGGTTCAATCCCCAATGAAAAACAAATGAGAAAGATTACAAACGGTCGAAACATTTTTTTTCACAGTAAACTAAAGTGTATTCTCTGTCCTTTAATGATTTTCTAAAAATAATTGAATAATTTAAGAGCCTCCTCCCCCAAATTCTCTCTGCCACTAATAGAAAAGTAGACACCTGGTTCTGTCATATACAGGTGATAAATTTTGAGTGAATGTTAATGAAATATTAGTTTCATTCTACTACCAACCATCAAGGAAGTGTAAGAGAGCCTAACATAGAAGCTGGCATTCTCTGGAAAAGCTTAATAACAAAAGGGCAGAAGAGGGAGGCCGGCTAACACTTCATTTCTGTTGTCCTTTCTAAACTCCTATCCTTTGGTCATTTTCAGTGTTGCTTAAGAATCATCATAATTGACACTAATGGCAATATGACTCAACATTAACATCCTAAACCACGTTTTATTCATCTTGCACAGGTAATCTCTAGAGAAACTCCACCTGGGGCTGATATTTAAGGCTTTAACACTGTTATTTCATAATTTTCCTTCACTTTTTATTGCTTCTAAAAATAACTTGATGTACAAAGTGAAATATCATTAAATAAATTGCTTTTAAAGATAAACTTGAATTATAAATATAGATATTAAATTAAAAATGAAAAACATTAAGACTCCAACTTTAGAAAATGAGCAAAGGACATAAAAAGAAAAGTAAACAGGGTAGCTGAACAATAAGAAAATGTTTAATATTATGAGAAAATAAAATCTGAAACAAAACTAGAAGCCTCTTTGTTGTGCACTAGGAGAAGGCATCTGTCTGGGAGCCCTCTAAGTGTGGCCCACGCTGCTGAGGTGGGTCAGGAACAGGGTGGCTTCAGGACACCACCGGAGACAGCCTCCTGGGTGCCAAGAGGCTGAGCTGGGTTTCAACCAGGGCAGTCTGACCCTAAAGCCCTCACCAATAAGTGCAAGACATTTTGGGATTTAGGGAACTGGAATGGGTGAATGATTAAATGAGAGTGAGGAAGAAAGAAGCAATAATGACATAAGACAGGAAGGTCTGCAACAATTCCCATATTCATGATTTCAATGACAGAGCAATGGTGATTATATTGGGCAAGAAAGAGCACTTGGGAGGCTGAGGGAGGAGGATCACGAGTTCAAAGCCAGCCTCAGCAATGGCGAGACATTTAGCAACTCTGTGAGACCCTGTCTCTAATAAAATACAAAAAAGGGCTGGGGATGTGGCTCAGTGGTCTAGTGCCCCTGAGTTTAATCCCCGGTACCAAAAGAAAAAAGAAAAAAGAAAGAAAGGGAACATGACTTTAATTTCCACTGGTTTTCAAGTATCCTAATTGAAAAAAAAAAAAAAGTTTTTGAAAACTTTTAGGATGCTACAGTGATTTGCTGCTTAAAGTTTGCAACTGCACTGCTTAGCCACTAGTGTGATCATGGACAACTGGTTTCATCTTTTATAACTTCCAATATATTTTTGTTATATTGTTTCCCAACAGTAACTCTTTCCCATTACCCAGCTGTTGTGGAAGTCAGTTTCAGATGGCTGCAGTAATGAGGCAGCTCTCCTTCCCTCCTATGCAACCAGACAGCCTCAGACATTTCCAGAGGACCTGTGGAGGTGGGTAACTGAGTATATACAGGGAAGCAGGCAGGAATAGGGATGTAGGAATGGGGGGGGATCTTCTTTGTCCTGCTCCCATCAACCGGAACAATTGGCTTAACCTCTCTAAAACAGCAGTTTCCTCTTCAGTAAAACTGGATTTAATCTGTACCCCCAGGGAAAACAGCACAGTGGAGAACCATTCTCTGTATACTGCATTCTGGGGTCAGGGATGATGTTTGCCAGAAAGGTTAAACCTGTGGTTCCCAAACACTGCGCTATGTCATGTCTGTGAGACTTAAATATTTCCTGGTGCTCTGCCAACTCTTGATCAGTGTATAAAATTGCCTTTTGCTACAACTCACCATCTGAGCAGACAATTCAGACAGTTAACTGCCTGATGGAGCATTTTGCTGAGTGGGTTCTGACGCAAGATGTAGAACTGGGAACAATTTTTGCTGCACATTAGACTAGGTGGGAGGGAAAGCAAAAAGGCAGTCAGCCCCGAAGGGAAGATGATGGCCTGAGATGTGTAAAAGTGTGGCTCCTGGTTGGGGCTGTCGATACAGTCATCAGTCATTTCCACCTGAAGAGTGACACTCTGCGCAGGGGAAACCTTTCAGATTGTGTATAAACCTTTGGATTTGAAAACAACAATACTTTGCGTGCCTTTATAGAACTTGGGGAAATACCGTCATACAGGAGTAATGATTACATTTTCTTGCCAACCTTTTCAATTTCATTCTGAGTCTTTAATCTCTTCAATCTGTTGCCCCAAATTCCAATATTTTAAGTGTGCCCTCAACAAAGAGATTGAGAATCACTATAGTAAGTACTCAGCTCTGATCACACAGCCTTAAAGTAATAGAAATGACATCCCAGCTGGGTCTGCCTGACTCTTAACCAGAGCTATCTTTATGTTTGCTTGCTTATTTTTCTCAGCAATCCTGTGTGTGCGATGGACAGACCATTTCTCTTGCTGCACAGTGCCTGGATCTCAGATGGCCAGTACTCTTGGTTCATTCTCTCTGGAGGGCACATCTGTCTTTTCTGGGCTGTACCTTTAGGGTCCAGCCATGCATGGCAGAAAGAGGAGGGCTCCAGAGAAAGCATGAGCTCTGCCAATGATTGTTTCCTGCCTTACATTCCTGGGCCACAAGGTACACTTTCCTCTTTCTTTCTCTCAATACACAGAAAATCCAGTGTAAGCTATCTATCGGTAAGTCTTTGTACCTTCAGAAGGTCTCTTCATTCTTTATATCTCTTTGCTTTTATGTATTTATAATGTATATTATAATATTGTGAACAGATTTCATTATAGGCGCTCCTTAAATTACCAATGGTCCCATTAGCTACTTGAATGTCATGACCAACATCTTAATAGGATAAATAATAATTGGATTCAGTATGAATTGTTCATACAATTATTTTATGTTACCCACCTAATATATGCATGAGTTTTTTATAAAGCAAATTCCTCCAAAAGGCTTTTGGCTTATGCTCTACCCTACCCCATCCCACTTCCCATCCCACTCCCCAGAGGAAAACAAATTCTTCCCATGCTCTTCACCTTCACCTTTTCAAAAATACGATATGCACTGTGCTACTTGTACCCACATAGTTGTTAGCTATCACTGTCTTGTCACAGTAGACAAGGTTTAGTTGCCTCTCATTAGTCACCACCTCTCCTGTCTCCAATCCCCCCCCCCAATATAACTATCCACCAATTTAGAATAAATCAAGTACCAATGTTGACACGACCTGGCCCAGTTAAATATTGTGTACAACAGAGCCAAGTATTTTAGGGCTGCATTTGCTTTCCTGATCAGCTTTTTTGTTTTTCCTGAAAATTATAATTATCTAAAATTATCTGTTCACTTGCCTGTCTGGCATCTACTTAGTCTCATGACTGAGTCCTAACCTCAGAGTGCTCCTTCCTCCTGGATCATTTTGAGTTGCTAGCTGTTAGACAAGTGCTGTCCAATAGAGCTCTGTGATGATGAAATGTCTGTACTGCCTGGAGCAGTAGCCATTAGCCATGTGTAGCTATTAGGCACTGGAAGTGTGGCCAGTACAATTGAGACTGGATTTTTAACTTTTTAAACTTTTAATTGGAGATTTAATTAATTTACTTTTGATTGAATGATTGAAATGGCTGGGTTACAATCTTGGTATCTGTTTCATATTTCTTCCCTTTGTTCTTTGCTCCTCTATTTCTCCATTTCTAACTTCTTGTAAGCAAATTGATTATGCTTCAGTACCAATTTGGAGGGTTTTGTTTGTTTGGTTGGTTGGGTTGGTTTTTTAATGGTTGATCTAGGAATTACTATTTTTTTTTTTTTTGGTAGTAGGGATTGAACCCCTGGGGCACTTTACCTTTGCCCACACCCCAAACCCTTTTTTAAATTTTTTATTTTGAGACAGAGTCATGCTACATTGCTTAGAGTCTCGCTAAGTTGCTTAGGGCCTCACTAAGGCTGCTTTTGAACTTGCGATTCTCTCCTGCCTCAGCCTCCTGAGGCACTGGGATTACAGGTGTGCGCCACTGTACCTGGCACAATATGTATCTTTAAGTCATCAGAGTCTACCTTCAAACCATATTGTCCTGGCTCATGAACAGTACAGGAACCTTAACCACAGTGTGGGTTCATTTCTTCCCTTGTACTTTTTGCCCTCGTATTTTACCTTAAGCCCGCACATAGCATTTTAATTATTTTTTATTTTAATAGTCCACAGTCCTTAAAAACAATTTAAAATTTAATACAAACACACACACACACACACACACACACACACACACACTAAAAAATAAAAGCCTTTATAAATTTCCTAAGTAGTTTATTTTGTGTTCTTTATTTATTCTTGGAGGTTCAGGGTTCCATCTCTGAGACCATTGTATTTTCCCAGTCTTGTGTGTTTGGTGGGGGAGAGGATGGACATTTAACTGTGTATTCTTAGTATTAACTAAGGGAGAGGTTGTAAGGATTGACTTCTCTACACACTAAATCAGGGCCTCACTCCCCATTTTTGGTCCTACATCTGAGATGTGCTAGAGCCAGCTCTTACCAGGCCAGAGTAGTCGATCATGTACAGTTCTTCCCAATCCCTCATTCAGGGATGCCATGTTGGCAATGCCAAAATTGGCCATGGTGGTATGTGTGCTCCCACCACAGAAATCCATGTTTTACTTCAAAGCTTGCTTTCTTATATATTTTTTTAATTTTCATTTATAGTAGTATGTATTACAGTTCATACTCTACATATATAGCATCTTTTTACATAAAACAGTTTGTATACAAAGTATATTCGCAGCATTCAAGTCTTCAATCATGCATTTAGAATAATGATATCCATCTTATTCAACCACTTTTTTAAAAAAAATATTTATTTACTTTAGTTGTACACAATGCAATACATTTATGTTTACGTGGTGCTGAGGATTGAACCCAGGCCGCGCACGTGCGAGACGAGCGCTCTCTGCCGCTGAGCCACAACCCCAGCCCTTATTCAACCACTTTTTCCCCCCTTCCCCCCTTGCTCCCTCCCTTCCCTTTGACCATTATAGTGTTCCTCTAATCCTCCTATGTACCCCGACCCATCAATACTGTGAACCGGCTTCCTTATATCAGAGGAAACATTCGGTATTTGGAGTTTTGAGATTGACTGATTTCACTTAGCATTATATTCTCCATTTACCTGCAAATGTCATTATTTTATTCTCTTTTATTGCTGAGTAAAATTCTATTGTGTATATATACCACATTTTCTTTATCCATTCATCTACCGAGGGACATCTAGGTTGGTTCCACAACTTAGCTATTGTGAATTGTGCTGCTATAAACATTGAGGTAGCTGTGTCACTATAATATGCTGTTTTTAAGTCCTTTGGGAATAGACCCAGAAGTGGGATGGCTGGGTCATAAGGTGGTTCCATTCCCATTTTCCCAAGAAATCTCCATACTGCTTTCCATAATGGTTGTACCATTTTGTAGTCCCACCAGCAATATATGAGTGTGCCTTTTTCCCCACATCCTCTCCAACATTTATTGTTGTTTGTGTTCTTGATAGCTGCCATTCTGACTGGAGTGAAATGAAATCTTAGAGTAGTTTTGATTTGCATTTCTCTAATTGCCAGTGATGTTGAGCATTTTTTCATGTATTTGTTGATTAATCGTGTATCTTCTTCTGAGAAGTGTCTTTTCGATTCCTTAGCCCATTTATCGATTGGATTATTTGGGTTTTTTGGTGTCAAGTTTTTTGAGTTCTTTATATAGTCTAGAAATTAGTGCTCTATCCGATGTGCATGTATTAAATATTTGTTCCCAGTTAGTTGGTTCTCTATTCACCTCACTGATTGTTTAAAAAATAAAATACCTGGGAATCAAATCAACGAAAGAGGTGAAGGACCTCTATAATGAAAACTATGGAACACTAAAGAAAGAAATCGTAGAAGACCTCAGAAGATGGAAAGACCTACCTTGTTCTTGGATAGATAGAATTAATATTGTCAAAATGTCCATACTACCAAAAGCATTATACAGATTTAATGCAATTTCAATCAAAATCCCAATGACATTTCTCAAAGAAATAGAAAAAGCAGTCATGAAATTCATCTGGAAAAATAAGAGACCCAGAATAGCTAAAGCAATCCTGAGCAGGAAAAGTGAAGCAGGCGGCATCACCATACCAGACTTTAAATTATACTATAGAGCAATAGTAACAAAAACAGCATGGTACTGGCACCAAAACAGACTAGTAGACCAATGGTACAGAATTGAGGACACAGAGACTAATACAAATAATTTCAGCTATCTTATATTAGACAAAGGCGCCAAAAATGTACAGCAGAGAAAGGATAGCCTCTTCAACAAATGGTGCTGGGAAAACTGGAAAGCCATATGCAACAAAATGAAATTAAACCCCGTATCTCTCACCATGCACAAAATTCAATTCAAAGTGGATCAAGGACTTAGGAATTAGACCAGAGACAATACACCTAATATAATAAAAAGTAAGCTACAATTTCCAACATGTCGGATTAGGCTCCAAGTTCCTTAACAAGAATCCTGTAGCGCAAGAATTATTACCAAGAATTAATGAATGGGATAGATTTAAGCTAAAAAGCTTCTTCTCAGCTTTCTTATATTTTTAATCTCATATTCTCCACCTTCTGCCCCTGCTCTCTCTTCTTTCTTTTTAGAGAGCTGGTTATAAACCACTTCCCAGCACACCACTGCCTGAGCCCACCTCACCTCTCTACTGTGCCCAACAGTGCTGTACTGTGAGGGCGGAAGTGACTATCCCTGGTCCATGACCCCCACCCCACACTTCAGGCTCTGACCTCCCTTGCCCCACCATGCCTAGCACCCTCCTCAGTCACCACCCTCATGCTAGGGACTCCTGTTCTTCTTCTCTTTGTCCTCGTGGGTTTATATGCTTTTTGTTGCTATTTTCATGGGTCCTTAAGAGGAAGGGAGTGGAGCACATGTAGTTAATCTATCATCTTTAACTAAAAGTTCTATATTTGTCTTTTAAAGTGGAAATTTTAAAGAAATCAGGCAAGTTCAAGAATTCAAGGGTGTTTAAAGTAGAGTCAGGCCTAACAAAAGTTCTAATATCTCCACATTGGTCCATGTTACATTTTAATCTTATTGTTAAGCAAAAAATAAAATAAAATTATGGGGCTGGAGATGTAGCTCAGTGGTAAAGTGCTTATCTAGCATGCACAAAGGCCTGGGTTTAATCCCCAACACCACAAAAAAAAAAAAAAAAAAAAAAAGAAAGAAAGAAAGAAAGGAAGAATGGAAGGGAGGGAGGGAGGAAAAAGAAAAGAATTAAAGACTATGAATAGCTATTTTTGGTCTCTACTGAGGAAAAAAGTGAAAAAAATTAGTATACATATATGACATATAAAATCAGTATATAAATATATATGTATACATAGACATACACACACACATATGTTCATATATATCTCCATAAAATTTGCAGAACTTTGTAATCTGGAAGGGAAAGACTGAGGTTTACTCTGGTTTGAGGCTGCTAAACCAAGTGGATGGCAATGCTCTTTACTTTGGTAGGTGACAGATGTCTGGAGTGGAAGAAGAGGGTGGGTAGTGAAAGTGAGGAATGAAGAAAATGACTTGTTCAGTTTGACACATGTCAAACTTGAAGGGCTGTAGGTCCAGCCAGATGGAGATGTTTAGGCAAAAGGCCTGGGCTGATAGTACTAATCTGGGCATTTATGGACATTTTCATGATAACTGAAGCGAGAAAGTGAAACAAATCACCCAGGGAGAGAGTGTGAGTGGAAATGAGAAGAGGAACCAGTGCATAACCTCAAGGATTGGCAAGATATAAAGGACTGGTGAAAGCAAAAATGGGGGCTGGAGTTGTGGCTCAGTGGTAGAGCACTTGCCTAGCATGTGTGGAGGCCCTAGGTTCAATCCTCAGTGCCACATATAAATAAGTAAGTAAATAAATAAATCATCCATTGACAACTAAAAACTATAAAAGAAAAAAAAAAAAAAGAATGTGAAGAAGATGTAAGGCGAGTGACCCCAAAAGGAAAAAGAGGGGTGGAAATCAGGACAGAAGGAGCAAGAAAGAACATAGTTTCATTCTGAGATTTTTTTAAATGAATCATCAGGATGGAATAGAACATTATGCTTCTTGCTGTGAGTGGTTAAGGGGTGGGGGACAGGATGTCAGGATGTTCTCTCTGGGCTGTGCTACTTCTTTAGGTCTTTAAAGTTCTATTTTTAGTCTAATGCTAATATATGGACTCAGTGACCATGGGGCTTTGACTGACTTGAGGTGACTCTGGATTGTTTGGAACTTCGGTTTGGGTTTCGTTTAGTTTATTACCCCTGACCCCAATTTACAGAAATCCCCATGGTGTCTGCTGGTACTAGCTGTCTCCATGAATACGAACCAATAGACAAAGAGAATGACACACCGAAAAGACACATGACTTTTCTAGGATCCAAATTAAACTCTGAAAGGCTTCCATAGTTTTTTGAAAGATTGGAGAGCCCAGCAAATCAGGATGACTGGCTGAACTCCCAGTTCTACTCATGGCCTATGGGAACTCAAGGAAAAGTTGCTTAATGCTCATGTAACTCAGTGCCTTGCATTGCAAAATAAAAATAATATAACTGCAGGTGTAGTGGTGCGTGCCTGTGATTCCAGCAGCTCATGAGGATGAGGCAGAAGGATCATGAGTTCAAAGCCAGCACATCCCTAAGAAACTTAGCAAGATCCTGTCTCAAGATATAAAATAAAAAGGGCTGGAGATGTGACTCAGTGATTAAGCACCCCTTAGTTCAATCCCTGGTGCCAAAAGAAAAAAGAATATAACTGTGTTTTTTTTTTTCTTTCTCTCTTTCTTTCTTTCTTTCTTTTTTCTTTTTTCTTTTTTTTTTTTTTTTTTTTTTTTTTGGCTTAATGAGAGAATGGTCACAACTGTGTGTTCCTTGTAGCCATATAGAAAAAATAAAACAAAAAAGTTTTATGATTGCTACCCTTGGAACTGGGGTCTTTATTACAGATCTGTATAAAATACTAAACTAATAATCCTGTGTTATTAGCTTATGTGAACCAAAGATGGGACATTCAGGGTCAAAATGAGCGATTTCCCATCTGTCAGACACATTAGGAAGTTCAATTAGAACATGGTCTATACAGAGAGAATGTAAGAACCCTGACCTTTTAAAGCAGTTATCACACAGAGCACAGAATGTGATGCAGCCTCCAGTCTGACTGGATAATTACATGAAATTTTACATCTCTCACTCTTTTTAAGATTAAAGAAAATACTAGAATTTTCCAAGCCATAATTTCCATCTAACACAAACATTAGAGTTGCATGTTTTACTGCACTTTGGGGGACCATTTTTAGGCTTAGTATTTAGCAAGAAGCATTGGGAAGTGTCTGGTCTTGCAGATCCCAGAGGAGTTTACAGTGTTCTTTCCTGACTTCCTCACCCTAGCACACTATTGCATTTCATATTGATTAATATTAGTAATATCTTATTAATACAATTTTGTTTTACATTATGCCTTTATCCAAAGAGTCATACACACTATATCAGCAAGTCTCATAACAGCTGAAAGAGAGAAAACTATATTCTTGATTTATTTGAATAAAGAAAATTAGGCCATGTGAAGACAAGTTACTGGCGTATGCCCTTTGTCTATGGGTAAGCATCGCCTTGCTGGTTTCTTTACAAAGGAGAAAATGTTTCATAGTGAGAAAAGGATGTTGGAATAGGAGTCTGGAGATTAGCCTCCACCCCGTGGCTCAGCTGCTAGCTGGCCAAGCTGCTGAGGGCATCAAGCCAGACAGACTCACGTGAGTGCTGAAAGTGGGAGAACCATGTGATACCCCTTCAAACCTAGACTCTTTTTAAATACTTGTCCAAATTCAGAAGGGAAGCTGAGAATTAGGTGTGGGAAGGGGGAGAAAAAATACACAGACCCTATTTTTTAGTCAGCTTTTCATTGCTGTAACCAAGACCTGACAAGAACAACATAGAGGAGGAAAAGTTTATTTTGGTTCACAGTTTCAGAGGTTCAGTCCATGGTTGGCCAGAGCTCCATAGCTCTGGGCCTAAGAAGAGGCAGAAAGAACTCCCTGGCAGAAGGGCATGGCAGAAGAAAGCTGCTCAGTTCATGACAGCCAGGAAGCAGGGAGCATTTGAGTGCAAAAAGCCAGGGATAGTATAATGCCCAAGGGAATGCTCCCAGGGGCCTACTTCCTCCAGCCTCACCCCACCTGCCTACAGTTACTGTCCCTTAATTCATTCAAATTAGTAATCTATCAAATGGATCAATCCACTCATAACATTACAGCTCTCATAATCTAATTATTTCACTCTGACCATTGCTGCATTGTCTCACGGGTGAGTTTTGGGGACATACCTCATAGCCAAACCATAACACCCTAGTTACCAGAACAAGAATGTACAGTCTCCTGGTTCGCTCTCCCAGGAGGCACTTTCCTTACCCTCTCTCTGCTTGACCTCACCTGTGGCCCTAGAAGTTGTCATGCCCACATGACTTATCTTCCTGCTTTCTCAGCCTCTAACCCGCAGCAGTCTGGTTGGTGTAGATCCCTGCCCCTGCTTCCCACTCCAGGCACGTGCCTAGCACTCGGTACTGAGCCTCTCAGATGCCCAGGCTGCTCTGCTTCTTGGCACAGTTCTGCCTGAACACATAACTACACCTCCCAGGGCCTTGTTCTCAGAGAGTTCAAGCTGGTTTTAATGGAACTCCTGTTTAAACAGAACCTACATAGGACACATAAAAGCAGGAGTGTTCATAGAAGAGAGAGAGAGAGAAGCTGGGAGCCCACCACTCCTCCCTCCCATCATGGTGTCGCAATTGCTCTAAGGTTGAGGGAAGGGCAATACAATCTCTCGTGCAAACCCTTGAGCTGGACTCTCTCTGGGTGGATTCCAGCTCTCGCTCCCTATACTTTTGATTGAGCGTGTGAAGGGACTTCAGTAAGATTGAAAGGGAAGAGGAAAAAAGTAGAGAATTACACTATATCATGAGGTTCCCCCAAGATTTGGTTGGTTTGCCTCCAGATGGTGATTGCCTAGATTTATGCCCTGTGGGACAGGGGCAAGATGCAGGGGATTTCCCCCTTCTCAGAGCCAAGAGAAGTGGAGAAATGCAAGATAATTACTCAAAACATTCAAAAGCCCTTGAATCTGGGCTTGACCAGACAGAAGAGAACTTCTTTCTCTTCATTGAAGACTGTTAATCATCTCTATGTGAGATCATTGGGCTTACAGAATACCCAATGCTGCTGGGGTATAAAAATAATAATACTAGGCCAGCAGACAAAGGACAGCATTCCCAGGGCTCCACATGGCAAGGACACGGGACTTTCCCATGGGTGGTATTGACACCAGAAGATGCCTAGGTTTGGACTATTTTATTGGTGCTTTGGTCTGAATGTGCACCCCCACCCCCAAAATTCATGTGTTGAAACTAATCCCCAATATAATAATCATATTAAGCAGTTAGCTTAAGGGGGGGCCTCTCCCTGTCCCTCTTGTCCTTTTGCTGTGTGAGGACACACTGATGGCACCATCAACGAAGAACAGGCCCTCCCCAGATACCAACTCTGCTGGTGCATTGATTGTGGACTTTCAGAAATAAATTCCAGAACTTTAAGAAATAAATTTCCTTTGTTTATAAACTACCCAGTCTAATGTATTTTGTTATAGCTGTAAGACCAGACTATGACAATTGGTATCCCTCAAAAAGATCCTAATAGGATAGCAAGACTGTAAGGGTGAACCACTGTGGTATATGGTCTCCAATATCACCATCTATAATTCCTCCCACCTCTGCAAGTGCCTTCTCTCAGAAGCAAAGTCCATTTCCCCTCCCCTTGAATCCAAACTGGCCTTATTACTTGCTCTGACCAATAGAATATGTTAGAAGTGATGTTATTTCAGATCTAGGTTTAAGTAGTCTGGCAACTCCTGTCTGGCAACCATCCTGCTTGCTGAAGGCTGGCCACATGGAGAGAGGACGCAAGGATGAGGGGCTCAAGCAGAAGGCAGCTGCCAGTCTTCCAGATGCCAGTTGTCTTACACCCAATCGATAAATGAAACAATCACTATCACAGCAGGCAGGAAGAGAGAAAAGGGCCCAAGCCAGATCTCCCCTTCTAGCTGACACTGATATGCATGAGAATGTCAAGCTGTTCAGGCTAGATACTGAGCTGAAGGCAAATGCTGGCCATACACCAGGCCCTGCTCTGTGTTCTTTACTTGTACTCCCAACTCCCACAGAAACTCTATAAAGAACATTCTAAAACATGGAGATTAGAGAGGCACAGCAAAAAGATCGTTCGTCTTTTTTTTTTTATTCAACGTAGGGAGCACCTTTACCTATTTGAATACAGCCAAGTCTTCATTCATGTGTTTAAGACTCTTTATTCTTCTTTTTTTTTCCTTATACCCTCCTCCTGTTCCCTCCCTTACCCTCCCTCCCCATTGACCTTTCTAGAGTTCCTTTACTCCGCCTATGAGTGGGAAACAGTTGACTTTGGGGGATCAACTGGTGCCATGATTTTATTCCATTCCACATTTTCTTTATCCACTCATCTACTGTATAGGTTGGTTCCACAACATACTGCTTACTATGCTGTTTTTTAAGTCCTTTGGGAATATGGCTGGCATGCCATTCCCATTTTCTCCATACTGCTTTCCCACAGTCCCACCAGCAATGTATGAGCATGTGCCTTTTTCCCCACATCCTCTCCAACATTTATTATTGTTTGTATTCTTAATAGCTGCCATTCTGACTGAAGTGAAATGAAATCTTAGAGTATTTGCATTTCTCTAATAGCCATTTGCATTTTTTCTCTATTGATAGCAGTTCCTTGGCCCACTTAGAGGGTTATTTGTTTTTTTGGTGTTAAGATTTTTTCTTTGTATATTCTAGTACTTGTTGAAGTGCATGTGGTAAAAATTTGTTCCCAATTAGTTGGTTCTCTACTTCTCACTGATTGAGAAGTTTTAAGTTTGAATCTATCCCATGTTCTTGATATTAATTCTTGTTTACCTTGGGGCCCACATTATTGAGCTTACTTTTTCTTCTGGGCGTATTTGTTTTTTTGGTAAAAGACACAGTTATGTGGGAGATTTTTTAGTTCTTACTGTTAAAACAATATTTCTAGAGATTAGTGCCATCTTGTCTCTGTCCTATCTCTTGTGAAGTACGATAAGCAGCAAATTTTTTCTAAAATCTGGGATGGGAAAATACAAGAGCAAAGGGGCTAAATAATCCATTCCTTGAACATCAGTTTAGATTGGACTTCTCTTGTGATTTATTTCAGTCCTCCCACTATTGAAAATACATTAAATTTGCAGTTTGTTTTGCAGAATGAAACTTTACATCAATCTGCATTCTAGAAAAGAAGCAATTTTTCAAGTTTATGAATGATCAGGGCAGCAAAAGTGAAGAATATACTTGATGTGTTCTTGAACCCATTTATTGATGTAAGTGACATATGATATTTTTTCCCTACATGTATTCAATTGTAGGGTGTTGGCTAATTAAACAGGAGACAAACAGTGTATTCAGAGGAGGAAAGGCCTAATGTATTAAGAGCCTGGACCAGAGCCACCAGCAAGTCAGAGAGGTGGAGCAGGAGTCCCACTCAGACTTGGGACCGTTACTGGTTGCCATGGACATCACAAGCAACAACTCAGAAAAGGTAGGGTTTGCTTTTAGTGACAAGTGTTTGCTGGGGGAACAAATTGGATTTATGTAATTCTTGCCTCTCCTCTTTGCACCTTCTGATCCATATTTTCATATTTAATGCTTGCAAAACAAAATAAGCTCCAGCCTTTTTGCACCGGGAGGCCTCCTTTCTCCTCAGGCAAGAAGAACATCTGCTCACCTTGTTCAACCACCAGCCCCACACTTAGCTCTCTCAGCAAAAGGGGAGCTCCACAACTAGCTGCTGTCCACAGCCTGATCCCCAGAAAACAGGTGGTTTTTTCTAAAGTTACCACAGGACAGCTCCAAATTCCATGAGAATCCCATTCTTCCTCCCCTAAGCAACACCACACAAAAAGTTTATCGGAAACAGTAGCTGCTCTTGCCTTGACATTCAAAGAAGGAGGGGACAATCTTTTTTAAAACATCAAACTTGGGCACTGCATTGGGTATGATGGTGTGATCTCATTTAAATGGCTCTCAATTTAACGTGTGACAGGATGAAAATTCAGGAGATTCTTTTCATTTCCCAAAGATATACTTATTCTTTTGGGACACATTCATGGTTTGCTTTTCCATAATCATTTCTGACGTATTACTTATCAGACTCCAAGTTCCCTCAAAGAAGGGAATTAAATAGTCAGTCTCCATTAGAAATGCTATGAACGACCAAACAATTTTAAGAGCCTTTCTCTAGACATCACAAAAAGATACATGTAGTAGAGTCATTACCTCACAGTTTGGAAAATTGCAAACTCTAATTATCAACCCAACTGAATATATGAATGAGGCAATGATTATGAACTACCATCTGTATGAAATAAAAGCTGTGCAATTCTTTGCACACAGCATCTTTGACTAACAAGAAAAAAAAACCCATTCTACTCACATACACATGCACACACAATGCATACACACGCACACACACACACACACACACACAAACACACACCCAAGACCCAAACCTCAAGTGCATTCAACAAAAACTCTTCATATTAACTCTGTGACATACTTTTTCACAGGCATCTCTAAATTAAAACTATGGTTTTATATGAATACCGCCTAGTGGTCCAGATATGAGATATCAACCAAAAGAGTTTTATCTACGTTGTAGTAAGAAATAGAGAACAACACCACTCACAGTATGCTCTGAAGTCTTTCTTTTGTCTTTGCCTATAAAATGGTTCTCTGCACGAATATTTTGCCAACACTTGGAGGAAATAGAAAATAACTGTAGTCCTGTCTCTTTTCTTAATAGTTCATTTTTCAAAACTGGGGCTCCTCCCACATTCTGAGAAGAAAATTCATGGCATGACTCAGCCCAGCTCTCCCAACATTTTTGTGAGCACTTGTGGGTTCCAGACAAGGAAGGGCCCTGGTCCAGCAGCATCTTCTCAATGAAACCAACTCTATGGTACTTATTTTAAATTGCAACACTCACCCTATAGCTGATCCCCTTACTTTGCTTTTTGTTTTGTTTTGTTTTGTTTGCTTTCCATAGCACTTATCTTCTAATAAGCTGGATAATTAACTCATTTGCCTGATTTATTACTTATTATAATTAATAATAAATAAGTAAAAGAGGGGAAGGGGTGAATCACAGAAATGAGAGAGCCAAGTAAAAGATTATATCACCCACTATAATGCAAGACCACAAGAACAAGGATCTTGGTTTGTTTTGATCACATGTATATTCCAAATGTCTAGAACAGTGCCTAAAAATGTAGGTCCTCAAGAAATGCTTGTTGAAGGACTAAATGAAAGACGGAGTGAAATGACTTATATTCAACCATTTTTATCTTCTGGCTTCTGGTTTGAAATTGAGCATCATGGTCCAAGTTAAAGACATGATGATGATTCCAGCACCATAAAAAGAAAAAAAAAAAAAAAGGAAGAAGAAGAAAGAAAAAGAAAAGAGAAGAAACATGATACAGAGTGACTCCAACTCCCTGCTTACATCTCTTGAAAAGAATTGTGAATTCATTGAGGGGTTAAAAACACTCAACCTAGTCCAGCACAGTGGTGCACGCCTGTAATCCCAGCTGCTTGGGAGGCTGAGGCAGGAGGATTGCAAGCTCAAAGCCAACCTCAGCAACTTAGCAAGGCCCTGAGCAACTTAGTGAGACTCTGTCTCAAAATACAGAATAAAAAGGGTTGAGGATGTGTCTCAGTGGTTAAGTGACCCTGAATTGAAACTAGAGGAAAATGCAAAGCACACAGAAAAAAAATGAGGAAGAGACTAGAAAGAAGAAAGTGAGTAGCAAGCTGTCTGTACTTCCAATTATTAGTTGACTCAGTTTCACCTTAATACAAAAGGTGTTCCATCCAGGGAATCCTTTACGCAGTAGCATTTACTATTTTCAGCATAATGATTCTTTTTTAAACTGTGGAACCAAAAAAAAAAAAGAGAGAGAGAGATTCTGGCACATAAAGACAGACATTTATCTCCAATGTTTTTCCTGTCAATGTTGGGAAGAAATATTAAGATAAATATGAAACTCAAATGAGGTAAAATTTTATTAAGAGTTTAATAATATTAAGTGAGTATGTATTTATTATTCCCCAATTTGTGTGTTATTTTTAGGGTTTTAAAAACATGATTGTGTATTTTCTTCATTCTACTAAAATGGCAAAGGCTAGCAAATGCCTCAAACCCTATCAAGTGCAATCCTTCCTTCCCCTGTCCAGTGCAGTGCCAGCCACACAGCAAGCACTTAAGAGTTTGTAGTGGTCATTAACATGAATGAGTTCACAAAGAATAAAAAACTTCAAAAGAATGTAGAAAAAGGAGAATGTTAAAACAAAGGCACTGAGCTTCAATTGAGAATTTAAAAATAAATAAGTAAAAAGAGGGAAAAGGGCGAATCACAGAAATGAGAGTCAAGTAAAAGATCATCCAGCACGTCTTATAGCTCAAATAGCTCGGGAGACTGAACCCTTCAAACATCGCTCTCCTAGTGGAGATAATCCTTGAAAGGATGTAAGTGAGCGAGAAAAATGGGGGTAACCTGGTAGATCCTTTCAAAGCTCAGAAGCCAAATTTTATGGAAGAAACATTGTTTGATGTGGACGGCCTGGGATTTTATTAAGTGCTGAGGAGAGTTGTTGCCCCGAGAGTAGACCACGAATAGCGCATGCGGAGCTGGGCCAGCTGACACACCAGGAGTGTGCACTCTACATTGCCAGCAGGGGCTTGACCTGTGCTGGGGGGTCCCTCCAGCCCCATAGCACCCTCTATTACACCTCCTTTCTGAGCTGCTTACTTGTTTAAGGCTATCAGGCTCGGATTGGCAAGCAATCCTGCTTTTGGAAATTTGTAGTTCAAGTAAAAAGCCACATACTTTGTGACTACCTGTATGTGAAGTGCTCCGTTCAAATGATGGGCTTCCTAGCCAACAAACATCTTGCCGTGGGTGACTGGAGCACCATCTTGGTCCTAAGAAGGAAGGGGTTACCTACTCAGTCACTACACAGTGATCGATCAGATCCTCCAGTCTTCTTAAACTTGTCCCTGACCTTTTACCTCATCCAATCACTGTTAAAGAACTGTCAGAAAATTGGAGGTAATGTTTTCATACTTTAAATGAGCCAGCCTCTCCTTTACTGTTATTTTATCCAAGAACTACTGGTCCTATGGCTATTTTTTTCCTTTATTTAAGAATAAGTGCACTTTTGCTTCTATGTTCTTATAACTGTAAGATCCAATAGTTTGTTTTTCTACTGACTCTCAGAAACGTATCATGGGTGTGAATAAATCTGAGCTCTGATCTGACCTTTATCTTTACAATGTAACATGAACACAATAATAATTTATAGGGCTCAGTTCTAAGTGTGACATTTCAATGAGCTGGGTAAATATCATTACCTGAAGCCAGCCAGCAGTGTAGATGCAGACCTAGAGGTAGGTGGGTGTGTGCGCTTTCTGGAAGAAGACTCCTTATTTGATGGTAAATGCAATTCTGAAATTAGCAGTTTCATTCATCAGAATTGTATTGGTTAACAATCAACAGTAAATTAAAAATAAAAATAAAGTGGAGGATGCAGAAGAGAAGCTTTCACTTACTTAGGGAACAAGAAAATCTCTAGTCCCAGCTAAGTCAGGTTGACTAACTACAGAACAGCCCAGATGCATGAAAACCTGATCAGGCTTTCCCACCTTACACTGCTTATATAATAGAGAAAGTCAGGAAGCCAGACAAATTGTTACGAATGAAGTAGACTCTCCCAGGAAACTGGGAGTTAGGAAAGGGAGAAATTAGAGAAGAAAGAACATGGAAATGGATTGATGGCTCTGCCTGTCTTCAAAGCCCAAATGTGTAAATCATAGAAGACACCCAACTTCCAATCTCACTCCACTCTGGGAAGGCAGAGGTGATCATGGCCATGAATGAGATTCCTTGTTGCCCACAGAGTCAAATCTTTCTTCCCACCTTTCCAAATTCCCACCACTACTTGAGTCTGACCCTTGTAGACAACACATCTTTCTGACCTGCCCTTTTCCTTATCCTGAATGGAGTCTTTGTTGA
Organism: Tamias sibiricus; assembly: GCA_025594165.1. Taxonomy (NCBI): domain Eukaryota; kingdom Metazoa; phylum Chordata; class Mammalia; order Rodentia; family Sciuridae; genus Tamias; species Tamias sibiricus. Next base: position 120,286,688 of record CM046662.1, on the reverse strand, counting down.
GTTTTCTCTTCTCTGAAGAGCAAAACTCTTAAGAAGGCAGCAGGTAGCCCCTTGGCACATGGACACCCATCAGCTTATTTTTCATGCAGAAGCAAGTGTAGAAATACTTGAGCTGGCTGCAAACACTCAACAGTTGGATGATATATTTGTCTTCCTGTTTGCCTATTTTCATAGAGTCCCAAGAGACACAGCTGCACACCCCCGCTCCCCACGTTGATACCATCTCCAGTGTAGAATGGCAGTCTCCCTGGATTGAATGGAAATGATGTACAGAAAGCAAATTCTCAGAAAATCAAAACTCTGTTTAGAAAGAATGCTAAACAACAACAGCCCACAATGACATACTCTAATAGAATTTGGCACTTGGATAAGGAAATTGCTCTCCCAGGAAAGAAAACCATATTTGTGCTACAAAAGCACTGTGGGTTCAGAGGTTTTTCTCCTCTAAGCTCGTTCTGGCCCTGGCCACAATTTCAATCATTATGCTTGGGTAGGTTTCAGCAATATCTTGACAAAGTCCTCCTTTGGATTAGACGAAAAAGAGTTTGGGATTTTTTTGTGAAATACATTCATATACTTGTCTGACCCATAACAACAGATTAATGCACACACATATCACTTGCAGAGAGTCCCAGCTGTTTAGGTTTTCACCCAAACATGTGAATAAAAACCGCAGGCAAAACAAGTACTGTCTCTCATACCTTTTATGGATTAACAAATAGCCCTTAGCCCGCCAATGCCCGTTCTTAATTGGACTATGCTGTGAGGAGCAATTAAGCCTAAATGGCCACTTGCTGAGAGCTGGTGAAAGAAATGCTGGCTTGAGGCATTTGCATTCTCCAAATAGAGTGCATATGCTTGGCTCTGGTGCCCATAAAGGAAGGAGATAGACTATTGTTATTGTAGTTATTATTATTATCATCATTATTGCTTTTAAAGGTGAAAGGGAGCCACTGTTTTATACAAGGAAAATTTCTAGACATAGTATAAATTTTGCAATGTTCATGAAAATAAGAGCTGTACAAATGAAAGAGCTTTGTTCCTCTGTACAATAGGCAGCAACTGGGAGAGAAAGGCCTCTTCCCACCCTCCCATCTGTCACTGGAGGTCCAAGTTCCCAGAGAGGGGGACTTTGACTCAGGACAAGTGGGGTCCTTGGCATATGTAACAGGAAAGAATTTTTGCATGAGCCAGTCAGAGATGCAGACAAAGGTTTATTTTAGGAAAGCAGAGAGACATTTGGGGAGAATTTGGTCTGTCTCAAGAGGGAGAAATGTTTGGGGTAAAATAAGGAATACACGTTCAAGGGAGAAGGAGGGCCATCTCCAGAGGGACAGAGAGTAACACTTTAGTGTGGGCTGTTAATATTTATAGAGGGACAGTTCCTAGGGGCTAGACCAGAGGTGGAGCCAGGGCAGAGTTACATGTTGTCACTAGTTGTCCAGCACACGCACACTGCCCTCGTGTTACTGTTGTGGACAAGGGCATGGATCAAGGACACAGGCTAATGACATGAGCTGGGTTGCTCAGGGATGCTGGTTTTGCATTCTAAAGATTCATGGGTGTTTCTTGCTTTCCAGTGGCTTGTGGGTGCTTCTCTTTTGAAATACGATCTCTTTTTCCTTTTCTATATCCCCAAATTCCTATCTGCATCCACTGTATGTGAAAATGACAAAGCAGTATTGGCAAAATGAAGCAGACCCTTACCAAAATGGCGTGTGAGTGGGAAGAGGAGTTCAGTAAGGACTATTCAAAGGCATTATCTTTGGTGTGTGTTTTCACTCTTGAAGATGAAGGAGAACAAGAATAAAGAGGTTAGAATAGAACTGGCCTGCTCCTTTCAGGCAGATGGATAATTGCTAGCAGCCCCCAAAATGTTCTTCAGCCGTTGGAACATGTATAATGTTGGCTACGGTTACTGGTATTTGTATCATTCTTATTTATATATGAATAAGAAAACAGAAGAGATTAGTTGGAATTTTCTCCCGAGTTGTATAAAGATCCATTGAAAAGGTTTTGTTGTTGCTGCTCTTATTTTTCTTGTAGGAAAGAACAATTTCAATGGTTTTATAGACATTATATTCACCATTATAAAAAAAATAAACTTTAAGTGATCTGGGAAGAAACAAAGGAGAGGGGGAAAAAGAACACTACAAGTCAACTACCCAAAAATATTTATCATTTATCACTCCATGAACACCATTCAAACATTGCAGCATGTACATACATAGATAGGAGAAATAGGGATAATTCTACAAAAATAAGATCATAGTATTAGAGCTATGCATTTTGTAAATATTCATTTTTATTTTACCTCACTTCAATAACAAAAATTTCCATAGTAATATTGATAAATTGCTGAACTTCAGAAAAAGTTTTCTCCCCAATAAATTATTTGTCAAGGAAGAAAATCAGCATGGAGTAGCATTGAGTCAGAGCACTTAAAATGGAATTGAGAGGCATTGTTAGATTAGGTCTCAGATGCATCTGCATGCAGATAAACTTCCAAACTGGGCACAGACAAGCCCCTCCTAGGATGTGAGTTGGATTGCTGATACTAGGGTACATCTTCACACTGGAGAAGGACCAGTGGCAGCTATATTTTGTGCTTACGTGTAGTTAGTGCTTCTGTGGCTGCTGATTGTTCAGATATTTACAGTTTAAGTAATTTTCATACCACTTCAGTAGGCTGATAATCCCTTTGAGTATTTTTAGCTGTTTGGCTGACCTTGACCAACTCTCTACTCACTAGATAGGAGGCAAAACACCCTTTTCCCTCAGTGTGACAACCAAATGTCTCTAGATGTGGCCAAATGCCCTGGGGCAAGTGGAATAAGATCATCTCTAGTTATGAATCACTACTCTGAGGTTGAAAAAAGTAGGGTAGATTAAAATCGTAATTTTTAATCATTTCTATTGACTGCTTGCCACGAAAGATGCTGCCTGGGTCCAACTGAGGCTAAAATTTAGAGTTCTGGAAAAGTAAGGCAGAGAGTGCAGGTCATCATGGAGCCACCCAGACTCCTGATATTTAAGTTGGAAGATGCATGAGTTTCCTGGGATTTGGAGGGAAGAAATATAACTTCTCTTCGATCTTCATAAATTTGCAGTTGGCACAGACTTCTGTAACACAAAGCAGATTAACAAGAGAAAAACAAGCAAGTTTATTCACGTGTTCAGTGCATATCTACCGTATGGAAGAAATGTCAATGAAAGATAACTCAAGGTGATTGCTTAGCACTCTGGCTTACACAACAACCTCAACAGAGAACAATAAGTTTGAGGAGAAATGACAGGACAAAGGAAAGCAGTTTGGAGCTTCCAGAGGCAGGAAACTAAGAAGAAAAATGTTCAGGAAGAAACTAATAAAATAAGTTTTTTTGGTAGATTCCTCTGGTGTGGTCTCTGAGCTGATAAGTGTTGTCTTCAGTGAAGAATTTGAATCTCATTTTTAGGTGGGAAATGGGAATATAAAAGAGTTTTTCCTCTGCTGCTTCTTAATTGCCTATAGGTCAAAAATCCTTCATATTTTGGGGAGGTACATTCTGGTCTCCGACAGGATCAAATGCCCACAAGTTAACTGGGTTGAGCCATCTCAGTCTAAGGGACAGTCCACCCAATAAGAGAATTCCAGCAGCAAGAACACTCTGGAAGAACAGACCACTGAACATTCTGTGGAGTGGACTACCCAGGGTAGGAGCTGAGCTGGAGTCAGAAAAGAAATCATCACTGGCTTGTCCTGTACAGGTGGAGGTCCTTCGAGGGCTTCAGAAGAAACCACACATACACCTATTGTGAATTCTAGCATTTGGACCTCTGTCACATGAGGGTACCCAGAGATAACCTTAAAAAACACCCAAAGGTACCACCAAAGTGAACTTTGCCCCATTTTCCCTCTCTCTCCTTCTCACCACACTACACCAGAGGAGACAGAGAGTCAAAAGAAGGAGTACAGGAAAGGATGGGGGAAGAAGGAAGAAGAATCAGCCACAGGTGCCCATTTGGGATGGAAGGAAAGAAAATGAGAGTTAAAGTGAATATAAGACATGCTATGGTTTGGAATTGTCCTCCAAGGGCCCATGTGTTAGACTTGACCCACAGCTTGTTGCAACTGGGAGATAGTGGGACTTTTGAGAGGTGGGGCCTGGGAGCAGTTTAAGGTCACTGGGAGCATCTCCTTCTAAGGTGGGATCCCAGTCTCCTCCTCTTCCTCTTTTGTGCTTCCCCACCATGAACTTTTGCTATGCCGTGCCCTCTCACCATGACATGTCTCCACCCCATACCAAAAGCCTGAAAGCAATAGGTTCACCCATCATGTAGTTGAAACTCCAAAGCTGCAAGCCAAAATAAACCTTTCTATTTATAAGTGAATTATCTCTGATATTTTGTTACAGTAACAGAATGTTAACCAACATCAAAGAGAAGCTTCACTGGATTTTGAATACTTGAAATTATTGGGAAAGTGATGAGATTAGGTCAAGATAGTTAAAATATTAAGAGAAGAATACTTAATTGGGACAACTTGGAGACAGTGTTGGAAACATGAAAAAAATATTTTCTATTTTGAAATTTCACATTTAAACCATTCAATAAATGTGTTATATTTATTCTGAGTCATCCCTTGATCCATTGAATTTACTTTTTCTGAGGATTCATATATAATGTGTTACCTAAAACTTGCATTATTGAGATTATCTGTTGCCTTTAGACTTGAATTTGCATGATTAATAAATTATTTAGCAACACTTTTTTACCTTCAGAATTATGTTGGCATTCCTTCACCTCCTGGCATTGAACATTGCTATGAAGAAGTCTGAAGTCAGCCAGACTTTTCCCTTATTTGTGATTTAATTCCTCTTCTTCATGCCCATATAAATTCTTCCTTGTCTCATATTCAGCAAAATTTTCAGGGTATGGCTTGGTGTTGATTGTGTTGTCAATCTTTACTGGATCCTGCTGTTACTCTTCATTGTGCTGATTCAGATTTTTATTGCAAGGAACTGTTGTCTTCTATCTTATTGAAATCATTTCTATTCCATCTGTTCCTTTCATTTTCTCAAACATGTCAACAAATTTATGTTGGATCCTCTTTGTTTTTCTTCCATATCCAGCACTTTCTCTATAATCTTTTTTTGTCTTTTTTTTTCCATTTCATTTTGAGTGATGTTGTCAAACCTGCTACTATATACATCACTGTATTATTGGTTAACTTTATTCTTTCTGGATTTTTTTTCCTTTTCATTTCTCTAAGTTCATAATCCATATTTTTTTTTATTACTTTTACATTTTTCTCTGCGCCTATTTCTACTTTGAAATATTTTTCTCTGAATATAATTTTTATTAAAAGCAATCTCTTTGAGATTTTATGGAAAAAAATTTATCTGCATCCTTTCTCTGGTTCTATAGGCAAATCTTGTGATGTGTTTTATATCAGCCTTTTTTAAAAAATTTTTCATTAATAGTAGTAGTATGTAGTATGTATTACAGTTCATACTTCACATATAGACCATCTTTTTACACAAAACAATTTGTATACAAAGTATATTCATAGCATTCAAGTCTTCAATCATGCATTTAGAATAATGATATCCATCTTATTCAACCACTTTTTCTTTTTTTTCCCCCTTTCCCCCTTGCTCCCTCCTTTACCCTCCCTTCCCTTTGACCATTATAGTGTTCCTCTAATCCTCCTATGTACCCCGACCCAACAATGCTGTGAACCGGCCTCCTTATATCAGAGGAAACATTCGGTATTTGGAGTTTTGAGATTGACTGATTTCACTTAGCATTTTATTCTCCAACTTCATCCATTTACCAGCGAATGTCATTATTTTATTCTCTTTTATTGCTGAGTAAAATTCCATTGTGTATATATACCACATTTTCTTTATCCACTCATCTACAGAGGGACATCTAGGTTGGTTCCACAACCTAGCTATTGTGAATTGTGCTGCTATAAACATTGAGGTAGCTGTGTCACTGTAATATGCTGTTTTTAAGTCCTTTGGGAATAGACCCAGGAGTGAGATGGCTGCCTTTTTTTTTTTTTTTTTTTTTTTTTTTTTTGGTTCCAGGGATTGAACTCAGGGGTACTCAACCACTGGGTCACATCCCCAGCCCTTTTTTGTATTTTATTAGAGACAGGGTCTCACTGAGTTGCTAAGTGCCTTGCCATTGCTGAGGCTGGCTTTGAACTCATGATCCTCCTGCCTCAGCCTCCCAAGTGCTGGGATTACAGGCGTGCGCCACCACGCCCGGCAAGATGGCTGCCTTTTAAAAGCTGTTTCTCTCTTCCCCACTCCATTCCACTCAATGATGATAACAATGGTGATGATATAATTCTTTGTCAGTATACCCATAAGGATCCTTTCTAAGTATAAGACACCTTTGAATGGCTTGCTGATTCATTGCTAAAAAATCATATGTGATTTTTCTGAAAAATGTGGTATGAGTTACATATTCATATTAAATCTGTTTTCTGTGCCTTTCAAAATTCTTCCCTCAGTTTTAGGGCCAGAAACTTCTGTTGGATCTTGCTCCCTTTTTAGCTTCATCTCGGATTTTCCATCTATCTGGAGTCTACAGCATTCACTGAATATTTTAAAAGAAGGGAATACTGACCCTTCCTGGTTAAGAACCTAAGTATACTGGAAACCCACCATTACAATTAGGAATGGCAGGAATGCATCTCCCAGCTGCTTGAGGTGTCTCCACTAGCTGGAGTAGGAGTAACATTATTGGAAGAAGTTAGAAGAGCTTGGTTGGGCCTTCTGGGAGGCCAGGGGTTTTAAAACAGAAAAGGGGTTCTAGGACAAGACCTAGGAATATAGTTGTGAAAGGGAACAATAACCCCAGAGAATAACCTAACACATGAGGAGGTCCTGAGCATCAGAGAAGAATGAAGGCAGAGAGCTGGGCGCAGTGGCACATGCCTGTAATCCCAGCACTTGGGAGGCTGAGGCAGGAGGATTGCGAGTTCAAAGCCAGCCTCAGCAATGGCAAGGCACTTAGCAACTCAGTGAGACCCTGTCTTTAATAAAATACAAAAAAAGGGGGGGGGGTTGGGGATGAGGCCCAGTGGTCGAGTGCTCCTGAGTTCAATCCCCGGTACCAAAAAAGAAAAAAAAGAATGAAGGCAGTGAAAACAACTGTATTGGTGACTATGGGGCTAGGAATCCCCTACCCCTGAACTTCAAATCCTTACCCCAAGTTTTCATCTCTCTTTTTTAGAAATGAAGTGTGAAATGAAAGAGTTACATTGAGGAATGTATATCTACAGACATCTCTGCCTGCAGACAATGCAGCTCAGCCACTGCACTGAGACCAGAGGAGTGAGAGCCATATGGCTGAGGCAGCCTATGAGACAGCCCCACTGGACCCTCTGCAGGTACATGAGAGGCAGCTTGTTGCTTCATATTGCTTATCACAGTTCAAAGCATCCCCCAGGTCTCCCTCTCCACCTGTATCTCTCACTTTTCTCCAACTTCTAAAGAATTGGATGGCCAGTCAGTTTGTATTTTCTAGAAATATACTTCAGGAAAGGTTGGGGTGGGCTGAGGAGGGGGGATTATATGCTTCTTACTCATCTCATGGTGGGTTGTCCAATTCCTCAGTGCATTAGAATGGGGGAGGGGGGCAGGGTTGGCTTTCTCACTGCAAGTGAAACATTTGACTGATTGAATGACATTTCCCATCCAACATTCAAACATGCCCAGGAGGCAAAGTTGAGTAGTGATGAAGATCATCATGTCCAACACTTGAGTTTATCCATAACCAGAGCAGAGGTGAAGAACCCAGCCCAACTGGTCCCAAGGCTAGTGTTCTATCTGCTGCCTCACAGGCTGTTCCTTCTCCACAGGGGGCAAAAAAAAAAAAAAAGGTGAATAGATAGAGGGACAAGCTACTATAGGTGTTAAGGGACTGGAAAACCATATTCGCAGAAGAGCTGCTCCTAGGATTTTCATAAAGGAAAGCTCACTCCAATCACTTCAATCAGTTATTTTTCAGGGGAGCAGCTCTTGGGGGAGCAGCCATGGACATCTCGTGCAGAGGTGGAAACAGCATGGTTCCCTCTTCAGCTGCTTAGGGATGAACTACACCCCCGCCCCTCGAATGTTACTCCCTCCATGAATCTTCTCAGAGTCACCACGCTTTGATTAATTCTTCTGTCCTCAGGCCCCTAAAACATGTTATTTACACCTCAACAGCAGTCTGTATCAATGCTTGCCTGAATGTGGCTTTATGCACCTAGTGGCACTATTATGTTAATCTCTGGAAAGCAGGAGACAGGCCAAATGGCCACTTAACATATGTAATGCATGATGGGTGCCCATGAAGGGCTGGGCTGTGTTCTCAGAGTTGCTGCCCTTTTTGTGCCATAGACACTTTTGGCAATCTGGTAAAAGTGTGGACCCCTTCTTATAATCAGTTAAATAGAAGCCATGGATACAAAAGAAAACCACTTTTGTGAAAGACAGTTATCAAAATGTTTTTAAACTAACTTCTGATGTAATACATGTGTTTCTTTAGTAACACATTCAATAACATGTCTATGTGTTAACACAAATCTAACAGCAGGTTTAATAACCATCCTAATTTCTAAGTGGTAATAAATGTAAATAGTATTTCAAGATATTTGCAACAACTGTAATATATAGGAAAGGAATTGATTTCTATTTGTGACAAAGTCACAGGTACTGTTAATACTATGTGATTTTTTTCCTTTTTGCTTACATTTTATAATTGAAAATGATACATTTTGGTTAGAAATTTGTGAATATAGAGATGTCATTTTTTCCTCCAAATTCTCTGATGCTTCCCCTGAATTCTGACCATGAATCCTGGTTAAGAACCCACCACCAGGGGCTGGGGCTGGGGCTTAACAATAACGCACTTGCCTGGCATGTGTGAGGTACTCTGGGTTTGATTCTCAATACCACATATAAATAAATAAAATAAAGGTATATCAACAAAAAAAAAATTAAAAAAGAAAAAAAGACCCCACCACCAGTTGCAATTTGGAGTGGCAGGAATGTGTTTCTCCGCTGAGACATCCAGCTGCTTGAGGTGTTCTACTAGCTGTGTAGGAGTTAATCATTACTGGAAGAAGTAGGAAGAGCTTGGTTGGGCCTTCTAGGAGGTCTGGAGTTGGAACAGAGATGGTACTTCTGGACAAGAAATATAAATACAATGTTGTGAAAGGAAACAAAGACCCCAGAGAGTGAAGGAAGAACCTAGGTTTACTGAAGGGCCTCGTGACAGTGATGTTAAAAGAATTTTCCCCTTCTTCCTTTCCTTTTTCTTCTTTTTACCTTGATCCCTGTCTTTCTCCTCCCAATAGCAAGGGTAAGAGGAAGGGCAGTAGATTCTGGCAGAGGTTTACCTCTTGCAGCCATTGCAAAGTACAGTGCAGCCAGACCTCTCTGGAATCGTTGGGGGAAAAATGACAGAAAATGTAGACAATACTTTGATAGAGTTGTGTATTACAGTGGTGTTTAAAGTTATGAAATATTATGTAATTAAAATGTCATCAATGAGGAAATGTTTATGAATTGAGATAGCAAAAGGCACACCAAAGATCAGATTGTCCAGTGAGACATACACCTAAGAGATCTTACCCAGGTCCAAGTTTTATATAAAATTTTAAAGATGCACATGATGAGACACAGGTACAGCAGGCAGTAGCCAAAACCCTGGTGGTGTTCCCTAGGTCTTTTTATTCCTACATAAGATGTTGTCTGAGGTGCTCAGGCCTCAGACAAAACACATGAGCTCTCTAAGAATGGTATGCAGACACCTTACTTATCCAGAAGTAGCTTCTTAGTTCAGGGAACATCTGAAACTTCCCCATTTTATACTCAGATATTTACGTAATTTACATGACATTTTCCAGAGAGCCATGCTTCATGAATCTGTAGACTCCAGGTCTGTTTACCTAAGAAATCCCAGACACTAAAGTACAGTCTGCTAAAAGCATTCCATGGATAAGGACTCTCCTGCTAGCAAAAACCATTTAGTTCACCAGGAGGTCTGCCATTAGTGATGTTACAAGATTAGAACAATTTATTTGCAGTTTTTCTAATAGGAACGCACGTCCTCCCCAGGAAACTAGGAAAATGGATCCCAGAACTGCTACTTCCAAAGTAGGCTACATATACTATATCTAGGTACTTTTATGGAAACATAAAAGTTTATATTGACATAGCAAAATACTTTTGATATGCTGATGACAAAAGCATAATAAGTTACAGCATTTGTGTTATCATCTCCACTATGTAAAAACAATATAAAGAAACTAAAAAACTAACCTTTATGGGATTATGAATGATTTTTTTTTTTTTTTTTTTTTTTTTTTGCTTCTTTCTTTAATGTATACAGGAAAATCTATGTTGCACACTGGGCAGCAGAGCATAGAATTTGAAAGCAAACTGATTTGAATTCAAACTCTAGTTTAGCTGCTCACTGGTAGGAGATCTTGAGCAAATTACCCTGTTTTCTCAGCTATAAAGTGAGAAATATAATACTTACCTCTCCGGTAGTTGTGCATCATAAGAAGATACATCAACTACAAATATAATGCTCTTCCTTAGATACCCATGCTTGGTAGCCTCCTGCTAGTCAGCTTTTCATCACTATGTCCAAAACACCTGAGAAAAACAACTCAAAAAGAGGAAAGACTTATTTTGGCTCACAGTTTCAGAATTTTCAGTTCATGGTTGGCTGGGTCCATTGCTCTGGATCAGAGGTGAGGCTGAACATCATGTTGGAGGGACATGGCAGAGGAAAGCTGCTCAGCTCACAAAAGAGAGAAAGAGAAGAGGCTGCAGATGCAAGATTTACCCTTCCAGGCACACCCTTAATGACCTCCTTCCTCCAACCAGTCCCCACCTACTACAGTTTCCACTGATTCCTTATCATGCCATCAAATTATTAATCCATCAAAGGATTAATCCACCAATGAGTCAGAGCCCTCATGATCCAGATACTTCCCAAAAGCCCCATCTCTGACTATTACTACACTGGGGACCAAGCCTCTAACACACGAGCTTTTGGAGGACACTCTAGATTCAAACCATAACATCTCCCAAACCATATTGCTTCATAGGAGAGCAACCAATCCCATGCCCTTGGAAAGCCTCTTCCTGGGCTACATCTGCACAACTGGTCAACCAGTCACATGCCCAGCATTGCTCATTTATCCTGCCATTTTTGTATTCAAATGAAACAACACAAGAAGGCCCACGATCTCATGTTTGGCAGCTAAGGATATGCAAAAGAGTTAACCTTTAGTCAGAGAAACTTTGGCTAGTATAGAAAAAAGGAAATAGGAAGGCTTGGGAGTTAGGGATTGGCCTAACTTCTGCCCTCCAATCAAATACCCTGCAGCATGGTTCCTCTATGGAATCTTTCTAGAAAAACCTTATGTAGTCCTAGAACACACGTAGGGAATGGGCTACCCCTACCTGGCTCTCCATGCTCCTCACAAAGCCCCAGTCAGAGCAGCAGCTTTTCATCACTTAGGTCTTCTTTTGCTTCACTGTATTTATTTATTTGTTTTGATGTTGCTGTCCTGTGTTTCTACCTTCCAAACAAATGCTCAGCATTTTACTCATTGCCTCAGGCTGTTAGGGTAACCTGATCTAAAACAGAAGAGAATTTATAGAAAGTGCTCCTCATGGAAACCCTGGAATAGGATTTGTGTGTATAAACATATGAGGGGAAGGAGTAAGGTTCCATCCCCAGCATGGGGAAAAAAATAGAAAAAGAAGAAGAGAAATTCTGATACAGTGAAGCCCACCTGTAATCCCAGTGTCTCAGGAAGCTGAAGTAGGAGGATCACAAGTTCAAGGCCAACCTGGCCAACTTAATGAGACCCTGTCTCAACATTTAAAAAAAAAAGAAAAATTTTTTAAGGCCTAAGCGTGTAGCTTAGTGTACCACAAAAGGAAAAAAAAAAAAAAAAAAATAGAAGTGGAGGATGTCGGGGGAGGGGAAGCATACATATATACCCTAGGTAATAGGTGAAACATTTTTTTCCTGTGGCACTGGGAATTGAACCCAGGGTCTAAAATATACTAGGCAAGTGTTCTACCACTGAGCTTCATCCCCACCCCCTTTTTAAATGTTTATTTTTAGATAGGGTCTAACTAAGTTGCCCAGGCTGGCTTCAATTCATGATCTTTCTGTTTCAGACTCCTGAGTAGCTGGGATTATTAGATGTGTGCCACCATGCCTGACTCATGAGATATTCTTGTTGTATTTTCTACTTTTTTTGGTCTTTATAAGTGCATATGTATAATGAAATTTAAGCAAAAATATTCCCCCACATCCTATCCCATTCCTTTCTATAAACAACATAGAAACCTATCAACTTCATTTAACCAACAGCAAGACTATCTCATACTATGAATTATAAAAAGTTATAAATCATATGCCCACTGTATAAGTGAGTCAGGATAATATCATGGCTAAAAGCACAAACTTTAACACCAAACAGACATGAATTAAAATCCCATTTTTAAGTGATTGGAGGGAAATCAACCTCTTAGATATTCTTTCCTCATCTGAAAACTGATTAAATGAATACCTTCCTCATGAGGTTGTTGAATTAAATAATGGTTTGAATTAAATAATGAATGTAAAGCTCTTAGCACAAGATCTTTACGTAATACAAGTGAAATAATAATTACTATTGTTATCAAAAATGCCACTTATAATATATATTCCAAATTAAGCCACACTAACCTTTAAAAATGTGTTAACGAAGAGTGGGAGTTAGGAAGAATGTGCACTCATTTGTTCCTGGGTTAATTATATTCCAGCCTTGTCCAGGGAGGGTCTTGAGTCCTGAAGCACACATTAGAACTGTCATTGGTTGGATGTATGGCATTCTGACACAACAACTTAGGAAGACAGGCAGCACCGGGAGAGTGAGCAAGGCCTCCTGGGGCTTCAGGACTTCAACCCAGATCTCTGCTGGTCCTTTGAAAACATCTTTGGAGACAATAGGTGGAGGAAGCAGAATCTATCACTCTCCCCAAGGCCATCAGGACCCTGGCCAAGTTGATGGGATTCCTGGGATTCCAGGCCCACCTTATGCAGTACAGTACTAGGTGGGGAAACTGAGATAGCAACTCACCTTTAAGAGGGAAGCCACCAGGACAGATCGCAGCGGTGCTCTGCAATGTCCCTCCAGCCCACCAGGTAGCAGACCTGGAGTAGCACATCTAATCACAAATCCCGGTGGCCTGAGGCTGCTAAGATACATTCCCAACTTGTCTGGATGAACTTAGGATAGGACTGAATTTGTAGATAGTCTGTAATGATTCAAGTCGGACACTAAGAGCCATTGAGGGCAATAAATAGAACCATGTCAGGCTCCAAGAAAAGCCAGTACACTTCTGAAGGAGGCAGAGAAGGCCAGGGGCCTCAGCCTGCTGGTGATCGACCTGCCCTAGGAAGCCTTATCCCTCATGTCAAGCATCAGAGCAAGTCTCAGCAACAACCCTGAGCTGAGGCCTCCAAGGACACGCCTGCTAATCCACGCCAGTACCAGCTTTCTGCACGGACATTTCAAACTCAAATCTTTACTCAATTCTTGTCCAAAATAAATCTCTTAGGAAATGTGGCCTTGGATCCCCCCCCCCTTTTTTTTTAAACAAAGAGTTTCTGAGATTCCTTATCTTTTTCATGCAGAAGCAATATATTGTAGAACAAAACTTGAGCCTCTCTTCCACTCCCAACAAATACTTCAAAACTCAGTATCATTTGCATCTTTTCACATCAGGATATCATCCATCTCATGGCTTAACATGATGAGATGATGCTGGAGGACATTATTATTTCATGTTTCTATTCTGAGAAAGATGTCTCTCTTCAACTTAACTACTAGCTGACAAAAATAATGTTGAACATCTGCAAGAGATAAAACAACTTGAATCCAATTTCCTTTCACATAGATTAAGAGCCCCATTCTCCTGTCACTTATGTAGCATATAACTCAATTTTTTGCAATATTTAAATGAGAGGCTAGTTTTTCAGGTCTGTCTTGTGGATGACATAAATTTTTTATTTTGTCCCTTCCACTGATATAGTGGATATATAAGACCCTGTCAGAATGTGGCAGCTCAGACAAGAAAGGGGGAATCACACATTAAAAGACAGAAAGACCAGTAAAAGAGAGAAAATCTCCTCTCTGAAGAATACAAATAAGTGAATCACATCAAGGAAATGTGCCTTGTTGTGACTAGAACCCAAGTCACCTGACGGATCAAAGAGCTAATGGCCTCCACTTTGTAATTAATTTGACAGTCAAGATACCTAAGCACAGATGTAGCAGTTTGGACTGAAACAAAAAGTGCTTTCATTGGGTCAAATAACTGAAAAATCCAAGGGTCATCTGGCTTCAGGTGAAGGTTGATGAAGGGCTTATTCAAAGGCACCAGGTTCTGTTTCTTTGTTTCTATTTCCTTTGTGTTCATTTCATTCTGGGATAGACTTTATCCAAATGGAAGAAGATTAATTATAAGAGCTCCAAGATTATATGACAAGTCGTCAAGGAAAATCAGCTTGTTGGGCTATTTTCAGGGTCAAGTTAGGAAAATATTGAACACTCTTAGGTCTTTAAATCAAGGGGGTTGTTTACATAGGTGATAAAAGAAATGAGAACCAAAAATAAAGGAATGAAGAAATTAGAAATAGTAAAAGAAAGCCACTACCATTCTTTGGGCTGGAAGGAGAAAGGGTGGTATTATTGGAAAACAGGAGCACAGGTCAATGCCAGAAACCACAACCATGGCAAGTCTAGCCGACAGAAGCCAGTCAGAGAGAAGAAACGGCCACTGATAGAGACACTGCTTAAGTCAGGAGGGGAAGGGAAATTACCCTGGCTTCTCCCACTTGCTCTCCAGTCTCTTAGCAATGTCTCCTATTGGAGAGAACTAGTTGGAGGCCTGCGGAAGGGGCAGCCTGGAAGATATAGTTGCCTATAATATAGAGCAGGCAGATAACCAACACAGTATGTAAACCCTGAGTATTGTATTTCTCTGTCATAATTATCTTTGACCAGAATCTGCCAAACTTCCCTTAATCACAAAGGATCCCTTAAAAACATCTTGGGTAGATGCCTCCAACTTACTGATCAATTTCAGCTATTAAATCTCTATTGGATGCCCAGGCAGCATGTGTTAGCATGGTGCTGGGGTTGAGGGGTCACTCTTGACCAGAAAGCTACCAAGACCATGACATGCATAGGGGTAGACAGATAGCAGAAATCTCATGTCTTGGTGGACCTACAGCTGGAGATGGAAGGAACTGGCCTGCATGCATTCAGGGCTAGGGAAGAACTCTCAGCCCATGGGGGTTGGTATGATTGCAGGCTGGGCCAGCGAGGAACTCTACGTCAGTGAACAGCCAGGACCAGGAGAGTGGTAGCTGTTGGCCTAAGTACCTGGGACTGGAGTGGGGGGCTCTCATTAGGTATGTGGTGGGGGGTGGTAACTATCAGCTGGTATAGACAACATGAGTCAGCTGCACAAGTGATCTGGAGAGTCATCACATGAAGAGGACAGAGCAAAAAGCATGTGAGGACAAGGGGACACAGGATTACCATCTTCAAACAGGAAAGAGGAAGGCTATCAGATGGCTATCAAATTACAGTTGCATACACTATCAGATTGCAATTGGAGGTAGCTGTATACACTAAGTGTGTGGTTGGGAAACTACAGAAATAACTATAGATGTGTATGTGTGTGTCTGCATCTATTTTCTAGCTCTCTGTTTATTGTAAAGGACTAGAAGCAATGCTTCATTAGCAATGAACACAACTAGCCCCAGAACTTGGTTTTTAAATACCATTTTCCACGGCAAGGAACCAAGAGTACCTGGGAAAATTGCTGATTCCAGGACTAAGACAAGAAAAGTGCAAGATAAGCCTAGAACAGCATGTACCCAATCAAAAGCAAGGTCTCAAAAAATGAGAGGGACATGTGAAAATTATAAGAAAGTCAAAGTGAAGGCTCCTGCTAGTCAAATGCAGGACAACTGAGCATTAAAATGAAAGCAATGGATTATAACACATTGAATAAAATAGGAGTTCATGGATACATACAAATAAATGCATACATATGTACATAAGCAAATGGAGTAAAAAAAATTATTTACAGTAGAATGGCAACTAATTAGTATAGAAAGATGATGGAATTAGAAAATTGTTATTTGGTAATTTGGTAACCAGCATAGTAATAATTTGATTTAGGCAAAAATCATTAATGAATGATTAAACTAGTAAGTGAAAATTTTATGAGAAATAGGATATTTGCATAGTCTTAAAGCACCCCATGAAACAATTATTTATAGCCAAAAGCAGAAGATAGTTTTAACAGCATCTTAACCAAGTAAAAAAAGTTGACATTACCAGCAATAGAACAAAGGAACATCATGTAGATCCTGTCATTTCTATGATGCTCCTAGAAGAAAAAAGAATTCGTCATGTTAATCTAATCCTGAGGAAACATCAGACAAAACCAAATTTAGGGACATTCTACAAAATACTGGCTTGGCCACTTCAAAAAAATCAAGACCTTAAAGAACAAGGGCTGTTGTTATTTGAAATAAACTGGGGAAAAAAATGAAAACTAAATGCAATATAAGATTTTGGTTTGGATTCTCAATCTATAAAGAACATTATTATGAAAATGGATGAAATTTTTAGTGGGAGTCTCTATATGCTGGTATCAAATCAATGTTAATTTCTTGTCTTTTATGGATGTATTGTGACTTTATTAGAGAATTGTAGTCGCCTGAAGCGATGGCCGCTTGGAGCAAAGAAGCCGCGGGAAGAAGTTTTGAGACGAACTGGAAACAAACAGCTCTTTATTCTGGCAACTTTTCTCCCTGGCTCTAACTACACCCCGACACGCCGTCCACGCTCCTCTAACCTCCAAAAATGGCGCAGACCTCCTCCGCAATCTCGCTCAAGTCCCTCGAGATCTCCGGCCAAGTCTCGCAAGATCCCGGGCCAAGTACGGAAGGCGCCAATGCCCAAACATGTCCAAAGCCAAAGCCCGTAGTCCACCGCAATTTAAGCCATCTCCCCAAACAGGGCTCCTGCATTTCCCCCCTTTTGTTTTAAAAGAGGTAATGCTCTAGGACGTCTATGTGCAACCAACATTCTTACCCGTCATCGGATAATCAAGGCTGTGCCCTTGACTCCTGTCTTAGGTTGATATGTCGGCCACATGAGACTGTCCCGTGCGACTGTGCCTGTCTTAGGTTGTCCCCCTCTGGGGATCTTACCCGTCATTGGCTAACCAGCCATCCAATGGAGCCCTTTAGGATCGACTGTGTATGATGACTAACAGCCGTCCAATTGTGAGGAGATGTTGCGGCTTTAAGGCAACAAGCCTTTTGGTGACGAGCCAAATTGTATAGCATATCAAATTGTTTAAACAAATTATTTGCCCTAAGTTTCATCAAGTAACACACTGAATTGTCTGGACAAATGTCCGCAAGTCATTGTCCCGTAAAGTCCCAAACAATGAAAGATCAAAATGTCCATTTGTTATAACACGTTGATGTAGGAGGTCCCATGTATGTAGAGCAGAGGCCACACTGTTGGTGAGGTTGTTTGATGCTTGAGCAGCAGGGATGCTTGTGGTGACCGCGTTCCCTGCAGCTGTAGCAGCAACCGTCTTTTTTTATATCTAGATAATGCCACCGGCAAATCTTCAGGGCCCGCTACCTAGAAACTCAAGCATCAATTATTACAGGAAAGGCAGTGTTATTTCAGCACTGAGTGAAGAGTCGAGTTGTCAAACTAAAAAACAGAATTATTAGATTAGAAAATTAAAGTTGATTTCTGCTCATACACATTGTTGTTTGAGCTCACACAAACATAAGTTGTCAAAATATCATATTGAGAACAAAAGAAAGAAAGCTGAGGGTATTTACTGTATTAAAGATAGATTAAAGAAAAGCTAAAGGCACTTTGGAGAAATAATTTGTCAGCTGGAACCCTCAAGTCTCTGTATACACAGCAATTTTTTACCTGTTGAGATAATTGAAATTAATCAGCTATTAAACAAATGAAGTTAATAACAAATGAACAATCTTATGTCAAAACACCAAAATATTAGGTTATATAGCACTAGTCATATTGTTTGCTAAAGAGAAGTCCCAGGGATACCTATAATCAAAATTGAAAGTACCTTCATTTATAAAATTATTTACCTAAATTGAATACTCTTAACCTAAAGTGAATTAAAGTTATTTGGATCCATATATATATATATATATATATATATATATATATATATATTCTTTTTCATAAGCGCTTTGTTCTTTGTGACGTCACACTGGACAGACGAACAAACATACAAACATATATTTGCGACGTCACATTAACATGAAATGTAGACAAATGTACAGACATAAAGACATGTATAAAAAGAAAAAAAAATACAATTGTGTACACACTAAAGAGAGATCTCCTCATCCCGGCCGGGAGGAATGACTCTTGAGTTGTGAAACATTTTGAAGGATACTTTTGAGGGAGTCATTCTATATCTTCATCTTGGTCTTCTTGATTTTGTAACTTTTTTATTAATCTTGATTCCTCAACAACTACATCTTGATCATTTTGATGTGGTACCTGCTTTATTAATCTAGATGGTATCCATATTGGAGAGGATTCGTGTTTTGGAAAAACACAAACAGATCCTCTCCCCCAAATTAATACTGGATCTGGACCCTTCCATGTACCTGAAAGAACATCCTTCCAGTAAACCAAGGGTTTATGTTGTTGGTGTGGATTCCAATGTCTGTCTCCAGCAGAATAACCATTAGAGTCTAAAGTTAAAAAATTTAAGGTAAACAGGGCAACTGCCAATCTGTCTTTAGGACTTTTCCAATTTCCTTCTTTTTGTTTTAATAACATAATTTTCAGTGTGCGGTTTGCTCTTTCAATAATGCCCTGACCCTGAGGATTGTATGGGATGCCTGTTTTATGGGATATGTTGAATTTTGC
Source organism: Tamias sibiricus (assembly GCA_025594165.1). Classification (NCBI taxonomy): domain Eukaryota; kingdom Metazoa; phylum Chordata; class Mammalia; order Rodentia; family Sciuridae; genus Tamias; species Tamias sibiricus. Next base: position 120,267,664 of record CM046662.1, on the reverse strand, counting down.
GCAAAACTGTTTGAAAGATGAGGACGTATATGCGGGGCCATTATCTGTTTTAAGCATTTTGGGGATGCCCAATGCAGCAAAAGCTTGTAAACAATGAGATGTGACATCTTTAACTTTTTCTCCAGAATGTAAGGAAGCAAAAATCATGCCTGAGCATGTATCTATGGTTACATGAATAAATCGCAATTTTCCAAAGCTTGGCTCATGAGTAACATCCATCTGCCACAAATGATTGGGCATTAATCCTCTAGGGTTAACACCAAAATGAGGATTGGGCAAATGTGTCATACAAGATTTACAATCTTTTACAATTGTTCTGGCTTGCTCTTTTGTAATTTTAAACCTACGTTGCAAGGTGGTGCTGTTGACGTGAAACTGGGAATGAAATGAAGTAGCTTGTTGTAGCGCTGAAAGTATAAATATTGTTTTTGTAAGTTCATCAGCCTTTTGATTACCTTCATGGAGGGGGCCAGGCAAATTAGTATGTGCTCTAATATGGCCTACGAATAGAGGTTCTTTTCTTGCCCACAAAAGTTTTTGTATTTGATAAAACAATTTAAAAGCTGGAGTATGAGGTGCTATTGGTCCTGCTAACTCTAATTTTGGGACGGCTTGTACAATATAGTGGCTATCTGAAAAAATGTTTATGGGCTGGTCTCTAAAATTTTCCAGAGCTCTTACCACAGCTTCCAATTCCACTAGTTGAGCTGATTTGTGTGCAGTTATGTAAGTCATATTTTCTTTTGTAGTGACTATTGCAGCAGTACCATTTGAGGACCCATCTGTAAATACATTAAATGCCTTAGGAATAGGTTGATTTTTTATTACCTGTGGAAATATAATAGGATGATTAATACAAAAAGATAATATAGGAGACTTAGGAAGGTGATTATCAAAATTTGCAGAGGTAGAGCATCTAGCTATAGCCCAGTCATTATCGTTGAAGCATAAATATTCAATCTGTGACGATGAATAGGGAGTAATAATAGTAGCAGGGTGAATGCCAAATATTTTAGTAGAAGTTTTAAGTCCTTGAAGAATAAGTTTAGCCACCATGGAGGTATAAGATTCAATTATACTTTTAGGAGAGACGGGCAAATGTATCCATAATAAAGGCCCTTGTTGCCAAAATACTCCTGTGGGTGTATATTGTGAAGAAATAATAATCAATATCAGCGGTTGAGTTAAATCAAATCTGTCACAATGAGCTCCTTCGATGGCTTTTTCTACTACCTTTAAAGCTTTCCTAGCATCAGGAGTCAATGTTCGCGGTGAGGATGGATCAGGGTCCCCTCGAAGGATATCAAATAAAGGTTTTAATTGGCCAGTAGTGAGGTTTAGTGTAGGGCGAAGCCAATTAATGTCACCCAGCAGTTTTTGGAAATCATTGAGGGTGGTTAAATGTTCTTTATTTATTAAAATTTTTTGGGGTCTAACAAAAGTATCCATGATTTTAAATCCTAAATATAATATGGGAGATCTAGTTTGAACTTTTTCTTCTGCTATATATAATCCGTATTTTTTAAAATTTTCTACCATGTCACTGAATATATTAAATAAGATTTTTTGATTAGGGTGGGCCAGTAAAATATCATCCATGTAATGTAGACACATGAGGTTTGGATAGTTATTTTTAATGGGTTGGATAGCCTTGTCCACATATATTTGGCATATGGTGGGGCTATTAGCCATTCCCTGTGGTAAAACCTTCCATTGATATCTCTGATCAGGGCCATTATTGTTAATAGAAGGAACTGAAAAAGCAAACCTGGGGGCATCCAGAGGATGTAGGGGAATAGAAAAGAAGCAATCCTTTATATCAAGACTAATAACATGGAAACTTTTTGGAATAGCTACAGGATTCGGAAGTCCAGGTTGAGTAGGGCCCATGACTTGCATGGTTTTATTAATTTGTCTAAGATCATGTAATAATCGCCATTTTCCTGATTTTTTCTTGATCACAAATATGGGGGAATTCCAGGGAGAGGTGGAAGGTTCTATATGTCCTGCTTCTAATTGTTCCTGAACTAGTAGGTGGGCCGCTTGTAATTTCTCTTTAGATAGGGGCCACTGAGGGACCCACACTGGCTTATCAGAAAGCCATGGTATTTTTAAAATTATTTTCTCAGTGGCCCCAAAGAAAAATGTCTTTTTCCTATATGATAATGATTTCTTTTAGGGTTACGCTTACCCTGTACTTTTTGATAATGATTTCTTTCAGGGTTAAGACTACCCTGTATTTTTTCACATTTAACACCTGCAGGTTTGGTTGCAAGGTGTACTCCCATTTGTTGTAAAATATCTCTTCCCCATAAAGTAACTGGTAGGTTAGGTAAAACATAAGGCTGAAACGTTCCTTTATGTCCTTCATCATCCTCCCATTTTAAAATTACTGCACTTTTTTCTGGGAGGTTATTATATCCCAAGCCTCTTAAACTGGTTGAAGCTTTTTGCAGAGGCCAGTGTTTGGGCCATTGTCGTAAATTAATGATGGAGGAATCAGCTCCAGTATCTATAAGTCCCTCCATTTCTATTCCTTGGATTCTTATTTTACACATAGGCCTCCTAGTACAGTCTCGAACCCAGCAAGCCATGGGACTCGAATCAGTGGAACAAAATCTTGTATTGTTCCCTTTTTGAGGCATACTCATTTTAAATGAATTATGTAAATTTGGAAGGAGAAGCAGCTGAGCAATTTTATCTCCATGATTAACAGAACTTATACTTTGGGGTGAGCTAAGCATTATTTTTATTTCCCCTTTGTAGTCTGAGTTTATTACACCTGGGGTCACTTGCAAACCTAATAAGCTTTGAGGACTTCGCCCGATAATAAGTCCTACAGTCCCTGAGGGAAGAGGTCCCCTGACTCCTGTGGGAATCAGTTGAACCCCCATTTCAGGTGTTAACACTATTCGGGCGGTGGAACAGAGGTCTAATCCTGCATTTCTTCCTGTTCCTCTGGTGAGGGAGTGGATGGGTAATAGGGGTTGTGTCGGGGAAGCATCTGAATGGATGCTTGAGGATACTCCTCTTCCAATGCCTCGTACATTTGTGGGCCCCGGGGCATTGGGCCCCGTGCCCCGTTTTTTGAATTCCTGAACAAAGGATTTCCATGGATGTCAAATTTTGAATAACATTTATTGGCCCAATGATTTCCCTTTTTACACCTGGGGCAGCAACCTGGAGCACGGTATGAATTTGATCTTATTTCTCTTTTGGGATTTTGCCTAGAATAGCCTGATTGACTATGATAATTTTTCCTGGAATATCCTGATTGATTATAGTGTCTAGGTTGAGTCCTTGTGAAATTCTGAGGGGCAGCATCTCTAACAGCTGCTGCAATCATATTCCCTGTGACAAAGGCATCATTTATATCTTTACATAGTTGTATATATATGGAAAGATCCTTTTTATTTCTCCATGGCCTGATGGCTTCCTGGCAATATTTATTAGCGTTTTCATATGCTAATTGAACAACTAATGGCATAACTTGATCAACGTCTCCAAAAACTCTACCTGCAGTTCTCAAAAGTCGATCAGCAAATTCAGCATATGGTTCATTAGGTCCTTGAATTATTTTGGACAAGCTACCTTGTAGATCCCCAGGTCCTTGTACAGTTTTCCATGCCTTTAAGGCAGCTGCGTTTATCTGAGCATATACTCCTGGGGTATAATATTTTTGAACCTGTACGTCTGCGAATGGCCCTTCTCCTGTGAGCATTTCTATATTATGGTCTCCAAACCCTGCATCTGCATTTATTTTAGCTGTTTCTATACAAAGTTCTTGAAATTGTGATCGCCAAACCAAGTATTGTCCCCCACTTAATGTTGCTTTACATAGACGTTTCCAGTCTGAGGGGGTTAAGCTAAAGGTGTTAAGGGACTCCAGTATACTCAACGTGAAAGGAGCTTGGGGTCCATATGTCATTACTGCCTCTTTGAGAATTTTTATTGTTTTGAAATCTACTGACTGGTGGCCCCTCTCTCCATTTTCATATTCAAATACTGGCAGTTCCCAACGTATCTGTGAGTTACCCTCGAGAGCACATAAGCGCTCAGAAAGACTTTTTATTTCTATTTCTAGGGTATGCAAACGCCTAGTGATACCCTTCATATTTTCTGTAATAGATTCCACCCATGGGGGAGTGGAGGACATAGGTTCCTCCACTTGATGGTCCCTTATCTTGGTCTTCCTTAATTTCCTTTTGTTCATTTTTTCAGAATCACTTTTACTTAATTCCTCCTCACTACTACTACTCTCATTGGTCCTAACTGACTCAGTAACATCCTGAGTCCCGGATTCAATTGAGAGCATGTATCCTTGAACTATCTCTAATAAATCTTGAATAGCTTTAGCAGCTCGGATCTTTGTCATTTTTGAGCCCGCACTGATACTATCCTTACTGGCCCTAACTGACTCAGCCAAGGCCAAGCTTTCATGATCACTTTCACTTTTTTCCAAATTCTCCTCACTAATAACTGACTCAGCTATATCAAAGAATCCATCAAGAGCCTTGTACACTTGGGTCTTAGTTATTTTCGAACCCATTTTAACCGCTCTGACTAGAGACTCCTGCGAGGTTCCTCAGTTCTTACCTGCCGTGTCGATTCCCCGTCCGGGCCACCACCTGTAGTCGCCTGAAGCGATGGCCGCTTGGAGCAAAGAAGCCGCGGGAAGAAGTTTTGAGACGAACTGGAAACAAACAGCTCTTTATTCTGGCAACTTTTCTCCCTGGCTCTAACTACACCCCGACACGCCGTCCACGCTCCTCTAACCTCCAAAAATGGCGCAGACCTCCTCCGCAATCTCGCTCAAGTCCCTCGAGATCTCCGGCCAAGTCTCGCAAGATCCCGGGCCAAGTACGGAAGGCGCCAATGCCCAAACATGTCCAAAGCCAAAGCCCGTAGTCCACCGCAATTTAAGCCATCTCCCCAAACAGGGCTCCTGTAGAGAATTCTCTTGTTTGATAAATACACACTGAAGTATTAAGGGGCGACAGATCATTTATCTGCTACCCACTCTCAAGCTGCTGAGGGGAAAAAAAGGGAGTGTGTGTGTGTGTGTGTGCGCACTGTGCACATGCACACAAGTACATGTACACACACATATACATGTAAGGAAAGAAATAATAAATAATATGTGTATAAAATGTTAACAACTTGGGAATCTGGATGGAAGATACACAGAAGTTCTTCCTGCTAACTTTTCAACTATTCATCCTTCCCTATGATATACATTTTAAAGGATCCTATGGTAAAATTGTCTGAACTCTTGGTCCTTGTATTACAGATAATTTAATTTTATGCCCATAATTCACTCTTTCTCTGGGTGCCTACGTGTCTTCAAGGGAATGGGTTTCAGCAATTTCACATATTTACGTGGCAGCAGGCCCCCAGGCTTGGTGGGGCCTAAATCTCACTCAATTTAGGGAGCACTTTTTAGGAAAATGAATATTAAAATTTCAAATTCAAAATTAGATATGAAGATATACCCTTATTGAGAAGGGGTTCGGGCAATTGAAGGCATTAATGCTCCACTGTGTTAGCATCGCAGTGAATCGGCCTCTGTGGGGATAGCGAGGTGCACCCACTCCACTGCCCTGCCAGTTGGGTGGGCTGAACAAATTAGACTAGCTCCCTCTGGAGACCTTCAATGGAAAAGCTCTTTCTCATTCTCTTTTCCTATTGCTTGGATGTTCCTCACTAACAGAGCAAAAACTACAATGGTTTGGGTTTGGCCCTAAGCACCAAGGGGACTACTGAGCCTACCTCCAATATTCTAAACCACAAAAGCCTGCCTCCACCTGAGCAGAAGAAGAACTTTGTTACAGGCTGAATAAAGCACAGTGAGAAGCAGGTAAGAGGCAACCACGTGGCCCAGGCTAGCTCTCCAGGAGACCCATAGCAGTTTGGGTGAATGCCTTATGTAATACAAATCAGGCATTGACCTGGTCTTCTTGTCTATGCCTTTAAGAGCTCAAGGCCAAGGGGAAGTTGGCTATTGCAAAACAAGCTCTTGATCTTTCTGTCAAGTACCTAACATCCCATGCATACCACTCCTCCTGCTGGCTGCTGTGCCAAGATTAAGAAAATGGCTGCCCATGCCCCTTGCTCTCCAGCCCTCGCTTTCATTTGACAACAGCAGCCAACAGAGGTTCCTGTCCTTTCTAAGGGGTGGGGGTATTGTTTGGGCTGACCTGTGCATGAAGGAAAAATAGAACTGAAAAACAGAAAAAATGTAACTAGAGAGGCAGACTGGAAATACTGCTCCCTCCGCTAAACATTTCAGCAAGATGAAACTTGCTTCACTTTTATAACATAACCCATCAAAGAACTGAGACAGCTCATACTATTATCCATCACACTATGGTAGTGTCCTTGGATGCTACAAAAGAATACATGTGGGTAGATTGCCAATTTGTTATTTTTAGTTCTGGAAATATTTGACTATGGGGGGAAATTTCAAGAAAATCACCGGGTCCCCAGCCTGCACATAGAGTGCTGAGAGCACATTTATCAGTGAGAACAGCCAGCTACTTCTGCAGGCATTTGCAGGTGACCAAAGGATGCTCCCTGGCCTTCTGTCATCCATGCTTCTCACATGGGCTTGCAGAAGGGCTTTCCCAGGTGTGTGGAACCTGTGAGCGGCAGGAGCACGTGTTGTCCCTCGAATCTCTGACTCTGCTCCTCCGGGGAGAAGCATCAGTGCTTCTGATCTTTACACACTGGCTTCCTCCTTGGGCTCCAGAACTCATTCAGGTTTCACCTCCACAGAAGAATCTTTTTGTCATCACATTAGAAGTCATGCCCATCCCCAATGATCAATCAATCTGTTAACTCACCCCATCCATTTAGTTCATAAAATGCACCACTGTACAGAAAGCTTATTGTCTGACTCCCCCACACAAGGGCAACGACTTTGTCCTGTTTGTCACTGCATTTCAACACAGCACAGGGCCAGGCACCCTAATGAATATCCAATACATTGTTAATTATAAGTATGATTGAAGACCTGAATTGTACGAATATACTTTGTATACAAACAGTTGTATGTAAAAAGATGCTAAATTCATGCACTATGAGTTGTACACATTAAAAATTATTTTTAAAAAAAGGTGCTATAAAAAAAATTAAAGTGAAAGAATTAATGAATTGGCAGGTACATCCTTTCGTGCAATAAGTTTTTATTCATGAAACCTGCCAAAGGATTGGGCACCTCCAAAGGAACTTATGATTGAAGAATGAAGTCCAAAATAATTCTCAAAATAAGAGATCATAGTTTCAAAAGAAGCAAACTACCTATTCTCTCTCCAATTTGCTCATCCTGTCTGATATCTTCAAGAATATACAAAAGGTAAGAGACAAGACCAAAACCACTTTGCCATGGTGCCTAAGAAAGTGGCACTATGGTTGATAAGAACTCATGGTGGGCAATCTGTGGTAGAAAAGCTGAAAGAAGCCCAAGATGTACAGCTTCTGTCCAAATCCAGAAGCTCAACCAACCACACTCAGGCCCTCCTGGCTGCCAGCCTGAGCTGTGATGTGAGGTTGGTGGGTCACTGAGCCCACCTGCAAGTCCCACAAGAATTTAGACAAGAGCAGTTAAATGGGATCCAATGAGGATGGGACCTCTGAGGGCCTGATTGACCACAAGTGTCATTGGAATTGTTCAGATTATTCCAGACTGTCCAGCCTCAGAGCAGGTCTGCTAGTTTACCACAGCCAATGCGTGCCCTGGCAGTAGCCATGCAATGCTCCTCAACTTACCACTTACATCCCTACAAGCCCATCATAAGTTGAAAATATTATAAATTGAAAGTGTAATAACCTTTCATCATGGCTTCGCCTTCCTTAAACATGCTCAGAACACTCACATTAGTTTACAGTTGGGCAAAAATCATCTAACACAAAAGGCCAATTTTAAAATAAAGTGTTGAATATTTCATGTAATTTATTGAATATTTGTATTCAAAAAAACACTGGCGACACAGTACACTGTGAAGTGTCAGTCATTTCCCTCCTGCTGTTGCCTATCATCCTTCTGCATATTGCTAGTTCAAGAAAAGACCAAAATTCAAATTTTGAAGTAAGTTTTGTACTGAATGTGTATCTCTTTTGTATCACTGTAAAGTCAAACAAGTGGAAGTCAAACCATCATGTCAGGACCACTTGTACTTATCAAGCACCTACTATGTGGCAGGCACTGTGCTAAACATTCCCTTCGTTTTAATTTCCTTCTAGATTTTTCACAAGTGCTGTTAGATCTGACATAGGATCATAGGACTAGAGTTTTGAGTGCTAGAAATAGAATTCTGGGACCAGAGGTTAAAATATATGCTACAATAGCTGTTAATGACGTATAAGTGTCCACTCACTCCGTACGACATACACAGGGAGTCACAGAGTCAGGAGACAGGCTGTGGACACCCTCCCCCAGGGAGAAATGAGCAACCCCAAGCACTGCTCACTCCAGCTGGGTCCTCAGTGGCACTGGCCTCAGCCAGGAAGATCCCGAGAACCAAGGCTAGGTAGGGTAGAGGGAGAGGGCTCCCTCTGGACAGGCGTCCTCTAAACTCAGATAGGCCTTCCCAAACCAGAGGAAAGGAGTTAAAATCCAACTCCGAAACTTCCAAACCAACTGGTGGGCAAAGCACCACATCAAGATCCAATCTTGGACTGGGGCTATGGCTCAGCGGTGGAGTGCTTGTCTGGCATGTGTGGGGCCCTGGGTTCCATCCTCAGCACCACATAAATAAAATAAAGGTATTGTGTCCACGTACAACTAAAAAATATATATTAAAAAAAGATCCAATCTTCACATGACCTTTGTGGTCAAGTTACTCTTGCTTCCATTACTTTTTTTTTTTTTTTTTTTTTGGTACCAGGGATTGAACTCAGGGGCACATCGTTTATTAGAGACAGGGTCTCACTGAGTTGCTAAGTGCCTCACCATTGCTGAGGCTGGCTTTGAACTCACGATCCTCCTGTGTCAGCCTCCTAAGTGCTGGGATTATAGGCGTGCTCCACCGTGCCCGGCTTTTTGCTTCCATTACTAAAACCTCATTTTATATGCTATGTGGGTCCACAATGCTCAGACAATCTCTTAGATACAGTGCTGATTTGAGTCTCCCTCCCTCTTCTCCCCCCCCCACCCCACCGTTTTATACATATTAATACACTCTAATGTGGGGGAGGGGGGACTAAAAATCATTGTTTTAGAACCTAGAGATCCCAAAGGAAAACCCATATGATCCATGAGTTAACCTGACTGTAGCTAAAACTTCACATCTGTCTCCAAAAGACATCTCCAGGTCCGGAAGACTGTATGTGACACTGGAAGTGGCCAGTGAAGACAGAGCAGGTGCTATTTACCCTGCCTGTGCTGAGAAAGGCAGCATAATAATGGTACAGTCCCTGAGATCCTTATGAAACAACACTCGCTCAGGTGAGGTGCATTAAGATGCTAATTACTCTCCACAGGGGGTGAAGTGCTACTAGTTAGAGCTGAAACCAAGTTCTGTGATCTCATTATACCTTTTCTCCAGACTCCCTTGGTTGCTGGCCCTCCAGCTAAACAAGTTGAAGCATCTGTTACAATCCCTGCCCCAAGAAATTCAGAATGCGGCAGGCGCCTGCAGTGTGATGGGGAAGGTCACACCCTCCCAGAAGCTGCTATCACTGCCAAAGTTTAAAACTCTCATTAAGACACCGGATGGTCCCATTCTTCACCTGCAGTCCTGCGCAAAAGCAGCAGACTCTATCTGCAATGTCAGTTACTAGTATTTTCTGGATCAATGAGGCTCTCGGTGGAAAACTCCAGCTTGGAACTGAACTGTGAGGAATTCAGGCAGATACTAGATTTCAGGTGGTTTAATCAATAATCAGTAATTTCCATCTAAAACTATTTTGACTATTTTGGGGCAAAACCGTGTGGCCTGAGTAAACTTCGTGTAGTGGTTATCCACACAGCTGAAGTTCACTGATGAACTGGAGATTCTGCACCTAAGTCCATCCTGTGAATAACTGGGTTCAAATAAGATCCAGAGGCTTGACATTAAAGTTAACCTTGAGGAAAGAAAGTTCAACAGCATAGTTGAAAATGTGACATTTCCTAACTGTTAGAAAACTGCTGAAACATAGTTAACTTAGCTGGGAACACCGTGTTAGTGAAATAAAAGGGTTTATTGGGGTGCCACATGGGCAAGGGTAGGGAAAGGAAGGGAAGGGAAGGGGGGGGGTAGGGAAGGGATGGAGGGGAATAGGGACAGGCAGGAACGGAGAGCAGGAACAAAAGGGCAGATTTCAGTCCGGGGCTGGCTTAAATAGAGTAGGGGTCATAAAACCCCCTTGGAGTGAGTCCTTGTCCTATAGGCCAGCAGAGGTCATGGGGGGGAGGTAGTGGTAGTGGACAAGGGACTTGCTGGTCAGGTTTTTTGGTCACGCTGAGGATCCTGGGAGCTGTAGTTTTTCACAAGACACCTGGGGAGGTGTGGCCTTCTGCCTGGGAGGTGCAGCCTCTGCCTAGAATCCAACACTAACCAGTTTTCAAATGTTTCTAAACAAATTTATTTTCCCTTTCTATTTCTTTTCCTTTATTATTTCATTTAAACTTTTTTCAGTGGTGGATACCTTTGAAGCCAGATTTAAAGCTAGGTAGTGAGTGTAGTCAGGCAAATCGGGTCTAACATCGAGTTTCATAAAGAACATGGAGTCCATAAGGAAAATGGAGTCAGCCTGAGTCCTGGAAAAACACAGAGCAACTCTAAGGGAGATAAGATGGTTAATGTTCCCAAGTTTAGGACCCATCTTATGGAATGTTAATGAAACAGGTCCAGCAAACGGAGATGCTAATCAACTAGCCCTAAGCCCTTCCTGTGAATCTCACTCCCGCCATGGGCCCTCTGGTGTCACATCTTTTGACATTCCTGTCCCAGGAAGGACAGAGATAGGGAATATGAAAGGGACAAAAGAAATATTTCAGATATAAAAGGGAGAAGGCCTCTCCTCCCTTTGGATTCCTGGTTTCCGGGTCCCCTTCTCCCTCTGGGGGAAGTCTTTTGCTATCCTTTCAATAAAGCTGTCCACTTTCCACTCTACGCTTGCCTCGGAGTGCTTCTTCGGTGTTATTCTTCAGCGTTCGGGGAGCAAGAACTCGTCACGGTAAAAAGCGGTTTCACCTTTGTCATTTAGACTTTAGTTACAAAATATGCACGTGAGTCCGTTGAGTGAATTTGAAGAATTAACACTCCCCAGAGATGGATGCAATGACCACTAAGACTTTGTGCACCTCTTTTAGGAGAAAGAGTGAGAGTATTTTCATTCTTGGGAAGGGTTTCAGAAAAAAGCAGAGAACTGTTATTGTTGCTCTAGAGGAGTTCCAATATGTACAGATGGGTACGCGTGGATGCTAGGTTGCTCAAGGAATGCCTGTGGCAATAATAAAGCCATTATATTATTATTATTTATTATTGTTATTGCTGTTATTATTTGAGCTTCACTCCCATATTTCCATGCTGTGGCAGAAGACTATGCAAGCCACACTTCTCCTTTGGCAGAGCTCCATGTTAGAACTTGCCAATAGGAGGTACTAGAGGGAAATCGAAGGCAGAAGCAGGAAAGTGGATCTGCTCCTTCCTCTTTACCTGCTGGCTACTCCTGCCAGCATTGCTCCTTCTGTGACCCTTTACCTCAGACAGCAGAGGTTGGGTCTAGTGGCAGTGTTCCATTTTTAGCACCTTCTCACGCTGTCAGCCTCATTACACCCAGCTCAGCAGTACCAGCCGCTGCCAGGCAGAACCACCACCTGAAATCAGAACCCCAGCTCCATACTGCCCCCTTCACTGAGCTTCTGAGTTGTCAGTGGTAGCCAAAGGGCTTTGCCTTAGAGGTCCTGACCTAGAGCAGCAGCTGTGGGTGCCACCTTCTCAGAGGTGCAGTTCCAACTCTGTAAGACCCAACCTGAAACTGTCTAGGTGCAGATAACCACAATTATTTCCCTTCCTGTTGAAGGGTAGACGAAACACAGGCTGGGACCCCCGTGTAGAAAAAGGGGGGATTTTATTAATCAGCCGAAGGGACACGTGGGGAGGAAGGGAGAATTGGCAAGTGGAACAGGAAAAGGGGAATAAGAAGAAAAAGGAAAAAAGGGCCGGTTTCAGTCTGGAGAGTGCTTAAGTAGTGGACCTGTGGTCTGAGGGACCCCCAGAGGGAGCCCCAATTCCACAGGCCGCAGGGGGTCAGGAGGCAAGCCCATATGTCGTAATTGGCTCAGTAAGACACTTGGGGAGTGGTCAGCGGCATGGTCAACCTGAGGCGTGGCCAGCAGTGTGGCCCACCTGGGGTACTTGGGAGTCTTAAGGCGCCTGGGGGTGTGACTAGTTGCCTGGGGGTGTGACTGACTAGTTGAGCTACCTGGGAGGCGTGCCTTCCCTGGCCGGAATCCAACACCTGTAATTATTATTTCTCAATACACTAGTGATTTTGATGTTTTTTCAACACCTGTCAACCCTTTTCTTACATTTTCTCCATTAAAATAGCTAGTGTGGTTTCCATCTTTTTGACTGCCCCTTGAGTGTGATGTCTTTGAGGGGAAAAAAAAAAAAATGAGGGTGGGCATAGGGATTGCTAAAGAGGGAACAATGAATTTCCTTTCCAGTCAACATTTTAGTGAGTATTCCAGATAAGTAGATAACAAATAAAGTAGATAAAAATATATATAAACATATATATATGTTTATATATATACAACCACACATTCTTATAGCAATTTTAACTTAAGAATTGGTCTTTATTTCTCTTTATACTAAGCATTTTTGCTGACTTATTAAAGAGAATTCTATGCAGTCCTCTGATCCAGCCAGCCATAGTGTTAAACCTCCAGTTTCCTGAAATTGTCAGTTCCTTGGGCTGAGAAAATCCTATCTTCTTTTTTAAATCAAGTAAGCAAAGGTTTACATGCTTAAGAATAAGGGAAATCTGAGGCACAAAATAGTATCATATAAGTGCCCTTTGTTGCTAAGTCTGCAGCCAAAATTAAGAAAACTGTGTAAGAAATTGCCCAGTGACTATGGATATCCACCATCCTCTGTCACACCTGTGTTCTGCTCACCACTCTTTCCTTCTTCCACATCTACCCAAGGCCTCCCCATCTTGCAGACCCAGCTCAGATGGCATTTCTATCATGGAACCCTGTTAGCCACTGTGATTCATCAAGCTCTCCCTTCCCTGAACTCTGCCAGTGTTTATTATTTGCACCCCTAATGTGGTCATAAATGAATTTACATTGTTGTCTATCCATAAACATAAATGCTGTGTCTTCAAGTGAGCTGCAGACATTTTGATAGTAAGGTCCACGATGAATGTCTGCAGTAACCATGTCTGAACCATCCGAGCACTGTCTGAAAAGGAATTTGTTTCTGATTTCTAAATTTGCCGGTATGAAACTAACAGACACTTAATAGACAGCATTCACAGAGAAGGAGGAAATTACATGGAATCCAGATCTGCAGGACCTCAGTGGCTTCTGAAGTCTATATGAACACCTGTGTATTTTAGAAGATTTCAGTGCTTTGCTTGTAATAAGTGCTCAACAGGTGGCAGCTCTTGATGATAATGATTATCATAGAATCAGAATATTTGGGATTTCATTTGGGATCTCAAATGGCATAGGCTAAAGGTGTGTTTGTTAGACCCATATTTAGGTTCCAATTTTAGAAGTATAGAAGAGTAGTGACGTGGAAAGAATGCTGATTTGGAGGCATCAAAACTTGGTTCTTTAAAGCCCTCACTATGGGACCTTGGCAGAGTGCAGTCATGCGTGACTCAGTGACAGGGCCATGCTGGTAAGGCTGTTTTGTCATTGTGTGAACATCGTGAAGTACACAAGCTAAGATGGATATGACATCACTAATTGGTACAATCTTATGAACCACCTTCATATGTACAGTGCTACATTGATTCAAATGTTGCTAGGATGCACTGATAGTATTTGACTTTTCTCAGGATCAATTTCCCTGTTTACAAAAGAAAAATAACTATTGCAAGTAGTTGGTGTGATGATCACACAAAACCAAGTGTTGGTTCATTACACATTTAACATATTCTAGATGCTTAATAATTGGTGGTAGTTGTTGCTGCTTTTTTGGATGGGGGGGCGGGTACTAGGGATTGAATTTAGGGACACTCAGCCACTAAGCCACATCACCAGCCCTATTTTGTATTTTATTTAGAGACAGAATCTCAATGAGTTACGTAGTGCCTCTCTTTTGCCGAGGCTGGCTTGACCTCTCTATCCTCCTGCCCCAGCCTCCTGAGCAGCAAGGATTACAGCCATGTGCCACTGCGCCCAGTTTGCTACTATTATTTTTAGAATAAGCTTGCACCAGGTGGACAGAGCTAACAATCACCTGTGTAGAGTGATGGTATTCAACTGCCTGTTCCCCTGTCTAAAGTCCAAAACAGATTTCATTCCCATGAGTTTCAGGATTACTTCTTATGAAAATGCTCAACAGTATGTAATTCTTAATGTGGATTTATCAACTCTGACAGCTAATAGATGCATTGATCTATGTCCCACCCAGATACTTTGCAGGACAATAAAAAGGTGAATAAAATGTCCACAAGCCCTTCCCTTAATGGACTTGAAGTTTCATTGTGAACTTGCTTGAGAGGAAGTCGAAGGAGTTGAATGAAGGGCCAACCAATGCAACTAAAGTATGGAAAGGCTGAAGCTAATGGATACCAGTGGGAACTTTATGTACCCTATCATGAGGCCTATGAACTGTGCCATCTGACCACTAGGTGAGGGAAAAAAATGTGTAAAAAAAGATTTAGGTAAATTATGAAGCAATTTTAAAATAAATCAATATCTGGTTTTCTTATCCAGAATAGCAGATGGTTTTGAACTCCTTAAATAGCTTTGCAGCCTCTTCCTGCTACACATGGAACAATGAGACAAGGAGGTATACAGGGACAGGCACTATAGCTTCCTAATATTAGAAGCACGTCAGAAATCAGAGAGGATACCTCATCCGCAACATGACTGAAATTTTCTCAACAGTAAGACAAGCTTGCTAGCTAAATTCATTTTTTAAAATAAAAAGCAGTAGACCTATTTTAAACAATGAACTGTTTTAGAGACTACTCTAAGTGATAATAATCATTTGCATGCAAATAACAATAAAGATAATTAGGCAGGCTTGAATGTTTTTGTATTTGGCCTCACTCTCCTATCCTTTAGTTTTGCGATTTTCTATACTTGAAAAACTGCACAAGTGGATGTCTTTCAAAACAATTTATAACTGAAATTTTCACTAGTCCACGCTGACCTTAACCTTCAATTCATCTGAATCCAGGAGGCTTAACTGTGTTGCTTGAAGTCTTGGGAGTCTGATGTAAGTACACCACATCATTTTTTCCTGAATTGTCTAGATTCATCTCCAAGCCCACCATATAAATGCAGCCTTCTCCCTCCCTACTTCATTTTAAAATAACTTTGTATTATTTGTTTATTTTTATGTGGTGCTGAGGATCGAACCCAGTGCCTCACATGTGCTAGGCAGTGCTCTGCCACTGAGCCACAACCCCAGCCTGATTCTCACTTTTTTTTTTTTTTTTTTTTTTGGTGGTACTGGGGATTGAACCCAGGGCCTTGTGCATGTGAAGCAAGCACTCTACCAACTGAGCTATATCTCCCCAGCCTCCCGCTTCGTTTTGACTGCACCTCCATATTAAGAAACTTGCCAACACAGACCCCACCCAAAGCCATTTCCTCCTTTTACCCAGAAGATAATCAAGTTACAGTTTCAAATTAGAGTTAATTGCCTGACATATTTTATAATTTATGAGAGTGTTGTATCTGATGTGAGATGATCAAGTTTTATGATCTATGTCTGCGTTTGCAGTTTATTGACATAGAATTTGGGTATTTCGCTTCTAAAAATGGATTTAATATGGCCAGATTAGTTGGCCCTTTCTCCGAAGGCCATCCTGAGTTGCTACCCAATAGGTACAGAGTCCCTCCTAATCCCTTAAATATCCCTCAATATTAAGACTGATTCCAAGCTGCATGTGTGCTCCATAAGAATAATAACAGCAACAATTCCTCATATTTGTATAATGCTTAATATTTTTCAAAGCACTGTTGTTAAATGTCATACCCTCCCAAACCGGGTGCAATGAATAGGAAACTGAGAAGAATCTCATTTTCCTCATTAAAATAAAGTAAAAAATGTTAATACCACAGGAAATGGAGCTGCCAGTCCCCTGGTTCCACATTCATTAGCAGAATCCTGCTAAAAATCGCTGAGCTTCACACTGTGCCAAGCTGTCGTGGACAGAGGAATCAGTCTTACTACCTCTTCTCGGCTTCCCCAGAGAGCCCCACTGCTCTCCTCCACTGATACAGGAGTCACCTGTCTGGGCCAGGTGATGAGAAGCAACAAGCCTGCCGCCTCTCCTCCAGTGGCCCCCTGCCAACTGTGATCAGTGTCACTAGGTAAAGCCCTCTCAACTGCCCTCTGAACAGGAAGTCCCCCTTTGGGTTTTGCCTATGCTCAGTGCAATCAGTCCAGGGATGTGAGGCCCTGGAAGTCGGCACAGACACAGTGGCGATTCTTCACCTGCTAAGTAGCTCTGGGACTTTCCCCCGTCCTTAAGATCTAACAAACCACACTCCCTGCAATCACAGCCCCGCTAAAGTCCCCACTGCCAGCAACAGAAGTCAGAAGAGTGGTTTGGCAGGAGCAGAGCCCACAGGATGCTGGGAAGCCTGGTGGAGAGGGCAGGAACAGGTCGGTTCCCGGAGGCTCCAGCAGCACTCCACTGCTGCTCACATTTGCGCCATTCTGGACCTCGTGCTGCACTGCGTGTGGGACCTCGGCCCAGCTCCGGAGACTGAAAGCAGAGCACACAGCTGTGTGTTTTTGTGTCCTTTGCCTTACTATCTCTAATCCTGTCCTTAAGCTATGACACTTCTTTAAGAATCTAAGCACTGTTTCAAGACAGAGCTGCCCTAGGAGGAACCCTTATGGAATAGCATTAACACGGCACACTCTTGCTCTCTTCCCTCAGTGGCACCATTAGTGTGTGCTTCATCAACAGCATGAGCGGTTACCTACTCATATTTCTGGCAGGAGGTGCAGGAATTCTTCTAATTAATTCTCTGTCCTTCAGGTACATGGTAGGCGACAGTTCCCTGCTCTCCTCTGAAGTTAGGCATGGTACAGCACTTACTTTGTCCAATAAAGGAAAAGCAGAAGTGATGTCTGTTAGTTCAAGGAGAAGCTCTCACAGCCAGAGGGTGACTGGTCACGTCCCCAACCCATGGCTGCAGTGATAGTGGACACATGTGTCAAGACACAACAAACATCAGCCTGGCCTGGGGTGACTGTGATGAGTGGAAGCCCCACCAATGAAAGTGAACACAAGATGATTAGGAAATACAGCATTCCCCCCGGGCAAGGTTCAGTCAGTACCTGACTAGTCCCTGGGTGGTGAGAAATCCAGCCCCGGAAACTCAGTCAAGTGGCTCAGCAATGCAGGAATTTACCTGAAATCCATAGAAGAAAGGATACAAACTTACTCAACAGCCCCAATTTGACCAGACAAGGCAGCAGACAGTCAGTCACCACTGTCACCGCTGCCACATGCCGAAATAATATGCAAAATATGTGGCTTGTTGTCAAGATAATCCCACTTCCTGAAAGTCTCATTTTGGAGAAGGCACACATTACACATTTTCTTCACTACATTTTCAGAAACAAAGGAAGAAAAAAAAGGATCCTGCCAAGCAGCATTTATATTTAGCATGCGCCATATGCACATGTGCGGTACAGAGTACAAAGACATGTGGCAGTCCCGCCAGATTGAAATCAGCAGGATAGAGCAGGAGACATAATATATAAGTGCGAGACTCTCAGTAGTATAAATGTAGGCATTTCTGAGAACAAAATGGCTCTTTGTGTCTTGACTTCACAAGATTCTTCAGTAGCCACTTCAGAATATTCTAGGGGTTCATAATCTTTAGATGCAAGGCCGTGCGTGAAAAGAGGGCTCTGTGGGCAGACGGTCTTTGAAGTGGAGTGCAGTTACTTAGGGCCCCTGTAGGTTCTTGCTAATCCACTTTACTCATCCTCCACTATGGAGCCGGGTTCTGAAGGAGAGGCTTTCTCCTCAGAGGCACAGAGGGAGAAAATATTTTGAAGCAACGATGGTGTCTACTAGCATCAAAGCCACACTTATGACAACTGAGCACTCCACAATGATGAAGGGAGCATGAGAATCTGAAGAGGGAACTGAGTCCTGGAAAGCAAATAAAGCAGGAAAAGCAAACATGAACCCTCAGCTGGAGGCCAGGATGACATAATAGCCACCCAGTCCACTCTAAGCAGGCAGCTGAGCCCCAGAAGAAAAGGCCATCATCCACCCCAGGGTTCCATGAGGAGTGGTTTTCCCTAAATGCATCTCTGGATGTTCTGGCCTTTGTCTTACATTATCTCTAACAAAATGGGATGATTTATGGGGTTTCCTGGAAGGAACATTGGCCATGCTTAGCTCTGCAATGCCGATCCTCCTCCTGGCCTGCCTCAGCCCAGCACTGTAGTGACTTGGGGGGAACATCTACCTATCGGTCTTGGCTAATAGACACAAAGTCACATCCTTTCATTAGCTTTCAATCAGGAATGGAGCTAATATTTTAGTTCTCAATCTGCCTCTCTTACTCCTCAAATTGTTATTCCTCTGCTATTCTTTATTTTCTATTTATTCAGAATCATTGGTAGACAACAGTTTAGACTACACAGATGTATCCACCTCTACCCCCCCCACACACACACCTTTACACACACAAGTGGAGTAACCCAGGTGGCTCATTTCTTTCCAGAGCCCAGTCCTGCTAACAGTGTATATTTTGAGACCAGCACTCAATTAGCCAGAGGTTAAATCTTATTGAAAACACAGTATATTCTCACTGTGGTCTGAATGTTTGTAGTTCCTTCCTCCAAAATTTACATGTTAAAATCTTAATCCATGATGACAGTGTTAAGAGGTGGGGCTTTTGGGAGGTGACTAGGTCATGAGGCAAAGCCTTCATGAATAAATTTAGTGGCCTTGTAAAAGAGGCCTGAGGGAGCCTGTTTACCCCTTCCACCAAGTGAGGACGCAACCAGAGGTGCCATTTACAAAGCTGAGAGGGAACCCACACTGGACACCAAATCTACTGGCACCTTGATCTTGGACTTCCCAGCCTTTAGAACTATAAAATATAAATTTATGTTGTTTATAAATTCTCCATTCTAAGGTATTTTGTTATAACTCTTCAAATGGACTAAGCTCTGAAGCAAAATTATCTACTTTTAGCCATTGAGTGATTAAAAAAAAATAAAGTTTTAATAGGAATACACACTTAATATCTCCTGATTTCTAATTTATAATGAGTCTCCATTGAAATGAAAGACTTGACTCCAGGCTGCCATTATAGGTCAGAGTTACATATGGACATGTTCAGATTGGTCCAATGGAGACCAGGAAAGATGGACTTCCTGAGAGAATTTAGGATAAGAGAAGAAGAGAATAGAACCAACAACAGATCCTGGATGCCAATGGTGAGGGTTCTTCCACAAAGCACAATGCTGATTCCAGAACTCACCTTCACAGCCTGCCTGGAAGCTTAGCATCACACTGGCAGAAAGGGGCTAGACAAGTTTAAAGGGGGATGCAGAAGTTCCAAGAATTACATTAACCTTGCAAAGTTGGAAGGCTCAAGGAGCCTTGAGGTGGAACTTCCCACAGCTACACACAGCACATAGGATGCATTTTCCTTCTTTATTTGAAAATATAACTATAAGAATCTCCAGTTGGAAGCACAGCAGGTGTGACCTGGTTTCACAGATATGAAGATCACAACTCCAGTGGTGTCCCTCTAGCAACATGGCTACATCCAAAGTGAAGAGACAGAGGTGTGTTTGTCCCTGGAGAAGGAAACTGTAGCCCCTAAAGTTACGCAGTTGCAGCCCACCTAGACTGCAGCTTGCAACAGCCAAAGCTCCTCTGTGGAGATACAGGCACTTCCCTAGGGAGGACAGAACTTCCTGCAATGGTCCCTTTGTTCCTAGGAACCATCCCAGGGGTACAACTGTAGTCTTCTGGAAAGTAACTATTCATAGAAAATTCATTGGGATCTATTTAGACCCAGTCTAATGATTCATTTAATGCTGAGATTTTTCTCCCTTGCAATTTTTATTCTACCTTTGCTGAGTGGCCCACCTGCGCCACCACCCATGTTTGACTCTAAAAAGTAGAAATCAGAGCCAGGAGCTCACTCCTTCCCTTTCCGTATCCTCAGAGGTGAAGCAGCATAAGTATCCATTCAATGATAAAAGAGCTCAGGTCACACATGAATTCCCAACCATACCTTTATAGAGGCCAGCCTTAGGAGGAAATAGATTAAACTCTCGCCCACATGATGAGAATTAGAGATTCCCATAAAAGCACCACTCACGATGCTTCCCATTCCTTTGCCAATGCCCAAAGTTCTATATCTAGAGGTTAATTCATTTGACCTTCAGCTTGATCCCTAGGAGAATGCAGGCAAGAAAACATGTTGTGGCAGGAACAGCTGATTGCCTGCCCAATATCCATTCTTCCCTACGCTCATGCTAATCAATCCCAATTTTATTCTAGATGGCAATGTGCCCACGTGAAAGACTAGGAAACTAGCCTCCCTTACTGCCATGGAAAATCATGGGACACAATTCCAATCCATGTAGCAGGAGTCATTCGGAAGGACTTCTGGAAAAGCTCTTTCAGGTGGGCTTTCTCCTACATGAAACATAGATATAATGGTAGGAGCAGGAACAGTCATCTTGGGACCATTCAGAAAAGGCTGAGATAACTACAGAGACCTTAAGCTAGGGTGCCATTGCCACTTGCTATCAAGTTCCAGGCCTCCTGTTGCATGAGTAAAACAAACCTTCATGTGCTGAAACCATCTTAGCTGTGTCTTTTTTATTACTAACTGAATGCAGCTTGTGTGCTACATACATACAGCACTACAGAAGCAAGTTTTGCACTTTGATGAGTCAACTTATCAAACCTTTTCCTGCACGTTGGTACCTATGGGGGAAAGGGGATAAAAGTGTGGTGATGATGGGGATCACCAAGGTAAGAAGAGAATATACAAAATCAAGGTCAAAAGGAGAAAGAGGAACCAGGCACTAAATGCAGTGGGCAAATGCTGCCCATTTCATCTTCCTGTCAAAATAGTAAAGTTGACATAGAGGTAATTTGAATAATAAAGACAAGATAAATGTACAACTGTAAAATATTAACACAATCTTGTTTTAATCAGCTTTTTATGCTGCTGTGACTAAAAGGACACAACCAGAACAATTGTGAAGGAGGAAAAGCTTGTTTGAGGGTTCACGGGGCTTAGTCCATAGAAGGCCAGTTCCATTCCTCAGGGCACAAGCTGAGGCAGAACATCATGGCAGAGGAGTGTGGCAGAGGGAAGCAGCTCACATGGTGATCAGAAAGGAGAAAGAGACTCCACTCTCCAGATACAAAATATATACCCCACTGTGGGAAGCCACTCCTGAGCTATTTAGCGTCTTCACTCAGCCTTGAGCCAAAGAGATTATGGTTAGGCATTGCAAGACATTTTGTGGCTCCTCCCACTTAATGAATTACTCAGTGCACACAACCCACCTCAGTCTTCCCTAGGCTAGGAAGGCTACTCTTGTAGCTCCAGAATTGGGCGTGACCACTGGGCCTGGACAGCCCACCTTGTACCTTATTTGGCAGAAGAACATTCTATGGAAAACCTTTGAAGTTTCCCCTACATATAATAAAGCATATGTGTGCTCTGGCTTTCTCTTTTCCCAGTGTGGAAGCTTGACCCCTAAGGTCAAAGAGCTGTCCCACCCCCACTTTTCAAAATTACTTTCTGTGTAGTCTGTTGTTGTTGTTGTTGTTGTTTTGCTGTCTTCTTTTCTTAGCTTTGTTTCTCAGCCAGTCCACTTCAGCTGAGGAAACCCAAATTCCACCGCTTGGGAGTGGGTGAGACCCCCATAGCCATGCCCCCAATAAACCACTTCCTCTAGCCACATCGTACCTGCCTCCAGTTACCGCTCAGTTTAATCCCATTAGGGATTAATTCACTGATTATATTAAGGCTATAACCCAATCATTTATCCTCTGAACTTTCTTGCATTATCTCACACCTGAGCTTTGAGGGGACATCTCACATCAAACCATAAGAACAACAATAAAAAATAGCCATTCACACATACGTTAAGGAATTAAGGATAACTAAGAGAAGAGTAAACGTACTGGTTAAAATGACATTAATTCCTGTATGTCTTATTTTTGGGGGGGCGGGGGCAGGTACCAGGGATTGAACTCAGGGATACTCAACTACTGAGCCACATCC
Organism: Tamias sibiricus; assembly: GCA_025594165.1. Lineage (NCBI taxonomy): Eukaryota > Metazoa > Chordata > Mammalia > Rodentia > Sciuridae > Tamias > Tamias sibiricus. The sequence continues at coordinate 120,245,238 of CM046662.1, read as the reverse complement.
TCAGCCCTTTTTGTATTTTATTTAGAGACAAGGTCTCATTTAGTTGCTTAGCACCTCGCCATTGCTGAGGCTGGCTTTGAACTCGTAATCCTCCTGCCTCAGCCTCCAGAGCTGCTGGGATTACAGGCATGCCTCATTGCGCCGCCCGACCTGTATGTCTTTTATACTGCTTCTGCCAACCCTTTTTCAGATGAGATCGGGTGCGTTCAGGGTGGTATGGTCATAGACAGCCAACCCTTTTTCAAAAAGACAAGAATGCATTCTCAATCTTTAAAGAAACCTCATTAGTCAGTAACAGAGCCTTTCTAAATTCTTTTTTTTTTTTTTTTTTTTTGTATTTTATTTAGAGACAGAATCTCACTGAGTTGCTAAGTGCCTCGCCCTTCAATTGCTGAGGCTGGCTTTGAACTCTCAATCCTCCCATCTCAGCCTCCCAAGTGCTGGGATTACAGGTGTGCACTACCATGCCCGGCTCTCTATATTCTATTTACTAGCTTGTACCTTCTATCCTTATGTTTTTTAGTTAGGCTTTTCTTATGATTATTATTATTCGTATGATTATTATTATTCTTATGATTATTATTATTAACAAATAGAAAACTTCAATTTATTTGGTCAGAATCCTTAAATTCTGTGATTTCTGGTTGAATTTGATGCAATGTCAAATAGCCTGTTAATATCATCACCATCATCCCCAGGGGTATAGCTCAGTGGTAGAGCACTTGACTAGTATGGGTTAAGACCCTAGATTCAATTCCAGCAGAGGGAAAAAAAAAAAAAAGAATTAACTTTCAGAGTAAACTTCTTTCTTGGTCTACACACAAGTTCACTTCCTCTGTCTTCACATTTGTTTTTGATGCCAATTCTGAGTTTGGTTCCAGATATTAGACTTGTAGTAAACTAACCTTTAGGCACAAACCAACCCAGATGTATATTCACACTCTTTTTATATTCACTTGAAGCCAAGAACACAAAGATAGTGGGATTTGTACTTTGTGACTAAAAGTAAATCTATAACTGAGAGAAATACATGTGCAACAGAGTTGTAGTTAATACAGATCTGACCAATAAAGATTGTTGGTTAGTTCTATGCATTATACATTTAGTGGATAAAAACAAATTTTCAATTAGTTAATTTAATGTAAAATAGTTTGGTGTGCATAAGTATCTACTTTTGTTTATCCATCTACATGTAAACTTTCTGGCCTGTTTGATATGCACACATTTGTCTCATTAGCTACTTCCCAATAGGCTTCCAAGTATCTATACCAGTTTACACTCCCACCATCAGTGTGTAAAAGTTCTACTTGCTCAACAGACTTACCAATAATTAGAACTGTCACTGATTTCTCTGTTTGAGTGTGTGTTTGCTTATACTTGTTTTAGTACTTATGGTGAATGTGTAGTAGTCTTGTAATTGCAATTTGTAACAATGCAAAGTGCCTTTCTTCATATTTTCATTAGCCATTCATGGGTTTCCTGTTCAAGTTGTTTCCCATTCCCCTATTGGATTGTCTATCTATTCCTTTTACTTTAGGAGTTCTATTTATATCTAGAAATGTGTTCTTTGTTGTATGTATGTAATACAATTATCTTCTAGTGTGTGGCTTATATTTTCATGTTTTGTTTTACTTTGTTTTGATGCTGGAGATGATGTTTTTGATGCCCAGGGCCTCATGCATACCAGGCAAGCACTCTATCATTGAGCTACATCCCCATCATTTCATGTATTCTTTTTTTATGTGTTTTTTTAAATTCTAATGTGTTATACATGCTTGCAGAGTGCAATTCATTTTGTACCACGTATAAAGAGCACAAAACCAGTGACTTGTCACTGGTTTTACATAAAGTATTTTCACACCATTTGTGTTTTTATACATGTACTTAGGGTTTTGATGTCTAACTCATTCTGTCATTATTCCTATCCCCTTGCCCCCCTCCTCTTCTTCCCCCCTTTTGAATCCCCATCATTTCTATATATTTAATGAGGTGTTTTGATGAACAGAAGTTCTTGATTTTTTTTCTTTTTGTACTGGGGATTGAATCCAAGGGCACTCAACCAATGAGCCACATCCCCAGCCCTGTTTTGTATTTTATTTAGAGACAAGGTCTCTGTGAGTTGTTGAGAGCCTCACCATTGCTGAGGCTGGCTTTGAACTTTTAATCCTCCCACCTCAGCCTCCTGAGCTGCTGGGATTACAGGCGCAAGCCACCACACCCAGCTAGAAGTTCTTGATTGTAATGAAGTGCGATTTATCAACTTTTTCTCTCAAAAAAATCTTCACCTACTGGCCAACACTGTGAAGATATTCTTCTATGTTTTCCTCAAAAGTTTATTTTAGCTTTTACTTTCGAATCTGGTATCCACCTCAAACTAATTTTCACGCATAGTGTGAAGTAAGGTTCAGTTTTCAATTTTCTCTATATGAATATCCAATTTCTGAACATCCTGAATGCCAAAGACTTCTTTGCCTTCCACTGAATCTCGTTGGCACCTCTGTCTTAAACAAGTGACCATGTATGAGTACGTCTACTTCTGCACTCTACATTACTTCTGTTGGTCTCTGTCCATTCTTGTGCCATTATTACACTGTCTTAATTACTGTAGTTTATTAACATGTCTTAAAATCTGGTAATACAGGTCCTTCAACTTTATTCTTCACAAAGCATGTCTTTGCTTCTCTTGACCCTTTGAATTTTCATATAAACTTTAGAATCAGCTTGTCGAGTTTCTCAAAACAAACATTTGGGATCTTAATGGGGGTCCTCTAAATCTATAAATCAACATGGTAAGAACTGACATCTGAATGATATTGAATTGTGATATTTATCTCAGTTTGTTTTGTATTTCTTGTGCAGCAGTTTCATATATCTTTTATTTAACTAATTTATAAGAATATGTTTCTTTTTTAATAGAAATTAAATAACTAATGTTTAATTAAGATTGTTAATTATATGTTGTATGTACATGGCCCTGGGTCTAATCCTAGCACTACAAAAAAAAAAAAAAAAAGATTAAACTTCTGGAGTAAACTTCTTTTGGTCTACATGCAAGAAGAAGACATGCTCTATAAGTACAAAACAAGCCAACTTTTACAAGTTGGCCTTCATAAATTCACTTAATAATTACAATAGCTTACCTATATCTTAAAATGTTCAATATAAAAAATATTTAGTCTTCAAATAACAATTTTATTTTTTTCCTTCTCTAGTCCTTACTGTTTACACATTTTCCTAGGCATTTTTATGCTTAGAATCTCTAGTAAAATGTTGAAAAGAAGTGATGATATAGACCTTTATCCCTATTTCAAAGGAAATGCTTCAATATTTCACCATTAAATATAGTATTTATTGTAGTTTTTGTAAATATCTTAGTATAAGATTAAGAAATTGTATAAGTGAACTTCAACACATTTACAGAGGTGTTTGGAGCATCAACATTCATAAAAACCAGAAACTAGAAGCAAACTAAACTTTTATTAGCAGTAGAATGAATAGATAAATGTGATGTGTCCATGCAACAGAATACTATACAGCAATATAAAAGGATAAGCTGCCACTATACCCAACAATATAGTGATTCTCACAAATATAATATTCAGTAAAAAAGCATATGCATATATGTGCTAATTTCTCATATTTAGGAGGATTTTTATTGCTTCACTGTAGGCATCTGGAAGCTTTTGCCAATGTGTTGATTAGAAGACCATCAAACATCAGCATGACTATGTGAGAAAATACTAATTCATTGCCTTTTCACTTAATCTTAGTCAGGTACCACCATCATTGTGTATTAAATCAGCCAAATTAATAGTTTCTGTGGTAGACAAGATGGCCCCCTTATGAGTCATGCTGTTGTATAAACCCCTCTCTCCTTGAGGGAAGACAGAACCTGTGATTTATTTAGGCAGGTAGACTATAACAAAGGCTGAGGGTCAGTCAGTCCGTTGACTAGGTCACATGACCTAAGACTCCATCTTAGCAGTCTGAGAGAGAGGGGTTCTCCTGCAGGTCTTAAAGAAATGAGCTGCCTCTGGGGCCTGTGATCCCAGCCACATGGGAGGCTGAGGCAGGAAGATGGACAGTTCAAAGCCAGCCTCACTAATTGCCTTACTGAGAAGAACTCATCAACTCAATGAGACCCTGTCTCCAAAATAAAAAATATTTAAAAAGGGCTGGGGATGTGGCTCAGAGGTTAAACACCCCTGGGTTTAAACCCCAGTGCCAAAAAAGAAGGAAGGAAGGAAGGAAGGAAGGAAGGAAGGAAGGAAGGAAGGCAGGAAGGCAGGCAGAAGCTGCCATGTTATAAAAGGACTACATGAACTGTGGGTGCTCTCTAGGAGCCAAGAGTGGTCCTGAGAGACACCAAGAAAACAGGACCTCCGTCCAACAACTACAAGGAAGCAAAATATGCCAACAACCACATTAGACTCTAAGTTCAAGAACTTGGCCATGGCTGATAAGTCTGGACCCTAAGAGAAGGATCCAGCTTAGTTGTGTCCAGACCCCTGGCCCATGGAAACTGTAAGACGACAAGTGCATGTTGTTTCAAGGCAAGTGTCTGTGATATCACTTTAGACAGCAACAGATAACTAATACAGCTCCCCTGACTCTCACTATACTTACTTTTTCTCACTGGGGGAAGTGAATTCTTGACATGGAACCAAGGTAACAGACTTTTGAACCTGCTTCAATGTAGACTAGTGAACCTCTAAACTTAGTCACAGTGGTCATCCTGGGATCCCCCCTAGTCCCACAGATCCCTTTGTCTTATTATCTTATCTTTCCCCATGTATTCCTCTTTATGGTTTGTTTTTTTTTTTTTTTTTTTAGCAAGACACCTTCCTAAATGGTTTCCTTAGAAAATATGCATAAAAATGACATTGAGATCTTACATGTTTGAAATGTACTTATTCTACACTTCTATGTAATTGGCAGTTGCTTTGGATATAGAATTCTAGGTAGGAAATAATTTTGAAGGCATTATCCCACCAGGGTTGCTATTGAGACATCAGAAGAAATTCTGATTCCTACTACTTTGTATATGACCTGTCTCTTTTCCTCCTCTAAGGAGATATTTAAGTTTCTCTCTTTTCCCTTGATGTTCTGAAATATCCAGCAAAATGTCTTGATAAAGATCCATTTTCATCTGCCATGCCAGGCTCTCAGTGAGCCCATGCAATCTGGAAACAAAGTCCTTTGGTCCAGGGGAATTATCTTGAATTAGCTTCCCTTCCATTTCCTCTCTTCTCTCTCTCTCTTTCAAAAACCCTTATAATCTAGATGTTAGACTAGTTTCCTGAGTATGTAAATATTCCTTGTAATCTGGAAGAATCTACTTAGCATGCCTTACGAGAGGCCACAAAGAACAATAGCCTGTGCTAGTCAGCTTTCTGTCACTGTGATGAAATACCTGAGGCAGAGGGGAAGATTGAAACGAGGAAAGATTTATTTTAGCTCACAGTTTCAGAGGTTCTAATCCATGGTTAGCTGGCTCCATTGCTTTTAGGCCCATAGTGAGGCAGAACTTCATGGTGGGGAACACATGATGAAGCAAAGCTGCTCACCTCATGTAGCCAGGGAGCAAAGGAACAGAAAGGGCCAGGGTTCCAATATTTCCTTAAGGAGCACACTCCCAATTACTCACTTCCTTCAACTAAGCCCCACCTCTTAAGGTTCTACTACTCCCAAGAGCCCAATCAGCTATGAGTCCAAAAATGGACTAATCCATTGATGAGGTCCAAGTTCTCATGATCAAATCACCTTCCAAAGACCCCACCTCTGAAAAATCATGCACTGGGAACCACAAGCTTTTGGAGGACATTTCAGATCCAAATCATCACATTCCACCCCTGACCCTTAAGGGCTCATGTCCAGAGTCTCGACACTTCCAGCATTGTTCTAAAGTCTAAGCCCAAGTTTCCTCTGAGACTCAAGGCAATCTCTTAGCTATGAGCCCTTGTAAAATCTAAAGGAAAGCTACATACTTTCAGAATACAATAGCACAGGGCAAACATTCATATTCCAAAAGGGACACATAGGAAAATAGCAAGGAGGACTTAGACCAAAGCAAGACTGAAATTCAGCATGGTCAAATATTAAATCCTCCAGCTTTATGACTAGCATCTGGAACACACAGTAGCATAATCCAAGGTCCAGAGGGCTTGGATAGTCCCACCTCTATGGCTTTGCTGGCTGCAGCCCACATGCCCCCTTGTTGGGCTGGTGCTGCTCACTGCCTGGGGTTTCCCTTGGCAGACATTTTATGTCCCTGGCATCTCTACCTTCCTGGAGTCTCCACTGCAGCTTTGGCTTCACTCTCACAGTATCTTGCATTGCCCTGTCAGGGGCTGCTTGCAGGGAGTCTGATTTTACTACATACTGTCTGGCTTCTCAGCCTTTCCTTTGAAATCTTGGTGGAAGTCTCCATGACCTTGTAATGTTTGCATTCTGCACATCTGCAAAACTAGCACCATGGGAATAACACCAAGGCTTGCCATCAGCAAGAGCAAGAGCTGGGCTCCCTTGAACCACAGCTGAAGTGGCCTCTGAGTGCCTGGATAGCTGAACACAGGGAAACAAAATCCCCCCAAAAATAATTCCCTAGGCATCCCTGTGCAAGTAGAACATTCAAGACTTTCTTCTTAAAGCAACATTTTTCAAATAATTTTGCATTTTTATGTTCATGACCCTGTGATGAGAGAGTTTTTCTGCTTCTAGAGATGCCTCAAGGTATCTTTCCTATTGTCCCGGGCAAAGTATTTATCTTCTTTTTAGTGATGCTAATCTCTTTAGCAACTCTCCTTTCTCACAACTTTAAATGTGCATCTGTTCTGGGCAAACTGCAATTTTTTCAAATCTTTCTACTCTGCTTTTCACTCCTGGTTCTCACTGTAAATCTGCCTAAAAGCATCCAGTCATATCTATGCCACTAACTGAACCTCATCTTTTTAAAAAATATTATCTTAGTTGTTGACAGACCTTTATTTATTTATATGCAGTGCTGAGAATCGAACCCAGTGCCTCACTTGCCAGGCAAGTGTGTTACCGCTGAGCCACAGGCCCAGCCCCCGAATCCCTATCTTGCCTTGAAATTGCCTCACAGATTAATAAACCTATTACCTTTCAACTCAACCTCACACCAAGTCTCATGGTATAAACAAAAGGTAGACCATTTCCTTGCCATTATGCACCTTGAATGGTGTCTGGTACAACTCTGAATAGAGTCCTCCTCGTTTCCATCTGAAACTTCAACACAGACTTTACTGTCCTATCGGCATTCTGATCTCCCACTGGGATCATCCACTAAGCTCCATTTAAAATATTCTAAGCTTTCTTTAGTCTTATTCTCCAGATGTTTCCAAAATCCTCTTGAAAACCACTTCCAAAGCTTTTGAACCACATCATCAGGCATAGTCACAGGTCTAACCCCATTTTTCAATACCAATTTTCTGTGTTAGTGAGGTTTCTGTCACTGTGACCAAATACGTGAGAAAAAACAACTTAAACAGAGAAAACATCTATTTTGACTCTCAGTTTCAGAGGTTTCAGCCCCGGATCAGCTGGATCCATTGCTTTGGGCCTCTGATGAGGCAGAACATCATGGAAGGAGGCACCTGGTGGAGGAAAGCTGCCCCTCATAACAGCCAGGCGGCAGACAGACATCTCAGATCCAAACCATAGCATGGCCTAAATGAGGATTTCAGCTTAGATTCTTGCCACACTCTACAAATTGTCAGAAAAGATGCCACTTTCTGGTTTTGCTGTATTTTTACTCAAGTTGGTCTTGTTTCTTCTGATGAGTTGCTGATTGTAGTGACTTCTAAGCCCTATTGCCTTTCTCACAAACCACCAAATTGCAAGAAAAGCAAAACCATGCAATTACTTTTTGTGTCCCTGCTTTATTTCCTACAATGTGTTCTCTGTCCAGGTTATTGTTTTACTTTCTTCCCTTTATCATATGTTTTAGTGGATCTGAGAAGAGGATATTTCATTAATTGGGACTCTCAGTGGCAAGAGGTAGACACCCAGCTTGAGCAAACTTGAGCCAACAAAAACCACAGGGAAGAATCTGTTGGGAGGGCACAGTCAAGCCACAGGAAATGCAGATTCTGCTGGGCATCAGGAACAAGAAGAGTAGGGGCTGACCATCATCTAAGTCAAGCCTCTATCTCCTGCCTCTGCCTTTCTCTGGGATCTCTTTCTTTTCTCTTGAAGCTATATTCACATGGAAAAAAAAAACAATGATCACTAATAACTTCAAACTTTTACAATTTGTAGCTTTAGTCAGGTGACAGACTGAAGCTCACTGAGTCCCAAATTTCAAATCCTGTATAGTGGCTGACTAGCCAACCCAACTTAGGCACCAATTCATAGATCAACCAACTATATACAGAGAATCAGGGTCACAGCAAAATATTGCCAACTGTACAGATGGCAAAGGAGAGGAACAACTCTTAGATCATAGGTACTGGTGCCCATGGGCAGTCCCATAAATGGCCCTTACAGTAATCCTTCTTTTTAAGACCTAGGGATACAGATGTTGTGATGGTACTTAACAATAAGCCTTGCTCTTCTCTGAGATACTACTGCCAGATCCTTCATGTGCCTAAATGACACCTCAGCAGGCAGATCCCACTAGGCACAAAATGTCAATAAAGAATAGACAACCAGGGGGGCTGGGGCTGGGGCTCAGTGGTAGCGCACTTGCCTGGAACGTGTGAGGCACTGGGTTCAATTCTCAGCACCACATATAAATAAATAAAATAAAGGTCTACCAACAACTAAAAAAATATTAAAAGAAAAAAAGAATAGACAACCCAGGAAGAACAGGGTTAAATCACTAAAATAATCTTTTTCCAAATTCATAGTGCACACTCAATATAATCTCGGTCAATTCTTCCAGTAATAACTTCTTAGTGAATTGTGGATAGAAACACGCAAATTTGCCTTAACTCATTTTGTTCCATCATCCCAGATGTGGAAAACCTACAAAAACTTAAATTGAGCAATAAACATACCACTTATGGTAACTTTGAAATAATATGTGAACATTTATCACATCAGAATTGAATTGAAAACTTGGGACTTAATGAGGTAATAACGTGATTAGCAATGAACCTATACTTAATTCAACAGGTAATTTCCAAAATTCTGTTTCACCATCTATGTAGACCTGACCCAGAAGGGCCGAATAGAAGAGAATGTCTATTCCTAAGTGGAGGTTGGGCTCCTTGAATGCACTATAACATTATGCAGGAGAAAGGAGACCTTCAAAAGCTTTAACTCCAATGTTAATAAAAGCAAGAGGAATACGATTTTGTGTCAGATTTCTTTTACTCATTGTAATTGGAATACCGCATTCTTAGGCCCTTCTGAATTCTTTTCAGCTTCTCGTGAGTCATTAAGTATTTCACTCACCTTTTGCTTTGTTCTCCATTCTTCTTTTAGCTATTGCTTTCTCTTTTTACTGCTGGCTCTCTTCAACTTTTCGTTGAGATGATTATCTAAAAGAAAAACAGGATTTCTTCTAAGGAAAGCAAAACTCTAACTTGCAGTTGTGGAAGTATTTTACACTATTTTTGTATAATTACTTTCGTTTTCTATAGTGAAGCAGCTGAGAAAAATTGCTCTAATTGTGTAATTTTCTGCAACTACTCTGGGACAAAAATTTGGGTAATTGGATTTTTTTAAACTAACAAGTTGTCACAATTGGATAGTTCTTAAACTATTTGTGCTTATGCTTCAGAAATTTTCAGTGGATGTACAGTGCGTTTTAAATGTTTTGCATCAGCTTGTGGTCTCAAATTTGATTTATTTTAACTTCAGATTTTAAAATAGATTGACAACTCTGATTATACATTGTCTTCACTAAGCAGACCTTTGCTAAGTTTCCTAGTGTGCTCATCCCCACCCCACACTCTGCTGTTGCCATGGGAGCCGAAATCCTGGCGTGTGTAACTCCAGCTCCCAAGTGGCTCTGTTTCCCAGAGTGCTTTGCTGTTACTATGGAAATGACTGCCCATTAATCTTGCTGTCCTTTTACTACCAAAGCACCGTTAGCTGTCTCAAGCAATCAAGTGATGTAACCTACAGCAGGGGAAGTAAGGAGAAGACTGCTTCCCGTTCTACAACTACTGCACTGATTTTAATCAAGATTTAATCAAGGAGCAGAAGGAACTAAAGCTACTCCAACAGCTCCTTTAAAAAACATACAAAGAAGGATCCTTTTTGATACATAGGCATGTGCCCTTGTTCATGCCCTTGTTGGAGACCTCTGCAAAAGCATGCTATGTGTTTTCAAAGCTATGAGTTTCATATACATTACTAACAAGCACAATGAAATCAGGAGGGTAAGTGATCACTCATTTCTACTGTGGAGAAAAATGTAATGCTCTCTACAAATTGTCTCAAGAATGTGTTTTTGGAAATGGTCATGGAAACCTCCAAAAAAAAATGGACTGCTGATTTGAACAAAACCTTATCATCCTATGGAAATTGAGGGGTGGTTAAACATGAGTCCAAAGAAAATTAACTAATGAGTTAATTACATGAACTCTGCATCTTTCTTTTATTACAGGTTACACATCTGTGAAATTTTAAATTTGACTGTATGACCATTTGTGCAAAATGAAAAGAGGACTTAGTAATTCTGGAAGGATTTTCCAGATCATCAGGGAAAAAATAGTATTTGAAAACAAATAAATCTTGGCCTGAACACCCTGGATCTGAGTGCATCACGGTGGAAAGATTACACTAGCTCTGGCAAATGAAATGTGCCCAATAGCAGTTTTTGGAAATAGGAAAATTTAAGTGGTATAATATGTGAGGGAATCTAGTTGAAGCCTGCAGCACAAAGAGAGGCTGCTGGTACTCTGAAAATAATCAAATGGTATTGATGTTTGGTGAGGGAGAAAAGGGAGAACTCTTGGTGGAGGAATCAGCCCAAAGACCAGGCACTTTCCCTCCCCTTTAAAGAGCACCAGGAAAGGGATGGCTGTGACTGAGCGCAATCTGAACAGGTTGCCTCTCTCTTTGTCACTTTGCCCTGATTCAAGAGACATGAATGAAGGAGCGAATAGATGAATGACCCCACAAAATCTGGGAAGATTTGTTCAAATGTAGAAAGAAAGAGTGTATGTTCATAAGGTTACCACTCTTGCGAAGGTTAGAAAAATTGTGCCATAAAAAGCAGTTCTTAATTTGGCTATGATGAAATCAACCCAAACACCCATCAACAAATAAATGGATCAAGAAATTGTGAGACACACACACACACACACACACACACACACAATGGAGTTTTACTCAGCCATAAAGAAAAATGAAATGATAGCCTTTGCTGGTAAATGCATGGAAATGGAGAAAATCATGCTAAGTGAAATAAGCTGGACTCAGATTATCAAGAGCTAAATGTTTTCTCTCATATGTGGAAGTTAGAGCAAAACAGAGAAAGAAGATCGTAGGAAAAGAGATTGGATATCCTAAGGTTATAAGATAGAAGTAAAGGAAAGATAACAAGAAGGAGGGAGGGAGGAAGAGAAAGGGGTAGAAATATGGAATGAAATAAAAACAGCTTGTTACATATATAAATGTAATAAAAAAATTTCACCTGTATAAGTGTGTGTAATATATATGTAATAGAGATACATGTAATATATACATATATATAAAACCAAACAAAAATAAATATATAAAGGAGTGAAAGAAAGAACAATAAAACAAAGAAGAAAGAACAGGGGGAGGGAGGATGGAAGGGAAAGGGGAGGGTGCATAGGGATTGAAATCAACATCCTTGCATGTATTATTTTGTCAAAGTGAACCCAAATACCATATATAATTATGATGCTCTGAAATTATTTTTGAAAAAATGAAAGGACATATACTAATGTGTTTCAGAAATAAAAGCAGATCTTAGAGTAAAATGAGAGAAAAAAATTCTTATTTTTTAATAGAATTTTGTCAAAACAAAAGAAATATAAAGTGACAGCTTCTCAGCCTTTGAACATCATCCTAGGCTTCCCATGATCTAAGGGTTAAGTCAGAATGCTGTGCTATCCCTCCAGTGGTGTTTTTCCATCCCATTTTGTATTATTTCTTATGGCTTCTGTAACAAAGTACCAAAAATTGGGTGTCTCACAATAACAGAAATTTATTGTCTGACAGTTCTGAAAGCTAAAGTCTGAAATCAAGATATAGGAAGGGCCATGTTCCCTCTGGAAACAGGGGAAGAGAATCCTTCCATGCATCTTTAGTTTCTGGTATTTGCCAGCAATCCTTGTCATTCCTTGGCCCAGACATCCATCCCTGCAATCCCCAACATCACATGGCTGACTTCTCTTGTATATCTTCATCTCATTTTCCCTTTGTGAATTCCTGTGCCCAAATTTCCTCCTATTTATAAATACACATTTATATTGGATTAGGACCACCCCCATATACACAGTCCAGTGTCATCTCATGTTTACCAATTATGTCTGCAACAAGTGTATTTATTTCCAAGTAAGATCATATTCTAAGGTGTAGATGGTTTGGACTTCAATGTTATCTTTCCAGGGGACACAATTCAACCCATAACACCTTTTTCCAGAAATAGTATAAAAAAAGGTATAAAGGAAAATTAGTGGATAATTATGAAAATCAGTTATTGGCTATCTTTATTGACTTCAGGCCATCTGAACTTCAGTTTGTTGGGGTATGAGTTAATGAAATTGTATTTATGAAAGCTCCATTCATTCTCATGCCCAGGAGACTACATGTGAGATAAAGATTGATGATGATGATGATGATGATGGTGGTGGCACTCATGATAATGATAATGGCGGCTAACACTTATTACTATTAACTGGCTCATTATGAGCCAGGTGGTAGTCTAAATGCTTTACGAATTCATTTATGTCTTACAATCACTACATGAGGAAGAATCCTATTATTGTTCTCATTTTACAGATGAAAAATGAAAAATGGAGAAATGGAGAAGCTAAACAAGGGCTTGAGGCAGGTCAGTTAGAAGAAATTTCACTTCACATCATCGTAAGTGTAGCCTCACCTTCTATCCTCAGGGCCTCCACATGATCACATTGAAACCTTGATCTTCCTGATTTAGAGAATGATTTTTCACCTCCCCCAAAATTGAAAGAGCTACCTAGATAGCCTCATATCTTTACATCAGTGCCAGTTTCCCCTCCACGTGAAAAGGACCCACGTACCTGCCCAGGCGATACGGAGGCCATCTTGACTTGCGAAGGCTGATCTTCCAAAGGCATGTTATCTCCACACCTCATTGTTATACCCATGGAATAGGCCCACTTTATACTAAGTTCTTGTACATTTTAAATATGACAGCACAAATTTGTTCCCCAAAAGAATATAAACAAATTCTGGGTCATCAGTCTGGAAATAATATATTTTTAAAGTGTGTATCATTTGTGTAGATTGTCATTTACCTAGAACTAGAAAAGCACTCTGGAATGGTTTATAGCAATTAAGATATCAATTAAGACAGATCTTATTCTCTTGAGATTTCTTGGATGGATGAATTAGAGGAGCATCCTGGTCTGACTTGTTTGTCCATCCCTGTGTTTAATTAGTTCCACCAGGCAACAACAAAACAAATTCTTCATTGTATGATCATCAGATGTTCAGTGTCCTAGGATGACTTTATGTTAAAGCAGCCATCCTCAAAAATACAAAATTACATAAATGCCCTTGTCTCATCCTTGGAATCTGAGTGCTAGGCATAGAAAATGATTGTGTAATACAAACATTTGTCCATAAAAATTTAAAAGCTGACCACATCATGAGCATTCAATAGTTATGAAACAATAAACAAGTTGATCAATTAAGCAGAAAGAAACCAAATAACAATATCCAGAATGATCATACAGGGAAGAATGCCAACATGAGGCCCAACCACCTTTTTCTCTTTCAGTGTCAAACTTACTCTTTTTTAGGGGAAGGATTTTGATTGGCTAGTAGTGACCTCAACTATAACACTTGATTCTTTGCTTTGCAACTTGTGGTAGCAGTAAATTAACATCCATACCTGGCCCTCTACAAATAATATGCTGTAAAGTCATGCATAGAAGTATATTTTCAAGTAAAAACAAAAAGAAATAGTGCTCTCTGAATTTAGCATGGAAAGCAAAGCCATGACTACAATTTCAGATAACCTTGGAAATTAAAAAAATAAAAATTAGAAATTGAAAGCAATTCATCAAGACCATCTCTCTCAGACCAGGCCTAAGACAGATTATTTGCAAAATTGTTCTTGTCTCCTTAAGATGAGTCCCTGCCTCCCCTCACTGCTTCTGAACTGAAAACTGGTCACATAGCCCCAACAGAGAAATCAGTCTCTGCTCTGGGAGGAAAGAGCTCACACAGCAAGAGGATCACAGGGCCATCTGGGGCCAGGGTCCACGTATGAGAGGGGATCTTAAGATTGTTGGAAGGGCAGATAAAGAGCAGGAGTGGATGGGGAGAGGTTTGGATGTGGGAGTCCTCTGAATATGAGATCAATCTTAGGGTACCACTGAGTTGGCTCCCAGGAGCTTAGGTATGACAAGGCCTACAGGTAAATGGAGGTGACAGAACTGCCTTTTAACAGTAGTGAGGAGGGCATCAGAAGGTTCAGGGAGGTTAGAATAGATGTATTAAGTGCAACCAGATTTTATTTGCCAGGAAGGTCCGAGGACTTGCCCTTCACTTGGTCAAGAAGGAGAAACATTAGTGATTAGGACTGACATATCCTTAGGCACAACAAGGCATAGCACTTAATTACTTTTTAAATGAGAAAGCAAAAAATGAACCAGTAGAATTGAAAATTATATTCATCTTTATAGCAACACAGTTGTGAAATACAGTTTTTAATTTTTTTTTTATGTAGGAAGGAGTCCCTAAAGGCGAAAGTGACTTAACCCCTCAACAGTCCCACAAGGGCCCTGTTAGTGAGAAGCCACTGGCATCTGTAGGAGCTTAGTGCTGGCCATACTTTGTGGGGCAGTGGTAATGGTGAAGGCTGCTTCCATGGAACTAGACTCCCTGGGTCAGGAGGCAGCACAGAGTGGCCATGGTAGATGTGATTGTGGTAGCAGGCAGCACAGCCAGAGTGAAACCAGGATATCCCAACCCTTATACTGCTACCATAAGTTGCAAGGTAAGAGCTAATAGCCCAGAAGTTTCTTTCCTTCTTTCTTTCTTTCTTTTTTTTTTTTTTTTTTTTTTTTTTTTTTTGGTACCAGGGATTGAACTCAAGGGCACTCGACCACTGGGCCACATCCCCAGCCCTTTTTTGTATTTTTATTAGAGACAGGGTCTCACTGAATTGCTAAGTGCCTCACCATTGCTAAGGCTGGCTTTGAACTTGCCATCCTCCTGCCTCAGCCTCCCAAGTGCTGGGATTACAGGCGTGCGCCACCACGCCCGGCTTTAGCCCAGAAGTTTCTAGAGGCAAAATAGATAGATAGCTGGCTAAGGGGATGATTGACTTGGATGACCAGAAAAAAAAAAAAAAATTCGGATCACGCAAAGAAAACCCTTAGTCAGCTGTTACAATGTAAAATCACAGCTACTTACCCAGGTACCAATTAGAAATTCTTTCTAAAACCCGGAGTCCATCAGCTGAAGATTAGGGAAAGTTCCCTTCAGGAAAGATCCTCAGAACCATGACAAGCATATACAATAAATATTGCTCAGGTCCTTCCCACAAGGGAATGTGTCTTCCCACATTTATCAGATAAATGGACACTAAGAAAAGTGGAATACCCAAACATTGCCCTTTGAGGAATGAAGCATAGAGAGCTGATAAAGACAGGGTCTAAGATGGCACTGAAGCCACGGGGACATAAAAGTGGTGACTCTTGGAGTTGAGGTGATACTATGGTTTGGATAAGTGCCCCCCAGATGTCCATATGCTAAGGGCCTGATCCCCAGGGTGGCTCCTGGGATGTTTTAGAACCCTTGGGAGGAGTCTATTGTATAGCCCTTAGGTCACCATAGTCATGTCCTTGAAGGGGATTGTGGGACCCTGCTCTCTTCCTGTTTCTTTCTTCTGATCATGAGGTAAGCAGTTTTGCTCCGTCATGTACTCCAGCCATGATGTGCCACTCTTGACAGAGGTCCAAAGCAATAGGATCACCTGATCATGGACTGGAACCGCCAAAACCATAAGCCAAAATAAACCTTTTTTCTTTAAAGTTGGCTATCTCAGGTATTTCATTATAGTTACACAAAGCTGACAAACAACAGGTAGTAAACGGAATTCTGACCTAAGTCAGTTTTACAGTAGGTACCATGGATCAGTAGACCTATCTTAGGGTGAATTTCTTCTATCATGAGTGTGTAATTAGTATAGATATTACTTAGCAGCTGGAAGAATCTCATATTTGTTCTATGACTTGTGGAACAAAAGTCATTGTGGTAGAAAAGAACAAAAGGAAGCCCCTGAAGTTAATTTCCAAACCAAAATCATAAATTAAAAACAACCCCACATCTCAGGTGGAAGTACAGAAGTGAGTGCCAATCTGATTATCTTGAGATATTCCACTCAGGAGGAAGTAGATTTGTCCTTAGAAGAAATAAACCTGCTGGTATGTGTTTGTCTTCCCTACCCATTACCTGAGGACTTTGAGAATGCCTGGTTTACCTCTACAGCAGTACCTTGGATGGAAGGACAGTTTTCAGAAAGGAATGAGTGTCCCTGGGGGATGCATGACCATAAGATCCCTGTGGCCGACCACGGACCACCTCACCCACAAGCAGCAGATCTGAAAGAATGATGGGATGCCATTAAGGATGCACAAAGACACAAAATCAGAGACAAACACCTGCAGGTTGGAGAGCTCCCCCAGAGGTACTGAACCAATAGCTGCTGTGTGGTGCTCATTCACAATCGCTAAAATGTGTGCATCCCCAAATGAAGAGATGCAAGTAAAATGGGTTTGGATAAAAGGAGTCCTCCTCACTGTCACTCACATAGTAATTGTGCTTTCCATTTCTACAACTCAGGTTCTGCTGGGTAGGAGCCCCTGGCTCCCAAGAGGCTGCCCTCCCACAAGGAATGTGATGAGGGTCTCACTGAGCCTGGAGCCATCGGTGCCACTGGTCACTCTTAACTCTTTATACCTGAAGACCAGCACCAACCCCCCAAATAAGTCTTCCTATGCTGGTAGGAGAAACCTTTCCTGATTATCATGAGCAGTCAGGGTGCTGCTACCTACTGAGGCAGGGAGCACTGTGCCCGGATCATGATGATTGACTGAAGTATCTCTTGCTGCTTCCATTCCTGGTGATAATGGGAAATGAGAATTTGTAGTGCTCATGGGCTAATGAGGGTCAGATGACCAGGGAGTCAGACCCACAGGAATGAAAGTCTGGGTTATTCCATCAAGCAGCAAAAGTGCTGGCCAAGAGTAGGGGAAATCTAGAACAGTGGTCGAGGAGGAACAAGATGACAAATCATGGAGCCAGGTAGCAGTTTCAGGTACTATAGCTTCTTCTGCTAATTTATTTACTTTTTTAGTTTATTTTTATTGTAACTGGCCATGGGACATGGTGACAGAAGGGCTTAATGTGGGCTTAAGCAGATCTGAGAGGGGCAAACAGCAATCAGCTTGTCTGAATTTTCTTTCACGTAATGCCTGGAGAACTAGTGATCCACAAAGGATGCTTTAGAAAAAGTTGGGTTTTGTTTATATTTTAGATGATTTTGTTTTATTGATTTAATTATTTTATTTTATTTTTGGCACTGGGGATTGAACTCAGGGGTGTTTTACCTCTTTTAATTTTTTATTTTTCCTTCTCCTGCTGAGAGTCTCACTAAATTGCTGAGGCTGGCCTTGAGCTTACAATCCTCCTGCCTCAGTCTCCTGAGTTGCTGGTATTATGGATATGTGCCACAGCACTGGCATGGTTTTTTTTTTTAATTTTAAAAGGCATATTTTGATGATCCAGCTATCTATTATACTATTTATAGACAGACACTTTTATTTTTATCTGAATTTTAAAAAGAAAAAGAGGAAGAGGAGAAGAAGAAGGGAAAGGAAAAAGGAGAGAGAAAAGAGGAATTTTGAAGATAGCAAAAATTCATTGCCAAAATTATTGCTCCATTGTGGGTACTCAGTAAACCTGAATAAGTACTTCAGTGTAACTAGAAGCCACACTGCTTGGAATCTATTGGTGTGCACATTTTGAAAACAGACTCTCTCCAGCCTAGTAGAATATTATCACTTAGAACCTACTGTTTTCTTAGAATGTGTTGTTATATTTTTACTCATTACAGAGATTACTCTAAAGTGATGGGGTCAGTTAGCTGAAAAGTCAGTCTTACCCCAGTGAATGCTAACATTTGAAGAGATCAGCATGACCTTAAAGGATTGCAGTGATGTCTGTCTTTCATTTAAGACTTCTATGTCTCAGAATAATTTAGCTTGTAAATACAAGCTTGCTTGATAAAGAGTAGGCTGCAAGGATTTGTGTATTTGTTAAAGTGCAGAGCCAAAGACTCACTTCTGAAAAGAGTGAAGAAAGGGCTGGGCACTGTGGCACACGCCTGCAATCCCAGAGGCTCTGGAGGCTGAGGCAGGTAGACAGCAAGTTCAAAGCCAGCCTCAGTGACTTAGCAAGGCCCTAAGCAACTCAACAAGACCCTGTCTCTAAATAAAATATAAAAAAAGAGCTACAGATGTGGCACAGTGGTTAAGTGCCTCTGGGTTCAATCCCCAGTACCGAAAGAAAAAAGAAAAAAAAGTGAAAAACGGAAAGAATAAAGAATACCTGTCTTCCTCTCTCTTCCCCACCCCTCCCCCCTCTTCATAACTTTAAATAACTCCATAGTAACTTATATACATAATTGTCACTAGTCTTCATATTTCTCTGACTCAGAGTTTAGTGGTCTTGGTAATAGTGAGTTGTTTTCAGAACATTACTTCTTCATTTGCCTTTTCTGGCATCAAACTGCATGACATGTATACATAAATATATTAATCTCTCTGTGTCATTTTTTAGTTTTGCCTTCTTCCTGGATATTAACTCCCTAATTTTTTCCAACTCCTTGCTCATAATAAATTCCAGAGCAATGCAGTATATTACATCTTCCACACAACTTAGAATTCATGGTTTCACATCTGTCATTTGAAGATAATCAGGATTCTTTCACTACAAAATAACTACACAATGTGTCCTGAAAAGAGTAAATGATTGATTTCTTTTCAAAATGCAAAGAGAAAAGCATTGAGAACACTGTATCTAAGACAGTGCCCAAAAAGTAACAGTAATTAAATGTCCACATACAAATATTTAGCTCATTCAACCAAATTTGCTCTAAACTCAGTAATGTTCTCTTTTTAAGTGTTTTTGTAGTTGTAGATGAACAGATTGCCTTGATTTTATTTATTTTTTGTGGTGCTGAGGATTGAACCCAATGCCTCACATACACTAGGCAAGTGCTCTGCCACTGAGCCCTAGCCCCAGCCCCCAGTAATGTTCTTAAGACCACTGCAATGCTGAACTTGGTCCAGTCTCATTTTACCATGCCAAGAGTGATGATGATGATGATGATGATGATGACGACGACGACAATGACAACGATGCTAGCCAGAGTTTATTGAATGCCTACCAGGCTTTGGGGGCTACTCAATCACTTCTTTCCACCTCCCCACCTTAGTGAAAGCCACCATTGTCTACAGTTTGGACTACTAGAATTGCCTACTAATTTAATTACAGTCTGCGCTTTCATGCTTAGCTCTTTACAATTCATTCTTCACACAACAGCTGGAGTGACTTTTTTTTTTTTTTTTCCTTTTTGGTGCTGGAGATTGAACACAGAATCTAGGCAAGTGCTCTGCCAACTGAGCTATATCCTCAGCCCTTAGCTGTAGTGATCTTCTACAATGAATTTTAGATAACATCACTATATACTTCCTTAACCTGATACCCAGCATATTTAAAACCCATTCAAACACATCACAAGGACTTACAAAGCCTGGCCACCTCTGGGATCCCAAGAGCCACTCTGGTATTCCTCAGACACACCAAGCCATCCCTGTCTCTGGGCCTTGGCTCTGGCTATTTCCTCTCTCCTACTTTCAGACCCTAAATGCCACCCCTTGAAGAGGCATCCTATGATGATCCCATCTACACTAGCTCCCGATCACTTTCTATTGCCTCCTTTCTCTTTGAATTCGCTGCATACCACTCACCAGCTCTGAAGTGCTCCTGTTTTTCTATTTCTTCATTGTTTGACTCCTTCCCCTGGAATATTTGCTTTATGAGAACAGAAACCCTGTTTGTCCTGTTTGCCACTAGAGCGGCATCTAGTAGTACACAATAGGCTCTCCATAGCAGCTTGCTGGGTGAGCAAAGAATGTGTGAAGAACTCTCTGAGCTAAGAACATCATCCTGAGAAGTGAAAACCACTACACTTGGTGTGAGGAGACTCCATGCAGGTAGATCAAGTATGAAGCTTCTATGTTTAAAACCAGAATCCTAACTCTCAATTTGGGGTAGGGAGGTTGATAGAAGAGGCTAGGAGGGGAGATCTTAAAGTGTAGTCCTATGTGAACGGAAGTTTTGTTCTGTCTCATCTTTTTCTTAGAAGGAGATTTCTGGCTCACTCTTCTAGGCAGGACAGACAGACCTTCTCCCCTCCTTGGAGGAGCTATTGAGCAGTGACAATAGCTGAAGACCGAGGCCCTCCCTGACCTCAAAGAAGCAGCAGCCGGCTCTCAGTTCTAATCATTTGAGGTCAGGTCTGAAGCACCAGCCAGGCTATAACCAAGGAACCCTTCATCCTTTCCTCCACAAAATGTGTCAGCACCGACCATATGATGGGCGTTACTGGCCCAGAGGACATGAGAAGGCAGGGGTGGCCCTCGCTGCCATGGATTTCATGAGCCATGGGGAGGGCAGACACACACAAGCAATTTCACTCAGGGGTCCAAGGACAAGTGTTCCTATTCTTGTCGCAGTCGGTGGTGAGTGAGCACCATTGAATCAGAAGTAGAGTAAGAGAGATCCCAATCATCAGCCTTGGTCTGACCAAAGGATTTCTAGATAAGACTTTAAAACACATTTTCAAATACAACTTTTAGGTTTTGTTATATGGCGTGCATGATTTACTCAAATTATACCAACCATCTGGTACCTACACTGCTGCCTGACTTTTAAAGGAATGGGATTAAGGCTGGATGAAACCTCCCAGAACACTGAGATTTTACCTATTTTTGAGCTGCAGGAGTCACATTTTTCTCAAAACTTAGAAGCTCCTGGAGCTTTACAGAGAGACTTCTTCTAGCTAAAAGCACTTTAATGTTAACTGTTCATAGTATAAATGCATAAATAGCTACTGTGTTTGACCATATTCCCTTTGTTCAGCATCCATAAATGTAAAAGGTAACATTAACTAAAGAATAAAACAAGGAGTGGAGGCACACTCCTGTAATTCCAGCCACTCAGGAGGCTGAAGCAGGAGGATCGATAGTTCAAGGCCAGCTTGAGCAATTTACAGAGGCCCTAAGCAACGTAGCAAGATCCTGTCTCAAAATTTAAAAATTAAGGGGGCTGAGGTTGTGGCTCAATGGTAGAGCACTTGCCTCGCACATGTGAGGCACTGGGTTCGATCTTCAGCACCACATAAAAATAAATAAACAAAATAAAGGTATTGTGTCCATCTACAAATTTTAAAAAATACTAAAAAAATTTTTTTAATTAAAAATTAGAAAGGTTAAGGCTGTAGCTCCATGGTAAAGAACCCCAGGATTCAATTCCCAGTCCCAAGTAAAATTAAAAGAAAATAAAGAATAAAATACAGTGAAGACACATAGGAAAAGTCCCTAAATCAAGGTTCATGAGACTGGAGAATCCCATCTGAAGGATAAAGTAGAATTAACCAAATTTTTGAGCAGGAAGTTAGTGATATCTGTTGTGTCCAGGCAAAGAGAAGAGTGTATACAAAGTCAGAGAGTCAAGAAAATATCCAAAATGCAGCTACCTCTGCATTGGTAGAGGACTCCTTCATCTAGGCAATAATGCCAATTCAGCTTTTAAATATCTAAAAAGCTCCTCTAATATCAATTAATCTTTTGCCTTCTCTTAACCTGTATGTAAGTAAATGCTATGCGTTCCCATCAGAATATAACCTCAAAATGTCTTCTTCTTCTTCTTCATTTTTTTTTTTTTTTTTTTGTGTGTGTGTGTATGGTGCTGGGGATTGAACCCAGAGCCTTGTACATGTGAGGCAAGCACTCTACCAACTGAGCTATATCCCCAACCCAAAATGTCATCTTATTGGAAGAGTAAAACTGAGAAATAAAACCCTCAGATGCTAAAAGATAAAAAGAGGTTTGAGAAAGACTGTGCCTTGATCATCTAATAATACGTGAATTCAGGTGTTTATGTTCAAGGGCTTAATGCTTACTTATTAAGAGCCTAGTATATTCTTATGTTGACAGTGGCCCAACTGCCATTTTAAAATGCTGCTCTAACAGAATTTGCCATACATTCAAACTGCCACACTTTCCAGCCAGTTCTGATTCTTAAGTAATCCAGTAGCAAGTAGTAAGGAAGTTACTTCATCTACTCTCTATCTATAATAGTAGTTGCTATGATTGGTTAAATATTTTTCTTTTTTTTTAATTTTTTTCAATTTTTTATTCTAATTTGTTATACATGTTTGCAGAATGCAATTCATTTCATATTACATATAAAGAGCGCAATTTTTCAAGTCACTGAGTTTCCATGAAGTATTTTCACACCATTTGTGTCTTCATACACGTACTTAGGGTAATGATCTCTAACTCATTCCGCCGCCGGTAGTCTTATCCCCTTGCGCCATCCCCACCCCCCTCCTTTGTTCTATTTAAAGTTCCTTCTTATATTAGACAAAGATGCCAAAAATGTACATTGGAAAAAAGACAAGGCTTTTCAACAAACAATGTTGGGAAAACTGGAAATCCACATGTAACAAAATGAAATTAAACCTCTATCTCTCACCAGGCACAAAATTCAACTCAAAGTGAATCAAGGACCTAGGAATTAAACCAGAGACCTTGCACCTAATAGAAGAAAAAGTAGGCCCAAATCTCCATCATGTTGGATTAGGCCCCAAGTTCCTTAATAAGACCCCTATAGTGCAAGAATTAAAATCAAGAATCAATAAATGGGATGGATTCAAACTCAAAAGCTTCTTCTCAGCAAAAGAAACAATCAGAGAGGTGAATAGAGAACCTACAGAATGGGAGAAATCTTTACCACAAGCACATCAGATAGAACACTAACCTCAAGGATATATAAAGCTCTCAAACACTTTAACACCAAAAAAACAAATAAGCCAATCAATAAATGGGCCAAAGAACTGAACAGACACTTCTCAGAAGAGGATATACAATTAATCAACAAATATATGAAAAAATGTTCAACATTCTAGCAATTAGAGAAATGCAAATCAAAACTACTCTAAGATTTCATCTTACTCTAGTCAGAATGGCAGCTATCAAAAATACAAACAACAATAAATGCTGGCGAGGATATAGGGAAAAAGGAACACTCATACATTGCTGTGGGACTGCAAATTGGTGCAACCACTTTGGAAAGCAGTATGGAGATACCTTGGAAAACTTGGAATGGAACCACCATTTGACCCAGCTATCCCACTCCTCAGTCTATACCAAAAAGACTTAAAAACAGTATACTACAGGGATACAGCCACATCAATGTTTATAGCAGCACAATAGCTAGATTGTGGAACCAAACCCAATGCCCATCAGCAGATGAATGGATAGGGAAACTTTGGTATATATACACAATGGAACACTACTCAGCACTAAAAGATAATAAAATCATGGCATTTAGAGGTAAATGGATGGAGTTGGAGAAAATAATGCTAAGTGAAGTTAGTCAATCCCCAAAAACCAAAGGTCAGATGATTTTGTTATGAAGATACTGACTTATAATGGCGGGGTTGGAGGGGAATAAAAGGAATGAAGGAACTTTAAAAAAACATTTCTTATGCCATAAATTATTATACACTTATCTCATTTAATTCTCCTAATACCCCCATGTAGTAGGAATCATTTTCCCTGTGATGTGGGTGAGGAAACCCAGGCTCAAAGACATTAAGTAACTTACACAAGGTTACACAGCTGGACAGTAGCAGAATCTGACATCTGTGATCTTAATTACTGTTCTGCAAGACTTCTGTTAATGTGTCCTAGTCACAGGCTTACATTGACACTTGCAGACCTTCTAAAGAAACATTTCTGAACATTGAGTATTATAAGGTTCTCCCTCAACTAGAATTAACTTATATCAAAAAAGAGATATCATGTATAAGATAAATGATTTCACTTACATGAGGAATTTTAAAAAGTCAAACTCATAAAAAAAGAGAGTAGAACGGTAGGGGACTTGGGTCTAGGAAGATAGTGGTCAAAGAGCATAAAATTTCGGTTAGACAGGAGGGATGGGTTAAGGAGATCTATGGTATGACATAGTGACCACAGTTACTAACAATATACTGTATACTTGAAATTACTGAGAGTCAGTTTTAAGTGTTCTCACCACAAAATAAATAAGCATATGAGGTAATGCCTATGTTAATTATCTTGATTCAGCTATACCATAGTGTGTATCTATTTCACTATATGTTGTACACCATAAATACATACAATTTCTATTTGTCAACTTAAAATAATAATTTTTAAAAACTAAATATGTAAATAAAGACAATTTTAGAGGCAACAGAAGAGGAAGAGAAAAAATGCTGCAGTTTCAAAATTAAATTGTGGAATTAATTACAATGATACTTGTCATTTCTTGTCAATCTTAATAAATCCATGAAATATTTTGAAAGAAAATAACTCTTGTTCCTTTTAAGAAATAAGACTGTGTTACAAACAAAGGTTCATTCATTAAAACTGCTGGCACCCGGGTTCAGAAAAGAATGCTATACCTTTGTAAGATCAGAGTGGATAGTACAGAAGAGGTGGTGGCCTTGGACCCTGGCTGAACCGACTTTTCTACCCTAATCTCCCACCATTCCTGCCCCCTCCTGGTCCACAGCCCCTATTGTGCGTCTGGGCAGTGGGGCTTTGGCTGAGGTACAAACAGGAAGTGTCCTGTTTGCTTTCCAAATCTCTTCCACCCAAAAGGATACAGCTCCAAAATCCCCTGTCAGGGAGACGCTCCTGATGGCCTCAGCTCATGATGATTGCTCCCTCCTCTGAATTCCTGATGTCCTGATGTTTGTGATGATGATTGAGATCTCTATGTATTGCACTTTGTAAATCACTCTCCTTATCTCTGTATCGTAAGGTCTTTCAAGGCAGGGTCCAAGTGTCCTACACCTCTGCATCTATAGCTCTGTTCTCTGATGCAGTGCTGGCCACATTAGAATTTAAGTTCTCCTTGACTTAAATTGATCATTTACCTGTGCTGACTCCTTCTTCATATCATAAGCTCTTCAAGGCCAGGTCTGAGTCTTACGTTTGGTAACGTCTTACATTAGAGAGAGTCAATAGCTGTCCAGAAAAGTTCCCAAATTTACATGGGGGAGGGGGGAGTTCAACCTACAATCAGGCTTCTTAACATAAAGATTTCCATTATAAATACAAGTTATTTCTTTTTTATGAAACATAAGAACAATAATAACATATACAACCAAAAAAATGAATGGAAGAAATTGTATCAAAATATGAAAAATAGTTCTCTCTGGCGGCAGAACTGTGGGAGATTGGTTTTTCTGTTTGTTTTTCCATATTTTTATGTTAGCGACACTTTTTAAATGTTCTACAATGATGGTTCCTACTTAAATAATTGAAACAAATTACATCAAAGCATTAAGCGATCTAAATCAACTAGTTGACATCAAAAACTTAAAAAGAGTCCATTCCCTCCAGATGTCATTGCCTTTCATTTGGGGCAGTTCAGCTTCACAGACCCCTTCATTCCATTCAACCACCATTTTCTCTAGAGTACTTTACACATCCCTTTATTGTCCTTTCTCCTTGGTGACTAGTGCCCAACACCTCTTGAATTCCTTCAAATTTTACTGTGCTAGAAAAAGGAAAGTCAAGTGAATCAAATGTGTCACTTTCAAATTGGACAATTTTGCAAATAGATTGCTGAAGCAGAGCTGAATATATCAAACATATCGAATGACACTTTTGTCCAAGGCTGTGGGCTTTCCAAGTTGATGAATGCGGCAACTAAAGTTGACACTAAAATGAGTTGGATAATTTTAAAAGCAAAGCAGAGATTAAAATAAGAGAAGTGGGCGTCCCGAAAACATCAAGAACAAATAAGTTTGCAGTGTTTTTGATTGTCATGGTAAGTTGGCTGTCCTCATCGTTGTGGTTACTATTTATCATTAACAATGATGAATAACGTTATTTAACTTTTCTTGCAAAGTGCTTTCCTATCTCTTTTGCTAAGAGTGATTTCTATTATCAGAGGAGAAAAGGAAGGGCTAATGCAAGTCAGCACAGGCTCTGAAGTATCCTTCTAAAATTCATAATATTTGTGACTTAAATGTCCTGCTTCACCAAGTAACAAAATAAGGTCATATTTTGTTTCATATCTTAACGATAGTGACTTTTGGTTCCCAAATGCCAAAATGAAAGGAAGTCAACACTTCCTATAGGGTTCCCCAACCCAATTTCTGGAACTCTTTAGATTGTTCATGTTTTACAAATCAGTACCATTGTTTACCTGTTTCTTTTACCATTCTACCTTCTAAACCCTGAAATTCCAGAACCTTCATGCCCCCATCATTCCATCTCAGAACTTACTCAACCAGGCTCAATCCAAGTGAGGACTTTGTTCTCTCCCTGATCACCTTAAATGCATAGTCAAGACCAGTTACTGTGTTGGCAAAAGATACAGTGAAAGTTTGGTATGTAGTAAACTCGGTGCTAAGAAAGAGTTCCCCTTCCATTGCCACAGTCACTACTGAAGCTCATAAACCTTAATGCCCACTTCAGAGTTCCTGCCTTGCTCTCCAGTGACTCCCACCTAATGATGAGATCAATTCACCTCGCCCTCTTCTTTCCACCACCTTTGTTGTGAGTCTCTAGACCATCTATCCCACAGTCATGAGCTCCTAATCCTCTGGTCCACAGAGTAAAAATAGTAGTTTCTCACCCAAGTTTAAGACACATCTCTTTTCCCCAAGCATGATTAAGAGTAGCAATAGCAACAGCCAGGATCTCAGGGGAATCATTACACTCACTCAGGTAGAAACCCAACCTCTATGGTTTAGACAGGGCTGTCAACACTCCGTCAATGTACTTTCCAAAGTCTGGGCTCTTTGCTCTCAATTAACCCCATGCCAGACACGATGCTAAACAGTCCCCCAGTTCCATTTTCCTTTCCAGGGCTCGCAAAGAGATAGTATTTCCCAGACTCTCTTGCAGTCACGTTGGAATCACACATCTAGTTCTGGTCCGTGGGCTGCATGTGTGGTCCTCTTGGCTGAGACAGTGAAAAGATCCTGTGCAAACCTCTAGCTCTCTTCTCCCCTGCCACAGTGATCACAGAGACCACATTTTCCAAATGTAAATGGCCTGGGTGTATAAGTCATTTTCTGTAAGGGAGCCATCCTAGAGAATTAAAGTCACCTTGGAGATGTGTCAAGGGCTAAAAATAAAAATTCACTAAATCCTACCATTTAATAGTCAGTGTGCTGGGTTTGAAGACATATGGTGAGAAGATAGACATGTTTCTTGCCCTCAGGCTCTTAAGAATTTTGTTTCATTCTCAGAAGTTTGAATTCATCTTAAAAGTAACCATGAGGACTTAAAAGAATTTTAGGCAAGGATATCGTATTTGTCAGGGTTCTCCAGAGAACACTGTGGTGTAGTTTAAAGGCCTGAGACTCAATGGCATAGATTCCAGTCTGAGTCTAAAGTCCACCAAACCAAGAGAGCCAAGGGCAAGAAATCAATGTTCAGTTCAAGAACCCAAATTCTGAGCCAGGCACGGTGGCCCACACCTGTAATCCCAGCTGCTCTGGAGGCTGAGGCAGGAGGATTTCAAGTTCAAAGCCAGCCTCTGCAAAAGTGAGGCACTAAGCAACTCAGTGAGACCCTGTCTCTAAATAAAATACAAAATAGGGCTGAGGGTATGGCTCAATCTCTGGTACCAAAAAAAAAAAAAAAAAAAAAAAAAAAAAAAAAGAACCTGAATTCTCTCTCAAGGAATTGACTGAGGCCCACCACACTAGGGAGGGTAATCTGCTTCACTCAGTCTACTGATTCAAATGCTGTTCTCGTCTAGAAACACGTTCACAGACAAACACAGAAACAATGTTCAACTAGGTATCTGGGCAACCCATGATCCAACCAAACTGACCCATAAAATTAGCTACCACAAGCCGGGCACGGTGGCGCACGCCTGTAATCCCAGCACTTTGGGAGGCTGAGGCAGGAGGATCATGAGTTCAAAGCCAGCCTCAGCAATGGCGAGGCACTTAGCAACTCAGTGAGACCCTGTCTCTAATAAAAAAAAATCCCAAAAAAGGGCTAGGGATGTGACCCAGTGGTCGAGTGCCCCTGAGTTCAATCCCCAGCACCACAAAAAAAAAAAAAAAAAAAAAAA
The DNA here is from genome assembly GCA_025594165.1 of Tamias sibiricus. NCBI lineage: Eukaryota > Metazoa > Chordata > Mammalia > Rodentia > Sciuridae > Tamias > Tamias sibiricus. Next base: position 120,216,651 of record CM046662.1, on the reverse strand, counting down.
AAATTAGCTACCACAGAGGTACTATGATCCAATATTTTTCTTAGAAAGGTCTCTGTAGAAGACATGTAAGAAACACATGTGTGATGAATGACCCAGGCAGGAGCTGGGTGGCACAGGGGCAGCAAACACAAGTAGAGAACAGAGACACAGTGAGCGAGGACAGAAATAAACCAATGTGATATTTACCATCCTCATGCTTGTGAAAATTCAGATTTGTTAATTTTTTTCCAGAGGACTGCTTTATAGAAATGTGTACCCTTTCTCACAATTAAAAAAAAAAAAAAAAAAAACCACTTCAAAATAACCAGAATGTAAACAACCACTACACTCTCAGTGGCACATGGCCTCTGTGAGGACTGTGGAGTAATCGGAACCATCTTCTTGACACTTCCTTCTCTACAGGTCAGGGAAAATCCTACCTCCGGATACCCAAGAGCCTAAGTCAATATAGTGTGAAGAACCACATATGGAATGATCAAGAGTTGTATGATCTTAAAAGAGAAAAAGATATTTTTAATTCTCTTTCTCTGCCCCATTCTTCGTAATTGGACTAAAAGTTCTTTATCTCTTCTGGTTGACCAACCACAGCTGTCCACTTTGGCATCTGATCCTTCCCAGAACCTCCATGTGGTACGTTTCCTTCAGCCTCAGGAAAGGCATTAGACCTCGAGACCAGATGCAAAGAAGTTCCAGGATTCGCTTCTCCCCTGTCCATCCCTCACCTGTCTTCATCTTCTCAGGATAGCCAAACTTTAACCTCTCTCATTACACAGAAACTGTACTTCAACATGTTTTGAAATTAGCTCCTTTTCGAAAAGTTCTTGCTTTGTTTTATGTAACTTTTCTAAATAGCATAGAGACGCATAGAAAGTAAAATGTACATTGACATTCTAAAGCTTATATTATCATTTTTTTCCTTACTTTTTAATCTCAATGTAAGAAATGGAAATGAACTATGGTTGGACAGTAAGGAATTGATCAGGAAACTTTCACAAAAGCAGGGAGACTGAGAGCAAAATAAGAACAGACCATACCTTTTCTTCCTCACCTCATAGTTAGAGAGCATGTGTTTTAGGCCAGAGTCGAGGACAAACCAGAGGAATCACTGTTCTTCCTTCCCTGGTTATGCAGCAAACACCTTTGATGCACCATGCTGGGTTCCTCGGGCCCATCTCTGATCTAAGGCACAGCTGTAGTGGTTGGTTCCCTCTGTGGACAGTTTCCGTGGCTGCGTCCCACTTCAACAGGCTACGTGTTATCCTTCTTTCTTCCTCAGTTTCTTCTCCCATGCCATAGGAGTGTGTTCAGCCTCAAACCCAGGCGAGCCTGGGTGTTTTAGTCAGCTTTTTCAGCAGCTGTGACTAAAGGAACTGACCAGCACAATCATGGAGGAGGAAGAGTTTATTTGAGGGCTCACAGTTTCAGAGGTTTTTAGTCCATAGAAGGCCGGCTCCATTCCTCAAGGCTGAACGTCTTGGCGAGTGTGGCAGAGGGAAGCAGCGCACATCATCAGCAGGCAGAGAGAGACCCCACTCACCAGCTACAGATATATACCCAATGCCACACCCCAATTCCCACCTCCTCCAGCCACACCCCATCTCTTTAGTTACCACTCAGTTAATCCTTATGGGGGATTCATTCACTGATCGGGTTAAGACTCTTACAACCCAATCATTTCTCCTCTGAACCTTCTTACATTGTCTCACTCGTGTGCTTTTGGGGGACACCTCACATCCAAACCATAACACTGGGGTTAGCATCTCTGGAGCAAACCTTCAACCAATAGGTGAGAGGAACTGGTAGGCAAATGTCTCAACCCCCCATCCTGCAAGTGGACGATTCTGGAAGGTGTTCTATACACTATTCAGGGGCCCCAGGGTCAGAGTTGTGTTCCACTGCCCATGACAACCATCTCACCTTAAAACTCACACACACACTGGCTTCTTACCCTCCCCTCCCACACTCTCCAGCTGCTGTATCTGACAACTCCACTTTCCCTCCAGTTTATCTCTCTTGTTTTGCTCTTTCAGGGAAACCTAATTAATAAATTGTTTTTAATCACTACGGACATTAAGAGGGGAAGTGGTGCTTTTTAGGAAGTGCAATCAACAGGGTTTAGTCAGTGATTCAACTGAAAGGGGAAAAGGTATGGGAAAGAAGAACAAAACACAGTGCCCCCGTCATCGATATCAATTACCATCCTCCAGTATAGGCAGCTCCCGAACACCTACGCGCAGCGTATCCGCTCTCCTTCTGTAGAAAGGCTGGCCCCAGGTGGAGGACTAAGGAGCATAAGACCACTTCCCTTCCGGTGTTGCAAGCAGTTTATTCAGTTTCCATCCTCTCCTTCTCCATGGTCCTTCCCACTGGTCATTACGGAATTGAGGACCATCTTGAAAGCTCTGTATACCGCTTTTACTTGCCTTCCAGGAAGTTCAGCTGGTACTGAGAAAAAAAAGAGAAGGAAAAGGAAAAGGACTGGGAGCAGGGCAAAGATGAAAGAGAAAAGAGAAAGAAAACAAAAAGAAGAAGAGAGGATTTGGATGGGAAGAGAGAGGGGGAAATAGAGGCTCCGAGAGCTCCTGGGCTCCTGTGCATTTCAAATCCTAAGTCATTCCCAATGCATCCCGACTCCCTACTTGACCTTGAAAATACACATATTCCAAAGATTTTTTTCACCAGTGAAGATAGGGGAATATCAAGGATAACTACTCCATTTTTATGCCAATCTAACTTTTTGTTTGCATTTACATAACAGGGTCAAAAACAAAGTCGATGCCAATGTGATTTGATAAACTATAACCTAAATGGACCTTCTATTGGAGTTAGGGGGAGATTTGAAATAATAAATAACATAATCAGAACTGGTACCATTGGAAAGGAAAGAGAAAGCCATTTATAGTATGATGACCCTTGTTAAATAAGCCATGAAAATGTCAAATGTTCCTTAGCACAATAATGCCAGGGGTTATGGTTTTGAAATGAAAAAGGTCAACTCATGCTAACAAGAAAAATATATTTCTCAGCACTACATATAAATAAATAAAATAAAGTCCATTGACAACTAAAAAAAAAATTTGTGAAAATGTGTTACATTCATTTTTTTAAAAAAAATAAAAATATACTTTCTTCATATAAGATTAACCTGTATGGACATCAAAAAAAAAAAAAAAAAAAAACAGTGTTAGGCTTGACAAGTTGGGCTGGATTCTTTGGAAAATTAATGAGGAATCTCTTACTCATGGGAAAACTAAACTGAACTGAACTGGAGCACCCTCAGGTCAAGGGACAGAAACCAACACCCCAAACCTATGCATCTGACAATGACCAGACAAAGAACACATGCTATTTGCATCCAACCAAAGCCTGAGGCTCTCAGTTGTTTGAGACACAAGAGGTCTGAGGAGACAGGCCTAAAGCTCTCCTCAGTGGAGGTTGTCAAATTTGCCTGATAGAAGCTGAAGAAAGTGGCTAAGGAAACTCCAAAGAGGAGGCTGCCTGAAAAGCAAGGGAGAGAGAGAGGACAGACAGGCAGATTAAGCTTTCACCTCTCTTCTTCCCACACTGTGCTGGGCTTTTGCAATTGACGTGGGCTTCAAGAAAGGACAATCTTTACCTCTATCACAGTTTGATGGGAGTAAGTTTCACCCGCCTATCAGAGAAACAGGGACCAGGCACCAGGCATGCCCCTGGAGTTCAAGTGTGACCTGAAAGGGACAGAACAGGGAGTGGACCTGAAGAAGGGAGGTGAGCAGAGGACATGGGGAGGCAGAGGAGCTGGTGGGGGAGGAGCAGAGAGCTCAGACTTGGAGGCCCCAGCAGGGCCATGGGGTGAGGCGTGGCCACAGGGCCCACCTCTGTCTACTCTGCTTGGTTTGTGCTTCTCCCAAAGCCTGCTCCTCCTGTACTGGGCGAGATGGGAAACAAGACAAGGACCCAAGCTATCGTGGAGAAGGAATTTAAATCCCCAGAAGTGGATAAAGATAATATGAATTTTAAAAATAAAAGGGATAAAATACTCTCACATTTTTTAAATAGCAAAGCAAAAATATAAAATTTCCTATGTTTATTGCAGCACAATCCACAATAGCCAAGATATAGAATGAACCTAAGTGTCCACCAATTGATGAGTGTGGATAAAGAAAATGTGATGTGTATCCAAAATGGAATATTATTCAGCCACAGAAAAGCATGAACTCTTGTCATTTGTAGCAACATGTATGAATCTGGAAGACATCATGTTAGGTAAATTAAGCCAGACACAGAAAGGCAAACACCATGTGATCTCATTCATTTGTAGCATCTAACACAGCTGATCTCAAGGAAGTAGGGAGTGGAACAGTGGTTAGTTACCAGAGGCTGGGGAGGGTAGAAGAGAGGGAAGAATAAAGATTGGTCAACAGGTAACAAAATTAAAGTTAGAACAAATTCTGATGTCCTATTGCACCATAATGTGAGTATAGTTAACAATATTATTTTATATATTTCACAATAACTAGAAGAGAAGGTTTAGGATGTTCTCACCACAAACAAATGATATGATAAATGTTTGAGATTATGGATATGATAAATGTCCTAATTTGATCATGACTTACACATGAATCAAAACATCATAGTTCATAAACAGGTACAATTATAATGTTCAAAAATAAAACAAACCTTTAAAATATATTTTTTTTAATTGTTAAGCAAATCCCAAGAGGTAGGAGAAGAAAGGGAAAGGGTTTCCACTGGCCTCCAAGGCAGCTGCTCACACCACATGGAGAGACCGGGACATGGAGAGTCGGGGACACAGAGTCTGGGGCTATATTTTCTCCCCCATCCTGTAGACATTCTGGGCTCAGATGGACTTTTAAGAATCCTCCTGAAACAACCACTATTCTAAACGATCTCTTCATTTAAAAAAAATGCATCACTAATCTGAAAGTTGGCTCATGTGGTAGTGAGAAAAGCTTAGAGGATTGAGCTGAATGCACACATGTCTTGTGACATAACCTGGAAGTTTTTTAAAAGTCAGTTTCATGATAGATCACCTACTTGTCATTTTCTCACCTCCATAAAAATAAATATAAGCCCAAAAGAGGGCAGTAACTTGAACTACTTGAGTTTCTAAATAAAAAATTAGTTTCCTAAACTATGAAAACTTCAGGAATCCGGATAGAGAATGATTATTCAGAGTTCTTTCTCTCTCTCCCTCCCTCCCCCTTTCTCTCTCTCTCTCTCTCTCTCTTTCTCCCCCCCTTTATTGTTTATTTGTTGTTTTGATTTTATTTTTCCCCCCAGGGAAAGAAACACATGGAATTCCTCTAGGTATTAACTGAAACATAAGTAAAATATTTTACAAAACTTACATTTATGAGTAATTTTTTAAGATATGTATATTCTGAGGAAAACACAGAAGTCAGCTATTCTGGAGCATAGCTTATCTGGAGAAACTGACCACTTTATAAGGTGCAGCAGAAGAAAGATGGCTTCTGACTTCAGCGCTTTAGGTGAAAACCGTTTGACTAACTTTTTTCTTCCTTTTTGATGGATTTGTTCTTAAATGTGGAAAGGTTCAGTCAGTGAGTTTGGATTACCTCACAATGAGTAGTCCTCAGATATAATGTTTATTTAACAAACAGCTTATGGTAGCACCTATATATAATAGGCTCCATGCTAGGTGCCAGGGATATAAAATGAGTAAGGTCTACCTTCAAGAAACTACCATCTAATCAAGGAGTTAGACTTTAAAAAATAATTATTATTGCATGATAAGAACATTTATAAAGGTCAAAAGTTGGGCAATAGTGTATCAGTAGTGATGTTTGGGGATTCAAATAGGAGAACATGCAGACTGAGAATGTCTCAAAAAATAAGATGTTATTTAAAAGAAGTCCAGACGTAGAGAGATTTCAGGGTAGGCTAATTCAGTGACTCAATAACACATTAAAAATTTAAATTACTTCTATCTTTCTAACGGGCCATTCTCAGTGTGTTACTTTTTTTTTTTCTTTTTGGTAATGGGGGCTGAACCCAGGATGCTCTACCACTACATCCCCAGCCCTTTTTTATTTTTATTTTTTTCTACTTGTTGATGGACCTTTATTTATTTATATGCAGTGCTAAGAATTGAACCCAGTGCCTCACACATGCTAGGCAAGCGCTCTGCCACTGACCCACAACCCCAGCCCTCCAGCCCTTTTCTATTTTATTTTCAAACAGGGCCTTGCTAAGTTTCTGAGGCTGGTCTTGAACTTGCAATCTTCCTGCCTCTAGAGAGCTGGAACTACTGACCTGTACTACCATGCCTGTCCTCAGGACCTTGGCTATTATCTTTGTGGTTGACTCTAATTGTCACAATATTGTTGCCACAACTCCAGGCATTGCAACCCCACACAGTATCAGGAAAATAACACTTTCTTTTTATATGTATCTCCTTTAATAACAGAGAACAACTATTGCAGAAGTCTCCCAGCAGACTGCTCTTCAAGTGTTATTGGCCAGGAATGCATTTCAAACCCATGCTGAAACTCATCACTTGGAGAAGGAATTTTGATTCCTCAATTAACAACGATGACTCACTTCTTAGAGCAAAGATGGAATCATTCCCAGGGCATTTGGCTACAGATTCTCTTATCAGGAAAGAGGCAGAAAATAAAAAGGAGAAAGAGAAAAAGGAAGCAGAAATTAGAACAGCTGTCTGGGAGACAATCACCAAGTATGCCACAGTGACCAAAAGGCCAGAGTAATCATTTCCACCTGGAGGCATTAGAAAAATGTCCCAAAATAATGAAAATGAACACTTTCCATATAAAGGGGAAAAGAAAAAAAAAAAAAAACCCATCCCAGAGGCCTGGGGTTGTGGCTCAGTGGTAGAGCGCTTGCCTAGCATGTGCGAGGCACTGGGTTCGATCCTCAGCACCACATATAAATAAATAAATAAATAAATATTAAAAAAAAAAAACCAGCCCAACTAAATCCCAATCCTCATGTTCTTCACAGCTCAGAATCACACCTCAGAGACAGCGAGAGCTGTCAGTTTCATGGACTCCAATCCATCCTTGACTGAAGTTCCTACACCTTCCAAACTACAACTCCAGCCCTACCTCAAATTTTTCCACTGCAGAAGAGTGTGGAATTGTTTCCTTTTTAATAAAGAGATAATTATTAGTGAACTTTAAGACTTTTTTAACCCTATACAAAACTCAATACCATCTAATTGTTGACAAATGGCAATAGAAAGGGGGGGGGAGGGAAAAAGCCATAATGATCTCAGAGTGGACATTTGGTGACGCCGTCTTTGACCTCTCTTTAGAGAAATGTGGGTTTCCTACAAGGGCCAAATAACCCTGGGCTCTCTGAGCTCAGCAAGTGCTAGGAAGAGCCCATCAGACGAAAAGAAAAAAGAAAATTCACACAAAGTCCTCACGCTGTTCCACTTGAATAGAAAATGGTACAAAGATGAAACTAGAGAAGGCACACGGCAGAGCCTAGTAACCTACAGCCCTGCTAAATAGGAAATGCAGAGGCTCACCACGGGCGACTCCATAAAGCCACTCTGGATGCCATTTTGCTAATTGTGTTTGCTATGACACCAAGCACCGCTTAGCTGGTCTCCCAGAGTGTCTCCATAATGGCAATCACTTGCCAGGAGCGAGAGTGATTTTTATTTGATATCCATACAAAGCAGAAGCAAATGAATTACCATAATGAGAAGCAACATAATGATGTGGAGATGTACAAACTGCCATTGTGTTTAATAACAACAAAGCCTTCCCTTTTGAATTAAATTTGTAGGAAGATTCTTACTGAAGCATCATTGTGCTGAAACCAAGTTGTTTGGGAAACACAAACACACACACACACACACACACACACACACACACACTCTCCAAAGTATTTCAAGCCTGTGATTATTGGAAAGGTTGTTAGGAGAAATTTTTTTTTTCTTCTATTTTTATTCTCAGCAAAATCGACTTAGTTGTAGCACTCCACAGCTGCGATTTGTGAAGTAAATGGCAAAGCTAAATGTGCCGAAACCCAACATGTTCCCTGAGCAACAAAGGGATGGAAGGCAAATGTTACAGTATTATTGACAACACTGGTAATGCTTGTATAAGCATCTGCTTCATAAAGGGGAAAAACCTACATTATAAACAAAAGGAATTTCCAAACATGGCCTGCCACCTCGAATTCTGGCTTTGATTTGAATTTTCACATCAGCGAGATAAAATATTTCTTCTATTTACCTTTTCCCTCCAAAATAAAAATTCTCTGATTTGCATCCTGGAAATCTCCCCATGGTGAACTCTTCTGTGTGTTTTATTTTTTGTTGTTGTTGTTGTTTTTTCCTTTCTCTGAAATGATTTCTTATACTTACCGGCATTTAACTTTTCCCTGCTGCTTGATTTTCAACAGTAGATGAAGATGTTGAGTAAACACAGCATTATTTAAACCTGTTTTCATGATCTTCATGAGGATATTGTCCTGTTTTCAGTCTGTCCAATGTGTGTACAGTGTGTGGCCTGCCCCCGACACACCCCACCCTAGTCCTTTCAATGCTGCCATTTATATCCCTTTACAATAAAACATCCTGGTTTCATGAATGGAGAAACCCAGCTCTAGACTAGAGGCCTGGATTAGATAAAGATAGACTTGGGGAAAACTGAAGTTAAAAATTATGAAACTAGAAGTCAGGAGTCCTATGTCATTGGTCCAGTCCACCATTACCTGTGATGGAGGCAAGTCAACTTCTTTGGGTGTATCTCAGTTTTACCAGCTGTAAAATAGGCATAATATCTACTCCAACTACATCATGGGGGTATCTTGAGAATCAAATCATATTCAAGTGGTTTATAAATTGTTAATATGATATTTGTGAGAGACAATAAAAATTCCTTTAGTAAGCCCAAACACAGAGAATCATGTAATTCACAATGATCTGGTTTTTTTGTTTTGTTTTGTTTTTTGGTCATTTTACAATCCAACATACATTCTTTGAGTTCTTATTTGGTCCAAGGCACAATCCTCAGTGCTGTGGAAGTCTGTATATCATAATACCTGCAGAAAGTTAAAAACCAAGCAAGAAAGGAACACCCATAGAAAAAGACAGCTAGAAATGGAGTTCACGTCTTGAGTACTAAATGGGAGGCAGAAAAACTCAGGGATTAAGAGCACAGACTTTCTGGGCCTAAATCCTGCCTTTGTCACTGACTAGCCATATGATCTTGAGCAAGTGACTCAACCTCTCTATGCCTCAGTTTCCCTATCTGTAAAATGGGAATAATAATCATCACCAACCTTAATAATAAAACTTATAAGCTTGTTACGAGGAATAAACGTGTTAATTCATCTAGAGTTCTTAGAACGGTGCTTGTGCATACATACAATGCAATTAATATCAGTTGGAAATAAAGAAGATAGTCTGTGGTACAATAATTAAGAGGAAGAGAGAGCAGGAAAGAGTGGTGATCAAGAGTAGTCTGGGGTTCCCAATCTAGGGTTTGAAGTTGGGAAGCAGGGAGCTGTGCCAGGGCACTCTAGGAGAGACTGAAGCTAGCTAGCCTCCGATACCTCTCCGCAGGCAAAGGCTAGAGGGGTAAAGGCCATACTTCAAAGCTGGCAAAGCTGCTCACATATTTTCTGACTCTCAGTAGACTAAGGTTTGTGTTTCCCTTTGAAATCATATTACCTCTTCTTCCTGCTGCTGCTGCTGCTGCTTCTGCTTCTTTGGTGGGGTGGGGTGCTTTAATGAGTTTATTGGCCCTACAAAGACAAACCTAAATATAGTATCATTGTGATTGTAGAGTTCTTGACAGTGAGACACTAACTTGCTGTGTACGCTAACACTGAGGCCATTCCAGCAGGTTGGCATGAAATTCACAGGACTGTACCTGAAGATTCCTAGAGAGGGAGGGACTAGGGAGAGGGGCCGTTGTGGCAAGCACAAGAAGCTGGTTAAAACCAGGAACAGGTAGGAACAGAGACTCTACTGTTCTTGTCACAATCTTCAGTTCCCTTGCCTTAACCTGTGAATGGAATTCAGAAGTGAAAATAAACCTAGAACCCAGGACAGCCACTCTGGGGTTCTGCTAAGGACATGGCGATCCTTTCCAAGTTTGGAGGGTCCTCGGCTCTGCTGGGTTTCACAGGGGTCCATCTGCAACGTGTCTCTCCTCCATGTGGTTCCCCAGGTTAGGCTCTTGCACAGGTGTTTGCTTTACAACTGACCTTAGAACCCAACTCCAGGAAAGACCTAGCTCCACTCCACAGGCTGTTTTTATTTGAGGTAGGATATTTCCCCACGGATTGTGGGTATGGAAGGACAAGTGAAGACCAAGAGTGAGGAGGACTGTGGTTCCTCCTTCTTCAACCCCATCTTTTGGGAGCTCATGTCCTACAGCCTGAACTCCAGATAGGAAAGGTTTGCTAAAGTTCTGTCTTCAGGAAAGGAAGCATCGCCCTCCCCCACCCCCAAAACGCTGCAGAAGGGAAACTTGGGGAGAGAGACCCAGCTGGGATTCTGAGACTCAGGACTCCAGCAGGATTCACATGTAGCAGCCAAAGTGAAAGGGCAACAGAGTTTGTATTTTGACTTCCTCTGCTATCCTTACTTTTCAGAGTTTTGTTTTTAATCATCAGCATGATCTACACTATGTCTTGGGCCAAATGTAAAGAGAAAAACAGATCAGTAGCTGACTAACACGGCACCTGTCCTCTGCAAACACAGGTTAAATAGAAGGCACTACACAGTTTCCCTGAGCAGAGCAATGCAGGTATCTCACTCACAGGAGGCAGGGCTGGGCCTGGAAAACAGTGTCCCTGAAGTTTCCTCTGAGCACCCCCATCTCCAAGCACACTGGTGCACTTCTTTCCTGCTTCGACCACTTGTTTTTCTAAGTGTCATTTTATTTCTGGAAAGGAAGACCAAAGTGAGAGACCCTAAACCACAGACAGGGTTTGACTGACAAGAGAGGACCATAGAATCTTCTCATTTTCTATTTCGCCTCCTTATCCATCCTCACACTACCTCCAGAAAGTCCATCATTATTTCCTAACTCAGACTTCACATGTCAACAAAAAAATTAGAACTCCTTTCTAAACACAGGTCCTACTGTGCCAGACAATTGGCAAGAAGTTCTGGAGAATGCAGTCTCTATTTCCTTTTTATTGCAGAACAGCATAATCCTAGAGACCATGTCATAAAGCAGATCACTGGAAAGCAAATTACATTTTCCCATAGGAACAATGTTATAATTAGAGGCTGTATTCCTGACAAAGATTTGGCTTCACGTAAATAGTAGGCATGAAAAAAAAAAATTTCACAAAAGCAAAGATTCAAGTAACTATAAATCTTTATAATTGTTTGAAATAATAAAACTCTCTCCGAGTATTATAAAACCAGGCAGGATTAGAGGAGCACACATTGATTACTGCAGGACTCCAATGTACCATAAGTGTACATTAAAATATAACAACTGTGTCATAAATTAGAACCTGAAGCTAACTTTAATATAGTCATTACACACTTAATTAACAATGGGGAGGCAGTGAAGTGCCATGGTTGAAGTGTGGCCTTGGGCATTAGGAGACCCAAAGTTCAGCCCTGCCCTCCAGGCAGAGAGGGCAGAAGCTGGACCTGCCCAAGGCAGGGAAGCTGTCTGAACAGAGCATGGCTCAAAGAGGTCCTTACAGCAAACAGCCCAGCTGTGAGCTGCCACTTTGGGCAAGTAAATCACTTTCTCTGAGCCTGTACTTCTTCATTTATAAAGCAAAGAAGCTGATCTGTAAATTTTCAAAGGTCCCTTCTAATTCCAAAATTCTAAGACTGCTGTTTTTCGCAGAATTCAGAAGAGTTTTCAGGTGTGGTCAACTGTCACTTTGGAGGCAACGAATAAAGCCACAGTATTTGCACCAACATGCAGTCCCCTCTCACATTCTAGGCTTGGCCACGTGAATGGTTTTGATCACTGGGACTTAGGAAGCAAGATAGAAGCAGAGGCTTAACGCGTGCTGGTACAACGTTCCCTTGGAACACTCTTGTTGGAATCCAGGCGCCATGCTATGAGGACCCCAAGCCTCATGGAGAGGCCACATGAGATAAGCCAAGCCATTCTGGTGGATGACACCAGCTGGGCAACCAGCCTACTGCCAGGGCCAATTGCTAGTCCTGTGAAGAAGGACCTTGGACACTGTAGCCCACTTGCGCCCCCAGATGGCAATACCCCAGATGACATCCTGTAGAGCAGAACCTCCCAACTGAGCTTAATCAACCCACAGTCACGAAAGATAATAAAACAATTGTTTTCACGCACTTTGTTTTGAGGTGGTACATTATGTATCAACAGCTAACTGAAACACTAGGAGACAAATTAAATGAGTTTGGACTTTTGTGAAAAGTAAACTGTCCAGGAAAGACTGAATCATGTATATTTTTCACTATGTAAATTTTACTAAACTGAGAAACATTCAAATATTACAACCACCTTAAAATAAACTCAAATACCATAGCAGTATTCAATAAATATTTGTAATAGATAAAGATGTTTCCTCTTCCTGAAAAATATTTTTCCTCTTTACCTTCTCTTGAGAAAGTAGAGTTGTTCGAATGCACAATCAAATAAAGGTCACAAGGAAATGATATTGCTTTTCAGTCATTCACCCTGACACTTTGTTGACAGCTCTCAGAACATTCCCTCGCTGCTGATAATCCATAAAAACAATTTCAATCAAAGTCAAGACTTTAAAATAGGAGTGTAGCAAGATGTCTGGTAAGGCAGAACTTTACTTTTTCCTGATAAATAAACTGTCGACATTCTGAGCTAGCGAGAAGTGGGTAAATCTGTATAAGACTATGGGCTTCCTTAAGGTAAAGGGATGTATCTTAGTCCTTTGGGGCTGTTATAACAAAATACCACAAACTGATAAAGAGCAGAAATGTATTTCTCTCAGTTCCAGAGGCTGGGAAATCTAAGATCAAGTCACCAGGTTTGTCCCTGACTGAGGGCCCATTTCCTGATTCATAGATGATGCCTTCTTGCTATGTCCTAGCATGGAGGACAGGGGCAAGGCAGCTCTCGGCAGCCTCTTTAATAAGGGCACCAGGATGCATAGATGTGGTCTGACTATGCCTCCATCAACAAACTGTGTGTTTGGAAGCTTGGTCCTTGGTGTGGTGATGTTGGAAGATAGTGGAACCTTAAAGAGGTAGAACCTCATGGAAGATGATTATGTCATTGAGAACAACAGCCCTTGGAAAGAATTAATGTAATTCTCATATACTGTGCTATTTCTCAACAGAGTAGGTTGTTGTAAAAGAGCAAGACTGGACTATCCCTGGTCTCTGGCTTCTTGATTCACCATGTGATCTCTCCCTCTGGTATACACTCCCATCATGATACCATATGCCATGAAGTACTTACCAGAGTAAGCACCATGCCTCAAAAACTGTGAGCTAAATAAACCTCTTTTCTTTATCCATTACCCAGCCTCAAGTGTTTTGTTATAGCAACAGAAAATGGACTCATACAGACATTAATCTCACTCATGAGTGTTCTCTCCTCATGATCAAATTATCTCCCTAAATGTCCCACCTTACCAGCAGCTGGGCGGTTTGGAATTCAATATAGGAATTTAGGAGGGGGATAGACACAAACATTCAGACCTTAGCTGGGTGAGAACTTCAATGTAAGCTACCTGAAGCGTAACCCGGGAAAAAATCTCGGAGGCAGAGTAAAGCTTTTACTACTTTTACTTCTACTTTCTTAGAGCTTAGAGAGGGAAAGAAAGATTTTTAGAGAGAAAGATTAAAGCGAGCTTTTCTTCTTGTAGAGAGAAAGAAAGATAGAGCTTAGAGCTTAGCTTAGAGAAAGATTAGAGCTTCTTTCTTCTCTCTTCTTTCTTCCTTCTTCTTTCTTCTGTCTTCTGTCTTCCTCAGGAGTCTCGGCCTAACTCTGACCAGTCATTACTTCTTCTATCTGGTTTCTCTTCTGTCTTCTATCTGGTTTCTCTTCTGTAACCGCTCTGCCTACGTTCTGGCCGCTCTGATTCTTCTGACCGACCGAGTGACTGCCCGGCTGACTAAATTCTCCGTTCTCCTAACTCGGACTGCTTTCACCCGGTTATATACCTTCAGCTTTGCGGGTGCCTACAGGTGCGTCACATACATATCAGGTGGAACTTATGGCTTCCAGCTAGCTGCAACAGCCCTTCCTAATTAGGGCTCCTTCACTTCAACCTTTATTCAGGAGTTTCAAAGTTCTTGAAACCTGTCAAGGTGTCCTCTGTCAAGTTTCAGTGGCAAAGACGAGACTATTGAAATAAAATCAGCACAAGGAAAAGCAAGAGAGTAAGTCAAGGTACCATCTCCTGTACAAGGCCAGGTGGTCAAAGGAATAGTGGTTCTGGACATACATTGTACTCTAGGGAAGCAACTGGGTAGATGAATTTTCAAAAATTGGTCTAGTGGGCTGGGATTGTGGCTCAGCAGTAGAGCGCTCGCCTGGGACGTGGGCGGCCCGGGTTCGATCCTCAGTACCACGTACAAATAAAACACATTGAATAAAAAAAACGCATTGTGTACAACTAAAAGCAAATAAATAAAAATATTTTTTTAAAAAAAAATTGGTCTAGTTAGACTGCCTGCTCAACTTTCATATGAATTTTTTCCGGCCAGTCAAGAATAAGAGATGGTCTCAAAGACTCTTTCAGGTCTCAAAGAACCAACCTAGGAGAAGGAGCTTGAGGCATCAGCCCCTTTCCTCAGACACTGTCGTACTGACATCTTGGGTGTGATGAGTTAAAGGGCCTTTTGGCTTCTCAGGTATTGCTGTGTCTGCAGCTTGGTGATACATTAACCCAAGCAGATGAAAAGTGGAAGAATGAGTGAGATAACTTCGTCCATTTAATCAGAACCCTAAAAAGAGATGTGGTTTTATTTCAGACCTCTAAGTTAGTAAAGCAGATCTACTTTGGACACTTCAAAACATCTCTTAGAATATCTAAAGTGGGCATAAGATATAGGTGAACTTTAGTGAATGCTTCAGGCGCTGTTCTAGACTTTTGAGTGTATTTTTCATTTTTTAGAAAATATTTATTTATTTGCTTTAGTTGTACACAATGCATTTTTACATGGTGCTGAGGTTCGAACCCGGCCACGCACGTGCTAGGCGAGCGCTCTACCACTGAGCCACAACCCCAGCCCTATTTTTCATTTTTTAAGTCTCACATATAGTTATGTAATAGAATTTCAAAGTGGGAAACATAGCTGAGGCACAAGGGAGGAATATCATTTCCTAGGATATCAATCAGTAAGTGGTGAAGGCAGAATTCACACCCGTCATGCTCTGAACAACTGACCACATTTCTTCCTTCCTTGATACCCCAAAGGTTTGTACTTTGCTCTATGGGATTTCAGAAGGCACATAACTATGGAAACCCACGAGGGACAAGCAGGTGAGGGAGAACCATCTCTACTTAAAGCTCTGCAGTTAGAATCTCAGCTTTCTCTGTATCTTCCATTATAATTTAACCAACATACTAAATAATGTTACCACATGAAGATAAACTTGTTTTATGCACCTAACCAAACATAAGACCCTCACTAGAATTTGTTATACACAAACCCACACTGGAGATGGAATTGGTACTTTTGCACCAATGAAATTGACCCTACTGTGTAGGCAAGGCTCAGGACTCCAGCCCTCCAATTTCTCCAGTCTGGTTCATTTTGCCTAGCACTCTCAAATCCAGCTCCCTACATGCTTTGGGCTCTACATGTATATTGTTATTATCAATTAGTGGCAGTATTTGCTATTGATATAGCACTTCATATTTGTAAGTCATTTCCTTTGGGTGTTTGTGCATGGCTGGTCTTTACAGCCACAGATATGTTTGCACTGACATCACCTTCCAAGCATTATTCCTATGGGTTAAATGATTTGCTTATGGCAATTGCAGAGGAACGTGTTATAGAATACATGATTAGCAATAAAGAGAAAGAAGAGAAAAGACACCACAGGCTCGCTGCTTAGGGCAGTCCAGTGAAAGGCTGAGAGCCAAACAACTTGACTTTACTTGCTTCTATTTATGATCATAAAAGTATTATTATTAACGATGCTATTTTACATTTTATAGCTCCTGTTCAGTTGGAGTGCTCCCAAAGGGTTTTTGCAAACTCTGTGCGTGGCTTCACCATTTCACGCAGGCATTGCTCTTTCTTCCCCCACAAGGAACCTCTTACTAGGGAGGCAGAAGCAATGGTGGTAGCAGTAGTCAACAGATAAAGGTAAAACGTGGGCATTATAATTTTGCCCCCAACTCTGCCCATGTTAAACAAGAGTCTTGTCTCTGCCCACAGGATCCATTCCAATTTCCAGAAAGAAAAGGGGGAAGTGGGCAGCCCAGCATCCACTGGCAAAGGCTGAGTGCCTGCCTGTTTGCACCACTGGGGACAATTAGAGCAAAATGAAACTGTGAATATTAGTAAGGGAAAGGCTGAGAGGAATTCCAGCTAGAAATCTCAAGATCTGTTCCTGTTTCTCATAGTGAAATATAGATTTTAATGCCCTAAAGACACTAAAACCATAATGCCAACCCTCAGAATGTGCAACACAACAGAAGCACAGGGCAAGGTCAAAAGGATGAAATGTGGAGGAGAGGAGTAGCAGGCGGAAATAGGAAAATGGACGTGTGTCGTGTGGAAGCAGAGGAGTCTCGAGGCTAATAGTCACATTAACAAGTCGAAGCAAGCATCAAATTCCAGCGTCCCTTAGCCCCAAGCCCCAGAAGCCCAGGTACCTTGCCGAAAGCAAGTGTCCTTGGGGCCTGCTTCCCGCTTGTTATTAAGTCCAGCTCTCTGTGGACGCAGAATCTATTTCTTGAGAATCATGATCATCTGCTCGAATTAGAAGGAGATTTTCACTTACCCGGAAATTCTAAAGGCTGTGTTCAGTACTAAATATTGCTAGGCGCCAGAGGAGTTCAAGAAATATAGGTTTCCTTCTTTTTTCCTCCCCCTTGAAAAGATCAGTGGGTTAGATTCCACACAACTTGGTTGTGCTGCAATTTATTCTAAATCATTTAAGTTATTTAACAAATACTTTTATGGCACTTAGCATATGCCAGATACTGTTCTAAGAACTTAACTATATCACTCGTATACTCGTCACGACTACCCTAAGAAATAGGTACTACTCCTGTACAGATCAGTAAATTTACAGATGAGGAAAACTAAAGTACAGAGAAGTTAAATAATTTGCCTAAATTCTCATAGCTGATGAGTAGTCAAGCCAAGATTCAAATTCAGGAAGTCTGGTTTAAGTTCTTGTTTTCTCTACTGTTTTAGTCAGCTTTCTCAATTCTGTGACTGAAAGACCTGACAAGAACAATTTTCATAAGGAAAAGTTTGTTTGGGGGCTCACCATTTCAGAGGTGTTAATCCATAGATGGCCAGCTTCATTCCTCGGGGCCTGAGGTGAGGCAGAACATCATGGAGAAAAAGTGTGGCAGGGGGAAATAGCTCAGGAAGCTGCACCAGGAAGCAGAGAAAGAGAGAGCCCCCGCTACCCCACCCCCCCCACTTACCATGGACAAAATATAAACTCCAAAGGCATGCCCCCAATGACCCACCTCCTCCAGCAACACTTCAGTTACCACCCAGTTAATCCCTAAGGAGATTAATGTGCTGGCTAGATTAAGGCTCTCTTAAACCCAAATATTTCACCTCTAAAATTTCTTGCATTGTCTCACACATAAATTTTTGGGGTACACCTCAGATCTAAGCCATAACACCTGACAAGAACAACTTAGAGGAGGAAAAGTTTATTTGTGGGTCATAGTTTCAGAGGTCTCAGTTTTTAAACAGCCAGTCCATTGCTCTGGCCCAAGGTGAGGCAGCACATCACGGGAAGGACACCATGGAGGGAAGCTGCTCACTTTCTGGAAGCTGAAAAGCGACAGAAATAAGGGGCTTCAGGGAAGATGCACCCTTCCAGGACACTCCCCCAGTGACCCTCCCTCCAGCCATGCCCCATCTGCCTACAGCTACCACCCAGTCATTTAAAGCAGGATGGACTGATTAGGTTACAGCTCTCATGATCAGATTATTTCACCTCTGAATATTCCTGCATTAGCAGGACCTTTTGGAAGACACTGCAGATCCAAACCATAATAACCACTATGCTATGATGCCTTTCTTATATGTGATAAATTTTGCTTGCAAACTTTGAGAGACAGTTTTCATGAGAACACCAGAAAAAAAATATGATCAAAGCAAAGGGCAATAAAAATTTACAATTCAAGCAAAGAATAGAAGGTGCTGCCAGAAGTTGGAGGTGGGAAGAATGCGGAGATGGTGGATCAAGTGTACACAAGCCTCATTTAGACAAGAGGAAAAACTTGATTTCTTGGGACCTATTGCACAAAGTGGTGAATATAGTTAATAATAATGTATCATACATTTCAAAAATCACTGAATAAATTTCAAATGTTCCCACCACAAAAAAAATGATAAGTATTTGAAGTGGTGGACATTAATTAATGTAATTATTCCACATCGTTTTCATAAATAATCTCACTTTGTGCCCCATAAGTAGATAAAACTAAAATTTGTCAATTTATGATGAAAAATAAACTTATTGTTCAGGATGAATGAATATGTTTATAAGTTGTTTTCATCAAAATTTTGTTTAAAACCAGTATCTTATTAACCTTAAATTCTCCATGATGAACACCTTTCCAAGACAGAACACGTAACTAATTTTTACAACCTGCATATTTTCCATTGCATACAATTTCAAATCTTATTTAACCATAGCACCTATAAGAGTCATTTTGGACTTTATTGCTATTGTTTGTTGGTTTTATCTTCACTGCATTCAATGTTCCTGTGAAAATCCTTATAGAAGTGTTTCTACAAGAATGAGTCCTAGGAAGGGAGGGGCCAAAGGGTAAAAAAAAAGCTGGTAGGATGAGATGGATATCATTATCCCAAGTGCAGAACGGTGTGAATATACTTTGTATACAACCAAAGATATGTAAAAATGAGCTTAATAAGTGTAATATGAAATGTAATGTATTCTGCTGCCATTTATAACTTAGAATAAAAAAAAATGAGTCCTAGTAATGTAATTGCTACATCATTTTATAAATATATATACATGCATATATATAATGTTTTAATTTTATCTCAATGCTCAACATTGAGAAGAATTATTTCCTGAATAAAATCTAAACCACTGGGGCTGGGGTTGTGGCTCAGCGGCAGAGCACTCGCCTTGCATGTGCGCGGCCCGGGTTCGATCCTCAGCACCACGTAAACATGGATGCATTGCATTGTGTACAACTAAGGTAAATAAATAAATATTTTTTAAAAAATCTAAACCACTGTTCTTATTGTTGTCAAAAAGGAAAAGGTGATGGAGAAAAATTTTGCATTTCAAAGAAAGGGCATTAATGAACACTTCTTTGTTTTAAATTTCTTATTTTTCCGTTTTTAAATAAAATTTCTTAAATTTATGCTTTGGAGAATAAACTATTATGATAAAACCATGAGGGAAACCACATTTTGTAAATTAAAGTTCAAAAGATCAAAGAAAGACAAAATAAAACAGCTCCAATCTATGTTACATGATATTGACATGTGTTCAAATCTCAGCATTGGCAGCTTTATGTTTCTCTGTTTTGATTCTCAGAGTTATTCTAAAAGGTTGCTTAAACCCCAAACAATATTGAATCAAAATCTCTGGGGGTGTGGCTTGGGTTACAGTTTTTAAAAGTTCTCAGATGATTCTCAAGTATAAGATTGAGAACACAGCTATTGCTCTTGCTAATTTTTTATTTTCTGAAAATTTAGCAAGAAAGTGCAATTGTTCAGCAGCATAACAATAATAATAAAACATTCAAGTAAATATAGTCATTTCTGAAATTTAAATTGCATTTATTAAAAAGGCAACTTCAAGTATTTTTTATTTTCTTGAGTTAATCATTATGAAAAAAAAAAAAAAAAAAAACAGAGGGAAAGGGGAAATACCGGGGAATGATGTTGGCCAAATTATATTGCTATATTCTGTGCACATATGAATATGTAACAACAAATCCCACCATTATGTACAAATATAATGCACCAATAAAAATATGGAATAAATAAATGAAATAGTTATTTGTAACTTGGATAAGAGATGTATGGTTTTGGTTTTGGAGAAACCAAATGATAGAATAAGCTATATTAAAGAAAAGATAGGACTCAGATGGAGCCAGGCAAGGTTAATGCACATGGTTTGAATCAACTGAAGTTTTTCAAGTCCAAAGTCATGAGAAAAAAATGTTAAACAGAAGAGCTCTTCCAGCTTCAATTTTAAAGAACAGATGAGCACTGCCCAAGAAGAGGCAGATAACAAGCCTTGGTAAATGGTTATTATGGTGATAGTGAAACCACATCATAAGAGATGAAAAAAATGATAAGAGATTATCAGTATAGAAGGAGGTCAGGCCAGCAGCCAGCACCAGTTCATGTCAAAGTCAGAAATGATTCATAAAGGCATAAAAGGTACTTGTGGAACAGGGACTTACAAGGGACAATGACAGAATCAAAACCCTAGCCCTCTTCTGCATAAGGTATGGATAGGCAGGTGTCCTTTACCACTAGATACTTTGTGTCAAATGAGAAGTCAGCTATTTTAAAACCACAAAGAAGACTTTATACCACTGTGTGCAAGTGTAATTGAGTCTTTTTATAATAGTTAATGAACACTGCATTTCAAGTCAGTTTGTAGCCTGTACTCTGTATCTAGCAAATCCTGGGTGATTAAACACTTAAATTTCTGTTTTCCACACTTCCAACCTTTTTGTTAAGACTTGGGCATGGTTATAAGGCTTAGAAAACTAATTTTGTAAAAACCCAACAATGGAGTCAATCACATTCGAAGAGTAGAACAGCACCTGGTGTCCTAAACTAGAAAACAACAATCAGAATAAGAAAACAGACGCCGTGGGTGTCAGCAGCCCTGAGCTCTGTAAGGACTAGGCTCCAGGGCCACAAAGAGGAACATGGGAGCTAATCAAAGCCATTCAATCTAACTTGAAGAATGAAACCAAAGCCTGACAAAGGACTTTGTGTGATAGCAAATAAAGCAACATAAAATAGTAACATCCAACTGTGACTTTCCAGGACCATCAAGACAATGGAAGACCCTGACTAGGAGACAAAATGCTCCTGCTTAAATTTCCTTCAAGCACGTGTGCTATGAATCAGCCTAGCAACATGACATTAGGTTGTAATTTGAATGGTGAAATTATACACACTGGTTTCCCTGGGATGGTGTTAAAATCTCATGAGCTGTTGTACATGTCTTAAAACAAAACTCAAATTCACTATAATTTTTTTTATATTGTCTTAGAAGCAAAATGAGACTAGAGCAAGAATAGAAAAAGTCTGCCATAAAAAATGGGAGGATTTCTGCATTAGGAAAAATGAGCTAGTATTTCAGAAAGCACTAAGGTTAGACTCTCTCAGTGGAGAAAGTTGCCTGGAAGGATATATGTAGAAGAAAATACACAGAAAATAAAGCTACAAAGGGACCTGCTACAGAGGAAAAGAAACAAGGTGACACTTGTAGGAGGAAGAAAAGTGTCACAGAAGTAGAAAGCTTTGAAGGTAAAAACAAAGGTGACTCTCAAGAACATAAAGGAGGAAGCCCACAGCACACGTGTGGTAAAAATGTTTTCTAACATTAAGAAACAGAGGCAAGAAAACAGAGCAGGGAAACGTTATGTAGTGTACATTCTAGACAATTTAGCTCATATACTAGTCCTGATTTTTAGTTTTAAATTCACAGCTTTTCAGCTCCTTTGTGACAAGAGCTAAAGAGAAATTAAACTTACTTTTGTGTTATTATATAAAAATACCTGATGCTCAGTAATATAAATAAGAAAAGAGGTTTATTTTGGCTTTTTTTGGCTTACAGTTCCAGGTGCTGACACCATGCTATTTGGAAATCCAGTGTCGGGTAGGGGCCCGGCTGCATCACAACATGGTGGATGGCATCACATCACAAGAATGCATTTAAGAGAGTTTACATGTTGAGAGAGGAAGCAAGAGAGACAGACCCAATCATGACCCAATCACCTCCCACTAGGCCTGGTGTCTTAAAGGTCCTACCACCTTTTAACAGCATTACACTGAGGATCAGGTTTCCAGCCCATGAACCTTTGAATGACTAACCATATCCACACCATAGCTCCAACAACTGGAGAAAACATTTAACAGACATACAAACAAATAGTAACTGTTTGTGCTCCCTAACCAGTGTCTGCTTACTTTAGCCACCCATGGCCACACAGCTATTTGCAGCAAGTTGCTGGATATCTGTATGGACAATTAATCTTGATTAGGTCCTTATTTTTCTTCTGCTTTCTCTTTCATTTTCCTTTTTATTTTTTAATTATTCTTCTAATTTGACTAACCATAGGCTGCTGACTTGTATGTTTAAAGACATTAATACCACCCAGATTGAATTTCTAGTCTTCAGCAACATTCAGTCTTTAGCATCTCAATACACCTTTGTGTCTTGCCTTTCAGGTAAAAACCTGTCTTCTAAGTACAAACTTCTTTGAACATCAGGCCAGATTTCACTTAAATTTTGTAGATCGCAGATGGCAATTAGAATATGAGTTGGGGAAAATAATGGGAAGAAAAAGACAAGATAGTAAAGAATCACATTTGCCCATCTGCCTTTCATGTCTAGTAGCATATATTTACAAGGATCGTTTTTCCTTCTGGATGGGGAAGAGAACAGCTATACATCACCAACCTGGACCAAGCAAGGGGGGAGCAGAGAACTGTCCGGTGGATTAAAGCAGCTGGGCAGAGGATGTGGCTTGCACATGACACACTTCCTCCCCATCATTGTGCTTATTGTCTTCTGTTTCAGGAATGGGGTTCCACATGTTGATCCCTACTGTATTGCTAGCACAGCCAGCCAGTTGTTATTGGGGGAAAGATACAAGCGGGTCTAAGAACTATTTCAGTCCTTTCCTCTAAGTGAACATTCTTTTTTTTTTTCTTTTTCTTTTTCTTTTCCTCTGCATTATCATGCTACGGTACTTTAAACTTCTCCCATCATTAAGCCTTCTGAGTGAAATATTGAACTGATTAATGTGGCATTTTCCACTAAACTGTTTCAGGAAATGTTGCACCTTACCAGTGGGATGCTTTTGAATAATGTAATCTCCTTAGTATAATTAAAACTAAGTTCTGAAGTTAGTACCTTTTCTCCCTGGAGGCACTCATCAAAATGTCAAGTGTGCCTTCTAGTAGAACTGCAATCCCATAGTACAAACAAATATATTACCCACTGCTCCTCACTAGCAAGAGACCCTTGTTACTTTTTTTTTTTTTTTTTTTTTTTTTTTTTTTGTCACTTCATTTCTAACCTGAGCAAGCAACATAAGAAATATGGTCTCCAAAAGCCACTGGGCCCCTGCACCCGAGCAGTGCTCTGCACCAGCTGCCTGGCTGGCATTTCCTAATATTTCACCTGGCTATTTGTTGTCAACACATGAACTTTTTTGTTGTTGTGTTGTTACTGATACATAGAAAATGGTGTGGATGTAAAAGTCCTTCACGCTCTTCGGACTTTCTCTTGGTTTAAAAGGGGGGGGAAAAATCAGGAATGCAGCGCCCTCTTCTGGCTGAGAAGTGTTTAGCGCTCTGTGCAGAACTGAGTGGCATTTTTTGATGGGGTTTTGGAACTGTTGGGTAGATAGCGAATTACAGAGGAATAATCAGCATTGTTTGCAACATAACCCCTCTTCCCCCAGGGACAGCCTTATAGAGCTGGTCCCAGGTGCCCAGTGTTCAGGGACTCTGGAGGAGTGAGGTGGGCGGGGCACTCCCCAGGTAAGCAGGAATGATAAAAATGGTATCAAAGAGTCTGGCCCTTCTCTGGAATGTATTTTAAATCAAAGACAAGGGCACCCTCATTCAACAAGCTTAGGAGACTTCTTTTTGAGTGGATATCAGAGAGAACCTGATATCTCTCACCAGCTTTTTCTCTCTAGAAAAATTTGAGAGGATGTCGAAGGTTTCCAAATAGCAGCCCATTACTTTCTCACAATTGTAACTACTCTAATGTTTTACTTCCCAGAGATCATATTAGCATCTCCCCTAGAGCCCACACCTGCCTTTGAGGAGCCCCATCCCCAAATAAGATGGCCCTGCCAGTATCCATCTGGGAAGGAGGTGGGAGGAAGTGACAAAGGAAGGCCCAGACACTTGGAGACAGAAGGAGCCCAGCAGGAATTTGAAAGAGAAATATTCAGTGCTGGAACGTGCTTCTTCCCAAATAATGTTTTCATTCCCTAAAAAAATGCTTCTTTCCAGTCTGAAGGCCAGGCTGGCTGCCACTTCTCTTCTCTTTGCCTGCCAACTAGTCATTAGCAAACAATGAGTGACAGGGCGGCTGCACAAGAGAAAGAAAATGGGCATGTAGCAGCACATTTGCTGAGATGGATGTCATCGAAGACAAAGTCTCTAAGTGTCAGGTTGGACGCTGCCCTCTCAGGGAGCTTCAGGCTGAAGAAAAGGTGAAGCCAGGCACAGCTGAGACATGCAGTCTCCTGGGCAGGTATACCTGGGGACCTGTGTACCTGAGGAGTACATACCTAGGGCAATGGCCGGGGCAGGATATTTCCTATACTTAGCCAATCATTAAACATGCTTGGAGCAAATAATTTAGGAGAGTTGTTTCTAGAACTTCCAAGCTAAAGTTCTTTGGGTGAGAAACTCTCTTTAGCATAACTTAAACAAAAACACGAATGTTTCAGAAAGAATCGTGGAGTGTCTCAAAAAATCCAAGGGCAGAAATTACAACAGGGCCTGGGCTGCTTGTGTATCTGAAGCCAGGGAACTAAAAAGCAGTTACAACTCCAAGCAGCTGCTCCTGCTGTCTCCCTAGCTCACACTCTCCAACACTGCAGGCTTTCTCATCCCTCAGCTTTGTCCCTGCTTTTTTCTTCTTTCTCCAGTCTCTGTTTCAGATTTATATAGCCAAACATCGTGACCCCAGCCTCAGAGTTCAATTGTCCTCTGTTCAAAAGACTCATAAAACTGAATGATCTATTCATTCCCATCTAAAATTCCCAAACAGACCATTTGCTCCACCCCCTTAGGTTCTCCTGTTGTACACCCAGCCCTGATAAGAAGGTAGAGTCATGTGCTGGAACATGGCTACCAGAATTCACCCTGTGCATGGTGAGGCAGTTCTTGGAGAAGAGGGTTATGGACTGAGAAAAAGATCCAATAAAAAAAACACTTTCCATTGTCACTCAATGATCTCAAAGCACAAAGGAAATGGTTTGGTGAAATGGGAAAATAATGAGCAGGGTTTTTTGGAGGGGGAAAAAAGGTTTATTGGAACTTTTCCTATTTCTGAAAACTTTTAGAAGAGGAGGAAGGAAGAAAAGATACCAAATTTTATTCTATCATATAGTGGAAAGATAATTAATTTGGGAGCCAGAGGATCTGAAAACTGACTGTCCCTAGTTCACCAACTCTGGCTATGCAAAAAAGTTGTGAAATCTCTTAACATAATTTTTACATCTATGGATATGAAATTACCTTAGTTGCTCTGTGTCAAAGGGCTGAATAAGAGGGGACAAGCTGTTGTCCATGTGAGAGTGAGTGGGGACTAAGCAGAGCGTTGGTGTTCTATGGCTAATAACTATAGATCATCTACATTGCTCTTGATCCAAGAAAGAAAAACAATAGGTTTGCTCCATCACCAGCAACCTTACTTCGAGGCCTCTGGAGGAACTGCGCTGCAAAATTGTAGAGTTAAATCTTGACAGAGCTAGAACACCTGCTAGGGAAGAACTTAGATTTAGTAACAAAAATGATGCCAAGAATTATCTTGGTGGGTGAAACAGGGAACTCCCACAGTGTTCAACTGGGTCAGAAATGTGGTGAAGTTCAGCAAATGATGTTTTTACACAGTTGGGTCAAGACTGATCCTCTTACCCAGGATGCAGTGGAGCTGGAGTGGAGAGACACCTTCCAGCCCCTACGATTCAGCCCACCTAAATAGCTCCGTGCCTCCCTCCTCTCTCTACCTTCAGCCTCAGATCTTCTGGAAATGACATTTCCAGCAAGAGAAACTCTCTTCTGGCAAGCACAGCTCTCCAAGATTGTTGTGAAGATCTAATAAGATAATGGATATAAAATGTTTTAAAAACTGTGAAGTACTAAACAAATGTAAGTTAATATAATTATTATGATTAACAGTGTCATAAAGGGGGAACCATTAAATCAGTCAAGCAAATTGGCACATGTACTTAGTACCTAAAATAATCAAGCAGGGAGCCTAAAAGCAATTTGATAATCTTCTCCTTTCAAGTTCCTTTTCATTAAGCTTTTGTGGGTCTGTGCATCTATAAAATCAGAAGATATATTTGGTTCCAAGCTTTCTCAGTTTAATGGTGGGATTTCTCCTTCAGATTATTCTTTTCCCCAAATTCTTACAAGGGAAAATACTTGTTCACCTCTGGGACACACACACATGCCACCATTACAGAAAAGTGTCAACTTGGAACTGGCTTATTCTGGTTTATTCTTTGAAATTGCTTGCAATCAGGATGGAGAAATTAAGTGTGGAAGAGGCGAGAGAAACAGAGAGAAAGAGAGAGAGAGAGAGAGAGAGAGAGAGAGAGAGAGAGAGATGGGGGGCAGGGCACAGAAAGAGACAGTGACCACTGTGTTTTCAATGAGTCATCTTGTCTGTTCAACAGAGATTAAATAAAAGAATACCAATTATTTCTTACTAGGCTCCCTGAAGAGCAATTATATTATATTCAAAAACAGGTAACAACACATAAGGACCATGTTCAGGTAGCAACAAGGACAACCTGAAGTTCTAGGTCAAAAATAAAATAGGGGCTGGGGATGTGGCTCAGCGGTAGAGCACTCACCTAGCGCGTGCGTGGCCCAGGTTCGATCCTCAGCACCACGTAAAGATAAATGCATTGTGTACAACTAAAAGCAAATAAATAAATATTTTTAAAAATAAATAAATAAATAAATAAAAATAGTTTTTTGTTGTTCATTTTTTGGGGGGTTTTGTTTGTTTGTTTTGTTTTGTTTTGTTTTCAGAAGTAAAGAGAATGAAATCCAAATTGGAGGGCTATGGTGGAGCCTGGAAAGGCCTTTCTAGTCAATTTGTATAAGGTGAGATAGAAATTGGAAAAGAATTTGTTTAAATGAGTGGAATAAGGGGACCCTTTATGTACTTCATGAAATAAAAAATAATGGAACCCAAGAGAGGAAAGCAGAATTTATTACTAAATATGAAGAGGACATGAGGCCTGGAAAAGGAAGGTGGTCAGCATGCTGGAAAGAGAAAATGTTGCCAGTTCCTAGGGTCAGACTTCAGAGCTCAGGAGGCCTTTTCCCTTAGATTGTAATTAGGGTATGCTGATCAACAGGATTTTATATGTTTTCTGTAATTCCTAAAATGATGGCCTTCTAGTCACATGCACTACTAGATCATGGCGATGGCCATTTTGGACATTATATTCAAAAAGTGTAGCTCTTATTAAAGATAAACAGGAGGCTGGGGACGATGTGGCTTAGTGGTAGAGCCCTTACCTTAGCATTCAAGAGGCCCTGGGTTCGATCCCTAGCACCATCAAAAACAGACAAACAAGAAAAACAAGAAAGTAAAAACAACCATAAGAATTAAGTTTTAAAAAATAAGAACTCTGGTAACATTATACTTTTCAATTGGGTCTTTACATTTTAGGATTATTACTCTTTTCCGTATTTTCCTCATGGATGTTAAGGATGAAACTCTTAGCTCCTTCTCACAGAAGTAGTGGGGAAAAGAAGCTGCCTAGAGCTGGACCTGAGGTTAAATTCCAGCTGTATCTGGCCTGGCCATGAGACCCTGGGAGTCACTGATGTTTTCAAGCCTATGGAATGGGGAGTGGTGACACGCATCCTTACTAACCCCAGGAGTGATGGCAGGACGGCAATGTCAAGTATGTCAAGCCCCACACAAGTAACAAGCCAATTTTAGAGACCACGGAATTACAAGAAGAACTGAGCTTACTACCAACCCGTCTTAGGACTCTCAAGACCTTTAAGATGAAGAACATGGTCTTAGTTTGGGCTACTCTAACAAAGTACCATGGACTGGGTGGCTTATAAACTATAGAAATTTACTTCTCACAGTTCTGGAAGCTGAAGGTCCAACATCAGGGTGTCGGTATGGATAGGTTCTAGTGAGGGCCCTCCTCTGGGTTGCAGACTACCATCTTCTTGTGTATCCTTAACATTCAGAAAGACAGGGAGAGAGTACTCTGGGTTCATTTAAAAGGGCACTAATCCCATGCATGAGGGCTCTGCCCTCATAAATTATGTACCTCCCCAAAGCCCCACCCCCTTATACCACCATCACATTGGGATCAGAATTTCAACATATGAATTTGGGAGGAACAGAAACATTCAGTCCATAGCAGACCTTTTCTCTAAATAAAATCATATGTCACAAATAAAAACCATAGCTGTTTCATTAAAGCAAGGAAAGGGGAGCCCTAAACCCAGTTAGATTTATACCATAAAGTGCCCCAACCCCCAGCCCCTCCACCACCACCGGGAGAGGGGAGGATACAGCCTTTGGTATTACTCAGTGCACACATTTTAAAACACACTGATCTATTCCAACCTCCTTAAATTACAGTTGAGGGAACTGGGGTCATAGAGTGAGTTACAATCAGCTCTGCTATAAAAGATATTTCTAAAACACCAATTAGCTTATACACCATTGGTATACAGGGAAATTATGTCAGTAAAATATGGATGTCATGCTCGAACAGGATTTTTCATAGACAAAGGGAGCAAGACTATCAGGAGAAAGTAAAGGAAAAGCCCCTTGCCAAGCTGTTATACAGGTGGGAGCCCTTTTAAAAATAAAGAAATAAAAATAAGTACCTGCCTGGCTCTCCGCTGTGGCAGGCTACGTTTCCTCCTATGCCTACCTTACTAACAGCGCCATTAGCTCAGAGCTCCATCCACACTCTCCCAGTGCCCCAGGTCATCATTTCCACTCTGTCGTTTTTGCACCTTTTAAATATCCCCTGATGCAGCCTCTGTACATGCTGAATGCCTGGGTTTTGCCAAAACTCTCCTAAAGTACTATATTAGTCTGCTCAGGTTGCCATAACAATTTGCTGAGTAGCTCAAACAACAGAAATTAATTTTCTCACATTTCTGGAATCTGAAAGTCCAAGGTCAAGGTGCCAGCAGGTTCGAAGTCTGGTGAGGCCTCTCTTCTCATTTTGCAGACAGACATCTATCTTCTTTCTGTGTCCTCATGCCCCCCGACCCCAGAGAGAGCAAGAGAGTATCTCTTTCTCTTCTTAAAAGGACACCATTCCTATTGGATAAAGGCCTAAGACCCACCCACATGACTCAGTTTAACCTTAATTACCTCCTTAAATGTCCAATCTCCAAACACAGTCAAGTTGGGGGTTAGGGCTTCAACATTTGAGTTTAGGGGAGGGGGACACAATTCAGTCCCTAATAGGTACCAATTATGATTTCATTAGCATTCTTGTTCGTGTTGCTTAGGTTTTGATGGTATATCTCTCATCTTATTTTTCCCATAAGGTTGAAAACATTTTTAAATTCCGAATGTAGGTAAATATTGGGAAGCGGTCACTCACTCATGCTTCTGGTGATAAAATGAAATGAAATTGGCACAAATATTATGAACAGAAATTTAACAACACATTTTAAAAGCCTAAATATTTTGTGTATCCCTAATTCAGACATTCCATTTCTAGTTCATTATAAAGAGAAACCAAACTAGCTACCAAGATGTTTACCATGACATTACAATTTGGAAAAATTGGAAGTCCTCTCAATTAGGACCTTTCCATCACATGATAAAATTCTATAAAGCTACTAATATAATAAGTAGAACATGGAACATGGAAATATACATTTAATACAATAATACATAAAAATGCATACAAGGGGCTGGGGATGTGGCTCAGCGGTATAGCACTCGCCTAGCACGTGCGCAGCCCGGGTTCGATCCTCAGCACCACGTAAAAATAAAAACACATTGTGTACAACTAAAGCAAATAAATAAATATTTTTTTTTTAAAAAATGCATGCAAATTGTGTCAAGGCAAGCCCATATAACCTCCTTTGTACAAAAATATTACATTGTAAGTTATAGATAGAAAACATTTAAAAATTAACTGGGGGGGTAAGATTAAACTAATATTTATTTTCTGTTTTTTGCTTATTTTACACAATGAACAAGCATCACGTTCATCAAAAGAATATATAGAGATATATGTGCATGTGCATGAATGTGTGTGTGTGTGTGTGTGTGTGTGTGTGTGTGTTTTTTCAAACTGCAAGAGGAATAGTTGCTGTAAGGTGAGTTAGATCCTTAATCTAAGACGACTCTGTGTGTCCATCATCCATTTCTTAGAATCCATTGCATGCCATGAATTCCCTGAAGAATCTTCTCCTTCTTTCAGATGAGGAAGCAACAAAGGGATTATAACAACAACAACAAAAATCTTTCTAGACAAAGGATCTTTGTTAAACAACCAATCCACCCTTTCTTCCCTCACTCTCCATCACCCCAGAACTCAGGGAATGAGAGGGACAGACTCACAGTAATACTTTCCTAACAGAATGCGCTCTGCTGTTTCCCCCAAGTTCAGCAGATCGGGAAGCAAAGGAACATCCCTACGACTGTTCTAAAAGGTGATTTGAAAAATCAGCATCCTTGCTGTCAAGCAAAGATAGTCTTTTCTTAGGAGACCCAAACGGTTCCTTTAGAGTGGTTCAGGTCTCTGAGGCAAATATGTATCTAGGCGCTGTGGTGGAGAGTATTTGCCAGTGAGAATATCAATGCCCAGGTACACACACTGTATGTGTTTTGCCGTGAATGTTTTCCCAGTAAACAAGAATGGGGCCATCAAAAGAAAAGAACACTAATTTTAAATCAATTAAATTCAAACAGATATGCTTCCTTTGGGCATGGTGCTTGCCTTTTGGCAAGTACACTAATTTTGTAGACTTATATTATTTACCCACAAATTGTTTTTGAAGCACCTGTGGCATTAAGTTGAAGTCAAACTGGTCCCTCCTATAGTTTCTTCCTTGGCCATGAATTATTGAGGGCGGAAGGCAATGGTGCCATTATTGTTCAGCACCTTGCTCTAGTTGGTACACATGCAGACTCCACCATTATTGTATAATAAACTACTCCTGTGTGATGTTCATGGACAGTACAGGGGTTGCTCAGGAAATCAGGAAGCACATGTTTCTGTGGGACCCTCTTCCAACTCACATTAGGACCCCTAGACAAAAGGCAATGTACCAAGATCAGCTGCTGGCCAGGACATCAGCATAGTCAGGAGAATGGACTCTTCCCTCTGGGTGTTGTCCAAAAGGAGGTACACTTAGCCCAACCTCATCAAAAATATGCCTTTGACCCACAGTAGCCCCAGTCCCTGAGATTACATGGGAAGGAGGAGCAGCAGGAATTGAGTCCCTGCTAATCCAGGCAAATCAAAAGCAGGATCAGTCTCTAGCCTCTGGAGAAGGAAATGGATGGCTCATTCCCAAGGAAAGAAAAATCTTCCAGAGATGACAACCGCAACACAGCATCTTAAACAAACATACCAGAGTGTTACAAGGATCCCTGCAAATGGCCACTCACCTGCCAATGCATGAGTCACTTAACACCAACTATTTTGGTTTAGATTGGCTGTCATTGTTTTAGTTGTCTGGGGTGAGTTATTAGATGGAAAGCAATTTGGATATTGTCTCCCTCCATGGGATTCTGTAGTCAAAAAGAGATTGATGAAAAGCAGGGGTTTAGGGTGAGTAATTCTGACATAGCCTTTCTCTGAGCAATACAAATGATAAGGCTGTTACTTGGGAAAACAGCTGGCCACCAGAGTGATTTCATTGTCTCTGATGGGGAAGGGTGGGCATAAACACTAAGTAAGTTCGTGACATTGGGGAATGACTGATGACAGGATGCTACAGAGCCTTGTTTTCTCATAAGGATTTATCAGTATTTCCAGAAGCCATGTTTTAATATAGCCCAGGAGGCAAGCGGCAACTCAGAGGAAGTCCTTGACACTGGTATAGCACTTTAAGTTTTACCAAACACTTTTACACTCATTATCACCACTGATTCTCAAACCTATACTCTGTATAGGTGGGGCAAGTAATCTTGATTTATTAATGAAGATCTAAGCTTCAAAGAGGTAAATGGCTTGCCTCAGTTTACCCAGACAGGAATATGACCTCCAATACACCTTCATGCCCACTCATGGAGGGGAGGTCAGGAGACTGGATGCCCATTATTTGTTTTTAAGTGACTATTTAATGAACATGTGTTCTATCTCAGTTTCCTTTTCTATACAATTTGAGATAGTTCATAACAGTGTAACAAAATCTTATTTTAAAATAATGGTTGTAGGACTGAAACCACAACAAATCAGAAGCTGCAAATAGTGCTTTAACCTGTTCTGTAATCCCAAGTGAAGGCTAAAAAACTAGTAACCACCAACTGAAAAATGATGAACACACACTCACTGTTCAGCCACAGTCTTAATATAAGAAGCTCTGCTATGGTTTAAATCTTTACGGTCCCCCCAAATCTCAGGTGTTAGGCAATGCAGGAATGTTCACGGTGAAAAGATTAGTTAGGAGAGCTTTGGACTAATCAATGGATTAGTCCATCAGTGGGGCAGGGCTAGAGGAAGTAGGTCCACACTGGGGGTGTGGCCTTAGGCTGCTCTTGTCCCTGGCTGCTTTCTGCTTCCTGGCTGCCATGAGATAAGAAGCTTTCCTCCAACATGCCCTTGTGCCATGATGTTCCGTCTCACCTCAAGAGTTGACCAACCATGGACTGAGACATCTGAAACCATGAGCCCAAAATAAACTTTTCCTCCTCTGAGTTGTACTTGTCACATATTTTGGTCACAGTAATAAAAAGCTGACATAGGCCCTAACTTGATTCTAGAAAACTTGATCTCAATCCTAGGTTTCTTTTTCTTTTCCTTTTTTTTTTTTTTTTATGCAGGGGTGGGACAGGGATTGAACCTAGGGGTGCTTAACCACTGAGCACATCCAGCGCTTTATATATATTTGGAGACAGGGTCTCACTGAGTTGCATAGAGCCTTACCAAATTGCTGAAGCTGGCTTTGAACTCATGATCCTCCTGCCTCAGCCACCCAAGCCACTGAGATCACAGGCATTCACCACCACACCCAGCTCCATTCTAGATTTCTTTATGAAAACTTCTGCAAAATCTCATAAAAATTACTTATAAACAACACTACTAACTTGTATTTGTGGGCTGCATTAACCACAACCAAGTGTTTTATATGTACATGATTTCAGTTGATCTTACCCATGAAGGTAGGTAGAGATGAGCATTCTGATCACCTGCCACTGGAGCTCCACTGGGGAGTGAGCACCCTAAGACTCAAAGAGACCAAGGTGGCACCTTGAGCACACATTGCAGTTGGAGTTGGAAACCCGAGCTAGAACTGCAGGCCACAGGTTGCCACAGCAGGTTTCTGAATCTCCCTAACCTCCAGGAAAAATCAGTGAATTCAAGAGGTGCCAGTTACTTGACTGCTGTCTCTAGGTCCTGTATCCACCTTCTCCATTCTGCTATGTGAAACTGGTGCCAGAAACCCACAACCTACATTTCCCAGGCTCCCTTGCCTCTCTGACTTTCTGTTGGTCCGTGCAAGATTAGAGGGTGGGAGCAGAAGAGAAGACTCTCTTTTCTCTTGCTTTAGCAATGTCTCTGTAATTGGCTGCCTCCTTTATGTGATTCTGGCCCTGCCGTGGGCTTCTCTCCAAGGCTCCAGCCCAGAGCAAGTGGTGTTCCTGGATGATGATAACTTGACTTCTTTTCTCTTGCTCCTTCAAAACCTGGAAGTGAGACTGATTCCTGAAGTAACTGGTTTACGGTTTGGCCTCTTTTTAATTTTGTCTTTCCTCACACCTAATCTTCCCATTTGCAACCCCTTGAAAACATGTGATCAATTTCTTGCATCAAACTTCTGTTTGAAATATCTAGAATGGGTTTGATTGTTCTAAATGCACCCTGACTGATATACATAAGAACCTTGCCCAAGAGCTGCCACATAATTAATGTGCAAACATCCAAACGATTAAAAATGGAAAGACCTGCCCGTGTTGCTTGCTGAGTACCAAATGCATAGCTCACCCTCCCACTGCCCGATGATGTGATCTTTGTGTCAGGTCGGGTAGCTGTACAAGAATTGTCTCCAGTCAAAAAAATGCTTCCAAATATCAAGAAGTTTAAGATTTTTTTAATGATGCATGCAGCAATTTAATGTAATTTCCAAAACAGAGATGATAAAAATACTGACCTACCTCATAGAGCTGGTTGGAACAACTAATTAGCTCTCATAAAAAACACTTCAACCTCTTAAAGTACCTCATAAAAGTTTATTATGAGTAGTAATACTAATAGTTAAACATATAATGATGGGTATCAAATGTGGGCACGCTCCACAAGCTGATGGTATTTTAAATTCTCTTTACGATCTCACTGTTGTTTAGCAGTTCATATGTTGAAAGCTCTTCACGGCTGTAAATTAGTTAATCCCCATGACACTCACTCCTGAGAGATAGGTCAGTGTTATTTTCTATTACTATGGCAACAAATCTTATGTAAATGCTGAATGATAGAAGTTGGAGATGAGAAACAAGAAAGGTTAAGTGACTTGTTCAAGACCACACATCAAGTAGGTGGCAGGGTCTGCTTGAAAATGCAGAGGAGTTGACCCCAAAGAGCGCTAAAGTCTACCTGGTCAACACTGAGGGGATCATTGATATTCATTCACTTAAAAAGTCAGTGAAACAGAAATGTCAATATGGTCCACATCTGGGAGCAAAATATGAACAATTATAATTTGCAGGAATATAATTAAATGATCATATTTTGCTAGTCCATCAACGAGAGGCAGCAGCAGACAGGGTAGTACAAATTTTGAAAGTGTACTATTGATTCATACTCCAGCCAGCCTGTGCTACCTACTTGCTGTGTAAGCTTGAGCTAGTTACTTCACCTCTCTGTACCTCAGTTTCAGATCCTAAGTAGGAAAAAAACAACAATAATAGGATCTATTTCATATGGTTACTATGAGGTCTTAAATGTAAAGCAATGAGAGCAGGGGCCAGGCAGATAATAAGCATTCAGTGTCAGCTATTATGAAATAGGTCCTATTATACAAGAAATATTTATTGCTTTCCAACAATGTTGCACCAAGTACTGAGATACTTATGGCACAATTCCTGCTTTTCAGTAGAATGGGTTTGTGAGATGTGTAACTTGCCAAATCATGGGTGGTCCAGGACTGTGGGTGTTAAAGCAAGGCCACAGATGCTTTTCATAGCAACAGATGTGATTTCATAGTTCTCCAGTAGAGCATGCTCAGTTGGCTCCCTCCCTCACCTGTTCTTAGGTTTCTGTTTCTATTTAATTTTATTTACACTTTTGCAAAGTGAAAAAACACAGTCACTAAAAGCTTAATGCATTTGTGTTATAGGTATGCAGAGAAAAGCAGGGACATTCCTGGCCAAAGTGTTTAGGAAAGAGGTGGAACTGGAATCTGGCCTTAAAAGATAAAGTTGAAGCCAGGCGCTGTGGTGCACACCTGTAACCCCAGTGATTTGGGAGGCTGAGGCAGGAGGATGGCAAGTTCAAAGTGAGCCTCAGCATCTTAGTGAGGTCCTAAGCAACAGCAAGACCCTATCTCTAAATAAAACGTAAAAAGGGCTGGGAATGTGGATCAGTGATTAAGCGCCCCTGGGTTCAATTCCTGGTACAAAAAAAAAAAAAAAAGAGAGAGAGAGAGAGAAGGAGAGAGAGAAGTTTAATTAGAAAACCCCAAGGTAGCTGTGAGAGTTGAAGGGGAGGCCAGGGTGGGTGGAAGGCATACCAGAGCTTGATAAAGGAAGATCGGAAGGATGTTTATTGAACAAGTGCTGTGATCCAGCAACTGTGTTAGCCCATTAAATTACTTAACAGAAGTCATATAACTGGCAAGGAAGGGTCCCAGTCATGGCCAAATGGATTCACCTATTTTAAATTTGAAGCCATGGAACAAAACCACTGATCACTTTTTAGCAATGGAGAAAGTGACACAAAGTGAACTTTTGCAACATTACTCTGGGTATAGTATGCAGAAAAGATTGAAGGGGCATTCTGGGAAAGCTAGGCCGGGGCACTACAGCGTGTGAGGAGTGATGGATGCTGGAACAGGATCATGATATGTGGCTGGAAGGAAAGGGGCGCATGGAAGAGCCACCTGTGCTTCTCAGCACTAGCTGCAGAACAGAATCCCCTGGGTACGGGGCTCAGACCACCCATGCATAGCTCATTGACTAGCGTGTACACAACAGGTAGGAGTCAGAGGAAGCCATTTAAAGCTTACACTAAAAGGAAAATAGAAAACAGTTAAATAATAACAGGAGACTAAGAACATTTTTTATTGTGGAAAAAAAAAACAATATAAAATTTACCATCTTAATCATTTTTAAGTGTGCATTTCAGTAACATTAAGTATATTTGCATTTTTGTTAAATAGATCTCCAGAACCTTTTCATCTTGAAGAACTGAAATTATAACCCATTAAGCAATGATTTCTTTCTCCCCTTTTCCCCCAGTCCCTAGTAAGCACTTTTCTACTTTTTATTTCTATGAATTTGACTACTTTAGATACTGCATATAAGTGAAATCATATAGTATTTGTCTTTTTGTAACTTCTTCTTTCATTTAGCATAATGTCCTCAAAGTTCATCCATGTTGTAGGATTTGGCAGGATTTTCTTTCTTTTTTAAGGCTGCAGAGCATTATGTTATATCTGTGTCACATTTTGTTTATCCATTCATCCATTGATGGACATTTGGGCTGCTTCCATCTCTTAGTTATTGCAAATAATGCTTCTATAAATATCAGCATGAAAATATGCCTTGAAACCCTACTTTCAATTCTTTTTATATATATCCTACTACTAACATAAAAAATATATGTTATATATTAGTAATAGGATACTGGGTCATATAATAATTATATATTCAATTTTTTGAGGAACCACAATGCTATTTTCCATAGCAATTGCACCATTTTGCAGTCCCACCAACAATACACAAGAGTTCATGTTACCACCAACACTTGTAATTTTCTGATTGTTTTGTTTTCTTAAACTGTAGCCACCCTAATGGTGTGACTAAGGGCATCTTAAAATGGTTTAAGTAAAATGACACTCTCTAAAACAGAAAATTTAAATCACCCTAAATACTGCAATAATTTTAAAATCAAAGAGAAAAAAAGTATGTGGAGAAATACAGCTAATGTAACCTGAATATAATAATACTGCTATAAAATAAAATAACAGAGTTAAGGCTGGCACATCAGTTTCTCCTCTTATGTGTATCCCTTTCCTATGTGAAAATGTAATAAAATCTCCTAAATAGTAAAAATGACCTCTAAGTGCCATCCAATACATGACATGACCTTTGTTCAGGTTGATCAATCATAAATATTTATGCCTTTGTCATTGAACAAAAAGAGAGATACTTAACCCATTTGCTAAAAGATTTTCTGTTTTGTTCACAAACAAGACCCAACTATATATTCTGTACCAGGGAAATGCTTAATAAAAAGTAATTCAGAACAGCTAAAAGTAAAGGAAAAGCCAAAAATTTCCAGGCAAATGGAAGCATAAAAAAATTAGGAATTGCAATCCTGTCATCTTCACGTATATATTCCTGGTAGAAAAGTAAACTGTATTGGATCCATGTTAAATTCCTAATTTTGGTAATGGTATTGTGTCATGAAAAAGAGTGTGTGTTCTTAGGACATACATACTGAAGAACATTGAGTGGTAAAGGACTTACCCGCAAAGGGTTCAGGAAAAAAAAAAAAAAAAAAAAAACAGCTATAGAAAATGATGGAATAAGTAGTACAAAATGTAAACAATTGGTAAAGCAAGAATATCTGTGAGTTAGTTGAACCTTTCTTGCAACTTTTTTCTAAGTTTGAAATTTCATCATAACAAAAAAGTTTTTTGTTTGTTTTAATAATAATGCCCAAAACTAACTTCTCAGAAACTCTAATTCTCTTAGACCTGAAATGGAGCCGAGATCACGGTGGGCGTCTAAGCTGTCCAGGTGTTCTGACATGTATCCAGGGTTGAGAGACACTGGACTCATCCATCCATGAAAGCAGGTTATTGATTGGACATGTGTGGTAGCAGAAATGGAGAGATCCAGAGAGACTCCAGTAAGCTGAAAAGTACCCCCAGCCCAGAGATACCTAAAATTGGGGAGGGGAGGACAAAGATTTCAAGAAATTTTTCCAAGACAAAAAGTAAATGGAAGCCGGGCGCGGTGGCGCACGCCTGTAATCCCAGCACTTTGGGAGGCTGAGGCAGGAGGATCGCGAGTTCAAAGCCAGCCTCAGCAATGGCGAGGCACTTAGCAACTCAGTGAGACCCTGTCTCTAATAAAAATACAAAAAAGGGCTGGGGATGTGACCCAGTGGACGAGTGCCCCTGAGTTCAATCCCCAGTACCACAAAAAAAAAAAAAAAAAAAAAAAAAAGTAAATGGAAGCTGCTAATAGGTGAAATAGGGAGGTGGTACCACAACCCCAAACATTCATTCAATTGAACGTGTTGCCAAGCACATAGCCCTTTGAGACTCCAAATTTAGAGCAGCACATGAGAGGGGAATGCTAACAGGTTGGGCTACCAAGAGGGTTGTTTGAATGTCTACACACAAAACGCTACATTAAGAAGCACCATATCCCTTCCCTCTCCCTTCTTGCAATAGATAGCCCAGCATTTATCCCCAACAAAATTTCCAGAGGTCTCTTTAAGGAAATTGAACAAACTACTGATTGGAAGAAGCAAAGACTCTTTTGGAAGCTTTTGCCCAGAAATATGTGCTCCTCATTTTGACCTGAAGAGGGGCTCCAGTCTGTTCACTCCAGAGATAAGTATGCAGTTGATGAATCCCAACCTGTCTATTTATGTGATTAAGGAGACCTTCCTTGCAGGGCAGAGGAAATCCACAACAGCTACTTATTCCTTTACTTTTAAATATGAATGTGCAATATGAGTTCATTAGAACCCAGGGGGAGAGGAAACAGAAACAACAATCAAAAGATGTTTGAGAAATCCATGACTCACTTGTGAAGCATTCTAGACTTTAAGCAATCGTTGCTAAGTAAAGGCAGAGAAAACTTTTGGCCTTGAAGTTACAATAAAAGGAAATGCAATCCTAACATTCAACCTGGCTTTGAAGTAACAATATTCAGTGGTTATAAGAGTGCAAATGCTGTTTTTTAGTTTTCAACCTATAGCAAAATTTCCTAAGAGTTCATTCATTATGGTTTTGGGACAGATGGAAATGTTAACTATCTTGAGAAAGTAAAGGTTAAGAGATGGCTGGAGTGTAATATAATTGAATTAAGTCCTCGTCTTTCATGTCTGAGAGTCAACATATATTGTCTAAAGTTTTTTAAAAACTCAAGGATGCAAGTACATTATTTAGAGCTTTGGAGATAATCGTTAGAAGGCCTGAACACCAGAGATTGCCTCTGGAGAAAGGAACTGGGATGAGAAGGGGTGCGCGGTGGGGGGGAGTAAAAGAGTGAGGCTTTTTATCATTAATTCTTCTGTTCTGTGCCCTTTTATTTTCACTGTATGAATGTATTTTTCTAATGCATATAAGAGTTATAAATGACAAAGTACCAAGGACATAGTAGATCCTCAGTTATTATTATTATTGGCAATTATGATTTCCAGTGTGGTGTTATTTTTCCGGGTGAATCAGTATCTTATGTTGCCCTGGGGACCTTATTTAAGGATTAATCATGATAATACACCATAATATTTATACACTCTATAGTTAATCACTGTGTTCTTGGGTTAATAAAGGGGCGGCGTGGGAAAGAAAGAAGAAGGGAAATGGAAGAATAGAGAAGTCAAAGAGAAAAGTTGTTGAGAGTCTCGAGTTGCAGAGGTCGGAATCTGAGTGGAGCTGAGTCCTGCAGGAGGAGGTTCCCAACAGGAGGTCGAGTGGTGGGAGCAGCCAGAGCCCAGAGACACTGTTTGGAGCCTCATTCACATACAGCAATGGACTCTCAAAATGATGCAAGCCACAGGCTTTGCTCCAGTGCCCCTGGCTTCTTGCTCAGCAGGAGTCTCCTGGCACTCTGCTCCGTCCTACACACACACACACACACACACACACACACACACAAACAGGGTCTGCCTCTGCAAACTCTGCCATAATAGAAAAGGCCGTCCCCAACGCCATCACCTAAAGCCTTTCCAGAGATCTCGGCCCTCCCCAATCTCCCTTTAGCTGTACTTCCGTGGGGCTCCATATTGTCACACTTGGTGACAGTTGGTACCATAGGCTTTACTAATAGTTTGGAAGTCTTAATCCCTCTCCCCAGCTAGATCATAGGGGTTTTCATTGGTTTGTTTCAAGGAAGAAACCCTGACAGCATTCTTTTGTCTATCCTAGAGAATTTGCTAAGCTTCAAATTAGCAATTACATTTCCAGTTGCTGCAGAAAGTAATGGCTGAAGTCCCCGTTTTAACTGCAATAACTTTATTTCCCTACTTGGATCAAACTGTAATGAGGGAACCTAACACACTTCGCTTGTCTGGTTTTTACTTGGTGGTGGCTGTTGGGACCCCAGACCAGTCACCTTTTATTCTCTGGGGCAGGCAGCCTGCGGTGTTAAGAATTAGAAACCTGAAGTAGAGGCAAAGCATTCTAGCTGCCTTTTGTTCCAGGAGCTACTACCCCTGGAAAGAGCAGAATCATCCATACGGCAGGTGTGAGTTCATAACTCATAGGTCAGAGCAGGGCACCATAGAGGACTTGGCCTTTGTTGCTAAAAAAAAAAAAAAAAAAACTGGGGCTCCAGTGGGGACATGTGCAGACCTGATGTCATTGAGAGGAGAGGGCTGTTTGTGGGGCATCCACTGCCCCTGCTTCCACCCACCCTCCTCCCAGATCAAAATATGAGTTTTTCCAATTATTTTCCTGTCTATGCCAAGGTCATTTTCTTTTACTCATTTTAGCAGACTTCTTTCAAGTTCAGGTCAAGGCCTCGGCTCTCAAAGGAAACATGTCAACATTTCCTCCCCTTGTTGCCCCTCACATCGTGGCAACCGCTAACAACACGTGTTGATCTGGAGAGCCCCAGGCAGCCAACATGTTCAGACAAGCCAAACAGAAAACTCTACTGTGTGCAGGAGGATGGGGTTTTTGGCGTGCCCTGTGGCCCTGCGAGCAACAGTGGTTTGCCAAGGAAGATATATTTACCTTCAAAGCTTTGTTCCCACAAGTGCTCAGAAATACAGACTCGAACACACTCCTGACTTAACTGCCTTTTTCCCCTTGTTCATGAAAGCATTCACAAAGGACAGGACACTCCTGATGTGTCCAAGTGAGAACAAATCTATCACTCACTTTTCTTCCAGCTTCTTTCAATTCGACAGTGAAGTCTGAATCAAAGGGAACACTTCCACAGCAATAATGAAGAAACCAGAAGTCAAGTAGCAGAGAATGATCAAATCATACGCTTTCACCACTCCTTCTATGTCTCAACACTTTTCCTCAGGGCACCCTCATAATTGCGCTACTGCACCATTTATTATTTACAATTGCCTTATTTTCTTCTGAGATCAGGCTTTGTTTAAAAGTCCATTCAAGACTAGATGTACTTCAACTAAGGGTCACTTGAAGTTTCCACGTAATCAGCTATATGTCAAATGTCATTATGTTACAAGCCCCTAAACCCGCGCAAAGAGGAAATATATTCACCTAAATTCAAAGAAGCTGCAATATCTCTTAACAGAACCTTAATATCTACAAGGACGTGTCAAAGAAACGACAGTCACACAGTTTACTCTGCTGTCTGGTACGTGGCACTCGTCTCTGGCACGCGAATATTTATGTACACTTTGTGGGAGTCTTGCTAATTGTAATTATGATTGCTTACTACAGTTTCCAAGGTAACAGTTGTCACTTCGATGCTTCACTGCCAATTCAATTTCCATTCTCCCGCTGATATAACAAATATTATGTGACATTTTAACTGAAAATATCTGTAAATGGGCGTCTGAGTGTGGTGTGTTTCTTTAAAAGGGAAGGAAAACAATTATTAGCTTTTCATTATTCATCTCAGTGGCACGTTTGATCAGTAATTACTCCAATTTTATATTTGGAAAAGAATGCACCAGGGTCCCATGAGGTCTTGGATTTGGAGGTTCTAAGTTCTGATCCGGCCTTTCCTGGTGGACCTCACAACTTTGGCTCAGCAGTCAGGAGCTTATCCCAAAACTGTCCCCCAGCAAAGGAGGCCCTGCCCCGCCCCCCATTGGCATTGCTGCCCCACCCCTTCTTTTCCCAGTGTGCTCATCTCTCTTATGGGGTGGGCCTGAGAGAGAACAACAAAGCACGTGTTCTCTACTATGGCTACCTTTTATGACACTCCCTCCCATCAAAATAGCAGACTCATTCAGAGAGCAAGTCAGAAATACCTTGTAAACAGGAGGTGCACCTTGCAAATCTATTCTGGTGAGAACCAGAATGAAAAACTTTTCCTCAGCCCCACAGTGCCGCAGTCAGGGATCCTGCAGGGACCCCACTTCCAACCATTCCAAGGTCATTTCTGCCTTGACAGGAGAGGTACATCCAGCATAGGCACTGCACGCACGCACTATTTCTGTATTTGGTGTGAGCATGCACACAATGCTTAGTGCTCAGACAGTTCTGGGTAGGGCCTGATGTCAGAGCCTCAGTTCTTGCTAGCCTTTGTCTTATTCCCACTGTCTCCACTGGAATTTCTCAACCCCGCCCACTTTCAGGCTGAATTCCTAACACACTGCCTGACTTTCACCTGGCTTAATATCCTGCTAGATGAATTTACCAATCTAGGATGCAGAGCTGCTGCCGCCTCTGGCAATTGTGTGTGTTCTGACTTCTGGTCCCCACCCTGTTCCCATGGTCACCTGCCATCTCAAGGTATGCCCTCTTCCTATTCAGTTCTTTTTGCTTTGTTTCACCTTTAATCTCCTGGAAATCAGAAAGCATGACTCTCAGCTGTTCTCTCTCTTCCCATAAGATATGCTAATTTTTTAATAATTAATTGATCACTATCCAATATTAACATGCCAATAAACATCCAATGTGGATGTCTGAAACAGTTCAAAGAATTTGAGTCTGAATTTGAGCATCTTCAAATATACAAAACTCCCCTCACACCTCCATAACAAAATGTACATTATAAAATAGTGCTTAAAACAGTGATTTAAACCACAGAAGAGCAGGAAATCTCCTGTGGAGTTGATTAAAAATATAGATTATACAAATTCTGAACTTGTTCTGTGAACATATTAAAAAATTATTGTTGGTTTTATTAGGTGTGATGCTATCAGTGTGGTTAGGTTTTGTGAAAGACTCCTTTATCATTTCACAGTGCAGACTGAAATGTTTATTTAAAAGATAATGTCTGGAGAGAGTGAGCAATGGTAGTGGTGACACAAACTTAGATGAGTTGAAACTGGACAATGGGACATAGGAGTTCATTGTGCCACATTCTCTTACTTTTCTATTTGAAACTTTTCATGATAAAAAAATATTTAAAATATATAAATATAGCAAGGTGGTGATTATTGCTCAATCTAGGTAAGATTATTTAATCTCCTAAAGGTGAGAAACTATTCCATATTTTAATGTATGATTGTTTGAAAATTATAAATGAATGATGATTTTAAAAATGTTTCAAACATAGATTCTTAATTCCTCTTCTCATTTCTGGAGCCAAATCACTATAAGTGGGGAGTAAAAAGGTATAATTTTCAAACATCAATAATTAGGAACCCCTTCTTATTTGTTATTAATTTATTTTTTGATACTTATGTTACTTAAAAGCAATATGCCTATATTTCTTATAAAATACTTTATACTTTTTATCTAGGTTTGTGAAGTACACTCTAGGATGCTTGCACAATGGCAAAACAGCCTAAAGACGATTGCTTAGAATGTGTCTGTCATTAAGCAACCCATGACTTAGATTAAAAAGAAGTAAACTTCAATGCAGTTATATAAGTTTATAGCATTTAGAGTTCTGAAGTTAATAAAGCTTAAAACTTCACTTGCATGTTTGGAATACCCTGTATTTGATTCTATTGTATATTAGGTCCATGCTAGACACACATACACACAAACAGAAAGTAGACAAACAGTGTTCTTTAAGAAATTTGCAGGCTGGAGACATAGCTCAGTTGGTAGAGTGCTTACCTCACATGCATAAGGCCCTGGGTTCAATCCCCAGCATCACCAAAAAAGAAAAAGGAAAAAAAGAAATTTGCAGTTCAACTGGGGAGGGGGTAAGAGGTGAGGGAGGAACTTAAATTGATCCCACAGTATAGTATGATATGTGCTGTATTTGGGTCCCGTAAAGCGTGCCTTGGGATCAGAGAACAGGGAATGAGTGCCTGCCTAAAGGGCCAGGTACGTGTCACCACAGGAGATGCCATGAAGCTGGGCATTGAAAAATGAAATACCATTGAGGGGAAAGATAGCAACTCAAGCCAAGGGTGTGTCCTGGGTCCTCCAGCTGATGCTGTGTTCTGGGAAGGATGGACAGTTCATGCTGGATGTTTGATGCTGGACATGTCCCAGT
The DNA here is from genome assembly GCA_025594165.1 of Tamias sibiricus. Lineage (NCBI taxonomy): Eukaryota > Metazoa > Chordata > Mammalia > Rodentia > Sciuridae > Tamias > Tamias sibiricus. The sequence goes on along the minus strand of CM046662.1, from coordinate 120,171,874 downwards.
GGGGTGCCCCAAGGCTCTACTACCGCTGAAGTTAGGAACTCAAGACTGATGTGAGCTTGAAAGGGCTTCAGGGCTGAGCTGTGGAGGCACATTCAAAACTGATCATTCACAACCAATAGATTGGGAAATGTGTTTTCTTAATGAAATAGAACAGAGTAATAAAATAAGTGCTAGTTTCCCAGGTGTATTATGACAAAGTACTGAAAATTGGTTGGCTCTAAACAATATAAATTCATTGTCTTGTAGTTCTGAGGATAGGAGTCTGAAATTAAGATGCCAGCAGGGCCATCTTCCCTCTGAAACTGGCAGGAAAAGTTTGCCTCCCTGCCTCTTTCCACATCTAGCAGCCCCAAGTGTCCCTTGGCTTGTGACAGCATCACTGTCTCTCATCTTTACAAGGCTTCTCCCTACATCTCTCCAGAGTGTCTTTCCTCTGTGTTCCTATCTCTGTGTCTCAGTTTTCCCTTTTTATAAAGACATTAATCATATAATGACCTCATCTTCTACCTTCTGAGATATTGGGGACTAGGACTTCAACATATATTTTTGTGAGACATAGTTCAACCATGGTAACAGGAAAGAAAATGCCAGAGTAAATCATATTTTGCAAAAAAAAAAAAAAATACTTTATACTTTTAATATTTCCCTAACTTGGACCCCACTCTCCATACCCTGAAAATACAAGTTAAAAGGATTTATTTTGTATTACATGTTCATTCTTCCTTGGGGTGATATTTCATAATCCACTTTTTATATAATGCTACCATCTTGATTGTTCTATTATATTAAATGAAGAGTTCATGGAAATCCACTGAGGTGATTGGCTTCAAGAAAGGATATTTTCTGAATACATTAGCAGGATGATTTCATAATGTATTATTCTAAATATAAATATTTTTTCTGTAGCAGAGAGAAAGGGTAATTATTTAATCTTGGTAGTTTCTTGTGTTATTTTCTTATTGTTGTCACAACAAATTACTGCAACTTTATGGCTTAAAGCAATGAAAATGTATTATTTTACAGTTCTAGAGGTCAGAAGTCCAAAATGACTCTTATGGAGCTAATACCAAGATGTCTGCAATGCTGATTTCCTCCAAGAAGCTCCCCTTTATAGTATCTAGAGACTGTCCACATTCCTTGGCTCATGGCCATATCACTCTGATCCCTACTTCCATTGTCACATCTCTTACCCTGGCCTCTTGCCTCCCTAGTGTAAGTACCCTTGTGATTATATTGGGCTCAGCCTGACAACCCAGAATAAAATCTCTACCTAACAAACATGAGCTAGGCTGGGAATGGAAGAGTTGGATAAATATTTATAAAAAGACTACAGAGGTGTCTTATGAAAGCCAAAGGCAAAAGAACAGGTGAGAAACCAGAGTAAACCCTCTGCCCATGTCTCACCTCTGCTTCACTATGCACATAAGATTCTTAACTTAATCAGAAACACAAAGTCACTTTTGCCACTTAAGGAAACATTTATGGACATGTCTACCATAATACTCTTATTATTTTGCCCCTCTGAATTCAGTGTATCAGACAGTTATTGCTGTAATAATGTTGTGTTTAAAAACCTACTTCAAAATTTATGGCAGCAAACATGTATTTTTCTCCCTTGTGGATTGCAGGCTGGCTAGGTTGTCTCTGCTTCGGGCTGAGAATTGGGTGACTGGGCTTCAAGATTAAGATTAGGCTTGTGTCTGGTCCACATGTTTCAGTCTGGGGTCCAGCTGCAGTGGCAGTGAATATCTTTGACATGTTCTTTTCCACACAATCACAAGCATGCTGGAGGACAAGCTAAGCCTTGTGTGCTTCTTTAAAGCCTCTGATTGCGTTTCATCCACTCACATTCTGTTGACCAAGGCACATGATCAAACCAAAAGTTAGTGAAGCAGGGAAGTATATTTCATCCCAAGGGAGAGAGGAAATAAGAGTGAATATTTGCTGAACAAGAATTCAATTTCCTGTTCATTAGGTGTAATATTAGCCAGCTTAAAACTTCTCAGTGATTATATACCTTCCAAATATTTTCAGGTTTGACAGATCACTGAAATAATTCTCATGCTTGACAGGTCATAACCTCTTACTGTGACTTCTTTAAAGGCAACATTCCTTACACTGTCTCCAGAAGTCGTATCTAGGACATGGATAAAAATCAGGAAGTAAATAAGAAAGACCACTGAGCATCACCAAAATAGATAAACTGAGAGATGTGTGGAACAACTTATATAAAAGAACTCTTTCCATGTACAACTATACACTATTCTTACTTTACACAACAATTATAACAATGTTGATTATATCATACCTAGGTGCACAAAAAAAATAACAGAGAGACAGAGAGAAATAACAAAAACAATAAAGCTAATAAATATGATCAACAAGGAAAACGTAAAGTAAACTGAATTTTTTTTAAAAAAAGCACAAAAGAATGCAATTATTTGATGTAGGGGTAAAGAGTCATTCCCACATAGCTCAATAAGTCATACAGTTCTCATAATTGCACCAAAATTTAAGAGTATTTGAGCTAGACAGTAAGACCCCCAAAGGCAGGGATATTGCACATCTTGTTCACCTTTGTTTTCCCATTTTCTAGCACAGTGCTTTGCATAGTATGCATTCACTAAATATTTGTGAAATTAATGTCACAATTTTAATCTGGTTTATTACATTCTATTTAAGATGGCAGAGAATAATTCTGTGTGCAAGTATCTGAACAAACATGAGCTAGGCTGGGAATGAAGGAGTTGGATAAATATTTATAAAAAGGCTACAGAGGTGTCTTATGAAAGCCAAAGGCAAAAGAACAGGTGGGAAACCAGAGTAAACCCTCTGCCCATGTCTCACCTCTGCTTCACTATGCACATAAGATTCTTAACTTAATCAGAAACACAAAGTCACTTTTGCCACTTAAGGAAACATTTATGGACATGTCTACCATAATACTCTTATTATTTTGCCCCTCTGAATTCAGTGTATCAGACAGTTATTGCTGTAATAATGTTGTGTTTAAAAACCTACTTCAAAATTTATGGCAGCAAACATGTATTTTTCTCCCTTGTGGATTGCAGGCTGGCTAGGTTGTCTCTGCTTCGGGCTGAGAATTGGGTGACTGGGCTTCAAGATTAAGATTAGGCTTGTGTCTGGTCCACATGTTTCAGTCTGGGGTCCAGCTGCAGTGGCAGTGAATATCTTTGACATGTTCTTTTCCACACAATCACAAGCATGCTGGAGGACAAGCTAAGCCTTGTGTGCTTCTTTAAAGCCTCTGATTGCGTTTCATCCACTCACATTCTGTTGACCAAGGCACATGATCAAACCAAAAGTTAGTGAAGCAGGGAAGTATATTTCATCCCAAGGGAGAGAGGAAATAAGAGTGAATATTTGCTGAACAAGAATTCAATTTCCTGTTCATTAGGTGTAATATTAGCCAGCTTAAAACTTCTCAGTGATTATATACCTTCCAAATATTTTCAGGTTTGACAGATCACTGAAATAATTCTCAGGCTTGACAGGTCATAACCTCTTACTGTGACTTCTTTAAAGGCAACATTCCTTACACTGTCTCCAGAAGTCGTATCTAGGACATGGATAAAAATCAGGAAGTAAATAAGAAAGACCACTGAGCATCACCAAAATAGATAAACTGAGATGTGTGGAACAACTTATATAAAAGAACTCTTTCCATGTACAACTATACACTATTCTTACTTTACACAACAATTCTAACAATGTTGATTATATCATACCTAGGTGCACAAAAAAATAACAGAGAGACAGAGAGAAATAACAAAAACAATAAAGCTAATAAATATGATCAACAAGGAAAACGTAAAGTAAACTGAATTTTTTTTAAAAAAAGCACAAAAGAATGCAATTATTTGATGTAGGGGTAAAGAGTCATTCCCACATAGCTCAATAAGTCATACAGTTCTCATAATTGCACCAAAATTTAAGAGTATTTGAGCTAGACAGTAAGACCCCAAAGGCAGGGATATTGCACATCTTGTTCACCTTTGTTTTCCCATTTTCTAGCACAGTGCTTTGCATAGTATGCATTCACTAAATATTTGTGAAATTAATGTCACAATTTTAATCTGGTTTATTACATTCTATTTAAGATGGCAGAGAATAATTCTGTGTGCAAGTATCTGAACAAACATGAGCTAGACTGGGAATGAAGGAGTTGGGTAAATATTTATAAAAAGGCTACAGAGGTGTCTTATGAAAGCCAAAGGCAAAAGAGCAGGTGGGAAACCAGAGTAAACCCTCTGCCCATGTCTCACCTCTGCTTCACTATGTACATATACTTCACTCTCTCCAAAGATTAGCTTTCTCCCAGGAAACAAGGAAGGTGCCAACTGCAAATCCCACATCTCCAGAAGTTTTATATTTCAGGACTAGACTGATGCAGAGATGGACAGCATGTCTCCTTCTAACCTCCAAAATCGGCATTCTAAGCAAATTGTACAGAAAAAGGAAAAAAACCCTCGTCCATTGCTTACCCTTACAACACTTCCAGTTTCCTCCTCTTCCCACCCTGTCAGCACCCAGTATCATTGCCAGGAGGAAAGAGTCTGCCATCACTCCCTTCCTTTCTCTTTGATTCTATCTGACTTCTGTCTTGTGTATGTTGGGATTCTTGCAACACTCTTGCCAGAAGTATTGATAGGACCTCCATTGAGGATGCATTTGAACACTGCACAAAGAACCCCAATAAAGGAAAATTGAGGAGGCCAAAATTCAGCCCAGCCTCTGAAAGAAGCTGCATTCACCCTGAAGAAGGGGTGTGTTTTGTAATTCAGGTCTGCCCAAAGAAGCAGTTTTCTTGCAATTTACACAAAAGCCTTCTTTATACACTAGCAGTGGCCCAGAGCACTGCCAGATCCAAGTTTGCTAGACATTTTTAGGTCAGCGCTATCGCTTGGGTCTTCCCCTCATGTCCAACATCAATTGATCTGACAAATAATGAAATAACATGAAGCCCACATATCAACCAGTGTGAATCTGACCAGTTTCCTCTAAGACAATGAAGGAGCGCAGGTAGTGTGTGCTATAAAAGGAAATGCAGGACAGCAGAAGACTGTAACAAAAGACTGAAAGTGTATGTCTTCACACCCTAGGTCCAGAATGGCACTCTCAGTTTTGATTGATACCACCATTAACACAAAATACTTACTACACCAGTTGAATCAAATCTCTTGGTCTATGAACTAAAAGTTTAGTTTTCCTTGGGTTTATTTGCTCCATTCAAGCTCCCTAGGTGCAGGCTGATCTGAGACAAAAGTCTCTTATTGCACCTCATTGGCTAAGACCTCATCAACCTTAAAAGAAAAACTGCTGAAAGTTTTTAAAGAGGGATTAATTCAAATTTGGGAAGAGAGAGATCATTTGCAATCTCAATGGGTTTAGATGGTTGGGTCTTTTTGAAATAAACATATAACATCATGAGGATGAGGATGAAGAGAATAAATCTTTTTTTCTAAAAATGCCTTTTCAGCACAAACTGAGCTACCACTTCATGAACAATTGGGCACCCAAATTATTGGTAATATTTCAAAAGAGTAAATGAAGCAAAAGAGATCATGAAAAGCAGGAAATATATGGATGCAATTTTGAGCCTAAATGAACATGCAGCGCCATATACAAAATAATCAGTGAGATGTGAAAACTGATGTGGATCCCTTTGATTTGAATCAACAGGGTGTGAAGGACTCTTATTATTCAAAGAAAACCTTGGTGCCAGCTCTCCCTCATCCAGACCCAGACATCCAGGGTCCTAGCTTTGGAGGTACAAAGCCCAGGATTGAGCTGCATCCCATCAGAAGTTTGGAAACTAGTTGCGGGGAGGGGGTGCAATATCTTCTGGAAAAGTTTCCTCCTTAATTTTAAAAGTCTCTTGCAACATAGGACCTCTGACTCAGAGAAGGAAGGTGAAGTATATTTTCAGACCAAGCCCAGTGAAATTGATGTGCTATAATGCACAGGGCAGCTATACAGACATTATTTCCCGAAACCAACTGGAGGCAAGAAAGAGCAATGCTCTTCCTATCCCAAAGAAAGAACCAAGGATGATTTTGTCAGGGACCCAAGGTACCCCCAAAGACCTGAATATCTGAAACTTTCCCAGAAGTTTCCAAACTTTGTTCAGTCAAGTCCCAGGTAATAAGAGGCTGCAGATGAAGAAAAGGGCAGCCCCGTGTGAGATAATGAAAGCAATTTCAAGGAATTGCTTAAGGCTTACTTCAAGATCACCTTAAAATTAACAGGAGAAAATTTGACAAAACTGTACTGTGGCAGGATTATATGTTGGAATCTTAATCTGTGTGTAGGTTCTATATTCCCCCTTGTTTTCTCTACAATTCTCAAGGCCATTTTCCCCCCTCTTCTAGCCAAAATTAAAGGGGAAAAACTCTTCAAGATGGCACTACCTGAGAATGGGACTAAAAAAAGCCTATGCAAAAAGGCTTTCCACTGAAAGAGTAGATAGGAAAAGTGCAGGAAGGGAAGTCAGTGTGCAGAGGATAAATGTAAATTGGAAAAGAAGGAAGACTCCCAGAAATCCTCCAAAGGGGGAAGATAGAAAGGGCTTTCTGCTTGAAGTTTGAAGAGAGAAACAGAAGGGTCCTCCGGGTGGCAACTCACCAACTGAAGGACAATCATCCAAAATGGTTGAAGACTGAGAAGAGAAAACTTGCCCCTTGACCAATGTAGCAGCAAAACAGATACATTTTGGAAGTTTCCTCTGAGCTCAAATAGAGGTGGACACATTGCCCCTATTCCAGTTACGCCTATCACAGGAGGATGTACTGGAGGACCTTGGACTAAAGAAATCACCAAATGAGCCAGAACAAAAACACAGAGATAATTAACTGACTGAGGAATTAAAGTTAACCCAGTTCTTCTTACCTTATAGTTCAAAGATCCCATGGAGATAAAAGCATTTGCCCTGTAACTGTTTTTTTTTTTTTTTAATTTCCTATATCTATAATGAAGAAGTCCTGTGCTGATTTCTAAAATATTTAAATGATATTCATGTCATTCTACCTGGTGAAGAGACTTCCAACTGGACAATGTTTTTTTTTTTAATTGAGCCTCCTATTGACTGAGGGGCAGGGGCACATGTGGACACATTACAAATAGCATCAAACATGTGACAAACAATACTATGGGAGCAGTAAAATGCATCAAAACCATTTCACAATGTGAACTGAACAGTAGACAGTGTGTTCACCCAGGACTCCTTGATGCAAAGCATCTGCCCCTTGATCTTCTCACTATGTTCAGTGAGCTGGTGAAATTACAGCAGCTTTCTTACACCAGCTGTATCACAGGAGTGATTTGACCAGCTCTTAGTCAGAAGACATAACTATTGAAATTTTACCAACAGTTGCACACAAATGCCCTGAACCTCCTCCTGGGAAGCATTGACATAGCTCATAAAACTGGAAAGTCTGCAGATATATATGTACAGATATTTATGAGCTTAGGTTCTTGAAATATTAAGAAGTTGCCTGGACACCAAAACAGATGTGCTGTTCTAGATGTCTATCACTCATCTGGATTCTCCACAGGAGAGAAACTCATAAAGAAGACTCATTAACAGTGAGCTAGATAAAAGTGATATTTACTTTTTTCTATAATATGTGATTTAAATTTTTTTGTGTTAAGACAGATATGAACCTACCACAGAATAAAAAATTCACATGAATTACTGACACAAAATTTAATAAGAAATTTCTTCCAGCCGGGCACGGTGGCGCACACCTATAATCCCAGCACTTTGGGAGGCTGAGGCAGGAGGATCACGAGTTCAAAGCCAGCCTCAGCAATGGCGAGGCACTTAGTAACTCAGTGAGACCCTGCTTCTAATAAAATAGAAAAAAGGGCTGGGGATGTGGCCCAGTGGTCAAGTGCCCCTGAGTTCAATCCCCGGTACCAAAAAAAAAAAAAAAAAAAAAAAAAAAAAAAAGAAAAGAAATTTCTTCCATGAAGAGGACAAGTTTAGAATATGGCCCCCAGATTTCAAGAGATATCAATTCAATGTCCACACTATTAAGGACACTTAATGGGAAAAGTTAAAAAGTCCATTAACAGAAGAGTCTAGAAGGCATTAATAGCTCAGCTTTCATGACTGTTCATGCCAGAAAAGGTAGTACCAATATTAAGTCTTTGCAATAGACATAGTTACAGAGGTATAGTCACAAAACACTTGAGAAAAATGCAGAAGTGTGGACAATACACATGGCCTAGAAATAGATCTGAAATAACTGTCAGAAAAGAAATGCAGTCTGGAATCTGCACCCTCTAAATATGCTAAAAATAAAATATTCACTAGCAGACAGACTATTTAAACTGAACATGTTTTAAAAGATGGCAATGTTAGCTTCATTTCCAAATCCTTAATCACTTAATTGTTAGACTATCTTCACCTGTATTATCTGTGAATATGGTGTCTTGGCTAAGACAACCAACTAAAAATATCATGATGAATCTTTCTTTCCCTGCCCCTACTAGCCTCAGCCTCAACCTCCCCCTCCAGCTTCAGAATGAGCCCTGCTAACCCCTCTGCAATCGCATGTCTTCAGATATCTACCCTTTCCCGGCTAGCATTCACCTCACTGCATCAGTTTTATTTATGTTGTAATCAAACCTCTCTCTCAATTGAAACTTTAAAAAATAATGCAGGGAAATTATTTTGAAATGAAATGAAAACTTCACTAATTTGATTTGCAGGAAATGAAGAACAAAGTGTCACGATCCAAGTGCTTTTAAATAAGTCATAATTAATTACGTATGCATCTATGTTTGGATGCTCAATTTATGACTAATTATGCAGAAAATGTAATTGCATACTGAAGCATTCAATTGCACCTTCTCTTGTTCTTATTTATACCAAGCAGGGGTTGTGGGATTTTTGTTATTGTTGTTGTTGTTGTTGTTAATGGTATGTGCTATGTGCAACTATTGAAATTGTTGCACTGTTATCAAGACACAACTGACCACATGATCTCTCCTAAAATATAATTGTTCCTGTTGATAAAATTGCAGAAAGACCTAAAATTGTCTCCTAATTTATCCTATTTTTTAAAAAAACTTGTATGCAACCTTTTGTCCTCTACTGGAATACACTTGCAAGAAATTACATTAGGCACATCCTGCCAGTTTCCTTTTCCTATGGATTTGCAATATAGACTTTTTATTTTCTTGGAAGAGTCATAAAGCTCAAAGGAATCATGAATGACCATCACATTTATGTCATCCCAGACAGGCTTCTTTTTAATGACACTAAAGGGAATTTGTAACCTTTTCTCCATCTTAAGAAGCCTAATAAAGTGAATATCAAGGAAGCAAAGGAAATAAAACCAAATTTAAAACTTCCTCTGCATAAGTCATGGGAATAGTAGCATTTTTGAATATATCCTCACTGAAGGAAAAAAAAAAAAAAAGAGCAAGAAGAACAAGAAGGCTAAAATTACAAAAGCTCTTATAATACATATCAAGATAACAACTACTTTATTATGTTTTTCAGAAATGTCTAAGGCTGCTTTATTACATACAGTTAGTTACCTTTTTCTGTAGAAGCCGAACAAATCCCAGAGTCCCTTGTGGCCCAGTCTCAAAAGGACATCACCTATAACAGATATGATCCAGCCACCAAAAGTAAGTAATTCCAGACTTTTTGCATGAACAGCTGGTAGCCAATATTGGCGGAACTTACCTGCAAACAGTTCTCATCTTCCAGGTTCAAGAACAGCTATGCTTCCCCACTGCCTTGCAAGTCAGGCAGCCCATGAGGCAGGTGCATACAAGGGCCTACAAGCTGAAATCTCTTCCAGGCTATAGTTTGGAAGAGTTGTTGTGAGGTCTCCGTGCCTTCTCCTACCTTGCCATTCTTATGACAGTAGAGTCATAAGCTCAAGCAGCTAGGGCCACCACGTCACAACATGGAGGTTACCTGCACTGGAGAGTCACTGGGACCTTATACCAGACTTTGTACAAGAAATGAATTTTTGTTATAGGAAGCCACAGAAATTTGGGAGTTGTTTGCTACTTGCAAGCAGCAGAAGCTAGCCTATCCTCGATTAGCCTTAGAACGAATCCAGTTCTACCTCTCTGCAGCACTTCCTGAAACACCTATCCACTCTCCTCTCTACTCCCCTCTAAATTCCCCCCATGCCTTCCTGTTCCAGAGCCTCCTCCTCTCAAGCAACAATCAGAACTCCAGATTGTTTTTTTTCCCTTGTCCTCCCTGCTCTGTAATCCTGTCTGCCTCACAAAAACCCAAGAGCTAGGTTGACAAAAGTCAAACTCTCCTTAGACGGCTGAGGATGAGAATTAACCAGGCTTTCTGGGGTTTGGGGTGGGGGTGTTCTGTGATGAACATAACAGGGTGGGAGAAATGGAAACACTCACTTGCTGAAAATGTTTTCCCCATCACATTTGGTTTGGGTCCCAAAATAAGTAAATATGGGTATTAAAATTCACACCCTAATGACTTATTATTCCCTGCCTAGACTGTTGAAGTTACAAATGTACGTACATTTTATTTTTGAGCACTAGTGCTCTTATTCCTTGACCTCTGTTTTCCAGTCCATTGGTGGCACTCACCTTAGCCATCGTCCATGTGAATATGCCCTCTAGAGTTGTACAGTGTTCAACCTGTAGGACCACCATGGGCACCATGTCCCTGGCACTAGTAACATGGTATTAAAAGAATTGGAGAAGCATAATTCACCTAATACAGTTAACATAAAAGACTATGCAAATATTCAGTTAAGACTTCTAGTGAATTTTTCAATATTATTAAGAAAATCCACAAATATCAGTATCTACTGTGACAAACCCTGTATTAGTGGGTGAGGAGGTAACAAAATAGATGCAAGACCTGCTCTCTAACCTCAAGAAAATCCCTCTACATAGGGATATAGGAAAAGACATTCAGGAAAAGACAAACACCAGTGGAAGATTACATCTAACACAGGCAAAATAAATGGAATTCAAAATAACATGTTATGATGAAAGTGGGCCGGAGTGATGAAGGAAATCAGTGGAGAAGGTGAGTATTGAGCCCTCCTAGAGATGAGTGCAAATCTGAAAAGAAGGAAAGAAATGTGGAAACCATCTTTACATCTCACCAAGAGCTGCAGTGTTTGCTGACAGGACTATAAAAAAAAGACCATTTGTCATTGTGTGGGACTAAATCATTTCCAAGGCCACCCAGAACAAACTGGAAGAGATGTTGCTCTCATATTTCACAGGAATGCTTGGTAGTTACAACTTCACACCTCAGAAAGAGTACTCTTCTATCTCCATAATCAAAAGCATCTAATCAACACTCATATAAGTGAGGGTTTAAAAAGTGTGCCATGCAGACAGGACCCCTGCCCTCTAGGGGATGACAATCTATAATGGCAAGCCTGGCTTTCCAAGCACTGAGAAATAATTAACATAGCTAAGGATGAAGAAAGCATTTTCTGCAGGACTCGCTGCCATCAGACAGAACAATTTGTAGTCATCACTGATCTGAGCTGAATTCAAATTGGTGACCCAAAGGCTCCACTGTCTGGGTGTTATTTTCAATCTCCTTAGCCATCCAATCTCCAGAAGTTTCATTTTTCATTCTTACTGTGCAGTCATCATCAACTACCAAAGGGAAAGACTGCGATCCAGACACACTAAAAATAGTATTCTTGCCTTCTGAAAGCCAGACTCAGATTTATGACAGTTTTAAAATTTGGTTCTTCGTCTTAAAAGTTCAACATTCTATAAGAACAGTGCGAAGTAATACCTGCCTGGTCTTTAGAGCATGAAGCACCATAACTTGATGCAGCGAGAGATCAGGCCTCAGTGTAATCCATTTACATTAGGGAGCAAGCATTTTCCTTTGCTTGACAGGTTGACGTGGCTTCATGTGCTTTCCACTTAATCAGCAGAATCATTAAAGCACTGAGGGTTTTGATGGTCTCAATAAAAAACATCTATTTCTGTGGAACCCATCACTATAAATAATTTAGCAAATAGAGCCCCCCCCAAAAGACTATAAAAAGAGGAAGAATTATTCTTTCGTACTTAAATCATAGACCACTCTGAAGTTGAGCTGAAGGGAGTTCAGGTTTAAAACCAGGGCAGAATGATGTCCAACAATAAATCCTAAAGATAAAATGAAAAGCAGTTACAGAAAAGTATAGTCCAATTTCTGTATTAAATATATGTATGTGTGTTTGTGTTTATACTTCTATTAAAAAGTTCTGGGGGAATTACATAAATATAAATTGCTGACATTATGAATCAGAGTGGTGACTTGTGGTATTGAGAACTTTCACATTCTCTATCTTTATACAATAATCTTGTCTTAAGAAAATTAAAGTTATTATTTTGGGGCTGGGTTTGTGGCTCAGCGGTAGAGCACTCTCCTAGCACGTGCGCGGCCCGGGTTCGAACCTCAGCACCATGTAAAAAACGCATTGTGTACAACTAAAGCAAATAAATAAATATTTTTTAAAAAAAAAGAAAATTAAAGTTATTTCCATTCACGTGCTAGTGCATAGCACATGTGACTACATATTAGTACATGTCAAATGTATATAAACAACATAAATTTATACCAGGGAAAATCAAGCTGGATTTCAAACTCCTTCTGACTCTGAGGATATCAAGATGTGGCTATCAGGGAGGGAGTGCCATTACCCTGAGAACGTACACTGGGAAACTAACTTCACTCTAGAAGTTAGAGGCAACTGACTAAGATGGAGACCAAGAGGGAACTGGTTATAGGATGTGTCCCCAGATGGGTGACCAGCAGTCCACATGACAACATTCAAGGGAGAGCAGCAGTCTTGCGACAATAGTGTGTGCTGGTTCTTAGGTGCGTTGGTTTGGGAGTGAGCAGAGAGCTGTTCATCTGATTGAAGCAGAACCTCAGCCAGCCAGGGAGAGAGGGCAGGTGACAGACAGTTTGCAAGTCCAGCCCTGGAAAAAAGTTGATCTTGGGTAGGTCTCTGGTTTCAAAAGAGAATTATAACAACCAGGAGCCAGAGAAGAATGGTAGCCAGGTTTAGGGACAGGTTGGGGGAAGCAAAGAGGCCTCAGTTAAGTGGGCACACCTCATACCAAGGTCCATGAGGTCATGCTAGATTCTACATTGATGGAAAGAAGTTGCCTTGTTTAGACCCAGGCCTGGCTCTCCTGGGCTCAGAGACCAGGCTACAGACCAAGATGTCTTAGTATCAAAATTAAAGCAACACTAGACAGGCAAAATCAATACCAGCAGGTAAGACCTTTTTCACCAAAATTAAGGTGATTTTTCCCTCTAGTTCTCATCAGTTGAAGTGATAAATAGGATGATGTCTGGTTCCAAGAGTAGGTTTTCTGGAAACTTATAGAACATCCCATTGCTAAGGCCAGGAGGGCCTGTTTGGTAGCCATGAACCTCTGAGGTCCTGAGTTTATTTAAAAGAAGTCACAGAGAAGCCTGTTTCACAGAATCTTCAAAGATTTTACCTATGCCTGGTATTCATCTGGAAATCAAGGGAATTCACATGCACAAACAACCTCACAAATAATAACATTTAGAATAAGGATTCTAAATGACAGAAGGAACAGCCCTTCCTCATCTCGTGACTAGGATCTTTCCCTTTCACTTGCTCTTATTTGCCCAGGATGGCAGTCACTTCCCCACTTCTCCCTAAAAGCTCTCAGCATCTTGAAACATTAAACTAAATGAGCTAGCATTATAGTCTCCACCCTTTCCAGAATCAAGAGATCAAATTTGATTCAAATCTGAATGAGAGATCCAAAAATATATATATAAGTATATAAGTGAGGGGAAAAAAAACAGAATATTCTAAGACTACGAGTTCTCAGGGAATTACCACGAGGCAGTATTTCCTGGGCAGGGAGATGCTGGAGAGCAGAGGGATAGCTTGGGCAGGGCTCCAGGATCACTGCTCCCAAATGAAGGGGTTCAGAATAGCCCCAAAGTCCCACTGAAATGATCACCTTCACATCCTTGTTTTATCCAAAGTCTCTAGAAGTCAAAATATTAAATTTATTTCAGATGCTCTGATTTGCAAACAATGCTTCTTTGGCAGGTGCATATTTCATTGCCAAAAATAGAAGAATGGCATTTCCTCCTTTCAATTCACAAGGGGAAACATTCTGGTAAACTGCCAGAATTTTCTGTTTTAAGATTTTTCTCTCCTAACCATTGCTTAGATTTGTGGTACCTGCTATCAGTGGAGGTAGATCCATGACAGACTGTCTAGGGGAGTTAGAGCCACAGAGAAGACATGGTCCCTGTCAGAAGCATCACCCCAGGCAGGGAGATGCCGAGTGGGAGGAGGGATGTGTGGGAGTTTGTAGGAGGCTTAGGGTGGGAGAAGTGGGAGAAAAATATCCTGCCTTCTCCATCCCACTCTGCCTGCAGTCTCCTGCCTTGGCCTCCCATTGACCAAATTCAATAGGAATCAGCTGTTATAGGAACCTGTAGGTTCAGACTCCTGGATATCAAACCAGAGCAGAGAAGAGCAATAAGAGAATCCAAAGGCAAAGAGGCCAAGGACCACAACTACGGCATCCAAATTAGTGAGAATTAATAGATAAATTATGCTATGTTTACAAAATTACTACTTCTGGTTGTGGTCCTCTGTGCTTCCATAACATCTGGGTATTCTTGCACCTGGCTTAGTCTAAGCATGACTCTGAATTTATCACAGTGTTCTCAAACTGTGTTCCATAGATCCAGAGGTCCATGGAGCTCTCCTCAATAGATATTGTGCAGGTAGAGTGGATCAAGTACCCTGGAGTCCCAATCTCTCTACTTCAGCCTGAGTGGCATTGCTTTTTATCTCTTTTACATCACTGGATCTATGTAGTATTTTGCTTAACAAAGAAATCCTAACTTGACAGATAGAAATTCATTGGCACATCAAATAACTGCTAAGACTCCTCTCAATGATTGCATTACATGTTTTCCTGTACTTTTTCTTATGATAGTAAGTTATTACTTTCGTATGTTTTATACTCTGCCGCATTTATAGACTAAATCTAAACACAGGCCACCCCAGCATAGAATTTGTGCACGTATGTAGTGATGAGCCAACTGTTTGGAATTTCAAATGCTTTTTCCCAAAATAATAGCAAGACAGTTAGAAGCCCAGACCAGCCCACACAATCTCACTTAATCATAATGTACCTGAAATAGAATTCTATGCTCATAATAAATAAATAAGAACCTGGACATGAGTTATAATAACATTTGAAGGGAAGATGCATTTCAGTTTCCAAGTAAAGGCAAGAAACCCACAGCTCTCGGGGCAGTAGAATCTGAGGCTCCCCATCCTCACAGCCTCACTACCTTCCAGGCAAGAAAAGAGTGTCTTTACCAGGTCCAAGCTACTGTTGGTGGTCACTGTGGAAACAAAGTCAGCATTTCCAGCTCATGTTGAGAGTCAGGATTGGAACCAATAAGGATAACTGAGGGAAGGTTGAAAGTAAGAGTTCCTGGGTAGAACTCTGCAGACCATTTTCCCCCTTCCAGTTTGTTTACTTGTTTGACTTGTTGTTGTTGTTGTTGTTATTGTTTTGCACTGCTGGGGAATTCAGGACCTTGCTCACTCTAGGCAAGCGCTCTGTCACTAAGTTACCCCTCTAGCTCTTTAGGAGTTTCTGGCTCTCTGCTTCCTGGTGGCCACCACGTCCTGAGCTGCTTTCCTCCACCACAATCTTCTGCCATGATGTTCTGCCTCACCTTGGGTCCAGAGCAACGGCATGAGCCATCTTTGGACTGAGACCTCTGCAACTATGGCACCACAGTTTTCTTCCTAAAAAAAAAACAGTTTCTAGTTTGTTTTTTTCCCAGCTTTCTTGAAATGTGATTGACAAAAAAAATAGTATATTTTTAAGATATATAAGTTGACATTTTATTATAAGTATACTTGTGTCCTTGTGTAGTGATCTCCATAATCAAGCTAATAACATGTCCATCACCTAACATAGATGCCACTCTGTGTGTGTGTGTGTGTGTGTGTGTGTGTTTTGAGAACACTGAAGATTTACTTTCTTGGCAAATTTCTTTTTTTTGGCAGGGGGTGGGGGAAGCATTTACCAGGAATTGAACTCAGGAGCACTCAACCAGCCCTATTTTGTATTTTATTTAGAGACAGGGTCTCACTGAGTTGCCTAGTTCCTCGCTTTTGCTGAGGCTGGCTTTGAAGTCATGATCCTCCTGCTTCAGCTTCCTGAGCCGCTGAGATTACAGGCATGTGCCACTGGACCTGGCCTCTCTTGGCAAATTTCAAGTAGACAACACACTATTAGTAACTAGTTACAGTGATGTACATTATATCCCCTAAATGTATTCATCTTATAATTGAAAGTTTATACTACTTAACCAACATCTCCCTTTTCCCCTGACCCTTTCACTCTTAATAACCACCACCCTACTCTCTGCTACTCCATGTGTGACATTTTTAGATTCCACATATAAATGATACCATGAAATATTCAACTTTCTGTGACTGGCTTATTTTACTCAGCATAGTGTCCTCAAAGTTCATCTACATTGTCCCAAATAGTAGGACTTCCTTCCTTTTTAAGGCTGGATAATATTCCTCTGTGGGAAGAATGTATAATTTCTTTATCCATTCTTCTGTTAATGGACACATTGTTTCCATATCTTAAGTACAATAAAAAATGCTATAATAAACATGGAAATGCAGATATATCTTTGAAATATTCTTTTAATTTCCTTCAGATATACACCTTTAGTTGGATTGCTGGATCATATGCTAGCTTTATTTTTAATATTTTGAGGAACCGCCATTTAGTTTTCCATAATGGCTATAAAAATTTATATTTCTACCAACAAGAGTTCCCTTTACTCTACATTCTTACTGACACTATTTTCTCCTGTACTTTTTTATAAAAGTCATCCTAACAGGTATGAGGTGATATCTCATTGTGGTTTTAATTTGCATTTCCCTGATAATCAGTGATGTTGAGCACATATCTGTTGGCCATTTGTATGCCTTCTTTTTAAAAATGTCTGTTGAAGCCTTTTGCTGATTTTCTAATTGTGTTACTTGTGGAGGGTTTTTTGTTTGTTTTGCTATTGAGCTGCATGAGTTCCTTATTTTCTTGAATATTAATGCTTTTATTTATATGGTGTGATGGTTCACTTGGGGTTCCACCTTTGAATCCACCCTTGGATTAAGGGATGCCTAGGTAGCTGGTAAAGCAGCATTTCTAGGTATGCCTGTGAGAGTGTTTCTGGAGGAGATGTGCGCGCGAGTCAACGGACTGAGTTAAGAAGCTCAATGTGGGTGCCCTCTGATTGATTCAGGACCCAGAAAGAATAGAAAGACAGAAGAAATCTAAATTCATTTGTTCTCTCTTTCCTGGAGCTGGGACACCCTTCTCTTCCTTCCCTTGCACACCAGAACTCCAGATTGTCCAGCGCTTAGACTCCAGGACTTGCACCTATGTATCCTCAACCCCACCACAGGCCTTTGGCATTTGGCTAAGGGTTATCCATTCGCTCCCCTGGTTCTGAGGCTCTGCATTTGAACTGAGCCACACTACTGGACTCTTGATTCCCCAACTTGCAAATGGCCTATTGTAGGACATCTCAGCCCCCCATAGTCATATGAGCCAATTCCCCTACTGAATCCTCTTTCTTAAATCTATTATATGTACATGTCCTATTAGTTCTGTCTCTCTGGAGAAGTCTGAAAAATACATAAGATATGCACACATTTTTCTCCCATTGCATAGGTTGCCTTTTCATTTTGTTGCTTGTCTGTTTTGTTGTACCGAAGCTTTTTTGTTTAACGTGGTCTGGCTTGTTTATTTTTGCTTCTGTTCTCTGTGCTTTTGGTGTTATATCCAAAATATCATTGCCTGAGTCAATGTCAAGGGATTTGTTCCCTATGTTTTCTTTTAGGAGTTTTACAGTTTCAAATCTTACAATTAAAGTCTTTAAATCATTTTGAGTTGATTTTTGGGTATAAGGATCCCATTTTAATCTTTTGCATGTGACTGATTTTCTCAGCACCATTTATTAATAATTTATCCATCCATTCACTAAGAAACTATCCTCTCCCTTCGTCAAAGTTTAGTTGACTGTATGCGCATGGATTTGCTTCCTTCCGTTTTAATTCCACAATGGATTAGCACCTTATCTTTTTCCCTATCAGCCCTAGAACTTGGCCTACCCACTCTCCCTCTCTTCACTCCAAGCATTGTTCCTGACCATAGCTTCTCTCTTCTCCAGGCTTCGGAAAAAGAGAACCTACTCTCATAATTTACTCCTTTCAGAATTCAGTTCTTTGAATCCTAAAATTTCAGAATAATTTCTTTGTGAGAATGAGGAAGCAGAGACATAGGAGTCTTCTGGGTCCCTTCTCTGCTTTGAATAATGCTTTCATCTCAACTCTCTCTCTGCTCTCTCATCTTCACTTGAGGGCCCCACCTGTATTTCACTGACACTTGCTAAGCTCAGGTTCCCCTTGAGTCCAAATTAAGTTTAGATGAAGCCAACTTCTAACTCTTCTTGCTTGTTGGTGGCTCAAGTACTAATCATAAAAATATGTAGAATAAATCAAATTTTGAAAAGTTAAGAAAAAGAAATAATCAAATAATCATATTGTACACTTGGACTGCCTGTGAAGAAATGACCTCAGTCCACTTTGAATAACCACCTTTCAATTCTGAAGAAACTATTTTAAAACATTGACCAGAGTAACCAGGTTCACATAGCGCTTTTGATTTCCCTTCCCAAGCTATACTCTAGAGCATGTCCAGAGGCCAAAGTCCACACCTCAATAACTGTACAGTATTGCCAAGAAAAGCCTGGAACTTGGTGTTAGCCAGGAATCAACATAGTCAGCAGTGACCAGAAAGTTATCTTGGTGCAATAGGATGCTAGAATGAGGCTCTCCTTGACTCCGTTTCTACTGAAGTACAAATATGAACATGATAAATATCAGGGTATCAAGTGAGGTCAACTTTCCTGACTCCTAAATATAGAATAAAGGAGAACCTCATTAGAGCAGTAATGGTTGATTTTTATGTGTCAACTTGAATAGACACTAATACCCAGATATTTGATCTGAGGCACTGGAGAGGGGAGGGAGGGGAGAGGACAAGGGGATAGGAATAATGGCAGTCTGAGTTATCCATGTATGAAGACATACATGTATGAAGACACAGTTGTTGTAAAAATACTTTATATAAAACCAGCAACTTGAAAAATTGTGCTTTTTATGTGTAATATGAAATTAAATGTATTCTGCAAACATGTATAACAAATTAGAATAATAAAAATTTTTTAAAATAAAATAAAATTCAAATACAAATACAAAAAAAAAGTCAACAAGTTTGCATATAGGTAAGAAATGTGGGTGTCTTGTCTCGTGCTTACAAATATCCTGAATTTACATAAAAATTTCATGATAAAAATTTTGGGTAAAACTAATACTAAAACTTTATGAAATTTTTAAAATTTAAAAAATGAATTAAAAAATAAAGATATTGTGTTTATCTACAACTAAAAACAAAATTAAAAAGAAAAAGAAAAAAAAGTCATAGAAAATCACCCAAAAGAAAGAGGCTTCTTTCTGGGTAAAGAGAGGGAGGAAGAGAAATCCCAATAGAGCACCTCTGAGAAGTCCACAAAAGAAAGAGAAGAATGGGCAGTGATAACTTAGCAAGCCCAACCAGGGATACCAGTTCCAAACACCCCCTGGGCCTAGACAGTAGCCACCCAGCCAAGGAGAACCCACCTCACTCTACTCCTGTCTTCACTCCTTCCTGAGATTCCACTTCCTGGGGTAGGAAGCCTAGCTGGGAGCAGGGTGAGAGTGGGGAACTGAAGGCCATGCCCCTTGACCACTGAGAACTTCTGGGAAGAAACAGGCCTATCTGGGATAGAAGAGGAAATTAAAACATCAGGCAGGTCTCAAGTTTTGATAACACCAACCTGGACATTGCCACTGTAAAGCAAATCTCTGGTTCTGACTTAAAGTAACTCTAGGGCTATCTGCTACTTTAGAGTGAGTAGAAAAACCTTGGCTGGGTAGCGTCAACCAAGAGTAGGGGAAGATGACTCCCCACCGAACAAAGCGTAAGGGAGCAGTAGGAGTTGTTGTGATGACAACCCGCACATCCTGCTGCAGCAGCCTGCCAGCCACATTTGCTTGCCCAGCTGGTGTGACTTGTAACAACCGGCCTCAGATCTCATCCTGTATGAATGACAAGTGATTGAAATGATTGCTTTTGCTTTTGGATTTTCCCCAAAGAGAAAAATGTCACCCATGTGGTTTGGAGAGCAAGAACTTGGTCAAATGCTATGAACAGAACCAGGACCCGTAGCCAGGTTGGTGAGGGGCAAGGGGTGGTCTAGGCCTCACAACTTTTTATATTTCTTTCATTCTCTGCTAACTAAAACCAGCACAAAATTTCATTAAAGTCATGAATTACACACAATTATTTCAATGGCGGAGAAAGTTAGATTCATTCAGTTTCTAAAGGACACCAGATTTCTTTTATCCTTCTCAATATTTGATAACAGAAGCTGTGACAGTGGGAAGCAATGGGATTTGAGACTCCTCAGAAAAAGAGATAGAGGCGGCAGAAGATGGCACTGAGAAGCTCTGACAGAGGTAGAGGCACAGGTAGGTGGTTGGGTGGGGTAAAAGAAGCAAAGAGAAAGGCAGGGAGACGACAGCTGTCCCAGGGGCAGCACATCAGGAGGGGAAGGGAAGGAGAAGAGAATCTCAAGAAGAGGTGATGGTGGAGCAGAGTGTTCCTCAGGCTACCTGCCACCTGGCTTCAGCCGCCCTTCCTGAGTGAAGGTACTTATGTACTGGAGGGTCCAACACAGGCAATACCGTCCTGAAGCTGCTCACAGACTTTGGTCTTTACCACCCCGACTTTAATCATCTGTACTCAAGACAGGAATACAGCAATGCCCAGTAACCTAAATCACTTTCCTGAAACTGACAATAAGATAAGCTCCATTTCAGTAGCAAAAAGACAAATGTTTTACATAGTCAAGTTATCATAGCACATTAAAGGATAGCTTTAAATTTATACAGGTACATTTCTTGCTGAAGGTGTTATTTAATAAGGCCTAAAGTAAAATTGAAAGCGGAAGCATAGTGAGTTTTTTGAAGTATTTATGTTATTATGTTCCTGACTGAAGAGATAAATTTAGTAGTTGTTTCTCAGGTAACTAAACTTTGCTGTCTGACTTAGTTTTTTATGTATTTAATTTGACTTTAAATCTGCATTCTGTGCAAAGTTCCATAACTGCTTTAAAATATGGGCTTTATTAGAGATGTGAAAACTGAGAATGCAGCCATATTTTCTTCTTATTAACTCATCACACAATACTAAAGCAGGGAATGGAGACTTAGGACACTCAGATACCCAAAGTGGGAAGAGTCAAATCAAGCAACTGTCTCTTCTCATGACCCTGATAGTAATTGAGATTCTACAAAAAAGAACTTGACCTCTTCACTCTCAACATCCCTTGGTTTTAGAGATGAATAGCATACTGTTTCAGTTCAATAAAAAGTTTAACTTTGAACTGGGGTTGTGGCTCAGTGGTAAAGCGCTTGCCTAGAGGCACTGGGTTCAATCCTCAGCACCACATATAAATAAATGAATAAAATAAAGGTCCATCAACAACTAAAAAATATTTTTTAAAAGTTCAACTTTTGTGTAAGGATTTTTAGAGGTTTGTTTTGATTTCTTGCCTACGGGTTTGTTATGTTTTGTTTTGTTTGTGGAAACAGGGACTTGTTTTCAAAAATGGCATTTAAAGAGATATTTTTAGACCAGATTAGTAAATGAAAGCTACACATCTCCACTTTTAAGAAGAGACTGGATGTTTGAGGAAGCCATGGTCAATCCTCCAGATTCCAGAAAATCAGACTAAGCCATCATCAATGCCACTCATTGATGACTATTTCCTGAGTGAGATATACATGAATAATCTAGGTAAGCAAATACCTGCAGTGCAATGCAGAATGAAAAACAAAACAAAACATAGAACCAGAAAAATGAAAAATTGTGCTCTATATGTGTACTATGAATTGAAATACATTCTACTGTCATGTATAACAAATTAAAATAAATAAATTAAAACAAAACAAAAAAACCCACAGGCATAATGCAAAACACTTAAATCAAAGGAGCCTCTGATTTAAAGATGAAGTAAAACCAGGCACAGTGGCACATGTCTGTAATCCCACCAGCTCGGGATACTAAGGTAGAAGGATCACTCAGGTTCAAAGCCAGCCTCAGCAACTTAACGAAGCCCTAAGTAACTTAAGGAGACGCAGTCTTTAAATTTTTTTAAAAATTTAAAAAGCAGAAGCTGGGGATGTGGCTAAGTGGTTAAGTGCCCCTGGGTTCAATCCCCAGAACCAAAAGAAGTTGAAGATAAGATGAAGTAAAATACTCAGTCTCATCAATTACTTGAAACAATAAGAGAAGCAAATAAAATTGTGTTTGCGTGGCTCTTTATAGTAGCAGATACTAAACTGGATTAAACACATAAGAATTTTACGAGGGTAAATGTCTGTGTAAGAGACCTAACTAAACATCATGGGAACCTTCAAGCTTAAGACTGATTTCCATCCTTAGGTACAACAAGAACAACTCTGAAATTTTTCCTTATCCATCCAATGTTGAAAATAACACCTACTATGTAAGATTGAATGAGGAAAGGGAGGTACCTAGCACATAGAGGGTCTATAAACCCTAGTTTCTTCTTCCCATAAGACCACATGCTGGAACACATGACTAGCTCTTTGTACTTATCAAAGAGGAACTGCTGAAGTCACTTTAGTGTCATTTGGCCTGGAGCTCATGTGTCACTCCTCTGTGCAGTAGCTGGTTGCACACCCCTGTTGGAACCTGCCAACTGCAAAGTGCCAACTAGGCTAGGGGAAGCCAGTGGAGACCACATGTCCCAAAAGGCGCTTTTGTGAGGGGGGTGGAAATAAAAGTGCTGTGTGTCCATATACTCCTCATGAACAATCTGCAAAGAGAAATATCCAAATAGCTGAAGGCATATGAGAAAAATATAAAATTTCATTCTTTTTTATGGTTTGGATGTGAAGTGTCCCCCAAAACTCACATGTGAGACAATGCAATAAGGCTCAGAGGAGAAATGATTGGGTTATGAGAGTCTTAACCCAATCAGTGAATTAATCCCCTGATAGGGATTCACTGAGTGGTAATTGAAATTGTAGGGTGTGGCTGGAGGAGGTAGAATTGGGGCATAGCTTTGAGGTATATATTTGTATCTGTCAAGTCTCTCTCTGCTTCCTGATCATGAGGTGAGCTGTTTCCCTTCACCATGATGTTCTGCCTCACCTTGAGCCCCGAGGAATGGAGCCAGCCTTCTATGGACTGAGACCGCTGAAACCATGAACCCTTAAATAAACCTTCTCTCCTGTACAATTGTGCTGGTCAGGTCCTTTAGTCACAGCAGCAAAAAAGCTGACTAAAACAATTCTTAAAATGCACAAATTAAAAGATGCTTCTCTTTCTTTTTTCAAGGTAGCAAATATTTTTAAACTATCAAACACTGACAAAATGAAGTAAAATATTCCCATCAATTACTTGGGGAAATAAGGAGAAGCAAATAGAACTGTTTGCAAGGGGGTCTTGTCTTTAGAGCAGATGCTAAATCTGGATTAAACACACAAGTGCATTATGAGAGGAACCATGGGAGATAAAATGGAGAGGGAGCCCAGGAAGGCTAAGAGAGCTGTCTCAGCATAATGCAGACTGACCCCTAGCACAGGAAGGGCAGGGTGAGTGGGAGCACCCTAGACTACCTAGCAGCATAGGGCAGGCTCAGCAAGACAAAGGGGGAGCCCTCCAGCCACGACACATCTGTCTTCCAGAATCTGGGCTGCTTAGTATCCCTACCACATTAGGTCACTGGCTGGGAGCTGCCTGTGGGAAGGTGGCCTTTGTTAGACCCTTGGTCGATCACACTCTCTGCATTTGAAGGACTGTGAGGGATCTGTGGCTGCCCTGGTCACTTGGATAAATAAATTTGGCAAGGTATATGAAAATGTTTAAAAGTAATTTTACATTTTTTTCTTACCTAGAAAATCTACCTCTTGAACTATACCTCAAGGAAGTAACCTAAAATGGGAAAAATAACTTGAGTTCCAAAGCTGTTCATTCAAAGTATTTACAGTAGCAAAAACATTGGAAGCTCAGCATCACTTCCAGTTAACCTTGTCAGCTTTCACATCACCTCCCTCATTTCCTTCAACTACCTACCTCTGTAGGATTTCAAGTGCATGAGTTCTACTGTAGTGATCAAAGTAATACTTTTTTTCTTCCCCCTTGTACTGGGAATTGAATCCAGGGGCACTCTACCACTGAACTACATCCCCAACCCTTTTTATTTTATTTTGATACAGGCTCTCACTAAGTTGTCAAGGCTAGCCTTGAACTTGCAATCCTCCTTCCTCAGCCTCCAGAATTGTTGGGATTGCAGGGGTGTGCCACCACACCTGGAAAATGGAGATATTTTTAAAATATCCATTGGTTAGCCAGGCATGAAGGTGCATGCCTTACGTGGCTGCTTAAAGTAAGAGACTGCAACTCTAGGTGTGACGATCCTCCTTTATGATTTCTCTCTCAAGCTCGCGGTTGACATAGGCCTCTGCCAGGTTATAGAGACAACTGACAAACCAGACTCAGAGTGAATGATAGGGAAGCAGGAATGCTCTCTGCCTGTGCCACTGCCCACCCAACCCTTTTCTTCTCCCTTTGTCCATGTCTGTCCCACTTACCATGACAGTTTTCTTCTTTCAGCTTTCTGCTCAGTTGCCACTATCACTAGTGCTGTTCATTCCAGATCCAAATCAGCAGACACCTACCACTACTATCTTCACCATTCCATGGAACCCTTGTATCTAGGTGTCCTCCACTTTATCATTTTTAGAAATATTTTTTTTTCTAATCCAGAAAGTACTTGGGTGACATCATTAGATTTTTCCCTCCAATAAATATAAGCATCTTAAAAACTAAATCTTACTTACTGCTTAAATTAATGCTGCAATCTGTTACTTGTTTGATGCATAACATCTGCCCCTGAGAGATGACAAAATTGATTTGAATCAAAATGAGAATGAAATTTCACTCAACCACAGTATGTGTATTCTGTGGCCCCCAACAGAACAAAGTACAATTCTGGGTGCAGATACTTCTAAAGCAACTTGTAATTTGAATAACTAATTCATTAAACCAGGGCATATATTCCATTGCGTGTGACGGCAGATTGCTGGCCCTGTTCTTAGACCATGCATTCAACTAATATTTATTGAGCAAATATATATTATTGGCAAATACTGTGGGTTGATATTCAATATATCTTTTCTCTTCTTCCATACTAACAAAACCTTTATTTTATTTTGGGTGGCGGTATGCCTAAGCTCAAAATTTGATCAATATTGTTATGCATATTCATAACTATCTTGTTCCACTTTGCCAGAAACTAAATATCCCAATCTTCCTTTTCGACTAGAAATGGCTATGGGACCCAGTGCAATAGTTTGGATCTGGAATGCTTCCCAAAGACCCATGTATTAAATTCTTAGTCCCCAACATGGCACTATTAGGAGGTAGTAGAAACACTAAGAAATGGGGCTTTGGGGGGAGGCTCTAGGTCATTAAGGGGCATGCCCTCAAAGTAGATTGTGGAATCCTGGGCCGGCTTCTTGCTTACTTGCTCTCTTGCTCTCTCTCTCTCTCTCTCTCTCTCTCTCTCTCATCCAGCCGTGAGGTGAGTGGTTTTTGCTATACCATGTGCTCCCTTCATGATACGCTGCAACCCCCAACCAAAGGCCTAAACTCAATGGGTCGAACAGACCATTGCTGCTACAGCTGCAAGGATCACGGTCGCTGCAAACATCCCTGCTGCTCAAGAATCAAACAACCTCACCAGCAGTGTGGCCTCTGCTCTGCATGCATGGGGCCTCCTAGATCAATGTGTTATAACAAGTGGACATTTTGATCTTTCATTGTTTGGGACTTTACGGGACAATGCCTTGCAGGTATTTGTCTAGAGAACTCAGTGTGTTACTTGATAGAACTCAGGGCAGCTGATTTGTTTAAAGAATTTGATATGCTATGCAACTTGGCTCGTCAACAGAAGGCTTATCACCTTAAAGCCGCAGCATCTCCTCACAATTGGACGGCTGTTAGTCATCATACACAGTCGATCCTGAAGGGCTCGATTAGATGGCTGGTAGCCAATGATGGGTAAGATCCCCAGAGGGGAACAACCTAAGACAGGCACAGTTGCACGGAACAGTCTCATGTGGCCGACATATCAACCTAAGACAGGAGTCAAGGGCACAGCCTTGATTATCCCATGACGGGTAAGAATGTTGGTTGCACATGGACGTCCTAGAGCATCCCCTCTTTTAAAACAAAAGGGGGGAAATGTAGGAGCCCTAATTAAGGAGATAGCTAAGATTGCGATTAGCTGTGAGCCATAAAGATGTTCAAGCATTGCCACCTTCCATGGCCTCGCGAGACTTGGCCCAGGACATTGCGGATCAGGTTGGTGCGATTTTGTGGTGGTGGTTGTAGGAGTGTGGATGGTGTTGAAGTTGTTGTTGGAGCCGGAGAGAGAAGCTAGCAGAATAAAGAGCCTGTTCGTTTCCAGTCTGCCTCTGAACTTACTCCCGCGGCGTCGTTCCTCCAAGCGGCAATCGCTTCAGGCAGCGACAGACCATGAACCCAAACCTCCAAAACTGTGAACCAAAATAAACTTTTTCTCCCTATAGGTTGATTATCCTAGGTGTTTATTATAATAATAGAGGACTAACAGACCAAACTTTATGCTCAAAAAGATGTAAGAGAAGGTTTATCAAGGGGCTTCTAAGAAAGCTTGAATTTTCTAATAAAACAAACAGATGCAGTGGGATCATAAATTTAAAATGCCACATGTGAATGTTAGAATATGAAAGAAAAAGAGCCAAACAAGTAAAATTAGTATGCTTTTTCACATGTCTAACATGTCTTTTCTAACAACCATTATTGGTGCAGCAATATTAACCAAAAGCAGACAATAGGAATGACTCAAGAGTTAGGCGCGGAATTGGTGACCAGGACATTTTAACTGCAGATTCAAAGTAGCTCCAAAACCACAAAACTTCCAGACAAATTTTGGCAGGGAAACAAGTGAACACCAGTGTTTAAAGGGGGCAGGAATAAAGAGAGGCATCAGGAGACTCGATCATTGTCAAGATAAAGATGGGTTCAGGGAATATGAACTGAATCTGTGGAATATAATGAAGAAACCTACAGAAGATAAGGAAATTGTGTCAGGGAAAAGAGAGGAAGCTCTGGGTTTGATTCCCTGGAGCTGGAACAGAGCTGCACAATGCAAAAGTTCACAGAGGGAGGGTTCCTGTGGTTGACAAAAGGAACAGTTATGATGTTGAAGTCCTCCCTTGAATGTACACTGCAGACTGTGCTTTTGAACTTGAGGCTTGTTCCCCATTTAGCCCATTAGGATCCATTTCCATTAGTGTTTCTACCTGTTTCTTGCCTTCACTACAACATAGAATATTCTGGAAATTTGTTCCCCAGGCCTCTGGCCCCAAACAACATATAGTTTCATTTAAGGGTTTCTGAGGGACTTCATTGCTAAAATTTTCAGAGGATAATAAAATAACAAATGCTACTGATCTTTATTGTTAGTCAATAGAATGAGCCCATTCCACCTTTATGGTAGTATTATTGCATGTATTAACACATCTTTCTTAGATCTGGATTATGAACTCAGCCTCTAAATGCCAACCTGTCCATCTTTTTATTGCTGATCAGGTTTCTAAATTCCCCTTCCTGCCATCTTTTCTGTAAGCTTTAGCTCCTTCAGTTTGAGTTACAACATTAACAGTAAGGGGAGTATTAGCTTATAGATAGACCTGTTAGGTTTCAGAGGAAGCTTCAGACCTGTCCCTCTGATTTCAGTTTCTCCTAAATTCACTCAAAACCACTCTAAGGTCATTGAAGTTGAGAGAAGTACAGTGAGTCACCAGGGAGAACACAGAGGATATAGAGAATAAAAGTGAGGGGCTAGACACAGACCTTATTCCAGAAGTCAGTAGAGTGGATGCTGTTCAGGTCAAAAGAGCAGTGGCTAAGGAATGGTGGTGAAGGGACATGGTCTTAAGGCAGAGGGGCAGGAATAATGTCTCCACACCACTGGAGTATCAAAGCAAATGGCCTCGGATGGTGAGGGTTTGAGAAAAGTGATATCAGAAAGTGGAAACCAAGTATATCTATCACAGTTTTTAGTTGCTATACACATTAATCAACTCTGGATAATGTATATAGGAAATAAATTTATTAAAGATAATTGGAATAGTGTTAGATTAGGTAGAGGGAAGTGAAAGGAGAGGAGGGAGGGGATGTGGGGATGGGAAAGATAGTGAAATGAAACAGACATTATTGCTGTATGTATATATGTGACTACATGACCAACTTGATTCTGCAACATGTACACTTAGAAAAATGAGAAATAATACCCTATCTCTGTATGATATATCACAGTGCATAAATGCATTCTACTGTCATGTATAACTAATTAACACAAATTTTAAAAATTAAAAAAAAAGATAATGGTGTCTCATATAATCCAAAGCAGGGCTGAGAATCTGACTTGGAAGCCACACTGCCAGGAACAATGTTCTCAATCTCACTGCTCACGACAGGTCTTAACCCCTTTGGGCTGGGGTTGTGGCTCAGTGGTATAGAGCTTTCCTAGCATGTGTGAGGCTCTGGGTTCAATTCTCAGCACCACATACAAATAAATAAAAGTCCATCAACAATTTAAAAAATTTTTAAAAATGAAGGAAGACACCAGTGTCTCAGCTGCTGGACATTTTTCTTACCTTGCACTGTCAACACCAGACATCACGGCTGGAACCACCAAGGAAACCACCAGGGATGGTCATCAAGGAGACCACCCGCCCCTGAACCACTGTTGCTGCTTCTGGAAACTGAATTTGCTGCTGCCGGCATTGCTCCACCACATGGGTCCCTTGTGGCCTCTGCTCTTGAGCATCTCTGCTTTCCAAGGACAAGTTTGGTGCAGATGTACGTGGATGATGGAACCTGCAACATGTACCCACACCTGAGTTCAAGGGAGGCTGGGAAAGTGCCCTTCAGTCTTCTTAACTTCTATAGGGGATGCTGGCTAAAAAGAAATGCCATCCACACTATGTGTCAAAAAGAGTATGTAGAAGACTTGAAAACATCAGACAGCTGTTCTACATCAGTAAAGGAGCTGCACACAAGGGAGTGGGAGAGCCATACACTCAGCCCTAGGTTAGGTGGGGAGTTGAGCTGGGTAGGGGAAGGATGAGTTTTTTCCTGAGAATATTTACAAAAGATTTTTTAATTAAAGAAAATAAATTTTCATTATAAATAAGAGTTCTGAAAATACAGAAAAGTACAAAAACAAAAAATGACAGCTATTATTATCAGACTCACATTTGTGGTTTGTCTAACACTCCTAGAATGAAAACTCTTTAAAGATGGGGGTGTATCTTCAGCATCTGGAATGGGGCTTAGGCACCTACCAGAGACTCAGGAAATATTTATAATAAATCAAAGTAAATATTTGTCTTACATCAGATTCTCTAAAGTAGACCCCAAGGTAAGGGAAGTGTGCAAATGGTTTACTGTGGAAGTGGAAAAGGAGTGAGGGAGGCAGCAGGGTTCCAGCCTCAGCCTAATCCTGGGTGGAGCTCCAGTGTGCATTCCAACTCAGAGCTAATGTCACCCAGAGGCAAGCGAGCATTCACACTCCCTCCCCAGTCGTCATGGGGGATACAAACTCCTGTCTCTCTGCTCCATGGCTCAAGATAAATCTTCTAAAGAAAGAAACAAATACCAGCCATTAGCAGCAGCAGGAGGAAAACTGGTAAGAGGGATCCAAGGTGCCCACTCTAATACTGAATGAAAGAAGGAAGGGAGGGGGAGGGAGGGACATAGGAAGTGGGAGGGAGAGAAGAAGGAAGAGGTTGAAATATTTATGGCTGTGATAGTGGAAACTGTCACACTAATGAAAGGTGGTGAGAGAAATATCAGTTTGACAGCAGGTGCCAGTCTGTACCTTCGTGATCGTGATCGGTGGGACCACATTGGGCTAAGCTTCCCTCTGTGTCTTTGCTATAAAATGAGATTGGAGCTGACTAATGCTGGGCCACTCAATATTTCTGCTGGGGACAGAATAGGCTTGGACAACTAGCAGAGCCTGCTGTGAGCAGTTCTGCTCAAATCCTTAGACACTCACACTATCAATTAGAAATCCATTTGGATTAGTAGGTTTCAGCTGAGGGGACATGTCAGCTGCATAGGGAGGAATTTTTCTAACTACAACCCTTTCCTCAAATCCCGGCATGCCTCCGCAAGAAAGTACATCAGAGCTGGGGACAGTGGCGCAGGACAGTAATCCCTATCTTGAAATAAAATGGACTGGGGATGAAACTCAGTGGTTCAACCCCAAGTACGACAAAAAAAAAAAAACAGAGTTTTTAGTTAAACAAACCAATATAATTTTCAAAATGTTCCTGAAGCCCACTCTTACTCATAATTGTCAATAAGTTTTTTCTTTAGAATTCCAATTCCCCTTGATATACCCAGATTCTTGAGACTCTGACTCAAAAAATTTTGTGTGGCAACTGGGCATCTGTCATTTTAAAAGCCTCTCAGGTTGTTTCTGGGGTAGAGCCAGGGTCAAGACCTGGGCTGAGTCTTCCAATCCCTTCAACCGGGGGGTGCATTATTTCAATATCATACTCAGAATTTCTACCTTTTCACACTAATCAATGACACCATAGAAAAGAGAGAATTTCCTTTCAACTTTTAATTATAAAAATGTTTAATTATATAGAAAGTTTGAAGAATAGCTACCATAAACACACATATGCTTTTCTGCTAAATTCAGTGATTGCTAACATTTTGTATGTCACCATATTTGCTTTATTTATATACATTTGCATATGCAGGCATGCATATAGATAGATCAATACACACACACACACACACACACACACACACACACACATATATATATTGCTGAACCATTTTAAATAATTTGCAGACAGCATGATGCTTCTTCTTTCCAGAATACTTCAGCATGAATCTCCTAAAAATAATATTATATATATAATACCAGCTTCATATTATATCTGACTAGGTCCAGTCAAAAGGCAGAAACCACATAGTTATTTAAAGGGAGGGTGTCCTAAGGAAGAATTATTAAGATACAATAGGAGGGCAACTGTAAAGATGTAAAGAGAATGAGGACACTAGAGCTGAGGGAGACTCTCCAAGGAAGGACCAACTTGGAGAAGGGATTCCAACACAATGGGGTATGGAGCCCGTGTTTGAGGGAGAAGTCGTCTGGATTTCCCAGGCCAAGCCTATTCTGCAGTCACAAGGCAAGCAGGAAACATCCCTTATGGGACTCCAGGAGCCAAGGTTGGAGGACAGCAGTGCAGAGAAGGTCTGAAGTCCTTTTCAGGCACCAGGTCTGAAGCAAACATTGTCATCATTGGGAGTCACATCACAATGGTCACTAGGCATGAACTGGGCCTTCAAAGTCAGCAAAAGACTTCACCCTCTGGGAATGCAGCTGAGGCAGCATACCACCAGATGTCCCCAGACGCACATGCACTGCCCACCAACGGGACAGCTGAAGAAAAGAAAAACAACCCTCCAAAACTATTAAAAGTCCCTTTCCTCCTGCAATGTCCCTCCTGTGCCCTCTATTGACAAAGTTTAGCTTTGCACCTACTGTGGAAGAAAAATGGTTGCAGAGTCCAGCCTGTTATTGCAAAGCAATACTGCAGAATGACTTGAAGCCTAGGCAATAAGTTGTTAATCAATGCATGCACTATAAAATTAATAATAATTCCATGATAATGGATAATCCCAGACAATATTTGAACTTCTGTTATCTCAAAGATGTCTTGTGTGCTTTTGTGGTTTTTTAAACCCAAGAGCCAAAGTTTCTTTTGATTTACAGTTTCTTTTGATTTAAAGCAGTCCCTCCCAATGATTTTATTTTAATGATATTGATCTTAGGAGAAATTGTCAGTTGCTTTACACATTGAGTCACTTTCTAAATTTGCCTTATTGTCTCTTGATGGTGGTTTGTTTTCTGTTGCCCAGATTCTTTGTAAACTGGAAGATGCTTCTAAAGAATTGATTAGAATTGTGTTTAATAAGACTACTTCATGAGTGGCACTGTACTTCATATCACATCACATCGGGGACATATAGTGTTGCCTTCCCTATGCCAGCAAGGAACTTGATTTCATGGTTCAAGTAGTGATAGCCAGTTGTCTCTCATGTAAAAGTATAGGTTTCCCTTTGCAATGAACAAGAAATCTGTGAGGTGCTGTTTTGACACCTTGAAAATATACTATTCCCCAACAACCTTCACTTAATGATTTTAGAGTCTAGATTGTCAATAGAGGGTACAAAATGGATATTTTCTAATTCAGTCTTCGCTTCTCTATCTTATTTAAGCTGGCATTCTGTAAAAAGGAGCTTTCCTTCATCTGCTGGAAATGAACTACACTTTTCCTTAAAAAGAAGTAAAATGCATAAGTACCTACTCTCAAAGTAAAGGAAGGAGAGTTTGGATTGGAGGAGAAGGAGAGATATTTTGGAGAAGAGCTTAGGAATGGTAGGTATGCCCAAGGATGACAGGAGAGCCCAGGTTTCATGAGAGAGGGATACTAAGAGATTGGAGGGAAACCAAGATAAGCCATCTGTTTTGCAGTTTGCCTTCCAAGGGTCTGGAGTGGGAATTCCCCTGTTTGCCACTCAATTATCTTTCCCATCACTTTTGGCACGTTGACTGCAGAATGCTGGTGCTGGCTTCAGAGAAAGGACTATATTTAATTTACAGGCAATATAGAATGAGTGAGCGACTACCGAACAGAGAGGCTACTGGGCTGCTGTGTGTGAGAGTGTTGGGGAAATGTAACTCAGCAAACAAAATTAAACCTGGTTGTGTAGTTTTGCTCTTACACATAGTTATTTTCTCAATAGTGTTTTTAAATATTTTATTTATTTTTTATTTATAATATTAGTATGTATTACATTTCATAATGCACCTATATAGCATCTTTTTACATACAACTATTTGGTTTAATGATTTGATGGGGGAGAGTTCTTAAACTATCATCTCTTTTAGAACTTGAGATTCTCAATGAAAAACCAAATAATCTGACTCTAACTTTAAGGACTTAACATATTTTCTCAATGCCTGGATAGTTTCTAAATAATTACTTCATTCAAATGTATATCTCAAGAGCTTCACACAATACATTATCCAAACAAGAAAGCCACGTGACACCATGTTTTTACATGAACTGGACTGGGATTTATGACTGAATTTGGATACTAGCCACCAGGACTTAACCTCTCTCAGAATCAGTTTCTGTATCCCTAGATGAAAGTAGTAATTTTCATTATGTTATTGAAAGTGAGCATAAATTTTAGGAGAAGAAAAATCTCAGTTTGTAGCCTTAGCCTCCCTCAGCCTTCATATATAACCTTGATGAATAAACTAAAATTTAGATAGCTTCAGTTTCCTCTTTTTAAAAAAAGATTCCATTTGCAAAACTTTACTTTTTAAGGAAAAAAAAAATGCCTTCACTACAAATTTAAAATCTGGGGAAGTTCCTTTTTCCTCACCCAAAGAGTTCATAAATACGAGGTAGTTCATTCATTTTAAATGAGTGAATTTTTAAAATAGTAAGACTATATCCATAGGCCTCTCCTAACTTCTAAGAGGCAATGCAGTCCTTAGGCAGCCAGAGTACCAGTGAGTGAAATCACCTCCTTCTTCAGAATTTATAGCCTAATCCCTACACTTAGGAGAAGGGAAGGATAAAATTTATGTAGTCCAACAGGGGGAAAGCTATTCCCAAATGACACTTCTGGATGGACCTGAACATTTTCCAGTCGAGATGATGCTGAGTTTCTTTCTGCTGGCCTTTTGGATGTCTCCCAGATATATTGCTATTATGCCCTTTCAGTTTTTTCACATAGGTGAATAAAAAATATTGACACTGGAATGTGACCCCTAGTATCTAAACTTACTGGTTCATATGTGATTGAAATTGCAATGAGAATACCCCCATGGACATTCATATGTCTTGATGCCACAAGAAGAGAGATTATAAAGGAACTCGGAGAAATCCAGCAGTACTCCAGGTGCAGGAAGGCAGTTCCTGGACACAGTTCATAAGGCTGGGGTCACAGGTAATCCACATAAAGCACTCAAATTCTGACTTGGAGATACCATTTGCAAAACTTTACTTTTCAAGGAAAAAAAAATGTTCAGGAGAGACCACATGCACATCATCAAAACCACAAACCAGCAAAAAGGCATGAGGCGCCTCCTAACACATCAGAGATCTTCACTGCTTTAGATGAGCACAAAATATTTAGTGTATTTTGCTGAGTGATGAATTACCCCAATTCTAGTAGCTTAAGACAAGGGTAATCATTTCTTAGTCTCTGTGTGTCAGTTAAACTGGGTAATTTCCAACTCAGAGTCTCTAATGAGGTTGAAATCAAGATATCAACCAGGGCTATCATCATCAAAAGCTTTTGGCTGGGACTAGAAGATCCACTTCTCTCCACAAAATCCAAAAGCAAATAAAGCAAAGCATCGATGACTTCTCTGACCTTCATAGAGGTCACACCTTGTTACTTCTGCCACAGTCCTCATTAGAAACAAATTACTAGATTTAATTCACATTCAATGGGAAATGAATTAGAGTGTCAATTTAATTGTGGCAAAAAGTGTATAATATAAAATTTCCATTTGTTTCTTTTGGTACTGGGGATTGAACCCAAGGGTGCCTTACCACTGAGCCATATCTCCAGACTGTTTTTTAAATGTTTTCTTTTGAGGCAGGGTCTTGCTAAGTTGCTTAGGGCCTCGCTAAGTTGCTGAGTCTGTCCTCAAATTTTCCATCCTCCTCCCTCAGCCTCCTGAGTCCCTGGGATTACAGGTGTGCACCACCACACCCAGCAAAATTTCCCATCTTAACCATTTTTTTTTTAATTTTTTTATTATTTATTTACTTATTCATCATGCACAAGTATAGTATCTTTTTACATACAACTGCTTGTATACAAAGTATATAAGTACCATTCAGATCTTCAATCATGCATTTAGGATAATGATATCCATCTCATTCAACCACCAATTTTTTTCCAACCCCCCCCCCCCTTACTCCCTCCCTCCCCTCCCTTTCCGTTGACCATTCTAGTGTTCCTCTGATCCTATGTACCCCCTTCCAACAACTCTGTGAACCAGCCTCCTTATATCAGAGAAAACATTCGGTACTTGGATTTTTGAGATTGACTAATTTCACTTAGCATTATATTCTCCAACTTCATCCATTTACCTGCAAATGCCATTATTTTATTCTCTCTTATTGCTGAGTAAAATTCCATTTTGTATATATACCATATTTTCTTTATCCACTCATCTACTGAGGGGCATCTAGGTTGGTTCCATAACCTAGCTATTGTGAATTGTGCTGCTATAAACATTGAAGTGGCTGTGTCACTGTAATATGCTGTTTTTAAGTCTTTTGGGAATAGACCCAGGAGTGGGATGGCTGGGTCATAGGGTGGTTCCATTCCCATTTTCCCAAGAAATCTCCATACTGCTTTCCATAGCGGTTGCACCATTTTGCAGTCCCACCAGCAATGTATGAGTGTGCCTTTTTCCCCACATCCTCTCCAACATTTATTGTTGTTTGTGTTCTTGATAGCTGCCATTCTGACTGGAGTGAAATGAAATCTTAGAGTAGTTTTGATTTGCATTTCTCTAATTGCCAGTGATGTTGAGCATTTTTTCATGTATTTGTTGATTAATCGTGTATCTTCTTCTGAGAAGTGTCTTTTCAATTCCTTAGCCCATTTATTGATTGGGTTATTTGCTTTTTTGGTGTTAAGTTTTTTTAGTTCTATATACATTCTAGAAATTAGTGCTCTATCTGATGTGCATGTATTAAATATTTGTTCCCAATTAGTTGGCTCTCTATTCACCTCACTGATTGTTTCTTTTGCTGAGAAGAAGCTTTTCATTTTAAATCTATCCCATTCATTAATTCTTGGTAATAGTTCTTGTGCTACAGGATTCTTATTAAGGAACTTGGGGCCTAATCCGACATGTTGGAAATTGGAGCTTACTTTTTCTTCTATTAGGCGTATTGTCTCTGGTCTAATTCCTAGGTCCTTGATCCACTTTGAATTGAATTTTGTGCATGGTGAGAGACAAGGGTTTAATTTCATTTTGTTGCATATGGATTTCCAGTTTTCCCAGCACCATTTGTTGAAGAGGCTATCCTTTCTCCACTGTACATTTTTGGCACCTTTGTCTAATATAAGATAGCTGAAATTATATGTATTAGTCTCTGTGTCCTCAATTCTGTACCATTGGTCCACCAGTCTGTTTTGGTGCCAATACCATGCTGTTTTTGTTACTATTGCTCTATAGTATAATTTAAAGTCCAGTATGGTGATGCCACCTGCTTCACTTTTCTTGCTCAGGATTGCTTTGGCTATTCTGGGTCTCTTATTTCTCCAGATGAATTTCATGACTGCTTTTTCTATTTCTTTGAAGAATGACATTGGGATTTTGATTGGAATTGCATTAAATCTGTATAATGTTTTTGGTAGTATGGACATTTTGACAATATTGATTCTACCTATCCAAGAGCAAGGTAGGTCTTTCCATCTTCTGAGTTCTTCTATGATTTCTTTCTTTAGTGTTCTATAATTTTCCTTATAGAGCTCTTTCACCTCTTTCGTTAAGTTGATTCCCAGGTATTTTATTTTTTTTTGATGCTATTGTAAATGGCATAGTTTTCATCATTTCCCTTTCAGAGGCTTTGTCACTGATGTACAAAAATGCCTTTGACTTATGGGTATTGATTTTGTATCCTGCTACTTTGCCAAATTCATTTACTAGTTGTAAAAGTTTTCTGGTAGAGTTTTTTGGATCTTCTAGGTAGATTATCATGTCATCAGCAAATAGTGCTAATTTGAGCTCTTCTTTTCCTATCTGGATCCCTTTAATTTCTTTCGTCTGTCTAATTGCTCTTGCCAGAGTTTCCAGTACTATGTTAAATAGCAGTGGTGAGAGGGGGCATCCCTGTCTTGTTCCAGTTTTTAGAGGGAATGCTTTCAATTTTTCTCCATTTAAGATAATGTTAGCTCTGGGCCTTGCATAAATAGCTTTTATAATGTTGAGATATGTCCCTGATATTCCTAGTTTTTCCAGTGTTTTGAACATAAAGGGGTGCTGTATTTTGTCAAATGCTTTTTCTGCATCTATTGAGATAATCATATGATTTTTATCTTTAAGTCTATTGATGTGATGTATTATGTTTATTGATTTCCGAATGTTGAACCAGCCTTGCATCCCTGGAATAAACCCCACTTGATCATGGTGCACTATCTTTTTGATATGTTTTTGTATCCGATTTGCCAGAATTTTGTTGAGGATTTTTGCATCTATGTTCATTAAGGATATTGGCCTAAAGTTTTCTTTTTTGGATGTGTCTTTGCCTGGCTTTGGAATTAATGTAATATTGGCCTCATAAAAAGAGTCTGGAAGAGCTCCCTCTTTTTCTATTTCTTGAAATAGTTTGAAGAGCATTGGTATTAGTTCTTCTTTGAAAGTCTTGTAGAACTCTGCTGTAAACCCATCAGGTCCTGGACTTTTCCTTGTTGGTAGCTTTTTGATGACATCTTCTATTTCTTTGCTTGTAATCGATCTGTTTAAATTGTGTATAGCCTCCAGATCCAGTTTAGGCAAATCATATGACTCTAGAAATCTGTCAATGCATTCAGCATTTTCTGTTTTATTAGAGTACAAGTTTTCAAAGTAATTTCTAATTATCTTCTGTATATCTGAGGTGTTTGTTGTGATATTCCCTTTTTCATCACAAATGTTAGTGATTTGAGTTTTTTCTCTTCTTCTTTTCGTTAGCATTGCTAAGGGTCTGTCAATTTTGTTTATTTTTTCAAAGAACCAACTTTTAGTTTTGTCAAATCTTTGAATTGTTTCCTTAGTCTCAATTTCATTAATTTCTGCTCTGATTTTAATTATTTCCTGTCTTCTGCTGCTCTTGGTGTTGATCTGTTCTTCTTTTTCTAGTGCTTGGAGGTGTGATGTTAAGTCGTTTATTTGTTGGTTTTTCTTCCTTTTAAAGAATGAACTCAGTGCAATGAATTTTCCTCTTATTACTGCCTTCATAGTGTCCCAGAGATTTCTATATGATGTATCTGTGTTCTCATTTACCTCTAGGAATTTTTTAATCTCCTCTTTGATGTCTTCTTCAACCCCTTGTTCATTCAGTAGCATGTTGCTTAGCTTCCAGTTGTTGGAGTAGTTTTTCTTATTCCTTGTTTTGTCATTGATTTCCAATTTCATCCCTTTATGGTCTGATAGCATGCAGGGTAGTATTTCTATTTTTTTATATTTGCTGAGATTTGCCTTGTGACATAATATATGATCTATTTTGGAGAAGGAGCCATGTGCTGCTGAGAAAAAAGTGTATTCATTTACTGAGGGATGAAATATTCTATATATGTCCGTTAGATCTAAGTTATTAATTGTTTTAAGGAGGCCTAAGGTTTCTTTGTTTAGTTTTTGTTTGGATGATCTATCCATTGGTGAGAGAGGTGTGTTGAAATCCCCTAGAATAACTGTGTTGTGGTCAATTTTACTCTTGAACTTGAGAAGCGTTTGTTTGATGAATGTAGGTGCTCCATTATTTGCGGCATATAGATTTATGATTGTTATATCCTCTTGATGAATGGTTCCCTTAAGTAGTAAGAAATATCCATCTTTGTCCCTTTTGATTAACTTTGGCTTGAAGTCTACCTTATTTGAAATGAGAATGGAAACCCCTGCTTGCTTCCGCAGGCCATGTGAGTGATAAGACTTTTCCCAGCCTTTTACCTTCAGTCTATTGATGTCTTTTTCTATGAGGTGTGTTTCTTGGAGACAGCAGATTGTTGGGTCATTTCTTTTAATCCATTCAGATAATCTGTGTCTTTTGAATGGCGAGTTTAGGCCGTTAACATTCAGGGTTATTATTGAGATGTGATTTTTATTCCCATCCATTTTTATTTGTATGATGATCTTTAGCTTGATTTGGTTTCTCTTCTGGTTGGTATTTCCCTTAGTTTAATATCTCCCTTTGTTGATTTTCATTGTTATTTTTCTCTTCTTCTTCATGGAAAATTTTGCCCAGGATGTTCAGAAGTGCTGGCTTTCGAGATGTGAAATCTTTTAACTTTTGCTTGTTGTGGAAGGTTTTTATTTCATCTTCAAATCTAAAGCTCAATTTTGCTGGATATAAGATTCTTGGTTGACATCCCTTTTCCTTCAGAGCTTGAAATATGCTATTCCAGGATCTTCTTGCTTTTAAGGTCTGGGTAGAAAAATCTGAACAAAGTCTGATTGGTTACCCCCTATATGTAATCTGCTTCCTTTCTCTTGTGGCTTTTAATATTCTCTCCTTGCTCAGTATATTAGGCATTTTCATTATAATGTGTCTTGGTGTGGATCTGTTGTGATTTTGTATGTTTGGTGTTCGGTAGGCCTCTTGAACTTGGTTTTCCCCTTCATTCCTCAAGTTTGGAAAATTTTCTGTAATTATTTCATTAAATAAATTACTCATTCCTTTGGCTTGAAACTCTGCCCCCTCCTCTACCCCAATCACTCTTATGTTTGGTCTTTTTATGTTGTCCCATAATTCTTGAATGTTCTGTTCTTGGTTTCTTACCATTTTTGCTGTGTAATCTAGATTTTTCTCTAGGATATATATTTTGTCTTCATTGTCTGAGGTTCTTTCTTCCAAGTGATCTACTCTGTTGGTGATACTTTCGATTGAGCTTTTATTTTGATTTATTGCTTCTTTCATTTCTGGAATTTCTGTTTGGTTTCTCTTTAGAGCTTCTATCTCCCTATTGAAGTAATCTTTTACTTCCTGTATTTGTTTATGGAGTTCTTTGTCAAAATGATCTTTCACCTCCTGTATTTGCTCCCTCATCTCATTTTTTAGTTCATTCTTAAGTTCCGCTAACATTTGGAATATGTAATTTCTGAATTCCATCTCTGGCATTGCACCAACTGTGCATGGTATGGAATCTACTGAGGAGGTATATTGATTTGTTTGTGTCACTTTCTTCCCTTGTTTCTTCATATTGCTTGTGCGTCTATTCTACCTGCACTGTGGGACCTTGTCTACTTTGATTTTACCTTAAAACCTTATGTTGCTCCTGTAGTACAATGCTATCAGATCCCCTTATATTTCCTTTACACTTTAAAATCAAACACTTTCTATTCAGAGAATCCCAGTTTGATCACAATGTACAGATTTAGTTAACCCAGATGTTGTTTCCAATTTACTCTGTATGCTTCTGATGGGGTTTTAAAGTTTCAAGTAATGGACAGAGAGGTAATATGTTTAGGAAGAAGGAAGTGAGTGTATTGATTTGTTCTTTCTTAGAAAGTATGAAAAGAGAGTTCTATGGAAGTGGTTTAGTATCAGCCGACGAGAGAGGAAAGAGAATGGAGTGAATGAATAGATGGAAAGACCGATTTACATATAAACCTAACTTATGCTGCGGTTGAGAGGAGAAATAAAGAAAGATGGAAAAGAAAAAAAAAAAAGAAGAGAAAAAAATAATAACCAAGGAGTAGTAATTAGTGTAAGAGAGAGGAGAGAGAGAATAAGTCTAGAAAATAGAGAATAAACCATATATAACACCACTTTGCTAT
Source organism: Tamias sibiricus (assembly GCA_025594165.1). Lineage (NCBI taxonomy): Eukaryota > Metazoa > Chordata > Mammalia > Rodentia > Sciuridae > Tamias > Tamias sibiricus. The sequence goes on along the minus strand of CM046662.1, from coordinate 120,130,977 downwards.
ATATTTCAATTGTACACGTTCTAGAAATCTCAATTTGTGCGTATAACTTGTTTTTGCCTCTGTTGAGAATGCAATGGCAGGGTGTAAATAGGGAAGATGAAGAAGAAGAAAAAATATAAAAGTGAGAAGGAAGAAAAGAAAGAAAAGAGGAGCAGAAGCACACAAATACACTGTCAATCAAAACAAAAACAAACAAAAAACTCCCAAGAAACAACAAAACAAACAAACAAGCAAATAAAAACAAAAATGTTGAACCCAAGAACAAGTCTCAAACAAAATGGACCCTTGGAAGCCCTTCTTTTTTCCCTTCCAGTTTAAGCCACCTGACCCAGATCATGTACAGTCAGCAACCCTGTTAGTGGCGTCAAGGCTGCACCTTTGGTCCGTTGCAGAGTGGCACAGTGGAATAGTGGAAGGGACTTATCCTCAGGCTGGGCCCTGCTTACAGCAGTAGGGAGATGCTACTATGGGCCTTGGAGGCCAGGCAAACTGGCGGAGGGTTCTCTCCTTCCAGCGGGCAGGTGCCTACCTCTTGCTCTGGTTGCAGCTGGGCAGGTCGCACTCCCCCAGGGAGTGGAGGAAGCACTTCACCAGGTCTGGCCCTGCGAGCAGCAGCCGGGAGATGCTACTCTGGGCCCCGAAGACCAGGCAAACTGGTGGCTGGGTCTCTCCTTCCAGCGGGCGGGAGTCTACCTCTTGCTCTGGTCGCAAATGGGCAGGTCGCACTCTTCCAGATAATGGAGGAAGCCCTTCCCCAGGTCTGGCCCTGCGTGCAGCAGCCGGGAGCTGCTACTCTGGGCCCAGGCGGCCAGGGACAGTGGCGGCTGGGTCTCTCCTTCCAGCGGGCGGGAGTCTACCTCTTGCTCTGGTCGCAAATGGGCAGGTCGCACTCTTCCCGATAATGGAGGAAGCCCTTCCCCAGGTCTGGCCCTGCGTGCAGCAGCCGGGAGCTGCTACTCTGGGCCCAGGCGGCCAGGGACAGTCCCATCTTAACCATTTTTAAGTACACAGCTCAATAGTGCTAAGCATATTCACGTTGTTGTGCAATAGATTGCCAAAACTTTTTCATTTTGTGGAACTGAATCTCTACTCATTTAAAAACTCCTTATCTCCATCTCCAGCCACTCAACTCCCTGGTAACCACCACTCTACTTTCTGTTGCTATGAATTTGATTATTTTAGATCCCTGTTATGTGGAATTGCACAGCGTTATCTTTTTGCAATTGGCCTATTTTATCTAACATAAAGTCTTCAAGGTTCCATGTTGTAGCATGTGTCAGGATTTCCTTTCTTTTTAAGAATGAATAATATTCCATTGTATGTATATGCCACATGATGTTTGCCATTCATCTGTTGATGGACATTTGAGCTGCTCCCACCTCTTACCTACTATGAATTGTGCTGCTCTGAGTATAGGTGTACATATTTCTTTGAGAAACTGTTTTTTTTTTTTTCTTTCTTTCTTTCTTTCTTTTTTTTTTTTTTTTTTTTTTTTTTTCTTTTTGATTCTTTTGGGTATAATACCCAGAAAAGTGGCATTGCTAGATCACATGGCAGTTCTACTTTTAATTTTTTGAGTAATCTCCACACTGTTTTCTATAATGGCTATACCATTTTACATCCCTGCCATTTCAATTTCTCCTTGCCAACATTTGTCATTATCTGTTTGTTCATTTGTTTGTTTTGATAGTGGCTACCACAATGGGTCTGAGATGTGTCATTGTAATTTTGGTTTGCAATCTTTAATGACTAAGGATCTTGAGCATCTTTTCGTGATTATTGTCCATCTGTGTCTTATCTTTGGAGAAATGTCTATCCAAGATTTTTGCCCATTTTTTAATCAGGTTATTGATGTTGTTGTTGAGCAATGGAGGAATATTTGTGAACCATAACTAACACCTATCTTGAAGGTGGTTGTGAGAACTAAAAAATTCATGTCCACAGATTACATTCCCTGATTCCCTGTCACATAGTAGTCACTCAAAAATATTACTTGTCCTCACAGGGGTGTTATGATATATGTTATAATATATTATATGTTAATAATTTACGTAAAACTGCTTTAAAAGTAAAGTGCTATGCAAATGTGACTTATTACTACGAATCTGTATACAAAATATTTTAACATTTTCCCCAGGCTTTCCACATTTAAATATATAAATTTTTTATCTTTGCACTTCATTCTGCTTTTTAGCTATAATCCTTTTCTTCCATTTTATTTCAGATTTTTATCAAGAAAATAGCAGCCAAATTAGTAGCTAATTTTATTAAAGTAAAGACAGAATAAGATCTATTTTACAATGAAATAAAATGTGAAGAAAAGCTGCAACGGACTGCACTATTGAAAAATCCTTGGAGAAACCGAACTGCTGTTCCTTCAGAGAATATGAGTGATGTTGAAAGATTAATAACGTTTGGATAACATTAATTACGGAGATGTTATAAACTCTAGTATTCCAGTTGCCATAACAACCCGCTATATGTTGGCTTTCTAATGACATTTTGAACAAGTGCCGAGGCGAACCGCATCACTTCAGAACTTAGATTGCTGTCACTCAGTGATTTTTAAATTGAATTGTTTTGTTCTTAAAGAGTCAGAATATGTCACTCTTCAAAAATATTCTCAAAATTATAGGGAGGAAATGATACACATTCCTATACAATTACAGAGTACTCAAGAAAAAGAAATATATTTTGTTTTTCACATAAAATTAACTGATTTTTTTATAGGAAATTAAAGAAAAAAAAAGAGAAGAAAAGGGGAAAGATTATGCTTCATACTTCTTAGAAGACTTTGTTCCCTCAGGGAATTACTTGACAATAAAATTCTTTCTCGGAGAGCTTACTTTTATTGGTTATTTTCTCTTCTCTCTACCCTCTTTTTTCTTTTCGCCTCCTTCTTCCTTCCTTCCAATGCATCCTTAGAGGCCATGATTCTGACCAACATCTTGAAGTAAGTAGGATGAGGTCATTTTCTTCGCACACCTTCTGATCTCTCTTCCCTCTACTGACCAGCCCACTCCTTTCTTTCAGGCATTGCCCAATGGATATCATGAAAGAAAGATTGCCACTGGCTTATATTACATTGGATTTTAATATTCCCAGGAGAATACGTTAAATGCATATTGTGCCTCTTGACAAGAGACAAAGCATGATTCTAACAGACATGCTTCTAAGTTCTTGCTCGACTCCAGCAGACTCTTCTCCTGCTGTCTGTGGGCCATCCCTCCCCACCTCCCCACCAATATGAATCCTTGATTGAACAGAGGGGAGCACAGAACCAACTCATTCATCGTAAGTGAGTGGAGTAATCAGACTCTCACTTTCGCTCCTGTTTTCTTTCTTGCTGTCTACAATCAAGCTAAGAAGAAAGCTGGCCATTTGCGATGGTGTTTAGAGCAGAATGGTGGTGTTCTGTAGCCCATGTAACAGAACTCCTAAGGAAAGGCCCCCCCATCCTCTTCTCCCTCACACACTCCACAGCCCCAGCAGCATCTCAGTCTGTACAGTGTATCCCAGGCAATGGAGATGCCATCCTCATATAAAGCACATTCCATGAGGTATAACCCCTGCTCCTAATTTAACGCCCTTTTAGTAAGGACAGGTCTGATCTTTAACCAGGTGTGCCACTGGCAGCTTTTTGACACTTTCCTCTCTCCCCTTTTCTCTGTATTCAGAACATTCTCCAATCCATCCAGGTGTATCCAAGGGCTTTGATCCTGTCCTTTCAAAGCTTCCACCACAGCCAATTCCTCAGAGGATTCCCAGGAACCAGCAAAGCAAGTTGATCAACCCAGCCTGGGAGTATAAGATATTCTACCTTAAACCGCAGCTATGTAACCCCCAAGATTCTCCATCCACACCTGAACTAAAATAGAAGCCATAGGAGTAAGATGGGCTAAGTAGTGGGGATAGGTTAAAACAAAGCTCAGCATGGCCACTGAAGACCTTGGAACTTCTAGACAGATGGAGGTCAGAGTTAAAGAAGTCTGTTCTGAGCTCTTGGCTGGCACATGCTCAATCAGAAGGACGTACACTGAGCTCAAAACACCTAAGAACAGTGGAGCTCTGGAGCAGGTCAAGAGCCAAGACCTTGTAGGAACAGAGCTCAGAACTGTGTGGGGAAGGTTGAAGGCTCCCTGCCTAGGTTCTGGGCTCTTACAGGCAATGGTTGAGAGGAGATGAGGCAAGAGGTGGGAGGCAGTGAATCAAGAAGCAAAGCTATGATCAAGTAGACCAGCCCCTACATAGACTGCCAGAGTTGGAAGGGTTTTAGAAATCATATATTTAATTACTTAACCCTTTTATATGAAGACTTGAACTGTATGTAGACACAGGGGTGGTAAGTGACAGAACAAGAACACTTGGAACTTCTCACTTCTAGATTTACCCACAAAGTCCACGCCTAAGTGAAGACTTGTTGATAGTATTTTTAATATTTTTAATCAGAAAACATTTAGATGAAAACAAAATGTTATGATCTTAATATTTTGACTTTAAGCACATGTTTAAAGTGGTCACCAGAAAAAAATTAAAGTCAAACTTAGAATATCTGAAATTATATGAATTTGGTAATGATAAAAAAAACTGATTTGAAGAATCCTATTATGTTGTTAGTTCTCAAAATTACTTTGTAAAAGTAACACAAAATGAAACTAACAAAGGCAAAAATTGCACACAGAAAAACTTGTTATTGACCTTAAAAACTACTAAACCTTCTTCTCAAATTACACCTTGCAGAACCTGACCCAGGAAAATTAGACTTGGTAAACAAATGACCATGAAAGAAAATCCAATGCTGACAGAGCTAAAGTTGGGAAAAGTTAATATGGACAAAACATGTGTGCAGGAGCCCTGTTTGGGGAGATGGCTTAAATTGCGGTTGACTACAGGCTTTGGACATGTTTGGGCATTGGCGCCTTCCGTAGTCTCACGGGACTTGCCCGGGATCTTGCGAGACTTGGCCGGAGATCTTGAGGGACTTGAGCGAGATTGCGGAGGAGGTCTGCGCCATTTTGGAGGTTAGAGGAGCGTGGACAGCGTGTGGGGGTGTAGTTAGAGCCAGAGAGAAAAGTTATCAGAATAAAGGGCTGTTTGTTTCCAGTTCGTCTCAAAACTTCTTCCCGCGGCTTCTTTGCTCCAAGCGGCCATCGCTTCAGGCGACAACACATGTGGTCACTGAATAAGACCTGAATTACTTCAGCAAAATAAAAATACTAAAAATTATTTAAATGCACAGTAAGAAATGTGCTTAAAGAATTAACTCAAAAGAATCATTCACAGAAAATAATTTCTTGGTGATATTCTCAACAGTGTTGGAATAATTCTGATGAAGATGTTTCTTTAAAATGTCCACAGGGTGAGGACAACAAAGAAGGAAATATCCCATGTGAGATTTCTCAGGCAGCCCCCACTTCTGGGGCTTCCAGTTTTAACCCTTCACCATGTGAGAAGAGATCTAGAATCTCCTTCTAGGGACCTAAAAACTTGCCTACACCAAAATTAGATATACTTAATGAATGACCTCGCTGATTGCTAAAAACCAAAGTTTACCAGAAGACCTGAAAGCTCAGAGATCCCATTCCCACTTCAAGGGGAACTGGCATTTTAAAATCAACCTACACGCCACCTCACACCTATCAGGAAAACAAGCACTGCCAGGTACAGTGAGGCACACCTGTGATCCCAGTGGCTCAGAGGCTGAGGCAGGAGGATTATGAGTACAAAGCCAGCCTCAGCATTTTAGCGAGGTGCTAAGCAACTCAGTGAGACCCTGTCTCTAAATAAAATAGAAAGAAGGGCTGGGGATGTGGTTCAGTGGTTAAACAACCCTGGGTTTAATCCCCGTTACCAAAAAAAAAAAAAAAAAAAAAAAAAAAAAAAAAAAAAAAGCACTGACAAGGAAGTGGAGAAATTTGAACCGTTTTGCACTGTTGTTAGGAATGTAAAATGCTATAGGCATTATAGAAATAGTGCACAGGTTGCTCAAGAAACTTAAAACAGAACTACCATATGATCCAGAAACCCCAGGACCGGATATAGCAACACTATTCCCTATAGCCAAGAGGTGGCAGCCACCCTACTATACATCAACAGGTGAATGGATAAAATGGTGCGTACAAACCTTGAAATGTTATTCAGTTTTTTTTTTAATATTTATTTATTTGCTTTAGCTGTACACAATGGGTTTATTTGTACGTGGTACTGAGGATCGAGCCCGGGCCGCACACGTGCCAGGCGAGCGCTCTACCGCTGAGCCACAACCCCAGCCCTGTTATTCAGTTTTAATAAGAAGGAAATCCTGACACTTGCTACAGCATGAATGAAACCGATGGCATAGTACTAAATAGAAATAAGCCATTTACAAAAGGACAAATGCTGTGTGATTCCATTTATATGCAGTATCTAAAGTAAGTAAACTTATGAAAACAGGAAGAAGATTGGTGATCATCGGAGAGTGGCTGGAGGGAAGTGGGGAGTTTTTAAATGAGCATAGAATTTCAGTTTTGCAAGACGAAAAGATATGCAGTACAATACTAAACTATACAGTTAAAAGTGGGTAATATGGTAAATTTTGTGCAATGTGCTTTTTTATTACAATTAAATGGGTTTTTTTTTAATCAAACTGTAGTCATGGGCCATATATGAACAGGACATTTTATCCAAGGATGGACCATATTTACCTATAATTCCATAAGATTATAGTAGAACTAAAAAATTCCAATCACCTAGTGACGTGGGGGTAGCTGGTGTGATGTTGTAGTTCAAAGCATTATGTGCATGTTTGTGGTGATGCTGGTATAAACAAGCCTACATTGCTGCCAGTCAGATAGAAGTATAGCACATGCAACTACGTGCCATACGGAGCACTTGATGATAATAAATGGCTGTTACTGGTTTATATATTTACCATACTATTTTTTTATTTTTTATTCTTTTTAGACATACATGATAGTAGAGCGTATTTTGACATATTATACATACATGGAATATAACTTATTCTAATTAGGATCCCATTCTTGTGGTTGTACATGATGTTGAGTTTCACTGGTTGTGTATTCATATATGAACATAGAAAAGTTATATCCAATTCATTCTACTTCATTTCTCTTTGTCTAATCCAATGAACTTTTATTCTTCCCTTCCCCCTCTTCACTGTGTGTTGGCATCCACAGATCAGATAGAATATTCAGCCTTTGGTTTTTTGGGGGACTATCTTATTTCACCCAGCAGGATAGTTTCCAGTTCCATCAATTTACCAGAAAATGCCATAATTTCATTCTTCTTTTACCATACTATACTTTTAATTGTTATTCTACAGTGTATTTCTCCTGCTTATAAAAGAAGTTTGCTATAAAACATGGTTGTGTGGAGCCACAGCATCCTTGTGCATTTCATGTTTCCATGTCCCCTGATGGCATGGAGAGATTGGTCTCTACCATCTAGGTTCATGTAAGTATATTCTATGATGTTCACACAATGACAAAGTCACCCAGCACCACATTTCTCAGAGCATGTTCCTATTGCTAAATGGCTCATGACTGTACACGAATCTTTAACAGGGAGAACTTGGTCAAAGCGTAGAAGTCAAGGCAGGAACGTAACAGAGTACTTCTCCAACTTTTCCTGACATTCCCTTTGGGTACAGAAAAATGACTGTACCCATCTAGACTGGAGGCTATAGCTTACAGCAGAAATTTCTCTGATGCTTAGTGTTTTGCCTCTAACTACATGCAATTTTTGCTTAGCATTTCATACTAGATCAAGGGTTTTTTTTTTTTTCATCTTAATTACCATTGAAAAGAAAGTTCATATTTCTTTGAGTGTGATTCCATACTGGGGTCACAGGAAGTCCTGACTTTTATACAAGTGAGTGCAAAAAAATAAAAAGGCAACACAGAAAAAGACTTAAAACTAATGCATATATGATATCTGAAAAACCTTTGTAAGATTATACAATTTTTAAAACTTTCTCCCTACCCCCCAGATCATCTAGGACAATGACAACCCAAGAAGATTTATTGTATATATCCTGTCATTTTTCACTAATCCCTGGCTGCCCCTAAAAGTAAAGATACCCCCAGTTGATAAGACGTGCCAATATTTAAAGCTACGCCTCACGGTCAGAACCACCACCCTTCAAGAATCTTCATAAAAGAGAAAGTTCCCCTTACCCATTCCCCTCTGTCAATGCCAGGGACCTTGAAGGGAGAATTTCTGGTGCCATTAGCGTGGAAGGAGAACCTGAAAATTCAGGTTTTGCCACTGGTTCATGTTCAGGAACATGCACCTATGGGAGGGAGCCCTTTCCACATCCTGACCTCCTGTCATCTTCCGACCTGCACCCTCAAACTCTGCTTAGGCCTCACCTCAGGGTAAGCCATTGTTGAGCCCACCCTTGGAGCCACTCTTCCTCCATCTCTCCTCAGCACACTTCAGCTGGACTCTTCCTGCCGTGAGAATCAGGTGACCAGTCTCAGTTGACCTCAAGTGACCCGGATGGTTGTGAAAACACACAAGGCAATGAGGAAGCACAGTCACCTGCTAAGCAGCTACACAGGCCAGCCTGGAGGCGCCCTGGGACGCCACCAAGGAAGTAACAGTAGCTTACACTAGAAGAGGGACCTTTGGTCCCTTATTCCTGTGACAATCTCACAATACTTCTCTTTTCCTCTCTCTGCCTCTGTTTCTTATTATTTCAGTGACTTGTTTCTTTCTTTCAAGTTCTACTATGGCCCTGTAGAATTAAAGTTTCTAACACTGAGAGTTGCCCATGAAGTATCATGGGTTGCATCAGTGAGTCACCTCCCCTACTGGGCAGAATTAATACATTAGGTTTCCACAGAGCCCACTGGTAAATCTAAAGATAATTGCCTTTGGACATGTTACAGATTCCATGTTACAGATTCCAGTTCAATCATGGTCAATTATCAGGGTCACTTGACAGAAAGTGTGACAATATACATACTGAGAACAGCCTTTTCTACTTTGCTCTGAAGGCAAATTGTACATACTTTATTATTACACTATTATACTATATTGTGATATAGTATAATTATTTCTTCATAGTCCAGTCCCCTCCACAGTGATAGTCCTAATGCTACAACTAAAGATGCTGTAGTGACAGCATCTTCATCTTGGCACCTCCAGCACATAGCACAGCACCCGGTACGTGGCAGACTCTCAATAAAGACCTGTCAACATCAATTGAGATAAAGGCAGAATCAAAAAATCTGAATTACAATTTCAGTTTTGCTATATTTTTGCTTTCTGAACCAGGGCAAGTTACATAATCTTTCTGAATCTCTTTTTCCTCCTATGTAAAGAGGATAAATTATGAAGTTGTGATAAATATTAAATAAGATATAGACATACCTGGCACTATTGCTCTCTCTGTGTATACATACATATTTAAAATCCATCTTTGTTTATATTGCTGCCATGCACTGTAATTATGCCCATATATAATCTCTTTCCCAATTAGAAGGCAGGTTTAAAGAGCAGGATCTGTACCTCACTAACCTTTGTAACCCCATCCCACCCCACCCCAAATCTCTGCACACCCTACATATTTAATATGAATAAATAACAAATTTAATATAAGCTAATGGTTTTAGCAACTGTACATGTTTAAAATCTTCTTGTCTTAACATTTTTCAAGAATTAAGAACAAGTAGGAAATATGAAGCATCACACATGAACAAGGCCAAACCTTATAGTTATTTTCAATAAACCTTAAAATTATTTTCAATAACTCCAGGTGCCTAACAATCTTCTAAGAGCCAAAGGAAAGCAGGTTGACTATGTCACAGTGTTTCAGTGTGTGTCTCCACCTACTGTATGTACTGGAGAGCAGCGGACAGTTCCTTCTGAGAGTGAGTTTTCCAATTATCTGTCCCTGGACAGCCAAAACCCCATGTTGGGCACTGTTGCCTAGGACACTGTATGAAAGTGCGTGTCCTTGGGCACCACCAGAGGGCAGGCTAACTTTTACTTCAGGGGCAGTTCAATCAAGGGCAAGCCAGTCTTGAGGAAATAAGAAAGCGCAGGGCTTGCTGCTTGGGATTGTTTCTAAGTGGAAAAATACATGTGGGCATGTCCAGATTTGTATTTCGTGTTCCCTTAATTAGTTATGTGATCTTTCGGCTCACCTTTCCTTTTGTTTTTTATTTCCTCCTTCCAGTTCTTTCTCCTTTGAATTGTAACAAAATAAGCCTTTTATTTTTTTTTTTCCTGTCAGAGGCTTAACCCACAAAAATAAATCAAGGTGCAGTAACACAAATAAACAATGCATAATTTAGCTGGTGATGTCTGGACAGCTGAGGTTTCATTTGGGTTTATTTTAAAATAAATGATTTTTTTTTTATTTCAGGCTTCTTTTCCTTTTTTTTTTTTTTTTTTTTTTCCATATTTCAGGGGAAATAGGGTTTGCAGAAAGAAGAAAACAAAAAGAGACTGAGAGAGACTGAATGTGTGTGTGTGGTGTGGTGTGGGGCATTTGTAGGAATGAAGGGAAGGAGAGGAAGGAAAAGCAAGTGTCAAGGGGCTTGATGGTCACTGAAAGTAGGATTGTCCCAGGGCCACAATGAGTGGTCCTGGGCTTCAGTTCCAGCTGAACAGCTGCCCCTTTGTGTAACCTTGGAGCTACCATTCTACTTCTATCTCAGTGTTCTCATCTAGAACGAAAGAAATGTAGACTAGATGATCTTCTGATTCAAATAGGAACCTTTGCAAATGGGAGAAAACACAGGTGTTAACCTGTAAAATGAATGCTCGTGGAGAATCCGACCATTACAATGAAAACAAGCAAACAAACCAACAAATCTACTACAAAGCTGGAAGTTTCTTCCAGCAACCTGATTGTAGATGCCACCTTGGAATACCTTCCCCTTGCACAGCCAGGGCTCTCAGAGTCTAGGTTGCCCTCCATTCTACTCTCTGGAAAGTCCAGGGGAGGAAGACATAGAAGCCATCAAGAAAACAGACAGCAGGGGTGTTATAGTGAGCTAGTCTGGCTCAAGGATCTAAAGGAGGCATTTCCAACCCAAAATGATAAACTAATAAAATTCTAACATGAGCTTGCTCTAACCAAGTTAGAGCAATGGTTAAAAGAAATACACACCCCTGGGGATTGTACTGCTGTTCTGCCAGAGCTGGTGTAAACTCTGCTACCTAAGTCAGAGTTGGGTTTTACAAATTTTCAAATCTTTTTCTTTTACCTGCACAGCTGCAATTACTCTAGTCTTATAGCACCCTAATAGTCAGATGGGTTGTGGGTTTAAGGCTATTACTGCTCTCTAACATTGTAATAACCCATTAATTACTACTTACAAAGTTTCGATTTTTTTTTTGTCTTAATATTTCTGAGAGTTATCTCCAAATAATCACTGGAGAAGGAGTTTCTGTTAGTGCAAAAAGACCGGGAGGAGCACAAACTTCACAAATCAGTTCAGCGCTTTATTCAGGAACGAAGTTTCACACAGGATGAGGGGATGCAGGGACGAAATGATGCCGTGGTGGAACTCACTTTCCTGGTGGAAAATGAGCCCCTTAACAAAGAAAGGGCCTGGGCTTATATAGGTTATTCTGAGAGATGGTCTAGTGAGCATATCAATTTTCTCTGGGCACCCAGGAATTTGCGGTTTTTTGTCAATCCTTGAAGGAGTCAGGTCTAGTACTTAGGGATTTAGGGTTTGTTTTATGGGGTGTAATGGAAGGGAGTCTAGGGTCAGTGGTCAGTTTCTGGAATTTTTTGTGCTTGACCTGATGGAGGGCCTGGGGTCAGTTGTTGGCACCTGGGAAGGATTTGTTTACAGAAGGGTTAATATGCTTCAGCCTCTTCTCAGAGATTGCCTTTCCAGGTTTGATGGACACCTTCTCCTCAGGGTTTGTTTTATCACCAGTAAAGAACTATATTGGGAAAGGATCAATGCTCTCAATGTATGGCTTTCTTTCTCACTCCTCTTTCCCTGGGTCTCACTACTTTTGGGGTTTGTCATTTTCCATATCCAATAGTTTCCACCCCATTTGACTATTCTCTTAAAGCTATCTCTATTTAACCAGATCTATTATAGTTGTGCAAGAGTGCTACATTGCATATAACAAATTTACATACAAAGAATTCAAAGTACAATACTTAATGTACTTTAAACTTTGTTACATCTGCAATTTCAAATAGTAACCACTAGGGGTGCTGCTAATGACTTAAATGGTAATTCTCAGGCTGAGTTCCAAAATACAGATTTCTAGGCTTGAAGAATTAGAATCTTCTGAGTGGGGAAAACAACCTTTTAAATAAGTCTCTCGAGCAAATTTGAGATGGGTTAAGTTAGGCATCAACAACAAATCTTTTTAACCAATGTAGTTTCTCTGAACTTCCTCCACAAAAGAATTATTCCTCTAGGAAACTAAATAATCCCTGATTAAAGGCAGAGTATGAGAAAACATATAAAGTGTCTCCATGCCCAATCACTCCTCATTGTCATTCTTTAGCTAGACCACTGCAATAGCCTAACAAATCTTGCTTCTATTCCCCTGGAATCAATTCTCCACACAGCAGCTATAGTGATCTTTTAAAAAGATATATTCTGTCATCTCACTGCCCTACTCAGAGCCTTCTAATTACTACCCATCACCCTTAAACTAAAATCCATATTTCTTGCAGTGTCCCACAAGGCCCTATGAGAAGGCTTCAATCAGCTCTCCTACCATGCCTGGTCCTCTGCCTTTGCTGTTCTTCAAGCAAACCCCAGGGCCTTTGAGCAAGCTGTTGCTCAGCCCTTTCCCAGTCCTTTGTGATTGGCTCCTTCCTCATTTCTTTTAGGTATCTGCTCATCTGTCACCTCAGAGAGACTTTTCCTTATCACCTGTCGTCAATCCTGCCAACAGTGGCTGGGAAAGAAAGAGCTTGGCTTACTAGAAAAAGGCAAATTATTGTAGACCACTTTATAATCACAACCTAGAAGCACAGTATGTGCTTATTGAATGAATTAATGAATAAACTTAGCTAAATCTAGGTGCAAACTGGGAAAATATTAAAACATCAAATCCAGGTGCAAACAGGGACACTCTGTTATTTCACTTATTCAATAGATTTGCATATGCAGTTTCCATACGCTAAGTTTTCCATATACAGTCGTTACCAAACAGGGCTAGTGTGCCAATCAGTGAGTTTTACAAAAGAGAAAGAGTTTGTTAACAAGGTAGTCAAGTTTGAAGACAGGCGAAAAGTCTCAAATGCATTCCTCACTGAGGATAGGGTATATGGATATTTATGGGATAAAAAGTAGAGTGACTTAGGTATGGGAAAAGGTGATCAGAGGATGTAATCAGTGGTCCATGCATGTGTAATTAGTCTTCATAGTTCTTCATAAGATACATGTTCAGAAAATGGTGACATCAGCGTGATCTGAGGGTGGAGCTTTTGGCCCTCTGCTGTTAAAAGGTCACCCATGGGACAGGTGTCTCACAGGTCCAAGTGAAAAGTCTGTGGTTTCACTAAAAATGAATTTCACATCTCTGGAAAGTAACCAAGGCAACTGTTATCATCATCATGACCCATCCATCAGAGGTGTTATCTACAGCAAGCCCAGCAGGATAATCATAATGCATTGTTCATATGTGTGACTTCCAAATGCGTGATTTTGAAAGTCAACTAAAACCAAACAAAGTTAGAGGGTTTATTCAAATTTTCCCTCAGTTTCTCAGTCACGCACTGCCTCATGATGGTATAGTCAACAATGAACCACATATACATTGGGATTACAATGGTTGTCCCATCAGATTTCATCACTTAGACATTCTGTCACAGTTTGTGTAAGTACACTCTATGACATATGCACAATGATGAAATCACCTAAGGATGTGTCCCCACCATTAAAGGTACATGTGACCATAGAGTCAACATTCGCAAATCTACCTTTGTCTTGCCTCTTAGGAGTAATTTTCAATAGGGCTTTGGGGAGAGACACACTTTTGTAAAAAGGAACTCCAAAGTTTTCAGGGTTGTATAAGGTTGAAACAAGTATATTCGATATATTTCATCTTCATATTTTAATTAATTAATAATAAATTTAATATTAATAAAGACTTAAGAAATCAGATTGCAACAAAATCTTCTGGCCTTGTCTAATCCTGGAGCATTAACATTGTCCTCTTCCCTAGGGTTGATGATATTTGGCGTGCAGCTCTCCAGAACCATGCTCTGACCTTGTCTACCCTGTCAACCCAGGGTCTCAGGGCACTGACCTTCATAGATTGCATTATATGGGTTCCCTTGGTCTCTGTCTTACTTGGGGTTTGGCCAATGGGTGGCATCAGCAAGAGATACGGAGAATGAGAGAAAAGATAGTTATTTATTCCTCAACTCCCTTCCTGTGGGTTGGCAGTGGCTGCTTTCCTCCACCAAAGGACCCAGTTAAATCAGGCAGGCTTCAGTTGAACTAGCCCTTTCTAGGTTCTAGTAGCTGTCCCCTTCCTTGTACCTGTAGACCTGAGGATATTAATGGCTCCCTGCAATTGCTGGCTCTAGGATGTTTCCCTTAACCCTGCCCACATCTTTGTAAATAGCACCTTTCTTAATCTTTCTTCAATTATTCCTTTTAGTAAGCAATATGTCTACTACCCAGATTCAGATAAATACAGTCTCTGAAGGTATTGTTGTTGTTGTCTCTTTCTAATGATAAACAGAACCATAGTTCCTTAAGTGACTACCTTTTGGCTTTTTCCTTAATTGTCTCCACTTCTCATTCCTCTCATTTCCTGAGCTGTTAACGACATCAGTAATACTAACCTCAGCCTCTGCACAGCCAGCATACCCAGAAAGTCTTTAGTATCTACCCAAAGGGTCTGGCTTTTATTTTCTCTCAGAATACTTATATTTTAAGCATGGTGTGTTTTTAAAAAGAATCAGCAACTTCATATTCTTAAAAATGATTCTCCAACAACACCTGTCACCCTATTTATTCTCAACACCCCATGAGCGACAGTCCTGCTTTAGGCAAGACTGGTTGTGTGAGCATTTAACCAACAAATATCAGCAACTGGGAAACCCATAAATAGCAGCAGAGAGGACAAATAGGATGAGTCAGTAAGCCCTCTGAGTCAGACTGCGGGGACTGGCCTTCCTTGTTAATTATGGGGCACTAAACCCTTCATCTCTAAAGTCATCTCTGAGCCTCATATAGTCAATGTCATGCATCTAGTTGCCTTTGAAGATGTGCAATCTTCCTCCTTCCAGCTACCATTAGAAATTAACATGTCTGGGCTCAGAGCACTTTTGTGCATGTAATAGTTTACATCCTCAGCAATTTGTCCCTTTCTGGGATAGGCAAGTGTCATGCTGTTAGCTGGGTCTAATCCTGGTTTAAGTACCCTCAATCTGTGGGATTCAGCTCACTGAATTTATCTCCTCTATCATGAGTAGTGAGACTTGCCTAGTAGCTACAGAGTTGTCATGAAGATTAAAATTAGTTTGGCCAATGACATAACATTCTGGAAAAGGAAAACTACAGAGTCAGAAAAGGGGTAAGTGGTGCTCCCCTGGGATGAATAGACGGAGCACAGAGTATTTCTAGGGTAGTGAAACTATTCTACACGATATTATAATGGTAATACATGCCCTTTTACATCTGTCAAAGCCCATGTAACTTACAACATGGAGTAAACCCAATGCAGACTATGGATTTTATTTAATAATAATGTATCAAATTTGGTTCATCAGTTGTAACAAATATGCCACATTTATGGGAAACCGTAATAGGACAAACTGGGGAAGGGAGAGAATGGGCATATGGAAGCCTCTATTCTTTCTAGGCAGCTTTGCTGTAAATATAAAACTTCCCTAGAAAATAAATTCTTTTAAAAAACAGTTTGGACAAGATTTGTAAAAATATTTTTTAAAATCTAAAGAGCTTGCCAAACATGAGGCAGAACACCTAAGTGATTTGAACTCAATTTTGAAACTTCATACTGGAGTTTGCTAAGTGTGTTCTGCATCACTGAGAGGAACCCCAGGTTCATACATAATTGCCTGCCTTCCTGCTTTCAAAGCTGTCAAGACCTCCTACCTTCACTGCTGACTGGTTTCTACAAAATCCCAGCCATGCCACAGAGATGCTACCTTTGCACCACTATTGCCCTTTTAAAATTGTGCAGAAAATGTTAATACACAATATCCTTCAGCATTTTTCCTTGTAATTCTCTGCCACCCCACTCTTACCTTGCCCAATATTTAGCAGCTATGTTTGATTAAGGTCACATTGTTCAGAGGCAAAAGGGCTATGAGAAGATTTAGGTAAGATTAAGGACATTTAGGCTGAGAAGTCTTTCTTTGTCTATTTCAAACATTCTCTGTTTGAAATAGACAAAGCTTCTAAAAGTGTTTGCTGGGGGACTGGGCAATGAGCCGGTGGCTGTTGCTGCATCCTTATAAATATCTCCAATGCCACCATAACCCAGTAGGGTTTATAAATTATGGAGCCAGAAAGAAGACCAGTGGGGTCAAAAACTAGCCATAGTCACACAGTACTGACCAAACAGGGATTCAAACTGAAGGTAGAGGAATCCAGAAAGTGTTCTCAGTCCTTGCCATGTGAAATGAGGTGGCTAATTTCAGCCAATTTATTCTTGGAGAATGGTGGTCAGTTGAACTCCCTCCTGGATAATACGTGCACTTTTAACAAGAACCTTCAAAGCTTTAGACAAAGACTTTCAGTGTTCCCTGCACTGTGATTGTCAGAACTCTGTACTAGGGGCTATTAATAGACTTACAATGACAAAAAGAAAAAGTTCTGTGGTCAAGTAACCAAGATATGCTGCATGTGATGGAGCCCTCTGTGAATAGTTAGAATGCACATTCTTAAACCCTGCTGCCAAGAAAACTTACGCAGCTGCATTTAACTCCAACATTCCCCCAAAATTTACTTGAGCATATTGCATGGTTGCTTATTAAAATTTCTTTGAATACCAACATAGGAAACACTGACTTTAAACAAGGAAGTAACTAATGGTGGAAGTTACAGCCAACCTGACATGACTCTAGAAGGTCCCTTTTGAGGAAATGATCTCATGTCAGCAGCCTCCTCGCCTCTCCACAGGTGAGTGGGGCCCACTTTTCACGTATACGTGTATTCACCTATGTCCTATGTTCACGGTTCCCTACCACTCCAAGTTCCATCATCATTGATTAGGTATTAAAAGGACTCTCAGGGGCTGGGGTTGTGGCTCAGCAGTACAGCGCTCACTTAGCACAGGCGCAGCCCTGGGTTCGATCTTCAGCACCATGTAAAAATAAATAGAGGTATTGTGTCCAACTACAACTAAAAAATCAATATTTAAAAAAAAAAAAAAGGACTCTCAGTCAAGAAGCTCATAGTAGCTCTAGATTTTGAGGTAATAGTATCATAGACCAGAAAACAAAGAGAAACAGGTGTCTGAAAATAAAATCAGATGAGAGAACACTTCAATACAAGGAAATAAAGAATAAGCTATGCATTTGACATCTCTTGCCTCCCTCCCACTCACTCTCTGAATATGTAGACAGAAGCATCTCTGTATTTAGAGATCAACATCCTTAATGAATGGTACTTGAAATTTAAGCAACTTTGAATACTAATAGGATACATAGGTTTGCACATAAAAGGAAGGGAAGACAGAGCATGAGAAAGGTACCTCTACTACATATAACTAAATGAGTGTGGAAGCTAAGAGTCGAGGTCACTTTTCAAAACCACTTCCAATTTCAGGGCACAGAACGTCTTAGTCACACCCACAAGGTTTAGCTATAGAATGTAACTAAAGTAGGAAAGCAGCAATTAGGTTTGCCACAGAGGATGAGAGCACATCCTGTCTGGGGACATGCATGCCCCTACGCAGAGTGGGCTCTGCAGCTGTCCACTCAGTGCTAGCCCTGTGGGGTGGGGGTGTGCGGTGCAGTGCCAGAAGGGAGTCTGCTATGAGCAGAATGAGGCTGGGCTGCCACTCCCTAGGAGTCTAAATGAGGATGAAGAATTTCTGAACTAGCTAGAGGCCAAAACCCATCCAAGAATAGAAGTGGAAGGGACCGGGGCTTTTTAAGTTTCTTCTATAGCAATCCAGATTCGAACATGTTTCTAAGGAGACTTTGGTTTCCCTGGAGAACTCTAGTTTCAAAGTGAACTTTATTGCACAAAGAGGCATCCAATTAAACTGACTGTGTGACTGTTAAGTTTGAACATAGAGGAGACTATTAGGCTAGGTCCCATGCTTAAATTGCCACAGGAAAGAGACATCTCAGAAGCCAAACATGCCTCAAAAGAACACTAAGGTCACCAGATGAGGACAATGTCCAAATCAGAAGATCATTTTGCATAGTGGTCAGGAAGCTGGACTTCATGTGAGATAGAGTTAGCATCTGTCTTACCACTTACTAGCTGTTCATTCTGGGGCACGTTAATGAAGTTTGTTGAAACTTAGTTGGGTTAACCCAGAAATTAAGACTGAGAATCTTTTAGTTACATAGCCATTAACTGCAGTAATACATATCATAAACTTAGCACTGGGCCTGGCACATAGTAAGTATCCATATGTTGTAGTCATCATAGGGATCAAATTTCTCTCCAGGATTGGATTAGGAGAAAAGAGGGGAGCAGACAAGCTGATAGGAGAAGTGACAAGGAAAGAGTTAAACTCTTCCATGACTTGATAGAATGTCCGTGGAGGAATGGCCTGGAGTTGCAGCTTAGAGTCTCTGCCTAGCATATGCAAAGCCCTGGGCCCCATCGCCAACAAAACATACACACATGCACACACACACACACACACACACACACACACACACACACACACAGAGAGAGAGAGAGAAAGACAGCCTCAGAAGGGCTGAAGCAGGTAAATTATACTGATCACCTGCCCAAATGTGACTGGGTGTTTCTGTCTTCAACAGGACATTGAACTGATATGAACAGAAAGTGTTGAAAGAAATAAAAAATGAGTGGGGATGAATTTGGGATGGGTAGTTTGTTTTGCACGAATTGTTTGGTGTTTGGAAAAGAGTGACAAACTGTGGGTTTTGTCATGAAATGAGCACCTTATGATAATTCTTTAAATTCCACTATAGTTTTAAATAAGTTCCTTGCAGTCATCACTTTTTACAATGTGTTCCTGGAAAGAGGGTCAGAAAAAAAAAAAAAATGATGAAGCCAAACCTTTCCCTGTGATTGCTGTGCTGCTAGGATGACAGACACGGGGTCCCCCTCCAGGTCCGGCTGTCCCTGATGTCCTAGTTCCCTTCATTCCTGTGCGCTCTTGAGATTCTACACTGTAGTGCTTTCAGCCTGTAGGACAAAAAGGAAAAGCTCAAGGATATTTTTATACAACCAAGTTACAAGATCAATGGAATGGTTTTGAATGTGCTCACTTGCTAATGGGAATTTTTATGAGAGGGAAATAAAAAAGAAATTAGTTCAAATTTCCCTAGACAGATGTTTTAAAGAAATCTGAGCCTTCTAAAATGCTACAAAAAGCTTTTCTAAATTCTGAGAAAGAAGCAAAATTGTTGTTAGTTAAATGCTTAATGTTTATTATCACCAATATGTTAGTTATAGAGCAAATTTATGCCACAGTGGAGTCACGGTTTCATGTAGTACATTTTATCAATGAGTACATTTTATCAATCATTAAAGTCCCTGGTGTAATCAAAGTCACAATAGAGTTGGCCCATTTTATAGAAGCTAGAAAACAGTTTTGCTGTTTTTATTATTGGTTTAGAATCTTATATTGTCATGTCTTTCTTGAATGATATTGTTGGGTATTTGACCAAATACCTCTAAACAAGGAATACAATCTTCATTATTACATTATTCTCAGAAAAATAAATACTGTCACTGAGCACATTATGACTCAGCTTCCAAAGAACTTGGTGACCAGAAGTCTATTAGTCTCAGAAATGATATTTTCACACATTCAGGAAAGTCAAAGCTAACTGAATTACATCAGGTGTTTTTTGAAAGGATCCCACCAAACCTGATCATTGAGAACAAAAATAAGAATCAGAGTGTTTACTAATTTGTATATACAAAGTAGTGTCAGTTAATAGATCAGGATAGAATAGAGAGTTGCCTATATTGTTCAAAGGAAAAAAATGTGCTTAAACAATGCTATTTTTTTTAGTTGTCAATGGACCTTTATTTATATGCAGTGCTGAGAATCAAACCCAGTGCCTTACACATGCTAGGCAAGTGCTCTACCACTGAGCTACAAACCCAAACCCCAAAACGCTAATCTTGATAAAACAGGCCACCAACCAGCTAAGACATAGAAAAATTTAGAATCCCAGAACTTAGAAATGGGATAAGAGACACAATATCACACAGGAAACTTCATTTACTTTCAGCTGATTATCGAATGTCTATATTTGCTGTCTTTGCTAGTTTAACTGCATATCCTACTTCCAAATTCAAGATCATAGCATTTTTACATTCATTTTAGGGCAATCACATGCCAGAAAACATTTTCTAGTATATCCCAAAACATTTAGATCTAATAACTAAAAATCAATTATTGTTTTTAAACAATAGCTACCAACTTCCCTCACCAAGAAAGCAAAGATGCTGCAAAGACAGCTCATGATCTGAAAATAGCAGTAATTACAAGGAGTTTTGCAGTCCCCGAGGGAAAGAACAACTTCACTTTCGGAGAAGGAAGTTATCTGTATGACATAAACAACTATTTGCTGATTTTTAATTCTATCTTTTCTCAAACACAGATTTAGACAAGCCCAGGAAATAAGTCCAAGGAGACCTGAAATTAGAAAAGTTTTCAGACTTCTAGCAGGGATGCGAAATATTAATATTTGTTCTGCAATTGATTTCATCTACTTTGAGCCCAGGATTAGGAGTGTCTATGGCTCTTCATCAACCTAAAATGACAGTGGCCACTCAGACAGTGGTCGCTCAGACAGTGGCCTCAGCATGTGTTTGCGTCAAGCCTGACAGCAACTGTCACCTTTAGACTGAAACAAAAGCCAAAGGTAAGTCCTGGGAACCCTCCATACTCCAGGAGTGACAGCATTTGAGAGCCCCTTGGAGAAACCCAGCTGAATGTGGGAAAGCAGATGGGGTGAAGCCAGAGGTCAAGTGGGCAAGCACTGAGAGGGTTTTTTCTCATTTGTAAATTTTCCATTACTGTTGTAATACACGCTTCATTCAAAGGGAATGTGACAATCCAGTAGGGATGTCACCATCCACAAGTCTTAGTAGAGAGTTCCAGAGGTCAGGCTGTTTACATAGGGCAGCTACCAAGAATGATACTTTAAAGGTTGCATTTCCCAAATACTTTTTTCTCGTATCTTCATTTTTTTACATAATACAGTTGGCCTTTCATATCTGTGGGTTCCACATCCACAGACTCAACCACCTGTGGATTGAAAATATTTGAAAAAGAATTGTGTCTGAGTTCTCAAAAGAAGAAATACAATGGCCAATACATGAAAAAATGTTCAACATCATTAGCAATAAGGGAAACACAAATCAAAACTGCCCTGAGATTTCATCTCATAACAGTCAGAATGGCTGTCATTAAGAATACAAATAATAATAAATGCTGGAAAGGATGTGGAGAAAAAGGAACACTTTATATTATTGGTGAGACTATAAATTAGTACAACCACTATGGAAATCAGTATGCAGGTTCCTCAAAAGACTAGGCATGGAAACACCATATGACCCAGCTATACCATTCCTTGGTATTTACCCTGAGAAATTAAAGGCATACTACTACAGTGATACATGCATACCTGTGTTTATAGCAGCACAATTCACAATAGTCAAACTATGAACCAGCTTGGGTGTCCATCAATGGATGAATGGATAAGAAAATGTGGTACATATACAAAATGGAGTTTTATTCAGCAATAAAGAAAAACGAAATTATGGCATTTGAAGGAAAATGAATGGAACAAGAGACCATCATGTTAAGTGAAATAAGTCAAACACAGAAGGTTAAGGGTCCCATATTTTCTCTCATATGTGGAAGCTGGAGAGGAAAAAGAAAAACAAAGGTGGGGTGTATCTCCTAAAAACCAAAGGGAGATCTGTAGAGGAAAGGGACCAAGGGGTGGGAAGTGGAGAGGGAGGAAGTGCTGAGGAGTGACATTGGCTAAATTATATTGTTATATTGTGTGTATGTATGAATATGTAACAATAAATCCCATCGATGTGTACAACTATAATGCACCAATTAAAATGTGAATAAATAAGCTGGGCATAGTGGCGCACACCTGTAATCCCAGCACTTGGGAGGCTGAGGCAGGAGGATCGTGAGTTCAAAGCCAGCCTCAGCAATGGCGAAGCACTAAGCAATTCAGAGAAACCCTGTCTCTAAATAAATACAAAAAAGGGCTGGGGCCTGGCACGATGGCGCACGCCTGTAATCCTAGCACTTTGGGAGGCTGAGGCGGGAGGATCGCTAGTTCAAAGCCAGCCTCAGCAATGGCGAGGCACTTAGCAACTCAGTGAGACCCTGTCTCTAAATAAAATACAAAAAAGGGCTGGGGATGTGGCCCAGTGGTCAAGTGCCCCTGTGTTCAATCCCTGGTATCCCTGGTATTAAAAAAAAAGTAAATAAATAGAGAAATAAAGAAATTGAAGCAACATGCCTGATTTGAAATATTGAAAAAAATAAATAAAACATTTTTGTTTTAAGGAAAAAAAAATACATCTATACTGAACAAACACACTTATAGCTTTCTTGTCATCATTCCCTAAATAATACAGCACAACTATTTACATTGCATTAAGTCATATAAGTAATCTAGAGATGATTTAAAGTATGTAAGAGGGGCTGGGGTTGTGGCTTAGTGGTAGAGTGCTTGCCTAGCACATGTGAGGCACTGGGTTTGATTCTCAGCACCACATAAAAATAAATAAATAAATAAAATAAAGATATTGTGTCCATCTACAATTAAAAAATTAAAAGAATATATATTTTCTTAAAATTAGGGGCCGGGGTTGTAGCTCTGTGGTACAGCGCTTACATGAGGCACTGGGTTCGATCCCCAGCACCACATAAAAAAAACTAAATAAACAAAAATAAAGGTATTGTGTTAGCCAAGCACGGTGGTGCACGCCTGTAATCCCAGCACTTTGGGAGGCTGAGGCAGGAGGATCGTGAGTTCAAAGCCAGCCTCAGCAATGGCGAGGCACTTAGAAACTCAGTGAGACCCTGTCTCTAATAAAATACAAAAAAGGGCTGGGGATGTGACCCAGTGGTCGAGTGCCCCTGGGTTCAATCACCAGTACCACAAAAAAAAAAAAAGGTATTGTGTCAATCTACAACTAAAAATAAAAATTAAAAAAAAAAAAAAAGTAAAAACTGTGGCTAGGGTGGCAGCTCAGTGGTAGAGTGCTTGCCTATCACGTGTGAGCCCTGGATTCAATCCTCAGCATTACATAAAGATAAATAAATAAAATAAAAAGGTATTGTGTCCATTTACAACTAAAAAATAAAAATAACTTATGCAAGAGGATATACACAGGTTATATACAAATACGGTGGCATTTTACATGAGGGCCTTAAGCATCCACAGATTTCAGTATCCAAAGAGGGTGCTAGAATCCATGGATATTGAGGGATGACTATTTATTCTCCCTTGATAATCTCATCCATTGCCCCCACACCAATACTCTCATGCACAGCTGTAGTTACTAAGTATCTTTAGTCAGCTTCCAAATTGCCAGATCCCTCCACTCATCATCAATGCTGTACATCTAAGTCCCTGACGGACATGTCCCCTGCTGGTCCTACAGGCCCTTCACATTCAGCAATGACATCAGCATCTCCCCCTCCTTTCCAAAACCATTCTTCTCTATCCACAACTTCAGTGAATAACACCTCCATCCAGCAAAACCTAAGGCAAATACCTGAATATCCTCTTTGACTTTCTTTCCTTCACAGTCATCCATGAGCGGGGCCTACTGATGCCACCTCTTAACTTCTCTTAAATTAATCCACTCCCTCCATTTCCGCTGCCACTATCTTGGTGCAGGAGGCCACCACCATCTCAAATTGACATTATGTCACATTCTTCTAAAGTGAAATTCTTAGCATTTTTCAAACATGCTGCAGCTTTCAAAGGCTCAGATCTGATCTTTCTATTTTCTTGCTTAAAACATATTCCCTGAGCTGGGAATACAGCTCAGTTGATAGAGTGCTTGCCTTGTGTGCACAAGGCCCTGGGTTCAATCCCCAGTACCCCCCCCCAAAAAAAGAAAGAAATTCAAAAACATATACCCACTGCCTGCAGTCCAAAGCCAAGACCCATGGAAAGGCATAAAGGTTTTTCTTTATCTATTTCCATCTTATCACTATGATCTCATCCCCTTCATTATACAATCTAGCTGCTCTGTATTACTTGATATCCCAGGTCCTCTCTTGCCTCCAGGTGTTTTCAACATGCTTTTGCCTCAATCTAGAATGCCCGTCCCCTCTACTCCCTAAACCCACATCCTTGCACCTGGCCAAATCTGTAGCCCTTCAGGTCTCAGTTTAGATATCACCTTTTCCAAAGAAATTTCCCTTCCCAGCCACACTGATTAGGTAGCACTCCAAACAGAGCACGTAAGCCACAGTTTTCATCTCCCTGATTTAGGTCTGTTTTGTTTCTGTTTTGTTGGGTATGGAATCCAAGGCCTCAAGCATGCTAGACAAGTGCTCTACCACTGAGCTACACCCCCAGCCTTCAACTCCCTGTTTACTTCTTTCTTTCTTGCACTAAATTATACACTGCTTGAAGACAGGGATATATATTCTTGTCACTATTGTAACCTAGCACCCAGCTCAATGCCTGCCACATAGTTCATGTTCCATCATTGAACAAAAATTTATTCCCCCCACTACCTACTGGGGAATTCCTTCCTCCTAGAGACTAGGGACGCTAAGGTAGGAGAATCATGAGTTTGAGGCCAGCCTGGGTAACTCAGCAAGAAGTTGTTAAGTTGCCTGTCTTAAAAAATAATAATAAATAATTTTCTTAAATAATAAAAAGGATTGAAGATGTAGCTCAGTGGTAGAGAGCCCCTGAGTTCAATCCCCAGTACTGCCAAAATATATATATATATATCATTTCTCCCACACAATTTTTCCTCTAGGCAAGCACTCTGCCATTTTCTTAAGTTTTAACAGCTAAGATAGAAAGTAAAAAGACAACATAAAAGAACAAATAGCAAATATATTAAAAACTTCAACATGAGAGACCTGCTTTTATCCATATAGTAAAGCCATATTTTCTGCAAGTGAATTTTTCCTATTATACGTAAGAGAATTAAATATGTTCATGTTTCATAGTGTTAGAAAAGGAGATACTCGGCTTTCAATAAGTGCGACACTTGAGGAAGTTGTTATCATTTGTGTTAGAAGATGTCATGTTCCTGGGCTGCTTGGACACTTAGAAGTCTTCATCAGTTACACATCACTCCAAGTGCCAGAAACCCAACTCCTCTCCATTTTCCTAAAAGTGGGGCGGGGGTGCGCGCGGGGGGGGGGGGGGGGTATTCATTCATGGACTCCACCAACTTTGGAATAACCAATACACAGAAAGGACCACCACACTCTTAAGCCTAAAAGGAATTAAAACCAAGAGTCAACAGCTTCAAAGACTTTCACTAGTTCTTGTGTAACTCTGCTCCCTGCAAAAACTGCCCACTCCCCCTCTTCTTCTCCACTGAAGGGACACACCCAGAAGTTCTTTCCTAGGGATACTGTAACAACACCAAAAACCAGGTGACTTAAACAACAGAAATGTATTTTCTCACAGTTCTGGGTGGTGAAAGTCTGAAATCAAGAAACCAACAAGGCTCCCAGTCTCTCTGATACTCTAGGAGAGAACCTTCCCTCCCCTCCTCTACCTTCTGGTGTTTATCATCAATCCTTGGTGTCCCAGGCCTGTAAGGGTGTCATTCCAGTCAGATTGCCATCTTCTCCTGCCTGTCTTCACACTGTCTTCCTTCTCTGTGTGTCTGTCTCTGAGTCCAAATTTCTACTTTTTAAGCAGTCATATTTAGTAGGGCCTACCTTACCGACCTCATGTTAACTTGATTCCCTCTGTAAAGAACAAAACAAGGGCACTTTCACCTTCTGGACGCCAAGCCACAGCCAACTTACCATGCTGTAGAAGCTGGAGCCGCACCTCGCGCAGGGCGCCCGCGGCCAGCCAGGCCCCTCAGATGAGAGCTGCGCCCAGGCCAGCACCAGCAGCTCAGCCACCAGCTGCCCCGCTACCATCTGCAGTCGGGTCAACTGCTGCAGTACCCGGCAGCCAGGTCTGATGGCCCAGATGGCAGCCACTACGGCTGGTGTGGCAGTGGGCTCTGCTGTGGGGCACACACTTGGCCATGCCATCACTGGGGGCTTCAGCAGAGCAAGTACCGCCGAGCCCGCAGAGCCTGATATCACTTACCAGGAACCTCAGGGAACCCAGCCAGCACAGCAGCAGCAAGCAGCTTGGTGGCCCTTGCTCTTATGAGATAAAACAATTTTTGGAGTGTGCCCAGAACCAGGCTGATGTTAAACTCTGTGAGGGTTTCAAACAGTGCAGAACTGCTCACAGATTAGTCTAATCAAGAAGTTCAAATTGAAGAAGTGGAAAATCGGTTTTGATGACCAACTTACTTTAACATAAAAATGTAATTGATAGTGAAAGTATGAAACATAAAATTATAATGTAAAACCTCACTTAACAGCTTCAATGTTTGTGAATGGCAGCAAACGAGAGTGTTCTAACTGTATAGAAGTTCACTAAGTTGGTACAAGATTTGGGACTGGGCAAATGTGTAGCCTCCTTAAGCCAGCTGTTCTGATGTTCTTTGAGTTTATCAGAATAAAATGATTTTCTCCTGAAAATAAAAAAAGAACAAAATAAGGCGACATTCTGAGTCCTAGGGGTTAGGACTTCAATATATCTTTGGGGAAAAACATAACTCAAACTACAGCAACCAACAGGGTCTCCAATGTTTACATTTAAATTTTCCTTATCAGAGGAAAAGCCAAGGACATGACCTGGCTTATGTGAAGTCCCCACCTCCAGGACAAATCAACAGAGGTGAGGGCAACAGCAGAGTTCCACATGATCCCGGCTGTGATCATGGGAAAGCCAGTCCAAGGATGGAAGTGACAAGGAACAGTTAGGCCCTCATCTGGTTGCCTTCTAGTGATAAGGAAACAGCTTACTGTAAGAGGATTAAGACACAGACTTCTCAGCAGAAGGACTGGGAAACATTCACAAGAAACTGGTGGGTATTAGGAAGAAGACCAGGAAGAAGTATGCATCATAACACATCAAATGTCTTTAATATCACAGCCGAGAAACAAACCAAAGCTTTTGTTCTAATTACTGTTGGCTGTGAATGGCAGATGTATAATTTTTCTTTTTCAGGTTGTGTGGTCAACTAATTTTCCCCCTACATACAGCATTCCATTATATATTTTTGCTCCTAACTTCTTTTCCATTCCAGAGGTAAATACATGTAAGAACAAATTTGTAAAAACTGTGACAACCTTGTGGCACCAGGAATGAAGTTATTTTAACATCATGAACTATGGCTAAATGGGGGACAAAGGCAACTCATAATTTCCCTTACTCAAAGGTTAGTATGACTATTTAAACATACATTGAGATTTTTTTTCATTGCTGAATTTATTTGCGCCAAAATAAAATTGGGCAGTTCTATTTTGGATACCTACTTAAAGTCCACCAGAAAAAAAAACGGCTTTAAAATTTTTAACTATAGAAAATAATACTTGCTTATTATAGACAAATTTTTAAAAAGCCACAAAAGCATGTTTAAAAATTAAAAAATCACCTATCATACTGCCACTAACCACTGTTAACATTTTCATTCTTAGTTATTTTCTCTATACATGTAAATTCTTTTTTAAACAGAATTAGTCCCGTTGTGCAATTTTATGAACAGTTTTTTTCATTTCATTTCATATTTTATCATGAGCTCTTAGGCCGGGCTCAGTGGCGTATGCCTGTAATCCCAGCACTTGGAAAGCTGAGGCAGGAGGATCACAAGTTCAAAGCCAGCCTCAGCAATGGCGAGGCACTTAGCAACTCAGTGACCCTGTCTCTAATAAAATAGAAAAAAGGGCTGGGGATGTGGCCCAGTGGTCCAGTGCCCCTGAGTTCAATCCCCAGTGCCAAAAAAAAAAAAAAAAAAGAAAGAAAGAAACTCATGAGCTCTTTTCCCATAGGCAATGAGAGTAGTTTTTAATGACAGCATAGTATTCTATGGCATGCCATACTATATATAAGCTTTATTTTATTGTTAGACATGTAGGTTGTTTATTATAAACTAGTTCTTATCATAAGAATGTCTCAAAAATTTACTTACGCAGTTTTATTGTAAGTTTAGCTAATAACCCCTAGGAAAGTTACAGATACAAAAAAATTTACATATACAGTTTTATTGTAAGTCTAGCTAATAACCCCTAGGAAAGTTACAAATGTTTTAGCCATCACTAAACAAACCTGTTTATTCTACAGTCAGCTTCTAAAATGAGATAAAATCTAAACTATCACAGAAATTTACCAAAATATATACAATTTATAAACATATCCAATTTCTAGCTACAAGCTGTCTCCTACAAGCATATTATTCAAGTTCCTTGGCGTTAGGTCAGGCACTGGTGATCAAAAGGAGGCAGATTAAAAGCAGGGCTTTATTGAGATGCACTCCCAGGTGAGACTCTCCAGTCCAACAAAACTGGCCCGGAGAATCATCCCCAGGCTCAGCTGGATTGAAATTTTTATGGGTTTAGGGAAGGAAGGGGAAGGCTTGGGACAGGAAAGGGAGGTTTTGGGAGTCCTGTGTCCTCCTGGGATTGGTCAGGGGAATCTTGCTGAAATCTGTGTCCTTCCAGGATTGGTCAGGAGACTTCCCGCTGACTGATAAGTGGTTATGAGGCACCGACACTGCTTGTCTGTCGGCGCCTGATTGGTTATTATTTCAAGTGCGCGGGCTGCCTGGTGCTTTGTTCCCCTTAGCCGCCTCAAACGGACCTAACACCTGGCTCTCACAAATCTTTTGGGAATCCCATACCTTGCTAATAAATATTTGTAAAATCAGAAAGAGATGAAACTAATCTGTGTTTGTGTTTGGTGGGTTTGAAGGGCTACACATTCCACCTGTGTTCCAAAGCTGCCAATCTGAGTTCCCTTGAGCAGTCCAGAAATTATATTGCTAGAAAGATGGAACCCTGCTGCAGCTAGAATTAATTAGTGCAATTTCATGAAGACAGTGCAGGGCTTACATTCACTATACCTGGGTCCAAATCCTGATGCTGGCATTTTGAGGAGTCCACTTTTTTTTTTGTTTTTTAATTTATTTTTTATTCTAAGTTGTTAGGAGTCCACTTTTGAGTAACTCTATATTTGTGAATCAATTTACTATCTCTAAAACACAGAAGTCAGGTTAACATTTGCCAAGGACAGATGCTTTACATGAGCTCTCCCATTTAAGTCTCACTGAAGAATTATCCCTTTCACAAATAAGAAAACAAGTTCAGATTGGGCAAATAGGTGCTCAAACTGCTAAGGAGGCAAATCAGGATCTGATTCCAAATTTGTCTAACCCCAAAGCTCATGTTCTGCCCCCTTGTCTCATGAAATGTTTCCTAAACTCAGACTTAAGGAATTGGTTATATTTGAATGCTCCTTCTAGCACAGGAAGTACAATTTCATTCCACTAGTTTTTTGTTTCTGGGGTTTTTTGTTTGTCTGTTTGTTTGTTTGTTTTGGTACCAGGGATTAAACTCAAGAGTGCTCAACCACTGAGCCACATCCCCAGCCATTTATTTGTTTGTTCGTTTGTTTGTTTAGAGGCCGGATCTTGTTCAGTAGCTTAGGGCCTCACTAAATTACGGAGGCTGGCCTTGAACTTGCGATCCTCCTGCCTCAGTCTCCTGAGCTGCTAGAATTACAGGCATGCACCACTATGACGGGCCCTCTAGTTGTTTTTGAATTACAATTTGTTGGGATGGAGGGTTGAGCCCACCAGGGTCAGGAAAGTGAAACATACTCAAACAAGCATGAATGGCAAGGGGGTACAAAAACTCAGCAAGGTAAGTAACATTTTAATACAGTATTTTTAAAAGTCCAAATTAATGTAAAAATCCATGATGAGCAAAATATTATTTTAGTTAAAAACAAGATCTGATTGTCATACCACGCCATAGTAAAACTTAAGGCAAAAGGAAAAGTGTTCATCCCATGTGTATTTTTTGTGTTTTGAATCTTTAATTATAATACGGGCTATGTAAAAAAATATTTTATACACATAATTTTTCTAGAATATGTGAGTAGTTAAAAATATTGGACAATTGAAAATTAGGTATATTAAAATATATAATTTTATGTTTAAATATTTTATTTATACTGAAAACAGTATTTATTCTAAATTTATCTTCCTAGCTTTGATAGAAGCAAACTTATCAAAAATATTTTCATTAAAGCCAATAAGCATTTTTTTTTTAAATACATGAAACCATGTAATCAGCTCTATAGTATATAGCCCACACTTTTTTTTTTTTTTTTTTTCCTCAGCCTCAGGTATGGCTCAGGATAGCACTAACTGGAACCATGACTTCTGACAACAAGACTGAAACATTCGAAGTGTTCTGTAAATGGGAACAGAGTATCTGATAATATCTGACTCCTAGCAGGGCACAGTGGTGCACACCTGTAATCCCAGCACTTGGGAGGCTGAGGCAGGAGGATTGCAAATTCAAAGCCAACCTCAGCAATGGCAAGGCACTTAGCAACTCAGTGAGAACTTGTCTCTAATAAAATACAAAAAAGGGCTGGGGATGTGGCCCAGTGGTCCAGTGCCCCTGAGTTCAATCCCTGGTACAAAAAAAAAAAAAAAAAAAAAAAATATATATATATATACACACACACACACACACACACACACACACACACACACATACACACACATATCTGAGGAGTCAGATCTTTTATCCCAGCTCCTTTGGGTCATAGCTTCTCTTTTCATTGAAAACATCACTGTCAGGCTGACTTTTAGAATAACATTGCTAAAGGACAATAGAAACAAGCCATGTTTTGACAACAGCAGGCATAAATCAACCTCCCACATCTGCTGATGCTCCAGGACCTCTGTGTGGACTTTGGAGCTTAGTCAGCTGCTGAATATCTGACAGACACTATCTCCTAAATACTCCCAAATCAAGGATTTGCATAACTTTTCCACATTCATTTATCAAATATTTACCAAGCACGACATCTCTACTAAATAAAGCAAATCATACCTGGGTTTACAAATTGTATTAACCAGTCTTATGTTTTTGGAATATCAATTAATAGTGTGCCTAATTATATATTTTATCATTTAGCACTAATAAGGCCTGGGGTTGGGGCTCAGTGGCAGAGCGCTTGCCTCACGCATGTGAGTCACTGGGTTCGATCCTCAGAACTACATAAAAATAAATTTAAAAAAAGATATTGTGTCCATGTATAACTAAATTTTTTTTAAAAAAGCAGTCATAAGCATCTTTATTATAGGAATAACTGTATGGTAATATTTTATACTTTTATGGTTTTCACTTGTATTCGACACTTATGAAAATTCTATGAGGTAACTAGATATTATCTTTTATATAAGTTAGTTTATGGACTTGTATTTTTAAAGCTGGCAGTCATCCAGTGACCAGCCTTCTCAGTTTTTTCAAATGAGGAAATCAAATCTCAGATCAAGGATAACTCTTGCAATTGGTCATCTGTTAGCCGCCGGAAAGGGATTGCAGCCTGGAACGGCAGTGCCGCAGGAAGGAGTCCGGAGACAGGATGGAGACGAAAAAATTCTTTAATCTTTCTGTCTCTGTCTCTTGTAATTTCTAACACCACATACACACTCTCACAAAAAACCAAGCACGTACTCTTACAAGAAACTACAATGTATCTATACAATAGCGATAACCCTGTCCTTTCTCTCTCTGGTCTCATCCCATGCGCCCGAGCAGGAATGGTGCTTGCTCGATCTGCCGAGTCACTCCTCAAATCTCTCGAGCTCTTGGGCCAAGTCCCGTGAGACTACGGAAGGCGACAATGCCCAAGAATGTCAATCTGCTGAGTCATTGCTCAAATCTCTCGAGATCCTGGGCCAAGTCCCGTGAGACTACGGAAGGCGACAATGCCCAAAAATGTCTATGGCCCATAGTCAACCGCAATCTTAGCTATCTCCCCCAAACAGGGCTCCTGCATTTCCCCCTTTTGTTTTAAAAGAGGGGATGCTCTAGGACGTCTATGTGCAACCAACATTCTTACCCGTCATTGGATAATCAAGGCTGTGCCCTTGACTCCTGTCTTAGGTTGATATGTCGGCCACATGAGACTGTCCCGTGCAACTGTGCCTGTCTTAGGTTGTCCCCCTCTGGGGATCTTACCCGTCATTGGCTAACCAGCCATCCAATGGAGCCCTTTAGGATCGACTGTGTAAGATGACTAACAGCCGTCCAATTGGGAGGAGATGCTGCGGCTTTAAGGCGACAAGCCTTTTGGTGACAAGTCAAATTGCATAGCATATCAAATTCTTTAAACAAATCAGCTGCCCTAAGTTCTATCAAGTAACACAGTGAGTTCTCTAAACAAATACCCGCAAGGTACTGTCCCATGAAGTCCCAAACAATGAAAGATCAAAATGTCCACTTGTTATAACACGTAGATCTAGGAGGCCCCATGCATGCAGAGCAGAGGCCACACTGCTGGTGAGGTTGTTTGACATTTGAGCAGCAGGGATGCTTGCAGCGACCGCGATCCCTGCAGCTGTAGAAGCAGCCGTCTTTTTTATGTCTAGACAATGCCACCGGCAAATCTTCAGGGCCCGCTATCTAGAGACTGAAGCATCAATTGTTAAAGGAAAGGCAGTGCTATTCCAGCACTGAGTCAAGAGGCGAGTTGTCAAACTAAATAATAGAATTATTAGATTGGAAAAATAAGTTGATTTCTGCTCACACATATTGTAGCCTGTGCTCCCACAAACATAAGCTGGCAAAATATCATTTTTAGAACAAAACAAAGAAAGACTGAGGGTAATTACTGCATTAAAGATAGATTAAAGAAAAACTAAAAGCACTTTGGAGAAATAATTTGTTAGCTGGAACTCTCGAGTTTCTGCATACACAGCAGTCCTTTACCTGTTGAAATAATTGAAATTAATCATTTTTTAAACAAATGAAGTTAATAACAAATAAGCAACCTCATGTCAAAACACCAAAATATCAGGTTATACAGAACTAGTCATATTTTTTGCTAAAGAGAAGTCCCTGGGACACCTATAAAACAAAATTGAAGGTACCTTCACTTATTAAATTATTTACCCATTTTGAATACTCTTAAACTTAAATGAATTAGAGTTATTTGGATCCATATATATATATATATATATATTATATATTTCACAAGCGCTTTGTTATTTTTGATGTCACACTGGACAGACGCACATACAAACATATATTTGTGACGTCACATTAACATGAAATTTAGACAAATACACAAATAAACACATATATAAAAAGTAAAAAATATATATATATATAATTGTGTGCACACTAAAGAGAGATCTCTTCGTCCCAGCCGGGAGGAATGACACTTAAGTTGTGACATATTTTGAAGGACTCTTTCAAGGGAATCATTCCATATCTTCATCATGGTCCTCTTGATTTTGTACCTTTTTTATTAATCTTGATTCCTCAACAACTTCATCTTGATCCTTTTGATGTGGTACCTGCTTTATTAATCTAGATGGTATCCATATTGGAGAGGATTCATGCTTTGGAAAGACACAAACAGATCCTCTCCCCCAAATTAATACTGGATCCGGACCCTTCCATGTACCTGAAAGAACATCCTTCCAGTAAACCAAAGGTTTATGTTGTTGATGTGGGTTCCAATGTCTGTCTCCAGCAGAATAACCATCAGAGTCTAAAGTTAAAAAATTTAAAGTAAACAGGGCAACTGCCAATCTGTCCTTAGGATTTTTCCAGTTTCCTTCTTTCTGTTTTAACAACATAACTTTTAGTGTGCAGTTTGCTCTTTCAATAATGCCTTGACCCTGAGGATTGTATGGGATGCCTGTTTTATGGGATATGTTGAATTTTGCGCAAAACTGTTTGAAAGATGAGGACGTATAAGCGGGACCATTATCTGTTTTAAGCATTTTGGGGATGCCCAATGCAGCAAAAGCTTGTAAACAATGAGATGTGACATCTTTAACTTTTTCTCCGGAATGTAAGGAAGCAAAAATCATGCCTGAGCATGTATCTATGGTTACATGAATAAATTGCAATTTTCCAAAGCTTGGCTCATGAGTAACATCCATCTGCCACAAATGATTGGGCATTAATCCTCTAGGGTTAACACCAAAATGAGGATTGGGCAAATGTGTTATACAAGATTTACAATCTTTTACAATTGTTCTGGCTTGCTCCTTTGTGATTTTAAACCTACGTTGCAAGGTGGTGCTGTTGACGTGAAACTGGGAATGAAATAAAGTAGCTTGTTGTAGTGCTGAAAGTATAAATATTGTTTTTGTAAGTTCATCTGCCTTTTGATTACCTTCATGGAGGGGGCCAGGCAAATTAGTATGTGCTCTAATATGGCCTACGAATAGAGGTTCTTTTCTTGCCCACAAAAGTTTTTGTATCTGATAAAACAATTTAAAGGCTGGAGTATGAGGTGCTATTGGTCCTGCTAACTCTAATTTTGGGACGGCTTGTACAATATAGTGGCTATCTGAAAAAATGTTTATGGGCTGGTCTCTAAAATTTTCCAGAGCTCTTACCACAGCTTCCAATTCCACTAGTTGAGCTGATTTGTGTGCAGTTATGTAAGTCATATTTTCTTTTGTAGTGACTACTGCAGCAGTACCATTTGAGGACCCATCTGTAAATACATTAAATGCCTTAGGAATAGGTTGATTTTTTATTACCTGTGGAAATATAATAGGATGATTAATACAAAAAGATAATATAGGAGACTTAGGAAGGTGATTATCAAAATTTGCAGAGGTAGAGCATCTAGCTATAGCCCAGTCATTATCATTGAAGCATAAATATTCAATCTGTGACGATGAATAGGGAGTAATAATAGTAGCAGGGTGAATGCCAAATATTTTAGTAGAAGTTTTAAGTCCTTGAAGAATAAGTTTAGCCACCATGGAGGTATATGACTCAATTATGCTTTTAGGAGAGACAGGCAAATGTATCCATAATAAAGGCCCTTGTTGCCAAAATACTCCTGTCGGTGTATATTGTGAAGAAATAATAATCAATATCAGCGGTTGAGTTAAATCAAATCTGTCACAATGAGCTCCTTCTATGGCTTTTTCTACTACCTTTAAAGCTTTCCTAGCATCAGGAGTCAATGTTCGCGGTGAGGATGGATCAGGGGCCCCTCGAAGAATATCAAATAAAGGTTTTAATTGGCCAGTAGTGAGGTTTAGTGTAGGGCGAAGCCAATTAATGTCTCCCAGTAGTTTTTGGAAATCATTGAGGGTGGTTAAATGTTCTTTATTTATTAAAATTTTTTGGGGTCTAACAAAAGTATCCATGATTTTAAATCCTAAATATAATATGGGAGATCTGATTTGAACTTTTTCTTCTGCTATATATAATCCGTATTTTTTAAAAATTTTCTACCATGTCACTGAATATATTAAATAAGATTTTTTGATTAGGGTGGGCCAGTAAAATATCATCCATGTAATGTAGACACATGAGGTTTGGATATTTATTTTTAATGGGTTGGATAGCCTTGTCCACATATATTTGGCATATGGTGGGGCTATTAGCCATTCCCTGCGGCAAAACCTTCCATTGATATCTCTGATCAGGGCCATTATTGTTAATAGAAGGAACTAAAAAAGCAAACCTGGGGGCATCCAGAGGATGTAGGGGAATAGAAAAGAAGCAATCCTTTATATCAAGACTAATAACATGGAAATTTTTTGGAATAGCTATAGGATTCGGAAGTCCAGGTTGAGTAGGGCCCATGACTTGCATGGTTTTATTAATTTGTCTAAGATCATGTAATAATCGCCATTTTCCTGATTTTTTCTTGATCACAAATATGGGGGAATTCCAGGGAGAGGTGGAATGTTCTATATGTCCTGCTTTTAATTGTTCCTTAACTAGTAGGTGGGCCGCTTGTAATTTCTCTTTAGATAGGGGCCACTGAGGGACCCACACTGGCTTATCAGAAAGCCATGGTATTTTCAAAATTATTTTCTCAGTGGCCCCAAAGAAAAATGTCTTTTTCCTATATAATAATGATTTCTTTTAGGGTTAAGCTTACCCTGTACTTTTTGATGATTTCTTTTAGGGTTAAGATTACCCTGTATGTTTTTACATTTAACACCTGCAGGTTTGGTTGCAAGGTGTACTCCCATTTGTTGTAAAATATCTCTTCCCCATAAAGTAACCGATAGATTAGGTAAAACATAAGGCTGAAATGTGCCTTTATGTCCTTCATCATCCTCCCATTTTAAAATTACCGCACTTTTTTTCTGGGAGGTTATTATATCCCAAGCCTCTTAAACTGGTTGAAGCTTTTTGTAGAGGCCAGTGTTTGGGCCATTGACGTAAATTAATGATGGAAGAATCAGCTCCAGTATCTATAAGACCCTCCATTTCTATTCCTTGGATTCTTATTTTACACATAGGCCTCCTTGTACAGTCCCGAACCCAGCAAACCATGGGTTTTGAATCAGTGGAACAAAATCCTCTATTGTTCCTATTTAGAGGCATATTCATTTTAAATGAATTATGTAAATTTGGAAGGAGGAGCAGCTGAGCAATTCTATCTCCCTGATTAATAGAACTTATACTTTGGGGTGAGCTAAGCATTATTTTTATTTCCCCTTTATAGTCTGAGTTTATTACGCCTGGGGTCACTTGCAAACCTAATAAGCTTTGAGGACTTCGCCCGATAATAAGTCCTACAGTCCCTGAGGGAAGAGGTCCCCTGACTCCTGTGGGAATCAGTTGAACCCCCATTTCAGGTGTTAACACTATTCGGGCGGTGGAACAGAGGTCTAATCCTGCATTTCTTCCTGTTCCTCTGGCGAGGGAGTGGATGGGTAATAGGGATTGTGTCGGGGAAGCATCTGAGTGGATGCTTGAGGATACTCCTCCTCCAATGCCTCGTACATTTGTGGGCCCCGGGGCATTGGGCCCCGTGCCCTGTTTTTTGAATTCCTGAACAAAGGATTTCCATGGATGTCAAATTTTGAATAGCATTTATTGGCCCAATGATTTCCTTTCTTACACCTGGGGCAGCAACCTGGAGTACGGTATGAATTTGGTCTTATTTCTCTTTGGGGATTTTGCCTAGAATAGCCTGATTGATTATGATAATTTTGCCTAGAATATCCCGATTGATTATAATGTCTATGTTGAGCCCTTGTAAAATTTTGAGGGGCAGCATCTCTCACAGCTGCTGCAATCACATTCCCTGTGACAAAGGCATCATTTACATCTTTACATAGTTGTATATATATGGAAAGATCCTTTTTATTTTTCCATGGCCTGATGACTTCCTGGCAATATTTATTAGCATTTTCGTACGCTAATTGAATAACCAATGGCATAACTTGATCAATGTCTCCAAAAACTCTACCTGCAGTTCTCAAAAGTCTATCAGCAAATTCAGCATATGGTTCATTAGGTCCTTGAATTACTTTGGACAAGCTACCTTGTAGATCCCCAGGTCCTTGTACAGTTTTCCATGCCTTTAAGGCAGCTGCATTTATCTGAGCATATACTCCTGGGGTATAATGTTTTTGATCCTGTATGTCTGCGAATTGCCCTTCTCCTGTGAGCATTTCTATATTATGGTCTCCAAACCCTGCATCTGCATTTCTTTTAGCTGTTTCTATACAAAGTTCCTGAAATTGCGATCGCCAAACCAAGTATTGTCCCCCACTTAATGTTGCTTTACATAGACGCTTCCAGTCTGCGGGGGTTAAGCTAAAGGTGTTAAGGGACTCCAGTATACTCAACATGAAAGGAGCTTGGGGTCCATAAGTCATTACTGCCTCTTTGAGATTTTTTATTGTTTTGAAATCTATTGGCTGGTGGCCCCTCTGTCCATTTTCATATTCAAATACTGGCAGTTCCCAATGTATCTGTGAGTTACCCTCGAGAGCGCATAAGCGCTCAGAAAGACTTTTTATTTCTATTTCTAGGGTATGCAAACGTCTAGTGATACCCTTCATATTTTCTGTAATCGATTTCACCCATGGGGGAGTAGAGGACACAAGTTCCTCCACTTGATGATCCCTTATCTTGGTCTTCCTTAATTTCCTTTTATTCATTTTCTCAAAATCACCTTTAGTTAATTCCTCCTCACTACTACTACTCTCATTGGTCCTAACTGACTCAGTAACATCCTGAGTCCCAGGTTCAATTGAGACCATGTATCCTTGAAATATCTCTAATAAATCTTGAATAGCTTTAGCAGCTCGGATCTTTGTAATTTTGGGGACACTTCTAATACTCTCCTTACTGGTCTTAGTTGACTCAGCGGAATCTACGCTTTTATGATTGCCTTCACTGTTTTCTAAATCCTCCTCACTAACGACAGACTCATCCATATCAAAGAATTCATCAAGAGCCTCGTACACTTGGGTCTTAGTTATTTTCGAACCCATTTTAACCGCTCTGACTAGAGACTCCTGCGAGGTTTCTCAGTTCTTACCTGCCGTGCTGAATTCCCCGTACGGGCCACCAACTGTTAGCCGCCGGAAAGGGATTGCAGCCTGGAACGGCAGTGCCGCGGGAAGGAGTCCGGAGACAGGATGGAGACGAAAAAATTCTTTAATCTTTCTGTCTCTGTCTCTTGTAATTTCTAACACCACATACACACTCTCACAAGAAACCAAGCACGTACTCTTACAAGAAACTACAATGTATCTATACAATAGTGATAACCCTGATTAAGAAGTGACAAGACGTTTCTGTCTTGACTGAGTTAGACTTTTGATACAAGCAGAAAAGGGATCATAAGAGGCCAGTGATAAAAGGTGGGTCTCTGCCCAGAGAGTAGAATGCAAAGACTTCCCCAAGAGTGCTGGGGAAGTCACCAGTAGCTGTGAACACCAAGACACCCAGGTTGGATGTAGACACATTTCACCGTCTTAATACCTCTTTTCTGTTGCAAATATCTCCTATTCTAAAATAAAACAAATAGAAAATATAAACTAACCTCACACATAATTTTAAAAAAATGATAGCTTACATGTAATATAAAGGATAAAGTAAGGACAATAATTTACAACAAACATGTATTTTAATCAGATACTTGAACTCACCCATAGAATCATAGTGAATGTGACAGCTATGAATGAAGAATGATCCTGGAATGTTCTATTAATGACTCAAATACCATAAGTGACATCACCATTGGCAATATAATTTTCCAAAATAATGAATCCCTCTGGGTTAAGTTATGAGTAAGAAAGTGTCCAGTTTCCCTTGTATTTACGTGGTAGTTGCATTCCTAAGTAATTTCATGCATTTAAGACCATTAAAAATACTTTATGTTCTATAGACACAGAGACAAATCTACATAAAAACAGTTATCTCATACTAGACAAAAGTGCCAAAAATATTCATTGGAGAAAAGATAGCCTATTCAACAAATGGTGCTGGGAAAACTGGAAATCCATATGTAACAAAATGAAATTACACCTCTATCTCTCACCCTGCACAAAAAAGTCAACTCAAAGTGGATCAAAGACTTAGGAACTAGAACAGAGACCCTACGCCTAATAGAAGAAAAAGTAGGCCCAAATCTTCATCATGTTGGCTTAGGAGTTGACTTCCTGAACAAGACTCCTAAAGCACAAGAAGTAAAATCAAGAATCAATAAATGGGATGGATTCAAACTAACAGGCTTTTACTAGCAAAGGAAACAATCAATAATGTGAAGAGAGAGCCTACAGAATGGGAAAAAATCTTTACCAAATGCACCTGAGATAGAGCACTAATCTCCAGGATATATAAAGAACTCAAAAAACTTAACACCAAAAAAACCAAATAACCCAATCAATAAATGGGCTAAGGAACTGAACAGACACTTCACAAAAGAAGAAATACAATTGATCAAAAAACGTATGAAAAAATGTTCATCATCTCTAGCCATTAGAGAAATGCAAATAAAAAATACTCTAAGATTTCATCTCACTCCAGTTAGAATGGTAATTATCAAGAATGCAAGCAATAATAAGTGTTGGCAAGGACATGGGGAAAAGGTACACTCATACATTGCTGGTGGGACTGCAAATTGGGAAAGCAGTATGGAGATTCCTCAGAAAACTTGAAATGGAACCACCATTTGACTCAGCTATCCCACTTCTTGGTTTATACTCAAAGGATTTAAAATCAGCATACTACAGTGATGCAGCCACATCAATATTTGCAGCAGCTCAATTCACAATAGCTAAATTATGAAACCAACCTAGATGCCCTTCAACAGATGAATGGATAAAGAAAATGTGGTACATATATACAATGGAATATTACTCAGCCTTAAAGAAGAATGAAACCATGGCATTTGGAGGTAAATGGATAAAACTAGAGAATATTATTCTAAGTGAAATAAGCCAATCCCCAAAAACCAAAGGATGAATGTTTTCTCTGATCAGCGGATGTTGATCCATAGTGGGGGTGGGGCAGTAAGGAAGAATAAAGGGACTTTGGGTTGTGCAGAGAGGAGTGAGGGGGGAAGGGAGGGACTGTGGGTATGGGAAGAACAGTGGAATTAGACAGGCATTACTACCCTATATACATGTATGATTACACTACTGGAGTGAATCTGCACCATGTACAGCCAAAGGAATGAGAAGTTGTGCTCCCTTTGTGTACAATATGTCAAAATGCTTTCTTCTCTCATGTATAACTAATTAGAACAAATTAAAAAATTAAAAGAGTCATATCAGACAAATACTCTATTATATGTATAAATTAAGGATAGATTCTGGGCTCACATTATTATTATTGTTATTTAAATATTTTTTAGTTGTCAGTGGACTTTTATTTAATTAATTTATTTATATGTGGTGCTTAGAATTGAACCCAGTGCCTCACACATGCTAAGCGAGTGCTCTACCACTGAGCCACGACCCTAGCTCCTGGGCTCACATTATTTTAAACAGGTTTTTCACCTACATGAATGACATTCAGAATTTGTCTCTGACATAAGACAGCATAATTGGCCCACATGTGATAGGACTTCTCTACTCCCATGACCCTGGCCAGTTGTACCCTATTCATTGTTGGAGCTAAAAATACCCACAAAATCACAAAATGTCCCCTTAAGAGTGCTTTTTTTTCCTTCACCCCAATCAAAGTACTACCTTAGCAGATCTTGACTTTTGTTAGCCTAGAAGGATTTGCCTTTGAGGTACAGGGAATTGGGTTAACCTGAGTTATCTTTTAACTCAAAAAATATTAAAAATTGTGCTCAAGTATATACATGTATTAAAATTTACCATTTAAACATTTAAGTGTATGATTTGACAGCATTAAACATTTATAGTGTTGTGTAACAAATACCACCTATGAATGAACATTTTCATCTTCCCCTCCTGTTTTCTTTCTCATCTTCTAGGTCTTCTCAGTTTTGGGGGATTGGTCTGTTTTCTGATTCTGATTAGGCCATATTTGTGATTTAATTTCTTGTCTCTGGTCAAGTTGGTGACGTTCTGCCCCGGGCCTTTGCTGACCATGCCTCTGTCCTCAGCCATGTGGCAACCACACCTCACACCACCACTCAGCAACCCAGCCCTCCACAGTGCTACTGTGGTGACAAGGGCTGCGTAACTCCTTCTCATTCTCCATTCCAGAAAGTTCACTCTTCCTTGGGCACATCATTTCATACTCACGTGGTCCTTTCAGACCTTCTCATATTCAACCTGAATTTCCTGCTTTGTTTGTCTACACCTGTCTGAAATCAGATGCTGTTGGCTGCGTATTTTTTTACGGAGGCAACTTGGAAGGGTGGAAAAAGCACAGGACCTGGAGTCAGAGGATAGTGAGTGTCACGCCAGTTCTGTCATGGACAAGCTGGATGACTGTTAGCCGCCGGAAAGGGATTGCAGCCTGGAACGGCAGTGCCGCGGGAAGGAGTCCGGAGACAGGATGGAGACGAAAAAATTCTTTAATCTATCATTTTTTAAAATTATGTGTGAGGTTAGTTTATATTTTCTATTTGTTTTATTTTAGAATAGGAGATATTTGCAACAGAAAAGAGGTATTAAGACGGTGAAATGTGTCTACATCCAACCTGGGTGTCTTGGTGTTCACAGCTACTGGTGACTTCCCCAGCACTCTTGGGGAAGTCTTTGCATTCTACTCTCTGGGCAGAGACCCACCTTTTATCACTGGCCTCTTATGATCCCTTTTCTGCTTGTATCAAAAGTCTAATTCAGTCAAGACAGAAACGTCTTGTCACTTCTTCCAAGTAATGTACAGCATCTTCTTTGGGAAAGAGGAATTTCAGATGTTTAACTGTTAGAAACTAGGCAGAGAGGGTAGATGCCAGCAAAACAGCATGGGCAGTAAGAACTTCAAGGAAGAAGTTGAAGAATGATGACTCAAAAAATTACAGTTTATAATACATGTCCTACCCTCAATGGTTGCTTCAAATTTAGAAAAATATTAAAAGATATATGCAAAGATTCCTTGTACACAATCAAAAGGAAGTTGAATTTAACTACAATTACAGTTATTTACAAGGTTGATCAATTCCTAGATCATTTTGGAGCACTGATAACATCTTTTTATGCTCCTTGGAAAGACATTAAAATTCACTAACGCAAAGGAATCCCATTAAGAAATGTGGTCTCTGTCCTTGCTGAAAATAGAGGGACTCAATTCACAGATAGTTTCCATGCTTCCTTTTTAATAGCCATATCAATTTCCTTTATAATTATTTTCCTTCAATGTACATGTATATCAATTTGTTCTCCTACCAGAGAATTAGAACACCACATATGATCTTTCAGAGCACTTTAAAATCATCAGTTCTTTGTACAACTACATTATAAAAATAAGGCATGCTCAAACTTGATTTCATAATCTAAACCACACTATGAACAAGTCAAAAGTTAATTAGTAAATTTAAATTATTTTATGACACTATTACTTAATAGCTACACTTTGAAAATAGCCTAAATATCTACAACAGGAACATAGTTCAGTAGAATACAGTATATCCATAAATGGAATACCATACAGTCTCCAAAATGATCTTATAGAATTATTGATGAGTTGGGCATGGTGCATACCTGTAATCCCAGTTACTTGGGAGGATGAGGCAGGAGGATTACAAGTTCAAAGCCATCCTTGGCAACTTATTGAGGCCCTATTTCAAAATAACAAAAAGGGCTAAGAATATAGCTCATTGGTAGAATATCCCTGGGTTCAATGCCCAGTAACACACAAAAATAATTATTATTAATGCTATTGAAAGATAGATATAATGGATTTAATCATGAGAACATTATCCAACTTTTTAGAAAACACACACACACACACACACACACACACACAGGGAAGGGGGGAACCTGAAGGTGTATACATCAATATGTTGCAAGTCATTGTAAAATTATGTCTGGTAACAATTTTGGAGGGTGGAGTGAATGACTTTTCTGTATTTTCTAAATTTTCTGCATGTATACTTTTATAAAAAAAACAATAAATATCAAAATAAAAAATACATTTAATTCTTATTGACAATCAATATTTTCTCTAAAGCTACATGTTTTTTCTTTTTTTTTTTTTTTTTTTTTTTTTTGTGGTACCGGGGATTGAACTCAGGGGCACTCGACCACTGGGTCACATCCCCAGACCTTTTTTTGTATTTTATTTAGAGACAGGGTCTCACTGAGTTGCTAAGTGCCTCACCATTGCTGAGGCTGGCTTTGAACTCGCGATCCTCCTGCCTCAGCCTCCCAAAGTGCTGGGATTACAGGCGTGCGCCACCGCGCCCGGCTAAGCTACATGTTTTTTCTAAGAGCACAATAAACTAAGGAATTAGAACTAGAAGGTATAAAAGCCAAGCTCATTGTCTTGATAAGTCACCCATGGCAATTATCCTCTGAACTCATCACCCACTAAGTTCCAAACTGGTTCCTCCACAGCATGCCCTGTCCCATGAACGGCATCCCTAGCTGGCTGTCCAAATACTTGTCACCTTTACCCACTAAGCCAGGTGTCCACCTCTGTCTAGTGTTTCTCCATAATAGTTCCCCACATCTGAACCCCATCTTTCCCATTCCTAACATCTCTTGCCCCAGGACTGCAGCAAGCCCCCTAACTGGCCTCCCTGCCTCCAGCCTTGTTCTGGCCCAGATTTGCTCACACTGCTGTCCAAGGGGAAGTCTCGAGCATTCTCAGCTGCTCTCTGCTATAACTCCTTCCTTAGCTTTCACCACCTTCAAGAGAAGGCATATGCAAACGTTCGGATTTGGCCTTTGCCCACCTCTCCAGTCCCAAC
The DNA here is from genome assembly GCA_025594165.1 of Tamias sibiricus. Lineage (NCBI taxonomy): Eukaryota > Metazoa > Chordata > Mammalia > Rodentia > Sciuridae > Tamias > Tamias sibiricus. The sequence goes on along the minus strand of CM046662.1, from coordinate 120,086,429 downwards.
TCTCATCACAGCTCTTAGCACTCCCCATCATAATGAGCCAATTGCAACCTTTCCAACACACAGTGCTCTCTCACACCCTCTTCCTTTGAACACACGGATTCTTCTGCTTGAAACACTCTTCCTGTTCCCTTCCCTGACTCCCTCTTCAGTCCTTCAAAATGGACCCTTACCCTGTACTATCCTGGGAGGCATCTTCAGGCCATGCGCTTCATGCAGGGAAGGCAAACCTAAGGCATTTCTTGTTCCAGTGCACACAATTAAAAAGTCACAGACTCTAGAGTGACACCAGCCTGGCTCTGTTCTGCTGCCACTGCCTGTCAAGACTATGTACTCTGGGCAGGGTACCTTAACCTCCAAGCCCTCATTTATAAAATGATAATGAAACAGCAACCTTATGAAGCTGTTCTAAGATCAAAAGCAAAAATACACTCAAAGGGCAAACAAGTTCACCCCATTATCTAATTTACTTTTACTCTTTATTCTGCTCTGTGGGTTTAAGTCAGCTATCTTACTTCCTTATGTAGAATGCAGCAAAATAGACAAAAAATAAAAGGAAACTCATTTATAAAGCCCCTGTCCACACGTCAGAACGCAGATTGCATAACCTTCTCCAGGGAATCTTCCTTAAGTGCCCCACCCTTCACCTGAGTCTCATTTAGATGTGCTTGTGTATCATGTGTACATACCTCAACAATTACTGGGCAAAATAATTGCTTCCTTGGCTACCTTTTCCATTTTTTTTCCTCAAGGGAAAGAATCATGTCTTATTTTACTTGGCATCAGCAGATCTCAGAATAGTGTCATTGCAGAATGAATAAATAGCCACTCACAGCTCATGCCTCTTAGAACACACTTGACTTCTCTTTAGACCCTTCTGAAGATTCTGGAAAAGCTCAGCAGGGTCCCCACCCTCCACCAGGGAAATTGGTACCTGTGCTCTTGTCCATTCCATTTCCCCTAAAGAAGCCCCACCTCTCCTCCTTGCCCACATAGGTCACTCTAGTTTCCGTGTCACTGTAAACCTCTCTTCTTCCTTACATCCTTCAAACTGCTCCAGTCTATCATGCTTGTTCATCCTTTGAACTCTTTAAATATCTAGAGTCTATACCATTAACCTGACAATCACTTTATATTGAGTTGCTAAGCGACTCTTCTTTTTGTTTTTTTCTTTGCAGAACTGGAGATAAAACCTAGGTCTGCCTTACCACCAAGCTACATCCCCAGTACATTTTATTTTTCATTTTGAGACAGAGTCTCACTGAGTTCCTGAAGCTGGTCTCAAACTTGTGATACTCTTCCCTAAGCCTCCTGAGCAGCTGGGATTACAGGTATGCACCACCACACCCGGCCGCTTAAGCAACTCTTCTATATTCATATTCAACTGCTATTTACCTTCAGTCTTGCAATTTAAACTTTCTTATGCATATTTCTCATTTCCCAATGTAGACAGTACATTCCAGGAACAGCTGTCAAGTCCTGCATTGTGCTTTCCTGCTGTATTTTGCATGCATTTCCCTATCATAACACTCCCCTCTCCTATTCTCTGCCTTTCCCTGCTTTTTCTCCCGAGGTAACAACTAATCTTCCAACTCTATCAGCAGGGCTCCTTTGCTTTCTGGCTTGCATTTGGGCACAGACAGATCAATAGACAGAAGGAAAAAGTAGTTGGGAATTTCTTCCCTTGCTTGGCCAGTTACGTGGTGTTTAAATCTTCCCAAGATGTTGGGTTCTCTAGAGTGGCCCCTCTTCTAGGGCTCTGCTTCTCAACTGGGTTCCCTTCCCCATTATTTCCCCATCATTTCTTCCCTTCCCCTTTCAGGCCTGGTGCCACAGCGTCTCTTTCTTTCTTTCTTTCTTTTCTTTCTTTCTTTCTTTCTTTCTTTCTTTCTTTCCTCCTCTTTTTTATTTCTCTTCCTTTCTATATTTCTTTCTTTTTAGATTCTTTTTTATTATTGGTGCATTATGATTATACATAACAGTGAGATTCATCGTGACCTAGTCATACATGCACATAATTTAATTTGATCAATTTCACTCCCTTCCTCCTTCCCTCATCTCCTCCCTCAACTCTACTGGTCTCCCTTCTGTTTTCATGAAGTTCCTTTTTAAAAGTATTTTTCTAACTTCTACACAGGAAAGAGAAGAAATGACCCTTGACTTTCTGAGCCTGGCTTGTTTTGCTCAAGATGATCAGCTTCCTTCTGCTATGCCCTAAACCATGCCCACATTTCTGAAAATAGTCCTTTCATTAAAATATCTTTAAAGTCCCAATATAATGTAATGTTTCTCATTAGGATCTATATTGACATGGGAGTTTTCAGTTTATCTGGGATAAGACTAGAGTTACATTACAATTTATCATCCAAACCAGAGCCCTTCCAAGAGTAATAGGGGAACTATGAAGAGTTAAACCACTGTGACAAACTTAAATCAGAACTGTCTCAGGCAACCTGGGATGAATGTACATCCTAGTCAGACACACAGAAAGTGGTTACAATGAAGAAACAAAAACATTTCTAGAAGAGATAATATTACAGGACAGGTTAAGTGCCAAAGGGAGGGATAGACTTTCAGTGCCACAGCCATTCCAAGAAAAGAGAGGTCATTTCTCCTGGGGAAGAAGATATTTGAGATCAATTGAGTTACTCAGCACTCCTTCTTCAATTAAATGAAGTCACACAATTCACATGTGCTTGGCCCATTTTGTAAATTTTCTTCAAGAAATATCATTCCTAGTCCGACCCCCAGCTCTACTCCTCACACCCTAGCATGACTCTTGCCATTTCTTTCCATTGCTTAGCTCTGGATTCTTAAGCAAAGCAAGTGAATTTAAATGTTAGCCATTTGTTCCTTTTCAAAAATCAAATGATACAGCTATAAATCATTGTGAATATCTTCTATTTTTAAGTCTTTAAAAAAAGTTTTCTCTTCATTTTACAAAGTTATCTGACAGGTGACTTAGCAGTTTCACTTGCAAGGGGAAGGGAGGGGGCAAAAGTGTGAAGAAAAAAAAAAAAGATGGTAGAATGAGATGGATATCATTACCCTAAGTGCATGTATGAAGTCACAAATGGTGTGAATATGCTTTGTATACAACCAGAGATATGTGAAAATGTGCTCTATAAGTATAATATGAAATGTAATACATTCTGCTGTCATTTATAACAACTTGGAATAAAAAATAAATTTGAAAAAAAGAAGTTTCACTTGCAAATTCAAACATTCTCATTAATAATAGCATAAAGCCTAACAAGTAACATAGAAAACTTTTTTTAATGTATGTATGTAGGTTTCTTTGCCTCTTAAACAAAGGGTTTGACAATTAACAAATACTCTAAAGCCTTGCCACCCCCAGCAAAGCGACCCCCAGACCCATTGATTCCCTACTTCTATGGGATTCAAAACCACTTGACGAGGAAGTGTTTCTGAGCCTCGTGTTGCTAGAGGAAGCAGGTCGCTAGGAGCTCCAGTGTGTGACTTCAAGCCTGTCAAATGACTACTTTGTTCAAGCATTTCATACTCATGAGAATAGTTCATAAAAACACACATCCCTGCGAAGGAGCAGAAAGTACCCTGTAGATTGGGCCAGTCAGAGTTGCTTCTTTCCTTTCTTCCAGCCAGCCTGTGCCAGTTAGGATTAGACCACAAGGAGATGGGATTGAAAAGGTCCCTCTTGCGAGATTCAGAAAAAGTCCTACAAGAACAAGACAAACAAGAGGAGCAAGCATTAACTAGAGATAAAAAGTAGGCATAGACTTACTAGTATGCAGGAAATGGTACAAACTGAAGCAGACAGGTAGAAGTAAAGAGAGAAAAACACAGGGAAGAAATGTGAGCTGACAATCATGTGGGCAGCCTCTTATTCCGTGCTGGCAAGCCATTAAAATCTACAAGAAGCCATGCACTTGGAGAAATTTTAGCAGAATGCAAGTTTTAAGCATGAGACAAGAAAAAGCTGAAGTGTGCCTTGAATAGCAGAAAGAAAAAAAAAAAAAAAAAACAGAAATGACCTAAGAGGTTTTGCAAGTCTTTTCAAACTCTTATGAGGCACTTTTAGTCTCCTGCCTACCTATCACCAGGGAAGAGCTCCAGCTGCTGCACTGATGGATGGGGGAAGTTCTCTTTCTCTCCTGTACACGGAAGAGGTAGTATTCTGTAGGAGGGAAGTGAGTACTGGAAACTCCCTGATGAGAATATTCTGGGTCCATATGGGGTGTAACATCCTATCAGCCTGTGAATTTTAAAAACCACCCCAAGGCCCAAAACTAATCCTTCAATTATGGGCCACTGCCTGCTGTGCTTTGCATGCATTATGTGAAATGGATTATAACTAATTTTTCAAAGTCAGCAGATTGTTATTTACCCATATGTTGACAATTTGCAGAAGCAGAAACTATGTCAGCTACTCCATGAAAAACACTACACTTACTCAAAAGTCCTCATTAGCAACATCTACATTGGCTTTTCCTTTTAAAATGTATTAAAATAATTTTATATTACATATGAAATGTTATATTATTTATAATTTATATGAATACTTTGTAGCACCTATAATTTATATAGCTATAGAAAACAAAATATATAATAAATATAATTAAATTACATAAAATAATTATGTAAGCATTTTATATCATGTAATTTATAGAAATTATATTATATATAACAAATACTATTATAAAATTAAATGAAATTAATTTATATCATATAAAATTTATATATAATTTTAAAGTAAAAGCCAACATAGTTATTGCTAATGTGTGTACATGTATAATATTTAATGTTGAGGATCTACATGGTAAGATGGCAAAATGTTCATGTGTATTTTTATAATCTATCATTACACTGGTTCCTTGACATTTTTATACTTCATTTCCATTTATTTTACAAACACATTATGAAACCTGCTATCCAACAGACACCATGCAGAATGGCCTAATACAAACTCCAGCAAGGAGCTCTCAAGGAGCTGTATAAATCAGTTTGAGAGAACAAGGCCCTTTGCCATTGGATAAATGCTTTGATAGATATGTGCTTAGGTGCCAGGGAAGGTGGAGGGAGTGGAAAGACCTTTCCAAAGGTAGTCTCAACAGAAGCTGAGTTTTCAAGGATAGGTAAGTGCTATTGAAGAGAAGAGAAAATGAGGATGAAAAGAAAGAATCTTCATGCAGAAGAACAGCACCTTGCTAAGGAATGGGAGCATGGCTATGCTTGGTGCATATATGACTAGGGCACAGGGTAGACATTGAAGATTGAAGAATAGTTGACAATGAGACTAGATAGACAAGGTCAATACTGTTAAGGACCATGCATGCGAAGCTAGCAACCATGGAAGATTTCAAGCAGTGACATAGCATGATCAGAAGGTGGGAAATGATGGGATTTAGGAGAGTGCTAAGATGATATTATGGACCCTAAGCCACCCACCCATAGAAGAAGGAATAATAGATGGTGGAAAGAAAGATGAGATGACTCAAGCTATTTAGAAGAATCTGCAGTCTTGGGACTGCTTGGATATGGCACATTAGTGAAAAGAAGAAATCAAAGTTGTCTTTCAGATTTCAAGCTAAGCCCACAGGATGAATAGCGGTGTCATTCTTGGATACAGGACCACTGGAGGGTAGAGAGGTGATCATTGTTGATTATTTCCATTTGGGGGTGTTTGGGAATGTGCAGGGATAAAACATTGCATTTAGGATATTGTTTCGAAAAATATGCCTCTGGACCTCAGCTGCAAGGTCTGAACTATAAACTTGAATAGCATAGCTAGCACATAAGCAGAGGTGGAACCATGTTGTATTCCATTTCTGCAACAAAGACCTAAGATAAATCAATTTCAAGGAGGAATGATTAATTTTGGCTCATGGTTTCAGCCCATGGTCCCCTAGCCCTGTTGCTTTGGTCCTATGGTGTCACAGTATATCACAGTGGGAGCTTGTGATAGAGTATCATAGTGGTCAGGAAGCAAAGAGAGAAGAAGATGATGGAAGAGGTCCCCCTATTCCTTTCAAAGGCACATACCCAGTGACCTTCCACTAGGCCCCGCTGCTGAAAGATTCCACCACCTCCCAGTAATGGCACAGGCTGGGGACCAAGCCTTTAACACATGGGCCTTTGCAGGAAACTCCAGACCTAAACTATAGGATATGTGATGAGGTCATCTATGAAAAAAGAGTAAAGGCAAAAGAGCAAAGGTCAAGGTCATAATCTTGGGGTTCACTATCATAAAGCAGGCGCCAAGCACAGATTAGAAAAGAGCAACCAGAAAGGTAAAAAAAAAAAGAGAGTGTATTTTTTCTTTGAAATGGAATAGAGAACAGAGTTCAAAGTGAGAAGGGCTCACATTGTCAGATGCTGCATCAAAGCAGAGAAAGATAAAAAGGGAGAAGAAAAAAAGCATATTGTTTTAGCAATGCATTTCAGAATGTAGAGAAATGAACTATTTCTGGTGTACAAGTAAACTATAAATTTTGATGTGGCGATTTAATATCAAAAGTCATCATTTAATTTTATATATATTGTCCATTTATGTATTACATAATTATATATATTATGTATGTAATACATTGTATATACTACTCTCAGATGATGGCTAAAAGATTATCCTTCTAAAAGGCGGAACTACTTTACCAGTGATTTGTTTGATGTGTTGTCACAGGTTTGTGTCTTCTAGAAGAGGCCAAGAAATGCCAAGACAAAATGTGAGGTATAGGATCTTTGTGAGAGATCAACACGGAAAGAAAGGAGAAGCAAAGAGAGAATTCTAGAATGAGAACTGCCCGTCAAAATGGGCCATAGCAGGCTGAAATGTCTGGACCTCTGTACCCCATCTCTTTCAGGCACCACTGTGCCCTATGCCTAGAAGGGCATAGGGTGGCTCTCCACAGCTGGGGTCAACCCTCAGGGAACCAACAGCTGGAGCATCCTCCTACAGCAACAGGTCCCTCCTTGAAGGGGTTCTGGGAGGCGAATCCTGTTTCAATCTTGGGTGGCTGGCAGCCATTGTCCAAACTGTTCAAAGTCATGTAAGGTTGCAATGGCAGAGCCTCATTCAGCCATGATTACTGGTTGTTGGAATATCCAACCATTAGTTCTTTGCCCCATGTCAGCATTCTAAGCCATTTCTCTGTCATAAATATGAAACCATTTTCAATGGCAAAAAGATATTAAATTATGGTCCTGTCACATTGGTTATGTGGGTGTAAAATCTGAACTAGACAAGAGTGTTGTAGTTACATTTGCTTTTGGAATTAAGTGCTGCATATATTTTACATCTGAAAAAGAGAAAAATATATTAAGGTATAAGGCAATGAAGTGGTTGAACTGTTCCGATTTTACTTAAAACAAAGTTTTAGTCACCTAAGTTGAATGGACCATCATTTAATAAGACTTTTCAAAAAACTGTTCCATAATTGAACAGCCCTGAGAAAATAGAATAAGGCAATCATATTTCGTTATATATTGCATTTATGCCATTTGACATCTCCTCCTTTGCAAAACAAATTTCCCTTTGCCAGCTGTAATTAGGTGCTGAGATAAAGCTGCCTTAATATTCTGCATATTGGATGAGGGCTGCCAGCAGCTGTCGGATCACTGGCTCTGTTCTCATGTACAATGAAAACATCAAAGACATCTGTGGTTTGCCCTAAAATTAGTGCCAGAATTGGCCTTCTCTCCTTTATTGTGTAGCCAGCTTTGCTATTTGCATAAGTAATAAGGGAACCTGAAAAGATTTTGCTAGGCCCATGAAGGAGAACTACCAAACGAAGACTTTGGAAAGTAGCTGAAATGTTCTGTCCAGCATAAGGCTCAAGTGCACTGGGTTTAGATTTACACAGACCTGGGCCTCAGGCTTCGGTTTTTACTATTTACTTGTGACTTTGAGCAAGTTGTTTAAGCTGTCAGCCATAATGTCTTTCTTGGTAAAATAGAGAAGCTATTTACTTCATAGGGATATTTTGTAGAATAATTAATGTATGTAAAGCACTTAGCATGTGCCCAGGGCCTTCGTAACGCTTGACAAGTATTAGCAATCTTCAGTCCTTTATCTAGTGTCCCTTTCTAGGAAATTTTACCTGCAGCAACCTTAAAACATTCATTTGCTGACAAAGCAAAAATGCAAAGAGCTTCCCCTCCCCCCACCGCGTGCATGCACGCTCTCTCTTTCTCTCTTTCTCTCTCTCTCTCTCTCTCTCTCACACACACACACACACACACACACACACACACACACTAGTCTTCAGAATTCCCAGAAGTTATGGAACCCTCTTAAAATTTTCTCTGGCAAACAATGGGAGTCTTTTTTACTACTGCTTACAGTTCTGTGACATATTTCAAACCTTCATTTTCTTCTTGGAACCATGTATTTACTATCAAGTCTCTTCTATGAGTGATTTGTAGTGACTCATTTGGAGGAAGTACTAGGTAGTTGACCTTTAACTGCACATAACAGCAAGCTTGACTGGACTGCCTTGAACTACAGACATTTATTATCTCACACAGGAAGAAGTCCACAGACAGGCAGCACCAGGGCTGATACAGTCAATGATTCTGCAACTCATCAAGGCTGCAGGGACTTCCCAGCTTTCTGCTCTGCTGTCCTCTGCAAAGTAGACTTTTGTCTTCAGGCTAGCACCTTCGTGGTTGCAGGATGGCTGCCATACACAATTACAGCAAGACTTTCTGGTTTTTGTTTTTTGTTTTTAAGAAGTAAACCTGTCTCAGAAACATTCCAACCTGTACTTTCCCAACTCTCAGTAGACAGAACAAAATCACATAGCCATTTGTGAACCGATCAGTAGCAGTGGAACCACGACTGCTTAGTAAAGCACACAACAGTGCCAAGGAAGATGGATTACCTGTAGAAATTGCACTTTTGTAATGAAAGAGGAAGACAGAATGAATGTTCATCTTCTAGAGTGTCTACATAGTTACAAACAACTATTTCACAATTGAAAATCAAAATCCCATTTTTCTCCCAGTCTTCCAGAAAGTACCATACCAATATTTCTAGAAAAATGATCGTTTATTTATAATAAAAAATTAATAAAGGTAGCTGAGCCCAGAGCTGAAAATTAGTTGTACAATTCTTATGGCATACTGGCTGGTGGTTTTCTGTGTCCATGTGTCATTCATTTGATCATCATTTCTGGACAAACTTATCAAACTATAAGTTCCATGAATGCAAGAACCTGGTTTGCTTTGTCCAACATTTTATCCTCTATTGCACAGTAACCAGCACATATCAAGTATTCAGTAAATATTTGTTGAATAAATGAATGAATGCAATGGCACAAAAAATAAACAAATAATGACACTAGGGACACTAGGTCTACTACAGCAGGCCTTGTGTCCCTGCTGTCTGCTTACCTTTGTAGTTGGGGATGACTGATGACATCCTTCCCCAGACTTTGGTTCCAATATTGTTGTTAACCCATGGGAACTAAGCGATACTGATCAGGTGCTTGCTGCTCTATCTGTAGAAGCCAATACTACGGCACCATGTTCTTAGGTTTTGTTTTGTTTTTGTTTGTTTGTTTGCAAAAAGAAAGAGCTTTATTATAGATCAACCCTCAGGGAAAGAGATGGCTACTCAAATCTGTCTCCCCATTGGCCAGTAGCCAAAAAATTTAAGTGGCCGAGTAAGGGAAAATAGCTGATTGGTGGTAAATAGGAATTTTGATGGAATAGTCCACATAGGTATGCCAGATAAAGCAGAACTATGGAAACTTTCTAACTGGGAAGTTTATAGTCTCTCCATTACACTGGTCTGTCCTGCAACTGTTGACAGCACTCCCTCTGCTAATCTAAACCCATGAGGTCCTGTTCTTGTTCTTCAGGTTCCTCTCATTAGTCTTTTTGTTCCATAAAGTTCTCAAGGTCAGATCAGGTCCTAGAATTCTGTGCCTGTGTCCTGAAAAACAGCTGGAGCAGTTTTTAGGGGCAGGGAAATTGCCATTTTATGGCTCAGTTTCATAAGGAAGCTTAAGTCAGTGGTTTAATGTTGAATTGGCCTTTCTGGTTGTTCTTCAATGATTATAATGCTGTTGCTTTTTCTTCTACAATAACAGATTTTTTTCTGGGCATCACAGGACCCAACACTGACAAGTTAATTTCATGCCTGTGAATCTCAACCTGCCTATGGCTGGAAGTTAACATTTCCACCAGACTTCTCCAGTGCTAAACTCATATAGACACACCCTCTGGGAAGGGGCATGATTGATCTAGAATGCCCAATATGAGTGCCAGAACTCACAGTTCTCAGGATGGCGTGTGATCCTGCTCTCTACAATCATATCTATGAGAATGAACTTGGGATTTTATCAAAGATAACTACAGGATCATGTGAAAACTCAGCCCATGCTATGGTACCACTCCCAATGTGTCTGTGTGGTCTGATATTTTCCTTTATTTATTGGATAGGTCCAGCTGACTCATTTTATCTCTACAGAAATGATTCCTTTCTTAAATTGCAGTGTTTAATGTCAATTGTAGAGAATATTCAATTTCTGGTTTTTGCTCAGTTGTTGCTATTATTTTTTTTAATCTGAATTTTTAACAAATTCAAAGCCCTCACCAACTGATTTCTAAGGAAATTTTGCTTTTTACCAGGAAATTAGTACAAAATATCTGCTATCAAAAGACCTATTACCTTGGAATTGTTTTAGTTTGCTCAACCCAAGCTTGTGGTATTCTGAGGGCTCTCTGCCACAGTCTCCCTGTCCTGACTGTACTCTGATGATTAGATGAGTTCTAAAGTCTTGCTAGAGGCAAGATGAATAGAAGTACAGCATCTGGATTGAGTCCAAGCTGGAAATTTTTCTCCCATTGGTTTATATGGATTCCATGACCCTCTCTGAGGGGCAGCATTGAGCTTACAGCATTCAGCCACTTGGAATCCACAGCACATCAGACCAGTGGTTTCCAAACTTGACTTTAGAAAACCTAGAGAGATAATAACAAAACACAGATACCAAGCCAGGCGCGGTGGCGCACGCCTGTAATCCCAGCACTTTGGGAGGCTGAGGCAGGAGGATCGCGAGTTCAAAGCCAGCCTCAGCAATGGTGAGGCACTTAGCAACTCAGTGAGACCCTGTCTCTAAATAAAATACAAAAAAGGGCTGGGGATGTGACCCAGTGGACGAGTGCCCCTGAGTTCAATCCCTGGTACCACAAAAAAAAAAAAAAAAAACCACAGATACCAACACTGGGAGCCAATAATGTAAGCAATAACAGTTCTGGTGTTTGTCATTTAAAGATTTAATTCTGTATAAGTTTCAATTTTTCAAATTTCACCTTAATCACTATCTTTAATAAAAATCTTCTTATAAAATAAATACAAAAGATATTTTTATACTTCTTGACTATTTTCATGTGCTATTGGAGGAAGTGCAAACCAAAGTATACTTTTTGGAGAACAAATTGACAAGAAGTGTCAAATTTAAAACATTTAGGCCATTTAGTTCCAGTGATTTCAGTTTTCAGAACCCATCCTACAAAAATACTTGTTAGAGGTTTGTATGGATGTGTGATATTTAGGGTAGTCTAGCTGATGTAAAATAATAATCTCAAAAATCTCAGTAGCTCAATATAATACATGTGTGTTTTGTGCTCATACCACCAGTGCAGGAGAGCTGGGGGATCTCTCACAAAATCACTCAGAGATATCTCTTGTCACTCCACCTTTCTTTAGGTCCTTGCAGTCTCCTCTATTAAGTTGGAAAGTAGGAAAGGAACGTATAGAGATTGGTACCAAACACTTTCATGGACCAGGACTAGAAATGACAAGTATCACTTCCACCCATGTTCCTTTGGTGAAACTGATCACAAAGCCCTCTTTACTTGGAAGGCAGTCTGGGAAATGTAGGCCAGCAGTATGCCCTGGAGAAAAATGAAGTACCGTGAACACTGACATAGGAAGTTGGAAGGAGATGACTATCACGACATCGTTTATGAAGGCAAAAGCCAGGAGAAAACCTAGGTGTTCATAAGCAAGGCATGATTGGGTGAATTATGGCTCATTCATATTATAGAACATGAAGACTGTGACTAAAAAGAAAGTGGTAGTTCTATGCATACTAATATGGAAGAATGTCTGTAATATATTGATGAGTCCAAAAGGTTGTATAATAGTGAGCTCAGTATGATACAATTTTTATTATAATTTTTATTACTTAGAATATAAATGCAATGTGAATAGACTAGTCTCAGAGTAGGGTCTTTTAAAGAAAATGAGCCCTGTCTACATAACAGAATGCTATGCAATCATTAAAAAAAAGTGTAGGCTGGGGATATAGCTCAGTGGTAGAGTCCTTGCCTAACATGCATGAGGCCCTGGATTTTATCTGCAGCACAGCAAAAGAGAGAAAAGTGCAAGATGCTGAGTAGTGGATGAAAGATCTTAACTTTTATGTAAAGTGAAAAGGATGCATATTTACATGTTTATTTGCACACACACAAAAAGATAAGAAACACATGGTATGTTTGGTATAGGAGAACTCATTGTCAGGGAAACAAAATTTGGGGTAGAACATATTTTATAATAGTTAAACTCTTGTACCTTTTAAATTTTGTACCCTATGAATTAACCAGGCAAAATGTTTACAAACCACAGTCCTAAAAAGAAATCAGGCCATTAGTAGGAGAGGGAGTAAATCAAGACCTTTGTTTTAGACATGTTGTTGCTCAGATGTCAGTTAGACAACCAAGGGGTGAGGTCAGGGGAGCAGTTGGTCATGTAAGCCTGTATGTCAGGAGAGAAATATTGACTGGAAATATAAATGCAGGATTTTTCAGCATATGAATAATATATAAACCAACAGGGATGAATGAGGTCACCAAATGAGAATGTAAATAAAGAAAGGAAAAGGGCCTACTTCCAAACCTGAGCTACCACAGATAATGCATGTTTATGATTGAAAGTTTGGAAAATACTAAAAAGCACAAAATCAATAAAAATCATTTATAACCCCACTTTCTGGATATTAACTCTATTAATGTTTTGGTATATTTCCTTCTGAAGGGCAAAAATCACACCAGGGACAGCCATGCAGCCAAGAGATTTATTCAACAGCTTTTATGGCTGGTCAGAGGTCGAAGAGGTGCTGGGAGAGGGGAGTCAGAGAGAGGGGAGTGTGCAAGTTCTGGTGGGAGAGAGGAGTCAGGGAAAGGGGAATGTGCAAGCTCTGAATGGAAGGTGAGTGCCTGGTCTCGCCGGCTGGGATCTCTGGAGCTGTCAGCAAAAGCAGCTTCTGTTGGGCTGAAGGCTGGAGCTATCAGCTGGGCAGCTGCCCTCCTTGGGCTGGAGGAGTGGGTCTGGAGCTGTCAGCTGGAGCAGGTGCCATTAGGCTGGAGGCGATGGGTCTAAGCCTGGTGCAGCGGCTTCCTCCTTTCAGCAGGGATGAGCTATTGTGTCTAAGAGGCTCTCAAACAGGACCCTATATAGGGATTTCTGGTGTGTGGGGGGGGGGGTGCACCAGAGCGACCCCAACGCCATTGGCTCTTTGCCCATGGAACAGGGCAAACTTTAAGCCTATTGGCTCCTGCGGGGGGCGGGGGTAGGGGACATCCAGTCTGGAGAACAGAGCGACCTTTAAGCCCATTGGCTACTGCCCGGAAAATGAAACAAGGTTGCTTTGCTCAGGATATGGAAACTTCCCTTGGAGGGTGGGGGTAGTCCATCTATCACCTTCCAGTCTTTCTTCTCTGCATCTAAGAATATGCCATTAATAACCTCCTTACATAAAAATCTCTGTGCATATTTGAAGAGAGGAACAAAAACCAACATTCTAATAACCTGGAGGATTTTAATATGAAATAAAATCTTTATGGGAGCCTAAAAGAACATAACCTGTAGTAAATTTTTTTTTCAGTCCTGGAAAATGAACCCAGGGGCATTTTACCACTGAGCTACATCCCCAGCCCTTTTAATTTTTTTTCAGTTGAAATAGGGTCTACTCCCTTAGTTACCTACACTGTCCTCAAAGGAGATCCTCCTGCTGCAGCCTCCTGAGTAGCTAGGATTATAGTAGGCATGTTTTCCCCTCTCTCCCCACCCCACTCCCCACTTCCCACCCCCCCACACCCCGTCATTACCCTGAAGAGCAAGAGCACAGTGACAGAACTCAAGGTCCTTCTGGCTTCTCTTTATACCAACCTCTTTTCCTTTGTATACAGAGCTCTGGTGGTTTTGCATCCTTCCTCTTGCCTCCTAAGACACACGCTTTGAGGAACACATTGTGTTGTATATCCTCTAGACTGCAAGGTTGACCTAGATGGACAGTATCACCAAGCCCCTTTGCCTCCTGGCTTCCAGTTGGGATGGACAAGTGGGGAGGCTTGAAAGGAGGCAGAGGGAAAGAAAGAGACTGAGGTCAAGCTCTTTTCCCCTGTGACCTCCATGCTGAATCAGTGGCACAGTTTCTGGTAAGGGAACCCTCTGGTTTCTTACAGCAGCCTCACCCCTGCCCCATGAGGCCAGTTGTAATCAGCTCTGGGGCACTTCAGCATTTAAATCCTGCTCACCCCTTTGTAAACAGTCCCTCAACAAAGCTCTTCTCAGGGACCCAGCTTGAGTGTTGCCATCTGTTTGCTGCTACAGAGACCCTGACTGATATAAAGCCTCTCAGGCCCCTTCAAGTTCTATCTCTTTGAACTTGATTTCTTCATCATCACCATCAAATACCTGAGTTCCAACTAGAGAAAGACTAGTTTTTGTGAATGTTACTTACTTTATAATTCTTTACCCCATATGAGGCATCAATATAGTTAATATGGACACATTTTTATGTGCACAAAGGAAATCTGTAAGTAGTGGTCAATCCTAGGGAGTCTGGGGAGTGAAAAAAATAAAAAGGGGCTTTCATTTGTTCTTATTTGATTTTGATTTCAATCATCAGATAGTATTTTGCCCACCCCATCCCCCCACCCCATTTTTATTTTAAGGAATAAAATACAGATTCCAACACCTGACCCCAGAAACTCTGAATCTGCTCTTACCTTTGCAGGGCCACTGTGGACGTTCATGTGTGGTGTGTTCTCCAGGTAAGTGCCAGTTGATGGGGGCCGACATCAGGCCTATATTCCACTCACCAACCTTTGACACCTGACATAGAGCTCTGAAGCTTCCTATGCATGACCAGTGTCAACTTACCTATTATTTGCCTTAATCTGATTTTCTGCCAATTGGGTTTGTCAGCTATGTATTGTCCTGACTGCTTCTATTAGGACAGAAAATAGCATTTAGGGATTGAACTGGAAAGTTCTGATGATAGTTGGAACACATTGGATCTTACCTTTTTCCACCCCAAATGCTGCGTGGATTAATGTTGTTCAAATTCCAAATTTTCAGCCTTGTTCTAGAGTTCTTACTTACACAGATTTCTGGCTCCAAATTTTCTTGGTCTAGCCCATTTTATCATTCCAAAGCCCCAGTTTAGAAACCTTTTCTCCAGTGTTTAAATAGCTGGTTAACTTTCTTTGCCACTAATCTAGTTACCAGGACTCATCTAATCTTAAATTTAACTTGATTTTTTAAAATCTCTCATCATATCATTTTTCTCTTTCTTGAGTTGCTTTTTTCTGGAAACATATTTTCCTTGCCTTTAATGGTCATGACACATGATGGCACTAGATCAACTCAGCCATTTCTTAAAGAGCCATTTCCCATTAGCCCCCCACTGTGAATCAGCAACCTGACTTTTTAATAAACCATTCTATTTCTAACTACATGTTAGAATGTTTAAGTGATCACTAAAAGCTCAGTATTTATGAATATATACAAATTTATATTATATAATCCTTAAAATAAGAGGATGTAACTTTAGATTTCTTTACTTACATATAAACAATATGTGCATAACTGTTTTCAAATTCCAAAAGGTTTCAGAAGTAAAGTGAGATTCCACAGTGTTTTATAGTAGTACTCTCAGGCTCAATTCCATTTTGCTTTCCTTAAAACAAAGAGGATAGGCCAGACACCAATCTCCTCTCTGTGATTCACCTGTAGAAGTTGCCTTACCCCTTCTGGAAGCTCAGATGTCATATAATGAACTGAGGCTCCATTCACCTTTGCTTTGGCAGACTCATATTCCATTATCTTTCCCTCCCACTCAGGAGCATGATTTAGTTACTCATTAATTTTAAGGGAGTTTCCTAAGAGACAGGAGGAAATAATCCTGGTGATGTGGGCTGACAGCTATGGAAGCACTAACAAGGGAAATCATAAAATCTCTTCCTTGGGAGTCTTTATGAAAAGCAAAACCAAATGGGTCTTGTTGAGAAGTATTATAAGTAGGTAGGGGACTTGAAAGGGACGAAGTGTAGTATAATTCAATGGTTTTGTAACAACAGATGGACTATTAATTTAAAACAAAAAGCTATAGTCAATTAACAGAAGAGTTGGTATTCCCAAATTCCATGAGTCTTTTAACCATGGATTTATGCTAACTACACTCTTTCTTCTGGCTTAATAAGATTTCTACCTGAATTTTGGTGCTGTATTGCACGAATAGCTAGTTCCATTTGGTATTTAATATCTACTAACACACTAGCTCCCTCTCGCCATGTAGTTCCACTATTTGGCAGCACAAAAAGATTTTCTGATGTGGGTAGACTGTGGGACATGGGTAAAATATTCAAGTTCCCCTCAGCTCACTCCCTTTATTTCTCTTGTCTAGAAAGAGGATGAGCCATGAATACATGTTGCCCAAGTCTCTTATTACACCAAAACAGAATTCAACTTTGATATCAACACAATTAGTTTCCATATGTGACTTCTTCATACAACTGACTGTAGCAATCACATGCTTTAACTGAATTGTTGCCATCTAGTGACTAGTGAACATAGCAATACTCTTTAATACTTCCTGTGAATTCAAATGTTTTTTTTTTTAATTCACGTTTTGCCAGTTGGCTTATAGTAACTCTCTTCCATCAATGCAAACATCTATACAGAGCCATACATCTGTGCTTTACTTTTAGGAAGTTTGTTGCTTAAAGTGCTAGGTTAATGTGGTATGATTAGTAGAGGATTTTAAACAATTCAAGTAAAAAATATTTTTAAATCATATGTTGATTTTCAAGATCCAGCTAACAGCTAAGAATCAAGGGAAGCCTCAGCTACTGTGAACCAGAGTCATTTGTGGCCCTCCACCTGAGTCCCTTACCCAGAATGTTTTTTTCAGAGTCCCAGCAGAGATGTGTGGCTATTTTTACTGTACATGGGGGATTTTTTCATTTAAAATTCATAGCAATATAATAATATTCATTTATTGGATATCTAGTATATGCCAAACACTATTTGCACTTAAACCTCATAACAACCCCATAAGGTAAAACTACAACTACCTCCATTCTGCAAAAAGGGAAGAGGAACAGAGATATTGAGTAACACTCAAAGCCACAAGGGAGGTACTGGTGGAACCAGGATCTGCACCTCAGCAGTAAGATTCTAACATGGGAGAGTCAAATGAGACTTTATCTGATGGGACTTTTATGGTCAGAAAAGCATATTTTAATTACTTATTTTTGCTAATAGTCAATGTAAAAATGTAACTTTTAAAATCTATTTTCCTCAATTTTTATATCAAATAAGAGCAATTATTCATACTTCTTTAATTAATGTTCAAATATCTCTTTAATTTGACAACCCAAAATCTCATAAGTGTTTAGATATTTATACACTTAGCTAATCATATTCTCCCAGACTCCTAAAGCACAATGACAAACACTTCCATCACCTGAAAAGTCAACACAAAAATAAATAAATAAAATTTATAAATCTAATAAACCAGATCTTTAAATTCGGAAGCTCAAATCCTCTTAAGCTAAAATACAAACAGAACATAGAAAAGTAACTTTATTCTATGTTGTTATTAAACTTGCTCTAAAATTTAACATAAGAATATTAAACTAAGCCGGGCGTGGTGGCGCACGCCTGTAATCCCAGCACTTTGGGAGGCTGAGGCAGGAGGATCGCGAGTTCAAAGCCAGCCTCAGCAATGGCGAGGCACTTAGCAACTCAGTGAGACCCTGTCTCTAATAAAAACACAAAAAAGTGCTGGGGATGTGGCCCAGTGGTGGAGTGCCCCTGAGTTCAATCCCCGGTACCAAAAAAAAAAAAAAAAAAAAAAAAAGAATATTAAACTATAGGTTTTAGATTTATCAGTTTATTGTTTCTGGGGTTTTGGGGGTTACAAAGATTTTTGTTGTTGTTGTTTGTACTGAGGATTGAACTCAGGGGCATCCGACCACTGAGCCACATCCCCAGGCCTATTTTGTATTTTACTTAGAGACAGAGTCTCACTGAATTGCTTAGCACCTCGCTTTTGCTGAGGCTGGCTTTGAACTTGTGATCCTCCTGCCTCAGCCTCCCAAACTGCTGGGATTACAGGCGTGCTTCACAGCGCCCAGCTTGGTTACAAAGTTTTTACCCAGGCACAGCGATCAAAGTTATCCTTTAAGATCATGACCCAGGCTATTTGTCACAGATGATTCAGCCTAGGTGCCTCTTCCAAGACTAAACCAGTAAATATTGGGGTGAGCTCCAGGCAAGGTTAGGTTTTATCTCCACATCTCCTGAGTTTCTGAAGTTATGTCCTTCTAGCTTAAACTAGCACAGAAGTTTCCTTTTTTTTTTTTTTTTTTTTTTGTAGTACCGGGGATTGAACTCAGGGGCACTCGACCACTGGGTCACATCCCCAGCCCTTTTTTGTATTTTATTAGAGACAGGGTCTCACTGAGTTGCTAAGTGCCTCGCCATTGCTGAGGTTGGCTTTGAACTTGCGATCCTCCTGCCTCAGCCTCCCAAAGTGCTGGGATTACAGGCGTGCGCCACCGCGCCCGGCTAGAAGTTTCCATTTTTTATGATCCTGTGATTTCCCCAAAATATCCCCTCTCTGAAAATGCTGGGGCTTTCAAGGCTCTCAAGTTTGAATTCCCTTTTGGTGAAATGCAGACTGTTTTATTAAGTCCTAGGTAATCATGAAAATGTGGACCTATTACTGGTACTCAGACTTCAATTCCCTCTCCCATTTCATTTTAACCTTTTCCTTCAAACTCCATTTTATAGTTAATTTGCTCTTTTTCCTGATAGCCCCCAAACCCTCCTTATTTTGTGTAGCATCTCTACCCCTAGAATGAATTTCCAACAGTACTATTTCCAAAGCACAGTGTATCACTGGAACAGTCCCTTTTCATTCTTAGAAGTTATCATGATGTCAGCCTGGCCTCCAAGAAGTACAGAACTGAATTGTTCTGTTCACAGTTCCACATAAAAGCAGCACAAAACATTTTCCCCATCATAATGTGGTCAGAGGATTAAAAATGCCAAGAAACTTTCAAAACAACCATGAATGTGTCCCAAAATTCCCTGACCCCTGCCTTTGACTATTCAACAATGTCAGGCCTTTTTCCAAAGGCACAAGCCACCACAGTTTAATTGCTAGAAACTAGTTTTCTTTAAAGTTTCCCCCAGTTACCTCTGGGTTTCTCAAATACTGTCTCCATTGTGCTCTAGAATACACCATTGTGTTTGTCCTCTTCCTCTTCCCACCATGCCACCACCTCAGTTATTATGGCCTCTTGAGATGGACACTGTCTTGGGACCCATAGGACCTTCCTGACCACCATTCCAGCCCCCAGAAAAAAGGACACCAGTTTCCTCCTCGCCACTACCTAGTTGCCCACATTTAGGTTGGATAAGGGGAAAATCATCCAGCAATTTTTCACACCTGCCTTTAGAAGTAGTGGCTAGAGATCATGGGATCCAACCTTCAGAATAGGCCTTTTTCATGATTAGAGGACTGCTACTTCTAGCTCCAAGAATGATGCAAATACTTCCACAACTTGGATTCCTGGACAAGGTGTCAAGTTCAAAAGAAGATTTTCCCCTTACCCCAGGCTAAAACTCACCCTCCCAGGCCCTTGCTTTCTGCTATGGTACTGAGCACTTCCCCAGATGTTGCGGCATTTTCTATAAAGCCCTCTCCTTTTTCATGAAAGATATGGTGTTGAAAGAGTTAACTTTGACTTCTACTTGCTGCTGTTCAGTTCTTTATTCACATATATGGCCACCAGGTATCCCTATTTCAATTATTTAGATCCAGACTAACTCTGTACATTTATCTTTTCTTGAAAAGAGTAACACAAACCTTTTTCTATAAGTGCTTAATTTCTAGTTAATAAGCTTTAAGAGTCTTTTTGTGATTAAAAATAAGTTTCTCTTACTTTTAAAGTAGATATAAATCCCTTAGAGTAAAAAGTCTCCCATGAGCTAACATGCAGGCTTGCCCTCCTTCTAGATTTTATAAACAACTGCTATAAAAGAAAAGCAATAGTGCTGTGGAATCCCAGACAGAGAAGGTTGACTTTATCAGACAGCCTAAATAGTATGCAGAGAAAACAGTTTCAGTCACATACAGGGCCTTGAAAAGGTGCAAGTGACCTCAAAATCTTGAAATATATGAAATAAGAAATTTAATATGTCTAAAAATTAAGTCATGTCTGTAATGTAATCACCAAAGAAAGTGTAAACAATCTGTGCTGCCAAATATTGTGCTTAAAACCTAAAAGAAAGTGAAAAGTAAAGAGAGAAGATTCCACAGCCTGACTCGCATGTCGGTGTATTATTTTCCCCATCGCTGCTTCTCTGCCTCCGTACTTCGCTGAGCGCTCGCGTTGTACCCCCTGACTGGGGCTGGGCCCCAGCACCCAGATAATCCATTCTCTTCACAGGGGCACTGTTCCTATGTTATAGGCTTCAAAAGACATTAAAACCACATTGTCCACCACTGGCATGTGTCCTACAATCCACGTATTCCAGTTTTAACCCCACAGCCTTAGGGCTATTTATACCAGGCTGTGCCACACTGAGGCTTCCTCTGGGAACTTCCCAAACAAAAAGTAAAGTGTCGGCCCTAAATATATCTCCTACAGTTTTGGAGGGCTTCACTGCTGGCATCCAGAGGGAAAATTCTTGGACGAGAACACATATACACATACATACTACCTCTGCAAGCACAAGTAAGTAAGTACCAGCTTTCTAAGTTCAAACTGAAAAAGAATTAAGATTTCAAAAGAAGTATTTTCCAGTGTATAGTCCCTGGAGTACTTATTAAAATACGGACTTTGGCACACGATGTCAGACCCATTGTCTTGAGAATCTTGGGTAGCAGGGCCCTGGAGATCCATATTTTAAACAAACCCTTCCAGTAATTCTTCCATACACTGATGTTTGAGAACTACTTCTCTGAAGACGGCCTCACCCACAACATTAGTAGTGCCCAGGGCAAGAGAGCCCTGGTCTACTCTACTTCCCCTTCATTCAGCTCCATCCTTTACCTCAGGGAGCCTTACTTGTGCTCACTCCACACTGCTCATGGAAGCTCTGTCCATACCTCCCTCTCCACCCCACCCCTGCCCACCACCGAGGGCTGTTCTCAAGAAATTGGCTGTTCTCAAGAAAGAGGTCTGCGCAGACCCTAGGAGTAGGTTCAAAGGATGTTTGGACAGAGTCCTTTATATCCAGAATGTGTACAAGAAGAGGGAAAATAGGCTCCAAGTAGGCATGCCCCTATGTCCCTGAGGATTCCTTGCCCCATGGAGAGTAATAGGTTAGAAGAGAGTTAGACTAGAGGCCCAAGTCCCATTTCCAAGGGAAATATCAGTAGAGGAGATATAGAGCAATATTCATTTTATTTTTACTAAACAGAGCTGCTCTATTGGATGCAAGTGTTCCTGAGTTATTCTTCTGCATTAAGGTTTCTTCCCCCTAAGAACAATGGGAAAGAATTGAATTTGCTTTGTAGTGGGGTTTTTTTTCCAAAAGAAAGGAAACATCTGTCCTAGAAACAAGTTTTTCTCAACCCTTAGAAAGTAAAAGGAATTTACAACTCTAAAGTAGCAAAAATTGGCCTTTGAGTGAGAGCACCCTCTTATCTTATAACACCCCATTGCCTGAACTTAAAACCCTCTCTAGTCAAGTGAAATCTAAGAGGTGAAAGGCATGATGGGTAACATCAATCTTTGATGACATGAAGTGTTGATACTGATGGCGCCCACCACAGACATTAGGAAAATGACAGAAAACCTTGAAGTAGGAAATTATTTCCAACTCATAAGTAAATCCTCAAGATTTTCCCCATAAATAGGGTAAACATTTCCAAAGTAAAGGCCCTCAGTCACTACCTTCTTTATACTTCCCCTGCCCAGAACTCTAAGTGTTTCCTTTGTTCAGGGAGCCATATACATACAGGGTTTTGTGCCTAGACCTTCTAGGGGGAATCTCTAAGGATCATTCCCTCACTTGGAGTGTTTCCCAGAAGCTTAGGTTTGTGTTATATGACCCTGCATCCCTGGCAACAGTTGCTTGGACTGGGGGCACCTGATTCTCTGGGTCAGCCTGATTTCAAAATCGACTGGGAATTTGAAATTAAAGAAAAAGAGAGACTATCTTTCTATGCAGTTAAGCCTGAAATATGCAAATTTGAAAGGTAAGGACCAGCTATGAATTAGTTGTTCCATATGGGTTGGAAGCTAAACAAACCCATCTTCACATAGATGAGTATAACAGATGTTCAGAGAAGACAGAGAAAATACTTCCTGTATTCCTACGACAGCTGGATTCCTGGCTGCAGTTCTGTGGGTCAACCTGAGCCTTACAATAAATTCTTTGTGTGGTGGGGTTGGAGGGACACTTAAGTTAATCCATAAGGCTTTGTTACTTACAGCTAAACTGTTCTACCTAGAAGGACACCACTAGTAACATGCTCACTTGACTTGATGCCACACTTTCTTTAAGGCCTCCATCCAAACAGGGCAAGTTACTGAACTTTTCTGAAATGGAGATAATAGTACTTGCCTCATGAGATTGTTGTAAGGACTGAATAAGACTGTGCATATAACTAGATGTAAGGCCTACAGTGTTCAATAAATTTCAATTATCATTATTTATGCCATATTTGTTTTATTTATATTATATTATTATTAAAGGAAAAAGTTTAAATAAGAGACTCCAGCTTAATTGCTAATATACCAAACCACATTTCTTTTAGGAATGTGTATTTATTTTATCAACTTTGATAATGTACACAGGAACTTTTTGATTTAGTAGAACATATCTGAAGTTACTTTAATTTGATTCAAATTGGAATGTGCACCTATATAAGCAGCTCTTTTTAGTGCTTCAGTGTTCACATTACATTCAGAGTTAAACTAAGAAAAAGAAAGCAAATTCAAAGGAATTTTGTTACATGAAATTATTTTAATAAAAGGACAAAAAGTATTTCTTTACTTATTTCAAAGATTTCAAAGATTTTTAATGTTTTGAAATTCATAAAAATGAGTTATACTGTAAGAAAATATTATCTTTTTTTTTTTTTTTCTTACATCAGATTAAAACCCAGGGGCGTTTAACCACTGAGCCATATCCCCAGCCCTTTTTTATATTTTTATTTAAAGACAGGGTTTCACTGAGTTTCTTAGAGTCTCACTAAATTACTGAGACTGGCTTTGAACTCACAATCCTCCTACCTCATCCTCCCAAGCTGCTGGGATTACAGGCATGAAACACCGCGTTTGGCAAGAAAATATTATCTTAAATATAAATTTAGGTGATGATTAAAATATTGAAAAACATGTGCTGGATATTTAAAGATAATCAGTATGTTTAATAGCAAAGTTTTAATTTGCTTCAATACAAGAAGGAAAAGTATAATTCAGCTCATTCTTTAAAAAAATATTTGAAGTTACATGGATTAATGTGAGGATAATATAATTTCTTACACATAATAGTTTATGTGGAGTCCTGAGGAATTCCTGTTCAACACAGACTATCATCTTTCTCACTAAACCAAAAAATGTTTGAGAGTGCAATTTCATTGTAGCATTAAAATAAAAACTCAAGATATTTTAAAATAGTAAAATATCTTTAGTCAAGCACGTTGATTATCTTGTCACCACTGGTATTTTCTAATCCTATTTCCCCTATCCATATTCTTTTTTCAGCATACATTCTCTGCTAAAATTGAGGGTCAAGACAGAATCACACTTCTGGTTCCTGCTGATAGTGTGAACTCAAAATAGCAGCCAATGAAGGCACACAAGCAGAGCAGTTACTCACCAGTAATACTTCCTAAAGTGCCATTGCTTCTACTCTCAGAGAGAATTTTATCTCCTTCTTCAATGTCCTAAGCAACACCTTTTAATAAAACCAAGGCGATCCTCTAGGAAAACAATGCAGACAGAAAAATAGCCCCCCAACCCCAAATGAAGTGGGAGATGACTCACACAACTAAAAGATGTGAAAGTTCATCCATATAGGCATTGGTCAATGAAAATAGGATATAGAAATCAGATTTTCCTAAATTCAAAACATTTAAAGTCAAGGAAAAGCCATAACTCTTTTTTTTTTTAAATTATAGCATCATATTTATACATATATCTGGGTTCCTTTTGACATAATTATACATACAAGGAATTTATTTCAATCCCCATTTCCCTCCCCTTTCGTAACTTCCTGCCCCCTTCTTCTATTCTACTGATCATCCTTTCACACCTTTATTTATTTATCTTTGGTACTTTCTACATATACATAAAGGAGATATTCCCTTTGGTACACTTATATGAGTATATCACATGATTCTGTGAGATTCATTGGATATTTCTCTTTTTTTAATATTTATTTATTTGTTTTAGTTGTACACCTTGCCTTTGTTTTTAGGTGGTGCTGAGGATGAAACCAGGCCACACACGTGCTAGGCAAGCGCTCTACCGCTGAGCCACAACCCCAGCCCGAATATTTCTTTCCCAATCCCTTTCTTCCTCCTCCCTCCCTCTCATTCTCCTGCTTTTACTCCTCTTGTCTTTCCTCTCTGTGATATCTGATGCCCTCCCCTACCACCTTCTTTCCCTTAGTTTACTTAAGCTTCCACATATGAGAGAAAAATTTTTATCCTGTCCCTTGATTTTCTGAGTCTGGCAAAGCCATAACTCTTACTGAGTATTCTTAGATGTATTGACATAACTGGAATTTTTCACTAGGAAATGTCACCAGTAAGTGTAACATGTTAATATTCAAATTAATCAGTGATCCCACTGAGCAGAAAGTTTATTTGTCAGTTTTAAAGATATTGATTGCAAGGGTTGAAACCAAAAGGAATGACACTGATTCTCCCTTACAGATTACTCTTCCAGGAGAAAATACCTGGGAAAATCTAACCAATGAATGATGTTAAGTTTTCCTAACAAAGATCCTTAATGGAATGAAAACATTCCCTCTAAACAATCTCTTCCCTACAATCTTTGAATATGCAAAGAATCCTGCTAAGAAAATGAATGTCACAGCCTGGGTTTGGTATACATCCCAACCCCCAGAGTGTGGAATATACATTTTCTATACTATATTGAACTACTTTGAAGAACTCTATCTTTCAGGTAGAACTTTTATTAGAAACTGCCATTGCAACTAAAAAAAAGTTGAAGATTTGGATGTTAAAAGGAGCTACTGTGGTAGGTTGAAAATGCCTTTACCCCTCAACACACACACAAAGATATGTTCATGTCCTAATCCCCAGGCTCTAAATGTTACCTTGACATAAGGAAGTCACCCTGATTTTTCCAGGTGAGCTCTAAATGCCATCAAAGTGTTCTTATAAGGGAAATACAAAGGGGTATTTGTCATAGACTGATAGAGAAGCACTGTTAAGATTGGGGACAAAGATTAGAGTGATGGGGCCACAAGCCAAGGAAGTTAAGGGTTGCCAATGACCCTGAGAAGCTGGGAGAGATAAAGATGGATTCTCCCTGAAAGAGTTGAAGAAAATGGCTCTTATGATTGTGGGAGTTGGCAAGTCCAAAATCTGTGGGACGGGTCAGCAGGCTGACGACCCAGGGAAAAATCAGTTTGATGCCTTCTTCCTTGGGAGACCTTAATCTTTTCTCTTAAGGTTTTTAACTGATTGGGTGAGGCCCACCCACATTATGGAAAGTAATCTGGTTTACTCAAAGTTTATTGATTTAAATCTTTAAATTTTTTTTTTGTTTTGTGGTTGTAGATGGACAGAATGCCTTTATTTTATTTATTTGTGGTGCTGAGGATCGAACCCAGTGCCTCATGTATACTAGGCAAGCGCTCTGCCACTGAGCTACAACCCCAGCCCTGATTTAATTCTTAATCACACTAAAAATGCCTCCACAGTGACAATTAGACTGATGTTTGATGAAACAATTACATATTATAGACATGTCAAATTGACACATAAAATTAACGATTACAGTTTCATTCATGATAGGATTCAACCAACAGAAAGAGCATAATAAGAGTGGGATTTAGTTCTCCAAAGCGGGTGGGATGAAGGACACTGAGAAACCAAGCTGGGATTTGTGGAAGACTGTGGAGAGAAATGGAGACTGTTCAGGATTGACCTGGAAATATCTATAATATTTAAAGTAAGGTCAAATTATAGAAGGAGCTGGGGTTGTGGCTCAGTGGTAGAGTGCTTGCCTAGCACGTGCGCGGCCTGGGTTCAATCCTCAGCACCACGTAAAAATAAACGCATTGTGTACAACTAAAGCAAATAAATAAATATTTTTTTAAAAATTATAGAGAAAAGGGTTTAACATGAGCGCCACCTAAAATGCAGTTGCAAACCTACCAAACCCTGTGTGTTTGCCATTAAGATATAGGTGACTGCCTGGTGAGCCCAGGAGTAGCTGAAACCATCATTCCAACCAGCCAGGTGACAACTGAGGTATACCTGGCAGCACAGCACCTGAGCTGTGACATCAATGAACACAAGGAGACAGAATTGATACCAGTTCCAAAAAGAGATGGTTGGGGAAAAATCCCAAATAAGTAGGATGATATCAAGGAATTGAAACCACACAGGGTGAAAGACAAAATTAGAATTGTATCTTTAAGATTTTGTTAATTTGGTAGGGTAGGTGGTGATAAGCATTCCTTGACTTGTCTGAAGCCCTGTGGAGAGGGTGGGAAGAGAGGACCTTTTGAGAGTTGCATGCAGAAATAAAAAGTGAAAAACAAAAGTCTGAAGGGCCAACTTTCATGAGAGACTTTGAGAAACTCTGTACATAGTAGAGTTGCTTTACAGCCCCAATAAGAAAGGACACAGGCCCAGGGTCATGGTGCAGATGCTGGCAATATCAAGAGATGGCAACCTTAGCACAAACATGGTCACCAAAAGAAATTTCAGGTGCTTTCATATCACATTACAATTGTTGCAGATATCTCAAAATATCATCACATTCATCACTGCTTCAAAGTTATGATGGTTTGGGGACATGATATTGGATAATTTTATTTAATGAATTGATAAAGAAGTCTGAATTACTGCACCTTCATTTTCAAAAGTATTTTTGATAACTTGCTTCAATATATGTAATTTTCTTTGTAGTCTTATATATATTTTATTTTATGCATTAAAAGTACTATCATAAGAAATGTTCATAGGCTTCATTAAATTACTAAAGGATCCAGACACACAAAAAAGTTATGAACCCTTAGATAAAAGGCTCCATTATTTTATTCTATTTATATCCATTCATTTAACAAATGTTTATTAGAACTTACATTGCTCTATCTATAAACTCCTAACTTAAAAAATATTTGCGAGGAATTTAGGGGAAGAGATTTAAAAAGGAAATGTAGAACATATTAAAGTATTAATTTAAACCACAACAGAAATGCTACAAAAATAATGACACAATGAAAGCCATAAATTTAGGGACAAATTCATTTGGAAGATTTCTTAGCACTGTGTAATTTCTTACTGTTAAGCTTCTGATTACTGTATAATCAGGCTGACAAATGACTAATACTGGGCAGGTCCAAACAAGTGAATTCTGGTTTCGTTTGGGACATGTCTCCCCCTTTTTGTGTAAAGTCTTATGGAATCTTAATGGTCCTGCCACCCTAGGCCTTCTGTCCCTCTGTATGACTGACAAAAGCTTTATAAGTTTTCTCATCTAAATGGCAGACACTGGATGGAATAATTACCTAGAAGCTTAGAGCACATTTACTTTGTCTATCATTCATTTTTTAAAAATTACATTCACAGAGAGAACACACAGATTTTTATAAACATGTGACATCTTGATAATAGAATATCTGAAATGAAAAAGGAGATAGAAAAAAATTAAATCTGCCAAAATTCATAAAACTCACTTTTATGTGTTGACCATTGATTATTTAAAGGAAATAGAATCATAATTATAATGGACTGTAAATGCTGTCATTGATGAGGCTGCTTGAAAAGATTGTTATGTCAAAATTTGAACCTCAAAGTAGAAACCAAATGAATGAATGACAGGACTGCTGATGTAGGTCAGACCCTGATGGAAGGAAGAAGCAAGCTAATGGCATAAATCATAGTCCCAGAAATGTGAACAGAACCAGAGCCAGGAAACATGGAAGCCAGGAAGAAAAATAAGCAAGCTGACCTACCAGGAGCAGGGGAGCTTGGTATATGTTTCCTCTTCTCTCAGCCCAGACAAAGACACAAATGGGCAGTGAACACTGATATTGGTGAGGTCACATTTCCCTGGTTCTGACAGTGATTTCACTGCATCCATCTAAAAAGTAGTGTAGTGAGTCAGGAACAATAAAATGCAACATTTGTGTCTAGGGGCATTGAAGAGGTGATCTAAGAATATTCTTCACTTTTCCTGATCCCTACCCTACCACACACACTCTTTTTACTGGTTAGAAGCCAATCACTTGATGGTAACATTTACAGAGACAATTTCACTGTCACTGCAATGTCTTTTCCTTTCAAAAATTAGGTCAGAAACATATTCTTCCACACTTTGACACTCAGGGTTTTTTTTTTTTTGTTTTCTATTTTATCATAAAACCAACACTTGTAATGGCAGTCTTAACATTTTTTATAGAGAATTTTTCTTTTTGCCAAAGTACAGAAACAAACCAACAAAAAGTAGATAGTATCAAAAAAATATTTGAGTTTAAACATAGGCTCTTAACTCCTAGATGCTATAGTCAGTTATTAGCAAATCTACTATGATTGTCATCAAGATCTTAAAAGGAGGTAGGTGTTACAAAACCATCTGAATCCTCATTTAGAGCTAAATAATGTAGTTGAAACTGTGATCCATAGTTTATCTCTTCTGAAACCTTCCCCAACATGGCAGCAGATAAAATTTAAATCATAATTAAATCCTTTCCATTAAAGGTAGCAATGAAAACAGTGCTTCTACCCTACCTGGGCCAATGGAATAAAATAATTAGAACACGAGAAATGCTGTCCTGTCTCAGACAAGGATTCCCACCAATCATTTCTTATAGTAACACCAAGAATACCTTGCAATTTTCTATGTCAAACTCCAGAGACTGCTGTTAGACCTTGAATAACCTTCATGTTTTATTATGAATATGTCATCTCTTATCTCTCCCTTCATCAAACACACACCTATTGTTTTGTCTACCCAGCAACTATTTTCCAGGAATTGCTTCACCCCATTGCCCAATCTATAGATCTGCAGGAGGATTTGCAATATTCTATAATGTGACACTGCCCCAAGTCATGATTAATCTGTTTGAGGGTGGGTATCTGACCTTAAACAGGTCTATCACTCCCTTTCTCAGGAATTTAAAAATTGAAACTGAGAAACTGATCATCTCTGTCTAGGTAGCTAGACTATAAATACTCACTAAGGAACGGTTCCTGCTGACACGCTGGTTACAAACAGGAAAGCTGGTCTTCACTGCAAAAGTAAAGCTGATGTATATAGAGAGGCAGAAATAAGAGGGTCAAAGGAGAATTTTGGGATTTGTTCTTGTGTACCATTTGGTAGTTCCATCTCTAGTGTTTCTTAGATTCCATTAATTACTCCAATACTTTTCCAATAAATCCACCCTTTTTATTTTTAAGTTAGTTGAATTGGGCTTCTGTTCTTTCCATACAAAAATAAAAGTCCTAATTAATATCAATTTATTTAATAATTTCACATAATATTTAACATACAAATTATTTATATTTTAGTCTGTTCTACCTCTTAAACTTTTAATTTATTTAATCTAAAGAACATGTCTTTCAAGTGTCAAAATATGCCTTCTAATCTGAGAGTTGGTGTTAATTTTGTGTTCACCCTAACTATATCTTTAATTCTTTAAGGACTTTATTCATATCCTCTAAAGTCTTAGTTACTATGGTTAAGTTCACCCATTTTTGAGATTGTCCACTTTGTGCCAAACAATGTCTTTGGTGAGGTGGGCTCAAAGATGAAGGAAGAGATCTCACAATCTAGTGGAAAAGAAACATTTTTACGTGTATAATTAAACATGTATGAAGACACAATTGTTGTGAAAATACTTTATGTAGAAACAGTGACTTGAAAAATTGTGCTCTTTATATGTAATATGAAATGAATGTGCACTCTGCAAGCATGTATAACAAATTAGGATTTTTAAAAAAACATTTAAAAAATAAGTGGATAATTAAAATGTAGTGTGCCACGAAGTATCACATATCACATTCAAGATATGAACAGGGAAATTATTAACCTCCTGACTAGTAACAGACATCTACTTCTTCATTGAGTATGCAGTAGGCTCAGGCGTTTGTATTTTTAATATGCCATTCAAATGATTCTGATCAAAGGTGATGTAAGAACCACACTTTGATAAATATCATAGTATGGTTGGAGGGTTTTAAGCAGAACCATCACTTGATGAAATCTGAATTTCCAAAAGATCATTCTACATGAAGTATGGCAAAAATGGGTTTGAGGAAGGCAAACCTGGATATAGAGAAATCTATTAGGAGATTATTGTAATAAAGCAAATAGTGGCAGCCTCAACTAAAGCAGCAAAAATAGCAACAAGATTATAGAAGGAAGTAAAATGTAAGACATAAAATATCTTGGAGATTAGGATATAGGGAAAATCAAGGAAGATCCAAGGTCATTACCTGAACTCTTATCTGTATAATTAGGTAGATAATAAGATAGAAAATAAACATTAAAAAAAGATTCTGAAGTAGGAAATGTATTAGAAATTTTTTGAGTCTAATAAGATAAATTGTTTAAGTAGAGATGTATAGTAGTTACATGTAGAACTGTGTCAGGAACATTTTTTCCATATACTTGATGTTTCCATGCTATGGGACCTTTTTTAGAGTAACACATGTGAAGGGCAAAAATCACACTGGAGACAACCGTGCAGCCAAGAGATTTATTCACCAGCCTTTATGGCTGGTCAGAGGTAGAAGAAGTACCGAGAGAGAGGAGTCAGGGAGAGGGAAGTGTGCAAGCTCTGGACGGAGAGTCGGTGCCTGCTTGTGCCAGCTGTGGTCTCTGGAGCTGTCGGCTGGGGCAGCTGCCAATGGGCTGGAGGCTGGAGCTCTCAGCTGGAGCAGCGCCGACAGGCTGGAGAACGGGCTAGAGACGGTGGGTGAGTCTGGAGCTGTTGCAGCAGCTGCTTCCTCTCCACAGGGACAAGCTGATGTGTTGTGAGCTCCAGACAGGCAGGGACTTAAGTAGGGATTTCTGGTGTTGGGGGGGTGTGCCTGAGTGACCTTTAATGCTATTGGCTCTTTTCCCCGTAAACAGGGTGAACTTTAAGCTGATTGGCTCCTGCCTGGGGAACAGAGTGACCTTTAGACTGATTCCTGCCTGGGGAAAATGAAACCAAGTTGCTCCTAATGGAAATTTCCATGGGGGAGGTGGCCTATCTATCAACATGAGTTCTCACTTTCCTCCTCATTCACTGGATCCCACAGAGAAAAATCACATGACTGGTGAATTTAAAGCAAAGAATTGGAGTCTGTGTAGTTCAACCCATTCTTTCCTCTTCCATTGAGACCTGTGAGAAAATGGAATGTAAATGTTGTGAATGTGTGTAATTATGTGCAGGAAATAGAATACTGAAGGAGGCTAGAGGACAAAGCAGAACCTATAAAACTGTCCAGGCAGTTACCATCTAAAAGAGGTGATATCCTTCCAGAGGACATGTTGGACATGAAACCAAAAGAGGTACTTAACTCTAGAGGGGATAGTGTGACTCTGTGATGTACCCAAAGAAAACCTCCCTCACCATCTGTGAGGCACACATCATCACCCATCACCTTGGCAGAGTCAGCCTCAGAAAACAGGTAGAGCCAGAGGGAGACAGATGCAAAGGCACCCCTACCTTTCCTTCTAGTGACCTGCAACCTCGTGAACCAGAATAGGGAAGGGAGGGATAATGAAAGGCTGGTTTTGAAAATGGGAAACTGAAAACTCAATTCTACTGGATCTTTTGATAACTCAAAGCATTGAGCAAGCTCTGGGATCTACTTGACACATGAAGGACCTACCTAGAAGGAGAGAAAATACAACACAGAGGACAGACGTGGGAGAAAAAATAAATCTTTAATGTTTATACCATATCAAGCTCATTCTGTTCAATATATTGGTGATGTTCAGGGCTTGAAGGTCATCATAGGTCAGAGTTATATGAGTCAACAAAGGTAAAGGAGCATACTAACATTGAAGGGTCAAGAATGGAAAGAAGAGCTAGCAAAGAAGACTTGACAAATCTGAAGAGTCAAGCTAAGGAAGAGCTTCAAGAAGAAATCAGTTCTACAGTGATTTAAGCCACATAAATGGCACCTGACTCACACCAAGCCACACCAGCCCATGGATAGGTTATGTGATCTTATTAAATTCCAAATTTTACAGCTTCAACACCAAATCTGTATGATTGCTGTCACCCTTCTCCCCCAAAGCCTCCTTTTCTAGAAACCCTTCAAGAGATTTTTTTTTTTTTTTTTTTTTTGCTGCTTTTTCATGTCCTATTGCCCCAAAGCACACATTTCTGAATAAGCTAAAAGGATTGCATTTTACTTATTTTCCACGTGGTGAATCCATATTCTTTTCCCTATTCACATGGGGGCTATAATAATAGCAGAAACTACTAGCTGTTCTTTAGTATCCTTTTTGTTTGCTTGCTGGTTCTAAGCCACCAAGAATAAAGACTAAAGACTACATTACCTAGTTTTTTTGTTTGTTTTGTTTTGTTTTAGGCTTGGTATTGCAATGTGTTTAGATTCTAGCACTAGACTGAGCAAAGACAGTGCCTACAACACAAGAATAACCCAGATTCCCTCTTCAATTTCTTTCAGTTGGTTGGAATATGGATGCTGAGGTTAGAGTAGCCATGTTAGACCACAGGTGAACTTGGAAATAGGGAGGCGCTACAGGGATTGATATTGAAATGTAGCTTCCACCTTTCACTTCAATCAAAGCTCATGGGAGTGATGTCAATAGACATTCCCACAGCTCTCTTCCTCTTCAGCTACAGAGAACTACCTTGTTTAAGGCCACAACCATTTTAGTTTGATTTGTGTGTGGTGACATATCAATGTAGGAAAAAAAAGGCCTGGCCATTTTGACCTAGCTGAAGATAATTCTGAGGGGTCATTTTAGCTCCAGCTTCTCGTGTGGTTGGCCATGGCTAGCATGAGGCCTGCATCACAGCTGGATTGCCTGCTCCTGCTGTTTCTCAAACCAGCCAGACAGGCTTTTATGTGGCTGATGTCTCAGGCTGCAGTGCCCTTGCCCAGATAGTTCAAGAACTAACTTTCTCTGCATCCTTCTTGTTTTTGTTCAAAATCCCCTTTCTCAATGAGCCTTGCCTTGACTTCCTATTGAACACCGATATTCTTGATCTTCTTCATCTATTCCATTTTTTCTTTTCTTTATCCCCATAAACCTCTCACTCTCTAATCTGCTCCATAACATAGTTATTTGTTTGCTGTATTTATATTTGCTTTCTTTCTCCCCCAGTGGGATATAAGATTATGAGGACAAGAATCTTTGCTTTGTGCACTAGTGCCTCACACACACCTTCAACAGTGCCTGGCACATAGCAGGCATTCAGAAAATACTTGTTGAATAAATAAAGAAGTGAATAATTTTCTAAGGAGACTGTTGTAGATATTTTCTTTTATCTGGGCCCTCAATTCCAAACATGACTTAAAAAGAATTCTTTGGCAGCAGATTCACTGGGTATTCCATATTCTATGTTATCAAATAAAAATATTGGGGGGGCTGTAGATGTAGCTCAGTGGTAGAGTGCTTGCCTCGCATGTGTGGGGCACTGGGCTTGATCCTCAGCACCACTTAAAATGAATAAAGATACTGTGTGTTCATCTACAACTAAATAAAAAATATTTTTAAAAATATTGGTCATGTAGTTTTTATGGAGTACTCTAAATCACTCCTTTTGTAGTCTGTTATTTATTGACATTTTCATTCATCCCCTCAAGTATTAAGATGCCTTGTTTCACAGGAAACCTGTGATTTCTGTTCTGATGAGATGTCCATTGAAAAGAGTAATTTTTTCCCTAGAAAAGGCATTTTCAGAGAGGCAAACCTGAAATTCTCAAGTGTGATCCAGGACAGCTTGCTGGATTACATTATAGAGTACAGTTACTTCTAACAGGAACTATCTGTTCTCGAGTACAATTCATTGCAACTGAGTTGTTGGAAGCTTTGTTTTGCTTCATATTCCCAGCTCCTGAAAGAGGTCAGTATTTGTGAGGCTTCAGGAAGTTTCCTTTGAAGTCTGCATTCCAATAAAAACATGAACTAGATCAACTGAGCACCTATGGAGTTGCCTGAGGATTTATTTTTGTAGCTCTGAATTCTCAGGGGACTTTTTTCTCCAGGGCAAGTCTTTTTTTTTTTTTTTTTTAACCATTTATGTTAAATGCCATAGAAATATCATTACATGTGAATTAGAAAGGCAATTATGAGGTTATAGTTGAGTGTCATTTAAGCCAATCATTTTTATTTAAAAAATTCTAAAATATTTGCAAGTAGAAAAACCCATTTGACTATTTAAAAAATGCCATTATTTATTAACTAATTATTAGCATGAGGTGGTGGGAACACAGATATTAGTGATGTTATTATTTTAATTTTTTGATATGTTAATTACTTCAAGGAAAAAGGCAGATCACCCACTACTGAGTTTCTTTTGTTACCCTGGGAGCAATGTTGTCCTCAATTAATCTGCTCTTTAGTCATTCAGGCTCAGTGAACCAAGCAGAGTTCAGAATGTCATTTTAAAACATTAGACTTAAACTCCAAGTGGAGTTTATCTTTGGGCAACATTTTTATCCTTTCAAGATATTGTTCTACAGCAAATAATAAAGATTCATTAAGAGAAAGATTATCTTCTTTAAAACGTATTAGTAAGAATCAAGTTATAAAACCCTCAGTGAACCCATTTTGATCATGTGGCTTTTTATTGGCCTCCAACTGGTTTTCAATGAAACTTGATTATTATCTTCAAATGGATAATCAGAAAGTCATTGAAGGGTAAACCTTGGAAGCCGTATTTTATTTCATGCTGTTATCTTCAACTGGGTCTCTCCCTCAGTTAAAATTTCAAAGAAGATTCTCTTGCTTCTTCTGTCTACCATTTTCTGGTGTCTTGATATTATTTTCCCAAACTCCCTGGCATGTAATACAAACTTTTCTTATACCTTGGTCTGAGTGGACAGTCTTCTTTCATGAAAAATAAATAGCTCTTTGGCCTAGTTAGAAAAGCATATTACCACTCACAAACCAGTTTCTGGAGTATTCCTGAAATGGATGTGCATTGTACTGTCCAAAGCCATCATTTTTTCTTTTTAATTTTTTTTCATCATTGATGGAGCTTTATTTTATTCATTTGTTTATATGTGGTACTCAGAATCAAACCCAGTGCCTCACATGTGCACTCTACCACTGAGCCATGACCCCAGCCCCTCCAAAGCCATCTTTAATACCATTTCCCACCTTAACCCTAACTACCGAGGACTTACGACTGAGTACCTCTTCAGGAATTTCTCACCTTATCCAAGATCCATTTCTCTCTCCAGAATACCCATATCCAAAACTTGGCCCATGTGCAGGAGTACAATTGTCTCCATCTCAACTTGAGACAACTTTGAAAGAACGTCCTAGCTCTAGAGCTACCCATGGAATTGACAGAAGCCTTTGTTGTCACTGCATATCTTCAACTTTTCCTTTGCCCAGTCCTGATGTTTTTACTCTTTCACAAGTGTTGATCTCAAAGCCAGTTGCCAGTAAATTTTCTACATGCTCATTTCTGTTTTGAGTCTTCTTCCTAGGAAACCTGACCTGTGAGAATTCTTTTATTCACATTCAAACCATCACATCCAGTTACCATTTAAAAATCTAGAACTGGGACGGGACTGGGGTTGTGGCTCAGTGGCAGAGCGCTCGCCTCGCACGTGCGCGGCCTGGGTTCGATCCTCAGCACCACGTAAACATAAAATACATTGCATTGTGTACAACTAAAATAAATAAATTAATTAATTAATTTTAAAAAAAATCTAGAACTGGGAGCAGTGGTGCATGCCTGTAATCCCAGCAACTCAGGAGGCTGAGGCAGGAGAATCACAAGTTCATAGCCAGACTCAGCAATTTAGCAAAACCCTCAGCAATTCAGCAAGACCCTGTCTCTAAATAAAATATTTTTTAAAAGGTCTAGGGATGTGGCTCAGTGTTTAAGTGCCCCTAGGTTCAATCCCTAGTACCAAAGATAAATATATATATAAATATCTAAAATTTTTAAGGCTGGAGTTCAAGACCAGCCTTGGCAACTTTGTGAGTTCAAGACCAGCCTTGGCAACTTTGTGAGTTCAAGACCAGCCTTGGCAACTTAGTAAGATCCCTGTCTTAAAAATAAAAAGGACTCAGGGTGTAGGTCAGTAGTAGAGCACTTGTCTAGCATGCATGAGTCCTGGGTTCTAGCTCTAGCACTGAACAAATCTAAAATCTTGATGGCAACTTGTATATTAATCATGGTAGATCAGTTTTCCAAGATCTTAGTGGCTTAACCCAGTAAAAATTTGCTTCTTAATTACCCCAAACTGTATTGCAGTTTAACAAGGATAGAGGCAGTATGATGGGGACTTGGCTCCACATGGTCACTCAGGAGTCCACATTCCTTCAGTTTTGTATCACCCCTTTCTAAGAGTCCTATCCTTCAGCTGACAGATGAGCATAAGAAATGAGAAAAATGCCTGGGAGTTTTGATGGCCTTTAAGGCACCCATCAATTTTACTAATATTCCTTTGACAAGAACTCAGTCATATGGGCACACTAAATCAAACAAGGCTGTTGAGCACTAGTAGTCTCTACTACATATTTATAAAATACTTAAGATATTCAAATCTTCCATTATCCATAACCTGTGACACTATTTTACAATCCTTCAACTTATAGGAACTGAAAATTCCATCTTTATTAAAGATTTGAGAAGAGCCAGGGGGTTTCTTTGGTTATCATAATTCTTGTGTTACCATCACTTGGTGTTAGTAACCATACTAAAGTTTCCAAAAAAGTCTTATCATCTGATTTTGTATCTTTAATATCTTTTTCTAAATTATGTTCTCTATACATTTTTATTTCCATCTTGCCTGCTTATTGTTTTCTAAACTACATTTTGCAGTGATGTCAACACAGACTACTTCCTGCTTAATGTGATTATACACCAGAAAAATTTCAACATCTACTAATGACAAACTTCTCAATTTTTAAGAATCAGAAGAATGGGTTTGGAGTTTTGGCTCAGTGGTAGAACACTTGCCTAGCATGTGTGAGACACTGGGTTCAATTCTCAGCACTACATTAAAAAAACAAATAAAATAAAGGTATTGTGTCCATCTATAGCTAAAAATATATATAAAAAATAGAATCAAAAGACTGCATGTATCACTCTCCTTTATTCTCTGTATTTCATATGTACTCAGTTTCTATCTCTCTTATGTCTGTTGATCCTTTCTCTTATTCCCTGCCATCCTACCAATCTAAACTTCAATGATTTTGTGCCTGGATTTCTCATGAATCTCCTCTTTTCTGACCATTCTGATGCAAAACTCTCCTCCACTGAACTTACATGGCAAAATACTTCTGTACTAATATTCCATAAAGAATTATGATGACCACTTTTCAAGGGCCTAATTCATGCCAGTGTTTTATAACTCTTACCTTGTTTTATTTAATCATTACAAAAACTCTGACATGGGTATTATTCCCATTTTATAGATGAGAAAATTGAGACTCAGAAAAGCCAGTAACTTGCCCAAGGCCACACACATAAGAAGCAGCAAAACTGGTATTGAAAATCAGGTCAGTCAAACTTCAAGGCCTGTGCTCCTTCTAGCACATCCTGCTGCTGCTCCGTGACTCATGCCATGCCTGTTCTCCGAAGAGTTCCCTACTGGTGCCCTATCAAGGACAAACATCTCTCCATGGCTTTCAAGGCCTGCCATAATTATATCCCACCTAAAGATTATTTTCTAGCTACCTTCAATGTTTACATTGCTTATTAGATATGTCTCTCCCATCTCCCTCTTATAAACTGGCCCACATTCATTATCCTACACTTCTGAGGAGAAAAAAAAAATACTCATGATTATAATAATACATACTATCCCAAAGGTCAAGTAATATGAAAGTAGCTGAAGTAGAAAATGGAAGTATACCATATTTGGAGTAATTATTAGGCATGGAATACAATACAGGTCATGGATATCTAGTTTCACACATTTCTTTAGTTAAAAAGGAAATGGTGAATTTTTACATCATAACTGGGTAGTGCTAGCTGGCATCAAAATTTTCACATTAAAGTGACCATGTAAAAGCATCCTGCTTCTAGTTTTTCTTGTTGTATTTGTTTTCTTTTCTGCTATCTTTCTATTTAGATTCCAGCCATCTTTTATGACCCAACCGAACCCAAGAGTGTAAGGATGCTTTTTTTTCTTAAAATTGAACTTCTTCACTACTCATAAACAAAACATAAAAAGCATTAAAAGTGTTTAGCACCAGGAAATCTTTCCTGACTGTTCTACTTCTCATTGACTTTCTTCAACTCTCTACTTAAAGTCTGTACCACATAATTAGCATTTAATTACATATTGTTTGTATTGTTTTTTCTATGTGTGTTAGAGTAGGTGACAAGGATGTGGGTGGAATTGGATTATGGGGATCTGGGATAGGGTGTGGATTTACAGAGTTGATGAGTACAGGGGCAGGCAGGGAAACAACTAGCCCTGGAAAATTGCAGAAAATGATACTATGAATTTAGAGCAAGAGTCTGGAGAAAATCCTGAGTTCTGACTTCAGTCCTGAACTTGAAGTCAGAACAAGGCAGTATGCCAAGGCCAAGAATTTAGAGATTATCTGAGTATTTTGTGTTGCAAAAACAAAATACCTAAGGCTGTGTTCTTCAAAAAGAAAAATGGTTTACTCTGGATACAGCTCAGTGGTAACTTCTTGCAAAGCATGACAGGAGGCCCTGGGTTAAATGCCTATCACTGAAAAAAAAAAAAAAAAAAAAAAAAAAAAAAAAGTTTATTTGGATCACTATTCTGGTGGCTGGAAAGTCCAAACAGCATGATGCTACCTAGTATTCCAGACTGCATCACTATATAGCAGAGAGGTAGAAAGGGAAATGGCTACATTTAAAGGAGCCAAGCATGTAAAATGGCCTTGCTTAACAACAACCCACTCTTATGAGAAGTAATCCAGTCACACAAGACTTAACCCACTCTCTCAAGACATGTATTAATCCCTTCCCAGGATGGTGCCCCCACGATCTAATTATCACCCACTAGGTTCTACCTCTTAAAGTTTCTACCATCTCGATACTGTTCACTGGGGACCAAGCTTTCAGCACGCACATCTTTAGGGGACAAATCATATCTAAACCATAACAGAAGTACAGAAATCCACAGAAATGAGAGAGGGTATGGCAGGATGTGGATTGATAATAAAAAGTGATGATGATATATTCTGCTTAGTTTAAATAGTGGGAAATATAATTGATGTGTAACATCAAAAATATCAAAATAATGTCAAACCCACATTTTAAAAAACCTCTCAATTTTACTAAGTTATAAATGTGTTTTCTTTTGGGTCCACAATGCCACTGCTAGGATAAAGAAATATTCACAATAACTATTCACAAATATTCACAATGTCTTCAACATTGTTGATAAGAACAAAAAATAAAATAGAAACAATTCTTTTTTTAATATTTTTAAATTTTTTTGTTGTAGTTGGACATGATAACTTTATTTTATTTATTTATTTTTACGGTGCTGAGGATTGAACCCAGGACCACGCACTTGCTAGGCGAGTGCTCTACCACTGAGCTACAACCGCAGCCCCAAATGGAAACCATTCTAATATCCATTCTATAAATATTTGTTTGTATGTGTGTTTC
Organism: Tamias sibiricus; assembly: GCA_025594165.1. Taxonomy (NCBI): domain Eukaryota; kingdom Metazoa; phylum Chordata; class Mammalia; order Rodentia; family Sciuridae; genus Tamias; species Tamias sibiricus. The sequence goes on along the minus strand of CM046662.1, from coordinate 120,046,174 downwards.
CCTATTATCTACACAAACGGCAGAACAATAGCAGATATCAAAACAGAGATAGATCAAGCCGGGCGCGGTGGCGCACGCCTGTAATCCCAGCACTTTGGGAGGCTGAGGCAGGAGAATCGCGAGTTCAAAGCCAGCCTCAGCAATGGCGAGGCACTTAGCAACTCAGTGAGACCCTGTCTCTAAATAAAATACAAAAAAGGTCTGGGGATGTGACCCAGTGGTCGAGTGCCCCTGAGTTCAATCCCCGGTACCACAAAAAAAAAAAAAAAAAAAAAAAAAAAAAACAGAGATAGATCAATGAACAATGGCATGAAAAGAGCTACAAAACATATTTTAAAGAAAGTTTTAGAATAGTAGGTATAGCATGGTTTCTTTAAAATATAAATTACACAGTTGAAATTATATCTATTTAATAGAATTTTTAAATTATTTTTCAAATCATCATAACCTAACAGTTTGTGTCAAAATGACCTAGTGTACATGTTAAAAATACTTGTTCCTAGACTTCAAACTAGAGCTATAGAAACAAAATATCTAGTCATAGGATCCAGGAATCTGCATAAGAATCAACCCATATGAATATTGTGCACAATGAAGTTTGAGAATTAACTAGATTAATATGGTATTTAGTGGCTACTTCCAGGGAGTGAAACTTTGAGGGCAAAATTGCTTTCCTTTCCACCTTTTATACTGTTCTGCTTTTAAGTTTTTATAAACATTTATTCTAGTAACAAATACAGATTACTATCTGTATACTATCTGTATTACTATCTGTATGTATATCCACTAGAGATTTTTGAATCTTAGGAAGGTGGGAATGTTAATATTGTCTGGTTTATATAAATAAGGAAATTTCTTACCAATTTAGCTATTTGTAGGGCGGAAAGACCATTAAATCAAAGGCCATAAGTTTGGCAACATCTAACAAGTTATCAACCTTTTCCTTCATTTATTTGCTGAAGCCAGGCACAGTGGCACATGCCTGTAATCCCAGCAATTTGGGGAGCTGAAGCAGAAGGATCTCAAGTTCAAAGCCAGCCTCAACAACTTAGCAAGGCCTTAAGCAACGTAGGGAGACCCTACCTCAAAATAAAAATAAAAAGGGCTGGAGATGTGGCTCAGCAGTTAAATGCCCCTGGGTTCAGTCCCCGGTATCCGCCCCCCCCAAAAAATTGCTGAGCATTTATGTTCCAGGTACCGTGCCATGTGTCAGATGCATAGTGAAGAAGGTTAGACAAAGTTTCTACCCTCAGGAGCTTTCTTGAGGGTGACAGAGAAGAGACAGACAAGCAAAGCACAACTGAGCAAGATAAGGGCAGGTGGTGGTAAGTGGCAGGATGATATGCTAGAGTGCAAAGTGAGGGTGTGGAGGAAGGGAAGGGAAGGCTTTTTTCAGGAGGTAGTTTTTCATGGAGACCTGAAAGATGAATCAAATATAGGAAAAGTTGAATACCAATCCTGATTAAGGAAGAGCTTAACATATTGGGGGATGGAAAGATGTTCTGTGAGTCTAGAGCCAAGAGAGCAGGATAGCAGCCCCAGATGAGGCTGGAGAGGAAGCCAGAGCTACATCTTGTACAGTTCTAGAAACAATTTAGATTTTACTCTAGGAAGCTAGTGATTGGTTTTAAGAAGGAAATGATATTAGCTCTTTTGTATTTTTTTTTTTTTTTTAAAATTTATTTATTTGCTTTAGTTGTACACAATGCAATGCATTTATGTTTACGTGGTGCTGAGGATGGAACCTGGGCCGCGCACGTGCTAGGCGAGCGCTCTACCGCTGAGCCACAATCCCAGCCCTCTTTTGTATTTTTAAGTAAGTACTTTCATAGCCTTTGACTTTTGACTTAATGGAATATATTCACAAAAATAAAGTTCTACAAAAATTTTCATAATTTTATTTTAATTTAAAATTGAAGATAACCCAACAATACAGTACAGTGTATGTAAGAAGAAAAAAGGGAACTGGGGCTGTAGCTCAGCTGTAGAGCACTTGTGTAGCATGAATAAGGTTCTCGATTTGATCCCTAGCACTGCAACAATAAATTTAAAAGATGTAGAAATATATGAAATATTAGATGGCTATTCAAAATTGTACGTGTGGATTATAAAACACACCAAAACAGTCATAAGTAATGAAGTCAATAGTTACACGTCAATGGCAAAGGGTACAAACTTTCAGTTAAAAAATAGACGAGTTCTATGGATTGAATATACAGCATGGGTAGTGTTATGGTTTAGAATGAAGCATATCCCAAAAGCTTAAGTGTGAGACAGTGAAAGAAGGTTTAGAGATGAAATGATTGAGTTATAAAAATCTCTACCTAATTAGTGCATTAATCCCCTGATAGGAATTAAATGGGTGGTAACTGTAGGCAGGTAGGCTGTGGGTGGAGGAGGTGGGTCTTTGGGGCTGTGCCTTTGGGGTATATATTTGTCCTTGGTGAGAAAAGAAGCCTCTCTCTTTGTTTTCTTGTGGCACGTTCCCAGCTGCTTTCCTATGCCATCCGCTTTTGCCAAGATGTTCTGCCTCATCTTGGGCCCTGAAAAATGGAGCCAGCCATCTATGGAGCAAGACCTCTGAAACTGTGTGCCCCAAAATAAAATTTTCCTCCTCTAGAATTGGTCTTGTCAGGTCTTTTGGTCAAAGCAACAGAAAAGCTGACTAAAACAGGTAGTGGTCAATATCTTAAAAGATTTTATGAGAATCATTATACATTGTATATCAATTCATTCCACTGTATACCTTGAATATATGCAAACTTTGTTAATTATATATTTTAAAAGAAAAAAAGAGAAAAATCATTCTGTATTATGTCACTGATATTCCATGATAACTCTCCAAGATAGTTTATTAAGCTCCTGAACTAATCAGAACTATTGTAAGGACATATAAAGGGTTAGTTTAGATACATTACGATGAGTGGTTAAAAGAAAAATTTTTGTTAAATCTGAGTTTTTATTCATTAAATTGCTGAAAATTTAGTATTAGGAGAAACTGCTACATTTCCTGTACTTGAAAGGAATTAGTCATGCTAGTTAAAACTAATGCAAACAGTAAGTATAAAAATTAGGAACATCTCAATGTAGACAATACTTATAAGTCCAATATGGACCTTAAAAGTTTTGTGTACCCAGCCGCGCGTGGTGGCGCAAGCCTGTAATCCCAGCACTTTGGGAGGCTGAGGCAGGAGGATCGCGAGTTCAAAGCCAGCCTCAGCAATGGCGAGGCACTTAGCAACTCAGTGAGACCCTGTCTCTAATAAAATACAAAAAAGGGCTGGGGATGTGGCCCGGTGGTTGAGTGCCCCTGAGTTCAATCCCCGGTACCAAAAAAAAAAAAAAAAAAAGTTTTGTGTACCTATCGAGAAGTATAAACGAAAGAATCATAATAAAGAAGGTGGAATAGGAAAATAACCAAGTAATGTCAATTCAGTGCCCAGTCCCTAAGCAGCAAATGTACCCAAAATATTGAATTTTGACAATTTAGAATCAATAGTTCTCAATCAGGTAAACCTCAGATTTTCTGATGTGATTTTTAGAAATAGACCACTGTAAGTCCTACTTCCTGAGTTGTTTTGTTTTTGTTTTTTGATACTGAATACTGAACCCAGAGGGGCTTTACCACTGAGCCACATTTCCAGACATTTTTTTTTTCCTTGAGACAGAGTCTTACTAAGTTGCCTAGGGCCTCACTTACTGAGTCTGGCCTGGAACTTGCAATCTTCCTGCCTCAGCCTCTGGAGTTGCTGGGATTACAGGCTTGTGTCACCACATCTGGATTTCCCTGAGATTTTAAAACAGTAGGTCTGGGATAGAGTTTGTGCCTGTGTATTTCATTTTTGTTCTGTTTTATTGATAATGGGCATTGAACCCAGGGCACTTTACCACTGAGCTACATCACTGGCTTTTTTTTATTTTTAATTTTGAGACAGGATCTCACTAAATTACTTGGGCCTTGTCAAACTAGCATCAAACTTGCTATCCTGCCTCAGCCTCCTGAGTCTCTGGAATTACAAGCATGTGCCCATGTGCCTGGCTCTTCTGTATTTGTTTTAAAAGCTTTCTTAGGAAGTTCTGACGAACACTGAGTGAAAATCACACAGACAAAACAGATATTACAGATTGGATTGTGTAGAGAAAGTTCCAAAAACAAATATGTATCATTCCAGTTGCTGGGGGAAGATGCAAAAGTTGAGATGCATGAATGGGCAAGGTACCATTGGGAGAAAGTAAGTAGGCTATTCTGCAAATATAAATAAATAAAACTGTCAGTTTTCACTGCATGTGGTACCTTCAATTGCTGACTTTAAAAAATATAATTTGGTAGAGGATTCAATCCAGATTTGGGGGGTTAGGAAAGGAATGGGTGATGGTAAATCAAGGCAGTGAGTATTTAGAGTACTAGCTATTGTTTGTCTCCTTCAAAACTCCTGTTGAAAATTAATTGCCATTGTAACAGTATTAAGAAGTAGGAGCTTAAAGTGATTAGGTCATGAGGGCAATCCTAAGAATGGATTAATGCCATTTTGGTGGGAGTGGGTTAGTTATGGTAGGAGGGAGTTCCTGATAAAAGGGATAGTTAGGCCTAATTTCCTTCCTCTGTGTCTAGTACATGTTCACTTGCCCTTCTGCCATTGTTAGTTTATTATAATAACTTTGATTTTTTGAAATGGTTTATTAACTCAGAATTGATAGGTCAATGGCAGCCACTCTTAATAGAATATGACTTGACAGAAATGATGCTTAAGCAAGATGGCCAAAGTGGGCAAAGAATACAGACCTATCTGTAAAACTCTTGCTATTCTCTTAATGTGAGGTGGTGAGGGACAGAGCCAAAATGATAATGTATGCCTAATTTTCTATTTCTAGACATAGAATCCTAATTGATGATTTCAGTATTATGGTAGAGTGATGGGGTTTCTTTCTCTTTTAAAGGATGGTGCTACTTTGTTTTCTTAGGCATAAAAGCATTATCAAACATCAAAGCATTATCACATTTTATTTCATTAGTTCTCACGGAAAGTTTGTGATTGAGAAAAGGAAAGTTATTATTTTAGATTGATCATTTCATTTTTTTTTTTTTTTTTGGTACCAGGGATTGAACTCAGGGGCACTCGACCACTGGGCCACATCCCCAGCCCTTTTTTTGTATTTTATTTAGAGACAGGGTCTCACTGAGTTGCTAAGTGCCTCACCACTGCTGAGGCTGGCTTTGAACTCGCGATCCTCCTGCCTCAGCCTCCCAAAGTGCTGGTATTACAGGTGTGCGCCACCGCGCCTGGCTGATCAAAGAAATAACTGAGATACCAAGCAGGTGAAGAAGTAACTTCATTGAACAAATGTCTGAGTGCCTTCTCTATAATCCTAACTAGACTAGGAGTTGTTAGTAGCGTTATATATCTTAGTAATTAATTATTAGTAGTTATTAGTTCAGAGTCTTAGTAACAATAGTTACTTCCAGTTAGGGTTATATTTCTTGATAATGCCTGAGTCAGAATTAAAATCCTTGACCCAAGCCGGGCGCGGTGGCGCACGCCTGTAATCCCAGCACTTTGGGAGGCTGAGGCAGGAGGATCGCGAGTTCAAAGCCAGCCTCAGCAATGGCGAGGCACTTAGCAACTCAGTGAGACCCTGTCTCTAATAAAATACAAAAAAGGGCTGGGGATGTGGCCCAGTGGTCGAGTGCCCCTGAGTTCAATCCCCGGTACCACACACACACACACAAAAAAAAAATCCTTGACCCAGAATTTTTAAAAAATATTTATTTGTTTTAGTTGTACACAATGCCTTTAGTTTTACATGGTGCTGAGGATAGAACCGGGCTGCGAACGTGGAGGCGAGCACTCTACCACTGAGCCACAACCCAGCCCCCAGAATGTTGATAGAAACATCCATATTGCATATTTTATGGACACTCTTCAGAAGGCCAGTTACATACATAACCCATAATGCAAGTCTTGCTAATATACATATGAAAAACTTACACCTTTTGGGTATGACTTATAAAGGAAAGGTTTTTGTCTCATACATTTTTATGGAGTAATGATGTACATATTTTAAAAATACCTTTGAATATGGATTAAAGGTTAAGGCTTCTTAATTGTGTAAACCACAGGGTGCAATGTATGTGTCAGCAACAATATTTTATAAGCGATTTAAAATTTAAGAGCTGCATAGCTTTATTTCTTCGCATTCTTTAAAGAATTTGCAAGCAAATAAATGTTTTATACCTCAGTCACAGAGACATCATAAAATTAATTCTACTAGACAACAGCTCAAAGAGTTCAGATAAAATGCTTAAATTATAGGAAGAAAAAAACAAAACAAGGAAACCCTTATTTGGTCAAATCTTATTTTGAAACAGAGAGCCTGAAGTGTGATGTCATTTCTGGAAGAGAAAAGCAGAAGTATTTTTTTCCAACAGTTCTGTTTCGTTTTTGGTTTTGTTTTTCATAGAAATCATGCCTACTTTAGCATAGATTTAAAAGGTTGTTTTTTGACAAATAGACCTTCAGTATATTCAGGTTACATATGGCGCCAGAATGTTTTTTAACAATTTTTAAAGCATCTACTGGAATTATTTATATTAGGTCGGAAACTCTAGGCAAACTCATGTGCACATATGTACTTACACATACCCAGTCTCCAATTCCTGAATTTTAAAACTGTTTTTAATCAGTACAGGAAGATTAAGAATGATTAGGGAAAGTAGGTCAGGAAAAGAGTACTTCCTCCACATCAAGTCCCAATTCTACAAGCAACTTCCTACGTGGAGGTTTTTTCCATGTTGCTGTATAGTTTTCATGGTCCCTGTCTACATGGCCTTCCTGCTCTGGGAGGACGGAGGAGTCTGGCTCACCACACTGTGATGTAGTCAGACTAGTCTAGAGACTGCAGAAAAGACACATTCTTTAGTCATTCTGTCTGTGTCCTCTCCTTGGGTCACAGTTACTAAGGTTACAGGCCAGGGCAAATAAGTCTTAGAGACAGAGGCTTCTGACAGACTGTAGCCACAACAGTTAAGGTCGCCCAGCGCAGGACTCCTGAGTGGCGAGGAGCCAAAAGGCACGACCACAGCGAATCGGGTCTTCATTCCGACTTAAGGTGGATGACACCTGAAAGGAGTTTCTTTCCTTCTCCATAACCAGATGGGAAACCTGAACCAAGTGTGCCTCGGGAGAGCAACTTGGGCCAGTCACCTATAAATGGCAAGTGCGGTGACACCTGCAGATGAAACACCCAAGTACTGTCTCGGGCGGGTCCCTAAATTCACTCCTCACTCCCAACTGCACTCCGAAAGCCCCGAAACCACTAGGCCCCTAATTCATTTCCGCAACAGCGCCAATTCATTGACGCTAGAGCGCCAGGAAGCCCGGCGCGCCGCTTCCCGCGACTTCTAGGCCGCGCGGTGAAATCAAACGAGACGCCGGCTCCGTGTGGGCCGGACCGCGAGCGCTACGCTCCCCGAGCTTGCCAAGCTGCGGCAGCAGCCAGCCCGCTGCGGAGCTGGGCGGGGCTGCCTCCAGGCTGCGCGCGAAGGGGAGCTGGGGAGGAAGAGAAGCCGACCGTGTGTTTGCGCAGGCGCGCGGCGCCCCGCCTCCCCAGCGTCGACGGGCGGGCGGCGCGGGCCCTCCCACTCTCCCCCGCGCCGCCTTACGGCCCCGGCCCTCGCTTCACCCCGACGCCCCTGCGTGCGCCTCCTGCCGCCGGCCTGCAGGCCCGGGGCCTCCACCTGCTTCCTCGCCGCTGCTTCTCGCGGCGCCGCTCGCGTTCACGCTGTCGCCCGGCCCGGCGCGGCCGCGGGCAACCGCTCCCCCTCCCGCACCTACCCCGCCCCCTCCCCGCCTTTTCCGCCCTCCAGTCCCCCTCCCTCGGCCCGCTGCCGCTGCTCCAGATGAGGTGATGGCAACGGCCAACTTCGGCAAGATCCAGATCGGGATTTACGTGGAGATTAAGCGGAGCGATGGTGAGCCGCGCCGCTGGCCCCGTCGACCCGGCCCCACGCCCGGCCGTGCACGAAGGGGACGCGGGCGCCGGCCGCCTCATTGATTGCTCCGCGGGGCTGTGGGGGCGGGAAGGCGGTGGCCGCGGCGCTTTTGTGTGTGGCGTGTGTGCGGGTGAGGCCGGTGCGGGGTCCGCCTGGGCGCCGCTGCAGTGCAGGGGGCCGGGCCGCGGGGAGAGGCCGCCTTGGAGGGTCCCAGGCACGGACCCCTGCGCCTCCAGCTCTCCATCCACCCTGGGGATAGCGGCCCGGCCCAAAGCGGGCTTCGTTAGGGATGACCCTGCCTCGCGCTTATCCCGGCCGTTCGGTTTTACCGGCCTCTTATCTGCCGGGGTGGGGGTGGGGAGCGTGAAGACCAGAGATTTCAGTATTTAGAGAACCGACTGCCGGTCCGAGGCTGAGGTCGGGGAGCAAGCCCGTAGCCAGAAGCTGCTGTCTGGTTGTCGGCCTCTTTGGCTTTCGTTCCCAAGCATGCTTCTGTTTGCTCGTCCCCTCCTGGGAAGAAGGATGTAGAGAACACCGCGCTCAGCCATGAATAGGGGTGGGGAGCAGTAGGAAGAAATATTCGATCAGCTTCTCCAAGGCTATGGTACTGAAAGGGAGGGAGAGGGGATGGACATAGTCAACTCGTGGCACTACGGAGGAGGTGGGGGTGGGCGACCGGATGTTGATATTTTCACACCCTCGGGAGAGGTAACTGAGAAAAGTGTGAAGCGAGGTGAAGACACATGCTTAATTTTTTTTTTTTAAAGAGCCTTAGGCTTACGTATGTTTCTGTAGGTTCCTCTTGGGGAAGGTGTTTTATGTCACTAGCTTGGGGTGTGGAATGTGATACATCAGCCAGACTTGGAAATCATATTATGGAGGAGAAAATGCAGAGGGAAATAGGGAGAATTATTTTCTTTCAATACAAATATTGAGAGAACTAGATATGTATAATATCTAGCATTATGAGGTGTTCTTAACTCCATATCTATTATAATCGCTCTTTTTACTTACTCATTATTCTTTATCATACTCAGTAACATGTCTGTCACTTCCACACAGCCTCTTGGTTTCTACCAATGACCACGTTATGTGAAGCTATATTGATTTTCATGTTACTGTGATATGTTGGGAAATACTATATAGCTAGTGATTTTTTTTTTCTTCATTGTATTTGAAGTAATTCATGGTTAAGAACTGGAAGCATCATTGTCCTGCACATGAAGAAATTATACCACTTAGAGCTTTAGAAGTTACCAGTAACACTAGTGGGAAAGAGATGTCTTTACTTGGAATGGGGTTTGTTTTACAGTTTCTCTCAACATTACTTTCTTGAAAGAGTCCTGTTAAATATAATTTCATTTGAATTTGGGTTCACTGTATACCACTGGAAGTGGATTTACATATTATTTTTAAAATTTGGGGTTCAATAAAATGTAAGTTCTTTACAATGTTTTAAGCCTCTGTGATCATAGGTGCTATGAAAATAGTGTATGACATTCAAGAGATTTCTCTTTTTTTTTTTTTTTCTGAACTAACATCTTTTATTTAAATGTATTGAATTTGAAGCAATTTTGGTTGGGGGATATAGGCTTCTAATATTCTTTCAACTTTTACCTTCAACCCATACCAGAAATTCCCAGGCACATGTTCTTACATTATTGTTGGTAGGCTACACATTTCAAAAGTAGTTTCTTGTAAAAAATAATGGAAATCATTATTATATATATTATCCTAATCTATTGATATACATAATTAAGTGCTTACATGCATCATGGAATTGATGGAAGGCAAAAGATTGGTAGAGAACTTTTAAAGAAGGGAATAATTATTTGCATAAAATGGTAGTGTTTCACAGTGTTAATTGGCTGTCTGTTACACTTCCCTCAATCTTTTCCTTTTTCACTTCAGAGAAACTGTTTTTGCTTCCTACTACTTTTGTAACAGATCTGTATTGGATAAAATGTTAGTGGTTATAACAAAAGTAAACTTTGCAGCTGGATGAATACTAAACTAATGTCTTAGACAGTGGAAATCACAGGAGTGAAGAGCTGCTTCAGACTGCCATTAACTGGTGACTTGATGTTTTTCTTCATGCATACTAATGGTGATCCTTGTCCCTGTTTCAGGACCAGGCTTTTCCCATCAGTGATGCTCATATAGTAATACATTCCAAAGGCAAAAGGGTAAATCGGAATGGGCTTATTCCTATCTTTGAGGCCCTGTGAAAATACTAATCTCAGTAAGTCTTCACTGATTATTAAAACCAGATGACTGGTCAACTTTGAATTCCTCAGTCACTCTTTATCATTCATGAGACAGCTTATTTTCTTTAAGTATTACTATTTTGAGTACATAACCCAATATGATGTTTTTAAACTGCAGTGAAGGGAGGTGTGGTGTAGAGAATACAGTGAAGGGATGTCAGGCTACCCACACCCATTTCAATCAGAGTCAGGATGTTGCAGCATTAAAACATTTAACTAATAGACTCTTAAAGTCAATTCATCTGTGTGTCATCCCTCCCTTCCCTGAAATGTGCCTAAAGAGCAGAGTTAAGTGAATTGTTCATTACTGGATTTTTTCAAACATTATTTTTTAATTGTCCAGATTAAATCTTACCAGGAAGTGAAACCCTTATATTTGTGCTCATTCTGTACTTGCCACCTCCTCCTGTGCCCTGCTCCCTCCTTGATGGTCTCTCAGTTCTGGATCCCAGAGTTGATTGAAATGGAGTGATCTGCTAAGACCAGTTGTCTTTTTCTGGTACTGTAAGGTTAGAAGTGGCAGGAGTTTGGCTTGGACTCCTGATATTGTTTCCAGATACAGGTGATAACCTAGTATGAAGTTGGACTGGCTTCTGGAAATGGACACTCAAGTATTTTTCTTGCATGTGTCTTGCTATTATATTTCTCATTCAGGTCCTTTTTAAAGAACCCAGTAACTATAAAAACTATAGTCTTGGGGCTGGGACTGTGGCTCAGCGGCAGAGCGCTCGCCTTGCACATGCACGGCCCGGGTTCGATCCTCAGCACCACGTAAACATAAATGCATTGATTGTGTACAACTAAAGTAAATAAATAAATATTAAAAAAAAAAACTATAGTCTTACATTTGTATAGCTAGATAGTCATTGGGAGATTTTTTTTTTTTTTTTTTAAGCTGTACTGTTAAAACATCAGTTCTTCAGTAGCTGTGACTATCTTTTAGGGACTGGAAGAGGGATGAGAAATGTTAAATTATTTGTAAATTGCAGTTAGATGACATTATTAGGGGTCTCTTAGTCACATCTGAAGGGAATCTTATGAATCTTCAGCCAGAACAATCCTTGGAGATTACCTAGTTCTCATTTTTTTATAAATATGGAAACTTGAGTTCCAAGTCACCATAAGGGATTTGTCTAGATTCATACAACTTGTCAGTGGCAGTTGGGAACCTATCTTGCAATAGTATAGAATGCAGGCTATCAAGAACCGTGACAGTAAAGGAAGAATTCTGTTACTTTGGAATCATATACAACTTTATCAAAAAGTGGAAAATTGCTTCTCATGGAAAAGGCACCAGAGACCAGCAGTGGTCCTGATACAGTGTAGTTACTAGAATGTCACAAAAATGCAAAATTGTGGGAGGAAAACTATTTTTTTCTCAATGAAATGTTGAAAAAGTACCTTAATTAAAGCATCTGAAATTCAGAGGAAATTGAAAATTTCAAAGGACCCATCGGGAATTTTATGGTTTAGAGCAAGATCTTGAGAGAAAACATTAAATGAACTAATTATCAACATGCTTTTCCACATTATTCTGCTAGCTCATCTTGACATGTCATTTTATAGGCTTCTGAAGAATAGACTCTGAATTTAGGTAATAAAAATGAACCACATAGCAATACAGTGCTCTTAGTTATAATTATGTGACTGATATGGGAGAAGAATAGGAGAGGGAAATTTGTGGAGTAATAATTCCCTTTTGCCTGATGATGAGGGTGGTAAGTGGTTCCAGGTATGTATTTGTTGGGCATAGTTTTCCAGGTGCTTCCAAATATGTGATCTGATTGTATCCACACAGAAACCCTATGGATTAAGCAGGTAGGAAGGTAGTGGATTCGTTGTTTTACAGGTGCAAAATATGAGGTTATATTATTTGCTAAGATCAAATGGTTCATAAGGAATGTAGCCTGGGCCAAAGCCTAAATCTATTCAATTCTACCTCTTTTAAAGACTGGTGAAGCCGGGCAATGTGGCGCATGCCTGTAATCCCAGCACTTTGGGAGGCTGAGGCAGGAGGATCGCGAGTTCAAAGCCAGCCTCAGCAGTGGTGAGGCACTTAGCAACTCAGTGAGACCCTGTCTCTAAATGAAATACAAAAAAGGGCTGGGGATGTGACCCAGTGGATGAGTGCCCTTGAGTTCAATCCCTGGTACCAAAAAAAAAAAAAGACTGGTGAATATTTGCTGATGATAGTATGAAGTGATAAATACTATACTGTTAATTTTCTTTTTGAGACATATAAGCCCCTGTAGTAGAATTCTTTCCACTATTACCAAACAGGCTCAAGACAGCTACCAACAGTTTAAATTTACCCAATTGATGAAAGCAAATTCACATTCTGCAGTCTATGGCTTTAAAACCCTTTTCAATAGGTCCTGACTTTTTGCTTGTTAGAAGTGCCACAGAAAACCAGAATCTATATTCATTGTCTAGCCACTTGATTCTTATGACAGATTTCTAGGGAAAGGGTATGTATCAATTTGTTCTTTGTGTGATGATTAAAGAAAAAGAAAGAAAGAAAGGAAAAAAAGCTAGGGAAAAGAGGAAAGAGGGCTGGGGTTGTGGCTCAGCGGTAGATTGCTTGCCTAGCACATGTGCCGCCCGGGGTTGATCCTCAGCACCAGGTAAACTTAAAATGCATTGCATTGTGTACAACTAAAGCAAATAAATAAATATTTAAAAAAAAAAAAAAAAAAAGAGGAAAGAGCCAGCTAAGCCTGTATCTGCTTATATAGAGAAAGTTTGTGAGTGTGGAAGATACAGAACAGTGGGGGATCCAGACTCTCACAAGTACACATGACATTAATGTTACATTAATCTTTAGCAAAGTTTAATTCTTGGTTTCAGGCACCTGCTTTTGATTTTGTAACCTTTATTTGTAACTTAAAATAATCTTTAAGGTAGTTTATTTATTTCGAGATCATCATTATTAAGCTTAAAAATAGATCATAATTCTTAGCTGAAAACCCTGGATAAAACTTATTTTTATTCTTCTGTTTTACTTGGGGAGCAAATACAGGTTTGGTTGTCCTTCCATTTTTCAAACTAAAGTAATATTAATAGTATCATAGATCTGGCATCTCTAATATGAAATTTTTTAATCTAAAATGTTTTGAAGTTCTGAAACTTTTTGAGTGCCTGTCAAAATGCAGTGGAACAAGTGGAAATCCCACACCTAGTCTTGTATGACAGATTACAGTTAAAATTCAGGCACATAAAAAATATTGTATAAAATTTCTTTCAGGCTCTCTATATTAAGTGTATATGAAACAAATGAATTTCTTGTTTATACTTGATTCCTGTCCCCAATATATCTCATCAGTTATTTACAAATGTTCCAAAATCTGGAACATTTTTGATCCCAAGCATTTCAAATGAGGGTTACTCAATCTTTATAATGCATAAGTGAAAATAGTTGTTAGAATTTCATCATATTAAACATTTTACATGCTTGATTACATATAGTTGCTGTGCCATGTAGTTAGTATAGAGAGCTAAACAAATTGATGTTCATGGGTTATTAGGATCTCATCTAATGAAAACAACTCATAAGGAAGTGGGGAATCATCTCATTGTTGATTAACAGTTAACATTTTGCTGCCATCTCCCAAAAGAAATATGAGGAAGTAAGCATCTCTTTCAAAAGGCCTACTTCCAAATATGACCTTGCCTAGGCCTTTCTCATTTTGGTGCTACCTGTTTTTCTCATTATGCAGTATAATAAAGCTAGTTCAGAAGGTTATTTACTAGTTGTGAGATGTTTTGGAGTATAGAACTTAAATTATTATGGTGTATCAAAGTAATGTGATCTCATATGTTTTTTTTTATTGCAGGTTTTATTAACAGCTTAATGCCTTCATATCAGATATTCTGATAGATGTTGGAGGTACCAAAAACTAATAAGGCAAAAATAGTTCCTGCCCTCACAAAGAAATAAATGATTTAGAGGCTGGTGTTGAGGCTCAGCTGTAGAGCCCTCGCCTAGCAGGTGTGCAGTCCTGGGTTCGAACCTCAGCACCATGTACAAATAAATAAATACAAATGAATTTCTTGTTTATACTTGATTCCTGTCCCCAATATATCTCATCAGTTATTTACAAATGTTCCAAAATCTGGAACATTTTTGATCCCAAGCATTTCAAATGAGGGTTACTCAATCTTTATAATGCATAAGTGAAAATAGTTGTTAGAATTTCATCATATTAAACATTTTACATGCTTGATTACATATAGTTGCTGTGCCATGTAGTTAGTATAGAGAGCTAAACAAATTGATGTTCATGGGTTATTAGGATCTCATCTAATGAAAACAACTCATAAGGAAGTGGGGAATCATCTCATTGTTGATTAACAGTTAACATTTTGCTGCCATCTCCCAAAAGAAATATGAGGAAGTAAGCATCTCTTTCAAAAGGCCTACTTCCAAATATGACCTTGCCTAGGCCTTTTCTCATTTTGGTGCTACCTGTTTTTCTCATTATGCAGTATAATAAAGCTAGTTCAGAAGGTTATTTACTAGTTGTGAGATGTTTTGGAGTATAGAACTTAAATTATTATGGTGTATCAAAGTAATGTGATCTCATATGTTTTTTTTTTATTGCAGGTTTTATTAACAGCTTAATGCCTTCATATCAGATATTCTGATAGATGTTGGAGGTACCAAAAACTAATAAGGCAAAAATAGTTCCTGCCCTCACAAAGAAATAAATGATTTAGAGGCTGGTGTTGAGGCTCAGCTGTAGAGCCCTCGCCTAGCAGGTGTGCAGTCCTGGGTTCGAACCTCAGCACCATGTACAAATAAATAAATAAAATAAAGGTATTTAAAAAATGAAAGAAATGGTTTAAATATAATTTGATTAGAATTTATAGAAGTATGTCATTCCGTGTGTACATCATTACCACTTTTCCATTTTAGGTTTAGGTTCTTTAGTTAGATTTGAAGTTATAGGTCTTTTGAATGGAAAAGGTCATATGTCATACATATTGTCCCCCCCACCTCCTTTAACCATGACCAATGTCCATTATCACTGATGCTGTGCTTTTCTGAGAACTCATATTTGGCCTCAGAATTCTTCTTAATATACAGTTTGGATAGCCTCTGTCAGTCAGATGAAATTACCATTATTTGTCACTATCAGCCTATTTTCTATTCTTTAATATCCTTTTTTATTTTTTTGGTACTAAGAATTGAACTCAGGGGCACTCAATCCCTGAGCCACATCTCCAGCCTTTTTTTGTATTTTTATTTAGAGACGGGGTCTCATTGAGTTGCTTAGTGCCTTACTAAATTGCTGAGGCTGGCTTTGAACACGTGATTCTCCTACCTCAGCCTCCCAGGCTTCTGGGATTACAGGCATTCACAACTGCTCCGGCTTCTGTTCTCCATTTGAGTTATAACTTTAACCTCTGTATTGATATCAAAAGGAACAAAGTTTACTCTTTTTAAGTTTCTGGCAGACCATTCCCTGAAGCAGGTTTCTTGGTTGAAAATGCTTATAAACACAGAGACCAAGGATGTGGAACCTGAAAACAGGTGTAGCCACCTTACAAGCTACTGGTATTTATGTGTAATTTGGGAATAATCACCTTGCACAGTATGGCCAAAGTGCTATAAGAATCTGGTGTCTCCCTAGCTGGTTTATTTAGTTTTAAAGACTTTCCCTCTGTGTTTTTATTGGTTTTGTTAGGACTTTTAATCATATTTCACGTATGTAGAAAATTTTAAAGAAAAGATAGATTCAAGAGGGGACATGTATGGTAAAATTTGCTGTGCTAATAATTTTCCTTTTGATCATAATTCTTGGCCAACAGTTATCTACTTAGCCTCACTCAGATAACTTTTATTTTCCACACTGCTACTTGATTTTTTGTTAAAAAGTCAATCCAGCTGGGCGTGGTGGCGCACGCCTGTAATCCCAGCACTTTGGGAGGCTGAGACAGGAGGATTGTGAGTTCAAAGCCAGCCTCAGCAATGGCGAGGCACTTAGCAACTCAGTGAGACCCTGTCTCTAAATAAAATACAAAAAAGGGCTGGTGATGTGGCCCAGTGGTCGAGTGCCCCTGAGTTCAATCCCTGGTACCAAAAAAAAAAAAAAAAAAAAAAAGTCAATCCAGTTGTTAGTCTTGATAGCTGAAGAGATTAAACATTTGTGCTCCTTAAAAGCCAGTTGCTTTGCTAAATGTATTATTATTTTGATTATTATTATTTTTTTTTTTTTTAAGGAAGGAGAGACTATCTTTTCTATTTTACAGAGGAGAAACTTAGCCTCACGCATATTGATTCCAGTCTTTAGTTAATATTGTGATTCGTTATTTTAGGAAAAGTAGCATCTCCTAAAGGAAGTGACCTGACAAGACTTTATGAAGAATGAAATTTAAATAGTGAGAGGAAGATGTAAATAGATAGTCTTGGGGGGGAAGGGGACATTCCAAGCTTTTGGCATACAACATAAGAGAGGTTCTTGAGCTAGAAACAGGGCTGTCAGGTAAAAGGCCTTTAAAACAGGTGGGAGGGTGAAAGATGAGGAAGATAAGAAGGGGCAGGGTAATCTGTGTAAACAAAGGTAATAATCTTGGAATTAATTTCTAGGACACTTGGAAACTACTGTAGGACTTAATCTCCTAAGAGCAGTAATAGGAGTTAGCCAGTGATTAGTGGTAGATTAGAGGGAGAGTACTACTGAAAATGAGAGCTAGTGTGGAGAAGATTGCATCAGTCTGGGAGAGTGAACAAATGACTAAGGAACAGATGAGATGCAGAACACACTGCAAAAGGAATTGATTTTATGTGGTCATACATCATTTGTGCTGAATAAAGGACAGATGAGTTGGAAAGAAATGGATTTCACATTTGTAAAGTCTCAGTGTAGATTGTAATATCTATTTGGTTCTGTTTCATTAAGCTAATCCTATTCACGAGTACAATGTATAGGACTGTAGAGCCTATGTACAATGTAATATTAAGAACATCTGAGCTGGGCACATGGGAGGCTGAGGCAGGAGGATCCCGAGTTCAAAGCCAGCCTCATCAATGGTGAGGCACTTAGCAACTCAGTGAGACCCTGTCTCTAATAAAAATACAAAAAAGGGCTGGGGGCCATCCCACTCCTGGGTCTATTCCCAAAGGACTTAAAAACAGCATATTACAGTGACACAGCTACCTCAATGTTTATAGCAGCACAATTCACAATAGCTAGGTTGTGGAATCAACCTAGATGTCCCTCGGTAGATGAAAGGATAAAGAAAATGTGGTATATATACACAATGGAATTTTACTCAGCAATAAAAGAGAATAAAATAATGACATTCGCAGGTAAATGGAGAATATAATGCTAAGTGAAATCAGTCAATCTCAAAAATCCAAATACCAAATGTTTCCTCTGATATAAGGAAGCCGGTTCACAGTATTGATGGGTTGGGGTACATAGGAGGATTAGAGGAACACTATAATGGTCAAAGGGAAGGGAGGGGAAGGGAGGGAGCAAGGGGGGAAGGGGGAAAAAAGTGGTTGAATAGTATCATTATTCTAAATGCATGATTGAAGACTTGAATGCTGCGAATATACTTTGTATACAAACTTATGTAAAAAGATGCTATATATGTATAGTATGAACTGTAATACATACTACTATAAATAAAAATTTGAAAACACACACACACACACACACACACACACAAGGGCTGGGGATGTGGCCCAGTGGTTGAGTGCCCCTGAGTTCAATTCCCGGTACCAAAAAAAAAAAAAAAAAAAAAAAAAAAAGAGAAGATCATCCAACTTAGGCTCTTTTTGCCTCTAAAATCTTGAATGTAAGTGACTTTAAGGTATAGGTTGTTTCCAACAAATGTTTGCATGCAGCAAGAATTTACTTAGGTTATAACTGTTTTGCCTTAAGAATGAGATTCTGGAATGGAATGGAAAGGAAAAATAGTACTTAAAGAATTTGGCTTTCTGCCGGGCGGGCGCGGTGGCGCACGCCTGTAATCCCAGCACTTTGGGAGGCTGAGGCAGGAGGATCGCGAGTTCAAAGCCAGCCTCAGCAATGGCGAGGCACTTAGTAACTCAGTGAGACCCTGTCTCTAATAAAATACAAAAAAGGGCTGGGGATGTAGCCCAGTGGTCGAGTGCCCCTGAGTTCAATCCCTGGTACCAAAAAAAAAAAAAGAAAAGAATTTGGCTTTCACTCTTTAAGGTATGAAGTGTTTTGATTCTTGAAGCTGGGGCTTGGATGTGTAACTCAGTGGTGGAGTGCCTGCTAATATGCTGTAAGCCTTGTGTTAATCCCCAGCAACCCCCTCCCCTCTCAGCTTTTTCCTTGCTTTTATTTTTTATCTATTTTTTCCCCCTTGCATATACCTTTTCTTTATCATCCTCAGGATTCTGAAAGCCATTTATTTCAGTGTTTATAATCTCTTAACTGCTATTTACAATTTAGGACTAAAAAAGGGGGGGATAGGCAAGGGATGAGTGGGCAAAGCAGAGGGTTTTGAGGCAGTGGAATTAATTGGTACAATACTATAATAATGGACATGTGTCATTGTACATTCCAAAGTCCATAGAAGGTACAACAACAAGAGTGAACCCCAATTTAAGCTAAGGACTGTGGGTTATGATGATGTGGCATTGTAAGTTCATTATTTGGTGCAGGATGTTGATAGTAGGGGAGGTTGTGTATATTTGTTCAGGAAGGAGATATATGGGAAATATCTGTATATGCCACTCATTTGTGCTGTGAACTCAAAAAAAAATAGAAGGGGGGTCTACAAGAATTTATAATATTTTAAGAGTGAGGATCAACCATGGAATTAAGTTGTTGCTCTTCATTTTTGTCATGTGTAGTCTTTGGACCATATAGGAGATTTAGGGTGTGCCAACAAGATTTTTTATTTATTTATTTTTGGTACTAGGAATTGAACTCAGGAGCACTCGACCACTGAGCCACATCCCCAGCCCTGTTCTGTATTTTATTTAGAGACAGGTTTTCTTAGTGCCTTGCTTTTGCTGAGGCTGGCTTTGAAGTCATGATCCTCCTGCCTCAGCTTTCCGAGCTGCTGGGATTACCCAACACGAGAATAATTTTTTTTTTTTTTTTTTTTTTTTTTTGTGGTACCGGGGATTGAACTCAGGGGCACTCGACCACTGGGTCACATCCCCAGCCCTTTTTTGTATTTTATTTAGAGACAGGGTCTCACTGAGTTGCTAAGTGCCTCGCCATTGCTGAGGCTGGCTTTGAACTCGCGATCCTCCTGCCTCAGCCTCCCAAAGTGCTGGGATTACAGACGTGAGCCACCACGCCCGGCTACGAGAATAATTTTTAAATGAGCTATAAGGCAATGATAAAGATTCAGATATGCTTGGTAACCTTAGTTCAGTTTCTTTTATTTCAGCCCTTGGATTTAATGAATTTATAGTTCACATGCTCTGATGGATGTCCAAGTAGTGCTGTCTGGAAGTATCAACTAAGGTTGAATTTAAATAAGAACTTACCCATTCTAGTTGAACAGTAGGAATTTTCTGCTGTAAGAAATGCACACAAAATCTAATTGCTTCACGTTGTGAGAAGTGAGTTGGGGTACAAACATTGAACTTTGGCAGGGCGTGGTGGCACATGCCTGTAATCCCAGTAGCTCAGGAGGCTGAGACAGGAGGATCAGATTTCAAAGCCAGCCTCAGCAATTTAGTGAGGTGCTAAGCAACTCAGTGAGACCCTGTCTCTAAATAAAATACAAAATAGGGCTGGGGATGTGGCTCAGTGGTCGAGTGCCCCTGAGTTCTGTCCCTAGTACCCTAAACAAAAGAACCAAAAAATTTAAACTTTTTGTTTTTTCCTTTTATGGTGCTGGGGGTTGAACCCAGTTTTTCTGTTTGTTTTGTGGTAGTATATTAATCCTATAATATAATGTGGACCACTAAAGAGAGGTGGATATAATGATTTACCTATAATATTTTTAGGAACTGAGAACAAATTAGAAGTCCTAATTCCTAATTAGTGAGGTAAGTCTTGGAATTTAACCACAGATAGCTCCTTGATGAAATAGTGTTATTGGTCAAAATTTGCTTGCACTGTTACAATAAAGACATTGACTTGTCCAAAGCCATACATAAAGTAAAAGGCAAAGATGAGCTTGAAACATAGATTGCCTCCAAAGTCCTCTACACTCTTAGTTCCTTTTAGAGTTCTTTGTATATTATGGCTGTTCGAGTCATTGGAAGTCAGATCATTAAGTATATAATACTTTCATTTTCTTCTCTGGGGTATAGTTTGCTTTCCAGCATTTTTATTAATCCAACTAGTATTTGCTGGATGGCTATTACATGTCCCTTCATTTGAGGTCTTTGAAGGAACAAAGGTCTTTTCCCTAGAAAAGATTATTATGGCAGATAGAACAAAATAGTGTTGTGTGGCTCTATAATTTCACTGGAAAAGAACTTCTAGTCTTCACTAGTCTGAGTTTAAGCTCTACTTTCCACTTTCAGAAGTTTGGACAGGAAGATATGCTGTCGTGTGAAAGGATGCTGCTTATTAGATGAGCAATGATCTTGTCAGGAAAATATTAGATTATAGCAATTTATTAAACATCTACTGATATAATAGATTGATTTGGGGACCTGTCCAGATTTATTGATATTTATTTTTATAAACCTGTTGTTTGAAATGTATTGGTTGTGTCTTTACTAATTTTTTAAAATTATAGCTGATATTGAGAGTTGACTGTAACGTGGCCCTAGGTATTTCCTTTTGTGCTCCTTTGAGTTGCAGTTTTATTAAGAGTGATAAATTACTTTTAACCTTACATCTCTTTGGGGTTTCTATTAAGAGCAATCACCTGATAAAAAGTAAGGACTTGTCTTCCTCTTTTCCTTCAGACCTTTTCTTCCTAATCTTTATAGGTGCTTCTTCCTCTATTCCCAAAGTGTTGATATGCCTCAGGGCTTGATCCTAACCCTTCTGAAGTACTTCTCACATAATTTTTCTTTCTGAGTAAATTAAATGCTTCTCTTTGGCTTAGGGTAGCTGCAGATGTGTACTGTTTGTATATGAAATGAATTGCTAAATATCTCCATTTTCAGTGTCTCTTGAACACCTTAAATTCATTGTGTCCAAAATGTCTTCAAATCTATTTCAGAATTTCTAATCACTTTCATTTATCCTGTTGTAACTTATAAATCTAGGGGTCTTCCTTGATTGATTGTACTCTCTCAACCTCATATCCTGTCATGAAGTTCTCTTAATTTAACTCTCCATCTTTGGTTAATTACCGTTTCTGAGTAATCCTAATCAGTCTGACTTTCCTTTCCAATCTTATTCTTGCCACTTGTTTGAGGCACTCTACTCCAGACATACTGAGCTTTTTTGGAACATTCCACTTCTTCTGCCTAACCCAGCTAAATGCCGTTTCGTTTTGCCTTTGTTAAACATTTCATCCTTCCTTGATTCTCTAGACTATTATGAGTTTCCTGCTCTACATGGTCTTGAGTCCCCTCTATTCTTTCAAAATACATATGAGATTGTAGTATCTGGGTAAATGCGTCTGATCAGACCCAGGTTCCGCT
Organism: Tamias sibiricus; assembly: GCA_025594165.1. Classification (NCBI taxonomy): domain Eukaryota; kingdom Metazoa; phylum Chordata; class Mammalia; order Rodentia; family Sciuridae; genus Tamias; species Tamias sibiricus. The sequence continues at coordinate 120,024,366 of CM046662.1, read as the reverse complement.
ATATCCACATTGCCTAGCACGGGTCCTCTACACACTTCATAAATTACCTAATTGCTAGACACTGCTTAAATGAACTAATGGTGCTGCACTTTCACTGTTCTGTTCATTAAGTTTTTTGTCAGGGGCCACCTGTACAAGAATTGAGCACTCCCCCTTAGCCTTGAGCAATGGGGGTGTGGAACTTCTAGGCATGTGGGCCTCACCTTCACTTGGCCAGGAAGTGCAGCTCTGGGAGTGGGCGTCACCCAGTGGGACCTGCTATACCCCCATGTTTGCTGTAACACAATCCCTTGCCATATTTGGGTGTAATTTTCTATGGGATGTCTTTCCCCTAAATAAAAACAGGGGTTTGGGGTGTGCTCGCTCTCTTGCCTCTTGCCTTCCTTGTTCCCCTAGCCCTCCAGTGTGGGAGCTGAGGTGTCAGAGCTGTTCTTGACCCCCAAAAAAGGTATTTCTGTGTTTGTGTGATCTTTTTGATGCCAGCCCAATTCATGGGAAGTGACCCTGACTGCATCGACTCCATCACCCTGCGTGGGAAGTGGGCGATAGTTTCTAGACATTTTAAGGAAAATTGATTTGTTTTTTTTCATCCTGACATCAAGAGTATGACAAGGTATGTGTCATTATTCTTTTTTTTTATTTTTTTTATTTGCTTTAGTTGTACACAATGCATTTATTTGTACGTGGTGCTGGGGATCGAACCCGGGCCGCGCACATGCCAGGCAAGCGCTCTACCGCTGAGCCACAATCCCAGCCCCTGTGTCATTATTCTTAATGCACAATTATTAAGTTTTCTTCTTAAACTTTATTACCTGTTTTTGAGTAGCAGTATAGTCTCGTGGTTAACAAAAGAAGTTCCAAAAGGGCATATATACTTAATGGAAAGTCTTTATTGTGTGTCATCCCCCCGCCCTCATTTCTTCTTTTAAGAAGCAGTCAATAGTATAAACTTCTCATTTATTAATACGGAGTTTTTGTTTTTATTTTCAAGCAAATGTATGTTCATGTATGTATAGCTACATGTAGTATAGATAGGTGTAAATATACATCTATTCACTGTACATGGTGTTTTGTATATGTGGTACTTAATTTTATTTTCATTTAATGATATATTGGACAACTTTTGAGAACTTAAGCAATAGCCATATTCTTTCTCATAGCTCCATTTTATTAGTGACTAACTGTACCAAAATTTAATTAACCAGTGCTCTTTCATTTGCCTGATCTGTAGCTACTGTATAGCCAGTACTATCTTGTTTTGCACTACTGTCATTGTATACATACATATGTGAATATGTCTGTAGGAATGTTCTAGAGGGAGAATCACTAGGTTGGAAAATTGTGTATGTGTAATTTTTATATAGCTTGCCTATTTGCCTTCCAAAGAGTATGAATTTACCTTCCTGTCTCTCAGAATACTTGTGTCTTCCTATCCTTGTCCACATAGTGATACATGTTTTTGAGATTTGCTAGCTTGGATTATGGAGTTTAGACTATGTTTTGTATAGTATGTTTTTATAAATTTAACTCAGAGATAACACCTAATTTTTAAAAAAATTCATGACATCTATATACTGGAAAACATTAAAATTTTAGTTTTTTTTTTTTTTTTAACTCACAGCTTATCTGTGATAGCTAATATAGAAAAACAAAACATAACATTATGCCTGATTATAAGAAAAAAGTGGTTTTTCTCCAATTAAATTTTTTAAAAAATAAGCAATATAATTTTTGACCTAATAGTATTTGAGCAACCTTATAAAGTATACTGTTTTTTTTTTTTTAATATTTATTTATTTACTTTAGTTGAACACAGTGCAATGCACTCATGTTTACATGGTGCTGAGGATCGAACCCGGGCCGTGCACGAGGTAGGCGAGCGCTCTACTGCTGAGCCACAATCCCAGCCCAAGTATACTGTTTTTTAAAACATTTTTAAAGATGTTTATTCATTTATTTTATGTGTGGTGCCGAGAATCGAACCCAGTGCCTCGCACATTCTAGGCAAATGCTCTACCACTGAGCCACAACCCCAGCCCTGAAGTATACTGTCTTAAAGTGTACAATTCAGTAATTCTTTTTTTTTAAGTGTATCCATGAAGTGTTACAACTACTACCACTGTCCAATTTCAGATGATTTCATCACCCCAGTTAGAACTCTGTATTCTCCTCTACTCTAGCCTCAGGCATATTCGACTGTCCATTTTTGTGAGTTTTGCCTGATCTGGACATCACATATAAACAAAACGTCTGGGAATATAGCTCAGTGATAAGAGTGCTTGTTTACCATGCTAAAAAGATCCTGGACTCATTGCCTAGCACTGCAAAAGACCAGTAGAACCCCCAAGTAAACAAAACAAAACAAAAACAAAAACAAAAAACCATACTATGAGTAGCCTTGTTTCTTAGCTTTTTTCACTTAGCATAATTCATGACCAGAATTTATCTGTGTTACAGCATGTTTCTTTTTTTTGGGGGGGGGGGGGTACCAGGGATTGAACTCAGGGGCACTCGACCACTGGGCCACATCCCCAGCCCTTTTTTGTATTTTATTAGAGACAGGGTCTCACTGAGTTGCTAAGTGCCTCACCATTGCTGAGGCTGGCTTTGAACTTGAGATCCTCCTGCCTCAGCCTTCCAAGTGCTGAGATTACAGGCGTGCGCTAGTGCGCCCAGCCAGTATTTTATTTTTTATGACTGAATAATATTCCATCTCATTCATTCATCAATTATGGACACTTGGATTGTTTCATGATTTTTTTGGCTGTTAAAAATTGCATTCATATACATATGTTTATGTGGCCATATCTTCTGTTCCTTTGTGTGTGTGTATATAATATATATATGAGTGGAACTGTTGGGATATATAATTGTCTATGTGCAACTTTTTTTTTTTTAAGTTGTATGTGGGCACAATACCCTTATTTTATTTATTTATTTATTTAGTAGTGCTGAGGATCGAACCCAGGGTTTGTACGTGGTAGGCAAGTGCTCTGCCACTGAGCCACAACCACAGCCCCCTCTATGTGCAGCTTTTTAAGGGCCTGCCATACTGTTTTCCAAAGAAGTAGGTATCCCAGTGTATATTTCCACAAATAATATTTGAGGGTTCTAGCTTCTCCACATCTTTACCAAAACTTGTTACTGTTTTGTTTTTTGTTTTTATGGTACTGGAGATTAAACCTAGGTTCTCTGTATATGCTAAGCATACATTCTACCACTGCACTACACCCACAGTTTGTCTCTTTTAATTATAGCCATCCTACTAAGTACAAAGTAGCATTTCATTGTGGTTTTGATTTGCATTTCCCTAATGATTAATGATGTTGAGCATCTTTGCATGTGTTCATTAACCATTTGTATATATAGTTTGTCCCCCTTCCCCCTGAGAAATGTCTGTTCGGTTTCTTTGCCCATTCTACAAATTGGGTTGCCTTTTGTTGTTGTGCTTATTGATTTGTAAAAGCTCTTCCTTATTTGATAGAACCTTTGCAGACATTTTCTCCCATTCTGTGATTGTCTTTCTCGTTCTTTGATAGTATTCTTTGAAACATGTTTGTGCTTTTGTTACATCTAGAAACCACCATATAACCCAAGTTGAGACCTACTTTTATGTCTTTCTATAGTCCCTCTTTATGGACTACGTAATATCTAAGATATTTACATATCTTCTTCCTTGATCTTAATGTTCATTCTTGATCCTTTAACATAGAAAACCAGTTAATTTTGCATTTGTCATCAAATACACTGAAGTTTCTTGGTGCAAGGTGAATAAAGCCTTGAACACTTAAATCCTGGTCTTGAAGTCATCTGTTTTCATTAACAGAGTTGAAGGTGGGGAAAGGTTGCTTCTTACCTATTTTGGGTATAGTGTATCAGGATTTAGAGACCACAATAAGTATACCACCAAACCAATTGTAAGAAGATGTTTGGGAAATGGAGTTTAAACTCTATGGCAAATGAGTGTATTAGTTTTGTATGATCATTAATGTTATTTTAGAACAAATCAGTGACATGTTTCAAGTTAATTTAAAAAAACACCATTTATGCTGAAATATGTGGAAAAGAGGAAAAATAAACATTAGAAACAGGTTTTTAAAAAAGAAAAGTCTTTAAAACCCTAAACATTATATCTCTACACATATTCAAGTAAATATGGATGAATGGACAAAATATCTGGGATTTGCTTCAAAATAACCTAGTGGGAGTGATGGGAAGAGTGGCAGTAGGTTAGTCATGTGTTGAAAATTAGTGAAGCTGAATGGGGGAGTTATATGTTGTACCATTTTTTTATTTTTCATAATAGTTTGTTATTTTTTTTTTTTTAAGTGAAAAAGGATTTTGCTGACCTAATCTTTCTTTCAAGTTTCCGATCTGCCTTTTGGATGTTATCACATGGATTTCCTGCCAGTACCATAGTCTCAAAAATGGAATCTATTGCCATTATACCATATTTCCTGCATTCCACATATTGGTTAATAGAGGCACTGTATACCTGACTTCTAGATAGAAACCCCATAGACATTGCAACTTTCCTTATTCCTTGGAGAAATATTTTGACTCAGACGTAGTAGATGACCATCCTTGCTGTTTTTTCACCACTGTAAAATAGAGAAACCAGAAAAGAACTATAAGCCTACCATATATACCCAACTACCATCATCTGTGCCTATATCTCCACTGTCGCTGCCTGAAGTGGAAGTGGCTTGGAGCAGCGAACGCCGCAGGAAAATTCGGAGGCAGGATGAAAATGAGAAAAGGTCTTTTATTCTTCTCTCTCCGGCTCCAGCAATCACTCCAAACGCTCTAACTCCAACCACCACCTTCTTCTTCTTCCCACACACACTAACCAAACTCACCCAGTTATATACATATCGCTTTAACAAGGACACGTGCTTACAGCTCGAGCTTACAGGTGCGTCACGCAGTGTTCACGGGCATACAGAGATTCTTTGGATAATGTATTACTATCAGGTGGAAACTAGAACATCTTTTATGGCTCTCAGCTAACCGCAATCTTTAGCTATCTCCTTGATTATAGGCTCCTTCACTCCACATTCCTTATTTTACTATGAATGTGCTCTCTTTCTCTTTTAGGCCCATTTCTTCTACTTGTGTGATGAAACCTATCCTCATTTACCTGCCTGAAGTCACCTTTATAATTGGTCTTCAGTGCTGCATAATCAGTCCCCCCCCCCCCCTCTACTGAATCATTTCTGTCAACATATTGGAGTGTTATTTTCCCCCTTTAAAAAAAAAAAAAAAAAAAAAAAAAAAAAAAAAAAAACTCTTGACCCCACTTTAATTTTTAGGCATTGCTGTTATTTTACTTGATTTGTTAGCAGGATTTGACAGTTAATTCACATTCTCTTCCTTCATAGCCCTTCTTCACTTGGTTTCTAAGAATACCCTCCTGTTTTTTCTTTTTCTCCAGCATCTGCTGGATCTCTTTTGCTTGTTTCTCATTAACTGCCTGACCTCTATAAATTGAAAACCAGGACTTCTACCTGCACTCTTCTTGGTGATCATATCAACTTTCATTACCTCAAATACCATCAACATCAATGTTCTTTTTTAAAAAAAATATTTATTTATTTGCTTTAGTTGTACACAATGCCTTCATTTTTATGTGGTGCTGAGGATCGAACCCGGGCCGAGCACGTGCTAGGTGAGTGCTCTACCGCTGAGCCACAACCCCAGCCCCAACATCAGTGTTTTTGCAAACCTTTTTTTTTCATAATCGCTGTACCCAAAGAGCCTTTTATGGCATATTTTTTCTAATTATCCCCTCCCAGTGAAATTTTAATGCTGTGGCCCTTTGGTGGGCCATATACCATTGTAATATCTATTGTAATATCTAAGACCTCTGCCTCTGAAGAACACCCCATTTGGGGCATTATCACCTCTGTTGAGAATGTGTGATCTGTGTGTTGACAATTGACAAACTTAGATACCTCAAACTTGATATGTACAGGTCCAAACTTGTATTCTGATTTTAGCCTTTCTCGGCATACTGAACTTCTATGACTCCATTCTCCTTTGTACCTTCTGCTCTAACAATACTGAATTTGATATTCCACATTTTACTCTAATGATTAAAAAAAAGCTTAAAGGAGTGGTCACCAATTGTCCTAATTCAAATTGGCCAGGCATTGCAGTTAGAAATTATCTTTACTCAAAGTGGTGGCATCATAGGCTTCCATTGCTGGAGTGTAGCAGGAATTATGCTGACAAAGTACTGGAAGAAGTAGTGAATTAGTTACACTGACTATAAAATCTCCCATAAAATACCTATCTATTGTTAGAGTGCATTTAAATATAATAGACTACAGTATGGACTTGTAGCTATGGAAAATTCATAGAATAGCAAAGCTGCTCTGGTATGGAATTCCCTCTTGAGTAAATAAGAATTTAAGCCAACAAGCAATTAGATAACATTGCTTAGTATATCCAGCAGAACATTTCTGAAAGACAGTTCATCAAAACACTGGACCATAAGCAGAATCTTATTTTAACACCACAGATGTAAAACTCTGCTATTTTGTCACCCATGGGAATTTAGTATAAAGAATATCCTTTTAGTTAAAGTTTATATGTATTGAGATTTAGTTAATAAACTCTATTTTAGTTAATAAATTTCACAAAGTACGTTTTTTGTGCTATGTGTGTTTAACTTTTTCATTATTTCAACTAGAGTCATAAGCATAGCACCATGATTTTAGAATTTGTCTTTATTTCTCCTTACAAGTGATTTTGGACAGTTTTTTGATCCTCTCCTACCTAAACCTCAAATGTGCAAAATAGTATTGTGAAACCACAGTGATTTTATACTTTTTAATGGTATCATAGCCCCTTTATGATGTTTTTCTTATAACCTTATGCTAATTCAGAATGGAACTTTTCAAAAAAGCTGCAGTGTGGGCTCTTCTAAATAATAATTTATCCAAATTGTTAGGAGTACAGCATGGGTCAATTGTCAGAAACCCAAACAGATCTGAAAAATTTCCTCTCACTGCAGAGGAACTGAGAAGTATTAAATTTTTATATCACTTTTCAGAACACTGGACTTATGTACAAATTAGAAAATTCAGTGTGTGTGTGGTGGTATGAGTAAAGTTTGTTGCAATTTTTAAGTTGTATTTTCATGAAAATCTAACCTGTACTGTTCCCCTTTTCTTCCTTCTAGTTTCAAAATTTCATCTTTTGTGTTTAAAGCTTAAGACAGGAAAATACTAGAGCTTTTTAATTTAGTTATAAACAATAACATAGTAAGTGTGAGAAACCACAACAGAAAGGTCTCTATGTTTGACAAAGTCCCATTCCCTAGGGATTTACTAAACCGCGACAGCACTGTTACCAGTGTCAGCTGAAGCATTATTTATGTCTTCCTCTAATGGCTCCTTGTTCCACCAAAACTGCTGAAGAAGGTGTAATGCTTGCATAGTCCTCATTAAGGATTCTTTTCATCACTGCTTAGATTAGATAGCTAGCAAAACCTGAATATCAGTTTGAGTAGTTCTACTAGGTCTGCTACTTACTTCTGCTACTTAAGATCTCTGACAAATCACCAAATTACTTTCTTTTCGTCTTACTTATAAGTGGCATCTAGGAAAAGATTGATACTTGCTGTTAGAATATAAATAAATTATAAATGGCTTTGAGGTGTTTGGCAAAACCAAGATATAACATCTGAATGTTTCTGTAGTTAGCAGTGTCTTTTTTAAAATAATGCTTTTAGTAGCACTTTTACTATATTTAGTCTTTCTATTTTAAAACACTATTGACAATCTGTTTCCCCATTTTATAGATCATTATATTGCAAAAAATAAGGTTGTTGATGATGATGATGATGATGATGATGATGATGATTTTTGGCATTGGGGATTGAACTCAGGGGCACTCGACCACTGGGCCATATCCCCAGCCCATTTTTGTATTTTATTAGAGACAGTTCTCACTGAGTTGCTAAGTGTCTCGCCATTGCTGAGGATGGCTATGAACTCGCGATCCTCCTGCCTCTGCCTCCCAAGTGCTGGGATTACAGGCGTACGCCACCGTTCCTGGCTAATGAGGCTTTTTTGATATGAAGAGTTCTGTTTCAAGATAGTCTTTTAAAGCACATAATTCCTTTCTTCAAGTTATTTAAATGATTCTAAAGGGATGCTACCTAAGAAACATGAGAATAGCCGGGTGCGGTGGCGCACACCTGTAATCCCAGCACTTGGGAGGCTGAGGCAGGAGGATCTCGAGTTCAAAACCAGCCTCAGCGGGGCTGGGATTGTGGCTCAGCGGTGGAGTGCTCGCCTAGCACGTGGGCGACCTGGGTTCGATCCTCAGCACCACGTACAAATAAAATGTATTGAATAAAAAACACATTGTGTACAACTAAAGCAAATAAATAAAAATATTAAAAAAAAAAAAAAAAAAAAAAAAAAAAAAAAATAAAAAAAAAACATCAGCCTCAGCAATGGTGAGGCACTTAGCAACTCAGTGAGACCCTGTCTCTAATAAAATACAAAAAAGTGCTGGGGATGTGGCCCAGTGGTTGAGTGCCCCTGAGTTCAATCCCTGGTACCAAAAAAAAAAAAATAAAATAAAGGCCTCATTAACATAACATTTTGGCTATGACTCTACTTGGAAAGAAGCACTTAAATCTTTTTGGGTGGGGGAGGTACCAGAGATTGAACTCAGGGCACTTGACCACTAAGCCACCTCCCCAGTCCTATTTTGTATTTTATTTAGAGACAGGCTTTCACTGAATTGCTTAGCGCCTCATTGTTGCTGAGGCTGGCTTTGAAGTCTGATCCCCCTGCCTTAGCCACCCGAGCCACTGAGATTACAGATGTGCACCACTGCACCCGGCAAACACTTAAATTTTTGATTTTGCAGTCTACACTGGCTTTTGGTTCTCATAACTAAATATACAATTAATTGAAATCAATATCTTATGCAGTAGTTGTTTAAGAAAATAAGAAGCCTATTAATATAGTTTCTAATCAGTTAAATGATATAAAGTGGCAAAAGTTTGAGGTCAGTGTGTTCTGTAATAATTTATCAGAATTCTGTTCTGCTAGGGACTGACTTGGAAGAAAGTACTTCTTTCAGATATTTTTTTTCCAAATACTTAGTAGGCATGTGTATTTTATTCACCCTGAGGCATCTGCTCTGAATGTGTGAATTATAATATTTTACTGTGAATTTTTATAAAATAATAAAATTTACCTCTTTGTTCTGAAAATAGATATTTATGGATGTTTTCTCTCTTAGTTCCTGCTTGAGAGGTTTATAAAGAGATGAGTAGGCTTTAGTATATTTTTTAAAGTCTATATCAGAATCTTTTCAAATTATGCAGTGGTATTGTGATTTAAAATTTAGGGGTATTGTTAAAGATTTTAATAAAGAATAGATATACAAGAGAACTTTAATATTTAAATTTATTGGCACATAAGCTAGATTTTTGTGTTCATTTTCATTACTTGGACTGTATATACATGAATCACCAGTGACTTTTCCCCCAGAGTATGTGTAAATTTAAGTTGTATTTCAAAATGATTAATCATTGATTTTTGTCACATTTTAAAAGCTTTCTTTTTTAAACAAAACCATTGGAGTTTAACGATGTTATAGGGTTTGTGATTCATGATAAGCAACTTTATAATTCAAGTTTTACTTTTAGAAATTATTTAGTTTTATTATCCATTACATATAGGTTTTGAAATTTTTTATGAAGATCTTAATATTTTAAAAGCGTGAACAAAGAAAATTTTATAGAAGTATCTCCAGGAACATACAGTGTTCACTTTTGGGGAAGACTTGTCATATGTATACTCAAGTATACCTCAACTTTCTGATGAGAGTAATTAGAAACAAAACAAAACATTGAGTTTGTAATTCTAGGTATGTTAGAAACAGCTGCAGTCTTTTAAAAGCGTCTTGGATCTGAAAATAATTTTTTTTTCCATATTTGTTGTAATTTTCTAACATGGTAATCTTTTAATAAAACACATATATTTGTTAGATATTAAGTATTCTTGTTTTTAAATACTTGCACTGAAATTTTATTAGTATTCTTGGCTGGTTTATTTTGGCTCTTGTCTCCTACATTTGCAACCAAATTATACTTTATATGCTAGACAAGGTTTATGCCAGCCTAATTGGTTGCTGGCATTTCTTAGCCTCACAGCTGCTGTGAATTCAGCTGTGAACTAGGAAACATATAATAGGATCCTGTTTTCAGAGACCAAAAGGCAATTGTCAATGTGTAGTACTTGTTTATGACAGTTCAATACATATTAACTCTTATGGGAAATTAAATAGCAGTGATATCAATTTTAAGTAACCATCTTAACTTTAAAGATTAGAGAGCCTTGAAGTATGTAATCTATGTATTTCTTGTTTTTGTTTACTGGGACAGAGGTAGCTTGCGTTTGAGTATGATTTTTTTCTGATCATAAGCAGTTTTCTTACTTTAAAAATTATTTGTCTTAATTTTTTTTTTAATTTTTTAGTTGTAGGTGGACACAATACCTTTATTTTATTTATGTGGTGCTGAGGATCCAACCCAGGGCCTCACATAGGCAATATTATATATTTATATTCTTTGATTTAGCAGATGATGTTTTTATAAATTGTCTGGACATTTAACTATGGGGTGAAGTTTACTTTTGCATCAGGAATGACTTTTTTTCCCCTCTCCTTTAGGTTAAGTGGTTGAATTTAGAACTGGTGATTATTTTCCTTTTGAGAATTATAGTGGTTTAATATATTTGAAAAATCTTACTGTTTCTAAGCAGAAACCTGTGAGTTCCTGTTTTTAACAATACACAGGCATGTCCCATTGAGGTCGATAAGCTGTTTCTAAAAATTAGAGGTTGTCTGTGAAAATGCTGACTGGGCACCTATTTGCCTTCATTTTAAATGGGGAAAAAAATTGGAGTGTATTAGACATCAACCCAAACTGTCTAACCAATTTCAGAAATGTTGCTGATACTGTCAGTCACCTACATATAAGTAAAATGCTGTCATGTTTGCTCAGCTAGCAAAAAATAAGATCAAATTAGATGTATATGAAATAAAATCTTCCATTGTAATTGATTGCCTTTTTTCCCATTTCAGGTGTTACCTGCAACATTTAAAAAAAAATATTTTGGGATTCATTCAGCACTAGGCAAAAGAAGGGGCTAAATAGGTATAAGAGACTGTGGAAATACATTTAGGACAAGCACACCATGTCAAAAAATAGTTTTCAGTGAATATGATTAAAGCATTGTCTTAGTCTGTTGTCTGTTGCTCTACCAGAATACCTAAGTCTGGGTAGCTTACGCAGAAAAGAGTTTTATTATTTTTATTTCTGGAGGCTAAAAGGCCAAGGTTGGACAACTTCTGGTGAGGGTCTCTTGCTGCTTCAGAATGCATGGTGGAAAATCAAGGACAAGTAGATGCAAGAAAGCTGAGGAAAGTGAACTATTGCTTCATAACTACCTGCTGTAGTGGTAACTCCTAAGAGAGTGAGAACTTATTCCCCCAAGATGGCATTAATTTATTTATGAGGGTCCTACCTCCATGACCTGAGCACCTCCCACTAGGCCTCACTTCTGCCTGCTCTGCTTTGAGTAATTAAGTCTCAACATGAGTTTCGGTGGGAACAAACCATATTCCCTCATGGCATTCAACCCTGGCCCTTCAAAACAATGGTCCTTCTCACATACAAAATATAACCATTCATTTTCAGTGGTCCCAATGTCACTTCTTCCAGCCCTGTACATGTAAAATCAAAACAAGTTGTCTACTTCCAAACAGAATGATGGTAAAAATTCTCATTCCAAAAGGGAGATACAGGCAAGAACCTGCCCCAAGCAAGTCTAAAACAGGAGGGGAGACATTAAAGTATGAAGCTTCAAAATAATCCATATGCTGCTTCCTGGACACAGTGGGCTAGGGTTTGGGCCTCAGGGCCTCAGAAATCCCTATCTCCCTGGTTTTGCTGGGCTCAACCCACATGACTGCTCTCTCAGATTAGAGTTGTATGCTGGTGCCTGCAGCTTTCCCAGGTGTTGCATGTTGCTGGTTGCTCTACTGATCTGGTGTCCTGGCAACCTTCTCACTCCCACAGCTCTAGGAGGTTCTCTTTGGTAGCTCCTTCCCTGTGGCATGTCTCTAGCTGGATTTTCAGGCCTTTTGATATATCCTTTGAAATCTTAAGTGGACACTGCCATCATAGTGCTTGTATTCTGCATATCTGTAGAATTAGTCTTGTGGCCTGTGTCCTCCTGAGTGATGGCCTAAGTTGCACCTAGGGGCATTTTGAGCCACAGCTGGGATGCTGAGAGTACTGAGTCAGAAGTACCTCTGAGAAGTAAGCCTTGGCATATTTGTGCAATGAAATAGGCTGTAGAAGTGCAGAAGAGTTTACCATACATACTACATATATAATATAATCTCAGAAAAATAGTGTTGAACAAAAGAAACAATGTTAATGCATTTATATACTATTTAGATATAGTTTAACTGTTTAGATAAATGGTAAAACATTAAATTAAAAAGAGTATGATTATCTCAAATGTCAGGAGAAAAAGAAGAGGGAGATTCAATTAAGGAGAAGGAAACATGAGGTTTTTCGTTGGGCACCAAGGCATGCACCTATACAGTTACTCAGGAGACTGAGGCAGGAGGATTGCTTCCGAGGGTTCCAGGCCAGCCCGGGCAGCATAGCAAGACCCCCCATCTCAAAAGATTGGGGTGTGCAGGGAGTAACAACAGAGAACTATTTTTTCTTAACCTGACTGGTGTTGGAAGCATAGATGTTTCTTGTCTTGTATTTTTTAATGTGGAAGTATACATGATATAATTCATAATAAATTTCATGATAAATTAGAAAGTGAAGATGGAATATAGGAATTTTCTCAAATGGACCAGAGAAAAGGACAGTATTGGGAAGACCACATAGGAAGATTGTACTAGGTCCTAGGGAAAAGATGTTTCCAATCCTGATTTATTTTTGAGCTCGTGGTTCTATATCTGTAGTAGTCTTACTAACATGGAACATGACTATTGCTATTATCAGCTGAGACTTTGGGTATCTCATCTTACCTCTAGTACTGTTATTTTCCCAGTCATCCTGGCTCCATACTTTTTGTATGCTTACATGTTGTCGCTATATCATGATATTTTCCTTTAAAATATCTTAAAATTTCCTTTTTATTATTTAATGCTTTGCCAGCATATGCTAGCATTTGACTTTTGAAAAAAACAAATTATACATTTTTATTACAATTAAAAAGATACTTGTATATCTCAATTGAAAACCATCTAAAACAATTTAAAACCTTTGGTCATATTGAGAAAGTGGATCTCTGGATCCACTTTTAATTTCCACTACCAGTTAAACTTGATTTTTTAAAAAAATATTTTTAGTTGTAGGTGGACACAATATCTTTATTAATTTATTTTCATGTGGTGCTGAGGATAGAAGCCAGTGCCTCACATGTGCTAGGCAAGTGCTCTACCACTGAGCTACAACCCCATCCCAGTTGAGTTGTTTTTAAACATTTTTTTAGACACATTTGGTAAAAATTAAAGCCCCATGTTACATGAGTACTACAGACATTTCTAGTTACCTGATCATCTGTCAAAAAGCAAGACTCAAGATTCCCATTTGGCTCTAGCCATTTTATTCATTTCTTATTACTGGAATTTTGTATTTATTTGTTCTTATTAGATTAGGAAACCGGATGAGGCAACATATTTTTATTTCTTTCATGTGCAGCTTACAGAGTTGAGTCTTAGCTGATAGATCAGATTCTTTTTGACTCTGTTAACTTGTGGTTTAATGCCTTCTCAGTATCTGCTTTGACAGTTGAAATGGTGGCGGTTCTGATGTCAAGGAGACTGTGAATGCTAGGTAATTTCTCCTTGGTTTTCTTTATCCTCTTGTTTTCAATCTTTCTATGTTGTCTTTGGAGGTTAAAGTCTCTGAAATTGTGACATATAGTCTTAATACACATTATGCTCTAATAGTCTACTTTTTTCCCCATAGTTATTAATACACCAAATTATTCCTTCTTATGAAGGTCAGAATACTGTGGTATATGCTCAATAGCAGGAAAGGTATTATTGGTCTTGCTTTTCAAAATGTGCACATTTTACTCCATTCTCAGTATTGTGGTAATTCTGTTTCCCATCTCCATACTTTTTTTTCTTCAAAAACCTCCACTCTAACCTCTCCATTTCCTGCTTTTGAGTAGTCTGGTATTCAAACACATCTTCCTTGGGCTCAGGAACTTGCTTCCTTTCTATGGTGAAACCATATTAATGTCTTATATTAAACCCTTTCACTTTTTCTGATACTTATGTTACAGTAATCTTGTTCCCACTAATGTTGTTAACTACTGAGTCTCAGCCCCACTATTCATATAGTGGAGATGGTGATTATAGGGCTTGATAACAGCAGTGGTAGCTCCTCCTAGATTATGATAGTGATGAGGTTTGCCCCAGCATGGCTGCTTCTTCAGGCTCTCTGGATCCACTTTTAATTTCCACTACCAGTTAAACTCATTTTCTTTCTTACTCATATCCTGTTGCAACTGTATAGGTACACTGCTTGGACATCTCTCAAGTTCCAAAGAACTTCTCCTTTAGTTCCAGAGAGAATAAGTAATTGATAGCATGCAGTTGTTAGTAGCTTCAGGATCCTTCTCTTTTGGGCTGAGGCCTGGGAAACCTCTAGCCAGCAACAGAGCTTGACATGGGTAATTTGGCATGCCAATTCAGGTCCAGTGCAGGACTCAGAGTGGGCAATCTTTGCTGCAGGGTTCCCAAGACTTTGATGTATATATATCTAGGTCTGAGGCTTTTTCTACTCAGTCCTGCTTCATATCACCTTGGCTTTCATGGGTTGCAGATCTGCATCGTGGTCTGAAAGTCTTCCATGACCAATCTTTTTTCTTTTTCTTCTTGTACTCTTTTCTCAGCATCTCTTTCCCAGAGGATACAACTGACACATACCACTATTGGTTATTTACCTAATTTCTTCTCTCCAAATCAAATAATTTTTTTTTTTTTTTTTTTTTTTTTGGTACTTGGTACCGGGGATTGAACTCAGGGGCACTCAACCACTGGGCCATATCCCCAGCCCTTTTTTGTATTTTATTAGAGACAGGGTCTCACTGGAGTTTCTAAGTGCCTTGTCTTTGCTGAGGCTGGCTTTGGACTTGTGATCCTTTTGCCTCAGCCTCACAAGTGCTGGGATTACAGGCATGCGCTTGGCTATGTAATAGGGATTTTTTTTTTAAATTTATCTTTCTAAGTTTCTTCCTTTTGATTCCTCCCACTATTTTTATAGTTTTATCATCTCCCGCCAATCCTCCACTTATCTCAGTAAGTGGAACCATTTACTCACTTGCTTTTCACTTTTAAGTCCTTCCCAAGGTGGTCCCCCTCTGCCCCATGGGGATTGAGATAGGGATCATTCAGTTAAAGGGAGACTTACTCTCTAGTAAGAGATGAATGAGGTCACAGCTTTTGAGGTATCAGGTTATGTAGGGCTTTTCTATAGATCATTAAAAAGCCATTGGAAAAACTTCAATTTTTTACTCTAAGATGGGGGACTATTAGAAGGTTTTGAGTAAAGGAATAATATAATCTGAATAGATTTTTAGCCAGGAATGTTTTGGTTGATGTGTGAAGAACAGGTTGAAGGACAGAATATTTGGAAACAGACTAGTTGGGAGAAATCATAGTTGTACAAGAAAAAGACATGGGTATCTTGCACCAAGAAATGGGATTTACCCATCAGATTGGTAAACATTTTAAGATTAATCATGCTGAGCACTGAGGATATGAGGAATGGGTTTTACTGTTGGAATATAAATGAAGGTGATTATTTAACTTAATAAAGAAAACTAAATTCCAATGCATTCATTTTATATAATGCTAGGCAGATGTTCACATTAACAGGTGTATATGTGTGTGTGTACATGTATACACACACACATAATCATGAAAAGATAACCACTAAATTTTAGTTAAAAAGAAAAGCAGCACTAGTGAATAAATTGTGGTTACATCCTTAATATTTTAATTGTTACAAGATTATTTATTCTGCATATTTTTATATGAACCCATATAGAAAAAGGTAGTGACTGGCGGAAATTTCAAACATTATACTTAATCAAGTTTTTATAATACCAACATTATATTTAAAGATATTGTTTAGCCAGAGCAATTAGATGAAAGAAGTTAAAGGGATATGGATAGGAAAAGAAGAATGCTAATTATCACTATTTGCAGATGATATGATTCTATATCTAGAAGACCCAAAAAATTCCATCAGAAATCTTCTAGAACTAATAAATGAATTCAGCAAAGTAGCAGGATATAAAGTCAACACCCATAAATCAAAGGCATTTCTATACATCAGCACTGAATCCACTGAAAGAGAAACTAGGAAAACTACCCCATTTACAATAGCCTCAAAAAAATAAAATACTTGGGATTCAATTTGACGAAAGACATGAAAGACCTCTGCAATGAAAATTACAGAAAGCTAAAGAAAGAAATTAAAGAAGGGGCTGGGGTTGTGGCTCAGCGGCAGAGCGCTTGCCTTTCACGTGCGCAGCCCGGGTTCGATCCTCAGCACCATGTAAACATAAATGCATTGCATTGTGTACAACTAAAGTAAATAAATAAATATTAAAAAAAAAAAGAAAAGAAATTAAAGAAGACATTAGAAGATGGAAAGATCTCCCTTGTTCTTGATTCTAGGAATTTTTTTCTTTCTTTCTTTCTTTTGGTACCGGGGATTGAACTCAGGGGCACTCAACCACTGGGCCACATCCCCAGCCCTTTTTTGTATTTTATTAGAGACAGGGTCTCACTGAGTTGCTAAGTGCCTCGCCATTGCTGAGGCTGGCTTTGAACTCGTGATCCTCCTGCCTCAGCCTCCCAAGTGCTGGGATTACAGGCGTGCGCCACCGCGCCCGGCTTCTAGGAATTTGTCTTAGGAAATAATTGACAAATGCACAATGGACAGATATACTGTCATATTCATAGCAGTGTCATAATAGTAAAAAATTACCTATAAACCTAAGTGAATAATAGTAAAAAATTACCTATAAACCTAAGTGACCATCAGTGCATATTAAACAAATTGTGATAACTAGAATATTGTGTCATAATGTTAAGATAATTATTTAGCTCTATAGTTATTAATTGGCAAGATGGCACAATCTATTTATTAAGTTGGGGGAAACAATTTGCATGCATTTATAATAGCCTAAAGATTGACCTAGGAAAAGTAAGGAGGAGGGTAGATTTGGAGAGGCAACATGTAGAAGAGGACATTTTATTTAGATTGGTATTTCCCAGCCTTTTTTGACTCAGATTCCCTTTCTCTATTTAAAAATAAGTTCATCACAGTGAAATTTCTTATACAGTGTTGGCCCAGTATATGATGTGTTTTGTAAGTAAAAGTATCTTTATTAATATAGTATTAAAATTTGGCTTTTGCATTTCTGTATCCCAGTTATTTTTGACACATAGTAAGGAAATTTTCTAATGATTAAAATTGTTTTAACAGTGAAATTCAAGGCATTCAGTGTCACTACATAACTGTTTAGCAGGTATACCAAAAATAAAGTTTTGTTCTCATTTAGTATCCCTAGTTCCTGGATTTAGCAAGTAACAGATTAATTTTATGACCTTGTGGACAAAACTCATCCCTGAGAGTCTGTGAAACTCCATTGTAAGAAAAATAGCAGTGTGTGTGTGTGTGTGTGTGTGTGTGTGTTGTGTAAAATTGCACATTATAATTTGATAACGTTTAGGAATGCCATCATTCGTTGCTTTAAAAATGTATATTTTATTCCTACTTAGGCCGAATACACCAAGCAATGGTAACATCTTTAAATGAAGATAATGAAAGTGTAACTGTTGAATGGATAGAAAATGGTGATACAAAAGGCAAAGAGGTATGATCACTGGGTTAAATTTTATTTCTAGTCCTGCTGTTGAGATTCTTAATATAGGGCTGGGACTGTAGCTCAGTGGCAGAGAGCTTGCCCAGCATGTGTGAGGCACTGGGTTTGATCCTTAGCACTGCATTGAAAAAATAAATAAACAAAATAAAGGCATGCTGTCCATCTACAACTACCAAAAAGAAAGATTCTTAATATAGCCAGGCATGGTAGTACATGCCTGCAATCCCAACAACTCTGGAAGCTGAGGCAGGAAGATCACAAGGACTAGGGTGTAGCTCAGTGGTAAATCGCCCCTGGGTTCAATCCCCAATACCACCCAAAAAGGGGAAAAAAATTATGAATGTAAAAACAGAAAAGTATATTAATTTTACATGATACATGTATTCTTAATCATTTCTTAAAAACTTTTTGGAGGTCTGGGGATATAGCTCAGTTGGTAGAGTGCTTGTCTTGCATGCACAAGGCCCTGGGTTCAATCCCTAGTTAAAAAAAAAAAAAAAAAAAAAAACTTTTTGGAATGATTAAAAATTTTCACTCAAAGAAAACTAGGTTTTCCTTCCTTACATATCTTATATGATTGCACATGTCCTGTTAATTATTAGATGGAAATGTATTATTTTAACCCAGCTCACAAAACTTGAAAGTTGTTATAAGTTAATTCTGTGGTTTTGTTGGTCACTGTGCTACTAGCAATTCGTATAATCAAGAGCATATATGCTGCAGCTGGGTGTGGTGGTGCACACCTGTAATCCCAGACACTCGAGTCGCCGAGGCAGGAGAATTACAAGTTAGAGGCCAGCCTCAGCAATGTAGCAAAGGCCCTAAGCAACTTAGCGAGACCCTGTCTCAAAAATAATAAGGGCTGGAGATGGGGCAAGTATATGATCAGATGTGTGGTCATATGCATGATGGTGTTAAAAATTACACATAACCTAAGTGGCCATCAGTACATATTAAACAAATTATGAAAATATAATAGAATATTTACATAAAATAAAATGTTTTTTGATATTTTTAAAACATGAATTATTCGAAACAATCTAGTTTGAAAGGCAGTACTGCTCATTAGGTTGAAATCATTTATTTACTGTGTATAAATCATTTGGAAAAGAAAAGGTTAATTGTCAAAATACCTTCTCAAAATGTACATGTGTGTTTTAAACAGATTGATCTGGAGAGCATCTTTTCACTTAACCCTGACCTTGTACCTGATGAAGAAATTGAACCCAGTCCAGAAATACCTCCACCTTCAACATCTTCAGCCAAAGTAAATAAAATTGTAAAGGTTAGTGATGAAAATTTATAACAGGGAATATATGTATATGTGCATGTCTTCAGGTTTGAAATTGGTAGGCAGTGAGTATGTTTTAAAAGTATTGATTGACTTATTTGGAAAAAAAAGTTATTTCCGTCATCCACATCCATGGAAAACACACTTTCATGGATTTGGTTTGTCTCATTCACAATTATGATAATCATTAGATAAGATCAAATAAATTCCTTGCCTAATTAGGACTTTTTCTGATACTAATAGCTTCAAAGAACATGGGCATTAGAACCATTTGTATTTGTTGAATGAATACATATGACTTTAACAAAAATAACTTTATTATGAATAATGAATTCCTACTCTAATAGTCTTATGAAATTATAATTCTGCTCTTTATGTTTATTAAAGAAAGATGAGAAATGATAGGAACTGTTTAAACTATTTGTTTATCATCTGTGAAGATAAACTTTAAAACCATGGTATATTCTTCCTAGCAGTTTATCTTTATAAAAGCTAAAAGCACATTACTTTTAGTATTTCTAAAAATAATTCCTCTTCCGTTCTCTCAATCCATTACTATTAACACTTGGTATGAAAATAAAATTACATAGTCCTGCAAATGTTACTGAATCTGCAATTCTTTGCATTTAATTTTTAAAAGCATTTATTCACACACACACACACCCAACCACCACCATATTGTGTAGGTACTGTGCTGGATAGAATACAAAGATGAATGTGGCATGGCTTTCAGCCTATAGGAACTCAATATTTTAGAGGGAGGACATACATAAACATTTAAATATACTATGATAGAGACAATAATGGCAACAAAGCATTCTGTTTTGTAAACTCTGCATGTAAACATAAGTAATTTTTCAATTCATGTAACTTAAGTATATTGAAAGTCACTGTATAGAGGTCATTAGTTTCCACTTGTAAATGGGCTGTTTTTCATATTTAGCTTCAAAATCTTGGATGATCTTCAGGTTTATCTTTTTTGCTATATCATTAGATATATTTACCATTAGAGTCGTCTGGAATTTTATTTATTTATTTATTTATTGTGGTGGTGGTGCTGGGGATTTGAACTCAGGGCCTTGTGCATGCAAGGCAAGCATTCTTCCAACTGAGCGATATCCCCAGCCCTCATCTGGATAATTTTTAAAGATACTATCTGGGCCCCACTCCCAGAGATTCAGTTGTATTAAAAGGAGGTCTTAGCCGGGCGTGGTGGCGCACGCCTGTAATCCCAGCACTTTGGGAGGCTGAGGCAGGAGGATCGCGAGTTCAAAGCCAGCCTCAGCAATGGCGAGGCACTTAGTAATTCAGTGAGACCCTGCTTCTAATAAAATACAAAAAAAAAAGGGCTGGGGATGTGGCCCAGTGATCAAGTGCCCCTGAGTTCAATCCCCGGTACCAAAAAAAAAAAAAAAAAGGAGGTCTTAACTAGAATTATTGTCCTTCAAATAATATCCATCTCATCTGAATATGCAGCCAGGATTGAGTACAGCTGTATTATTTGATACTTTTTGAAATGAATTAAATGAGGTCTTTAGTAAATAAATAATAGAACCAAAAGTTTGTTGCCTTAATCTATGCAGTATGCAAGTCTTCAAAACTCCTTAGAAAACCTTTCTAGAGTAAACAACAAAACATATTTTATAGTATTTCAGTATTTAATTTTAACAAGGGGTGCTAAGCTGTCTAGAACTGGTATTTTATTAATTATCCAGATATCGAAAATTAACCTTATTGATTCCCAAATCCAAAATGCTCAGGTATCCAAAACTTTATGAGAAACAACATGACACTACAAGTGGAAAGTTTCATACCTAACTTTGTGTGATGAGTCGAAGTCAACATGCAATTGCACCAAAAACATCATATGCAGTTACTTTCATCTATGTGTATTGTATATATCATGTATATGAAATATAAATGAATTTGGTGTTTAGACTTTGTCACCAAGGTATCTCTTTATGTATAAGTAGATATTCCAAAATGTGAAGAACTCTGAAACTCTTCTTTCTCAATCATTTAGGAGGGCTTGGGCTGTAGTTCAGTGGTATAGTGCTTGCCTCTCATGTGTGAGGCACCGGGTTTGATCCTCAGCACCATGTAAATAAATAAAATAAAGGTATTGTGTCCATCTACAACTACAAAAATAAAATAAAAAGTATTTAGAAGGGCTGGGGTTGTGGCTTAGTTGGTAGAGCGCTTGCCTAGCACGTGCGCGACCCTGGGTAAAAATAAATAAAGTAAAGGTATTATGTCCAACTACAACTGAAAAATAAATTTTTTTTTTAAAAAAAAAAAACAACAGTAGCTTAAAAAAAAGTATTTAGGTTAAGGGAGACTCAATTTCCACTTAGTTTTGGCAGGATAACATTATAACAGTGTTACTTATTAACCTAAAGTCCTAAGAGCAGTGCCTTGCTCATGTTAATTCCCTAATAATTTGGGGGTGATGGTGAAGGGGAATATTTCATACACAGGAACTTGAATATTGACAATCATAGGAATTAATTTTAGTTTTTCTCCATTTAGTTTTACATTACTGTTTGTCTGCAACTTAGATCCAATCAAAAGAAGCTGCGATCATGATCTGTATCTGAGAAGTGAAGAGAAAAAAATACAATGAACATATTTTTTTTTTCTATAGAATCGAAGGACTGTGGCATCTATTAAGAATGACCCTCCTCCAAGAGATAATAGAGGTAAAGTAAAACTTTGTCTCTTAATCTTGCCTATTGACCATTCAGTAAGGATTTGACAAGGTAAATAAAAAATAAATATTACCTTGATATTATTCATTTAAAGTTTACATGCCCACCCCCAGTGCTGGGGATTGAACCCAGGGTCTCACACATACTAGGCAAGCGCTCTACCATATAGCTTCATTCTCAGGCCATACATGTCTGATTTTAAGATTGATCCTTTCCTGATTTTCTTACATACAATGTCAATAACATATATATATATATATATATATATTTTTTTTTTTTTTTTTTTTTGGTACCGGGGATTGAACTTGGGGGCACTTGACCACTGGGCCACATCTCCAGTCCTTTTTTGTATTTTATTAGAGACAGGGTCTCACTGAGTTGCTAAATGCCTCGCCATTGCTGAGGCTGGCTTTGAACTCGTGATCCTCCTGCCTCAGCCTCCCAAGTGCTGGGATTACAGGCGTGCGCCACTGCACCCGGCTATCAATAATGTTTTTAAAAAGAATTTAAAATATGTATGAATATAAACCCCATGAAATGTGTTTTTAGTCATCTCAATAATTTTGAAAATTTGGGTTGGGGTCATAGCTCCATGGTAGTGTGCTTGCCTAGCATGTATATGGGAGGCACTGGTTTCAATTCTCAGTACTTCATATGAATAAGTAAATAAAATAAAAAGCCTATTAACAACTTTAAAAAAATTTAAAAATATTAATAATTGTGCAAATTTGAGGAGAGCATTATGAGAAAGAAGGAATGGGGAAGGAATGAGTCAGCTGATTGTGATGATTAAAATGTTTATGTTAGGTCTGGGGCTATAGCTCAGTGGCAGAGGGCTTACCTAGCACATGTGAGGCACTGGGTTCAATCCTTAGCACCACATAAAAGAAAATAATAATAAACAAATAAAATAAAGGCATGCTGTCCATCTAAAACTACAAAAAAATTATTTTTAAAAAATGTTTATGTTAATTTCCTGGCTAAGAGGCTTCCAAAAAGTATAATGGTTAATTTGGAGTTTTTAGAAGAAAAATCTGAACAGGCATAAGTTGTAGTTAAATCCCAGTCTTTCTTATGCTTTCAGCCAGGAAATGTAAAGCATAATTAATTTCTTTTTTACTGTTCAGCAGTATTTCTGATTGTCCCTGTATATGTGGATACTGGGACAGAATGGGCCAGAGTATCAGAAGAGAGGTAGAGGGGAAAGGTGTTCTTTTAAACGTTGTCCTTTGAATCTTGTGAAAATCTATATTTCTTTGTAATGTGCTATTTATATTTAACTTAATGTTCCTTTTTCTGATTTAATAATGTCTACAGTGGGGGTAATTCTCTTATGATTTGTGTATTTAAGGAACAAAGAATGGGATTTGGAATACAAAGAGGTCTGTAAGGACTTAAGTTTTGCTTTCTTTATATCTAAGTAATATCAATTTTTCAAAACAATAAAGCTTTTGAAATTTATATTTTGTACACATATTTAAGGGAAGTTTCCTTGTTGTCTGAAATCTTGACATGGAGAGGTTCTCACTTTTTTAAAACCATTATTAAAAAATCAAATTTGCCGTTATTTTTTGTTTAAATTATTCAGATTTAATTTTAGAACTAAAACTACATTGGTGGAAGCTACTCTGCACATATTAATTTGAAAATTTATTTTAGCAGTGTCAGTTTATTGAACATAATTCATTATTTTATATTGCTTATACACAAATGGAAAACTTCAGTAATTTGCTAAATGCAACATTTAGCAAACATTTAGGGGGATTTTTTTGTTTGTTTCTGTTTTTGTTTGTGTCTCTTTACGAAAGTGAGCTTTCACTAATTTTTGTTTTGAATTTAAAATTTCTTTGACTTACAGTGGTTGGTTCTGCACGTGCACGGCCTAGTCAACTTCCTGAACAGTCTTCCTCTGCACAACAGAATGGTAGTGTTTCAGATATATCTCCAGTTCAAGCTGCAAAAAAGGAATTTGGACCTCCTTGTATGTAAATCAGTATCAAGGATTCAGTCATTTTTGGCATACATGTTTTCTCTCTTGGTCATTCTTATAAGTTCCCAAATGGTAAAGTCTACTTATAAGCTTGATTACAGATTTCATTTTACCACTCTAGAAATTTAATTTTTTTTTTTAACTTTAGTCTGTTAATGGGATTTTTAAATGTATATTTTGGAGAAAACGTTTTGTAAGTAAGTGACATTATAACAGTTTCTTCAGTTACTTTGCATTTAAAATTCTGCCAAATGATAATTTGTCAAGGCATTACAGGAGAAAGTCTTATGCTTCTCAGTACTTTCATTTGAAAGATCTATGATTTTTAAACCAAGAGATGACATGTATCAATATGTTTGAGTCGTTTTTCTTGACTCTGTTTTGTATATTGTCCTGTTCCTAGCTTTATTAAAGCAGCTCATAAGTAAAGTCCACATAGGTGTAATTGGCATTGCATGCCTTGTCATATGTTTTTTTTATATATGTGATGAAATTATTCATAATTTTCTTAAGCACAGTATTCTAAAAAGAAAACTATACTTCTGCAGCTCATCTTTTTCTTTCAGCACGTAGAAAATCTAATTGTGTGAAAGAAGTGGAAAAACTACAAGAAAAACGAGAAAAAAGGAGATTGCAACAACAAGAACTTAGAGAAAAAAGAGCCCAGGTTTGTAACAGCAATATGTTTTGTTTCCAACCAAAGATTAAACTATATCAGTGAAGGTGATTGACTTGTGAAAAAATAATAGAGCTATTCATTTTAAGTATTTAGAAAATTCCTTAAATTTATATTGAGGAATAATATAAGCTATTATGATAATAAATTGCCATAGCAGATTTTTATTGCATGTACTTTACATGTTTTAGTGAGTACATGTTAGCTTCAAAATTTGTTCTTTTTCAATAATAAGCCATTATGTTACAGAATTCTAATGTGTATATTAATGTTTACAACTAATGGTCTTTTGATCTTAAAAAGATCTAAAAATACATTTGAAAAAATAACCCAAGAAGATACGTGATTGTACTATAAATTTCAGGGTTTTCCATGGTTAAGTTCTATATGGTGTAGTGAAATAGGATAAATTTTATGTTTCAATTTATACTAAATATTAAGAATGAGTCTCTACCTCTGTCCTTTTCTTCCTTCAAATGGTAGTAAACTTCTTAATAGCAATGGAGAGAACTGTTCTTTATATCCCATTATAGGTCTTTGTGTTAGAATTTTGTTGTTAAACCTATAACTCCTCTATTGTGCTTGTTTATATCTACTATAGTCTAAGAACTTGTTTCCTATAGTAAAACATCAGGTTGTTTATTTAGTAATATTTTCAAATGGTGTTAGATTGCCAATTATGTATTGTGTTGTGAAATTGTGGACCCAATGTAATATTCAACCTGAAAAATCAGCTTATACCTGAAAGTTACCTGAGAATATCTAGAATATTTGGATTTTGAAATAAGTAATACACAAAACAGATATTGACTGATACTTAGCATAGATACCACCTGGTGTTTTCTGTGTATACTTTATAATACTTACATTACATTACATTACATTTCACTTCATTTTTAACTTCACATTCTGTTTCTGAGTTCACATAGTTAGTATTATTTCCTAGCAGGTCAAATGAAAGTGAGTTTCAATAATAGTTCTGAAATTTACATTCACAGCAAATCTGAATATGATGTATGAAAAAAATCTGGCTTAGAATATTCAGTCATTTATTATTCATGGTTAGGAGCAGCTATTGACATGCTATTTGTGACAATCTGAACTTTAGCAATTTTGAAGCAAAAGGTAAATTGCAGTTAGCTTTGATGATTTGAAGTTTAAAAAAATTTTTTTTTAATTATCTTGGCTTTTGAATCTATTTAAGTTCTGTGTCCTATTGCTTTTCAGATGTTTTATAATGTCTTAAAGAGTTTTTTAAAAATTATTTTTAGAGAGTCAACAAATATAGGACATGAATCTAAATGAATTCACATTCCATTTTGCTGAAACACTAGATGAATCACTTAGAAGAAGAATTTGAATCTCTGAATGAATTTTTCTAATATTTCAACCTTAGAGTTTTTGTCATTGTTTTTAATGAGTGCTATTTCTCTTCTCCAATTTTTAGGATTAAGTATATAACAGGTGGTTTTTTGTATATAATTAAAGGTGGTTTTAAGAATGATTCTTTGGAGTTAAAAGGATGCATGTTTACTAATTGAATTGTATTTTTGCTATCAAAGTGATCTGAACATAATAAACTTGAACTCTGAGACTATCATAGATTACACTTTAAGTTTGGTCTTAGTTATGACAAATGATACTTAATTGCAATTTTCAAACCATGTAATATAAATGCAACAAATATAGCATTATTATAATTATAACAAATGGCAAATGCTTTGTCTTCTAATAGGATGTTGATGCTACAAATCCAAATTATGAAATTATGTGTATGATCAGAGACTTTAGAGGAAGTTTGGATTATAGACCATTAACAACAGCAGATCCTGTAAGATTCTTTGTTTTAAACCATCGCTGTGGGACTGTTTATGCTATCAATAAAAAATGTGTATTGATACCTACTAAATTCATGTTGTAGTTAGCTAAATGCTTTTTCCTTATGGGGGCTCATTTCCCATATTTTAAGAAGAAAATCAAGAAATCATCTAACTTTTCTGTACATCTCCCATAATTTTAAATACTAGAGGTGCTGCCCATAGAGATGTCCCTTTTCAAAGAAAAGCCTGTCTTTGGAAGGGCAGAGCAATAGCTAAGGTAGTGACATAAGAACCAGTTTCCTTCTAACCATCACTCATAATTTAGTTTCAGTTATAAGCTTATTTTCTCTTTGACTTGAACTGTAGATTCTACCATCATTCCATTTATTATTTAATTTGTTATTCTAAAATAAATGTTATTCTGGCTTTTAAGAGTAAATGATGGTTGTTGAGGGGCTGCAGTGGTCCAAAACTCCAGTGCTGAAAAATTTTCTGTAGTCTTACTGCATCTTTCCTGTTGGGAGAGTGAGAATTTGTTGCACAGAAAATAATTTTTTGAGTAATGTGAAAAATAATCCATCTGACCTAGCATATATAGAATGTGTTAGGCTTATGTATTATATAGGGTTTCATAAAATTGCCACAACATTTGTATCCCATATATTATCCTTGCTACTTCTCCATGTGTTTTACCTCCTGCATCTTGAGCTCATTTTATAGAACAGGCAAATTGACCAACTTTCTGAAATGGGCTGATGATAGTAAATGTTACTGGCTTTCAATACCTGCTTCATGTTAATTATTATTTAAAGAAGGCATGTAATGAGAACATAAGTTTTATGAAAAAATATTTGTGCATAATAGTTGTCATATTTATGAAATTGTTCAAATTTTGCTTGGTAGTCTTTTGAGAATCCATTTTTTCCCTATAGTGATCTTTGCAAACAACTTTCCTCATCAACCTAGAAATAGGCTATTTGATAGAATAAAAATTTTTACTTTAGTTGTATACAATTCATCTTGAAGTGAATAAGGCACCTCTTGACATGAACTTAATGCTAAGAACATTAGAACCCTCTACAAAATTTTTTACTTAGTGGGGCTGGGGTTGTGGCTCAGTGGTAGAGCGTTTATCCTCATCACCACATAAAAATAAATAAAGGTGTCCATGTACAACTAAAAAAAAACTTATTAAAAAATTGAAAGGTCAGGGAATGTAACTCAGTGGTAGAGCACCTCTGGTTCAATCCCCAGTACCACCTCCTGCCCCAAAAAATTAAAAAAAAAAAATTTTTTTTTTTAATTTAAAGTAATGGTTTACCAAAAAGAAAATGAGTAAGTTTCCATTATACTCAGAACTTTATAAATAATTGTGTCTGACAACTATTAAAATTTAAATTTATGCAAAGCTAATTTGGTTTTTAAGCTTATTTATACTGCTTACAAGTTTATAAAACTGATGGAAGAAATTACATTGATGTTCCGGCATTTTATATACCACTGATAATCACTGAAATATAAAACATTTTTTATTCCTAGATTGATGAACATAGAATATGTGTTTGTGTAAGGAAACGACCCCTCAATAAAAAAGGTATGGTGCTTAATGAACCCTATAAAGTTGAATTTGTCCTATTTGTAGTATATTTTAATAATAGTAAAAATCAAATTGGTTTGGAAAAGTTCAGTGTAAATCATTTCATTTGTATGTTAACTATTATGCAGATTTCTATGACTACACCTATTGGTTTGTCACATCTGTAAATCATTGCCAGCTGGGCCAGGCATGGTAGAGGTGGTGCACGCCTATAAACTGCCTATAACCCGTGGGACACAGGAGGCTGAGACAGTAGAAACACAAGTTCAAGGCCAGCCTCAGCAACTTAGTGAGGCCCTAAGCAACTTAACAAGACCCTGTCTCAAAAATAAAATAATCAAAAGAACTGAGGATTGAGCCTCTAGGTTCAATCTTGGTTACAAAAAAAGGTGGGGGGGGGGCATTTCTGGTTCTTGCTTTACAGAAATGTTGATTGTTTTACTCTGTTGTTGAAATAATCTTGAATTATTGATTTACTGAATTTTTTAATGAGATATTTTCTTAAATTTTACAGATTTTACTACTTTTCTCTAAATTCTTACTACTTAAGCTGGTTGAAGTGGTGCATGTCTGTAATTCCAGGGACTCAGGAGGTTTGAAGCAGGAGGATCAAAAGTTTGAGGCTAGCCTGGGACGTGTAGTGAGACTCTGTCTCAAAATACAATAAAAAGGGTTGGGGATATAACTCAGTGGTAGAGTGCCCCTGTATTCAATCCCCAGTACTACCCCTTCCCACCACTTGTCCACCCCCTCAAATCTTGCAACCTAGGTACATTAATTTAAATGCTATGAAAATTAATGGGCATTGATTTTCATTTATTCTTTTAGAAACTCAAATGAAAGATCTTGATGTAATCACAATCCCCAGTAAAGATGTTGTGATGGTACATGAACCTAAACAAAAAGTAGATTTAACAAGGTACCTAGAAAACCAAACATTTCGTTTTGATTATGCCTTTGATGACTCAGCTCCTAATGAAATGGTTTACAGGTAGGTGAATTTGTTTTAAATCAGAATCTTGTTCCTATACCCTGCGTGTGTTCACCACTTCCCTGAAACTTAATTTGTTCTTGATGTAGTTCAAGAATGTGCTTTTTCATTCTGAGTGTAAATAAAGAAAATGTAATAAACTTTATAATGAGTACTAATGCTTGTTCTCTTTAATGCTTCCCCCAAATATACTTTTCCTTGCCAATTGCAAATTATTGCATACATTCCCACCCCCACCCCCACCCCCCGTCTCTCACATATACACACACACCCCATACACGGAGAAGAAATTTCTGGAAAGCATTGTTATAACCTTTAGTAATGGAATGTTTTGTAATGAGTTTATTATGTTTATATATTCAGCTTATAGATAATTCAAAGTTATATACATGAATATCCCACATTTTTATGTCAAATGTAGATCATTATCAGTTTGCAAATAGTTCCATTTCTAGTAACTGACATTAGTTTTAGTTGCATTGCTATTTTATTCTATGTAAAACTGCTTTGCAGTTGCTTGAATGGCATGTTTTCTTGCCCTTTATTTCATACGAATGCTTGGAAAGCAGAAGAATTAACAAGAATTGAAAGTGTTACTACATATGAAATATGGTTAAGACCAATTTCATTGATCTCAACCCAGTAAACTGGGAGTTCAGTTTTAAAATGAACAAAATTAAAGAGCATATTAATGCTAGATATATTGGGAAGAATATATTTAAAAGGGGAATTGTAATAGCAAATTGTTTTTGTTTTTTATTTTTGTTTTTTTTTTTTTTTAGCTTTCTGCAAATACAATTCTATCTTCATTTCCTTTCCTACCCCTGCCTCATAAAATTTAAGCCTGTTGGACTTTTAAAAATTTATTTATTTACTTATTTTAGTCGTAGATGGACACAATATCTTTATTTATTTTTATGTGGTGCTGTGGATTGAACCTAGTGCCTCACATGTGCTAAGCAAGCACTCTACCACTGATCCACAACCTCAGCCCAAGCTGTTTCACTTTTATAATAGTTTGCAAGTAATTATTATAAACATGTTTCTGTATATGATAGATTTTATAAACATTCTGTATTTTACATTGTGTTTTATGCTTCTTAACATTACCAGTACTTATCCTCTCTCATACATTTTTAAAATATATTTTTAGTTGTAGATGGATACGATACCTTTATTTATTTGCTTATTTATTTTTATGTGATGCTGGAGATTGAACCCAGTGCCTCACGCATGCTAGGCAAGCGCTCTACTACTGAACCACAACTCAGCCCTCTCTCTAATACTTTTATGGATTGAGGAATTATAATTTTATTTATTTATTTATTTATTTATTTATTTATTTATTTATTTATTTATTTATTTATATTGGTCTGATCATTGTTCAGGTTCATTTCTAGTTCTTTTTTTCCTTTTCTTTTTGTTTTGTACCTTTTCCAATTTTGCCTTGAAAATTTTAAGCAGAGCTATGCAAAGTGTTCCACTTGTAGATTTATTTTCTAACATATATTTTAGAACTACATTCAGTGAGGAAGTATTTATCCTTCACCATTGCGTTGTTTTATTTTGTATCTATGTTATTTTATTTTTGTGGTGCTAGGGATCAAACATAGGACCTAACACATGCTAGGTAATGGTTTTAACTGAATTACATCCCCAGCCCCCCCTAACTTTTTATTTTAACAGTGGATTTTACCAATATGTTTTGAGAAGCAATCTAAGCCATATATTTTGGAATTCTTATCCTGAATCAAAACTTTCAGTTCAGAACTCAGTGTCCTATAAGTTGTGTGTTTTTTTTTTGTAGATGGACACAATACCTTTGTTTAGTATTTTTTATGTGGTGCTAGGGATTGAACCCAGTGTCTTACACATGCTAGGCAAGCACTCTCCCACTGAGCCACAGCCCCAGCCCCCATAAGTTCTTTATATTCTTTTCCCCAAATATAAATTACTTGCCCAGAGCCAAGGTAATAATTGTTTTTCTACTTACTTAGAAGGTCTAAAAATAATGTTTTTGCAGTTTTTCCCATTAGCCCTTCTTTATTGAGACTACCACTCTTATTCTGTTTGTGTTAAAGTTGTCATTGATTTTTTTAAATTTTCATTATATGTGTCTTATTATTCCCACCATTGTTAGTTATGAAATTATGCCTTAAAAGCTTTGAAGCTGGGTTCCGTGGCACATATCTATAATCCCAGTGGCTGGGGAGGCTGAAGCAGAAGGATTATAAATTCAAAGCTAGCCTCAACAAAGTAGCGAGCCCCTAAGCAACTCAGGTAACCCTGTCTTTAAATAAAATACAGAAAAGGGCTGGGAATGTGGCTCAGTGGTTGAGTGCCTCTGAGTTCAATGCCTGGTACCAAGAAAAAAAATTGCTTTGAGAAATTCTAGCATGGTTTTTCAAAAATTTTAACAGAGATTTGTTTAAAATCTTGCCATAAACTTTATATTATTTGGTATTGCTTTTATTTATTTGCTTAAGCATTTGTGACATACTCTAATGCATTTTATTTTTAAGGTTTACTGCTAGACCACTAGTAGAAACTATATTTGAAAGGGGAATGGCTACATGCTTTGCTTATGGGCAGACTGGAAGTGGAAAAACTCATGTAAGTAATTCATTAAAATTTTATCACAGCAAGATACTATAGTTTCTTTTCCTTATAACTTAATTCTGTAATTAAATTCTTAAGATGTATTCCTGAATAATGTCTATTATTCTTTATTTTCTTTTCAAAATAAAGACTATGGGTGGTGACTTTTCAGGAAAGAACCAAGATTGTTCTAAAGGAATTTATGCGTTAGCAGGTAAGTGCCCTTTTCGTATGTAATTTGTAATATTCTCCTTGGATGTTTTTCAAATGGCTTTGAAAGAAAGCTTTAAAACAGCAACTCTAATGTTATGCTTAATGTACATTATGCCAGTGGGTTGTCAGATTTAAAAGAGCTGTAAGATTAAACTTTTGGTGAGCAAAATACCGCTTACATTTTTGTTGGTGTAATCTGGCAGATTGTAGGAGATTAGTGTAAATTGTTGAATGGCTGCATTATACAAAGCTTCTATTTGGTATTGTTATAAGAATGACCTTATTTTGACCATATATATATATGTATATAATTTTAGGTTATTTATAATGACAAGTACTAGCATTCTCTTATAGAATGTGAAGAGATTCGCTTCTATTACAAGTATTTTTTTGTCAAATTAATATTTGCTTTAATTTTCATTTTTAGTATTGGTGCTATTATGCTAGGTAAAGATTAACTGATTCCTTTACAAATAAAACATTTAAACTGCATTTTAAAACTATTTGCCACGTCTTAACAATTTTCTGTACATGAAATTCTTGACAGCTCGAGATGTCTTTTTAATGCTAAAGAAGCCAAACTATAAGAAGCTAGAACTTCAAGTATATGCAACCTTTTTTGAAATTTATAGTGGAAAGGTATGTGGGAACTCGTTTTTTAAATTTTTATGTTTTTTGTTCAAAACACTAGAAAAACTAGGGATAATAGGAACAT
The DNA here is from genome assembly GCA_025594165.1 of Tamias sibiricus. NCBI lineage: Eukaryota > Metazoa > Chordata > Mammalia > Rodentia > Sciuridae > Tamias > Tamias sibiricus. Next base: position 119,991,792 of record CM046662.1, on the reverse strand, counting down.
ATCTCAACATTGTAAAAGTTGTCTATGCTAAGCCCCAGGCCAACATCATTCTAAATGGAGAAAAATTGAAAGCATTTTCTCTAAAAACTGTAACAAGACAAGGATGCCCTCTTTTACCACTTGAAGTTCTTGAAACTCTAGCCAGAGCAATTAGACAGACCAATGAAATTAAAGGGATACACATAGGAAAAGAAGAACTCAAATTAGTACTATTTGCCAATGACGTGATTCTATGCCTAGATGATCCAAAAAATTCCACCAGAAAACTTCTGGAACTAATAAATGAATTCAGCAAAGTAGCAGGATATAAAATCAGCACCCATTAATCAAAGGCATTTCTCTGTATATCAGTGACAAATCCTCTGAAAGAGAAACGAGGAAAACTACCCTATTTACAATAGCCTCAAAAAAAAAAGAACCTAACAGAAGAGGTGAAAGACCTCTACAATGAAAACTTCAGAATGCTAAAGTAATTAAAGAAGACCTTAGAAGATGGAAAGATTTCCCTTGTTTTTAATATTGAATTAATATTGTCAAAATGACTATACTACCAAAACTACTATACAGACTTAATGCAATTCTAATCAAAATCCCAATGACATAGTGTTATCCCTCATAGAAATAGAAAAGGCTATCATGAAATTCATCTGGAAAAATAAGAGACCCAGAATAGCCAAAGCAATCCTTAGTAAGAAGAGTGAAACAGGTGGCATTACTATTCCAGACCTTAAACTATACTACAGAGCATTAGTAACAAAAACAGCATGGTATTGGCACCAAAATAGACTTGTAGACCCATGGTACAGAATAGAGGACACACAGACAAACTCACATAAATACAGTTATCTCATACTAAACAAAGGCACCAAAAACATGCATTGTAGAAAAGATAGCCTCTTCAACAAATGGTGCTGGGAAAACTGGAAATCCATATGCAACAAAATGAAATTAAACCCCTATCTCTACCATGCACAAAGCTCAACTCAAAGTGGATCAAGGAACTAGGAATTAAACCAGAGACCCTGCACCTAATAGAAGAAAAAGTAGGCCCAAATATTCATCATGTCAGATTAGGCCCTGACTTAATAAGATTCCTGTAGCACAAGAAAATAAAATCAACAATCAATAAATAGGATGGATTCAAACCAAAAGGCTGCTGCTCAGCAAAAGAAATAATTAGCGAGGTGAATAGAGAGCCTACAGAATGGGAGAACATCTTTACTACACACACATCAGATAGAGCACTAATTTCCAGGATATATAAAGAACTCAAAAAAACTAATCATCAAAAAAACAAATAACCCTATCAATAAATGGGCCAAGGAACTGAACAGACACTTCCCAGAAGATGATATATAGTCTGTCAACAAATCTATGGAAAAATGTTCAACATGTCTAGCAATTAGAGAAATGCAAATTAAAACTACTCTAAAATTTAATTTCACTCCAGTCAGTATGGCAGTTATTAAAAGTACAACAGTAAGTGTTGGTGAGGATGTGGGGAAAAAGTCACAGTCATACATTGCTGGTGGGACTGCAAATTGGTGCAACCAATATGGAAAGCCTTATGGAGATTCCTTGGAAAACTTGGAATGGAACCACCATTTGACCCAGCTATCTCACTCCTAGGTCTTTACCCAAAGGACTTAAAAACAGCATACTACAGTGATGCACCCACATCAATGTTTATAGCAGTGCAATTCACAATAGCTAAATTATGGAACCAACCTAGATGCCCTTTAGTAGATGAATGAATAAAGAAAATGTGGAATATTACTTTAAAATATTAATTAAAAGAATAAAATTATGGCATTTGCAGGTAAATGGATGGAGGAGTTGGAGAATATTACGCTAAGTGAAATAAGTCAATTCCATAAAACTAAATGCTGTATGTTTTCTCTGATATGTGGATGCTGATCCATAATGGGGATGAGGGCAGGGAGAGCATGGGGTGAATAGAGGAACTTTAGATAGGGCAAAGGGGAGGAAGGGGAGGGGAGAGGGTATGGTGGTAGGAAAGATGGTCGTATGAGATGGACATCATTACCCTAAGTACATGTATGAAGACACAAATGGTGTGACTCTACTTTGTGTATAACCAGATAAATGAAGAATGGTGCTCTGTATGTGTACTATGAATTGAAATGCATTCTGCTGTCATGTATAACAAATTAGAATAAATAAATAAATTTTTAGAAAAATTTTGTTTTTAAATTGAAAATATAACATTTTAAACAATTTTAATTTGCAATTCATTGTCATTGAGCACATTCATGTTGCTTTAGAACTACTATCACAAACTTTATATGTATTTTGAATGTTAGACTTTGTCTTGAGGTTTTTAAAAATGTCATTTGAATCCCTTAATATGTTGAGCATTATTATTCTAATATAATTATTTTCATTTCTGAAATAACTTAGGCTTTGAGTGACTCATTGTTATAGAATTGCTTCTGTTTATTTTAAAGCTAGTTTTCTAAAATATATATGATTTTTCACAGGTATTTGACTTGCTAAATAGGAAAACAAAATTAAGAGTTCTAGAAGATGGAAAGCAGCAAGTTCAAGTGGTGGGATTACAGGAAAGGGAGGTCAAATGTGTTGAAGATGTACTGAAACTCATTGATATAGGCAACAGTTGCAGGTAAATATCATATTAATTACGAAAGGGAAACTTCAATTTTAGCTAATTGTCACATAAACATAAAATAAGGAGGTTCTCCATTATACCTTGGAAGTAAAAATTCTTGTTCTTAAACATTTTTGTTACATGGAGATTTTAGTGACATCCATTATATTGATATACTATAATTAGGAAAAGCTAGGTAAAGTTGTAACAATCTGGTTACATTTAATTTTGTTGTTGCTTTTTTAAAATGAAAATATCATGTTAACATGTAAAATTAAAATTTTAATGTATCAACATGTCCTTAATCACATTCTAGAACATCTGGTCAAACATCTGCAAATGCACATTCATCTCGGAGCCATGCAGTGTTTCAGATTATTCTTCGTAGGAAAGGAAAACTACATGGCAAGTTTTCTCTCATCGATTTGGCTGGAAATGAAAGAGGAGCTGATACTTCCAGTGCAGACAGGCAAACTAGGCTTGAAGGTGCTGAAATTAATAAAAGCCTTTTAGCACTCAAGGTAAATTAAACATTTAATTATGAAAGGTCTATTACTTTTTTTTCCCCTGTTGTTGTAGATGGATAGCAAGCCTTTATTTTGTTTGTTTCTTTTCATGTGGTGCTGAGGATTGAACCCAGTGCCTCACACATGCTAGACAAGTGCTCTGCCGCTGAGCTGCAGCCCCAGCCCTACTTTTTAATTTTGTTTACTCAGTTCCCAAACAATAGTACTTACTTTTTCCAGTAAAAACACATTTTCAAACTTTAGTTTTTAAGCTTGCAGATATTGATTTTATTATCTTTAGATTTTTTTCCTTCTACACATTTTTCATTTTTTTTAGATGGGATAAAAGGGTATGTGGGTTGGCACACCAATTCAATTTTGAGGCTGCCCAGATAGATTCTGAAAGGCCTTAATCAGATATATTTTCTTGGGTAGGGCAGGGAACCATAGAATTGAGCTAAGAAATAACTTTCTCAGAAAAAGATGTGGAATGGTTTTCAGAAAGTCTGGCCAGGTAATTATTATCTTCCTTCAGTAGAAAAGCAATGGTTGGAAGGATTTATAGTATTCTGTATTTTTTTCTTATGTAATGCCACTTAAAAATTTTAAAATTTACAGTTTTCCTGTTGCTTGCCGCATTTAAACACTAGCCATTGTTTCCAGAAGCATTTTTTGAAATGGTAATAAGGTAGGTTTTGTGAGGTTTTATTTTTTAATATTTTTTAGTTATCAATGGACCTTTATTTTACTTATTTATATGCTGTGCTGAACACAGTGTCTCACACATGCTAGGCAAGTGCTCCACCACTGAGCTACAACCCCAGATCTTGTGGGGGGTTTTTGTTTGTAGTTTTTGCTCTTTTTCTTGAATTGGGAACACTTTTACAATGCTGTGAAACTGTTAGAATTTTCAGAGCTCATCAGATTTTTTTTTTTTTTTTTTTTTTTTTAGTTGTAGATGGACACAGTATCTTTATTTATTTATTTTTACTGGTGCTGAGGATCGAACCCAGTGCCTCATGCATGCAAAGCAAGTGCTCTACCACTGAGCCACAACTCCAGCCCAGAGCTCATCAGACTTTAAGTGTTAGACTTATCATAAGAGACCTCTTAAAATATGTTACTTAAGATCACTCTTTATAAGAAAGTCTAATTTGTGAGACTTGCTTTCTTAAATTTCAGGAGTGCATCAGAGCCTTAGGTAGAAACAAACCTCATACTCCTTTCCGAGCAAGTAAACTCACTCAGGTGTTAAGAGATTCATTCATAGGTGAAAACTCTCGTACCTGCATGGTAAGTTTATTTTTGTTATGTTTCATTTTAATCCTGAAGGAATAACTGTACAATGTCTATGGAAAATTTTAATATACATTAGTTACAATCATTTGCATCCTAGATACAGTTGATATTTATGTCCCTGCCAGTCTGATAGAAAGGATTATATTAATTCCAACATTTGAATTATCTCATATATTATCACGAATGAATACATTGTTGTTAGGTTTTGGTTATCCTGTATGACAACATCAGGGCTTATCCTCTGGAAAAATGCTATTAGAAAAAGTGGGAGGCAGTAGTCACTTAGTATTGTTCCCTCTGTTTGCCTTCATTTTCTGCTAGATTTTGATCATTTCTTAGTGCCTTTAGAGAGTTGTTTATATTTTAACTGTACTTTATAATCATTATGTGATTGTGGGTATAAGATAGCAAGTAAATTTTTTAAATACCTATTTAAGATTAGACCTAAATGAGCTATTTTTCAGTATTATTGTCTGGATTACTTATGACATTTTATCTTTGCCTTTCCTCTCCCCGCCCCCTGTAGATTGCCACGATATCTCCAGGAATGGCATCCTGTGAAAATACTCTTAATACATTAAGATATGCAAATAGGTATGAGATGGTTCTCTATTATGAAATTTGAAATTTATTCTAAAGTAGAGCAGTATATGATATAATATCTCATTGTAGGGCAGATTATAGTACATTGTTAAAAGAATAAATCTGTAAAAAAATTTTTATTATATATTTTTTCGGTACTGAGGATTTATTTATGCCAGGGACACTTTACTACTGAACTACATCCCCATCCCCTTTTGTTCTTTATTTTAAGACACAGTCTCTCTCTAAATTGCATTGGGCCTCACTAAGTTGCTGAGGCTGGTTTTGAATTTGTGATCCCCCTGCCTCAGTCCCTCAAGTGCTAGAATGACAGATGTGTGCCACTTTTCTTGGCCACATTTATTGTTTAAAATTAGGTGACAAGGGGCTGGGATTGTGGCTCAGCGGCAGAGCGCTCGCCTCGCACGTGTGCGGCCCGGGTTCAATCCTCAGCACCACATAAACATAAATGCATTGCATTGTGTACAACTAAAGTAAATAAATAAATATTTAAAAAAAAAAAAAAATTAGGTGACAATATTTAGAATCAGTTGATTCAAGTTGTAAAAATGAGTGGAAGTGTGTTGTTAGGGAAGCAGCTGATATCTTTAGTAAAATTGACTTTTCTCTATATACTACAACATGATTGTTTTTCTATTCCAAAAAATTATATTTCATAATATTTTACTTCACTTAAATTGTGCAAATTCTTCCTCTTGTGACTGAAAAGTAAATGAAGGTACAGGGCCAGTGTATATTTCTTTAATTGTTTTGCTATATGCTAAAAATTATTCCTGATGATACTAAATGTTATATATATATAAGGAATATAGAGTTTGAATAACAAGTGATAGTCTTTCTGGTATTCTGTATGAATTATCTTGTTATTCATGTCTGTAACATGTACAACTTTAAACAACTGGGTCATTATAGATGGAAAGACAAAATGCATCATAGGCTGTTAAAACAGTTTATTCTTGAAATCATGAAATGCCATTGGGATATGAATCCCCTGCTACTCTTGTTTTGTTTGTTTGTTTGTGTACTGGGGATTGAACTCAGGGGCACTCGACCACTGGGCCACATCCCCAGTCCTTTTTTGTATTTTATTAGAGGCAGGGTCTCACTGAGTTGCTAAGTGCCTTACCCTTGCTGAGGCTGGCTTTGAACTCCTGATTCTCCTGCCTCAGCCTCCCAAGTGCTGGGATTACAGGAGTGCGCCACCACGCCCGGCTCTACTCTTGTTTTGAATGACTGATTACATAGCTTTAAATTTCTGTTATCTCCTATTACATTTTTTATTTTAATGTAGAGATAAAATTCACCTTTATGAACTATTTCTTTTTTTTAAATATTTATTTGTTTGTTTTAGTTGTACACAATGCCTTTATTTTTACCTGGTGTTGAGGATCTAACCCGGATCGCGCACGTGCTAGGCGAGCACTCTAACGCTGAGCCACAACCCCAGCCCTTGAACTATTTCTAATGTGAAGATTGTCTTAATTTTGTTTGACAAATATTTGTCTTGTTTTTGTTTTAATCATAATGGAAATTTTATTTTCAATCTTTTCTTGAAATATGAAACACATGTGCATAAAAACTGCCTAAAACAGAAGTGAATAAAATAATGAATACTTGTATACAGTGAAAATTTTGGCATTATATTAGGAAATAGAACATCATCAGCTCCTTAAAATGTTTTCAATGTATTCATTCCTTCTGATTACAAAAATTCTAGGTAACTTGCCCAACCCATTATTTTCTCACCTTAGGTAACTATTGTCCTGGTTTCTTGGAACAATTTTCTCATTTTTCTTTTTACCTGCTTTTTGAGATGGGATCTTCCCAACTTACCCTTGACTGGTCTCAAACTCAAGATCCTCCATTGTGCCCAGCTTTTTGTTTCTTTTCCTTCCTCTCTCTAGTTTTTATTGTTTTGATAATGGAGATTGAACCCAGGGGGGTGCTCTGCCACTGAGCTACATTCCCAGTCCCCCCTTTTTGGGAGGAACCTCATTATGTTGGCAAGGCTGGTCTAAAATTGCAGTCCTCTTGCCACAGCCTCCCCAGTCACTGAGATTATAGGCATACATCAATGCATGGCTTGTCCTCTTTTAAAAATAATTTTAAGTTGTGTGCGATGGTACAGGCCTATAAACTCCAGCAATTCAGCTGAGGCAAGAGGATTGCAATTACAAGGCCGGCCTCAGCAATTAGTGACTAAACCCTGTATCAAAAATAAAAAGGAGCCGGGCGCGGTGGCGCACGCCTGTAATCCCAGCACTTTGGGAAGCTGAGGCAGGAGGATCGCGAGTTCAAAGCCAGCCTCAGCAATGGCAAGGCGCTTAGCAACTCAGTGAGACCCTGTCTCTAAATAAAATACAAAAAAGGTCTGGGGATGTGACCCAGTGGTTGCAGTGCCCCTGAGTTCAATCCCCGGTACCACAAAAAAAATAAATAAATAAATAAAAAATAAAAAAAAATAAAAAGGGCTTGGTTTAATTCCCAGTACTGATAAATAAATTGAAAACAAATACATATATACATACAAAGTTTTACTACCTATGAATATATCCTTAAGCAACATAGGATCTATGTTTGGATCATGCACTTTGTTCTTTTATGTTTTGTTTCAGCTGAAGAAATTTTAAATGGTAGCAAACGTTGGAAAGTATAAATCGATTAATCTTTAGTAAAAAGGTATTAAAATATAATAGCTACTTTAAAAATGTAATAGAGGGGCTGGGATTGTGGCTCAGCGGTAGAGCGCTCGCCTAGCATGTGCGCGGCCCGGGTTCAATCCTCAGCACCACGTAAAAATAAATAAAGGCATTGTATACAACTAAAATAAATAAATATATTTTTAAAAAGTAATAGAACTTTATTTCAAAATTTAATTCCTTTTATAGTTTGAATTTACTCCTAGCTGCAAACTTACTGTGCAACTAAGTGATTTTTTTTGTAATTAGTTTTTTAGCATATAGGATTTTTATCATTAATTTAAAATGCTGCTTATTGAAAAATTGTTCATGGAGAGGTGAGGAACAGCTTAGTGTGGTAGATTCTTACCATGACATAGAATTAAAACAAAAGTGCTTCATGTCTTAAAACTTTAGACTGCAAAGGGATTCCTTCTAGTATGAAAGTGCTACACAGATTGAATACCCCTTACCTGACATCTTTTTGAGATCAATAGTGTAGTGTATCAGATTTGGGATTTTTTCGAATTTTGGAATATTTGCACACACATAAGGAGATATCTTGGGGTGGGATCCAAACATTAGCAAAAACAACTTAAATTCCATGAGTATAGGCTGTTCTCAATCAGGGTTCTTCATCTGAATCATCAACCACAAAAAATTGAGTGACTGTTTTATCAATCATATGAATAATGTTTCATAGCTAATAATACCATTCTATATGTATAAGCAGAAGTTAATTTGTGAAAATGAGTGACATAAGGCATTAGAACTTAATTTTAACTTTTGTGTCCTGTTTGAGAAAGTCTTTAATAAAGCACTGGGAAGTTATTAATACTAATAAGTAAAATATTCATGCTACTGATGACATAAGAAAGAGTGGTCATGTAGTTTACATAAATAGTATATCAGGATTTAGGTAGTGTCCTGGAGCTGGGGATGTAGCTCAGAGATAGAGTACTTGCCTAGCATGCAAGAGGCCCCGGGTTCAGTCCCCAGTACCACCCCTACTCCCATCCTACTCCCCCAAAGATTTGGTACTATGTAGTTAAATTTCAAGTTTATTAGAAAAGTTAAAAGGAAGGAGCCAGGCACGGTGGCGCATGCCTGTAATCCCAGCACTGGGGAGGCTGAGGCAGGAGGATCAAGAGTTCAAAACCAGCCTCAGCAATGGTGAGGCACTTAGCAACTCAGTGAGACCCTGTCTCTAATAAAATACAAAAAAGGGCTAGGGATGTGGCCCAGTGGTCGAGTGCCCTGAGTTAAATCCCTGGTACCAAAAAAAAAGATAGGAAGGATTTTAGTTAGGTCTTTTGAGTAAGGGATCAATAGGACTAAGAAGTTCAAAAACCTCTTAAAATTGATTATTTGCAAAATAAAAGTCTAAATACATTGTTACAGCAGTGTTGATAACCTTTTCTAAACAAAATTGAATATATCAAATGAAAATTGGAATGTGCATTGCTGTTTTTACAAGAGCATTTTCTTTTAATTTGTTGCTGTTTTGGTGCTGCAGAGTAAAGGAGTTTGGAATTAGTCCGTCAGACATTCCCTTCTCACAGGGTAGTGGCAGTCGCCCTGATCTCTCTCCTTCTTATGAGTATGACGACTTTTCTCCTTCGATTACCAGGTCTACTTCATTCTATACGTAGATGTTTATTTTAATAGTTTCTTAAACATTTCATTAACTTCTTTTGTCCTGAACCATATTATTTTTCATTTTCATTTCATTTGGCAGGTGCTGGTTGTACTGCATGATCTGCATTTTTATGTACTGTATTAATTTATTTGCTTTGAAATGTTGATTTAGGCTTCATATTTCTCCTCGTTTTTCAAAGGATGATGTCACTTTTGCATATTTACCATTAAAAGATAAATTGTCTTGCTTACAACGAAGAGTTTTACCTGTTTTCTGTATGATCTTATAAATTTCCTTGTCTGCAAGGAAATGACAAGGTTCCTCTTACAAAGTGTACCCTTTCTCAGATGTGTAAATTTAAGTATGAGGAGCAAACCATTTTTTAAAATGATAAAAATCTTATAATCTTTATACATTGGAAATAAAATTATTTCATATTTAGCTATTTTAATTCAAGCATTTCAACTATCAGAAATCTGCAAAGTGTATCAAATTTTGATATCAGCAATGACCTATTTGTGAAACTTAATGCCTTTGTAAAAATTTTTCTGCTCATATGATGTAATTGCAAAAACCGTGTTTTTTTTAAATACTGAATCTGCATACTTTGTGAATTTCTACTTTTCTGCACATTTATTCTTAAGTTTAATTGTAAAATTGCTTATATAAACTACTAGAATTAAACAACCAAACATCCTCTTAGAGTTTACAATGGATTTAGATAAATTTGAGCTATAAAGGTGACATCATCAATCTTAATGTGTTATTTGAATTGCCTTTAATTGAATAGGTTGGTATTTTCTTGCTCCTATGCATGAACCTTTGTTAATTTTAGATACCTCTTCTCTATCTATAGGGTGAAAGAATTAACTGTTGATCCAACTGCGGCTGGTGATGTCCGTCCAATAATGCACCATCCACCAAACCAGATCGATGACTTAGAGACACAGTGGGGCGTGGGAAGTTCCCCTCAGAGAGATGATCTAAAACTTCTTTGTGAACAAAATGTGAGTGAGATAATATAGTTGTAATTGATCTTAGTTCATTTCATTAATAGCATACTTTTATCTACATCAGGGGTCAGCAAACTATACACTGTGAGCCAGTCATCTGTTTTTACAAGTAAAGTTTTATTGGAACATAGCAATGCTTATTCATTTATGGATTGCCTGGCTGCTTTCTTACAGTAGCAGTAACAAAGACTGTATAGCTCACAAATCTAGAACATCTGCTATTTGGTTTGCCATACCTCTCATCTAAACTCTTATCCCCCACCCCATATTTTATACCAATATTAAAAATTTAGTAATATAGGGTAGAAACAAATTTAAGAATTATACATACAGTAGGTACCTCGTTATAAAGCTTAAAAACAAAATAAAGGAACTATGGACAAAGGCATGACCCTTATTAAAAATCAAACATGGCAAAATGCCATCATCTATTAAACCTGGCTGCTTTTCTATATGTTTGAAATGTTTAATGATACTTCATAATTTAAAATTCTGTTTTGCCAGCTGGGCACAGTGACACATATCTGTAACTCCAGCAACTTGAGAGGCTGAGGCAGGAGGATCAAAAGTCAAGGCCAGCCTGGGCAACTTAGCAAAAACCTCTGTCTTAAAATAAAACCCCAAAAGGGTTGGGGACGTAACTCAGTGGTAAAGTGCTTGCCCAGCATGCATAAGACCCTGGGTACCCCTATACTCTTTTTTTAATGTCTAATTATTCAAAAAAATAATAAAATGTATGCCCATTCTATAAGGAAAGAAGAGCATAAATAAACAAGAAAGCACAAATAATAACACACTTCCACATAATTGTTTTTTAACATTGAGAGGATTACATTCTGTGTGTGAAATACAACTGTTATTTATGTAGTTATTTAATTTCATTTTAAAATGTATATTTTACATGGTTTTGTGTCATTGTTTTTACCCACTAAAATCCTATTGTGGCATTTTCTCATAATGTTAAAAGGTAGCATTTACTAATTGCTTAATACATGACATGCATTTGCTAAACATTTTACTTGTTACCTGATTTAATCTTCATAACTCAATGTGGTAAGTGCTGTAATTTATCCCTACTTTATAGTTGATCTTCTAAGAGTTTTTAAACAACTTGACCAAGATTATAAGTGAGAAGACCAGAATTGAAAAGTACATTTTTCTTTTGCCAGAGTTCAATTTATGTCAGTTAAGCATATTGCCACTAACAGTACAATATTTTTTTAAAACAACAGAACTAGTGGTTATGTTGTAATACTTTCTAATAGATGTTAAGTCCAAAATATTCTAGAGTAACAAATGGACATACTGCTTTTGATTACTATATTTCATACTGCTCTTTGTTTTCACGTTCCACATCCCTCTGTTACTAAAAGCAAGGCTGGAAGCAGCTGTCCTCAACCAGAGGTGATTTGGTCCACCCAAGACAAAATACATGAAGATGGTTTTGATTGTCATAGCTGAGGTGATATTGTTAGCATGTAGTGGGTAGAAGCCATGATACTTTTAAACATGCAGTGCATGGGGTAGCCACTCTCACCCTACCTCTCAAAAGTGTCAGTAGTAAGCTGGGCGCTACGGCGCACACCTGTACCCCAGCACTTGGGAGGCTAAAGCAGGAGGATCGTGAGTTCAAAGCCAGCCTCAGTGATGACGAGGCACTTAGCAACTCAGTGAGACCCTGTCTCTAATAAAATACAAAAAAGGGCTGGGGATGTGGCCCAGTGGTCGAGTTCCCCTGAGTCCAATCCCCGGTACCAAAAAAAAAGTGTCAGTAGTTCAAAGATTGAGAAAACTAATTTTAAATTAAGAACTCTAAACTTTGAAACATGCCCTATCTATATAAGTTTTAAAAGACACTATACTTGTTCTTGGAGCCCTCAAAAAAGTTCCTTCATCATACTAGCTTTGGTACCTCCCAAAGATTCTGAAAACCAGAATTAAGAGGCATTCCTCTCTTATCTTTGCATTTTATTCTTATATCTACTGAGCCTTTCCAGACTTTAATTTGGACAGGTTGCCTAGGTGACAAAGAACAATCCAGGAGTTTTAAATATGACATGAGTTTTTATAGCCTACAGAGAGTACATTTCTTTGAACTTTGCCATCACTGGGGAACTTACCTCAAGATGCTTCAGCATTGGTCCTTAGTTACTAGTGCATGTGTACGTATTCTTCTTGAAATATTAAGTCTTAACAGTTAACAAGGTAGATTAATGGAATAGCATCTAAGCCTTAGAGATAAAACTAATAATAGGTACATATATAATTAAGTCCATTAGAATTCCAAGAGTAGAAGAAAATCGTACAAACAAAAGTGTTTGGAAGGAGGCTAGGGATATAGCTTAATTGGTAGAGTGCTTGCCTCACATGCATAAGGCCCTGGGTTCAATCATCAGCACCACCAAAAAAATTTTTAAAAAAGTGTTTGGAGTAGGTTATATGTAATAATAAGAATTTTCATAGTATCTTGAAGCCAAGGAAAGAAAGTATATTCTGGGCATGCAGGGGCAGTATTCAGAAAAAAATAAGTAAAAGTTTCTTGGGAAAGAAACTTCAGAGAGAAACCTTAGCAAGATAAGTTTTGAATAGATGTAAAACCCACATAATGCATATGTTGTGTGTGTGTGTGTATGTATAGTTATTGTTGATGAAGTAAAATTGTGTACTATCAATTCAAATTTCTGTAATAACTGCCAGGAATGGTGGTACATGCCTATAGGCCCAGGTACTTAAGAGAGTGAGGCAGGAGGATCACTTGAGTCCAGGAGTTTGTGGATAGTCTGAGTAAGATAGTGAGATCCCATTTCATCTGAAAAAAGAAAGGAGGAAAAAATTTTCTGTAATAATTGCTAAGCAAATTATATGTATAATTTGAAAATTAATTTTTTATTATTTTTATTTATTTTTTAAATTTTTTTGGTACCAGGGATTAAACTCAGGGGCACTCGGCCACATCCCCAGCCCTTTTTTGTATATTATTAGAGACAGGGTCTCACTGAGTTGCTAAGTGCCTCACCATTGCTGAGGCTGGCTTTGAACTTGTGATACTCCTGCCTCAGCCTCCCAAGTGCTGGGATTACAGGCGTGTGCCACCGCGCCCGGCAAAAATTATTTTTTTAAAGAATTAAGTCCTTCAGAACACTAATTTGATCAACATCATGAAAGACATTATTTTTACGTTATCCAAAGATGATGTTTTTTCAGTCCACCTCCCCCTTTGCTACAGGGGATTGAAAGCAGGGCCTATCCATACTAGACAAACTCTCTACTACTGAGATATTTCTCCATCCCTTTTCTTTTTCTTTTGAAATAGGGTCTCCCTAAAATGCCCTGGCTGACCTCAATTTAGCCATTCTTTTGCCTCAGCATTCTGCGTAGATGGGATTATGGGCATATCCACCATGCCTGGCTCATTTCTTTTAAGAAAAGAAACATAAGACATGTATAGGTGGTCCTTGACTTAACAATGGGGTTACATCCTGATATCACAAGTTGAAAATGTATTTACTGCACCTAACATGGTGATCATCATATCAACACAGTATACTGTTGGGTGTCAGTTGTTTAACCTCATAATATCATGACTGACTGGGATCTGTGACTTGCTACCAGCATCACAAGAGGTTACCACATGTTAGAAAAGATCAAAATTCCGAATTTGAAATGATTTCTGGATGCTTATTGATTTTATGCCATTGAAAAGTCTTAAAAATCATAACCTGAACCATCTTTCAATTAGGAATTGTCTGTATATGAATTAATTCATTAAAGAAAACAGTAGTAAATAAATATATGAATATATTTACAATTTACAAAAGATTTATATTTGAAAAGCTGACTGTTCCAAAAGAGTGCTTTTTTAGGGTAATTCTGCAGTAAACGCAGGGAAAATTATTCCCTACTCATAATAAAGTTTGGATTGCCTTATTGAGAGTTGTGATTATTATTTTGACCCACAGAAAGAAATTGTGACTTTTTCTTTTATGTATATTTGAGTAGTCATCACCATTCAAGCTTCTTCAAATTCTAAATGTTATTTTGTAAAGTGATGTTAAAAAGCTACTTTTAGGGGTTGGGCAGTAAGTTGAGTGTGTGCTTAGTATGTAAGGTCCTAGGTTCAATACTTAGTGTCAAAAAGAAAAGAAACCACAAAAAACAACTACTTTTCTAGCATTTAAAAATATAACCTTTATGTCATAATTTTTAAACTTTGTATTTTAAGGAAGAAGAGGTTTCTCCACAATTGTTTACTTTCCATGAAGCTGTCTCACAAATGGTAGAAATGGAAGAACAGGTTGTAGAAGATCACAGGGCAGTGTTCCAGGTAAACAAAGGATCTTTCTTTCATCGAAGTTTTTGAGATATATTAACCAAAAACTTTCATCATTCTTGGAATATAACATTCCTTAAGAAAAAATACTTGTTTATATGTGTATTTGTAGAGCATATGACAATTTTTTTCCCCATAGTATTTTTTTTTCAATACATTAAATAGTGATTTTAAACATTCATCTGAGGCCTGGGGATATAGTACAATTGGTAGAATTCTTGCCTTTGCATGCACAAGGCCCTGGATTCAATCCCCAACACCACACACATACACATATACACACACACACACATATTCATCTGCACAATGGTGAAAAGATCTATTTTTTTAAACCACCCTTCTTGCCCTTTTTGTTAATTGTCTGTTTGTGGGGGAAGAGTTCAACTTCTGCCTACTAATATTCCTTTCTTTGTTAGGCCAGATTATTTGGCAGCAGTGAGAAAAACTCTTTAAAGGTAACGGGAGCTGGGCACAGTTGCATGTGCTTGTAGTGCCAGCTGTTTGGCAGACTGAGGCAGGAAGATCATGAGTTTTATTTTTAAGGCAACAGTGAGACCCTGCCTTTAAAAAAACATTAAAAAATAATTTGCAGAAAAGGAAGTTTGTACTTTTAGGAGATGGAAATAATGCTTAGAATGAATTGTCTATTGGTGTCACTGTGCATTTAGTCTTTAAGTACTTCTACTGTATGATTCTCCTCTCACAGTTGTTGTTGAGAGATTTTATTTA
This sequence comes from Tamias sibiricus, assembly GCA_025594165.1. Classification (NCBI taxonomy): domain Eukaryota; kingdom Metazoa; phylum Chordata; class Mammalia; order Rodentia; family Sciuridae; genus Tamias; species Tamias sibiricus. The sequence goes on along the minus strand of CM046662.1, from coordinate 119,976,366 downwards.
TTTATTTTTTTGGTGGTACTGGGGAATCTATTTATTGCTTATTTTGAAATGGGTTCTTGCCTAGTTGCTGAGGCTGATGTTGAACTTGAAATATTCCTGTTTCAGCCTCCTGAGTCACTGGGATTATAGGCATGACCACAACATCCCCGCTTGTTTTTGTATTTTTGAGACAGGATCTTTTTTTAAAAAATATTTTTATTTAGTTGCTTTTAGTTGTACACAATGCATTTTATTCAATGCGTTTTTTTTTAAATATTTTTATTTATTTGCTTTTTAGTTGTACACAATGCATTTTATTGAATGATTTTATTTGTACATGGTGCTGAGGATCGAACCCGGGTCACCCACGTGCTAGGCGAGCGCTCTACCGCTGAGCCACAATCCCAGCCCCTCAATGCGTTTTATTTGTATGTGGTGCTGAGGATCAAACCCTGTTCGCCCATGTGCTAGGCGAGTGCTCTACCGCTAAGCCACAATCCCAGCCCTTGAGACAGGATCTTGCTACATTGCTCAGGCTATCTTCAAACTCCTGGGCTCAAGCAGTCATCCTGCCTCACCTCCTGAGTAACTGCGACTACAAATGTGCACCACCAAGCCTGGGTTCCAATTTTTAACAGGAAAATATCCTGGGTGATGGTAATTATGAGGAAGTGAAGGTATCATTTGGGCATCATTATGAAGTATACTGTTGACTTGGTTTTGTTTATTCTCCCTCCCACTTCCTATAGTACTTTATTTCCTGAGAAAAAGGTGAACAATAACTCATTCTTACTGATCTATATTGCTTTTGATATGTTGAGAAAGTCTTTATAAATTTCCTTAGTTCCAGGTCATTGAAGCACCTCGGTAAAGGGCTAAAATATGAAAGAGAGGGCTGGGATTGTGGCTCAGCGGTAGAGTGCTCGCCTAGCATGTGCACGGCCCGGGTTTGCTCCTCAGCACCACATACAAATAAACGAATTGTGTACAATTAAAGCAAATAAATAAATATTAAAAAAAATAAAGGAAAGAACATTTGATTTCAAGTTAGGATTAAATTCATTAAAACTGTTAGGGTTCTAGTCAAGCTCTTATTACAAGAATCTCTTACTACCTGGGCATGGTGGTGCACATCTGTAATCTCAGCTGTTTGGGAGGCTGAGGACTGAGGATTGCAAGTTCAAAGCAAGCTTTAGCAACTTAGGGAAGCCCTAAGCAACTTAGCAAGACCCTGTCTCAAAATACAAAATAAAAAGGGCTGGGGATGTGGCTCAGTGGTTGAGCACCTCTAGATTCAATCCCTGGTACCAAAAAAAAAAAAAAAACTCTTTAGGCATTTTTGGATTAAGTTGAGAACAGACACTAGTAATTTAAGAAAATTGTTTCTGCCCTTTTGGAACAAGGTATCATATTAAGACCACCTTTTCTCTGCCATTTTTGTAGATGAAGTCTCACATTTGTTGTCAAAACTTAGTGTTCTCGGGTTGCAGGTATATAGCTCAGTTGGTTGGTAGAGTGCTTGCCTCACATGCACAGGCCCTAGGTTCAATCGCCAGCACCACTCACACACACAAAAAGTGTTCTGGCTTTCCAATTTTATTTTCAAATTTATTTACAATTCCATATATTAGAACTTACATACTATCAACTGTCATTTCTGAAAATGGGGTTTTATTAAATAAAAAGTGTATGAATGAAGGAAAAGAAAAAACAATTATCTGTGTGTGGGGTTTTTTTTTTTTGTTTTTTGGTACCAGGGATTAAACTCATGGGCACTCAACCACTGGGCCACATCCCCAGCCCTTTTTTTTTTTTTTTTTTTTTTTTGTGGTACCGGGGATTGAACTCAGGGGCACTCGACCTCTGGGCCACATCCCCAGCCCTTTTTTTTGTATTTTATTTAGAGACAGGGTCTCACTGAGTTGCTAAGTGCCTCGCTATTGCTGAGGCTGGCTTTGAACTCGTGATCCTCCTGCCTCAGCCTCCCAAAGTGCTGGGATTACAGGCGTGCGCCACCGCGCCCGGCTCCCAGCCCTTTTTGTATTTTATTAGAGACAGGGTCTCACTGAGTTGCTAAGTGCCTCGCCATTTCTGAGGCTTTGAACTCGCGATCCTTCTGCCTTAGCCTCCCAGGTGCTGGGATTACAGGTGTGCGCCACCGCGCCTGGCAATCTGTGTTTTTTAATTGATACATGTTTTTTCTATTAATTCCTATATATAAGGTATCTATAGACATTTTTATATTCTGGTCATATATTTGTGATTAGCCATTAAAGTGAATTGATACTTGCAAAATTGAGATTGTGTACATCTTCCTTTTATAAGAACATATATAATTAGGTTCATTTTGACAAAATCACATATGCATGGAATTTGATTCATTCCCTGTTCCATTTTCTCTCCCCCTCCCTTCCCGTTCTCCTGTTACACTACTGATCTTCCTTTTGCTCATTTATTTATTTTTGGTTAATACAGAAAGTACCTATTTTTGTTTCCAAAACTCCAATTTAGAACCATCTGACCTCATTTATCATCTGTAAGATTTCTGACATTGCTAGAAAATAAAACTCATGAGTTTCACATACAATCAGAAATTAACAAGTTCCTAGAAGCATTTATGAATAGTAAGTTGCTAACATTGAATGGCGTCTTTGACTTTTCTAAATTGGCTATCCATTGGTTCCTCATGATTTTGAATAAGATTTTTGAATGATTTTGAGATTTTTGAACAATGATTTTGAAGAACCATTGTTTAGTATTTAGGGTTATGTTTTGGCCCAACCTCAGAGTCCATTTTCTGTTGCTATTAATATACTATCATGGACTGGGTAAATTATAAAAAAGGCTCAGTTTTGGTTCATGTTTGAGGGGTCTGCATTTCTTGATGGCCTAAAGGTAGCACAGGGCATCATTCACTTGTAATATGTTCTGGTATGTCTCCCTCTTTAAAAGCCACCAGTATTCAACCATAGGGGCTCTACCTTGATGGCTTTAATTCTTATCACCTCTCACAGACTCTGCCTCTAAATACCATAGTTTAAATAGTATTTAAACCCCTTAATTCACAATGGGGTTTAAATTCCAAAATGGTTCAGAGTGGACAAACAATATTCAAACCATAACAGGCTCCAACTGGATATGTTAATTCCAGATGACTTAAAAGTTATAGGCCTGCCATAGCCCTCATCAAATTGTTCAGTGTAGCTTTATTATGCCAGTTCTTCCTTTTTTTGAGGAACCAACTGTTAAGGTTTTAAAATTTACTTTGGTCACTGATGTTAATGTGTTTGTTTGATTCTTTCTTCAAAATCCATTCAAGGCAGAATAAATGTCAAGAAATGAAGTAATGTTATTTGGCCAATCATGTATGTGTTTGTGTTTGAATTTAAGAAAATATTTCTTAATTTTACTGTCTGGATAGAGATGGCTTATGGTTTAGTTTTAGAAGATACCATCTTAAATATGTTTGTAATGAACAGAATTTATAAATTGGTATGTTTTGTAAAAAGGCTTAAAATTATAATTTTTTCTTTTTAGGAATCTATTCGATGGTTAGAAGATGAAAAGGCTCTCCTAGAGATGACTGAAGAAGTAGACTATGATGTAGATTCATATGCTACACAACTTGAAGCTATACTTGAGCAAAAAATAGACATTTTAACTGAGCTGCGGGGTAATTCTTTTTTCATTTTAGTGTTTGGTATGAAATCTGCTGGGTATTGGAAGGTACATATACCAGTTGTAGAATTTCATATTGCAATAGGACAACATTGAAGTGTAAATTATGGGCACTATTTTATACCTTCTTTCCAGAGGTATAAAGATGAACTAACTAGTCTGTTTTTTCCTAAATAAAACTTGAAGTGTCATGTCATTTCAGGTTCTCTCTAGTCATTTTTTTCAGTCCTTTGAGAAATAAAGACATCTTATGATTAATAAGGAAGTGTGCATTTTAACAAACTTAAAAGTTATATATCCCATTTAGATACTTAGTTGGTAGCCCAGTGCTTGTCAGAATTATTCTTATTTCTGTTCAAGGCCATTGTTGAAAAATGTCTGTCTTCATCATTCTGTGCTATCTAGTTTCTTTTTCCAAAACTTTTTAAACAAAGGGAAAGGTATTGAGATGACTACGTTTTTCACCTTACTCATGAAGGGAAGTATGTGGGCTTACCTACATGCCATCTTTTTTTTTTTTTTTTTTTTTTTGGTACCGGGGATTGAACTCAAGGGCACTTGACTACTGGGCCACATCCCCAGCCATTTTTTGTATTTTTATTAGATACAAGGTCTCACTGAGTTGCTAAGTGCCTCGCCATTTGCTGAGGCTGACTTTGAACTCACAATCCTCCAACCTCAGCCTTCCACGTGTTGGGATTACAGGCGTGTGCCACCATGCCCACCAATTATACGCCATCTTTTTTACTTCTAAATAGCTTATCTGTATTACTTCAAGTATGTACTTGTGATTGTGCTAATTTGGCTCTTGCTTATGCATGAATGGATTGTTTGTTGTGTGTATACAGAGTTTTTTGCAGTAATTAGGGTGCTTAATTTTTAAAAGTGGGCTCTTCATGAAGTTGATTATTATAGAAAAAGACTCACTTCCAGGAATTTGTAATGAAACATAGTTGAGGGCTGGGGTTGTAGCTCAGTGGTAGAGTGCTTCCTAGCACATGTGAGGCACTGGGTTTGATTCTCAGCACCATATGTAAATAAATAAAGGTCCATTGTCAACTGAAAAAAAAGTTGAGCATTATATTTAGTTCTGAGGGAGCAGAAGGGAAAATACTGATTTAATGTTGTGAAATGAGAACTAACCTTGATAGGACCCATTAGGTATATACTGTAATTGCATGTAATAAAATACTTATTCCTTTGTTCTTTTCTTTTTCCAAGATAAAGTGAAATCTTTCCGAGCAGCTCTACAAGAAGAAGAACAAGCCAGCAAGCAAATTAACCCCAAGAGACCCCGTGCCCTTTAAATTGGTATTTGCTGCTGAAGGATCCCCAGAACCCTCACTACTTACTGTAACATAAAATGGTTCAGCTGTAAGGAAGGGCCATTCGAAAGTTTGAAATTTTAAGTGTCTGTGGAAAATGTCTTGTCCTTCACCTGAATGACATTTCAATTTTGTGAAACACTCAAAAGTCCACAAAATGCTTCTAGTCCAGGAGGCACAATGAAGAGTTGGAATTAGTGAAGCATTTTGTTTCATTTACCCAAATAGTGATTTACTTTTGGAGATCCTTGCCAATTTTATTTTCTATATGATGAAGTAAGATTGTGGACTTGATCCAGAAGTGAATTGTAGGGAGAAGCCACAGCATTTCCTGTTAACTCAGTTCAATTTTCATAGCGAGATTGAGCAGTTTTAAATCCTTTGCGTGCATGCATACCTCATCAGTGATTGTACATACCTTGCCTACTTCTAGAGAGCTGTGCTCACCTTTTCCTGCTCTGTGCCTTGATTAAGGCTATTGACCCTAAATTTCTGAAGCACAGCCATGATAAATTACATTCCTTTTTTGTCATTGTAAATTACCTTTATTGTGTGTACATTTCTACTGTGTTTGAGATTTTTTTTGTGTGTGACTAGTTAATTTTGCAGGATGTGCCATATCATTGAACGGAACTAAAGTCTGTGACAGTGGACATAGCTGCTGGACCATTCCATCCTATATGTAAAGAAATCTGGAATTATGACTTTAAAACCATAACATGTGATTTTAATTTTCTTAGCATTTTCTTTGTAAAAAAAAAAAAAAAAAACTAAAATATAAACTAGTTGGTGTATAATAAAAAGTAAAGAAATTCTGAGAAGAGTTTTATCTTAGGATGATAAATATATATGCAGTGTGTGTGCCAGTGTGGTATTAACAAGAGTTAATAGTGCAATTTGATCATTTCCGATACCATTTCTTAAGTTGAAGTGTTCATTAGCACCCCAAAATATGCCTTTAAATGTACTGTTAAAGGAAATTGGCTTCTGATGCATGAACAGTTGTATGTAAATTGAAAGTAGTCCATATTAGTAGTTAGTTTAAGCCAAGTGTAGACAGTACGTAACTCCCTTGAAAAAGAATTAAGCTGAGAGTTGACATTGCCTTAAGAGGCAGATCTAACCTAAGTTCCGTCCTGTACTTAATATGTGATGTTCCACCATTATTTGGTAGGAATAATGAAATTCTCACCAACAGATTGGTGGTAAGGTATGCTACTCTTTAAATGGCAGCACTTATTTTTGCAGATTGCTATTCTAAGAAAGAAAACTGGCCTTTTTTTTCCCATGTAAATAATCTGTCAGAAATTTCTCTCCAGGAGTTTTCCCTGTGTTCCCAGAATAGAGTCCAGGAGTAGATGAATAACAAAATCTACAAAGGATAGCTTGTTTTGATTACTCTAGGGAACTAGTAGCTTATCCATGAGCCAAAGGGAAGCTATGACAGAGAGTCATGAGCCACATTCTCTACTTCACTGTCCATAATACTCTCAGAGGGTAGCTGTGAGAAATTCTGATACCATGGTGAAAAGTTCTGTAAACATGAAATCTAAAACAAATGTAGATTTTTCACAATATGCTTATTAATAAATAAAATCTATTGTATAAGTTTAGAGATAACTTCAGTACAGTGACCTTTGTTTTGGAAGGAACTCAGGTTTTTTTGCATTTGTTAAGATGTATTCTATTTCTTTTCTTTTTTTCTTTTTTTTTTTTTTTTCAAAGAGGAAGAATGGAGAACTGGTAACTGTTGACATTGCAGGGACTGTATAAAAAAGGCAGTTTTTGAAACTGACTAATCTACAAAGGGCAATAAAGACATAAGCTTGAGCACTGTAAGCAAAACAGATTAGCTTTGATGTTATTTGCATTGGATGGGTACCATTCTTTGGAGGGTCTTTTTAGAGATAATTCTGCTGCCTTAGTATGATAGCTTCATTCTCCGTGATAGTCAAGGTTTTTCAAAAATTTAGTACCAGCAAAGAACTTGGAAGGTGAAAAACTGAAGGACAGAAAAGGGACTAAAACTAAGCAGTTTGTAGGGCTAGAGGGAAACAACCCAAAAAAGCTAAATTCAGTCTTAGGACAACGCTAGAACAAAGATTTTTAAAAATCTAACATTAAGTAGATTTTAATATTTATGTAGTAAAATTGGTTTGTACAGCTAAGTAACTTCATTTTTTGTTGTTCTGAATTAAAACATTTTTTAGTACTTTCTCAGACTTGAAAGCTGATATTGCTGTTAATACATTATATATATTATTTTAACTATTAACATTTACTATATGACTTTGAAGACAGACTTCAAAAAAATCCGTTTAGGTGAACAATTTTATCTTCCCTTCTCAGTTTACTCAGTGTACCTTTGCAAATTAATTGGAATCACTCCTATTAAGTTTTAGTTATACAGAAAGCCAAATATCAATGGAGGTATTTTTATTAATTTTCTTAATTCATTAAAATATATTTAATACTATATTGATTTGAACTGAGTAGCTAATAAAACTTGTATATGACTACTGGAATTCTCAATTTGATAATTTTTACATAGCTTAAAAGTAAACACCAGGTATATGAAAAAGTACTGAAATTTTTCATTATATAGATTCATTAAGCCAGGAATCTGCAGTTGTGGGGAAAAAACTTTTTGATTTATAAAACTGAAATTGTGCTAACTCTGGTTATCTCTCCAAGAAAAATTGTATAATTTTGTAGTTTCTTCTAGCTGAGCTTCCTCATTTTATTGGTAAAGAGTCATACTCAGAACATGCCTGGCCTTGTATGATAGCAACAGACTGAGTCTTACCCCAAACCATCATGTAGCCTATTCTGCAACAGGTAGCTTAAGAGGTAGGTAACAATAGAAGAAACTGTGTAAACAGGGAAAGAAAGAAGCAAATAACATTTTAAGAAACAACTTTTTACTGTACATGTGAATAAGAAATGGTATAGGGAATATGTGACTAGTTTAACATACTTTAACTTTACTTGAGGGACAGAGCTGATAGCCTAAAGAGGGCCTTACAGTATATAACATGTTATATAGAAGAAAAATGTCTTTGTACAATAAACTGTTAGAAATGGTAAGTTAAGGTTGTGCGTATCTGCGGCTCTTGAACTTGAAGATTACTGTGTACAGATTGAACCCTGCCATATGTAGTACATTCAAAACAAAAGACTTTGGTACTTAAAAGTGACTGCCTTAAAAATAACAAACAGTACAAAAATAGTCAAGCGAATAATGTTCCAGTTGAGCAAAAGCAGAATTTGTCTTCTCAAATATTAGAAATCTAGAATTAATTTTTTCTGGACCTTGACAAAATTATTTTCCAAATAGCTAGGAAAAATGGATACCTTCTGCATTGAATCCATGTAGCAATCTAAAAAACAAAATGCAATGATATTAAAAAGCTAATTTGTGATACTGTAATAGTGTATAGGTTTGTACCATAACTAATAATACATGCACACATCAGCTTACTTAATGAATGCAACTATCCAACTCCTAACACTACTCATTATAAAGAAATCCTGTTCTCCAGCTGAATTTATAACTTGGATAAAACCATGTTATGTTGGTACTTCTTTTCTGTTATAGCATACATGTTTAAAATTATATTGAACCTGACTGAAATTATTTTAAGATTTTTGCTCTCTGAGGCCTAAGAGCTTATTGGCATTTGTTCTATTTCAGCTTAATTAACTGAACAAGAAGCTGTCTGCAAAAGGCAGAAGTCAGATGAATGACCAGTCTTCATATTCTTCTGAGCTATTAATGAGTTTCAAAGTAAAAACTTTTAAGCATTGTTTCTGTGGATACCTGTGTATTTAGCTTTTTTTTTTTTTTTTTTTTTTTGGTGGGGGGTTTGCTAGGGATTGAACTCAGAGGCACACAACCACTGAGCCAAATCCCCAGCCCTATTTTGTGTTTTATTTACAGACAGTCTGAGTTGCTAAGCACCTCACCAATGCTGAGGCTGGCTTTGAACTCGCGATCCTCCTGCCTCATCCTCCTGGGCTGCTGAGATTAGAGGTGTGTGTCACTGCATCCAGCAACTGACTTTAGTTATTTGCAAACTGCACCCTAAAGAAATTTAGTGTGCAAACAAGATAAACTATTTCCAGGCTTGCCCACAGTAACAGATGAATTAAAGTGTATGAAAAAGCAAAGTGTAGGTACTTAGGAATAGTGTTCAACTTTTAGGATTAACGTCTATTAACAACTGTTTTGACATGTTTTCAGCACAGAAGTCAAAACAATTTATAACAATCTGCTTTTTTTTTATATATATTTATTCTCTAAAGCATTGATGCTTTAAAAGTAAACTGGCTAAATAGCCAAGAACTTCTGAAAGATAGTGTTAATGAATAAAAACAGTGAGTACAGGTCATTTTACCTCAGTGATTAATTGAAGCCTTATTTTTGTGGAACTTAATTGCTTTAGTTCAAAGAAAAGCAAATTTTGGTCCAAATTGCCCAGGTAATTTTGACACCCTTTTACTAAAAATATATAGAACTTCCTTCAGGCTATAAAATAACTAATAAAAGGATAAATGGATTATAACTGACATTTTATGCTTGATAAGATCTATTTAATGATAGTGATTCCCAATAAAGAATCATGCAGTTACATGTGTTGTTATGGTTTTTCTACCTTATGGGCTTTGAGAGACTGAATGGAGTTGGCAGTGGGGGGGCAGGGCAGGAGGGAAGGAATACACACTTCAATACACATTAACATAGAAGCAATCTTCTGGCTAGGACTGTTCTTTACTATTCTTCAAAAGAAAAAAAAAAGTTCATTCTGCTGCAGCTAACTAGCCTCCATCATCTTATACCAAATACTATTCCATACCATGGAAGTGCAATGCAATAACTCTCCCAGGTAGCACCTTATACCACTTAAAAGCCTTTAAATCTCTTAAATCTTAAAAGTACCACAGTAAAATGTAAACACAGGCAAACAAAACTGTAATTACCTGATAAAGTCATCTATGTCCATGGAACGGGCCCGTTTGTCACTAAAAACCTGTGCTGGTTAGGATTTGCTGTATTTTATCTGCTATGCTGAAATCTTCTGGTATTATCTATCAATATAAGATTCAGAATAAATGAACAACATATCTTTAATGAAGTTCCCTTGGCTCTTTTTTTCCCTAATTCAGTCAGTCACAAAATAGTCTGCTGTAATACATCTGTTCATGACAGCATGGAAAGCCTGACAGTATAAGACTTAGATCTCTAATAAGTTAAGCGGCTGATTTTTTACCACTTTAATCCTTGAATGGGTATCATATATATTGCCCCTTTCATCTTTAAAATTCTGAAAGTTACTAATTTCAGGCTTCATAAAGCTAGAAATTTTATTTAAAGCAGCTATTACTCCTTTCAAAATTCTCACATTTTCTTGCCACATTTGCACCGAACTAGCTAATTTTTCTGAGATGACCTCTGTGGTCATTTAGAACATTAAGTGCTTCATGCTTGATTCACATCTTCTACTCAAAAGATTGTTCTTAATCCAGCTTAACAGTTTACTTAAGCTGATGTTTTATGATCTACCCATAATATAGAGAACGGAGACAGTATTTGTGGTGCATTAAACCATATAGGATCTGAGCCATAAAAACAAAGGTTTCTTTAACTGCTTTAATCAAAGTGAATATAAAAAGCAAATATCACATCTTCATATGTGAATATGTACGTGAGCATACTGCATACTTTAAATTAGGAAAAGGGGGTGGGGGACTACCTCCATGTTAAGTGGGCAGACCAGACTCAAGTATTTGTGAATGTGTTAAGCAGTATAAGATTCACAACAAAGAAGTCTGCTATATAGCCTACACTGTATTTAATTACTTCAGTTTCTAGGTATTAAAAATAACTACAAGCCGGGCGCGGTGGCGCACGCCTGTAATCTCAGCACTTTGGGAGGCTGAGGCAGGAGGATCGCAAGTTCAAAGCCAGCCTCAGCAATGGCGAGGCACTTAGCAACTCAGTGAGACCCTGTCTCTAAATAAAATACTACAAAAAAGGGCTGGGGGTGTGGCCCAGTGGTCGAGTGTCCCTGAGTTCAATCCCCAGTACCAAAAAAAAAAAAAAAAAAAAAAAAAAAACTACAAAGAAAACAGTAACTTTAAATTTGTAATTGTACACCTATAATCCCAGGGGCTCAGAAGAATTGCAGTTGCAAGGCAAGCCTCAAGGATTAAGTGAAGTCCTAAACAGCTTAGCAAGACCCTGTCTCAAAAAATAAAAACGGGCAGGGATATGGCTCAGTGGTCAAGCACCCCTGGGTTCAATCCCCAGGACCAAAATATATTAATTTGTGATTGCTATATGAGCACTAAATGGGATGACCACAATTCAGAGGACAGCAAATTGTACACAATTATTTTAAGATTAGCAAATTACACTTCTACAGCATTGAGAAAATACTTGGCTAAATCTGATTTTTTTTTTTTTTTTTGGTACTAGGGATGGAATCCAGAGATGCTTTACCATTGAATCACATCCCCAGCTTTTTTTTTTTTTTTTTTTGGCACCTGGTATTGACCAGGGGTGCTTAACATTGAGTCACAACCCCAGCCCTTTTTTATATTTTATTATTTCAGTCTCACTGAGTTGCTTAGGGCCTTGCTAAGTTGCTGAAGCTGCCTTTGAACTCAAGATCCTCCTACCTGTCTCCTGAGTTAGTGGGATTACAGGCATGTGCCACTGTGCCCAGCTAAATCTAATTCTTGTTTAAAAAAAAAAAAAAAAAAGACGTTAAAACGTTAATAGTTAGAAAGGACAGGGTGGAGTAATTAAGGTTGCTCAGCTCTATTCCATAAAATACATAGCAGTACTGACCCGTCAGAATTAAAAGTCAAAATTAAACTAGTTATACATTAAACTAGTTAGGATATACTGTCTTTTAAGGATCACTGGTATGTACAAAATTAATCTCATGATGATCAAAAAATATATGGATATTTTAAAACAAATAATTGAAACAATTTATACTTACAATATTATGGACTGAACAGTGAATTCTGTAGTTTTTTTCTAACAGCTGTTGTACAGCACTTGATCTATAGCATTAAAGAAGTGATACCAATATTACTTCCAAATCAGAGGTTTTATACATAATTTCTCTTAAGATAAAATTAAATCTAGCCAGGCGCGGTGGCGCATGCCTGTAATCCCAGCACTTTGGGAGGCTGAGGCAGGAGGATCGCAAGTTCAAAGCCAGCCTCAGCAATGGCGAGGCATTTAGCAACTCAGACCCTGTCTCTAATAAAATACAAAAAAGGGCTGGGGATGTGGCCCAGTGTTCAAGTGCCCCTGAGTTCAATCCCCAGTACAAAAAAAAAAAAAAAAAAAAAAAAAAAAAAAAAAAAAAATTCATATTCCATTTGCTAAAATTAAGGAATTTAAAAAGGTGTTGAAAAACTTTTTATGATTCAAAAATTATTTTTATAAAGCAGAGTCCTGATAAACATCTATTAATTTTTTTTTAAATGGACAAGATAACAAATTCTACACAATCCACCCCCCCCCCTTTTTTTGGTACTAAGGATTGTACCCAGAGGTGCTTTACCATTTAGCCACATTCCAGCCCTTTTTATTCTGCATTTTGAGACAGGGTCTGCTAAGTTGCTGTGACTGGCCTCAAATTTGTCATCCTTCTACCTCAGCCTTCCAAGTTGCTGAGATTACAGGTATCTGCCACTGTGCCTGGCTGCACAATGCATTTTTAAATCTCTAAACCCTATAAAGCTGGTTCTCACCTCTCTTTTACCTTTAGACCTCAAGTTGTGTTTCATTTTTCCAAGTTAATAAAATGGCACAAATTCTCCACAAGTATCAAAGGGGCCATCATTACCACCTTTTTTTGGTACTAGAATAGACTCCAAGGGTCCAACTACCACTAAGCTACATCCCCAGCCCTTTTTATTATTTTAAATTTTGAGACAAAGTTTTACAAAGTTTCAGGCTAATCCTGATCTTGTAATCTGGCCTCAGCCTCCTAAGTAACTGGGCTCACATATGCACCACTGTACCCAGCTCATTACATTTTTCCGATAAGGGGGAAAAAAAAAGCTACGCAAGTAGGTGATCAGATCTTTTTTCCCCTATTTTCCCATAACCCTTATCGGACTCCAACTCTAGGAACTTTCTGCCTTCTAAAGCACACATGTAGTTAAAAGGGTGAAGTCTATTTGGATGAATAATCTTTATGCTTTAGGCTGGCTATTCAGGAAGAGGACCAGATTTTAGGATGATGTCTGAAGCACTGGCCCTTCATATATTAGAAATTAGTAATATACTTACTTAAATGCAGCAGATAGTGTCTTGTTTTTCCTTACAAAAGTGATCCTTACTAGGCCATCCCATTCCTGAAACAGAAAATGGATATTTTCTTCAAAACACCAAACTCCTTGCCACTGCCTACTAGGTGTTGTTTTTATTTGTTTTTTAAACAGGTTGGGATAGGGTTGTCTTTTAGTTGTCAATCGACCTTTATTTTATCTATTCATATATATATGGTGCTAAGAATGCAACCCAGCACTTTCCACATGCTAGGGGAGCACTCTACCACTGACCTACAGCCCCAGCCCCTATTTTTGTTTTTTGATGTATAAAACTGGAAGAAACCTTGAGTGATGAATGTGGTATGCTAAAGTAAGATGTGTTCTTGATTTTTGCACTTTTGTGCACTTCACTAAACAGTTTCTTTTTTTTTTTTTTAATTGAGAAAAAAAAAAAATGTAAAAATAGTCCTACATGTGACTAGGTTGGTCTCGAACTTGTGATCCTTCTGCCTCAGCCTCCTGAGTTGCTAGGATTACAGGCATATATCACTGCACTTGGCTCCATGTGAGTAGGGACTCTGCAGGAGGACTGCAAGTTTAAGGCCAGCCTTGGCAACTCAGCAAGACCCTAACTCAAAAAATAAAAAAGGCTGGGGATGTAGCTCAATGGTAGAGTGACCCTGGGTTCAATCCCCAGTACGGTGTACACACAAAGTCCATATGTGAACAAAAGAACTGTACTGCATTCAAAAATAAGATTCAGCCAGGTGTGGTGGTGCACACCTATAATCCCAGCAGCTCAAGAGGTTGAGACAGGAAGATCATCAGTTCAAAGCCAGCCTTGGCAACGGTGAGACACTACAGCAACTCAGTGAGACCCTGTCTCTAAATAAAATATAAAATAGGGCTGAGGATGTGGCTCAGTGGTTAAATGCCCTGGGATTCAATCCCTGGTAGGTTACCCCCCCACCAAAAAAAAAAAAAAAGAAAAGGAAAGATTAAGCTAGGTGCATTGGCACACAGCTGCAATCCCAGCACAGAGGAAGGAGGAAGGAAGACAGGAGGAAGGAGAATAACAAGTTTGAGGTAAGCTTCAGCAACATAGATCCTCATTAACTTAGTGAGACTTCATCTCAAAAAAATAAAAAGGATGAGGGATGTACCTCAATGGTAAAGCACCCTTAGTTTTGATCCCTATTACCAAAAAAAAAAAAAAAAATTAAAAACTAGATTTAAAACAAACATGATTTAGGATATAGCCTGTACAATGCACCCAAACCTCCTTAAAGGAGTTATGGACAAACCACTTAAAACGAGCTTATCAAACAATTATGTTTTTCTCTAATGTGACTATAGTTAAGATTTGACATCAAGTGGTCTAGATTTTTTAAATCACAAAAATAAGTATTTTTATTACAGAATGTTACCTGCAATATTACTCAAAACAACTATTTTCATTTTACCTTGTTTACAAATTACTCAAATAGGTAAGATTTTCAGAGCTATGATCTTTTAAGTGAAATGCAATTGCATTCTAATTGTTTTGTCTTTTAAAGACATATTCCATGTTTTGTTGTCTTCCTAACTATCGTGCATAAAATTATTCCATCTACTCCATCATGACAAAGATGTAATTCACATTTTCCTGTCCATTTAGATTGACGATATATTTTTTTTTGCTATTATAGACACACATTTTCCAAGTTGGAGTTCTTTTGTTTATTGAATGAACTAGTAATTCAACCTCACCTGAAAATTAATAGGTGGTGGTGGATTCTTGGGTTCTATCCGTACAACACTGGATTCCACCTTGGGTGGTGGTCTGAAGTTATTCTTTCCAACCTGTTAATCAGAAAACATTTAGTCCTCTCAAAAGCAACTTTTAGTTAGTAACCAAAGATACTCTCCTCACAGAAGGCACAGCTAGATGCTCAAAGATGAGTTACACTAGCCTATTTCAGTAATAAAATACACTTACTTTCATTAGATGGTCCACACGTGCTAATAGCTGTGTATTAATTGAGAGTCTGCAGTATAACTTATCTCCAGGTTTTGCAACCAGTCGGAGAGCAAATTCTCTCTGAAACATAAGTATAGCACATCTGAAAAGAAAACAGAAATGAATAAGGAAATCCTCACTTTCAACTATAAATGTACTTTGACTACAATGAATTTTGGGGGGGGGACGGAAATATCAAAGCAGTATCTGTAGTTAATGATGATCAGGTCAGCTGTTATAAGGTATAAAACTTTCAGCTTTAGTTTTGTTACCACAAAATGAAGATAGCTGGCTTTGTTATGTTTTATAAGGGCCATACCAACCCCAAGGAAGATTGCTTGCCCTCAATCATCAGATGAGCATGTATTTCAGATCTGTACCAGTACATCACCCTTTATACAAAAATAATAAACAAAACTGACTGTATTGTTGGGCACAGTGGTGCACACCTGTAATCCTAGCTACTCAGAAGGTTAAAAAGGAAGATCTCAAGTTCAAGGCCAACCTTAGCAACTTATTGAGACCCTGTCTCAAAAAATAATAAGGCCTAGGTATGTAAGTTCAGTAGTAAAGCACCCAAAGTTTCAATCCTCAGTATACATATAAACACACAAAACTGACTAGCAGAATTATATTTGTGTGGCAGCTAACACTCTAAGAAATATGCAGGCTGGAAAGGCAGGTTGTGATATTGTGTCCCCTTAAGTTTAACAGTTTAAAAAATGTGGATTTTTTTCTTCAAACAATAGGGAGACTTTGGGAGGCTAACAAAATCATCTCCAAAGCTGCACTTCAACTTTCTTTTCTGTCAGTGAGTCACACTAAGAAATATATTTGCCATTGCAAAAATATCTGTATGTATTTCTGTTTATATACCTCAAATCAAAGTTTCATGAAACTATAACACCTGGACCATATACAATGCCTTCTGATATATTCTATTCCATATTATTTAAAAAAAAAAAAAAAAAAAAAAAAAAAGGATGATCATGACTCACTGAATTTATTTTATAACCATTAAGGGATATTTGACTTGCAGTTTGGAAGCCACTGGATAGACTCTACCAGAGCCCAGTTAGGAAACCACTACAATTATTTAGACATAAGGTAATAAAACAGTATGATCTATGTTAATGGCAGTGGATTAGAAAAAAGGGAAAGTCATACTACACTCCCAACCCTCTACCAAATAACTCTGAAAAAGAAAGACCTCCATACAAATCAATATTTTCTTTAAAAAGTATACACAGGTTTTCAATTTACTTGACTTTCATTTTCAACTATCTTGTGTTCCTAGCCTAAACCGTCCATCTTTTTAAAATTTGGCAGTAACTCTGTTTTCTTGTCACAAACCTGAAAAAAGGTCGGTGCAGCAACAGCTTGAAGACAAAAGGAGAAGAGATCTGAAAGAGAATTACTAGTTACTCTCGGGAAAGACATATCAGAGAAGCACTTAGTAAGATGATTCTGACCACTTAAGGACATACCTGATAAGGCAAATTTGCCACACAAGTATCAAAGAATGGCAAGTCCGTTTTCAACACATCACCCACCATAACTTGAAGTTTGCTGGCCAGAGGCCTAATGATATGAAAATAAATTTAGAAGAATGTTGTTTCATGAGACTGAAATGCACTTTAATTCTATTGTGTATACTCACGTGCCCTGAACTCTTTTGTGAAGTTCTGCTACTAGCCTGGTGTCAAGTTCACAGGCAATTACCTAAATTAACAAAAAAATTTTATTAGTTTCATTATGAAGTATCTTATTATCCAACCAGTAATTCTTATATGACTTATACTTTCTTCCAATTTCTAACAACAATCCTTCAATTACATTCTACCACTTCAAACAACAAACAAAAACCACCACCCAGAAAAGTAGAAAAGATTATGTGAGAGTTCTCCTCAAGTTATTAACAGAACTGTTCTGATGCCTTTGTCTCTATGCTTTGTAACTAAGCAGTTGATAAAAAAGAATATACAATACGTGCATAGTGTTGTTAGACCAGAGTTTACAAAACTACTCCTAGTATATTACTTCTTTCATCAACTGAGATCCAGAACATGAGGCATAAATAACTTATCAAGTGAAAATGGATAGCAGACAAAGCTATATTTGTAATTTTATTGCAATATCTTCTGAGGTTTCATTGACTTCCAACAAGACCATGACCACAGCTTAGAACATGTGCTGCTTATTTCTGGCTCCCAGATTTATTCTTTAACTTTGCTGTGCCATATAAGTAATGCTGTCCAGCTCCCTTGCCCTTTGGCTTCTGGTTGGGATTGGCCAGTGAAAGGCAGCAGCTGGAGCGTGGCTCAGTGGTGGAACATCAGCCTAGCATCCAAGGTTCTGGGTTCTATCCCCAGTACCAAAAAATAAATAAAAGCACGAATATGGGGTACCTATAATGGAGAGATTGGGTATTTATTTCCTAGCCTATTCTATGCCTTGCAGATGTTTCAGCATGAACTATGTTCTGTTGTAGCCCCTCTTCAATAAATCACACTCTCCTTAGGCTCTCCCCTTTTAACCACGCCTTTTGATGGTAACCGCTTTCTGCAGTGGCTAGTCCTCAACATTTCATTAATGCTTACTGATTTCCTTGAACCCCATTCCTATACATCTCTAAAGAGTCTTCATCACTGTCTTTAGATAAGCCCTTTAAAATGTGTTGCTTGCTTCCACCAAGAACCCAACAATGATTCCATTTAACTGGAAGATGGACTAGACAAAACACAAAGAAGGTACTAGGAGTGACCAGGTGGTATCTCAATCTTACAGGCATAAATTCTAGTTCTGTAGGTCTTCTCCTATAAAGTTCTGGGTTCCAATAATTACAATTTCTTGCTTTGTTTCCCTAGGCCTAAAGGTGGTTAACTGCTCTTTGTAATTATTTTTGGGTTTTAGCGTTTCCATTTTGTTCTTTTAGTCATCTAACAATAATAATTAATTCCCTGTCAAAATACCTAATGTGTCAGTTTTCTTTCCTTTCTTTCTTTTTTTAATGGTACCAGGGATTGGGGTGGGGGGGGGCGGGGCTTAACCACTGAACCACATACCCAGCCCTTTGTTTTAAGAGAGGGTCTCCTTAAAGTTGCTGAGGCTGTCCTTGAACTTGTGATCCTACTGCCTCAGCCTCCCCAAATTGCTGGGATTACAGGTGTGTACCACCATGCTCAGCTAACATGAGTCTTCCTGATATATCTCATACTTTATAAGATAAAATTCCTAGTAAGGGATCAAGCATTACAATTAAGATAGTTTTGTGTTTGTATACCAGCTGAGCTTGCTACAGTCATTTGTGATACCAAAACATTAAATCTCATTTTTACCTTTTTTGCCTTTTCTAACAACTTTACAGTCATGTTGCCAGTTCCAGGTCCAACTTCCAGCACCACATCAGTTGGTCTTAAGGCAGCCTAAAAGCAAGCATAACCACTTGAGCTCCTTTAGAACTTCTGAAAACATGGCTTATACTTGAACATCTTTGTAAGTGTTAAGAGATCTTACTGACTTCATTTTAATGAGATTTCTTCATATGTGTGGTTCCCAAAATTAATAGATTACATGCAAATAAAAAGCTAAGACCTCTCCTAACCTGGGGTATACTTCTCATCTTTAGGAGTCAGAAAAACAAGAATTGCATTTCTTTCTATATTGTCTTTCTACTTTGGAAATGATTCCAATAGCCTTCTGTTACCAACTCTGTTCATATCAACAAGTTCAAATGGGAAAGGGCTGTATATGATGAACTTGACTAAGAATCATGGCATATTTAAACAACATTTCTCAATTCTGACCCAGCCTGTGAATCCTAGACCATTTTTTAATTCGTTCAAGGAATATTTGCCAAGCATCTACTTTATGTCTGACATTCTCTTTTCGCTTATATGGTGAGAATAAAATTTAGAATGCAACAAACTCCTCTCTCCCTTTCCTCTACCACACCCACCTTATCAATAATGCTGTTAACAATGAGAGGATTTTTCAAAATGTGCTGCCCAATCCCCGTGTTGAACATGAGTCCTGGAAGAAAACACGAAACAGCCTTAATTTCTCAACCAAGATTAGATATCGGGCCATCCCACAGAAGAAAGCAGGATCGTTAGGGGGTAAGATTTCGGTGCCAACGAGGCCACCGAACATCCCACCCGGGCCAGGACTGACATACAGCTTTAAGTCCATCCCCCCGCGGGCCTTGCCAGAGGCGACAAGCTGCGCTCTAGGTCCGCGCTCCAGTAACCTCCCACCTCCGCGCTTACAGGAGCGCAGGTGGAGGCGGGCCGCCTGCCCGGGTTTGGGCCTTGGTCCGCGCCAGGGCTGGTCCCCCCGGAAGACCGGACCAAAACCCAGTTTCCTCCCGGCTGTCCACACCTCCGGCGCTCTTTATCTCCCGGCGCTGTTCCTGTCGCTCCCGGCGGCGGCCGCTCGCCCCCTGACTTGACCTTCGGCATCTCTGCAGAAAGCAGGCCCTTAGGCCCGCGAAGTCAAGGAGTACCAAAGTGTGAAAGTAGTAGTCCCCGCGGCACGTGAGAGGGGCTGCCAGTCACCCGGGCGCACGACGTAGGGGAGGGGCGAGGCCCACGTTCCGCCCCGTATGCCCTGGGCTCCTCCCCAGGCAGGGAGCTGAGGTGGAGCCCAGTGGTCGCCGGAAATTGTAGTCAGCAGCTGGAAGAAAGCCTAGACTCGGGAGCGACAGATCCCAGAAGGCTCCGCGCCACCGAGTCTGACAGTTTGGATTGGCGGGCTTAGAGTTGGGGCGGGGTGCCTCATCGCCATCCACTACCAGCTGGCGGAGAGCTGTGTAGGATTCCAAGTCTAAGGTTTAAGTTATTTGATGTGATTAAGCCTCCTTTATTAGGCCAGGTTCTGGGATCGCTGACATCCAGAGAAGTTTTTTTTCACGTGTCTCTTTCCTGTATACCTGCAGATTGCAGGGTGGGAAATCCTTACGTTTCTCCTCTGCTTGCTGTATAGAAAGGAACTCCGAAAATGGAATTAGCTTCTAGTTCCACTAGAACTTTTGATTCATTTACTTCCCTTTGTGCTTCATCATTCATTCCCTATACGTTTTTTGAGCCCCAGCTGTGTATAGGACACTGCTGGAAATTCACAATTAAATATTAGAGGCTGCTCTCAAAATTTATTCCACTGAGAGACTAACCAAAAGCTCCAAAACGCTGTAAATGTGGTAATAGGTATGTATTGGATGTTGTAATAGGACAGTCAACCCCGACCATAACCTCCATGAATACAAGATCTGCCTCTGTTTCACCTTCCAATGTAGTGGCTCTCAGTTTTAAAATGTTCAGTGTGTACTCTATGAAAAAAAGTCGCTTTCTCTTATTACTAAAGGAAACTGTTTTGCTAAGCAATTAATTGTGTGCATTCCCCCTTGTTTTCGTATTGCAGTTTGGTGTGTTTTTCAAAGTGCTTTCCACATAATTTTTATTTTGTATTAATTTTTTTTTTTTTTTTTTTTGAGGAGATTGAATCCAGGGGCGCTTAACTATTGGGACACAATCCCAGCTCCCTTTTAACCTTTTTTTTTTTTTTTTTTTTTTTTTTTTTTTTTTAACAGACAGGGTCTCCCGGAGTTACTTAGGGCCTCGCTAAATTGCTGAGGCTGGCTTTGAACTCGCTATCCTCCTATCTCAGCCTCCCAAGCCGCTGGCATTACAGGCGTGTGCCACCACGCCTGGCTATTTTTAATGAAGTGGTTAGGGCAAGTATGATTATCGTGTTTTACATTTGAGGAAATCCAGTCTCATAAAGACTAGAAGTATTTGCTCAAGTGCTTCAGGTGTCAGAGATGGGGGTGAAACCCAGTTACTTTTTCAAAATAAGCCCACCTCCTGTAGGCTCCATTGGTTTCTACCAGCTCTGCGTTGGCATCATAGTCCATTGCCTTCATTGGTCAATGGACAGTGAAGCAAGAAGGTACTAGCTCGGTCATCCCAACTACAATTTAAATCAATTTTACTTTTTTAAATACTTATTTATTTGCTTTTAGTTGTACAAAATGCGTTTATTTTTACGTGGTGCTGAGGATCAAACCTGGGCGGCACAAGTGCTTAGGCTAGCGCTCTACCGCTGAGCCACAACCCCAGCCCTTCAATTTTATTTTTTTAGTGACAATCTAAAATAAGATCCAGAGGATACGAAAATATTAAATTTAAAGATTAAATCTTTGACATGAATGTTAAAATAAGCTATGTCTGGGTTGGAGATGTAACTCAGTTGTAGAGCACTTGCCTACCATGCTGAAGATTCTGGGTTGGATCTGTAGCACTGAGGAAGGGGGAAAAAAGGCTATGTCCAAATTAACAATCAGTGACATAAAATAAGTAAAGCTAATTTTATTTTTTCCACTCCTATGAATTTCATGGGACCTAGAGATAGGACAGCTACACTGAAAACAAAAAAGCACAGAACCAAACCAAAAACTGAACTTGTAAAAATCCTGGAAAATACAGAAAGCAGAAAAAAGGTGAAAATGTTACCTATAATTTTATTATGCTGTTAACTTTTATGAACATTTTGACACATTCTTTCTTTCTTTGTTGTTTTAGTAATGCATGTTTTTACATAGCTGGATACATACAATTTATTGTTTTATTCCATAAATACAATAACATAAAAAGCATTTATGGCTGTAAGTGTAGCTCAGTGGTAGAGTAAGTGCCTGGCATGTACAAGCTCCTGGGTTTGATCTGCAGCACCACAAAGAAAAACCACTTTTTCAAGTAATTTCATACTTTGGATAATCAATATTCACAGCTACTGCAGAAGATTTCATTTTGTGAATGCATATGTTTAATATTAAATCATTCCTATAACCTTTATCATGTAAAAAATTGAGTCTTATACATTTTAGTGCATTAATGAAAAATATTTCTATATCCCTTAGTATAGAGTTCCAAGAATGGATTATTTAGTCAAACTATATGAAGATTTTAGTCTTGAATATATATTGACAAATTATTTTCAAAAAAAAGTTGAATCGGGCTGGGGTTGTGGCTCAGCGGCAGAGCGCTCGCCTTGCATGTGCGCGGCCTGGGTTCGATCCTCAGCACCACGGAAACATAAATGTATTGCATTGTGTACAACTAAAGTAAATAAATAAATATTTAAAAAAAAAAGTTGAATCAATTTTCATTTTCACCAGCAGAATATAAAAAATACCCATTTCACTTTATTCTTGCTATTGTTTCTTTTTCCAAACTAGAAATAATTGTATTTATTATTTTTAAATACTCAAGTATTACTTGAATAAGTAAATAAATAAATTAAAAACACTTAGATATTAAAATATTATAGATGGTGAAAACTCTATCCAGAATTCACACCTATATTTTTTTGATTACTTTTGGATTCATAAAACTCTTCTAATTTCCTGTTCTTACTTAACTAAATATTCTGGGCACCTTTTAATATTAATGAATAAAATCTACATTTTTTTAACAGGCACAAAGTATTCAATACTCCATTTTATCAAGATATCGTAATTGATATAATCAATCCTTACTAAAAGAATTTTTTTATGGTTTGAAGTTTTGAATAAAAATGAACCTACTATGAATTATAGTACCAAAAGAAGATGAAATCATTTCTCAAAGTCTTAATTTCCTTATTTGGTATGTTAACATCTATGGGAAATTTATAAACATTTAATGAACTATATTATAACATAAGTTGCCCAACTCCTAATTTTGTGTAAGTTACAATAATAAATGGAGTGTAGTAAGTTAGAAAGCCTCTGGCCCTATAGTATGTATATATTTCTCTTGCTACTTTAGCAACATAGATTTATTATCTTGGGATTTGGAGATGAAGTTTAGAATTGTCTGCAGGGCCAAGTTTTTTTTCCCCAGAGGCTGTGCGGAAAAAAACTTTTCCCTTAACTTTTCTGACTTTTACAGGTTGCTCACATTCCAGCTCAAGGCCCCCACATTGCTCTGACCTCCACTCACATGGTCATATTTTATTCTTTCTGACACTTTTTTAAATAAGTGCAAAGTATTTGTATTGATTGTTTGGAAGGGAGCAACATAATACCCAATGACCTTGGCTATTTGTAATTTTGGAATTCATCCAGGAACCTGGAGGAAAGCAAGAAAATTCATAAGTCAGTAACTCAATGTAAATAAATTCATGCCCTGATGTTTATTTTCTTTATTCACAGAAAAGCTTCTCTGCCCCTTTTTCAGTCTCTTTATTCTTATTTTAGGCCCTAATAGTTTAAAAAATAAGCATTATTTTAACTTTAAAACATTTTGGAAAACATTGTCTTTGTTGGCTAAAGATAGAAATAGATACTCTCCTTTAGTTGGGCTAATACCCTGTGGAGAAGTAAATGTTTCAGGACACCTAGAGACCTGGATTCCTCAAAAAGTCACTTAGCTTTCCCCTTATTTTCTGTTAAAATTATAATAATCTCTTAGCTATAATCACACAGATTTTAGCTCTGTTGGTGTGATACTTTAAACTTTCATGTATCTGTACATACAGAATCCACAGCTCCTGTATGCTCAGGAGGAAAAGTGTTGGAACTTTCATGGCCTTTGTTTTTGAACAATTGTGGCTAATAACAAAAGTGTTCAATCATATCTCCATGACCTGATTGGGCAGGATTAATGGGCACATCCCTTTTCTATTTTTAGATTTGATTTCTTTTTAAAAAACATTTATTTACTTCCTTTAGTTGTACACAATGTGTTTTTATTGGTATGTGGTGCTGAGGATCGAACCCGGGCCTCGCACGTGCTAGGCGAGCACTCTACCACTGAGCCACAATCCCAGCCCTAGATTTGATTTCTTGCAAGAGCTTTGCAAGCATTCATGTGTTGAAATTTTTTTTTAAACAGTGTATAGTTTCATTTAGAAAATAACCATATGAACTGTGATATAGATGATCATGGGAGAAGATAAAACGCAGAATGTCATTCATTCCATTACTTCTGATAAAGTTAGAAAAATTAAATACCTTGGGCTGGGATTGTGGCTCAGTGGTAGAGTGCTCGCCTAGCGAGGGGGTGACCTGGGTTTGATCCTCAGCACCACGTACAAATAAAATGCATTGAATAAAACGCATTGTGTACAACTAAAGCAAATAAATAAAAATATTAAAAAAATAAAAATTAAATACCTTGACTTTAATAATATTCAAATGAAAAAGTGACAGCTTGAGTACATTTGAAATTATTGTCGTAGAAGATTGGGGTTGGTTGTAGTCCAATAGTGTGCCTATATTTCTTTGGTATAAAAAGTGTATTTAAGGTAATTTTTCAAATCTTTCACCCAGTCCTCCTCTTTGACACTCTTGATTTTTAAAAACCATCTTATGCAAACTCCAATGATTACATGGATCTGCAGGATAATCCAGAATTATCTTCCCATACCAGGATCCTTACATTGGCAAAATCTCTTTTGTTATGTGAGGTAATACATTCACAGGTTTGGGGGATGAGGATGTGTACATGTTTTGTTGTACATGTCTCAAAACATCTAAGTTTGAGTTTGTGCTCTTCTACTTAAGACTCTAACTTTGGAAAAATGACTTAATTCCTATGAACATCATCTTTTAATCTATAAATTGAAGAAAAGACCACTCTCCATTCCAGGTGGGGGTGATGAGAACTTATAAATTACATAAGATGTCACAAGTTCAATGTCATCCTTAAAAACAGAATAGTAGTTGACACTTAGGAAATTTTCTTTTGTTTTTTGTTTTTTAAACAGGGTTTCTCTTGAGTTGTTCAGGCTGGCTTTGAACTTGTGTTCCTTCTACCTCAGCCTTTCACGGGGCTGGGATTACAGGTGTATACCACCATGCCCCACTCATAAGAAGTATTTATTTGAAGTTAATTATAATAATGTAATTATTGAGGCTAATGAGTGTTATTATTGTGATGAGGTTTTTTTTTTTTTTTGGAATTTACTTGAGATTGACAGGTAATGGAAACCAATGTTTTCTTAATTTAGCATTTGCTTCATTAACTTTCTGCTTTCCCTTTACTGTTCTCAGCTATATGTGGGGGAAAACACAGAATATATATTAAGATTTCAATTGAGGCCTGGCGCGGTGGCGCACGCCTGTAATCCCAGCACTTGGGAGGCCGAGGCAGGAGGATCGCAAGTTCAAAGCCAGCCTCAGCCATGGTGAGGCACTTAGCAACTCGTGAGACCCTGTCTCTAATAAAATACAAAAAAGGGCTGGGGGTGTGGCCCAGTGGTGGTCGAGTGCCCCTGAGTTCAATCCCCGGTACAAAAAAAAAAAAAAAGATTTCAGATGTATCACAAACAGGCCCAATGGTGTTAATTTAAATGTATGTTTCCTCTTTTCTCTAAAAACCCTGTGAAAATGAGATTATTGATTCAGCTGTACATATTTATTTTGTTCATAGTATGTGACTAGCTTTTATTTTCACAGTACCTAGGACCCCCAAGAGCATTTGGTATCCTTGCATTATAAGGTAAAATCTGCACACATGCATTTTTCTGGTTTGGTTTTCTTTCTTTCATTTTGGTCCCAGAGATTGAACCCAGGGGCGCTTAACCACTCAGTCACATCCTCTTCCCTTTCTATTTTTATTTTGAAACAGAGTCTTGCTAGGTTGCTTAAGACTTCACTAAGTTGCTGCGGTTGGTTTTGGACTTCAAGCACTCCTGCCTCAGTCCCCAGAGTCACTGGGATTACAGGCATTCACCTACCACACCCGACACATTTTTCTAATATAGAGATTTCCTTCAATTTCCAAAGGGTCTATTATCCAAATATGAGGTCTACTCTTCTAAACCAATTTTTCTTCTATTTTGAATTAGGTAATTTTTTCTACATCAAAATTGCTTGGAATCCTGTTTCTCATACTGTCATCTGTGGACTGGCAGCATTGGCATCATCTGGAAACTTCTTTTTTCCTTTTTTGGTACTGGAAATTGAACCCAGGGGTGTTTTTTTTTTTTTTTTTTTTTTGGTACCAGGGATTGAACTCAGGAGCACTCAACCACTGGGCCACATCCCCAGCCCTTTTTTTGTATTTTATCAGAAGCAGGGTCTCACTGAGTTGCTAAGTGCCTCACCATTGCTGAGGCTGGCTTTGAACTCACGATCCTCCTGCCTCAGCCTCCCAAGTGCTGGGATTACAGGCATGCACCACTGTGCCTGGCTCAGGAGTGCTTTTTGACTGAGTCACATTCCCAGTCGTTTTTATTTTGAGATAGGGTGTTGCTAAGTTGCTGAGGCTCTTACTTAGTTGCCAAGGCTGGCCTAGAACTTTCAGTCTTCTTGCCTCAGCCACCTCAGTTACTTGGATTATATATAGGCTTGCACTGCTGCACTGGCTATCTGGAATTTATTAGAAACACAGAATCTTAGAAAACACCCCAGACCAGATTAATCAGTCCTGTATTATAACAAGATCCCTATATGACTTTACACACACTTAAAATTTGAGATATACTTGTTCTCAAAAAAATGAGAGAGTTAAATGAAAAGAAAATGAAGCATACCATCCTGCTGCCAGGTGTGGTGGCACATGCCTGTAATACCAGGAATTGGGGCAGCTGAGGCAGGAGGATGGCAAGTTCAAATTCAGAGGGCTGGTGTTGTGGCTCAGTGGTAGAGCGCCTGCCCTAGCCCATGTGAGGCCCCGGGTTCAATTCTCAGTACTGCATATAAATAAATAAAATAAAGGTCTATTGACAACTAAAAAAATATTAAAAGAAAAAATAAAAAAAAGCCCGAGTTAGCGATTTAGTGAGGCCCCTGAGTTCAATCCCTGCTACCAAAACAAAACAAAACAAAAATCCAACTAATGACAGGCCCCGTTAGCATTTGGCATTTACTTCCAAACATGGGATCTTACCGAACATCATTTTGTAACCTACTCTTCTAATGCATTGCCAATATGTTACTGTGTCAATGAATATCACTCAACATCAATTTGGATGACAAATTTGTATTATCAGTGAATGTATTCTGATTTAGCCATCCCTCCCTAATGGTCATTTAAGTAATTTTTACTTAATAAACAGCTCTTGTGTGATGAATATCCTTGTAATGTGGTGTTTACTATTTGGTTCCAGTCTTAATGCTGCCATTTACTAGCTGCTTAACTTTTGGCAGATTACTTCTCTGTGCTTGTTTCTTTGTAAAGTGAGATAACAAAGCATCTACTTCATAGGTCTGAGTATTAAAATAGAAGATTCATGTAAAGATCTTAAACAGTATCTGGTACATTCTACATAAACAAATGCTTACTAATGTTTATGAACACAGCTATTTCTTTACAACCTGTCTTTGTAAAGATAAGGAAACTTAGATCACTAAGCTAGCTAGTAGCAGAAGCAATGAGACGTGGTCCTTTTAAACCTTTCCGCCCTTACTGCTGCTTTGGAGTAGAGCGCCAGAAAGTTCAAGAACTTGAAAAACATTTGTGGTAAGGAGGGTTGACTGATGGGAGTTAAGAGTGTAATAACCATTCTGTGCGCTGCGAGACCCGTAAACAAGCAGTTCATATCCAAAATAGGGAAGAAAAAATGTTTCTGACTTCAGTTTCAGGCAATCCAGAAGAAAACTGATTTTCCAGTTTGGGGTATCGCGGATTTATTGTTGCCATGGTTACACTTTAGCTAGTCGGGGCTTCCGGCTCTACGTACTGCGCATGCTCACATTGCTGATTTGGATGCCGGGCGCCTTTGAGTTCGAAGAAAACGCTCCTCCTACCCCTTCCCACCGTTCGCCTATCGCCTTCTTCTTTTGCCTATCATATGCGCACTGGGAATCTGTGACGCAATATTAGCGCGTCCGCGTCGTTTGGAGTCGCGACGCTGAACATGGCGCGTTCCTAGAATCCGCTTTCGGCATCAGTAGGCGGCAGCGTGTGGACTGGCAGTGTGGGGCGCGGGACCAACTGACGCCACTTCGTATTGAGAAGTGGGAGTGGGAGGGCCGGGCCATTCCGGACCGAACCAAACGGTGAGGCCCAGGCCCGAGAGCCGCAGAACGCGCGCGAGCATAAGGGAAGAGTGGGTTGGGCTGCTGAACCCTTGGAGAGAAGGAAGAACGTGGAGCTATCAAGAATTAAGGGATAGAGCAGTAGCGAGGGCGGCCTGCAGGCTTGGCTCTGTGTAACTCCAAGAATCCCTGGGAGCCGGGCGCTCGCCGAGTTGGCCGGTCATCAGAAAGCATGGTTGTGGAGGAAAATCGGGGTGCGGCGTTACGGAGACTTGTGTGCCAGGCAGAGCCGAGCCCAGGGTACCCGTTGTGGCTGCAATTGCGGGCTGGGTGGTATATTTGCCCTTGGGGGATAGATGATGCAAATTTTGAGAGAACGTAGTTAGCTTTAGTATAAAATTAGTATATATGGTTATTGCATATTCAACCTTGCTGGTAATAGCAATACTGTGAAATCTTTAAACATTAGACTCTGCTTTGCCTGTAATTAAAAAGTGAAGGAAGTTAGCATTTTCAGAGAGGAGTTTCATGCTGAAGTATGGCCGCCAATGCTCAAGCTCAGCTACTCCTGTAGCTTTATGTTTGGGGATATTTATGATTCAGCAAAACTATTTTGAGGCCCGTTGCATTTGTCATTTTTCTTTATTTTGTGAGCTGTTGGTTAATGAGAGAAGTAATTTATCTAAATGATTTGGCTAAATAAATAGCAAGAACTGGTAAATTGCCTTCTGGTGCCAAGGTTGCAATTGACATACCTCTTCTTTACCACAATTTAAAGGAGCTCAGTTATTGTGCGGTAGTGCCCTTGAGGTTTGGTTATTCTTCATAATGAAATAAGGAAAAGCGGTTCTCAGCCTTATGTGAGTCCCACCCCCCACTCCTTCCCGGTGAATATGGATTTCCCTCCTCCATTTTCACATTAGTTAAAACCTAGCTGCTCAGCACAGAGGCTTCACATTAAGAACAGAGTGATTTCACTATATGATACAACCATTGTATGACGTCTTTTCTGTCATCTTTCATCACTGATTTTGGTGAAATCAGAAAACTTCTCCCTATTTTTTTTTTTTTTGTGATAGAATTGCAAATTTTTTTTTGGCTGGAAACTAGCACAGGAAGTTGTGGAAACGGAATGGGTTATAATATATGACAATGGGTTGTGGCCATATTTTATAGCCTCAGTTTCTTTCTTTCTTTTTTTTTTTTTTTGGTTGGGGAGGGGTACCAGGGATTGAACCCAGGGGCACTGGGCCCCTGAGCCACTTCCCCAGATCTATTTTGTATTTTTATTTGGAGACAGGGTCTCACTGAGTTGCTTAGCGCTTGGCTAAATTGCTGAGTCTGGTTTTGAAGTAAGGATCCTCCTGCCTCAGCCTCCCCAGCTGCTGGGATTACAGGTGCATGCCACCCACCTGGCTCAGAAGGATATTCTTTGCCATGGTTACATATCCTAAAGTTGAAGAGGATACTCATTACATATGAATTTGATTGTGGTAATATGATTTGAGGTTCTAAACAAGTACAGATTATTTGGCAATTAATAGAAAAATCGTTATATTTTGTGATATTATGAATGTATTTACAATCAGAATCAAACTAGAAAGCAAAATAATCCATGTGGTCATAGGACATTCAAAATATAAGGGAGATCTTGGGGAAGGGTAATTTTAGTTGGATTTTGATGTTTGTGTTGTATGTATGTACATATGTATGTATTTAATCTCATTTTTCCTACTTAAGTATTAATGGTAAAAGTATTTGTTCTGTTCTTTATCTGCATCAGATGGTCATTTAGTTAATTCCAGCGTATTTTAGGGAATGGCCAGACAAATTTGGTGCAGGTGTGCCTGAAGTGTCCTTTGGTTTTTTAAATATAAGACTGATTACAGCTAAGTCCACAGAATTTAAGCTGAATCAGTGTTGCACACCCTTGCTACTTAATATATTATATATTGCATCACCTGGGAGTTAGAAACTTAAATCTCAGGCCCAACTTGAAAGCTACTGGATCAGAATGTGCGTTTTTACAAGGTATTCAGATGATAGGAATGCTCAATGATGTTTGAGATACACTACTTTGATTGTTGCAAGTTGAAGAAGACAGAGATCAGGCACAAACCTCCATGAAAATTAGAGCATTTAAAAAATCTGAGGTGGTTTTATGCTGATTATGAGGTCTCATTCCTCTGTTGAATCTGGGGCCTAGAAATGGTAAGTGACTTTGTTAAGGTCTCACATACCTAAATTCATAACCCAGGTTCTGACTCATTTCAGTGCTTTTCTTTTGCTGGTCACTGGCAGAATTCATTATATTTAAACTGATCCAAACCATTTATGAATGCAAGCTAGATATTCATTGAACAGTAGACATTTTTGATTATTGGACAGGAAGCCTAACAATCCTGTATCTCTAGTAACTGCTCCTATTTCTGATAGTGGCCTACTATCCCATAACCTTTTCTCCTTCCTCTTTTTTTTTTTTTTTTTTGGTACAGGTTATTGAACTCAGGGGCACCCGACCACCTGGCCACATCCCCAGCCCCCCCCCCCTTTTTTAAAAAATTATTTTATTAGAGACAGGGTCTCACTGAGTTGCTAAGTGCCTTGCCATTGCTGAGGCTGGCTTTGAACCCGCAATCCTACTGCCTCAGCCTCCCAAGTGCTAGGATTACAGGCATGTGCCACTTTGCTCGTCTTCCTCCTTCCTCTTTACTACATAATGTTTTCTTCTATTTCAGCAAGGAAATATGTTGGGCAGGAGCTCTGTTGCTTTTTGTTTTTTGTTTTTTCTCCTACAAACATGTCTGCCTCTATCTCTAATTATGTTCTAAATTTTTCTGTCCTTAGGGGGCAGTGTTTTTCTTCCTGTGTTAATTTACTACAGCTGCCATAAGAATATACCAAACTGAGTGGCTTAAACAACAGAAACTTATTTTCTCACAGATCTGGAGGTTGAAAGTACAAGGTCAAAAAAAAAAAAAAAAAAAAAAAGATAAGCCGGGCGCGGTGGCGCACGCCTGTAATCCCAGCACTTTGGGAGGCTGAGACAGGAGGATCGCGAGTTCAAAGCCAGCCTCAGCAATGGCGAGGCACTTAGCAACTCAGTGAGACCCTGTCTCTAATAAAATACAAAATAGGGCTGGGGGTGTGGCCCAGTGGTCGAGTATCCCTGAGTTCAATCCCCAGTACCACCACCAAAAAAAAAAAAAAAAAAAGATGGTAGGAAGAGATGGATATCATTACCCTAAGTGTATGTATGAATGTATGAAGACACGAGTGGTGTGAATATACTTTGTATACAACCAAAGATATGTAAAAATGTGCTCTATAAGTATAATATGAAATGTAATGCATTCTGCTGTCATTTGTAACAACTTAGAATAAAAATAATAAAGAAAGAAAGAGAGAAAGAAAGGAAGAAAGAAAATCCAAGGTCAAGGTGCAGATAGGTCTGGAGTTGTCTGTCCTTGGCTTGCAGAGATGGTCGCCCTCTTGCTATCTCTTCACATGATTGTTCCTTCATGTACAAGCATCCCCGATGTCACTTCCTCTTATAAGGACCCAAGTTGTATTGGATTAAGGACCCATCCTAACAACCTCCTTTTATCTTTTTCAATCAACTCTTTAAAAACCTTATCTCCATATACCTAGAGTGCTGAGGGTACTGTTCTTAGGATTTCAACATGCGAATTTTGGGGCAACAGTGTATTCTATGACACTTTGTTAGACCTCTTTCACTCTTAACTGGCACTAATTTACTAGGATTTAAGCACACTTAAGGTTTCTCATCTTAAATATATCCCCTTCACCCTATATATATCCTCTTCAACTTTATCTGTAATTTCTGTAATTATTTCCTTTAACCTTTATTTTTTTTCCATATTGATGATTGAACCCAGTGGTGCCTTACAACTGAGCTACATCACCAGCTCTTATTTATTTATTGTTTTTTTGGAGATGGGGTCTCACTAAGTTGCTTAGGGCCTTGCTAAGTTGCTGAGGCTGACCATGAACTTGTGATCCTCCTGCCTCAGCTTCCAGAGTCTCAGGGATTATAGGCCTGTGCCACCGTGCCCAGCCTCTCTCAACATTTTTTGAAAAAGTTGTCTTTATTCATTTTTTTAAAATCTCATTACATTTTCCCCCCAGTATTTTGAAGTCTAGTAGTCTGTTGTAATCATAGAGTTTCACTGGGTGGTGTTCACCATGGACCTCACTATTGCTAAATCTAATGGCATCTTTTTAAACATTTGTCATTTTAACCACTCTATCCTTCTTGAAATTTTTTTATGCTTCTGGGACATATTTATTTCTTCTATCATATTAGCCAGTTTTTTTTTTTTTTTTGATTTATCTTTTTTCTCTGAATGTTTCACGTGTTTGTTATAGTCTGGGTACTAACTTCTCTCTTTTCCCTCTGCCTACTCTCTGTGAATGGTCTCATCTTTGATGACATCAACTATCTTTATTTTGATGACTCCCAAATCTTTTGTCATTTTAGTAAAGATCGACCTTCAACTTTGTTGCATACGGTGGTCTTAAGATGCTTTAAACTTATGTCAGAAAAATGATATATCTCAACTTTGATTTTCTCTTCCTTCTGTGACCCTTTTATTTTCTAATCACTTGCACTTGGAAAAACCCAAGATCTGAACTCTTTGCTCTTATTACCTTGGGTGCTACTCTTCTTTTCCTATCCTTCTATTACCTGATTATTTACCAAATCTTGTTTTACCTCATTCCTTTGGCTCTTTTTCCCTGTTGCTCCTACGTTGGTTTAGGCCATGTATCTGCCTCCCCCCCCCCCCCCCCCCCGCCTTTCCCCTTTGTGTCATTAGGTATTTGAACCTAGGGTCTTGGGCTCTATCATAGAGCTATATCCAGAGCCCTATCTGGATTTTGTTATAAACCTTCTAACTGATTTCTAGCTATGAAGTGTGTATTCTGTCCCTTTTTACTCTTTTTCTGCATGCAGATTGTGGTGGTGTTTTTGCAAACCTTCCCTGCAAACTGTCATATTAAAAATCCATATTACCTATTTTAGGAAGTAAGGACCTTCGTGTTATGGATCTTGCTTGCTTTTCTCATGTTCTGCACTACTTGCTTCACATACTTATGTCAGGCTGAACTATTTACAATTCCTCAAAAGTACTGGGGTGTTTTTTAAGATTCAGACCTTGATATGCCTATAAATGTACCCATCAGCTGTCTGACAAACACCCATAATGCTCACTCATCACTCAACTGAAATACTATGTTTCTTCTCCACTTGGAAGACTCATTGAACCTCCAGAGAGTGAGTTAGGTCCTCCTTTTACCTTCTTCCATAGCAGCTTGTTTTTGTCTTTAATATTATATTGTAATTATTGTCTTTTCCTCTGTATTTTTTTTTTTTTTTTTTTTTTTTTTACCGGGGATTGAACTCAGGGGCACTCGACCACTGGACCACATCCCCAGCCCTTTTTTGTATTTTATTAGAGACAGGGTCTCACTTAGTTGCTAAGTGCCTCGCCATTGCTGAGGCTGGCTTTGAACTCAGCGATCCTCCTGCCTCAGTCTCCCAAGTGCTGGATTACAGGCGTGCACCACCACCCCGGCTTCCTCTGTAGTTTTGAATGTAAAGATTTCCTTATTTTCAGTGCCTGGCTGATAGAGGCTGCTGGATTGTTGATTACTGTGAATGTAAATTGAGTAACTAGAGTTGAAAGAAGGTAGATTGTTATATCCTCTGGGGGTTAGACTTGAGTCTTGAGTACTTTTCGTGGCTTTACACAACTAAAAGCAGACAGATTGGAATTTTTTTGTAGAATTCATTTATTTCATAATTATCACTTTCATATGTGATTCATCATGTTCATGTTCTAAGATTATAGGACATGGCTTTAAACAAATGAAAGTCTCTGGTTTCTGGACCTTAAATTTCAATCAGGAAAGTGTACACTATAAACACATTATACATATTAGAATGTTAGATAGTTAATAGTGTTATGCAAATTAAAAAGGCAATCAGGAACAGAAGTTTCTGCTAGGGATCAGGCTATTTTAGATTGGCCATTTGGGAAGATCTTCTAGTGGAGGTTAACCTGCCTGGCCATAGTTTCCTGATCAGTAAAACAAAGTGCTTTAACTAGAATACTTGCTATTTTGCTTTTTCTTCTTTTTTATTTGTGTGTGTGTGTGTGTATGAGAGAGAGAGAGAGAGAGAAAGAAACTGAGGATATTTAACTCAGAGGTGCTTTATCTTTGAGGTACATCCCGCCCCTTTTTTTGTAATTTTTATTTTAGAGACAGGGTCTTGCTAAGTTACTGAGTCTGGCTTTGAACTTGCAATCCTCTTGCCTCAGCCTCAGATTACAGGCTCTTCTTTTACTTTTTTTTTCCTTTTTCTTTTCTTTTCTTTCTTTTTTTTTTTTTTTTTTTTGCCGGGGGGAGATACTGGAGATTGAACCCAGGGGCATTCTACAACTGAGCTATATCTCTAGCCCTTTTTATTTTTTGAGACAGGGTCTTGCTAAATTGCCTAGATTGACTCAAATTTTAACTGCTTTAGCCTCCTGAGTTGCTGTGATTACCTGAGTGTACCACTGTGCCTACTTGCCATTTAAAGAACTGATATGGATGGTTCCAGGGTGATAGAATTTTGTGCTTTTTGTTACTGGGGTTTAACCCAGGGCCTTGCCTGTGCTAGACAAATGCTCTACCACTGAGCTATATCCAACCCATTTTTAAAAAACATTTGAGATGGGTTCTTGCTAAGTTGCCAAGGCTGGCTTTGGATTGAGATTTTCCTGCCTCAGCCTTCCAGATGGTTAGGATTATAAGTGTGTGCCAACATGCCTGGCAGATATAAAAGTTATTTTTAGTGATGACATGTAGAATGTTTATTTTTTATTTGTTCTTTTTACATGTCTATACATGACAGTAGAGTGTTTTTTGTTTTGTTTTTTTGGTACTAGGGATTGAACCCAGGGGCACCCAACCACTGAACCACATCCCCAGACCTTTTTATATTTTATTTAGAGATAGGGTCTTGCTAATTTGCTTAGAGCCTCCCTGAGTTGCTGAGG
The DNA here is from genome assembly GCA_025594165.1 of Tamias sibiricus. Taxonomy (NCBI): domain Eukaryota; kingdom Metazoa; phylum Chordata; class Mammalia; order Rodentia; family Sciuridae; genus Tamias; species Tamias sibiricus. The sequence continues at coordinate 119,941,056 of CM046662.1, read as the reverse complement.
CTAGCTTTGAACTTGTGATCCTCCTGCCTCAGCCTCCCAAGCTGCTGGGATTATAGGCATGTGCTATCTTGCCTGCCTGTAGAGTGTATTTTGACATATTATACATACATAAAGTCTAACTTAGAATCTAATTAGGATCTCATTCTTGCGGTTGTACATGAGGTGGACTTTCACTGGTGGTATGCTCATATATAAACACAGGAAAGTTAGTCTGATTCATTCTACTGTCTTCCTATTTCCATCATCCATATCCCCCCGCCCCCCTTTCCTTCCTTTCCTTCCCCTTGGTCTTATTCAATTAACTTTTTTAAAAAAAATTTTTATTTATTTATTTATTTTAGTTGTACACAATGCCTTTATTTATTTTTATGTGGTGCTGAGGATTGAACCCGGGCCGCGCAAGTGCTAGGTGAGCGCTCTACCACTGAGCCACAATCCCAGCCCTCAATGAACTTTTATCTCCCCCTCTACCCTTTGTTGTATTTTAACATCTGCAGATCAGAGAGAACATTTGTTCTTTGGATTTTTTTTTAATATTTATTTTTTAGTTGTAGTTGGACTGAATACCTTTATTTATGTTTACGTGGTGCTGAGGATCAAACCCAGGGCCGTGCCTGTGTTAGGCAAGTGCTCTACCGCTGAGCCACAACCCCAGCCCTGGTCTTTGGGTTTTTGAGATTGGTTTATTTCACTTAGCATGATAGTCTCTGAATCCATTCATTTTTACTTGTAAAAGTCATATAAAGTCATTCTTTTTTATGGCTAAGTAATATTCCATTGTGTAAATATGCCACATTTTCTTTATCCATTCATCCATCCAAGGGCAACTAGGTTAATTCCGTAGCTTAGCTATTGTGAATTGAGCTGCTGTGAACATTGATGTGGCATCCTCAGTATAGTATGCGGCTTTTAAGTCCTTTGGATATATACTGAAGAGTAGGATAACTGGTCAAATGGATCCATTCCAAGTTTTCTGAGGAATCGCCACCCTGCTTTCTAGAGTGGTTGTACTAGTTTGCAGTCCCATCAGCAATGTATGAGTGAACCTTTTTTCCCTGCATCCTTGCCAACATTTATTGTTACTTGTATTCTTGATAATTGCCATTCTTACTGGAGTGAAATGGAATCTCATGTAGTTTTTTTTTTAAAAATATTTATTTATTTGCTTTAGTTGTATACAATACAATGCATTTATGTTTACATGGTGCTGAGAATCGAACCCGGGCCATGCATGTGCTAGGCGAGCGCTCTACCGCTGAGCCACAACCCCAGCCCCAATCTCATGTAGTTTTAATTTGCATTTCTCTAATTGCTAGAGATATTGAACATTTTTTTCATATATTTGTTGGCTATTTGTATTTCTTCCTCTGTGAAGTGCCTGTTCAGTTCCTTTGCCCATTTATTGATTGGATTATTTGTGTTTTTTTTTTTTTTTTTTTTTTTTTTTTTTTTTGTACCAGGAATTGAACCCAGGGCATTGAACCCAGGGGCACCTGACCACTGGGCCATATCCCCAGCTCTTTTTTGTATTTTATTAGAGACAGGGTCTCACTGAGTTGCTAAGTGCCTCACCATTGCTGAGGCTGACTTTGAACTTGCAATCCTCCTGCCTCAGCCTCCCAAGTGCTGGGATTACAGGTGTGTGCCACCACGCCTGGCAGTGTTAAGTTTTTTTGAGTTATTTATATATCCTGGTGATTAATGCTCTATCTAAGGTGCAGGTGGCAAAGATTTTCTCCCATTCTGTAGGTTCTCTCTTCATGTTCTTGATTGTTTCTTTTGTTGTGAAGAAGTATTTTAGTTCGATAGCATCCCATTTGTTGATTATTGATTTTACTTCTTGTGCTTTAGGACCTATATGATGGAAAGTTGGGTCTACATTTTCTTCTAGTAGGTGTAGGGTCTCTGGTCTAATGCCTAGGTCCTTGATCCACTTTGAGTTGAGTTTTGTGCAGGGTGAGAGATAGGGGTTCAATTTCATTCTACTATATATGGATTTCCAGTTTTTCCAGCATTGTTTGTTGAAGAGGCTGATGGTGCCTTTGTCTAGTATGAGATAACTGTATTTATGTGTTTTTGTCTCTGTATCTAAATATAGAATTTTTGTTTAAATTACAGGCACTGAGTATACAGCCCCAACATAATTGCCTAAGTCGATTTTTATAAATGCATTGACTCCTTAGGCTGAACTCATGATTGAGTTTCTTCTAATATGTAAGGATAGAGACAGTGACTTTCTGTACCAGTAATTGGAAACTATTGATCAATGTTGTCTATATTTGGAGAGGACTGATGATACTTTACACTTAGCAGAAGATTTTTTTTTTTTTTTTTTTTAGTACCAGAGATTGAACTCAGGGGCACTTGACCACTGGGCCACATCCCCAGCACCCCCCCCTTTTTTTTTTTTTTTTTTTTTTGTATTTTATTAAGAGACAGGGTTTCACTGAGTTGCTAAGTGCCTCGCCATTGCTGAGGCTGGCTTTGAACTCACAATCCTCCTGCCTCAGCCTCCCAAAGTGCTGGGATTACAGGCGTGCGCCACCATGCCCGGCAGCAGAAGATTTTTGACCAAGCTTAAAATATCACTTATAGTTTATTACATTTAATTTAGACTGTTTTGTTGTTCTAATTCAGTGTCTTGCTCAAAACAAGCTTATGGCTTTTCCTTCCTATATCTTTGTTTTATATCAGAGAAGGAACTTTAAAAGCAATAAGCATATAATTGTTGTTCTTTGCTAGTTATTGTACAGATGAGTATTTTTGTGTTTCTGCTGAAGATATGTTAGAAGATGGTGGTAATAGCAGTTAGGCGCCCCCCGCCCCCTAACTGGGCCAAACCTTGCAGGGCTGGGTGTGGTCACTATTTTTTAAGATAAATTTTAACTTTTTCTATGGGGTTGATCAGTCCTGGAGACTTTTATGTATACCAAACAAGTGACTCATTGCAGTTTACCAATGCCATTTTACTGAAAACTCCCAGTGAGGGTTTATTGGATAGGGCTTCTTTTGGCCCTATATACTGCCTTCTTACTGACAGTACAATTTACCCATTTATTTCTTCGTACACTAAAAATTATGCTCCTCAGGGCATAGATTTTTGTGGTTGTTGTAGTTCATGTATGTATCTTAAGCCACGCAAAGTGTTTGGCATTTGAGGGTATTCAGTACATATTTGTTGAATAAATAAAAGTAGAAAAGTTTAATGATAAACCATGCAAATATCAGAAAGTTGATTGGAAAGTACAGAATTAGAACAAGGTGTATTAGATATGCCCAGTGAAAAGTATTGTTAAATTTTGTTGGTTTGATGTACCCCATTTCAGTATAGGAAGATAACTGAATAGTTGCCTCATTAATTTTTTTTTTTAGCTGTTGAGCATACTGTCTACTTTAAAAAAAATTTTTTTTTTTAGTTGTTGATAGATCTTTATTTATTTATATATGGTGTTGAGAATCTAACCCAGTGCCTCATACATACCAGGCAAGGGCACTACCACTGAGCCACAACCCCATCCCAAACTGTCGTATATAGTATTTTTTGGTAGATATTTTCTTCTTTACTTTGATAATACAGTTTGTAGTCTTTCAGAAGAGAAGGATTATTGTTCCTTGACTTCTTTCTCACTTTTTCTAAAAGTCTGTCCTCCATTCAGCAATTACAAATTGCATTGTTTTGTTCAGTTTATCATACATGACCTCTAATTTGTTATATCCATTATGCTATCCTAAGTGATGTCATGTGTAAATCAATAAGACACAGTTCTTGACTTTATATGGTTCATGATTTTGTAGATGAGATAAAATTAAGCAAGGAAGTAGGTATATTAGAAGTGTATATAGAATAGTGGCATGGAGGAAGGAGCCTGTCTAGTGCAGTTAAATATTTTCAGAGGAGGTGATGCTTGCCGTGAGCAGCAACTTCAGAGAGTTCTATGTTCATTAGCTGCCATTAAAAAACCAATTTATTATAGATAGAATTGTATAACAAAGCCTCTTACACCCATCACCCAGCTTGAATGATTATCAACTTTTTTTTTTTTTTTTGGTGCTAGGAATTGAACTTGGGGGCACTTTACCCTACATCCCCAGTCCTTTTCATTTTGAGATGATCTTGCCAATTTGCTTATGCTGGTCTTGAATTTGTGATCCTCCTGCCTCAGTCTAATTGCTGGGGTCACAGGTGTGCACCACTGCACTTGGCTAACACATTGCCTTTTTCTAGTTTGCTTTTGATTCCAGGCAGTTTTCTGTTATCTTCTATCCATAATTTCTCAAGAATATATTTTCTTCTTATGTTGTTTTCTTCTTAGAATTGGGCTATAGATTATGATTAAATTTACAGGAATTTAACTGTCTTTGAAAAATCTATGACTGCCAGGTGTGTGTCCTATGCCTTAATTTCTAGCTACTCAAGAGACTGAGGCCAGCCTGGGCAACTTAGCTTCAAAGTAAAAGAGTGCTGGGGATGTAGCTTGGTAGCACATTGCTGGGTTCAATCCCCAGTATGGAGCAGGGGGCAGAGGCTAATACATCTTCTTCTCATTCCTTTGTGGGAAATGCTCCTGCAATACATGCTAAATGCTATATTCCTCCTACATTTCACCAAAAGGCAACTCTCTAAAGTTTTTTTTTTTTTTTTTTTTGGGGGGGGGGAGGGGAATTGAACTTAGGTGCACTCAACCACTGAGCCACATCCCCAGCCCTATTTTGTATTTTATGTAGAGACAGGGTCTCACTGAGTTGCTATAGTGCCTCGCTTTTGCCGAGGCTGGCTTTGAACTTGCGGTCCTCCTGCCTTAGCCTTCTGAGCTGCTGGGTTTACAGGCATGCGCCACTGCTTTTTTATTTGCTCAGTGCCTGTTCTTCAAGGGGAAAAATTGGAGCTTTCAAGTTCTCAGTATCACTTTTGTGATGGTTTGCATCTGGCTATGCTTTTGCCTCTTTCTGAATATTTTTCCTTTTTAAAAATGTGGTATACTGCAATGAATCACTAGGTGATTATTTTTCTTTTTTGTTCTTGAGTCAGTTTTTTGGTCTCTTTATGGTAAATAAAATATTGCTTTCCCTTATTACATTTTATTAAATTCATTCATATTTACTTGACTAAAGCTCAAAAAATTAATATCTTTTCACATTCTTATTGTAGAGAGGACTTTTAGTGACATGGTATTTAATTTGGTTGTCATGTTTTGCTTCAAAGTCAATCCTAACTTTCTTGCTTTATGCTGTTCTTTGAATTCCCATTTACTTCTTCTGCTCAAGAGCTTGGTATTTTTTGCTGTGTCTTGAACCTTGAAAACCTTATTAACATTTCCAGATGATTGTTCTGGCTAAGTGGGCACTGAGAATTCCTACTCTTCCTCCAGCCCTCAAGGGAAAAGAATGCTTGGGGCACACTCTTTAATATGTGATATGTACTTCTTATCATTGGGTGGCACTGCAGATTACACCAAAAAAAAAAAAAAAAAAAAAAAATTCAGTTTTAGGAATAGTTGACTTAATAGTACATAAAAGAACAAGGTGATGTGGTTAATGTCATGAAAAATACTTAAAAGATTAAAGGCATTATTGCCAACAAATACAAATTTATTTTTCTTTTATGTGATGGAAGTGTACTGTATATAAGGAAAGTTAAAAGCAAATAATAAGTTAGAACTTCCCGGTTTGACACCCCCCCCACCGGCTATTAAACATTTTAAACTATTGTCTTTATGAACACCAAATAGTAAGAATGTTAAGTGCCTATGGAACCAGACAAGGTGCCTGTCAACAGACAAATGGATAAAGAAAATGTTATACACACATAGTGGAGTTTTACTCAGCCATAAAGAAGAATGATATTATGTCATTTGTTGGTAGATGGAGAACATCATGCTAAGTGAAATAAGCCAGATTCAGAAAATTGAGGGTTCAGTGCTTTCTCTCCTATTTGTAAGCTACAGAGAGAAAAAGAACAAAGGGATTTTTAAAAAGGGGATCTCATAAAAATAGAAGGTAGACCAATAGAGTACAGGAAATGGAGGAAGAGGGATGGAGGAGGGGGACCATGTTAGAAGTACTGGGGAATGTATGAATCTAGCACAATGAATCTTGTTTATATGTAAAATTATGATGCACTAATTGAAATAATAGAAGGGAAATCAGCACAAGTGGAGTATAGGGTGGGAAAGGGAAGGTACTGGGAAATGAGATTGATCAAATTATATGTATGTATGAATATGGCAAAATGAGTCCCACTGTTATGTATAATTATAATGCACCAGTACAAAAAAAATATTAAGTGCCTTGTGAAGATTATTTGCAGTTCAAACTGCTGTTTGATAATAAGATTCAGAGTTCCTCTTGAATGAGGAATATTGTCTCTAGGTAAACATTGCTATCACAAATATAGATACTATGAGAGAACTGTTGCTGATGTACTTTTGCTCCTAAAGATCTTAAGTTTATGTTTTTTTTTTTTTTTTTTTTTTTTTTGTGGTACTGGGGATTGAACTCAGGGACACTCGACCACTGGGTTACATCCCCAGACCTTTTTTGTTTTTTATTTAGAGACAGGGTTTCACTGCGTTGCTAAGTGCTTCGCCATTGCTGAGGCTGGCTTTGAACTCGCGATCCTCCTGCCTCAGCCTGCCAAGTGCTGGGATTACAGGTGTGCACCACCATGCCCAGCAAGTTTATAAGTTTTTGGTTTTTTTTTTTTTTGCTACCCGGGATTGAACTCAGGGGTACTCCCACTAAGCCACATCTCCAGCCCTATTTTGTATTTTATTTAGAGACAGGGTCTCACCGAGTTGCTTAGTGCCTCACTAAATTTCCGAGGCTGGCATTGAATTTGTGATCCTCCTGCCTCAGTTTCCCGAGCCACTGGGATTACAGGCTTGCGGCATGATGCCCAGCTCTAAGTTTATAAATTTTTATGATGAGAAAACAATTAATGACCACATTGCCTACCTAAATATGGTATATTTAATATATTTCCATGATTTCTCCTTTTTTTTTAAAAATTTTTTTTAGTTGTAGATGGACACAATATCTTTATTTATTAATTTATTTTTAATATTTATTTGTTTGCTTTAGCTGTACACAATGGGTTTATTTGTACGTGGTGCTGAGGATTGAACGTGGGCCGTGCACGTGCCAGGCAAGCGCTCTACCGCTGAGCCACAACCCCAGCCCTTTATTTATTTTTATGTGGTGCTGAGGATCGAACCCAGTGCCTCACACTTGTGAGGCAGGCACTCTACCACTGAGCTACAGCCCCAGCCTCTTATGATTTCTTCTTATAAGATAAACATGATGATTTGCAACCCTTAAGGAATTGGGAGATTTTAAGAATAGATAAGAGAAAGCAAGGAAGTAGCTCATCTCCTCTTTGATCTTATGTATGTTTTTTTTTTTTTTTTTGGTACCGGGGATTGAACTCAGGGGCACTGGACCACTGGGCCACATCCCCAGCCCTTTTTTGTATTTTATTAGAGACAGGGTCTCACTGACTTGCTGAGTGCCTCGCCATTGCTGAGGCTGGTTTTGAACTCGTGATCCTCCTGCCTCAGCCTCCCAAGTGCTGGGATTACAGGCGTGCGCCACCACGCCCGGCTTATGTATGTTTTATTGTACATTTTTTCCCCTCCCAAATGGACCAGTCTTTGATAATCTTCTTGAAGTGTTGTAGGAATGCATCAATATCCCTGGCAGTTCATTATTGTGAAGGTATTTGGACGTATAGTATATGGAAGCAACTTTAGCTAATCCCTAGGAAACATTATTGACATCTATTACATATGGGCATGGGGATGCTAAACAACCTATAAAACATGTACAGAGAAGAAATTTTTTTTTTTTTTTTTTTTTTTTTTTTTTTTTTTTTTGTCTTTTGGCACAGGGCCTTTGTTGAGAAACAGAAATGATCCAAATTGTGCAGTATGGATTTGAATAGGACTGGCATCTTCAGAACCACTTTGGCTTATGTTAAAGTCTTATGTCCTTTTGCCTTGCTTTAATTTCTTGAATAAATGCTCATCCTTACCCTGTGTTTACATCAGTGATTGTTGATATCCAAGCCATGTTTTTCATTTCTCTAGCCACTTTTCCATGTCTCTTGCTGATTTTGATGTTTATGCACTCAGCTCAGTAAAAATAGTTTTGTGGAGCTGTAATTCATAGACTATATTTTTTACCCATTGAAAGTATACAATTTGGGCTGGGGTTGTGGCTCAGCGGTAGAGCGCTCGCCTAGCATGTGTGTGGCCCGGGTTCCATCCTCAGCACCACGTACAAATAAACGCATTGTGTACAACTAAAGCAAATAAATAAATATTAAACAAAGAAAAGAAAGTATACAATTCAGTGCTTTTAATATATTCAGAATTGTGCATCTATCATTATAGTCAATTTTGGAACATCTTTTTTTTTTTTTTGGTATAGGGAATTGAACGCAGGGGTGCTTTTCCATTGAGCTAAGTACGCAGTCCTCTTTAAAGTTTTTAAAATTTTGAGACAGGGTCTCACTATGTTGCTGAGGGCCTCACTAAGTTGCCAAGGTTGGTGTTGAACTTAATTATATAGAAATCTTTTCCTATTAGCAGTTATTCCACATTTTCCTCAGCCCTAGGCAACTGCTTATCTACTTTTTGTCTTTATGAACTTGCTTGCCTGTTCTGACTTCTTTTGCTTAGCATCTTAGCATAATGTTTCTTTTTCTTGTTTTTTTTTTTTTTTTTTTTTTTTTTTTTTTTTTACTGTGGATTGAACTCAGGGGCATTTAACCACTGAACCACATCCCCGGATATTTTTTTATTTTGAGACAGGATCTAGCTAAGTTGCTTATTAGTGTCTCGCTAAGTTGCTGAGACTGGCTCTGAACTTGTGATCCTCATACCTCAGCCTCCTGGGCCATTGGTATTATAGGAGTGTTCCCAGCCTGGATTAGATTTCAACATACAAATTGTAGAATAGTTCACAAACATTCAGTCCACAATAAGGTCTCTCTTTCTCCAGTGTTGGGGATGGAACCCAGGGCTTTCTTCTGTTTTATTATAGGCATCTACATTCCCTCCAAGCATAGCTTCAGCTAAACCCCTAATTTTTTGTACATTGGTTCCATTTTCATATATTTTAAAGTATTTCCTCATATCCCTGTGATTACTTTGATCTATTGGTTATATAGAGTGTGTTGTTTCTAGGTATTTGTGAATTTCTCACTTCTTTCTGTTATTAATTGCAATCATTTCAGACCTTTTAAATTTATTGAGTCTTGTTAAATATCCTAGCACATGGTCTATCTTGGAGAATGTTCCATGTGTACTTCAGAAGAATAGTTGTGTGCATTATGCTGTTGTGTGGAGTGTTCTATGAATGTCTGTTAGGGTTAGTTTGAGTAAAATATTAAAATTTTTATTTTCTTGTTGATCTTCTATTCATTATTGAAAATGGTACAGCTTAGGGCTTCAGCTTTTATTATTCCTGGCATGGTATCTGCCCTTTGAATATGCTGGTGTGGGCAAAATTGAGACTCATTGTTGTTGGCTTGTTATCCTTTGGCAGAGCTTCTGTCCCAGGCTTGGTGCCTGAGTGAAGAAGAGTCCGAGACCTCTAGCTTTGCTTGCCTGGTATTAATAGAGCTGCTGTAACAAGGGGTGAATGAGAAATGCTGACTGACAGCCCCTTCTGTGAATAAACTGTAGTTCTAGGCTAGGAGCTGGGGTGAGAGGGAGCCCAGTGTGTGTTGGTCACTTCTGGCTATGTAGCACTTTAGTCTCACTGGAGCAGGGCTGGGTTCATGGCTTAAATGCCACAGATTTTTGGTGTTCTTACTAAGGCTTAGTAGTATTTCTTGCATAGATGTTTCTGCATTTGTTGTTTGCCCATGTGACACTTTCCAGAGACTTTGGTTTTTATAATTTTCACCAGCTAGGTTTTGTTTTGCTATGGATAGTGTCTGTGGAACTCCTCATGCCACTGTTCCAAGAAGAGTTCTTTCTGTTTCATTTAAAGTGTAAGTTGGGTCAAGAGTATTGACTATGTTAAAGATTGAACATTTTTGGTATTTCAGAGTTGAGTTTGTCCATTACTACATTATATCAAGAGGCACATTAAGGGAGCAACCTGCTCCCAGGGCCCCTCTTGCCCTGTGAGAGTTCTCTTTCTATCCCTGAATAAATTCTACTCCTTATAAAAAAAAAGAAAGACAAAAAAAAAAAAAAAAAAAAAAAAAAAAAAAAAAAAAAAAAGAAAGGAAAAAGAGAAAAGAAAAGAGGCATTTAAGGTCAGTTGTATTGCTACTGTTGATACAAAGTTTGCTCTCCTGGTTTAGCTGGTGAACTCTTTCATTCTAAAGTTTGTTTCTTCACTGCATTTAGCAAGTAATCTGTGATATACTTGGACATATTGGAAACATTCTGTTCCCCAAAAACTGTTCTTAATGGTTTTAGCATCCATTATTATTGATTCATGCCAAATAAGTTATTTTACTGTTGGAATTCTTAGGATTTTGAAATTCTCTTTTCTTAAATTTTTATGCAATCTTACCCCTCTTTTTCGAAGTCAGCTCACTTACTGCATTTTATAGTCTTAGGGTTACTGTTTGTGTGAAATGCCCTAAAACTAAGGATAAACACAGATAATGCAGTCTGAAGAAAATTGCCATGACTGAAATTATAGTTACTGCGGGCTTGAGAAGTCTGTCTGGGTGGCAGGCAGAAGTGCTGAGTTTTCTCGTTTATTCTTTCTTTTAATGAAAATGTTTACATTATACAGGCACATCTGTATAACCTTGGATTTTGGATTTTTACTCATATTATTTTTGTGGGGGAAATGTACTTTGGGTTCTAACTGGTATGCTGCTTATTATTTATTACAGTTCTATTAATAAGAATAAGATAACAATAATAATATAATAAGAATAATAAGAATAGTTCCTTTTGCCTCATACTCTAATATTCTACAGACTATTGCTAAAGAACAGGGACTTGTTGGGGGCTAGGGTTGTGGCTCAGGGGTAGAGCGCTTGCCTAGCACGTGCATGGCCCGGGTTGGATTCTCAGCACCATGTAAAAATAAACGCATTGTGTACAACTAAAGCAAATACATAAATATTAAAAGAGACGGAGAACAGGGACTTGTCATCCAAAAAAAACTATTGCATTGCCTGCCACAAAATTGTGTTCCATGCTAGGCATGGTGGCACATGCCTGTAATCCCAGAAGCTTGGGAGGCTGAGGCAGGAGGATTATGAGTTCAAAGCCAGCCTCAGCAATTTAGCAGGGCCCTACATAACTCAGTGAGATCCCTGTCTCTAAATAAAATATAAACAGTGGCTGTGGATGTGGTTCAGTGGTTAAGCACAATCCCTGGTACCAAAAAGAGGAAAAAATTGGTGCTCCAAAAATTTGTGAACTAAGCTCATCCTTCCAGACTGGATGGGATCTTCTTGGAAGCAATGATCAGAGAAGGGGAGAGGGAAACAGTGTTGTATTTTGGGCAGGACTGAGATAGGGCAAAGTCTAGCAGCTTCCATTATAAGAAATAAATGGTGAGTTATGTGGATAATAAAGACAAAAGTACATAGACTTAGGAATTACTTTGCTCTGAAGTTTCAGAGAGATTAGGAGTGTGTTTGTGCCGGGCGCGGTGGCGGTGGCGCACGCCTGTAATCCCAGCACTTTGGGAGGCTGAGGCAGGAGGATCTTGAGTTCAAAGCCAGCCTCAGCAATGGTGAGGTACTTAGCAACTCAGTGAGACCCTGTCTCTAATAAAAATACAAAAAAGGGCTGGGAATGTGACCCAGTGGTCGAGTGCCCTGAGTTCACTTCCCAGTCCCCCCCTCCCCCAAAAATAAAAGTGTGTGTTTGTATGTTTTCTGCAGTCTTTGCTCATGGGGAAAATTGCTTTGGGAGTTGGCATTAGCTAGTGATTTTTCAAGTAGTAGCCCAAAACAGAACCATGGCTCTTTTCTTTATTTTTGTATTGGTGGGGGTAGGATAGGAATGAGTTCTGGTAGAGCCTTTCTCTTATTCATTTATTTTTATCATTATGTTCATATATTCTTTCTATCCTATCCTTTTTTTTTTTTTTTTGCACCTATATAAAAAATACATCGTATCTTGTCTTTTAAGGTCCTGTATGATCTCTTTTTGCCTACTTCTCCAACTCATTTGTTGCATTTTCCTCTTCTTGCTGTTAGTCATACTGACCTCTCTGAGTTTGTTTCTAAATCCTAAGGCCTGGTCTTTTTTTCTTTGTTGTTTCCCCTGTCCTGGAGCACTGCCTTCAGATCTTTGCATGGCAGGATCTCTCTTGTCATTCATGTTTCATAAAGGTCACTTCAGAGAAGCCTTCTCTGAATACCCAGTCTAAAGTAACATATCTAATCATAGTGAGTCTTTTTTATTTTTATTTTTTGTTTTTTAGTACAGAGGATTTAACCCAGGGTTGCTTTATCACTGAGTTATTTTCCTGCCCTTCTAATATTTTTAATTTTGAGACAGGGTCTTGATAAGTTGCCGAGGGCTTTGCTGAGATGCTGAGGCTGGCCTCAAACTTGGAATCCTCCTGCTTCAGCCTCCTGAGTTGCTGGCACATGGCAGGTTTTCAACATTCTTACTGAATAAATAGCTCAGTTAATTAGCTACCATGTGGTTCAGTGTGAAGTACTTTAAAAAAAATTTTTTTTGTAGTTCTAGATGGACAGAATGCCTTTATTTTAATTGTTTATTTTTATGTGGTGCTGAGGATTGAACCCAGTGCCTCATGCATGTTAGGCAAGCATTCTGCCACTGAGCTACAGCCCCAGACTGTGAAGTACATTTTTGTTCAAAGAATTCTTTTGTCTTTGTATTAGCCCTTCTTTACTTAAATTTTTTTAAAATTTAATTTAATTTTTTTTTTTTTTTTTTTTTTTTTTTTTTTTTTTGGTACCAGGGATTGAACTTAGGGGCACTTGACCACTGGGCCACACCCCCAGCCCTTTTTTGTATTTTTTATTAGAGACAGGGTCTCACTGAGTTGCTAAGTGCCTCGCCATTGCTGAGGCTGGCTTTGAACTTGTGATCCTCCTGCCTCAGCCTCCCAAGTGCTGGGATTACAGGTGTGCGCCACCATGCCCGGCTTAATTTAATTTTTTTAATTCTAATTTGTTATACATGTTACTTATATAGACTTTAATGTGATTAATTTTCCTTAAAAGTTATAATGTTAAGGGTCAAATTCTTGTTTAATCAATATTTGGAATTTTCCCTTTTTACTACAATTCAGGAACTTTTAATAAAGGAAGTATTTTGTGTTAATGACTTTCAGACTTTTACTATCAGAAGTCATTGTGCCTAGAGTCTTGAACAGGCAATGGTATTTAACCAGAATTTAGGAACTTCACGTTTTGTGGCCCTTGTTCCCCACCCCTGTCCCAAATACACTAGCATCTTATTTATATGGAACAATAAATGGTTTTAGGTTAGAATGTGGGTGGCACATAGAAAAGGTAGAAGTCAGTAAGAAGCATGGAGTAGGTGAGTGTTTCAGAACATGAAAGCTTTTTTCTCCATTTATGTTACTGTTACTTTTTGTTATGTATAATGTATACTCACATATGTTAATTTATTGCTAGGTTTCCATGGATCTCAATAGTGCCAGTACTGTAGTTCTTCAGGTCTTAACACAGGCCACCAGTCAAGATACTGCTGTTTTAAAACCAGCCGAGGAGCAATTGAAACAGTGGGAGACACAGCCAGGTTTCTATTCAGTGTTGTTGGTAAGTACTTCTAAAATAGTTTATTTTTATTTTTAATTAAATGAGACATCATTATTTTCATTATTCTAAAAATCTAGGTTTGGGTTGGGGATTTAGTTCCGTGGTAGATCATTTGTTTAGCATATGTGCACCCTGCGGTTTGATCCTCAGCTCTGCAAAGAATTAAAGACCTAGGTTTATTGGTAGTTTAACGGAATGAATACAAATGTTTAGCTGCCATAGGCACTACAGTTATCATATTAATTTGGGACACAACTTATTGAGAGTCTTTAAGAAATATTTGTTAATAGATCAACATTTGAGATCTTTCCTTTTCATTGCAACTTGATTGTAACTTTTAGCAAGTTTAGTCATTCGCTTTGGCTATATTCTTCATGGGATATAAATTTTACTTTTTGAAACATTCTGTATATATAGTTGCATGGTGTATTCCTATGTCTGCTCAGAAAGCAACCCACTGTGATTATTTTAGTTTTAGCATATTAATCTAATGTCCTGATTTCACTTTTGTGTTTTGTTTATATTTCTTTTTTTTTTTTTTTTTTTTTTTTGTGGTACCGGGGATTGAACTCAGGGGCACTCGACCACTGGGTCACATCCCCAGACCTTTTTTTTTTGTATTTTATTAGAGACAGGGTCTCACTGAGTTGCTAAGTGCCTCGCCATTGCTGATGGCTGGCTTTGAACTCGCGATCCTCCTGCCTCAGCCTCCCAAAGTGCTGGGATTACAGGCGTGCGCCACCGCGCCCGGCTTGTTTATATTTCTACCCTAATTAATTTATATTATTAGTTGTTCAGGTTCTCATAGTGCATCTTCAGGCTCAGGTATATTGTGCTTAGTTTATTTTCTTTTAAAACATTATGATTTATTTTCTCATCTAAACATTTCATTTCCTTGACACATCTGATTTTTTTTCCTGGGTGTTTTGAGACATAGTACAATAATTTAATGAGCTTAAAATTTTTGGTTGATTAATCAAAATTTTTTCTCAGTGCCAGACTAGAAGAAGCCTTTTTTGTGATGAGGGTCTTCCCTGATCATTTCTTTTGAAAAATCGAAAATTCTGATTATGTTTTGAGATTTAGTTTCTGGTCAAGGCAGTGGGGCTATCAGCCAGTATTTTTGACTGAGTCACATATTTAGAGCAAAATTGTTTACCATATCACTTAAACTAGAATAAATTATAGAAACTGACGTATGTATTTTTTGACTTCTTGCCTAGAATGATTTGGTTTGTTAAATTTGAGAAGATATTTATCATGATGATGAGGGTAATTAAGTGTTTTTTTTTTTTTGTGGTACCGGGGATTGAACTCAGGGGCACTCGACCACTGGGTCACATCCCCAGCCCTTTTTTGTATTTTATTTAGAGACAGGGTCTCACTGAGTTGCTAAGTGCCTCGCCATTGCTGAGGCTGGCTTTGAACTCGCGATCCTCCTGCCTCAGCCTCCCAAAGTGCTGGGATTACAGGCGTGCGCCACCGCGCCCGGCGGGAATTAAGTGTTTTAATGTTAGTATACTTGTTATTCTGAACATAACATGAAAATTGGCAGTTTGGTTTAACAACAAAAGGGTAAAAAATGAATCGATTTTGAAAGATATTAAAGAAAGTACCTTGTTTGTACAATCCTAGCATGATGTTTGTAAATTCTGGGCATAGTATAAATCTTTAGAATATCTCTGAGTATCTTTCCTTTCATATGCTTATTTAAACAAATATGCTCTGGAATTTGCCTTATGAGTCGTCAGGCCAAAATATGTTTTGGAATTTATTATTTTAATTAATTAAATTATTAATAAATCAATTTTTGTGATTGAGCTCTGGGTCTCCAGCATGATAGGCAAGTGCTCTACAATTGAGCTACATGCCTTTTTAAAAAAATTTTATTTTGAAACAGGGTCTTGATAAATTGCCCAGGATGGCCTTGAACTTGCAGTCCTCTTTCCTGAGACTTCCAAGTATCTGGGATTATATGGAATTTCTTAAATTTCTTTAAAACCAATAGGTATTGCCTAACTATTGAATTTTTGTGTAATATATGAATTATTAATAATTTTAAGTATCTAAATTTTTTCCCCATATTATTTATTTATTTTGTTTTGGGATATTTATGTATTGATAAATTGATAATTTATATGATATGTGGTACTTTAATTTATTAAAAATATGTATGCATTTGTATTTGTGTATGTAGACATTTGTATAAGATACTGTGTATGTGGCTTCTATTGAGTATGGTGATGAATCCCAGATATGCAGATAGGCTATATATGTATACAAACCAATTTCTATTTTATACACATTTATTTGGTTATGTACATACTTATAGTTTTTTTTTTTTTAAATCTGTATACTTATGTATATCTATATAGTCAGTATTTATCAATACACTAGTTTTGCTCAAGTATTCTTAATAGGTTTCAGGCCTACCATGAAAGGCCTAAAAGGATATCTGGAAAACTCCTCACAGGGCTCATGGCCCGATGTCTCTTGGTTCAAACTGCCTTAATCCTTGCTTTTTGGTACCAGGGATTGAACTCAGGGGCACTTAACCACTGAGCCATGTCCCCAGCCCCTTTTTGTATTGTATGAAAGACAAGGTCTCAATTGCTTAGGGCCTTGCTAAGTTGCTGAGGCTAGCAATCCTCCTGTGATCCTCCTGTTTCATCCTCTAGAACTGCTGGAATTACAGGAGTATGCCACTGCACCTGGCTTGCCTAATTCCTCTTGGCTTTTGTTTTTACCACATAGAATTTTTCTTCTTAGAGGGATAGGAATTAGATTTCTTTTAGAAGAAATAGATTACAATAGTTTAGAAAGCTGTCGTGGGGCTGGGGCTGTAGCTCAGTGGCAGAGTGCTTGCCTAGGATGTGTGAGGCACTGGGTTTGATCCTCAGCACCACATTTAAAAGATAAACAAATAAAATAAAGGCATGCTGACCATCTACAACTACAAAAAAATTAACAAACATTGACAGCTTTTTTTTTTTTTTAAATCTTTTTTCCCCTTATAATCAGTCTTTGCACTTTTAACCTATATTAGCTCTAGCTGTCCATTCTAATCTGTAGACTCCCAAAACTTCTATACCTGATCTCAGGTTTGTGTTGCAGTCCTGTTATTTAAAGCACTTGTGGAATATTTCTACTTAAATTGATACCTGTAGCTTGGTGTCTCTGGGTTCACCAAGTGTAGCTGAGACTGGCTGTTAAAATCCACCAACTTCGGGGGCTGGGGTTGTGGCTCAGCGGCAGAGCGCTCGCCTTGCACGTGCGCGGCCCGGGTTCGATCCTCAGCACCACGTAAACATAAATGCATTGCATTGTGTACAACTAAAGTAAATAAATAAATATTAAAAAAAAAATCCACCAACTTCCATAATATTTTCCACATTATTTCCATTCATTCACCAATCTGTTAAATAGTGTTCAATAGGTATTTGTAAAGTTTCTACTGTATCTGGCATGAGGTAGATTCTAGATGTAAGACAGACTTAATCTAGTATGAAAGGTAGACAAGTAAAATGTTGAAATCAAATGTGATTGATGTGGAAAAAAAAACCCCTTTTCTGTAGTGCTGGGGATCGAACTCAGGGCCTTACTACATGCAAGGCAAGCACTCTACCAATTGAGCTATATCCCCAGCCACAAAACATCACTTTTTTTTCTTTCTTTTTACAATGGAGATCCAAAAGAGGAACTCTGATTCAGTTGTCAATGGTCTTAAGGAATAAATGGGAAATATATAGTTATCCTTATGGTTTTTTTTGTATGTACAGACATTTTCTAAAAGGAGAATTATAATATACATATCTGTTTTTCATATTTAACATAAGGATATTTTTTCATAGGAAAGAATATACTTCCACATAATTATATTTGACTTTGGGATTTTCCCACACAAGTTTGTATTTAAGAGGTCATCATGACTGGGAATGTGAATTGTTTTTGATATGAGTGTAGTACAATTTCAGTCAATGTTTACCAAGTACCTAAACACATTCCTACAGTTATCCTATGTACCAACTATTCCAGATAAGTTTTTTTCCAAAGAAATTAAATATTAAATTTTCAATACTTGTAATGTTTTAAAGTATAGTATTTGTATTAGTTTTGCCATTCTTACGTTTCCCTGTACATTTAGAACTAACAGTAAAGGTTGTCTTAATATTTTGACTAACATTTTTAAAGGTCATTGAACAATGAAAATTTCCCTTTGATTATTTATAATAAGATCATGTTGTGTGGTTTAGCTTGCACTGTTATTTTTATGGTCTCCGTTTACTGTGTAAAGCAGGGACTGTGGATTATATATAATAATAATTTATGATTATTATTATATCAAAAATAAATCTTTTTGAGTAATGGCTAATTTTGAGAAGTGATTCACATCATGTCTGGCTTTATGTCACATAAAATGTTCTGCTCTCTATTATTTGTAAGCATGACTGGCACTTTCCCACAACCCCTGGAACTGGGGATTGAACCCAGAGAACTCTACCATTGAGTTAAATCCCCAGCCCTGTTTATATTTTATTTGGAGACAGGCTCTCATTAAGTTGCTTAGGGCCTAGCTAAATTGCTGTTGTTGGTCTTGAACTTGTAATCCTACTCAGTCTCTCAAATCACTGGGATTATAGGTATGTGCCACCACACTGGTTGCATAATTGTTTTGTTAAGGAACATTGATAATATGAAATAGATTATTTATTTTATAGTATCTGTCAACAACCTAGAGGCTTTGATTCCTTAGGATCTTTGAATCTCTGCTATGGTGGGCTACTTTTTTTAATTTAGGAGGTAATTGTTTTAGGGGTGTGTGTGTAGTTAGGATAGTTATTTGAAATAAAATTAGATTTGCTAGTTTTTGAGTTTAATTTTTCACTAGAAAAATTTTCAAATACTTGTAAAAGTAGAATAGTAGAATGAATCTCCTATATCTTTATTCAGCTTAAACAGTAAACATGCTACTGAGCAGGTATGCTTGCTTATATGCATCATAGAACCATGTATATTTAGAAAATATCAATATATGTAGTGAAGCCAGGTGCGGTGGCGCACACCTGTAATCCCAGCACTTGGGAGACTGAGGCAGGAGGATTGTGAGTTCAAAGCCAGCCTCAGCAATGGCAAGGCACTTAGCAACTTAGTGAGACCCTGTCTCTAAATAAAACACAAAAAAGGACTGGGGATGTGACCCAGTGGTCAAGTGCCCCTGAGTTCAATCCCTGGTACCACACAAAAACAAAAACAAAAACAAACAAACAAACAAACAAAAAAAAATATATATATATAGTGATAAAATTTAAACATTTAATTAAAAATTACCAATATTTTATTTGGGGCATATTGATTATAATTTTATATTATTACATGTTCATTCTAATACTATTTTTTATTTACAGAACATTTTCACCAACCACTCTCTGGATATAAACGTAAGGTGGCTTGCTGTGCTATATTTTAAACATGGAATTGATCGCTACTGGAGACGTGTAGCCCCTCAGTAAGTTCCATCAATTCTCAGTGTAATGCTTTCCAAATTCAAGAAGTTATAAGAATCTGTTTATGTAAAAGAATGTATTAATGCTTGCTGTGGCAGCACATATGCTAAAATTAGAACAATACAGAGAAGATTAGCATGGTTTCTGCACAAAGATGACATGGAATCCTACAAAACATTTAATATTAAAAAATCCAAAAAAAAGTATGTTAACTATTGAAGAACAGTATTCTACGTAGTTAATTACAATTCAACAACCATATTGTTGTTTTTTCTCCCTGGGTTTTATTCCTGTGTGTGTGTGTGTGTGTGTGTGTGTGTGTGTGTGTGTCTGTCTGTCTGTCTGTCTGTCTGTCTCTCTGTTTTTTTGGCCTTGTGAGTTGAGTCGAGTTGATCAGGCTGAGTGAATAAATCAAATTAAACAAAAGCCTTTTCTTTTCCTTTTAAAGATGCTTAATATTAAGATTTTGAAAAATGCTATTAAGACAATCCCAGCTCATTTCTGAACCAGCTGAATATTAATTCCTGTATCTTATTCTTGCCTCTTTGGTAGATACATTTTTTAAAAAATATAGATACATTTTTAAATCTCAGATTCAATTGTAACTGGTACATCAGTGGTTAAATGAACAGATTTGTGTCCCCTCCATTTTTTCTTTTATTTGTGGTACTGGGGATTGAACCCAGGGTCTCAAGCATGCTAGGCCAGTGTTCTATCACTGGCTCATATCCCCAGCTCCAGATTTCTCTTAATACTTAATTGTATGTTATATAATTGATGGAAAGGCAAGGTAGACATGGCCTTGGAATTAAAAAAAAAATATTTATTTATTTAGTTGTACACAATGCTGTTATTCTTATGTGGTGCAGAGGATTGAACCTGGCCTTCACATGTGCTAGAGCGAACCCTCTAGGGAACTCTCTACTGCTAAGCCACAACCCCAGCCCCCGCCCTTGGAATTTATTTGATAGAAAATAATGAACTTGGGGCGGGGGTTGTAACTCAGTGGTAGAATGCTTGCCTCGCCCGTGTGAGGCCCTGGGTTCCACCTTCAGTATCACATGAAAATAAATAAATAAAGATATTGTGTCCATCTACAACTAAATATATATATATATATATAAATAATGAATTTTGCTAAAGAAGTAGTGATCTTTGCTTTCCAGTAGATGGCACTATAGCTCTGTAAATTCTTAAGCCTTAAAAAGTTAAAGCTTATCTGAGAACTTCAAAGTGCGTATAAAACATGCCCTTGAATAATACTGGACACAACTAGAATATTTTTAGGCTGCACTTAGGATACTGTAGTATAAGAAAATACTTTTCATCTTATTTTAGGATTAGTTCATAATTTTGTAAGAAGTGATGTAATGTTGAGAAGTTGCATTATTGGGTTATAGGAAATGTTTTAGCAGCACCTACTTTTCTGCTGCTTGTCCATTTAAATTTTACATATCTCCTAAAATTAATTTTGTTTTACTGGTTATATAAAGAATATAGTTATAAATAACATGTCAAAAAAGAATAAATTATGATTAAATACCTCAGATTGTACATTTGCTAAGCATGCTCTGTACTACTAAGCTGCACCCTCAGCTGAAGTTGTCTTTAAATTAATTAATTAATTGTACCAGCGATTGAACCCAGGGGTGCTTAACCACTAAGCTACATCCCTGCCCTTTTAAAATTTTTATTTTCTAGACAAGTTCTTGCTAAGTTGCTGAGGCTGGCTTCGAACTCAGAATGTCATCTCCTGTCTCAGTCTCCTGAACTGCTGGGATTATAGGCATGCACCACTGCACCTGTTTGTTTGTTTGTTTGTTTATTTATTTATTTATTTATTTATTTTTTTTAGTGGTACCGGGGGTTGAACTCAGGGGCACTCGACCACTGGGTCACATCCCCAGCCCTTTTTTGCATTTTTATTAGAGACAGGGTCTCACTGAGTTGCTAAGTGCCTCGACATTGCTGAAACTGGCTTTGAACTCGCAATCCTCCTGCCTCAGCCTCCCAAAGTGCTGGGATTACAGGCGTGCGCCACCGTGCCCTGCTGCACCTGTTTATTTAAAAAAAAATTTTTTTATGGTTCTGAGGATCAAACCCAGGGCCTTGTGCCTGCTAAGCCCATGATTTACCACTGAGCTACATCCCTAGCCCTTAATTTAGTTTAAATTTAAGAAGTTTGGGGAGAAATCATGTAATATTGGGTATTTAAATTCTAGGCTGTCTTTTAGTGTGTATTGAGATAAAAGCCAGAAAGGAGATGAATAAACTTAGAAAGGGGACAAGGATGGCCGATTAGTAATTGAACCTATGTGTAAATTTAAGGCACTTACAAATATGCTTGTTTGTGTTTTTATCTGAGTTTCATCTTATATAAGTTCCTACTCTTGACCATTATTTTCACAGAATGAGAACTAACTTGAGCTTATGTATTACTACTATATACAATGAGATTTAACTGGATCCTAATTATTTTTTTTTAATATTCATTTATTTGCTTTAGTTGTACACGATGCGTTTATTTGTACGTGGTGCTGAGGGTTGAACCCGGGCCACGCACGCGCTAGGCGAGCACTCTACCGCTGAGCCACAACCCCAGCCCCTAATTAATTTTATACTGTATAATTTCTGTATGAGATAACAACCTAAATTCATCTAATGTGTGCACAAAATTTAAGGTAAAATGTAAATTATTATCTACACATTGCTAAAGACATGAGTTTTCTCCATGTTAATCATTTGTTTCCTATTTCTTTACTATCTATGTATTTTTTGCATGGTCTCTATTTTGGTAGCTGATCATTATGTTCTCTTATTTTAGTTAGAATTAAGAAAACTGGTTAACTTGATTCCTTGGTGTAGAAGAAAACTTGAATTTCATCTTGAAGCAAAACATTATAGGAGAAGACATCAGCTCAGGGGTTTGATGATAGAGGGAGCTATTAAAGTTGGAAAATACAACATGGGTGTAATAGGATTAAAATAGTCATTTCTTTTTCAAAAAAAATTTTTTTTTAAAAATTTTTTTGGTGCTGGGGATGGAACTCAAGGGCACTCGACCACCGGGCCACATCCCTAGCCCTTTTTTTTTTATTTTATTAGAGATAGGGTCTCACCGAGTTGCTAAGTGCCTTGCCAGTGCCGAGGCTGGCTTTGAACTCCCGATCCTCCTGCCTCAGCCATCCAAGTGCTGGGATTACAGGTGTGCGCCACCACGCCCAGCTTAAAAATAGTCATTTCTAATGGGCAAACAAAGCCCTACATTGGCCTCCTAAATGTTTATCTTAATCTTGCTTTCTTAGTAATCTGTTTACTAATCTTGAGCAAGTCACTCTTAATATTTTTAAAAAATACTTAAAGGTACACAAATGAAGAGTGCAGTTTGAATGTTTGTAATGGAACACATCAACAGCTACCAGTTGGAACTTGCTAGAACACTACTAGCAATCAAACTATTGCACATACGTACATTTTATTGCCATTTATGGTCAGATGCATATTCAGCTTTTGTAGGTTCTTTCATTTGGTTTTTCAAACTGGTTGTGCTAATTTGTACTCCCACAAGTAGCAGATGAGTATTCTACTCATTCCACATTCTCATTAACACTTGATCTGAACTTTCATTTTTATCATTCTGGTAGGCTTGGAATTTTAGTTTTCATTTTCTTGGTGAACCTTTTTCATGTTCGTATTGATTGTTTGAATATTATCAACGTTTGTGAAGGGCCTGTCATGTGCACATTTAAAAAATTGTTTTTTTTTATTTGTGGGACTATATAAATTTAAGTATTAGTGCTTTATCATATATACCTATTAAATATCTTTTCCCTTTTACTTTTTTTCATCACTTGCTTTTTCATTTTCTTAATGGTGTCTTTGTTTCTCCTTTTTGCTGTGGGTAGTAATGTTGTCTTTGACACCTTTGTTCTTGATTTTGAGTCAGTATAGCTACCTATCTTTATAATTAGTTTGTGACCTATTTATGACATTTTGCTCAACCAGAAATTAAGAAAATACTGTCTCTATTGGTACACTTTGGTTTACTTTACTCATTTTGCGGTATGATCTATCTGGAATTGATTTCTGTGCAAGATGCATGTATGAAGTGGGGGCTGTACCATGTATTCTTTCCCTATTGAATTACAGTGGTACTCTTATTATCCATCAGGCATATTGTGTGGTACTGGTTTGGATTCTCTAATTTGTCCAGTTGACATTTTGTCTTTTAGTTATTGTTCTTATTAAGACTTAATGTATTTTCTTTTACTTTTGGATTTAATTTGCTATTCTTTTTCTAGCATCTCAAGGTTGAATCTTAGATAATTGATTTTTAGTTTTTCTAAAGGTTGCATGTCGTTTAGAAAAGGACAATTTCCTTTTTCTTAGGTTGAATGGCCCTAATTAGAAAATCCAAAGAGTTCTAAAACCTGAGACTTTTTGAATGCCAGCATGACACCTCAATGTGGAAAATTTCACACCTGATCTCTGTAGTGGTGGGTCTCACTCAAAACGCAGGCACACTAAGAAATATTGTATGAAATTACCTTCACACTGTGTGTGTGTGTGTGTGTGTGTGTGTGTGTGTGTGTGTGAGGTGTATTTGAAACATAAATAAATATCATGTTAGACTTGGGTCCCATTTTCAAGATAACTTATATGTATACAAATATCCCAATATCTGAAAAAATCTTAAATCTGAAACAGTTCTTGTTTGAGGCATTTTAGATATGAGATATTCAATCTGTATACTCATTTTAGAGCATTAAGACTCTTCTTATAATTCTGACTTTCAGTTTAGCTTTGTGTGTGTGTGTATGTGTGTATACATGTGTGTATGTGTGTTGGGGATTGAACCCAGGGCCTTGTGCATGCCAAGCACATGCAATACCACTGAGCTATAGTCCCAGCCTTTGGTTAAAAATATTTTAAAATATCTTCTGTGATTTATTTTAAGATGTATAGGTTAATTAGAAGTATGTTGCCTTGTGCCTTGTTTCTAAAAGATCTTTTGGTTCTTTTTTGGTTACTGTTTTCATTATTTTAAAATGTGCTGTGTTGTTTTGTGATCCAGCATGTGGTATTTTGGTAAATATATATGCACTTGAATGTGTGTTTGTAGTTGTGGATTATACCATTTTATTTATCTCAGCTTAAATTTGTGAATCATGCTATTCAAGTGGTCTGTGTTTCTGTTGATTTTCAGCTACTTTTTTCTATCAGTTATCAAGGTGTGTTAATATTTAAATATGATTATTCACTTGCCTATTCTTTTCCTTGTAATTTTGCTTTCTGTATATTTGAGGTGTTAAGGATCATATAAATTCAGGGTTGTCAGATTTCTATTGAATTGACCTTGTCATAATTATGAAATTTTTTTCTTTATCTCTAGTAATAAGTTTTGACTTAACGTCTAGTTTGTCTGACATTAATAGAGCCACACCAGCCATCTTGTGGTTAGTATTTGCATGTTATGCCCTCTTTTGCCTTTTTCTTTTAATGTTATTTTGTTGTTGTTTTGTTTAAAATGTATATCTTACAAGTAGCAAATAAGTTGGATTTTGTTTTGTATCCGGTATAATAAATGTTTTAATTTTAGTATTACATTCATTTACATTTAATATAAATACTGGTATAGTTTGGTTTAAATTCACCCTTTGTTTTCTGTTTATTTCTGATGATCTTAGCTTTCTTTTTTTTCTTTCTTGCCTTACTTTGGATTATTCAAGAAATTGTTATTAGTCTGTCTCTTTAAAAGCTTGTTGAGCACGCTTTTATCTCTCGAGTGATTTTCCTAGAGATAGCATGTATCCATCATTAATTAGAGACTGTCCTTATGTTAGTACATTACTTTATTTTAGATAATTCAAGAACATCAAAGAACATGGCTTTTAAAAGGCCATGTTGTTAATAGTCTTGTTTAGTACTTTAATTTGTTGTATATTTTTAACTCCATAAAATGTTATTTTATCAACAGTATTCATTTAAATTTACCTTTATAACATTTTAACTCTTTTTAAGGTTACCGTGCTTTGCTTCTATCTGGCTCCATTTGTCTTCTGCCTCAAGAACTGTCTACTATTTTTTAAGGACACATCTGCTTTTAGTGGGCTCTTAGAAGCAGAAGTGCTTTTTTTCCTTATTATGCTTTGGTTTGGATGTTTTCCACTGACCTTCTAGATCATTAAATTTATTGCACTAAATGTTTATTAATTTTACAATTTCTTTTCGATATTTAGAAAAAAATAGATTCTAGTTGTCTGGTGATATTCTCCATCTTTGGCCTACTTTCTTGAACTTATTAATAATTATTCTGATTGTGATTTTGTTAATTATAATGTTTGTGCTCCTGTTTCTATTTGTGTTTTGGATTTAGTAAATTTTTTTCTGTTCGTTGGTATGCCTGGTAAGTTTTAGTTGAATGCTGAATGTAGCATAGTTAAAATTGGAGAGTCCTTGAATTCTCTTACCCTTTTCCAGAGAGAATTGGTTAAGCAAATACCTTAACCTTGATTTAGTTAATGATGATCTTTTTCTGGTTTACTTTTAATCCCAGGTTATATCCTTTCTGGGGTTTCAGCAGCAAGTCTTGCATGTTTACCCAGATTCTGCCTTCTTGGTGGGCCATGAACTTCAGTTTTTGTTGCTCTGTACTTGAAGACCTGCTGAAATCTCTCCTTAGCTCTTTAGTGTCTAGCTGCTGTTTTCAGTTTCATTTCTTGTGGGTACATACCTAAAGAGGAAATGTAGTGGCTCATCACAGTTCATTCCCTTCTCTCTGAGATCTAAAAGTCTCCTGAGTCTTAGCTGCCTAGATTGTTTTTAGTAGTTAGATTAGTTTTCTCAAGCTGCCTAAAATTTCCCACAAACTGGGTGGTTTAAGACAACAGAAATTATTTTCTCACGGTCCAGGTAGCTAAAAGTCTAAAATCAAGGTTTTGCTCTCTTTGAAGACACTAGAGAAGAATTCTTTGGTTTCTTTCTAGCTTCAGCAGGGGCCAACAATCCTAGGTGTTTCTGCACTTATAGCTGCATCACTAATCTTGTCCTTTGATGTCATGTGGCCTTGTTTCTCAGGTCTCCTGTTTCTCTTTGTCCATATTTTCCCTTTGTGAGGATACCAGAACCAGGCTTGGTGGCGCAATTCTGTAGTCCCAGCTACTCTGAAAGCAGAGGCAAAGGGATCTCAAGTTCAAGGCCTGCTTGGGCAACATAGGGAGACCCTGTCTCAAAATAAAATTCTAAAAAGTTCTGGGAATGTAGCTCAATGGTAAGATTGTTTTCTTAGCATATGTAAAGGCCCAGAGCTCACTCCCCAGTACTGAGGGGTCCTGTGGGGGGG
Source organism: Tamias sibiricus (assembly GCA_025594165.1). Taxonomy (NCBI): domain Eukaryota; kingdom Metazoa; phylum Chordata; class Mammalia; order Rodentia; family Sciuridae; genus Tamias; species Tamias sibiricus. Next base: position 119,914,463 of record CM046662.1, on the reverse strand, counting down.
ACACCAATAGTGGAATGCACCCACCTAAATCCAGTATGACCTCATCTGAATGTTATTACCTATGTGGAGACTCTACAGTATTTCCAGATAAAGTCACAGTCCCAGGTACCTGGGATTAGGACTTGAGCATTTCATTTTTGTGGAGACACAATTTAGCTCACAATAGATGCCTTATACTTTTTTTGTTTATTTGAATATGTTTATAGTTGACTTTGTTGAGATTTGTCTCATGCCAGCTACTTTGTTAATGATAGAATAATAAAAAAACCCTTAATGAAGTTTTTAAAATTTAATTTTAAAATTAATAACGTGTTCATTCAGTTCAAATTTCACCATGTATAAGATCTTATACAATGACTTTTCTCCTTGTATATCCTTTAACTTTCCAGTTTCCTGGAAACAGTATGGAGGCAATTGTTAGGATTATGTTTATCCTTTCTATAGATGTAAAATGAGAGTCTTTAAACTAGTTAATTTCTAATATCCCAAGTATTCTTGTTCTGAATCTCTTTCCCCATAGAATAACCTCAACTCAGATTTTATAAAATTTACTAGTATAGATTTATTTAGATTTATTTATCCAACTTTTTTTTTTTTTTTTTTTTTTTTGGTAGCCAACACTAGTAAAAGTGAACATCAAAATATTGTTAATTACCCTGGATTTGCCTTATTTTCTATTGCTTACTGTGTTGTGCTTCCCATTTATTTATTTGTGAGGGAATTTTGTTTCTCACTTAATGTGCCAATATTTAAGTAATGGAAATAATTTTATTTATTTACCAAAAGAATCAGAATAACATGTTTAAAAGGCTTTTTATTGTAAAAATTCACAGTAGTGCTTATCTGTATTCATTATTAGGTGCCATTTTCTTATATAATGTATTTATCTTTTTAATAGCGCTCTTTCAGAAGAGGAAAAATCTACCTTGCGTGCAGGGCTCATCACCAACTTCAATGAACCAATAAACCAGGTTAGTGTGAAAAACAAATGCTAAATATTATTTTCCTTTTATATTTGCTTCTTTTCCATGCTAATTTTGTTATCTGTCACTAAAAGTTGTATGCCATTATTTTCCTTTGTGGTTGTTTATATATGATTCATTTGCTAAATTTTGAATTTTGAAGCTGTTAAGAATTTTGGTTAGGGGCTGGGGCTATGGCTCAGTGGTAGAGCGCGCATCTCACATGAGTGAGGCTCTGGGTTTGATCTTCAGCACCACATAAATAAAAAAATAAAGGTATTGTGTCCACCTACAAATAAAAAAATAAAAAAAAAAGAATTTTGGCTAGATTTGGCTATTAATGATTTAAAACTTGGAAGTCATTTTAAAAAAATATTTGTTTTAGTTGTACTCAATGCCTTTGTTTTTACGTGGTTCTGAGGATCGAACCCGGGCCACGCATGTGCTAGACAAGCGCTCTACCACTGAGCCACAACCCCAGCCCTGGAAGTCATTTCAATGTATACTTGCATAATTTTCAACTTTAAATTTTTGAGCTAGTATTTAAAGCAAATCTTTTTATTTTTTTAAAAATTTTTTTAGTTGTAGAGGAACACAATAACTTTATTTTATTTATTTATTTATTTATTTATTTTCATGTGGTACTGAAGACTAAACCCAGTGCCTCACACATGCCAGGCAGGCACTCTACCACTGAGCCACAATCCCAACCTCTAAAGCAAATCTTTAAATAATTGTGGACTTATTGCATACAAAGTAATTTTTTAAACAAGAAAAAGAACAGATAAAATATATTACATACCTAAGGCATGAAAATATTTGACTCCACAAATTAATTTAATAACTTCTAGTATCTACCCTCTTCCTACTTTTTCTTTTTAAACTATAAGATGACTTCAGGTTTTTGTCTTATTTCCTGAATCCATCACATTTTCAGTTCTCACTGCTCTGTGGCAATTAGGTAGTGGATTATATGCTTGTATTTTTTTCCCATTACAGTGAAGTTTTCTTCTAAGAATAAATTTTTACTTAAAGGTATAACAGCTCTTAAAATTTTCAAAGATAATATATATACTTGATTTCATGCATATCTGTCTATCTATATAGATTGATTCCCCCCATTCCACCTCCAATTCTGGGAATTGGGGATGGAACCCAGGGGTATTCTACCATTGCGCTAAACCCCCAGCCCACATCTGTTTTTTTTTTTGGTACTGAGGATTGAACACAGGGGTGCTTAACCACTGAACCACATCCCCAACCCTTTTTTATATATTTTATTTAGAGACAGGGTCTCACTGAGTTACTTAGGGCCTCTCTGAGTTGCTGAGGCAGGTCTTTTTTTTTTTTTAAACAGTTAATACATAAGTGAATAAGACTCATTTATTATCATCATCAAGTATTATGTTAACGTAATTATGATGTGATATACCTTTATATGACTAGCAGCATAGTAAGTTTTCACAAACATAAACACATGAGTAACATGTTATGCTGTGTCCTTATAATGACAATGACAATGGCCATAGGGAATTTTTCAGTTCCATTCTAATCTTATAAGGCCAAAGTCATATATCTGGTGAATCCCTGACTGAAATGTCATTATGCAGCATATGACTATAATTTGTTTTTGTTATGCAGCAGAAAATGTGAATATCGAGAAGTATCCTTTCTTTTTTTAATTTGCTCTAATTAGTTATATATGACAGCAGAATGTACTTCAATTTATTGTATACAATGGACACAATTTTTCATTTCTCTGGTTGTATATGAAGTAGAGTCACGCTATTAGTGCAATTATACATGTACCTAGGGTAATGATGTGCATCTCATTCCACCATCTTTCCTATCCCCATTCCCCCTCTGCTTCCCTCCCTCCCCTTTCCCAATCCAAAGTTTCTCCATTCATCCCATGCCCCTCTCCCCATTATGGATCAGCATCCATTTATCAGAGAAAGTATTTGGCCTTTGGTTTTTTGGGATTGACTTACTTCACTTATTATGATAGTCTCCAAACTCCATCCATTTACCTGCAAATGCCATAATTTTATTCTCTTTTAAGGCTGAGTAATATTCCATTGTGTATATATACCATAGTTTCTTTAGCCATCCATCTATTGGAGGGCATCTAGGATGATTCCACAGTTTAGTTATTGTGAACTGTGCTGCTATAAACATTGAAGTGGCTGTGTTACTGTAGTATGCTGTTTTTAAGTACTTAGGGTATAGACCGAGGAGTGGGATAGACATGTCAAATGGATGTTCCATTCTAAATTTTCTAAGGAATCTCCATACTGCTTTCCATATTGGTTGCACCTATCTGCAGTCCCATCATTAATGTATGAGTGTGCCTTTCCCCCCACATCCTCTTCAACACTTATTGTTGCTTGTATTCTTGATAACTGCCATTCTAACTGGAGTGAGATAAAATCTTACACTAGTTTTCATTTGTATTTGTGTAATTACTAGAGATGTTGAACACTTTTTTAATATATTTGTTGATTGATTGTATATTTTCTCCAGAGAAGTGTTTATTCAGTTCCTTAGCCCATTTATTGATTGGGTTATTTATTTATTTATTTTTTTTTTGTTAAATTTTTTGAGTTCTTTATATATCCTTGGGATTAGTGCTCTATCTGATGTGCGTGTGGTAAATATTTGCTCCCATCTGTAAACTCTCTCTTCACCTCATTGTTTGTTTTGCTGAAAAGTAGCTTTTTAGTTTGAATCCATCCTATTTATTGATTCTTTAAAAAAAATTTTTTTTTGTAGTTGTAGATGGACAGCATACCTTTATTTTATTTGTTTATTTTTATATGGTGTTAAGAATCGAACCCTGTGTCTTATACATGCTAGGCAAGCACTCTGCCACTGAGCTACAGCTCCAGTCCTCATTTATTGATTCTTGATTTTATTTCTTGCTCTTTAGGAGTCTTGTTAAGGATGTCAGGCCATAATCCTGCATGATGAAGAGTTGGGCCTAATTTTTCTTCTGTTAGGTGCAGGGTCTCTGGTCTAATTCCTAGGTCTTTGATTCACTTTGAGTTGAGTTTTGTGTATGGTGAGAGATAGGAGTTTAATTTCTTTTTTTCTTTTTTTTGGTACTGGGGATTGAACTCAGGGGCACTCGACCACTGGGCCACATCCCCAGCCCTTTTTTGTATTTTATTAGAGACAGGGTCTCACTGAGTTACTAAGTGCCTCGCCATTGCTGAGGCTGGCTTTGAACTCGTGATCCTCCTGCCTCAGCCTCCCAAAGTGCTGGGATTACAGGTGTGCACCACCGCGCCTGGCTAGTTTAATTTCATTTTGCTTCATATGTATTTCCAGTTTCCCCAGCACCATTTGTTGAAGAAACTGAGGCAGGTCTTTTTTTTTTTTTTGTAATGTTTATTTATTTGTTTTAGTTGTGCACAATGTCTTTGTTTTTACATGGTGCTGAGGATCGAACCTGGGCCATGCACATGTCTACCACTGAGCCACAACCCTAGCCCTGAGGCAGGTCTTTAACTCATGATCCTTCTGCCTGAGCTTTACAAGCCTCTGAGATTACAGGCATGTGCCACCATGTGGTGCCCCAGCCCTTCTTATTTTTTATTTTGAGACAAGTTCTTGCTAAGTTTCCAAGGCTGACCCTTGGACTTGTGATCCTCTTGCCTCAGCCTCATGAATAGCTGGGATTATAGGCATGTACCACCATTTCAGTCTGATTCTTCTAATTTGAATGTTAAAATTATACTGTATTTGGCAATATTTCTGATTTAGTTTTATATTCACCTTTTAAAGTGATCTCAATTCTGTTTTGCAATTCCTTGAAAAGAAGCTGAGAGAGAATGGAGAATGGAGTTGTTCTCACTAGGGCAGGAAGTGATTGGTTTGGGGTTTGGGTGATTAAGAAATAAACCATTCCCTATGTATTCTGTCAACCAGTATTTAGGAAGCACTGATCCATACAGATATTGTTATTTAAATACTTGATATTTGATGTTGTTTCCATTCTTAGGTTAGTGGTTCTTGAAATTTGTGGTTGTAGAACATTTATTCTGCTAAAATTGAAGACCTTAAATGATTATATCTATTAAGATTTACTGGATTAGAAACTAAAACAGAAATTTAAAAATATTTATTAGTTAATCTAAAAATAATAAAACTGCACTTGTTAACATAAATAGCATTTTGTGAAATGAGCTATTATGGCTATTTACCAAAATAATTTAGGTTGAAGAATGACATTGTTAAGAACCTTTGCATATGTCTTTAGTGTCTGACTATTTAAAAAGAAGACCTCCAGATTTTTATGTCTTCTTCTTAATTTGCTATGTTGTGATATGTTATTTTGGTAAACACATGAAGAAAACATAGCTTCGCACTGATACGTAATTTGGGGAAGGGAAGATAACACTCCTGAAAGGGCTCTAGTGTACCATATTTTGAGAATCACTGTCTTAGGTAGTTTTTCAGGGAAATTTTAATCATTTTTGTCAAACATATGATAAATCAAAAAGGTAGTTTTTGGGGCTGGAGATATAGCTCAGTTGGTAGAGTGCCTGCCTTGCATGCACAGGGCCCTACGTTCAATCCCCAGCACCGCAAAAACCAAATAAATAAACAAAGGTAGTTTTTTTTTTGTTTTGTTTTGTTTTGTTTTTGGTACCGGGGATTGAACTCAGGGGCACTCAACCACTGGGCCACATCCCCAGCCCTTTTTTTGTATTTTTATTAGAAGCAGAGTCTCACTGAGTTACTAAGTGCCTCGCCATTGCTGAGGCTGGCTTTGAACTCGTGATCCTCCTGCCTCAGCCTCCCAAAGTGCTGGGATTACAGGCGTGCGCCACCGCGCCCGGCTACAAAGGTAGTTTTTAAACTATGAATACATTCTTATTCATTGCCTGGGTTTCATGTTTATTTCTGATGATTACTTTTCCCTTTTAGATTGCAACTCAAATTGCAGTGCTGATTGCAAAAGTTGCCAGATTGGATTGTCCTCGACAATGGCCTGAACTGATTCCCACTCTTATAGAGTCTGTTAAAGTCCAAGATGATCTTCGACAGCACAGAGCATTACTTACTTTCTATCATGTTACTAAGACACTGGCATCTAAACGACTGGCTGCTGATAGAAAATTGTTTTATGATGTAAGTTTTTTAACGTAGTTAAGTTTGATTATGAAAATAATGCTATTGCATAAAAATGAATACAGTTTTACTTTTCTTAATATTTTATTGAAAGGTTATGAATTCTTTGTGATTATAAAATGCAGTGATATGAATGGAAAGATCGCTTGGTTGTCAGTAAGTATTGGTTGGAAGGTAATGGTCCCAAAGCTAAGAGATTGATTTGAGGGTATTGAAATACTTCAGATGAGATTATAAATCTCTTAAAATGAAGCAGTGATAAAGGAAACAGTTTGGTAGGCATAGTGTTGAAATTTTGAAAGTAGAATTGACATGTCTGGGTAATTGATGGTTGTAGAGCAGTTGTACTACTGAGGGAGTGGAAGACCTTTATTAAATATTCTAGTATCATTTGTTGGAGAAGTTTTCCTTTCTTCATTTACTTCTTTTGGGACTTTTTTTTAAAAAAATATTTATTTATTTGCTTTAGTTGTACATAATGTAATGCATTTATGTTTACGTGGTGCTGAGGCTTGAACCCGGGCCGCGCATGTGCTAGGCGAGCGCTCTACCGCTGAGCCACAACCCCAGCCCTCCTTTGGGACTTTTATATTTGACCTTTATATATTTGACCTTTTATATTGACTTTTATATTTGAAAATATGTTTGAATATTTTATATTTTAAAATAAATAATTGTGTCATGCTGTGGATTAAATTCAGGGTCTTGTGCATGCTCTACCACTGAGCTACATCCCTAGCTCTTGACTGTATCTCAACTGTCAAAATAGTGATTTTTCTGTTTCTCATCCTAACATTTTGGACTGTACCATGTAATGTTAGTGAATCTCAAAAGTGTTACTATGTTCTTGCTTACCTTTGGTAATTGTAAAGAAATTAAATGTATATGATTCGAAATCTTATTGTATGATCACATGATAGGGCTTAAGAAACTATTTCAGGTATGTTCTCAACCTTAATGCTGTGTTACTCAGGTTTTCATCACTGTGACTAAAATACCTGACAAGGAGAAATTAAAGGAGGAAACGTTTATTTTGATCTCATATTTTCAGAGGTTCAGTCCATTGAGGTTCAGCCAACTTTATTGCTCTGGGCCTGAGGTGGAGTGATGCAACATGGCAAAAGGACATAGTAGAGCAAAGCTACTTACCTCATCATATCCAGGAATCAGAGAGAAAAGAGGAGGAGCCAATGACAAAATATATAATCCTTGAGGCCTCTTGTGACCCATTACCTGCTTATAGCTACCACCCAGTAATCCATTCAAATTAATAATCCATCAAATGGATAAATCCACTGACCAGGTCATAGCTTTCATAATATAATAATTTTGCCCCCTTGCATTTAGCAGGAGTTTTTGAGGGACACTGCATATTCAAACTATAACACATGCTCTCCAGAAAAGATACCTTGATAGTGTTTTATTGAAGGCTTTTTTTTTTTTTTTTTTTTGTCTTTCTTTTTCCTCCTCCAAATATACCATATTTATTGCTTGTTCTTTCCCCCTAGGAATAACATGTTTTTCCCTGGGGAGAGGAGGAGGGGTTCTAGGGTTTCTCTTGCTTACAAATTTTTAAAGGGATCATAAGTAGACTTTCCCAGGCCTCTTTTCTTCTGATTTCTACTTTAATCTCTACTTCATCTTTCATGATTAGAGTTGTTTCATTCTTCTTTTTGTGTGTGGTACTGGGGATTTGTGGTACTGGTGCTTTATCACTGAGCTATGTCTCCATCCCTTTTCTTTGAGACAGGATCTCATTAAGTTGCCCAGGCTGGCCTCCAGGTTTTGATCCTCCTGCCTCAGCCTCCTGAGTAATTGGGACTACTAGTGTGCACTACAATGCCCAGCAGATGCTTTATTCTTTCCTTTCTTCCTTTCAAAAAAAATTAAAAAAAATTATTGTTATTATTATTAGGTACCAGGAATTGAACCCAGGGGCATTTAACAACTGAATCAGCCACATTCCCAGCCCTTTTTATTTTTTGAATCAGGGTCTCACTAAATTGCTTAGGGCCTTGCTAATTGGTGAGGCTGGCTTTGAACTTGCGATCTTTCTGCCTCAGCCTTCAGAGTTGCTGGGATTACAGGTGTGCACCACCACAGCTGGCTTGCTTCATTCTTAGAGAAGGAAATAGCCTCTTCCAGTGTGAAAATGAGTCATTGAGAAGTATACAGAATGTGGAGGAGAAGCAGTCTAATGGAGCAAGCCAAGTGAAGAGAGAGTTCTAGAAAATACTTGTCCTAGTTTGATTTTTATTTTATTTCATAAAAAAATTTTTTTTAGTTGTTAATAGACCTTTATTTTATTTATTTATATGTGGTGCCCAGTGCCTCACATCTGTTAGGTAATTGCTCTGCCACTGAGCCACAACCCCAGCCCTATTTTATTTTTTCCCCACAATACATTTTATTGTCCCACAAATAGTGGACAACTTTTTGTCTCTGAGGACTATGTTTTGTCTGGGTGCTTTGATATAGACAAGGGGAGAGAGAAAGAGCATGTATAATCTTGAACTGTCTTCTATGTTAAAAATATTAGTTTTTGATCTGTTAAGCACAGAGTGAGGTTTCTGAGCTACACCTTTGGAATCCTCACTTTGAGGTTATAACTTAGGCAACTGCATTTTTAATGAGCTCCCAAGCTGATTGTTATCTACATCAAATTTTAAGACAATCATATCCTCTTTATTTTTAACTCAGTGGGCTTATGTAGCTGGTCTTAAGTTTATCTGAGAATAAGAGAAATTCTTTTTGATATTTGTAAGGTTACTTTCAATTTCTTGTCACTTTTGCTTCATTTCTAACCAGCACTAAAGAAATGGGCAGTAAATCTACCCTAGTCTATGAATTTTTTTATTTTTATTTTCTTTACCTTTATTCCTACTTGAAAGTCCCAGAGGCAGAAGAGTTTCTTTTATCATGGGAAGATTCTCAAAGTCAAATGTCTAGAGGATTCTGGATTATAGTTGCTCTTTATTAAGGGTTTCCCATCAATGGAATGCTGGAATATTTTGGCTTTTTCAAGGTATACTCTTCTTATGTGTTTCTTTGGTTTTCAGGTATAATTTACATTTAGTTCAGGCAGTCTCTACAGGTTCACCACTCAGGCCTCATTCTGGGTAGTTTTGTGTGAGATAGCTTCTTCATTAGTTTTCCTCTTGTGCTCTTTTCTGTGCAGAATAAAATACAGGTTTGCTTAGCATCTTGAACTTAACTTCCAGTGAAGTATTTATCACAATGAGCTGAATTGTAATTGTTGATTTTCTTTCCTCAGGTCATTATATTAGAGCTTTTATTGCTATAGTTCTAATACCAATCTTGAAAAGTATACATGATGGTTGATGCTCAATAACTGTTAAATGTATAAACATATATTGGGGAAACAGCTCAGTGGTAAAGAGTGTTTACCTGTTATATGCAGAGCCTTGGGTTTCATCTGCCACACTGCAAATAAGAAGCACAAATAGAAGACATGTTCTTAGATACTTGTTAGGTTTTAGAGTAGTGTAGGGCAAAACTTCAACAAAGCAGCAAGAATTTTTTGAGTTTAGAATCGAGAGATAAAAATACCTGGAAAATTTCAAATTAGCATCTGTCAATTTGAAATGGAGTAGCTGAACCTGGAAACATGGTCTACAGTAGGCACTGGGAAGGGGATCCTATTTAATGGGGTTGAGGTACAAGATGAATAGTTTAAGGAAGGTAGCGTATATGAGAAAACAGTATTTTGAAGATCAATTTTGTTAGTTAAAGCTGCTCCTATTATTTTGGTAATATGAGATATAGATAATCTTTCTTTTAGTAGTATGTTTTCTGTAAAGCCAAGGTAGACTTTTAAGTACCAAATTAGTTTCCCACATAAAGTGTAAGATCATAGTTTTAAGCTAGTTGCTATAGCAAAGTAGTTCAGGGTATACTTAAAACTGCTACCTGCTGCTCAGTTCATTCCCCCATTTTTTTTTTTTTTTTTACTAGGAATTGAACCCAAGGGTGCTTAACCACTGAGCCACATCCCCAGCCATTTTTTGTATTTTATTTAGAGACAGGGTCTCACTAAATTGCTTAGGGCCTTGCTAAGTTGCTGAGGCTGGCTTTGAACTTTGCTATCCTCCTGCGTAAGCCTCCCAAGCTGCTGGGGTTACAGGCGTGTGCCACTGCTTCTGCCTGTCTCTACAATTATAACTGTTTCCCCCTCTATATTAAAATAGATTAAGTTTTTTTTTTCAGGGGTGACAAATTGCAGAATTGACAGTTGAGCAAATTGTTTTGCAGTAGCAAAACTGAGCTTGATTTCACACAGAAAGAAATTCATTTTCTATAAAACAGAATACCTTTATATATAAACCTGAATATGAAAAAAACTGACATTAATTTCAGTTAAAATCAAAATCTAAGGCTACTGAAAGCAATAAAATTTAAAATATCAATAGTAACTCTAAATAAAAGTATGATGTGTAAACCACAGAGGTATATGTTGAAAATGAAATAATTGAAACCTCAAAAAGGTAAAAATATCTTTTGAAAATTATACATACCACTTGTTTTTAGAAAAATGACCTAACAATTATGCAAAAACTTATTTTCCAATGGTGAATGTTTCTTTGTATTGAGCAACTTTGGGATTTTCAGCAAGAGTCTTTGTGATTGTTTTAAATTTCCTTTCAGTTCTAAGATTGTTTGATTCTATGAATTTATAATCTTATTTATCTAGGTTAATCTGTATTAGCATAATTAATTTTTTGAGACAGGTGGGCTTGGTAGTATGTGCCTGTTGTTACAGCTACTTGAGAGGTTGAAGCAACAGGATTGCTTGAGTCCAGGTGTTTAAGGAGAGCAAATTTTACTTATAACTTAAATATGGATTTTTACATTTGGATTTTATTTCTTTTTGTGATGCTGGGGATTGAACCCAGAGCATTGAGCATGCCAGGCAAGTTTTCTACTATTAATCGATACCCCTAATTTTTTGAAAAAATTTTTTAACTTCAGCTTTTAGAACATTTTTAGGTTCTTAGTAATTTTTTTTAATAACTTTATTTTATTTCTTTTTGTATGTGGTGCTGAGGATTGAGCTCATGGCCTCATGTGTGCTAGGCAAGTGCTCTACCACGGAGCCACAACCCCAGCCCAGTTCTTAGTAATATTGAGTAGAAGGTGCAGAGATTTCCTAAAGATATGTGTCTGCTGCCCCCACATGTGGTGCATAGCATCCCCTATATTCAGCATCCCCCACCAAAGTAGTATATTAGTTATAATTAATTAACCTGCATTACTTATAGTTAATAAATCACACGTTTATTACCCAAAGTCCATAATTTATATTAGGATTCATTCTTCATATTATACTCTCTATGGGTTTGGACAAATGTATAAATATATGTATCCATTATAGTATCATTCAGACTGTGTTCATCACCCTTGAAATCTTTTGTGATCCACCTATTCATCTCTTCCCTCCCTCATCCTCTTGGAACCACAGATCATTTTATTGTTTACATAGTTTTGCCTTTGCCAGAGTATCATTTGATTAGAATCATACAGTCCAGAACCTTTTTTTTTAATATTTATTTATTTACTTTAGTTGTACACAATGCAATGCATTTTATGTTTTTACATGGTGCTGAGGATCGAACCCGGGCCGCGCACGTGCGAGGCGAGCGCTCTGCCTCTGAGCCACATCCTCAGCTCCCAGTCCAGAACCTTTTTAGGCTGGCTTTTCTCACTTTCTGATCTACATTTAAGTTTCCTCTGTATCTTTTCATGACTTGATAGCTTTTATTTATTTATTTATTTATTTATTTATTTTTTTGTGGTACTGAATTAAACTCAGTTTCTTTCACATGATGGGTAAGCACTGAGCTACATCTTTCTATTGTATTTTATTAATTGATTAATTTGTTTTTATTTGTGGTACTAGGGGGCTAAACCCAGGCGTGCTTTACCACCAAGCTATATCCTCAGCCATTTTTATTTTATTTTATTTTGAGACAGGGTCTCACTGAGTTACCAAGGTTGACCTTAAACTAGTAATCTTCCTGCCTCAGCCTCCTGAGTTGGAATTACAGGAGTACACCACCATGCCTGACTGATGGATCATTTTCTTCGATCTCTGAATAACAGTCCATGTTCTGGATGTACCACAGTTCATCCATGCACTTACAGAAGGACATTGTAGTTTCTTGCATGTTTTGACATTATGAATATGGTTGCTTTAAGCATCCATGTATAGGTTTTTGTGTGGATATATGATTTCTATTTCTTTGGGTAAATAACCTAGTAGTGTGATGTGTCTGGATCTAGTTTTTTTTTTTTGTACCGGGGATTGAACTCAGCAGCACTAGACCACTGGGCCACATCCCCAGCCCGTTTTTGTATTTTATTAGAGACAGGGTCTCACTGAGTTGCTAAGTGCCTTGCCATTGCTGAGGCTGGCTTTGAACCCGCGATCCTCCTGCCTTAGCCTTCCAAAGTGCTGGGATTACAGGCGTGCGCCACCGCGCCCAGCTTGGATCTAGTTTTTTGTTTAGTTTTCTTAAGAAACCATCATACTGTCTTCTGAGTAGGTGTATTGTTTTGAATTCCCACTAGCAATGAATAAGAGTTCTTCCTTGCAAGCGTTTGATATTGTCAGTGTTTTGGATTTTGGCCATTTTAGCAGGTGTATAATGATATCTCATTGCTATTTTGTTTTGACATACTATGTGGAGTATTTTTTCATAGCTGTGATTTTCTTTAATGAGGTGTCAAGGTCTTTGGCCCTTGTTTTCAAATCAAGTTGTTTGTTTTTAATATGTTTTTAGTTGTCCATGGACCTTTAATTAATTAATTAATTAGTTAATTAATTTGTGGTGCCGAGGATAGAACCCAGTGTCTCACACATGCTAGGCAAGTGCTCTACCACTGAGCTACAGCCCCAGCCCTTTGTTTGTTTTTATTGTTGAGTTTTAAGAGTTCTTTCCCATATTTTTACTAACAGTCCTTTATCTAATACATCTTTTGCAGGTGTTTTTTTTTCCCTTTTCATTCTATAAACAGTTTTTTTTTTCTTTTCTTTTTTTAGAATTTAATCTTTATTTTATTGTTTTTATGTGGTGCTGAGAGTCAAACCCAGGGCCTGCCTCATGCTGCACAAGCACTTTATCACTGAGCTATAACCCTAGCCTTCATTAACAGTTTTGCAGAGGAGACATTTTTAATTTTAATGAAGCCCAGCTTATCAATTCTTTATTTCATGGATTGTACCTTTGATGTTGCATCTAAAAAGTCATTGCCAAACCCAAGTTCATCTAGATTTTTCCTCTGTTTTAGGGCTTTTTATAGTTTAATTTTACAGAATGTTTACCTTTTTGAGGGGTGGGTACTGGGGATTGAACCCGGAGCATTCTATCTCTGAGGTCTATCCCTAGCTCTTTTTTTTTTTTTTTTTTACATTTATTTATTTGCTTTAGTTGTACACAATGCGTTTATTTTGTACGTGGTGCTGAGGATCGAACCTGGGCCGCGCACGTGCTAGGCGAGCGCTCTACGCTGAGCCACAATCCCAGCCCCTATCCCTAGCTCTTTTTAATTCCTTTTTTTTTTTTTGGTACTGAGAATTGAACTCAGGGGCACTTGACCACTGAGCCACACCCCCAGCCCTATTTAGTATTTCATTTAGAGACAGGGTCTCATTGAGTTACTTATCACCTTTTTTTTTTTTTTTCTTTTGTGGACCGGGGATTGAACTCAGGGGCACTCGACCACTGGGCCACATCCCCAGCCCTTTTTTGTATTTTATTTGGAGACAGGGTCTCACTGAGTTCCTAAGTGCCTTGCCATTGCTGAGGCTGGCTTTGAACTCGCGATCCTCCTGCCTCAGCCTCCCAAAGTGCTGGGATTACAGGTGTGCACCACCGCGCCCGGCTGACTTATCACCTTTGAGATCGGATTTCGCTAAATTGATTAGGGCATCACTAAAGCCTAGGCTGGGAATGAGAGGGAGAGAGATTATACTGTATTAAAATAAAGGAAAGAAGAACCTTTGGTAGGAAGTAATTTAAGGAAAGAGAAGCTTAAGATTACTAACTTTATCTTTTCAAAAGGAATTGCGACTTGGGGTATAGCCTACTGGTAGAGTGCTTGCCTAGCAGGCATAAGATCCTGGGTTCGTTTTCCAGCACCAGGGTGTTGTTGGAGAAAAGGAGCTGTGCACTGAACAAAAGAGATTTTGAGCATAGCATGGTGTGTATTCTTTTTGTATGGTTTACAAAGTACCATATTTGGGTTCTAGAAAGAGGGTTCTGGAATAAGAATAAAAATACATAAATATCACCAAAGTATCTGTAAGTTGCGTTTGAAACAGTGCTTATTTATGTTTCATTCTTTCACTTATCCATCTTTTTTTATTCCTCTGACAAATATTTTGATTCCTTCTTTGTGCTAGTCACTTTATTGGATCCCCGAGATAATAGCAATGAAGAAAGATAGGGTCCTAAATGGGGAAGAGAGGGTGCTTTTACCTCCTCCTTATTGAGTCAGTATTTTGGGTACTTGAGAACAGTCTGTTGGTCAGGGATAATCTTGCCGATACTGCCAAGACTAGAGGATTTTAGGAACCTGAATGAGGCACTATAGTGACACTCCTGAACTTAAGCTGTATGCTTTACTTTTATAAAAGAAAAAAGAAAGTAATAGATGTTAAGGGTCTTTGGGAATGTCTTTCATTGACAGTAAATAAGTATCAACTGAGAAACACTGGCAGTTTGACTAGAAGTTGCTTTGAGATCAATGTTGTACCCATCAAAGCTTCTGCTTAACAATTTCTGGTCATTTGACGTACAGCATGTTTGTCATGGTTAAGTGGAGGCAAATTTATATTTAAGCCTTATATTAAAGAAAATGATTATTCCTAAAATAACTGTACCTTTTTGGCTATCATTAAGCCAGGTGTTTTTAAATTTTTAGAAATATTTATACAGAAAAGTAAAGAAAAAGAGGAATTGTCATGAAACTATCACCTAGGTTTAATTGTCAAAATTCTACTTTATCACCTTTTCTGAGCTGTTTCAAAGTAATTTAAAAAGATTTTTGGGATATTATATTGCTAAACTCATAGCTGTATTAATCTGTGATGAGATAGACTTTTTTTGCTTTGCACTTATTAACTAAATTTTAATCATGTTACTATCATGTTACTATTTTGCTATTTTACATATATATGTTGTTGAAGAGGGAAGAGGGAAAGAGCATAGTGTTTAGAAGTCACTATGATGATAAAGGTTGGGAGTTTTCTTGGTAACTGGTCCCAGCTCTGAGAGCAGTCACTGCTGCTTTTATGGAACTTGAGTGAATACAATCAAGTAAAATTTTGCTGGAAATGGAGGTATTAGACTGAAGATACCTCTTTTAAAAGAACCAAAGTAGCAAGAATTAGTAAGCTGTGTGGGCTGGACTATTGCTGAAGAACCGTATTCGTGTAGTGGTGATTACAGGATAGTGAAGTAGAATTTGTTAACCAGAGAAACAAGTCCAATAGTAAAGCTTCCTGATGTTATTGACCCTATAGATCTTCACTGGTTTCAATAAATTTCAGGCATGAAGAAAAGACTGAAGCAGAAAGCTTTGTCCTTACAAGTTCTGATTTCAAAGTCAGATAAACTTGAAAAACGTATAGAACTCAGTGTGGAGCAATGCTTGCAGGAAGATGAAATTATGAAGGAATAGCATTAGTTACAGTTGGAGAAGCTAGGTAAATTAAAATTTGGTCAAAGACTGGGATGCTTATATTTACCTCAGCAAGGAACACCAATGTATTCAGTAGTGGGGCCTTGATTCAGAAAACATTCTTTATACATTAGGCAAGCAGCTGATCATTAAACCTTTTCAACCAAATGCTGAAGTTTTATAGTGGAAAGCTAATGATTGCATTGTTTTAGAAGTTGATTGGGAGTCAATAAATGATCTTATTTTATCTGCTGATTAAGACTGTAAATATTAGGTGTGGGATAGTTATGGTCACCTGCAGTACAATTCAAAATTCAACTGCAGTACAATATAAGCATCCTGTTATGTCAGTTGCTTTGGCTCCAGATGGAAAATTATTTATCACTGGGTCATTTCACACTTTACACTGTGTGATAAAACTGGGTCATTAAATATACTACTTATCAGGCAATGTCATAGAAACTGGGGCTTGAAATATTAAAAAGAAAAAGGTAAAGCCTTTCACTCAAGTTGTTAACAGTCTGATACAGAATCAGATGCTAAGACCTATAGAATGGTGTGATTGTACAGCACTGTGAAGAAAATAGGAATGACTCAGCTATATTTCTCTGTGAAGGTGTGGGAAAGCCTAACTCTTCAAGTGGGACATTGATGGAAGAGCTGAGGCTTGATGAATTAGTAGTGCTCCAAGAAGACAGGTGAGAGGAAGAGAGTTGCAGACAAAAGGAATCTGTTGTACCTCAAAATGTAAAGAATACAGTGTGCAGTGTCAATAGGATTTTGCACAGGGTGGTACTAGGAACTGATACAGAAATGCTAAACTCAGACCAAATCTGTGCTTGCAAGGTTAGACTTCAAGGAAAAACAGTCCTATAATTCATTTGGAAAAATTAAAGACTCAGAATAGCCCAAACAGTTTCAAGCAAAAAAAGGAGTGCTGGAGGCATCACAATACTCAACTTCACATTACTGCAGAGTTATAATAACAAAAACTGGCATAGTATTGGCATAAAACCAGACATGTAGACCAACGGAATGCATAGAATACACAGAAACAATCCCAAACAGTCATCTGATTATTGACAAAGGTATTAAAAATATATGTTGGAGAAAAGATAACCTTTTAACAAATAGTGCTGGGAAAACTGGATGTCTTTATGTAAAAGAGTGAATCTAGATCCCTGTCTCTCACTTGCACAAAAGTAAACTCAAAATGGGTCAAAGACCTAGGTATCAGACTAGAACTTTGGAATTCTTTAAGAAAATGCAGGGTCAATACTCCAGCATACAGGCACAAGCAACAACTTTCTTAATAGGACTCCTAAAGCTCAGGAAATAATGCCAAGAATAAATAAATGGGATGGCATTGAATAAAACACTTCAGCACAGTAGAGGAAACAAATGTAAAAAGAAAACTTACAGGATGGGAGAAAGTTTTTGCCAGCTCTTCTTCTTACAGAGGATTAATGTCTTGAGTGAATAAAGAACTCAGAAAACTTACCAGAAAAAACCAATTAGCTCAATTTATAAATAGGCAAATGAACAAAACACATTTCTCAAAAGAAGAAATACAAATGGCCTACAAATACATGAAAAAATATATCCAACATCTTCAGCAATTAGGGAAATGCAAGTCAAAACTACACTGAGATTTCATCTCACCCCAATTAGAATGGCAGCCACCAAAAACACAAATAAGTGCTGGAGAGGATGCTGGGGAAAATGAACACTTGGGATTGTAAATTAGTACAACCACTTTGAAATCAGTATGGCATTTCCTCAAAAGAATAGGAATGACCCAGCTATATTTCTCCTCAGTATTTATCCTGAAGAATTAAAGTCATCATACTATAGTGATACTTGCATGCCCATGGATCTAGCAGCACAGTTCACCATGGCCAAATTATGGAACTAGCTTAGGTGTCTGTAAATAGATGAATAGGTAAAGAAAATATGTACCCAATGGAAGTTTTTTTTTTAGCTATAAAGAAGAAAAAATTATGTCCTTTGCAGGAAAAATGGGTAGAACTTGAGAGCATTTTGTTAATCAAAATAAGCCAAACTCAGAATGTCAAGGGTCATATGTTTTGTGTCATGTGGAAGCTAGAGAAGAAAAGGGAGGGAAGTTTTTTTTTTTTGTGTGTGTGTGTGTGTGTGTGTGTGTGAGAGAGAGAGAGAGAGAGAGAGAGAGAGAGCGAGCACGCGCGAGCACAGGAGGGAGATGGGGGGGAGAGTGGGGAAGGAAAGAACTGGGGAATGAAATTGGCCAAATTATTTTGTTACATTGTGTGCATGTATGAATATGTAACAGTGAATTCTACTATTATGTGTAATTACAATGCACCAATAAAAAAGTTAAAAAAATTTGTTAAAATAATCACTTTGTTTTTATGACTCTTAAGAAGGGTAAAAACAGTGATTTAAAGACATTTAATTCTTTTGTCCAATTTTCTTTCTTGTTTTTGGGTATCTGGGATTGAACTGAGGGGCACTCAACCACTGAGTCACATCCCCAGCCCTTTTTGTGTTTTATTTACAGACAGTGTCTCACTTAAGTTACTTTATTATTTTATTTATATTATTTTATTTATATTTATATTATTTTATTTACAGACAGTGCCTCACTGTTGCTGAGGCTGGCTTTGAACTTGTGATCCTCCTGTCTCAACCTCCCGAGTTGCTGGGATTATAGTCATGTGCCACTGTACCCGGCTCTTTTGTTCAATTTTCTACATCTTTATTAAATGTATTTTTACAAGCGTCTTGTTAGGAAAATGAATAAGGTTGTTAGATTACATTTTGCTATGTCTTTAAAAAATCTTTTCATTTGGACTAGTATTTATTTCCTTTCTTTTCCTTCTTATGCTTTAAAAAAATGAAAGTCAGTTGACTGGTAGTGTCCCACCTTTGGCATTTGTTGCTTATGTATTTTTTTTTTTTAATTAGGTTCAGAGTAGTGCAAGGTTTTGACAATTTGTTGTGTCAGTCTTAATGATAAATTGTGTGTATTTGATTTAGAGCATCTTGTGCTAACTTTTCTTAAGGAAAAATTATGAGGACGGTGGTCTTGAATCTAAAAATGTTAAAAATATTTGAAATGCCAAAAGAAATAGAAACTTACTGTAGTAACATCTGTCTGCTTCTCAGTTAAAGTCACTACATAGTCAGTGGGTGGCACTGTTTCTTCTTGTTTAGAAATAGAAAATGCAAGTATTTGAGTTTTTTGCATGAACCAGTGCCTGAAGTGTTTTATTACATAGCTTATTTGCATATTGTTTCAGTGAATATTCCTTTCCTCCTCCACATTTTTTAGAAGAAAATGTAGGAAGAATAATCTTATTCTTCATACTTGCTTCCTTCATTACTTTTTTCATCTGAGCTTTTTATACATATATATAAGCTGATATTTTCTGAATCAGGTAGAAGTTTATGCAGAACTTGTAGATATGATAGTTGGCTGTGGTTTCTTCTTTATACCAGAGGTTTCTTTGTCTCATGTAGTTGGTTGAAAGATGTTAAAGAAAAATTATTGAAGCAGACTTTATTTTGGAGGGGACTATCAGTGGGGTTTTGTAGTAGGAAAAAGAAAGAGATTGGGTGCATGTCTGTAAGTTTTATTTGTTTTGTTTTTGAGATGGAGTTTTGCTCTGTTGCCGAGGCTGGACTTAATTAATGATTCTACTGCCTCAGTTTCCCAATTAGGTGGGATTACAGGTGTGCACCACCATGCCTAGCTAGGCACAACTTTAAATACAAAAAAGGGAATTCACTGGGCATGGTGGCACATGCCTACAATTCCAGTGGCTTGGGAAGCTGAGGCAGAAGGATTGCAAGTTCAAAGCCAGCCTCAGCAAAAGTGAGGCACTAAGCCGCTCAGTGAGACCCTGTCTCTAAATGAAATACAAAATAGTGTTGGGGATGTGGCTTGGTGGTTGAGTGCCCCTGAGTTCAATCCCAGGTACAAAAAAACAAAACAAAACAAAACAAAAGATGGGAATTCATAGTTAAGTAGCATGGGTGTGAGATGGTGGAAGGAGTTAGTAGATTAAAGTTACTAAGAGGAAGCCTCAGAGGTGAGGGCAGGTTACTGGCTAAACCAGTCTAACAGGATTCTTGCAGAAGGCAGGCCAGGTGATCAGATATCCTCTGAAGAATTGTGAAGGTTTGGATCCTGATTAGACACTGGGAGTGATCAGATATCCAGAGAAGGATTTTGGCTATACAAATTCAGTGATTCTTGCTAAAATTGGATGTTGGGAAAACAGGGAAGTCTAAAATTTTCAAGCCTAGTTAGTATGAGGACTTAGAAGAGTTAGACTAAATTTTGCTTAAGGAGAGGCTCTTGGTCAAGGGTAGTGTCCTTTCTTCTTCATGCTAATAATCCCTATTTGTTTAGAAGTTCTTTGTAGTTAGCCAAACAACAAAAAACTTGGAGAGTTAATAGATGCCTGATATTCTTTTTTTTTTTTTTAATTGTTGATGGACCTTTATTTTATTCATTTATTCATGTGCAGTGCTGAGAATCGAACCCAATGCCTCACACATGCTAGCCAAGTGCTCTACCACTAGGCCACAACCCCAGCTCAATGCCTGATATTATTAGCTTCTAGAATGTGAAACAAAAAATATTATTCTTTTTTCTTTTTCTTTTTAAAATTTATTTTTAATTTAATGTAATTTGTTATACATGCTTTTAGAGTGCAATTCCTTTCATATTACATGTAAAAAGCCAGTTTTCCAAGTCATTGGTTTGACACAAAGTATTTTCATACCATTTGAGCTTTTATACATGCACTTAGTATATTGATGTTCAACTCCTTCTTCCATTATTTCTATCCCCTTGTCCCCCCCCCCCCTTTGTTTTATTTAACATTCCTTCATTCCTCTCTTCCCCCCTTCCTTGCCACTATAATTCAGTATCATCATAGCAAAGGAATCAATCGACCTTTGGCTTTCTGGGATTGGCTGACTTCACTTAGCATTATTTTCTCCAGCTCCATCCATTTACCTGCAAATGCCATGATTTTATTCTCTTTTAGTGCTGAGTAGTATTCCATTGTGTATACATACCAAAGTTTTCCTATCCATCTATTGATGGGCATCGGGGTTGTTTCCACAATCTAGCTATTGTGAATTGTGCAGCTATAAATATTGATGTGGCTGTGTCCCTGTAGTAAGCTGTTTTTAAGTCCTTTGGGTATAGACCAAGGAGTGGGACAGCTGGGTCAAATGGTGGTTCCATTCCAAGTTTTCCTAGGAATCTCCATACTGCTTTCCAGATTGGCTGCACCAATTTGCAACCCCACCAGCAATGTATGAGTGTGCCCTTTTCCCCACAACCTTGTCAGCATTTATTGTTGTTTGTGTTTTTGGTAGCTGCCATTCTGACTGGAGTAAGATGAAATCTTAGAGTAGTTTTGATTTGCATTTCTCTAATTGCTAGAGATGTTGAACACTTTTTCATATATTTGTTGATTGTATATCATCTTATGAGAAGTGTCTGTTCAGTTCCTTAGCCCATTTATTGATTGGGTTGTTTGTTTTTTTGGTGTAAAGGTTTTTGAGAGCTTTATATATCCTTGAAGTTAATGTTCTGTCTGATGTGCATGTGGTAAAGATTTGCTCCCATTCTGTAGGTTCTCTGTTCACCTCACTGATTGTTTCTTTTGCTGAGAAGCAGCTTTTTAGTTTGAATCCATCCCGTTTATTAATGCTTGGTTTTAGTTCTTGTTCCATAGGGGTCTTATTGAGGAAGCTGGGGCCTAATCCAACATGTTGGAGATTTGGGCCTACTTTTTCCTTATTAGGTGTAAGGTCTCTGGTTTAATTCCTAGGTCCTTGATCTACTTTGAATTGAGTTTTGTGCATGGAGAAAGATAGAGGTTTAATTTCATTTTATTACATAAGGATTTCCTGTTTTCACAACACCATTTGTTGAAGAGGCCGTTCTTTCTCCAATGTATGTTTTTGGCACCTTTGTCTAACATAAGATAACTGTAGGTGTGTGGGTTCGTCTCTGTGTCTTCTATTCTGTACCATTGGTCTACTGGTCTATTTTGGTGCCAATACCATGCTGTTTCAGTTACTATTGCTTTGTAATACAATTCACTCTTCTTGCTAAGAATTGCTTTGGCTATTCTGGGTCTCTTATTTTTCCAGAAATTTCATAATTTCTTTTTCTGTTTCTCTGAGGAATGATATTGGGGTTTTGATTGGGATTGCATTGAAATTGTATAGTGCTTTTGGTAGATAGTAATTTTGACAATATTAGTTCTACCTATCCATGAACAAGGTAGATCTTTCCAACTTATAAGGTCTTCCTTGATTTCTTTCTTTAGTGTGCTGTAGTTTTCATTGTACAGGTCTTTTACTTCTTTTGTTAGGTTGGTTCCCAAGTATTTTATTTTTATTTGAGGTTATAGTAAATGGGGTGGATTTCCTAGTTTCTCTTTTTGAAGATTTGTCACTGATGTACAGAAATGCCTTAGATTTGTGGGTATTGATTTTATATCCAGCCACTTTGCTGAATTTGTTTATTAGATCTAGGAGATTTCTGGTGGAATTTTTTGGATCTTCTATGTATAGAATCATATCATCTGCAAATAGGTTTTCAAGAACTATGTTAAATAATAGTGGCGAAAGAGGGCATCCCTGTCTTGTACCAGTTTTTAGAGGGAATTTTTTCAGCTTTTCTCCATTTAGGATGATGTTGGCCTGGGGCTTAGCATAGATGGCCTTTATGATGTTGAGGTATGTTCCTGTTATCCCTATTTTTTCTAGCGTTTTGAACATGAAGGGTACTGTATCTTGTCAAATGCTTTTTCTGCGTCAATTGAGATGATCATATTATTTTTATCTTTGAGTCTATTGATGTAGTGAATTACATTTATTCATTTTCTTTTTTTAAAATACTTATTTATTTGCTTTAGTTGTACACAATGCCTTTATTTTTACGTGGTGCTGAGGATCGAACCCGGGCCGCGCACGTGCTAGGCGAGCGCTCTACCGCTGAGCCACAGTCCCAGCCCCTATTGATTTTCTTATGCTGAACCAACCTTGCATTTCTGGAATGAACCCCACTTGATCGTGATGTATTATTTTTTTGATATATTTTTGTATTCGATTTGCCAGAATTTTATTAAGAATTTTTGTATTCATTAGTGATATTGGTCTTAAGTTTTCTTTCTTTCATTTGTCTCTGCCTGGTTTTGGAATCAGGGTGATATTGGCCTCATAGAGTGAGTCTGGAAGGGTTCCCTCTTTTTCTATTTCATGGAATAGTTTGAGAAGTATTGGTGTTAGTTCTTCTTTAAAGGTCTTGTAGAACTCGGTTGTGTATCCATCTGGACCTGGGCTTTTCTTGGTTGGTAGGTTTTTGATGGCATCCTCTATTTCTTTGCTTGAAATTGATCTATTTAAATTGTGTATGTCATCCTGATTTAGTTTGCACATATCATATGTTTCTAGAAATTTGTCGATGTCTTCATTATTTTCTATTTTGTTGGAGTATAGATTTTCAAAATAATTTCTAATTATCTTCTGTATTTCTGTAGTGTCCGTGATGTTTCCTTTTTCATCATAGATATTGATAATTTGAGTTTTTTCTCTCATTTTCTTAGTTAGCATAGCTAATGTTTATCAATTTTATTTATTTTTTTCAAAGAACAAACTTTTTGTTCTGTCAATTTTTACAGTTGTGTTTTTTGTTTCAATTTCACTGATTTTGGCTCTGATTTTAATTACTTCCTGTCTTCTACTTTTGGGGTTGTTTTGTTCTTCTTTTTCTAGGGTTTTGAGGTGTGATGTTAATTCATTTATTTGTTGACCTTTTCTTATTTGAAGGAATGAACTCCATGCAATGAATTTTCCTCTTAGTACTGCCTTCAGAGTGTCCCATAGATTTTGATATGTTGTATTGGTATTCTCATTTACCTCTAAGAATTTTTTAATATTCTTTTTTTTTTTGTACCGGGGATTGAACTCGGGCACTTGACCACTGGGCCACATCCCCAGCCCTTTTCTGTATTTTTATTTAGAGACAGGGTCTCACTGAGTTGCTAAGGACCTCACCATTGCTGAGGCTGGCTTTGAACTCGCAATCTTCCTGCCTCATCCTCCCATGTGCTGGAATTACTGGCATGTGCCACCACTCCCAGCCTTAATTTCCTTTTTGATGTCTTCTGTAACCCATTGTTCATTCAGTAGCATATTATTTAGTTTCCAGGTGTTAGAGTATGTTTTGTTTCTTATTTTATCATTGATTTCTAATTTCATTCCATTATGATCTCATAGGATGCAGGATAGTATCTCTACTTTTTTATATTTGCTTAGAGTTGCTTTATGGCATAATATATGGTCTATTTTAGAGAATGATTCATGTGCTCCTGAGAAGAAAGTGTACTGACTTGTTGATGGATAATATACTCTATTTATATCAGTTAAATTTAAGCTATTGATTGTATTATTGAGTTCTACAGTTTCTTTGTTTAGTTTTTGTTTGGAAGATCTATCCAGTGGTGAAAGTGGTGTGTTAAAGTCACCTAGAATTATTGTGTTGTGGTCTATTTGGCTCTTGAACTTGAGAAGCGTTTATTTGATGAATGTGGATGCTCTGTTATTTGGGGCATATGTATTTATGACAGTTATTTCTTGTTGATGTATGATTCCTTTAAGTAGTATGAAATGTCCATCCTTATCTCAGTTGATTACTTTTGGCTTGAAATCTACTCTGTTTGATATGAGGATGGAAACACCCTGCTTGCTTATGTAGTTCATGTGAGTGGTATATTTTATCCCATCCTTTCACTTTCAGTCTGTGGGCATCTTTTCCTATGAGATGTGTCTCTTGAAGGCAGCATATTGTTGGGTCTTTTTTTTAATCCAGTCTATCAGCCTATGTCTTTTTTTTTTTTTTTGGTGGTACCAGGGATTGAACTCAGGGGCACTCGACCACTGGGCCACATCCCCAGCCCTTTTTTGTATTTTATTAGAGACAGGGCCTCACTGAGTTGCTGAGTGCCTCGCCGTTGCTGAGGCTGGCTTTGAACTCGCGATCCTCCTGCCTCAGCCTCCCAAAGTGCTGGGATTACAGGCGTGCGCCACCACGCCCGGCAGCCTATGTCTTTTAATTGGTAAGTTTAGGCCGTTTACGTTCAGAGTTATTATTGAGATATGATTTGTATTACCAGTCATTTTAAATTTAATTTAATTTTTGGTATTTAGCTTGATTTGATTTCTCCTATGGTTAGTTTTTCTTTATTGTAGTTCTTCCCTTTCTTGGGTTTTCATTGTTGTTTTAAATTCCTCCTCGTGGAATATTTTGCCAAGAATGTTCTGTAGTGCTGGCTTTCTTGTTGTAAATTCTTTTAGCTTTTGTTTATCATGGAAGGTTTTTTATTTCATCATCAAATCTAAAGCTTAATTTTGCTGGATATAAGATTCTTGGTTGTCATCTCTTATCTTTTAGAGCCTGGTATATGTTGTTCTAGGCTCTCCTTGCTTTGAGAGTCTGGGTTGAAAAATACTGACTAAATGGTAGAAGATAATTGATCTCATCATTTATGGCTAAAGTGTCAAAATTGTAAATATATAAATAGAAACTAATGGATACATGGCAATACGTTGGGTACTTTGAATGCTGTAATATTGTATTGCCATGTATCCATTAGTTTCTATTTTTATATTTACAATTTTGACACTTTAACCATAAATGATGAGATCAATTATCTTCTACCATTTAGTCAGTATTTTTGTGTGGTGATTTACAGTATCTAACGGTAGAAGGGTGGACTTATATGTTGGATAGGTTGGCTAAAACGTTTGTGAGGTAGGATGTGAGAAGATAGAGGTATTAGATTATTTGACTAGTGAGAGGAGGGTAATCATGGGAATTAGGGTGTTAGTAGGAGAAGCAAAAGATGGGTATCCCCATGTAATATTCCCTGTTCCTGTGCCCAGGGCCTGTTCCCTGACCTGTAGGCTGAGGTAGGGACTACCTGTGTCTCTGAAGTGGGTGGGCAGAGCTGGGAACGCATGCAGGCGGGCTGAGGTAGAACACATGCTGGTGGGCTGAGCTGGAGTGCTCGCTGATGGGCCTAGCTGGAACACACACTCTCTCTCTCTCTTTTTTTTTTTTTTTTGGTATGGGGATTGAACCCAGGGGCACTTAACCATTGCTACATCCCCAGCCCTTTTAATCTTTTTGAAACAGGGCCACCCGAAGTTGTACAGAGAATTAAGGTTAAGCAGTATTTTGGAGGAGGAAATGCAAAGAAGGGCTGTAAATAATTAACTCAGGTTGTCATTTTGTTGTAAACCATAGACTGGTTCATAGTATTGATTTTTTTGGTCTTAAAATTTGGATATGACACCCTTTGAGTTTTATTTTAGGATTAGGGTTAGGGATGTCATATCCAGTGACTTAGAAGGCTGTGGCAGGAAGTTTTCAAGTTTGAAGCCAGATTCAGTGATTTAGTGAGACCCTTTTTAAAAATAAAAAGGGCTTGCGATGTGGCTCGGTGGTAGAGTGCCCCCTGGGTTCAATCCCCAGTACAACACCCCTCTCCTGCCCCCCAAAAAGACAAAGTACAAAATGGATCTAAAAAGCTATTGATTTCAGCCGGGCGCGGTGGCGCACGCCTATAATCCCAGCACTTTGGGAGGCTGAGGCAGGAGGATCGCGAGTTCAAAGCCAGCCTCAGCAATGGCGAGGCACTTAGCAACTCAGTGAGACCCTGTCTCTAATAAAAACCAAAAAAAGGTCTGGGGATGTGGCCCAGTGGTCGAGTGCCTCTGAGTTCAATCCCTGGTACCAAAAAAAAAAAAAGCTATTGATTTCATTCTTCTGGTTGAAATATTCCCACAATAATAAATTATACTTGAGTTTAAAATTTAATTTTTATAAAATTCTTACTCCTTAACTGTATCTCAATCCTCCTGTTTCTCTTCTTTTGCTTTCTTCTGTCTGACAAAATATTTTTATGATTTATGTATTTGGGAAAGTATAAGATATGGTATCTTACACGTATGTATATTAAAAATTAGAATGATGGGTTTTCTAATTTCTGGGCATCTACTTTAGCTTTTTATTCTCTGAAATGATTTTACTTACCATGAAAGACACTAATTTTATGGTTTACTAAAGTTGAAAGTTTACATTTTATGAGTAAAGCATTTTTTTTCTTTTTCTTTCTTTTTTTTTTAATATTTATTTATTTACTTTAGTTGTACACAATGCAATGCATTTATGTTTACGTGGTGCTGAGGATCGAACCCGGGCCGAGGCGGGCGCTCTGCCGCTGAGCCACAACCCCAGCCCAGCATTTTTTTTCTTTAGACTGTTTCTTCTCTGATGAAATTGAATGTCCAGAGAAGATGTCACTCTTACCTTTTTTTTTTTTTTTTTATTGGTGCACAATATTTACACATAATAGTGGGATTCGTTGTGATAGATTCATACATGGATTCGTTGTGATAGATTCATACATGTACACTACATAATTTGGTTGATTTAATTTCCTACTACCTCTCCTTTTCATTCCCTCCTTCCTCTGCCTTTTTTTCTTCTTCTACCTTACTGGTTTTTCCTTCTATTTTCATGAGAATCTTTTTATATTCTTCCCCCAACCCCCCTACTTTCTATGTATGAGAGGAAAACATGATCCTTGACTTTTGGAGTCCGACTTAGCACCATGTTCTCTAATTCTATCCATTTACCAGCAAATGACATAATTTCATTCTTCTTTATGGCTGACTAAAACTTCTTTGTTAGATATACCATTTTTTCTTTATCATAGATGCCTAAGCTGGTTACATAATTTGACTGTTGTGATTTGTGCTGCTATAAATATGGAGGTGCACATATCCCGGTGATATGCTGATTTTAGTTCCTTTAGATAAATACCAAGGAGTGGAATGGTGGGTCACATGGTAGTTTATTTCCTAGTCTTTTGATTGTACTGATTTCTGTAGTGGTTGTAGTAATTTACAATCTACCAATGTTGCATAAGTGTTCCTTTTCCCCTGCATCCTTGTCAGCATTTTTTTTAGTATTGGTATTAGCCTTAGAATGGCCATCATCAAGAATACTAACTGGGGTTTGTTAGAATCTCAGTGTAGTTTTGATTTGCATTTTCCTGGTTGCTGAAGATGTTGATCATTTTTTTCATTTATGTTGGCTATCTGTATTATTTTGAGAAATACCTGTTTAGTTCATTTGTTCATTCACTGATTAGGTTATTGGTATTACTTTCTTTCTTTTTTTTTTTTTTTTTAGTGTTAAGCTTTGTGAGTTCTTTATATATTCTGAATATTAACCCTCTGTCAAAAGACTTTATCTTCACATTCTGTTTCCTTTATTACACAGAAGCTTTTTAATTGGATGCCATTCTATTTACTTATTCTTGTTTTTATTTCCTGAGCTTTAGGAGTCTTAAGAAGAAAGTCATTGCCTGCATCTGTGTGTTGGAATGTAGACCCTGTTTTCTTTTTTCTTTCTTTCTTTTTTTCTTTGTACTGGGGATTGAACTCGGGGCACTTGACCGCTGGGCCACATCCCCAGCCCTTTTTTGTATTTTATTAGAGACAGGGTCTTACTAAGTTGCTAAGTGCTTCGCTATTGCTGAAGCTGGCTTTGAACTCATGATCTTCCTGCCTCGGCCTCCCAAGTGCTGGGATTACAGGTGTGCACCACTGTGCCTAGCTGACTGTTTTCTTAACAGCAGTTGCAAAATTTGTGGTCTTTGATCCACTTTAGTTGAATTGTGTAGGGTGAGCTAGATTTATCGTCCACATATGGATATATAATTTTCCCAGTGCCATTTGTTAAAAAGGCCATCTTTTCTCCAATATGTTTTTGGCACCTTTGTCAAGGATCAGATGACTGTATCTGTTTGTGTGCCTTCTATAGATTAATTTTTTATGATATTGCTGCTTATGGTACAAAACTATGATATTTAGGCTATAATGAAACATTCAGATTTAAATAATTTGATCTTAGTCTTTGAAATATGAGAATATGCAAAGATGGCTTAAGAAGTAGTCATTGACCCTATTATCAAGTACACATAGAAAACAGGGCCAAGGCCTATCCCTGACTGATTTAGTTGGCAAAGATACAGAGGGCCACTTGTATTTTTTACTTTTTATTAGAGAATTATAGTTACACATAGTAGTTAGGTTCATCCTGACAGAATCATACATACATGGAATTCAATTTCACTTCACACTCCTCCCCCATTCTTCTTCCTCTTCTCTACTGATTTTCATTTAACTCATCTATTTATTTATTTTTGATTGATTCTTTCTACTTGTGCATAAAATTGAAATTCCCTGTGGTATGTTTACATATGCACATAGCATGAATTTTAAAAATTCATTCCGCATTTCCTCCCTTTTCCCATCCCTCCTCCTTTCCTTTTGATCTTCTTTGATCTTCCCTATATTTTTAGGATATCTGATGCTTCCCTCATTCTTTTGCTTTTTTTGCTCTAGCTTCCACATATGCGAGAAAACATTTGATTCTTGATTTTCTGAGACTGACTTATTTCACTTAGCATGATGTTCTCCATTTCCATCCATTTATAAGCAAATACTATAATTTCAATCTTTATGACTGAGTAAAAGTACATTGTATATATGTACCACAGTTTCTTAATCCATTCATCTATTGATGAGCATCTGGGTTGACTCCATAATTTGAATGTTGTGAGTTGTGCTTCTATAAACACTGAGGTGGCTGTATTGCTGTAGTTTGCTGATTTTTAGTTCTTACATATCAAGGAATGGAATAGCTAGGTCATATTATGGTTCCATTTTTAGTTTTTTTGAGGAATCCCCATACTGCTTTCCGGAGCGATGTTCTAGTCTGTAGTCTAGAGGGTCACTTTTAGTTATATGTTCTAGTCTTCAGTCTAGAGGGTCACTTTTAGTTATATGTGACAATAGATATCACACATATGTGGAGTATAACTTACCATTTTTGTGGTTATACATCATGTGGAACTAAACTGTTGTGTGTTCATGTATGGACATAGGAAAGTATGTCTGATTCATTTCTACTGTCCCATTCCTATCTCCCTCCCTTCCCTTCATTCTCCCTCATTCTATCTGATGAACCAGCAGTATGCATATCAGAGAGAACATTTGGGCTTTGGTTTTTCAGGATTGGCTTATTTCACTTAGCATGATAGTCTCCAGTTCCATCCATTTACCAGCAAATGCCATAATTTCATTTTTTATGGTAAAATAATGTTCCATTGTGTGTATGTACCACATTTTTGTTATCCATTCATCTGTTGAAGGGTCCTTAGGTTCGTTCCATAGTTTAGCTATTGTGAATTGTGCTGCTGTGAACATTGATGTGGCTTCCTTCGTGAGTATGCTGTTTTTAAGTCCTTTGGGTATATACCCAAGAGAGAGATAACTGGGTCAAATGGTTGTTCCATTCCAGGTTTTCTGAGGAATCTCCATACTGCTTTCCAGAGTGGTTGCACCAATTTGCAGTCCCACCAGCAATGTATGAGTGAATGTTTCCCCCTCTATCCTCACCAACATTTATTACTACTTGAATTCTTGATCATTGCCATTCTGGCTGGAGTGAAATGAAATCTCAGTATAGTTTTATAGTTTTAATTTGCATTTCTCTAATTGTTAGAGGTGCTGAACATTTTTCTTATATTTGTTGACTATCAACTGTATTTCTTCTGTTCAGTTCCTTTGCCCATTTATTGACTGGATCATTTGTTATTTGTGGGTTTTTTTTTGTGTGTTAAATTTTTGAGTTCTTTATAGATCCTGGAGATTAATGCTTTATCTGAGGTGCAGGTGGCAAAGATTTTCTCCCATTCTATAGACTCTCCCTTCGTGTTCTTGATTGTTTTCTTTGTAGTGAAGAAGCTTTTTAGTTTGATACCATACCATTCATTAATTCTGGATTTTTATTTCTTGCAACTTAGGGGTCTTGTTGAGGAATACAGTTTCTAAGCTGTATTAGATGAAGATTTGGGTGTAGCTTTTCTTCTAGTAGTACAGGGTCAGAGGGCCACTTTTAGATTCAGATAGTTTATTGCTTAATTTGACATAAAAAGGAAGTTAGCCGAAGGTACCAGCTTTGTTTCACAAACTAGAAACAATGACACTGCAACAATAGGGTATGTAGGACTCCAGTGCAAGTTGAGGGATACCCCATTACTGAGAAGTAGTTTTGTATTCTGCAGCTCTTTTTCAAGGGAAATGGGACAGATACTTTGCATTTCTTCAGAACCTGAGAATTGATGAGAAGCTGTGCCAAAACAGCCTAACAGAATTTAAGGTTCA
This sequence comes from Tamias sibiricus, assembly GCA_025594165.1. Taxonomy (NCBI): domain Eukaryota; kingdom Metazoa; phylum Chordata; class Mammalia; order Rodentia; family Sciuridae; genus Tamias; species Tamias sibiricus. The sequence goes on along the minus strand of CM046662.1, from coordinate 119,883,348 downwards.
AACTGTTTTTGCTGATGTTTTTGAAAGCCCTAGACATCCTCTTGTGTTCTAGGGAATCAAAAGATGTGTTCCAAGACTCAGAGTAGCTGAGGTGAAAGGCTTTGTTAATGTGGCCTACGTGGACGTGCGCAAAGTTACCAGGGGGATATGGGGAATCTGTTTCCCTAAACCTGTAAGCACAGGCCAATAAAAATACTGATTTGATACATGCCTATAATACAGACTACTTGGGAGGCTGAGATAGGAAGGTTCCAAGTTTGAGGGCAACAGGGTGAGACCTGTCCCAAAAATAAAACAAAAAACTGAATTGAAATAATAGACATGAAAGTTGATTTTTTTTATGTTGATAGGATTATATCTCTGACTGTTTTCTGATTCATAGCCTATAAATAATATTTAATTAATCAAAATGATATAATTTGATAATCTTGAATAAGAAAAATGTTTCAAAGTACACTAATGATCACTAGCCAAATACTGTTATTTATTTATTTATTTATTTTCAATTAAGTGGCTATCTAGCTAGGTTCAACTATATTGCTGTGAGACCTCATGAAAAGAACTGAAGATACCATACTGGTTCTGCTTCACATGGGGAGGCAGAGGCTTACTACATTATTACTGTGAGAGTCAAGGTTTAAATAGTGGTATACATTAGGAATGCAGCTTGAGAAGCCATGTGGTTTGTATATTCCTGGGTTTACATATCCCAAAATTCTTTGGATAAAACTGGAACATAAAAAGTTTGACTACTTTGTGGTTCTGGAGGCTGAGACAGGAGGATCATGAGTTCAGAGCCAGCCTCAGCAAAAATGAGGTGCTATGCAACTCAGTCAGACCCTGTCTCTACATAAAATACAAAAGAGGAATGGGCTTGTGGCTCAGTGTTCAGTTCTCCAGTACCCCCACCCCCCCCAAAAAAAAAAGAAAAAGAAAATTTGACTACTTTGTATGGTATAGTGTATTCATTTATCTGATATAATTAGTGGACAGTCTATAACTTGCTTTTTAAACTGAGATTGCAAGCCCATTAAAGGGGGCGGGGTGGTAAAAGTATAAGACTTTGTAGACATTAGGCTAAGTATTGTTTCAAGAAACTAATATTTTCAGGGTGTGTGTGTGTATGTCTATGTGTGTGTGTTTACAGCAATAGCCAGTGTATTTGTGCTTTCTGCTGTACATTGTGACTAAAACATATTTGAAACATTACCAGAAATACTCTATTTTAAATCTCATTTAAAATGTGTTTTATAGTAAAACAAAAATGTATTGCTTTGTAGTTCTAATTTATTATTATTCTAAATCTGTAATATGTCATGAACTATTTTGTTGCTATTTCTTTGTAGTTAGCTTCTGGAATTTATAATTTTGCCTGCTCTCTGTGGAATCATCATACAGATACATTCCTGCAGCAGATTTCTTCTGGCAGTGAAGCTGCAATTCTAAGTTCACTTGAAAGAACTCTACTATCATTAAAAGGTAACTATTAATCTTGATATGTTTCTTTTTAAGTGGTATACATCAGAACAGTCACCAAATAGTTCCTATGAATTGGTTTTTTTTGTTCCTGATTGCACTGGTAGAAATAGTTTAATTACTTCCTGAGAGACAAGGGGCTTATTGGTCATTTGTTTTTCTTTTGTGAGAAAAACTCTTCCTCTACCCTTCCTTAAGTTTGAAAGCACCACCAGTTGAGGAGGATAGTTTTTTTTTTTTTTTAATTTTATTTTAATAATTTTTAATATGTACAACTCATAGTGCATATATTTAGTATCTTTTTACATACAACTGTTTGTATACAAAGTATATTCGTACAATTCAGGTCTTCAATCATGCATTAAGGAAAATGGTATCCGTCTCATTCAACCACCTTTTTTTTTTTTTCTTTTCTCCCCCTCCCTCCCCTCTTGATCCCTCCCTTACCCTCCCTTCCCTTGACCATTCTAGTGTTCCTCTAATCCTCCTATGTACCCCGATCCAACAATACTTTGAACTAGCCTCCTTATATCAGAGAAAATATTTGGTACTTGGATTTTTGAGACTGACTAACTTCACTTAGCATTATGTCTTCCAACTTCATCCATTTACCTGCAAATGCCATTAATTTGTTTTCTTTTATTGCTGAGTAAAATTCCATTGTGCGTATATACCACATTTTCTTAATCCACTCATTTACTGAGGGACATCTAGGTTGGTTCCACAACCTAGCTATTGTGAATTGCGCAGCTACAAACATTTGAGATAGCTGTGTCACTGTAATATGCTGTTTTTAAGTCCTTTGGGAATAGACCCAGGAGTGGGATGGCTGGGTCATAGGGTGGTTCCATTCCCAGTTTTCCAAGAAATCTCCATACTGCTTTCCATAACGGTTGCACCATTTTGCAGTCCCACCAGCAATGTATGAGTGTGCCTTTGAGGATAGTTTTTTTTTTTAAATTCATATTACTATGGCCTTATGCCCCTGAATATATTCCTTTCATGGACCTTCACTTTTTGTTTCTACTTTAGTTTTCTCTTTCTTGGCCCCTACACTTCTCATTGTCCTGCTGTTTTTTTCCTGAAGTCTTAGAGGTTTGATTGAGCATAATCTTGTAGCCACTCTTTCCCAAAGAAACTCCATCTTTCATGGTTATGCCTCAGGCTCACTTAGGTTTTTAGAAGTGCTTGAGGACTCATCAACCTGTGCCTTCCTAAACTTTGCTTATATGCATTCCCTTAACATAAATTTCTATTTCATCTTCCCTTAGTTATTTATCTTGATGAATATATTCCAAGATTTTTTGTCTTTCTAAAACACACACATTTGTTTCATATTCTTCTTCTTCCAACCTCTTTCCTGTTCTGGTTACTAAGACTTTTTTAGTTTTTAGTTTTTGTTGTTTTTATCTCATGTAAACTGTGTTTCTTTCTTACTACAACTCATTTGCATTTGTCCCAGTTTTACTTACACGCTGTTTTTATTTTTTAAAAATATTTATTTATTCGCTTTACTTGTACACAATGCGTTCATTTACATGGTGCTGAGGATCGAACCCAGGCCGCACATGTGCTAGGCGAGTACTCTACCGCTGAGCCACAACCCCAGCCCCTATTTTTATTTTTTGTAGTTATAGATGGACAGAATGCCTTTATTTTATTTCTTTATTTTTATGTGGTGCTGCGGATCAAACCCAGTGCGTCACTAATGCTAGGCAAGAGATCTACCACTGAGCTACAGTCCTAGCCCCTTACACACTGTTTTATCATACTCATTCTGGTACCTGTGAATCCCACCACACATTCTTGTTACTCCCCTAATGCATCACTTGTATTAACTAGACAAATCCCAAATTGTCAGCATGTTTTGGCAATTCCTGTGAACAAATGTGTAAATGATTTTAAGGGATTATTGGCAAAATCTATTATGGAAATGAGCCGAGATGATGTTGTCATCTTTTTTTTTTTTTTTTTGTACCTGTGATTGAACCCTGGACAATGAATCCTAAAAGTAGGATATATTAACCACATTTTACAGATGAGGAAAATGAGATCTAGAAGAAAGATTTCTCAAAATAATATAGCTATAGGCAGTGGACCAAGGATTTAAATCTAGCTTTGATTGGAATTCTGTTACCCTACTTGTCTCTCAATGTACACTAGTTTGTCAGAGTTACTCATAAAATATGATGCTCACATTTGAGCACTGTATTTCTATTTAAGATTTGAAATTAGTATAATTTTTATATACTTTTAGGAGACATTATAGTTCTTATTAATGTAGCCTAATACTGAAGTTTTTTAGTCTATGTTAAAATTTATAGAGATAACCTTAATTTCAAGTAAAATACTAATAATTATGTAAATTAACTAAATTTTGCATTATAGCTATGATAAGTGACAACAACACTGCTTTTGTGGTTCAGAAGAACTAGGCTTTCATTCCATTTTAGCCACTAAAACTACCCAACCAAACAACCCGGGGTTACTTCTCTTCATCTATTAAATGAGAGAGTAAAGCTAGATTAACCTTCAATCTTGATTAGGTTTTATGATTAAGTCTTTATTATAATTGTGGTTTTAGCTTAACATTATAATCATGATTTTAATGTGAAGAAATGAGATCTAAGTAAAGTTTACCTTTACTTTCCAGTGCTGCGTAAGTTAACTGTTAATGGATTTGTGGAACCTCATAATAATATGGAGGTGATGGTGAGTAGTAGAAGTAATTTTTTTCTTTGTGGCTTTAGACAGTGTTTGGTCTTTTCTTGAATGTTTGAAAGCATAATTTTCTTATCTGTCATTCACTTAAAAGTTTTTATTAAGTGACTAGGTTTTTACCATTCTGTGTATATAGATAGAGTGAACTTTGACACTTCTGGTCTGTTTTCAGTACATCAATGTAGCTATTCTACAAAGGAAAGGATATATAGGCCCTCTGTCTCGGAAATGATAGAATGGTACATTGGCAGTGTTAATTTGATTTTTTTTTTTTTTTTTTTTTTGGTCCTGGGGATTGAACTCAGGGGCCCTTGACCACTGGGCCACATCCCCAGCCCTTTTTTGTATTTTATTAGAGACAGGTTCTCACTGAGTTGCTAAGTGCCTCGCCATTGCTGAGGCTGGCTTTGAACTCGCAATCCTCCTGCCTCAGCCTCCTCCCAAGTGCTGGGATTACAGGCGTGCGCCACCACGCCCGGCTTAATTTGATTTTTAAATGAAAATTAGCTCTTGTGAATTTGAATGCTATTATAATATTAGGTTCACTGTAGACATTTATATCCTTGATATTTTTCTTTGTTTTTAAGTATTTAAAATGAATTTCTTCCACTGATCATAAAATTAATATGTGTTCTTTGCTGTCAGTTTTCAAAAAATAAATTGATGAGAGAAAACCATTGACAAGTCCTTAGAAGTTGTGATATATGTTCATTGTTGGTATATAGCCACCTACTTTTTTCTTTGCAAAAATGCATAGCTACCTTTTTTCCCTTAATGAAATGGCATTTTTATTCATCCAGATTTCTGTTAGTTTTATCAGTGAGTTTACCTCAGCTAAAATGTTGCTTTCTGTGGATTGCCTTGAGTACTGCATGAAAGGTGAGGGGGAAAAAAAATGCATCCCTTTGGGTCTTTGGGCCTCCCTAACAGATATTTGACCACAGCCACAGTTTTTTGTTTTCAATATTTAATGTATTCAATTTATTAGTAAGATTTTGGTTGAAGCAATGGCTCTGATTTTAAGAGAGTTTAAAATCCATATTGTCATGTAATACCTAGTTTGTTTTATAAAAAGATAACATGCTTAATTTTTTCTTTAAGTTTAAAAAATGAATAAAAAAGTAACATGAGATAAAAATAATTTCTCAATTTTACTTTCCAGAGGTTTTGTTAAACTTCAGAAACATTCTTTGAGGCATCTTAAGTCTATACTTTCAGATATACTTTTTCTCTTCCTCAGTATTATATAAGTGGGACCATATTTACATGCTGCTTCTTTATCTCCTTTTAAAGAAAATTTTTAACAAATTCAATATATTATGGATTGTTTCCCCAGGTCAGTTATTGTTATATGTCATGTTTTTAAATGATAATATGGTGTGTCCATATGATTACTATCAGTGAACTAATTTTTTAAAAAGATAAATTAATACAGGATTCTTTTAATTTACGTAGCTGTTTATTAATAGATTTATAGGTTGTTCCAATTTTTAATTATTGATAAAAGATATTGGAATGAACATTTAGGTACTTTTCAAATTATATCTTTAGGATATTTTCCTGAAAATGGAAATGTTAGATTATAAAGTATGCAGATCTATAATATTGATATATATCATCAGTTTGCTGGAAGATACAGCAAGAAGATAAAAGAATCTCAGTTTTAGACAGTGACACATTTTATTTGCCATAATACCAAAAGAAGATTTTTCTAGAAACCAACTGAACATTTCCCCCTCAACTCCCTAATTAGAATGTAAGTTCCATGAAGGCAAAGACTTTTTAAATAAAAAAAATATATTTTATTCATTCATTCATTCATTCATTCATTCATTGCAGTGCTGGGGATTGAACCCAGGGCCTTGTGCATGTGGGGTAAACACTCTACCAATTGAGCTATATCCCCAGCCCAGTACTTTTCACTGTTCACCCCAGAGCTTGAAACAATCTTTACTGTGGAAGAAGTACTCAGTAGTTACTTGTTGAATGAATGCATATATAATAAGTTAGAATCGATATCCCAGAAAGCTCAGTAATTATATGTAATAGTACTCTGAGTATCAAAATTATTAACTAAAATATTGACAAAATTTTGTTTCTGTGAAAACAAATTGATTTGGATTATATTCCTATAAGGTGGAATAGTAGTTTTCATTGAATACAATTAGTATTTTGTGAACTTTTTAGCTTTCTTGAGTCTTCTTCTGTCTCCGTAAGACTTTACTCAGTTATATATAACTTATTATAGCATTTAAGGGACATAATCCAATTGGAGAGATGATTAAATTTTAACAAATAGTGACTACTTTTCAAATAATATAAAAATAGCATAAAACTTAAAAGATGCCAGAGAAGCAAATATGATAGTGGTTAGATTCTGGGCTTATGAGAAAGGGCCATTTTTCAGTTTGAATCTAGGCCTTTTTCTGAGAATGTGGTCTTGAGTATTTACTTAACCTCACTGATACTCATTCTCTTTTTGTAATATGGAGATGAAATAATAGCATCTACCTCATTGGGTGTTTCGAGAATTAAGAGAGATAACTATTTTTGTAATGAGGTTGGCAAATAATTATAATTGTTATTTTGAGTTTTTGTTCTATTATTAGATAACATTAGTTGAATTGGCTTATTTGGACTATGGATTAGTCAGCTGCCTGTAATTCTATGATTTTTTTTTTTTTTTTTTTTTGGTACCGGGGATTGAACTCAGGGGCACTCGACCACTGGGCCACATCCCCAGCCCTTTTTTGTATTTTTATTAGAGACAGGGTCTCACTGAGTTACTAAGTGCCTCGCCATTGCTGAGGCTGGCTTTGAACTCGCGATCCTCCTGCCTCAGCCTCCCAAAGTGCTGGGATTACAGGCGTGCGCCACCGCGCCCGGCTAGCTGCCTGTAATTCTATATGCTTCTTTTTTCTTTCTTTTTTTGCAGTTCTGGGGATCAAACCCAGGGCCTCAGTGCATGATAGGCAAGTGCCTTACCGATGAGCTACACTCCCAGCTCATTTCTATACATTTCTGATTCTCCTGATTAGCCATGTAAAAGTTATGACCTTTATAATTTTCTGCTATCTTTGGAGAATGCTGACTGAAATTTTATTTTTTAAAAATAAAATTCTTTCTGTCTTGTACTTAATGTGTGTTACCATTGGTCCTTTTATAAAGTTAAGGTACATATAGGATTTTAGTGATTATATTTCATCTATATTGAAACCTTTTGCTGTTGCCTTATTCTATGAATAATTATTTGTCATTCATTATTTGTCAGTTATTCCCAACTGTGCTTAAATAGATAGAAATAATATGAAAATGGAAGAATGACAGAATTGCCAACAGGAAGATGGCAGGGGTGAAGTTAATTGTCCTGCAGTTTTTTTTTTTTTTTTTTTTTTAAACTGTGTTGACCATTGTGCTGCATCATGTTTCAAGAAAGTATTTTAAAAAGCTAGAAATACCATTGTTTTACTCTACTGTTTAGCTTTTATTTAACACAGTTCAGAATTTAGAATTTCTTGTCTTAAATGCTAAAGAGAGGAAAGAAAAATAACGTTTGAGAAATTGTTCCCAATTTTTTAGATGAATCAGGCAATAGATAACTGAGACTAAGAGCAGCACTTAAAATTCTAATGATGATGGTGACATTAATGTCTAAGTAAAATCTGAAGACTATAAATCTTGATGACATCTAATTGAATTTTCTCAAATTCAGTATGAATTGATAGTATGTTTCTGTGGACAAAGAAAATATGGCATTCTAGAGTTAATTATTGTTTTGGAATGCCTTCATCATCTATTGTTTTGTGACAAACCTAGACCATCCCTTCTGCTAAAAGGACATGACATTGACATCTTTTATGATGCTTATACACCCAAATTCAGTGATACAAAGAAAACTTATTACAATGTTTATTTTTCTACTATCCCTTTATAGTCATTTCTGCAAATTATTCATAACATGTCTTAAAATGTGTATTAAAAATAAGTGCCTGGGGGTCTGGGGTTGTGGCTCAGTGGCAAGAGCGCTCGCCTCGCACGTGCGCGGCCTGGGTTCGATCCTCAGCATCATGTAAACATAAATGTATTGCATTGTGTACAACTAAAGTAAATAAGTATTTAAAAAAAAATATAAGTGCCTGGATGTGGCGTAGCATGCCTGTAATCCCAGCAACTCTAGAGACTGAGGCAGGAGGATCATAAGTTCAAGGCTAACCACAGCAACTTAGAGAGGCCCTAAGCCACCTAGCATGACCCTGTCTCAAAGTAAAAAGGGCTGGGGTTGGGGTTGTGGCTCAGTGATAGAGTACTTGCCTTGCATGTGTGAGGCACTGGTTTCAATTCTCAGCACTGCATATAAATAAATGAATAAAATAAATGTCCATCAATAACTAAAAAAAAATTTTTAAAGTTTAAAAAAAAAAAATAAAAAGGGCTGGGGATGTGGCTCAGTAGTTCAGTGTTCCTGGGTTCAATTCCCAGGCTGGTACCTAGTAATGCTTATCTTTTTTGGTATCAGAGGGTGCTTGAAGTGTCTAATACTAGACATTTAAGTACATGTGGTTCAAATAACTGGTATCTTTTATTCATTTATTGTTTACTACTGTAAAGTCCTGTCCCTGGATTCAGTGATACAGCAGTAAACAAAGCAAAATTCTGGCCTTCAGGAGCTTGCATTCTATTTAGAGGAGCCAGGTAATAAATAGACAAACAGTATGTCAAGGTGTGGTAAGGCCTGTGAAGACATGTTAAGCAGAGTAAAAAGAATAGAGGGTGTTTAGTGAAACAGGATGCTTTATGAATAGCTTTGAATTATTGCAAGTGATTTGTGTTAATTGACATGAGTTACTGAAGAGACAGAATACTACAGTTACTTTCTTTGGGAGATTTGTTTATAATGATTTGTTTTTCTTAAAAAATTTTAGTTGTAAAAAAAATTTTTAGTTGTAGATGGACACAATACTTTTGTTTTATTTATTTTTTTAAATGTGCTTGAGATCAAACCCAGTGCCTCATGTGTGCTAGGCAAGCGCTCTACCACTGAGCCACAACCCTAGCCCTTACTTTGTCTAATTTTAACCTATTTTTCTTCCATTGATTTTTTTTTTTTAAGTGATGTGTAGATATGTCTTAGTATCCCTGAAAAAAAGTACAAGGTAAATGTTTATAATAGAATAAATCAAGACACTTTAAAATGTATTTTTTTCTAGGGTTTTTTACATGAGATATTTGAACGTCTAAAACAGTTTCTGGAATGCAGTAAGTACTTCTTTCATAGTAGTTTTTACTGTTGAATCCTTATTCATTACAGCTTATTCATTAATAACTAGGATTGGTGAAGAATTAATAGGGATTAGTGAGTGGGTCCCTATCCATTCAGAGCTTCTCTTTTCCATATGCAAGTCTGGAGAAAGGTTTTGTCTGAGTGGCGCATTTGTTGAACAATCTGAGTGAATTCTTGGTAGCTGGATAGATATTATATGTGGCTAAAATTTGCTTCTTATATCTTGATAATTAGCTTTTTTGAAGGTAGATTGGAAGCTTAGGTTTGTCTTCATCTACCTTTCTTATTCTTATTCTGAGTATAGAGGAAACCTTTATTTAAAAGAATCTATTTTGTATCCATTTCTTCTTCTCATTTCTACTACAACTCCCCGTCCGACATCCACAGCAGTCATAATGTTGAATAGATATTAAGTTATATACTGTATTCTAAATGGTTTTTAAGCTTTTTATAGACTCTTTTAGTATGTTTTATGTATCACTGTGATATAAATTTTGCTAAATGATCCTTTCATTTTGCAAATCTCATTCATTAACCCCAGCTGGCTCACATTTAGGATGTTTTGTAATCTGCCCTATGCAGAAAATTTAGCATTTATATTTGTGTTATATTTTACTGGTGGTCTGTTATCCCCTTACTTCCAAGTGGTTGTAAGTACCTTTGTTCAGGACACACCCCTGCACTCAAATGAGTGTGTTTGTGTGCATATACTGTGTGTCCATGTTTATTTGGGGATTTCCTATCTTGAGAGGTATATTAGTCTGTACTTTTAGTGATTATTGATTATTGTGTGTTATTCATTTTAAACCTAGTTTAAATTGTTGATACTGTTGCCAGGCACTCTCTTGGATACTATGCATATAAAGGTGAATAAGACAGCTCATATTGTGCATTTAATTTTAAACCAAAGTGGGGCTGTCATTTTTCTCTGGTCATAAACGTGGGGTTAGCAGAAGTAAGAACTGAAGTCCTTCTAGGATAGTAAAATGAGATAATTGACAAAACAGATTATGAGGAGTATAATCAGAGAGCAAAGGAATTGATGGGCTGATGGACATTATTCTGGTGTACAAAATTATAGAATGGAAATTTTCACAAGAATAATTCAGAAGAGATAGGAAAAGCGATAGTGAATATATTACCAAGTGCTTTTTGTTGATTGAAAAGTACTTCAGTTACAACTGTTTTAGTTTTTGAAAATGTGATTTATGAGTTGTTGCTAAAATTGTCACCTTTTTACTTTAAAATGGGTTCAGTTTATCTTTTAGGGTTAATTTTGTGTAATTTGGCTGTGATGATTATTTTATTAAATTAAATTTTACTTGCTATTGGTTTTTAAATAGTAAATTAATAATGCAAAATATATAAGAATGTAACAGGCAATACTTTTGCAAAAGTTTTGGTATTTTGTTAATTTATAGGATATTATCAACTTGTACTGATTTTTGAAATGTATTTTTAACAGGTAGAAATATAGGTACAGATAATGTATGTAGAGATAGGCTGGAGAAGACCATCATTCTTTTTACTAAAGTGGTAAGTTTTCTTTTTATCTTGAGTACATTTTCTTAAATTAATATATCTTCTCAAATTTAAGAATGAAAATGTTTTTGTCATCATAACATTTTCACTTGAATGTAAGGAAACTCATATTCTTACTCTTTGTAGGAGAGCTAAAAAAAAAATCACCTTTGTATAATGAAATTTTCTGAATGCATATAATAGTTAAATTTATATAACACATATCACAGCGTGTAAAAGAATAAATCCTAAGGAGTGTTAGAGAAGTTGATTCCTCTAAAGCTTATTCCTAGACCCACTGGAAAAAGCTGAGATAAAGAAGATGGCAGTTCAGCCTGAAGTAGATCAAATGCAGCAGGTAGAGTAATATCAGGAAGTCAGCATATTCAGAATGATTATCAAATTATCATCAGTATCACAAATGTTTTTTATTTTTTTCAATTTTTAAAATTTGCCCTTTTATATATAAATGAAAGTGTATTTTGACATATTGTACATACATGGAATATAACTTATTCTAATTAGGATCTCATTCTTGTGGTTGAACATGATGTGGCATTACACTGGTCATGTATTCATATATAAACATAAAAAGTTATGTCCGATTCATTTGTCTTTTCTATTCCCATCTCCCCTTCTCCCTTCATTCCCCTTTATCTAATCCACTCAAGTTCTGTGCTCCACCCTCTCCCCCTTTTGTGTGTGAGCATCTGCATATCGTAGACAACATTTGGACTTGGATTTGTGGGATTGACTTATTTCACGTAGCATAATAGTCTCTAGTTCCATCCATTTACTGGCAAATGCCATAATTTAATTCTTCTTTATGGCTGAGTAATATTTGATTGTGTATATATACCACATTTCCTTTATTCATCTGTTGAAGGGCATCTAGGTTGATTCCATAGCTTAGCTATCGTGAATTGTGCTTGCTATAAACATTGATTACATATGTTTTAAATGGAATTATATGGGTGCGCTATACTAGGCAGTGTGTATACAGTTCTGATAATATTAAGAGTTATATAACTTGTGAAATTTTGGGCTTGGAGAATTGGGAAAAGTGCAGAGTTGGGTTAAATAAGTTCGGAAGATCTGGTTTGAGGAGTATTTGGACTAAATAGGTACTTGGAGACAGGTGGGAATATCTAAGTCTGTAACCTATTTTCTCTTTCTCTCCTCTCATTCCCTTCCTCCTTCCCTCTCTCCCATCCTCCCTTTCTTTCTTTCTTTTTTTTTTTGGTACCTTGTATTGAACTGAGGGGCACTTAACCCTGAGCCACATCCTTAGCCCTATAATATTTTATATTTTGAGACAGGGTCTTGCTAAATTGCTGAGGTTGGCCATGAACCGCAACCCTACTCTCTCAGCCTCCTGAGTCACTGGGATTATAGGCGACCACCACCACACCTGGCTATTTTCCCTTTTTTCATGAGTGTTCAGTATTAGGGTTAGAATTGTCTGTTTGGAGGGGATGAAAGGAGCCGAATCAATTTGGAGGGATGGGGGGAGAGAGAAAGGGAGTGTGTGTGTGTGTGTGTGTGTGTGTGTGTGTGTGTGAGAAAGAGAGAGAGAGACTGTAGAGAGAGAGAGAGAGACTGACTGTGTGTGTATATATGTATGTGTTTAGGTGATAGTTACCATTAGTTTTAGTTGTCTTCATTTCTTATGTTCCAAATAGCCTCAACAGCAAAACTTAACTTCTGGGGTCCAGTATAAAGTTGCCTCCAATCCTTTAACACCAAGCAGAGTAAAATAGGATAATGAAGTTAGTCAGTGGGCTTAGGCAGTGTGTATCTCTGACACTTGCCAGCATCTCTGCAGTTCCTGCTCAGTATGTCAATTATATAAATAAAATTTAAAAAGCATTGTTTAGATAGTCTGTATTAGAAACACATTTGTTATTGACCTACTGGGTTTGTAGTTCTTTCTTTTACTTTTTATTTTTATTTTTTGGAACCATTATTTGAACCCTAGGCGCTTAACCACTGGGCCACATCCCCAGCCCATTTTATTTATTTATTTTTTTTTGAGACAGGGTATGGCTAAGTTGCTGAGGGCTCACTAAGTTTCTGAGGATGGCTTTGAATTTACAATCCTCCTGCTTCAGCCTCCTGAGTTGCTGGGATTGCAGGCATGAGCCACCATGCCCAGCTGTATTTCTTTTTTTTTTTAGTTCTTACTTGAGGTGATGACGTAGATAGATGGTATCTGTAATTTATTCTGCTTTGTAGAACGAGTTGACAGCAATAATTTTATTTACAAAATTTTATATTTATGATCTCTAAGACTTCAAGGAAAACTTTTAAAATTGGGAAACCTCATATATGCATTCAATAGAATGGAATAAATGTAAGTTTCCATTTGTTCATAACTCAGTTTCAGCAATTATCAACATATAGTCATGGTTAATCTATTTTATTTGTGTGCTTCCTTCCTCTACCCACTCTTGCTGATTATTCCAAAGCAAATCCTAGATATTCTTATAGTATTATCTGTAAATATTTTATTTTAATTTTTTGGTACCAGGGATTGAACTCAGGGGCACTCAACCACTGAGTCACATCCACAGCCCTATTTTGTATTTTATTTAGAGACAGCGTCTCACTGAGTTGCTTAGTGCCTTGCTTTTGCTGAGGCTGGCTTTGAACTCATGATCCTCCTGCTTCAGCCTCCCGAACTGCTGGGATTGCAGGTGTGTGTCACTGTACTTGGCTTTTTCAAAGCGTGCTTTTTTTTTTTTTTCTTCTTTAATTCATTTCCATAGGCAAACCCAGATTTATTACATAACAAAAGTACCGCATAACTTTAAAATAAACATAGATAAATGTATATATTTATAAACTTTCATATATAATTTTAATTCTAAATTCATATTTATAAACATATGTAGATGTATGTATTTATGTATTCCAGTGATAACCTTCACCCTCAACCTAGTCCCTACCTCAGAACTAAACCTAATCCTACCCATAACCATCAGCCTCTATATAAAAATTTTCATTGTAATCTATACTTTGAATACCCATATATATATATGTACATATATATATTTAAATATTCTTTAGTTGTAAATAGCTTTTTTATTTTATTTATTTATTTATATGTGGGGCTGTGGATCAAAACCCAGGGCCTCACACATGCCAGTGCTCTACCACTGAGCCACAACTCCAGCCCCCCATATATATTTTTACATATATATTCATTTATATGTTTATAAACATATATATGTATGTACCCTAATGCTAAACAAAATCCTGCCTGTAAATTTTCACATATGTTCAGTTACATATTCATAAAATATATCTGAACAACAATGTAAACCTCCATCTCAAAAAAAATTAACTACATACAAATTGCTATACATTTAAATTATTTCATGTATATTTTTGTACATTTATTTATATTGTATTCATATATTTGAATGATAATGTGTAAAACCTAAACTAATGCTAACTATTTTTCTATACCTATTCCTATACCTACAATATGCCTCACAGGAACCTCTGTACATATAAACCATAAGTATTTAAATGAATGTACCTATATATTATGGAATATAGATTCGTAAATATTGTTACATATAAACAATAACACTTCATGAATATTTCTATATATTGTGAGATATATATTTTTATATATATTTATATTTATTTGTATTGAAATTACTACCATAATGCTAATTTTATTCCTAATGTTAATCAACAATTCTTAATTCCTATGACAGCAGCCCAAATTCACAGTTATAACTCTAGGTGCTTAATTGAAAAGATTTTAGACTTAAAAGCTGTTCTAATTATACCTAATCCCTAAATCTAACCGTATGTTTTGACACGTACATATATGAAATATATATGTATATGTTTTGACATATATATAGATAATACATATGCCTATATATTCTTCACTCAAACATATATATCTATTATTGAAATATGGTCATTTTGGTTTATGTTGGTTTTTAACTTGACTTGGTTTATCCTTTGATTGGCTTTCCTTTAGTGTACTTCCTCCCTTTACTGATTTTCATTGTTTTTTATTTCCTCCTCATGAATATTTTGCCGAGAATGTTCTGTAGTGCAGGCTTTCTCATTGTAAATTCTTTTAACTTTTGTTTATCATAGAAGGTTTTTATTTTTAATCATTAAATCTGAAGCTTATTTTTGCTGGATGTAAGATTCTTGGTTGGGGCTGGGGTTGTGGCTCAGCGGTAGAGCGCTCACCTAGCACATGCGTGGCCCATGTTCAATCCTCAGCACCACGTAAAAATAATGGCATTGTGTACAACTAAAACAAATAAATAAATATTAAAAAAAGATTCTTGGTTGGCATCCATTTTCTTTCAGAGCTTGGTATATGTTGTTCCAGCTATCCCTTAGCTTTGAGGGTCTGGGTTGAAAGATCCACTGTGATCTGAATTGGTTTCCTCCTATATGAATTTGAAACTTTTCTCTTGTGGCTTTTAAAATTCTATCCTTATTCTGTATGCTAGGCATTTTCATTATAATATGCCTTGGTGTGGATATCTTGTAATTTTGTACATTTGGTGTCCTGTAAGCCTGTTGTATTTTCCAATTTCTTCTTTTTTTTTTTAAAGTTTTTTTTTTTTAAGTTTTCAATGGACCTTTCTTTTTATTTTATTTACTTACATGTGATGCTGAGATTCAAACCCAGTGCCTCACACATGCAAGTGCTCTACCACTGAGCTACAACTCTAGGCCCTCCAATTCATTCTTTATGTTTGGGAAATTTTCTGATATTATTTTATCGAAGAGATTGTGTATCCCTTTGGTTTGTATCTGTGTGCCTTCCTTTATCTTGATAATTCTTAGATTTGGTCTTTTCATGTTATCCCATAATTCTTGGAGGTTCTGTTCATGGTTTCTTACCATCTTCACTGTGTGGTCAACTTTATTTTCAAGATTATATATTTTGACTTCATTGCCTGAGGTTCTATCTTCCAAGTGATCTGGTCTATTGGTGATGCTTTCTATTGAATTTTTTATTTGGGTTATTGTTTCCTTCATTTCAAGGATTCCTTCCTTCCTCCCCCTCCCCCTCTTCCTCCTCCCCCCCCTCCTCTCCTCCTCCCCTCCTCCTCCTCCTTTCTTCTTCTTCTTCTTCTCCTCCTCCTCCTCCTCCTCCTCCTCCTCCTCCTCCTCCTCCTTCTTCTTTCTTCTTCTCCTCTTCCTTTTTTTTTTTTCCCCCTCCCCGTCCCACTCCCCCTTCCCCTTCCCCCTCCTCTCCTCCTCCTCCCTCCTCCTCCTCCTCCTCCTCCTCCTCCTCCTTCTTCTTCTTCCAGAATCTCTATTTCTTTCTTGAAGTAATCTTCTGTTACCTCTATTTGCTTTCTTATCTTTGTTGGGGTGATGAATTATTGCTTGTATTTGCTTTCTTATCTCTTTGTTGGAGTAATCAATTATTGCCTGTATTTGCTCTCTTATATCATTCTTTGCTTTGCATTTCATTTTAATTATGTACATTCTGAACTCCTTTGACATTTCATCTACTATGCTGTCAATGTATTCTGTTATTGTAGCATGTTGGTTTGTTTGGGGCACTTTCTTCTTGTTTTTTCATGTTGTTCTTATGTCTTCCTCTCTATCAGTGCAGATCTGAGGTATTAGTTTTTTACCCCCTAATCCTGTAGTGTCCCTGCAGGTTACCAATAACTTGCCTTTAAGGGGGAAGATCAATATTTACAGCACCCAACACAGACAATATGTAGCCTTATACCATACAGCTTTCTATAAGCAACTTTATAGACAATTTCAGTTTTGTCACTATAAACAGAAATGATGTGTTCAATTACTATCTACAATATAAATAGAAGGTTTGCATAGGGGTCTATAGTTGGACAAAGAGAGAGCCAGGAGTTGGGGTGGGGTATAGAATGTGGGGTTTATGAGGTAGGAGGTGAGAATATAGAGGTATTAGATCACAGGAGGAGGAGTAAACAAGGAATCAAGAACAGTAGGCTAGCAGGGATACCTCTGGTGTAACCAAGCCTGCAGGGACCTTGGTGATGGTTTTCCAGGTGCTGTCTGTTGTCTCTTGATGAAAGCGGGCATGTCCCTAGTTTGTAACAGTGGCAGTGTCAAACCTGTAGGTACCTTGATGTTAGGGTTCCAGGCCCTAGCTGGTGTCCTAAAGTGGAAGTTGCCCCAACTAAAAATGGTGGTGGCAGCATCGGCATAAGAGGTAACCCAAGACGGCGGTAGAGTTGTCCCAAGATGAAGGTTACTGCTTTTAGAGATGGGACTGAGAGGGCAGGATGTGTGGTGGCATTGGGCAGCCTGTTTGGAGATGCAGCACTGTGGCATGCAGTGCTGCGTGGGCTGCTGCCTCCAGGCCCTTTCCGTTGTCCCAGGGTGGAGGCTAACATGTGGAGGAGGCTGTGGAAGTGGCTGCAGTGTCCCAACATGGAAGCAGGCCGGGAGAGCCATGTGTTGGTCGATGGGGAGGCCATAGTTCATGCAGGGTGCTCTCCTAAAGCATTCCTTTTTTTTAAAAAAATATTTTTTAGTTGTAAATGGACACACAATATCTTTGTCTATTAATTTATTTTTCATGTGGTGCCAAGGATGGAGCCCAGTGCCTCACCATGCCAGGCAAAGGCTCTATCACTGAGCTAGAGCCTCAGCCCCTCCTAAGGCATTCTTAAATATAGTTATCACATTTAAAAATACTAATACCTTCTTGATTTCATTTAAATATCTACTTTATTTTCAGATTTCCTTTTCTATAAACTTTTTATGATTGGTTTATTTGACTTGGGAATAGTATCTGTTACCATTCTGTTCTTTTTTTCCTTGCTGTTTATTTTTGATGTAATAGGTACTTTCCTATAGTGTTTGCCATGTTTTGAATTTGCTTGCCTTCCTATGTGTTATTTAAGATATTTCTTTGTCTCCACACTCTTCTTATTCCCCCTATATTTCTTATGAATTTGTAGTTACATCTAGAAGCTTGGTCACATTCAGGGATTTTTTTTTTTTTTTTTTTTTTTTGTGGGTAGAGGGTGCTGACAAGAATACTTTGTAGACAGTGTTGTGTATTCGTATTGCAGCCCATCAAAAGGCACATAATATCTGATTATCTCAATTGGAAGGCTGAGATGGATGAGTGAGCTATCAGAGTTTCTCAGCACCCTGCAGCTCGTGTTGTAGGCTGTATTCATTTGAACAATTAAAGTTTTCGCTGACTTTATACATAATGCTTTTTTTTAATCACTTTTACCCATTGTTATCAAATTTAAGTATGAAGCAGGACTTTTTTGGTTCCTATAGTGGAAATAATAGAAAAGTCTTATTATGAGATATAATGTGGCAAAATCCATGTTATATCATGTACTCCAAGAAGGGTTATAGTACATGTAAAACTGAATATATATTTATAGACTCTTACCAAGGTTCAAATAAATATTTAATAGTAAACTTATAACTGAAATGATTATATTTCAATATGAATTTGGGAAAAATGCATTTGATTTTTTTCTTCACAGCTTTTAGATTTCTTGGATCAGCATCCATTTTCATTTACTCCTCTAATTCAGAGATCACTGGAATTTTCTGTAAGCTATGTTTTTACTGAAGTGGGTGAAGGCGTTACATTTGAAAGATTCATTGTCCAATGCATGAATCTTATTAAGATGATTGTCAAAAATTATGCTTATAAGCCATCCAAAAATTTTGAAGGTAATGCAATACTGGTAGGTTCCCCCCCACCCCCCCCCCCCCCCCCGGTTTTACTTTTTAAATTTTAATCTAAGTGTGAAGTAATAGCTATTTTGATATAAATTTTTCTTGAAACACATTTATTTTAGTCTGGAAAATAAACTTCTCCTGGGACATAAAATAGAAAGTATTATAGTGTTTAATATGTGAATATCAGCTTTTAGAAAACCATACTGTACATTTGGCAAACTATCTTTTGTAGCACCATAGAATATCAATTCAAGCTTAAGGACTTTAAGAATTATATACTATAATAATCTCTGCAGCTCGTGTTGTAGGCTGTATTCATTTGAACAATTAAAGTTTTCTCTGACTTTATACAAAGTAAGGTTGCTTACAGACAAGTTAAATTGTTATGTTATTTGAAATTTCTTCATGTGCATGTTTTCCAAGATGAATGAGGAAGGTTTGTAAATGGCAGAGAGAGAGAGAGAGAGAGAGACATACATATCAGTTAATCACTTCAGTATGCTGCAGTAATATAGCACAACAATGCATAAGTTGTGTGGACAAGGCTGGATTGATGAGGGTGTATTATAAATAAAGATCACCTTTGAAATTTGTTCATAATAATGAACATTTATGCACAAAGTATATCTTTACCCCCAAAGTATATCTTTGTGTGTGTGTGTTTGTGTGTATGTGTGTATGTGTGTGTATATAAAATCCATTTTCAGTAGAATGTTTGGCTGTACAATTAACTTGGAAATTTTAATTTTCTAGATAGCAGCCCTGAAACTCTTGAAGCCCATAAGATTAAGATGGCATTCTTCACATACCCTACTTTGACAGAGATATGTAGAAGATTAGTCTCTCATTATTTTTTATTAACTGAAGAAGAACTGACAATGTGGGAAGAAGATCCAGAAGGCTTTAGTAAGGATTAATTTTTCTGTATTACTGTGACTTGTCTCCCTCTTCCATAAACAAATATCTATTTGAATGATAGGTATAATAACAAAGTATTTAAATCAAGTACTTTTGATCTGGGTACCTTTTTTTTTTTTTAATTGTCTTTCTTACCCTTTAGAACAAATTGAGACACAGAAAATAAATGATTCATTCAACTATGATGGAAAATTTTGTTCAGAAAAACACCTTTTAAGTTTTTAGATATCCTTTCAAATATATCCTTTAGTTTAAAACAAAAATAAAAAAATTACTTCATCTCTCTGTTAGGTCAATTTCTATTTTGTGATTCATTCCATATTTTTTTTTTACTTTTGAAAAGTTTTGCTTCAGAAAGACATTAGAAGAACTTTTTTTGAAGATTTCCTGGGTATTATAAATACAGTTTCAGTAAATGCTTATGAATGCTACTCAAATGCTGTATTGCTGAGCTTTTCTCCTACTCTAGGGATTGAACTCAGGGGCACTTGACCTCTGGGCCACATCCCCAGCCCTTTTTTTGGTATTTTTTATTAGAAGCAGGGTCTCACTGAGTTACTAAGTGCCTCGCCATTGCTGAGGCTGGAACTTCCTTCAGCCTCCCAAAGTGCTGGGATTAAGGCGTGCGCCACCGCGCCCGGCTTAGACTGGAATTTTTTAAAAAAATTTTTTTGTTGTTGGGCACAATACCTTTAATTTTATTTATTTATTTTTATATGGTGTTAAGGATCGAACCCAGGGCCTTACACGTGCTAGGTGAGCACTCTACTGCTGAGCCACACCTCCAGCCCTGGAAATTTCTTTAAACGCTTGTTTTTCCTAACAGGAGATCTGTCTATCTGTTTGAATTTTTAGTAGTAGATCAATCATTACATACACAGATCGATAGATGAGTAACAAATCTGTCATGCCACTGCTATAGAAAAGAAAGGAATCATGTATTTATAAAATGCTTTTGTGTGAATTACTTTGGCCATTAGTGGGACAAGAACTAGATTTTAATCTCTACTTATCCCTTTAACACAGATTTGCTAATATTTTAAGAATGCCTTAAACATTTTGGAAGATTTACCTTCCTTTTCTTTTTTTAATTTAGAAATAATTTTGGCTTATTTAAAAAATATACTACACAATACACCTTTTTTTTTTTTTTTTTCTTTTTCTTTCCCCTAACTAGCATCTTTGTTTCTTGCTTTGTTAATGCAGTTTATATATTGTATAACATGAGGAATTGAGATCCCACCTGGGGTTGTGGCTCAGTGGTACAGCACTTGTGTGGTGTGTGCAAGGCCCTGTGTTTATTTTCGAGCACACCACCAGCCAAAAAAAGAAAAGAGATGGGGAGGGAATCAAGCCTCTAGATTTTTAAAAGTCCTGAAGTATTTACTTTAAGTATAAATACATGTAGGAAATTTATGAAAAATGACTAATCATTTTAAGTTGAGAAATATGATTACTGTGTTGAAATGATTATCAGGATTATAATGATATTATCAGATGATGTCATATACTCTGGAAATGATAGGTACATGTAGCTTTCCTCTAAAAGGAATATTTAATGAAAGCAAGAATGCTTATGGATTTAACAAGCACTTGGACAGATGATTGTTAAATACACATACGTTATCTCTATAGGAAAGAATTCTGTTAAGTCTGTGTTTTCAAGGATTTGCATTTAGTGCTATGTTGAAAACCATTCACAGAAATACTATGCTATTATTGAAATCTGTGTTTTTCAAAATGAGATTTTGGAAACATCTTTACTGCATTTCTGGAGAACATCACTTGTTGTCTTTTTAATTATAGCAGTGGAAGAAACAGGAGGAGATTCTTGGAAATATAGTTTGAGGGTAAGTATTAATTGAAAAAAATTGATAGGGTAAAACTTAATCCTTAAGCTCTTAGTAGAAAATGACACTGTTGAAAATTCTAAACAGTAAGTCAGACAGATAAGAAATTGTTTATAATTACAAGAAACTGTTTTAGAGGAAAGTATTTAATTATGAATTTTAATCTGAATTTTTTATAACTCGGTGTTTGCAAACTGAGTTTTTCAAATTTTATTCAAGTTGCTTAGGAAATAATTTGTCATTGCACAAATGGAGAATGTTTGTAGAAGTGAATGCTGCTACTTTTTGCTAGAATGATTTTTTCCCCTTAGTATTTCATTAATGAAGTTTCTTACTAATCTCATTTCTCTTACTACCTAGTGTCATTCTCAGAGACCAGTCCATTGCTTTCACTTATTGGATGATTTTGGAGCACATTACTGATAGGGCAAATGTTTTGTCTTTATGAAAATTTATCAGATTTGTGGTCACTGAGCTGTTCTTCTTGTTAAGATCTGTTTTTACTTAATTCACATAACTTGCCATTGGTTTTCTAAAAATGCATCTTAATATTTTTAGACTTATAAGCTTATAATTGTAAACCAGATAAATTATTGGAGCTTTAAAAATGTTTTGTCTTTAATTTTTTTAAAACTTGGTCTTATGGACAAGGTTAAACTTATTAAAACAGAATAATATTATGAACCCTTCCTGAAAACCTAGTTTGTTATTAATGTATGGCTAGTCTAATTTCATAATCAGCACCCCTGCCCCAAATTAATTTGAAGTAAATATCTGGGGTGACATAGCATATGTTTTTTGTATGTCTAAGGTTCTTCATAATCAGCATCCCTGCCCCAAATTAATTTGAAGTAAATATCTGGGGTGACATAGTGCAGGAGCCCTGTTTGGGGAGATGGCTTAAATTGCGGTTGACTATGAGCCATGGAGATTTGGGCATTGTCGCCTTCCGTAGTCTCACGGGGACTTGGCCCGGGATCTCGAGTGACTTCAGCCGAGATTGCTGATCGGGTCAGCGCCATTTTGGTGGTGTGTGTGGCGCGTGTTAGTCGTTGTTAGAGCCAGAGAGAAAAGTTATCAGAATAAAAAGCTGTTTGTTTCCAGTTCGCCTCTGAACTTCTTCCCGCGGCTTCGTTGCTCCAAGCGGCCATCGCTTCAGGCGGCAACAACATAGCATATATTTTTTGTACGTCTAAGGTTCTTTTTTTAAACATAAAACAAAATACTTCAGACGTTTAGTTACAGTTCTTTGCTATTTTGAACCATGTAGCAATTCAGCACTTTTTCAAATCACAATTAGTCATTTTTTCAATGTAGGTAACACCGATTTCTGTTACTGTTTTTGTTAAAAATATATATTATTTTATTTTATTTTTGTTACTAGGGATTGAACCCAGGGGTGCTTAACCACTGAGCCAAATCTGCAGTCCTTTTTATATTTTAATTTTGAGACAGGATCTCACTGTGTTGCTGAGACTGGCTTTGAGCCTGCAATCCTCCTGCCTCAGCCTGGGATTACAGGCATGTGCTACTGCACCTGGCAAAAATACATACTATTTTATATGATAAGTAAAATTTAATTAGTTGATGTTGGTACTTATTGTATCATTTCTAAGAAAATGTATGAATTTTAATGTATTAAATCCTGAAAGTTTTTTGAAGCACTGAACTATAAATGATGTGTCTGATGAAAGAATGCTTTTTTAAAAATATGACTAATAAGAAATTATTTTTGAATGCATAATGCCAAGTGATTGAAGTAAGTAAACATGCTTTCTGTTTGTTATGATTTAAATTATTGTAACTTGATTTAATTTTCATTGTTACCATAGTTCCAAAAAATAATAATTTATTACTTAACTACTTATTTATTTATCTATCTATGGTACCAGGGATGAACTCAGGGGCACTTGACCACTGAGCCACAGCCCCATCCCTATTTTGTATTTTATTTAGAGACAGGGTCTCATGGAGTTGCTTAGCAACTTGCTTTTGCTGAGTCTGGCTTTGAACTTGCAATCCTTCTGCTACCAGGCCCAGCACTATTTTATTTTTAAATCCAGAATTGGAAATATTTTTAAAAGTTTTGGATTTTAAGAACAAATGTTCTCTGCTTTATTGTAAAATAAATATAATATGCCATCACTTTTATTATAAATTTGTTTCTTCTTCCAGCCTTGCACTGAAGTACTATTTATAGATATATTCCATGAATATAATCAGACTCTTACTCCTGTACTTCTAGAAATGATGCAAACCCTTCAAGGTATGGTATTTTTTGTGATATGTATTTATTTATCCACTTAATTAATGTTCAGTAAAAATGGTGTAATTGCTTATCATGTGCAACATGCTATTTCTTAGTTTATATAATGGATATGAATTTGAGAAAGATTGAATGCATTCTTTCCTGAAAGGAGGACATTTGAGATAGGCCTTGAATTATAGTTTGGATATTATAGTTAAGATTTTGCTGTCATAAACATAGTAGTGGCATAAACAAAATGACAGTCACATTTCTTGGGGAGATAGTCTTTCTGGAGCATGTTATGGTAAGGAATGAAAAAAGGTTAACATAGTGTGTTGACCTCATTAGGGTGATGGCAGTGGGAATGGAAAGAATGTGATAGATTTAAAAGAGAATGATGGAATAAATTTTAGGTACTTGTGTATTGCATTTTGTTCACAAGTAATTATTAAACTATTAACTAACATTGATTTATATTTTCTGACTTTTGTGCTAGACTCAGGGGACGTTGATCACAGCTATTTTGTTTAGTCTTTAGTCCCAGTGCCTGGCATCATCAGTAACTGTTTATTGATTGGTTGACTTTTCACAACTGATTGAATATGCTTTTAGGGGAAAATAATAAAAAATGCTCCTGAACTTTTGATTCTTAATGACAGGCAAAGCAGTTATCTCATTAATAGTGGTTAGAGGTACAGACACTTTTGGAGTGCATGTATATAAGGAGTCTTGAGAGAGAAAAGAGGTTCAAAGATAGAACCTGAGATTTTCACCTGTAGGGTAGAGGAAGTGAAAGGCCTACCAAAACTCTAGATAAAAACATGTCCCAAAAGTTTGAAGTATAGGTGGTATATCCTGAAGGACAGCATGTTGTCAGAAGTAATTGTTATATCAATATAAGAGGCAGAAGGCAGTAGAATGTTCCTAGAGAATAGATTGATTAGTTGGGGTAGGAATCACATTGAGTAGGTAGAGATGTAAAAGAATGACAGCAAGAAAATCTCTTGTGGGAATGATGGTATCTGATCTTGTTTGTAGTAGGAAGCTGTGTTCTTTAAAAAGCTTAGTAGGTTAGTGTTTCTTTTAAAATTATAAGCCAAAGCAAATATAAGCTATTAATATAATTATGTTAATTTTAAAAGATTATTTGGGCCTTATTTTATTTTACTGTTAATTGATTTGCAGTGTAGAGTTGCCAATTTCTTAAGGCAGAATAAAAGATTCTTAAATTTGTTAATATTTATACTACTTAAGTTGCTTTGTATATTTTTACATGTGGTTTTGTTGGTGTCTGTTTTCTTCTACAGAGTCTATTATGTCAATTTACTTTTTTAAGCCACTGTAGGAAGCGATAGATTATTTAGGTTAAATTCGGTTAGTTTACTGTCTGATGGTAAGGTTTTCAAGGATTTCTGAGTTCAATTTTCTTTCTAGCTCTGCAGCAATTTGCTTATTTGGTACTGTACTTATTCTAGCTTATTAGAAAAGTTTAAAATTCGTATTTAGCAGAAGAGTGCTTTGAGAAACTTGGTAGAAATTTTCTCTTTATATAAATCTACTAACCAAGGAAATTATGTTTTCCATGTCTACTTCTGATATCCTTCTTCTTGAATAAATAGTGCAGAGACTGCCAACTTTTTATTTTAAAGTTTTCATGTTTCATAATGGCAATCACTTTCTGTTTGTACTTTTTATTTTATTGCCATTGTTTATTTAATGTAATGTCATAATCTGCTTTTTAAAAAAAAATTTAAAGCTTCTTTGTGAATTGCTTATTTTTGTTTATTGTCCTGTTCTAATTCATCTTTTTATTATTTTTTCAAAGAATTTTCTTTTTTTTTTTAAATATTTATTTATTTACTTTAGTTGTACACAATGCAATGCATTTATGTTTACGTGGTGCTGAGGATCAAACCCGGGCCGCGCACGTGCGAGGCGAGCGCTCTGCCGCTGAGCCACAACCCCAGCCCAAGAATTTTCTTTTATAATGGGGATATAACAGTTAACAATTTTTGGTATATGTTTCTCTAGAATATTGCTTGTAATAAAATTTTCAAATATGTTTAAAAGATTTTTAATGTTGTTTATAGCTTTACTTTACATCTTGTGCCTACACAGGGCAATGGTAATAAAATTTAGACCTCCCCCTTGTATGTATATTACCAAGTATGTTGTTCTCAGCTCGATTGAGAAACTAAAGTTAGGATTGAATAAATACCTAAGTGTCTATCAGCAGGTGAATAGATAAAGAAAATGTGGTATGTATACACAGTGGAATGCTACTAAGCACTAAAAAGGAAGGAAACTGTCATTTATTACAACATGGTTAGAACTGGAGATATTATCTAAGTGAAATTGATTTAGGCATGGGCACAGAAATACCATGTTCTTTCTTATACGTGAAACCTAATATGATAGAACCCATAGAAGCAGAAAACAGAATAGTGATCACAGAGGCTGAGGGATGGGGATAATGAGGAGATAGTGGTCAGATGGTACAATATCTCAGGAATTTTTTTTTAAGTTGTCTGGTACACTGCAAATATAGCGTATTATACACTTAAGAATTGCTAAATAGATTTCCAATGTTTTCACTGCAAAAATGTTAAGTATTTGAAGTGATTTAATTATTTCACATAGTATACATAGGGAATAACATCATTTTGTATCCCATAATTCATATAATTATATAAATTGTTAATTTAGAATAAAAAGGTTAAAAAAATTTAAAAAAAATTAAAAAATCAGTTGTACACAGTACTACATCATCTCATTCATAGGTAAAATATAAAAATGTTGATCTCGTAGACTCAGTTGAGAGAAAAATGGTGATTACCAGAGACTGGTAAGAATAGGGAATAGAAAAGTGTGGGAAAGACTGATCAGTTGATACTAAGTTAGTGTTAGATAGAAGTAAGAACTTCTGGTGCGCTGTTGCAAAGTAGAGTGATTATATTTAACAAAAATGTATATTTCAAAAACCTAGAAGAAAGGATTATAAATGTTTTCACCATAAGGAAATGATAAATGTTTCAGATGACAAGTATGTTTAACCTTTGACCCGATTCAAACATTATGCAGTATATACATGTATCAGAATATCACAGGTTATTCCATTAACATGTATGATTTTTTTGTTTACTGTATCAGTTAAAATAATTTAAATTCTTAAAATTAGTTTTGCTTATTTTTACTCATACTTATTTTTTTTAGGGCCCACCAATGTGGAAGATATGAATGCATTGTTAATCAAAGATGCTGGTATGTTAAACTTTTTTGGGGGGTAACCGGGGATTGAACTCAGGGGCACTTGACCACTGGGCCATATCCCCAGCCCTTTTTTGTATTTTATTAGAGACAGGGTCTCACTAAGTTGCTAAGTGCCTCACCATTGCTGAGGCTGGCTTTGAACTTGGGATCCTCCTGCCTCAGCCTCTCAATTGCTGGGATTACAGGCAAGCGCCACTGCGCCTGGCCTGGTATGTTAAACTTACGTAGTTTAGAAACCTTTATTTATTCAATAGATGGAGGGTCTGTTTTGTGGTAAACTTTGTGTTGGGAAAGTTGGGATATGAGAGTAACCAAAATATAGGAACTGTCTGGTGAGAGAGATAACCAAGTAAGCAGACAACAATAAATATAAAACTTAATGGAATGGTTATATACATTTAAAGTAGGTGGTAAACACAAGCTAGTTTGGTATTTCTAGGAAAAGATTCCTAAAGAAGTATACTGTGATAACTCAGGACAAGTAGGAGTTAGTAGTTATACATGAGGTGGATGCAGGGGGATTCCAGGAAGACTGAGCAGTATGGAGAAAGGATTGATGATAAGAGGAACAAAATATAGGTAGAGTTAAAACTGTTACTGTTTTGGTTTTATTGGACCATAGAAGTTAAGGGGTTGTGGTGAGAGATGGGGCTGAAGAAAGATAAATGTGGACCAGGTTGTGAAATATTGCCTCTGTTTAGAAGCAGATGCTGTTTTATAAGTTTATAATTTGACTCCAATATTAGAGCAAATTTATCTTTCCATTTGAAAATGTAAGGAGTATTTGGGGAAAACATAGAGTAAAATACCTTAATGTCTCTAAAATGTCTATTTTGATAATCTCTCCAGTTAACATATGGTGTGTTTTTCTTAATTAATATATTACATGTTTCAAAATAAGTTTAGTTTCTTATAAAAGGCCAAATATCTGAATTTTTTAATTTTTTGGTTAAACTTTCTTTTCAGTGTATAATGCTGTTGGATTAGCTGCTTATGAGCTATTTGATAGTGTTGATTTTGATCAATGGTTTAAAAACCAGCTTCTTCCAGAATTACAAGTCATTCATAATAGGTAAATACAAAATTTTGTGTTTATTCTACATTGCCGATTTTCTGATGAAGGCAGGAAGCTGTTAAAATTGCTTATAATTGGGCTGAGGCTGGGGCTTAGTGGCAGAGTGCTTGTCTCACACATGTGAGGCACTAGGTTTGATCCTCTGCACTACATAAAAATGAATAAACAAAGGTATTGTGTCCATGTATAACTAAACATTATTTTTTTAAAAATTTGCTTATAGTTTTTAAAGGGTCATAGTTTGACTTGCAGGTAGTGCCTAGTAGAATATGAGACTGAATTCTATAACTAAAATATGAGCAAGAGTTGGCTTTGATGTTACTTTAAGTTTAGATATTTTAAATGAGTAAGATAGAAGGGAAATGGTTTTTCCTAGTTTTTATAAATTATTTTCTACTTTAAAATTAGAGATTATAAAAAATATTCTAGGAGGATTTTGGTTCCTGGTATGAAGGGTGCAGGTCTGTCAAGTTCCTTTTGTGTACCTGGTGCCTGTTAGAATGCTTAGCATATAGTCATAGATTAGTAAGTATTTGTTCACCAAATACTGATCAAATAGAAGGCCACCCTCATGAGGATCATTTTGTGAAGATTTAGAGCTACAGAATTATAAAACTGAAGATGCCTTAAAAGTAATTTCTCTAATAAGTAGCTGTTCATCTTCTCAATCATTTTTTCAATGAAAAAATGTTTTCAACAATTAGAATTTGCTATGTCCTGTAGATCCAACAATGAATAAAATAGCCTCTGATTCTGCCCTCCAGGGCCTAGTGAAACTGAATGAGAGGAAACCTCCTTTGAGGAGGCAGGTATGAAATCTAATTGTCTTTAAACCCAGAAGGCTGTTCAGTTTAAGACCTTCACTATCCAGTACAGTAGCTTCCTTCATGTGGCTATTGAGTAATTGAAATATGCTTAATACAACTGAAAAAAAATTCAATTTTAGTTAATTGAAATTTAAGAATGGAAGCTGTATAAAGTATGTATTGATTATATATTGAAATGATAATTTGAGTATATTGGAATAAATAAAATATTATTAAAATTTACTAATTTCTTTTAACTTTTTTAGAGTGTATACTAAATAATTTTAAAATTACCTATATGGCTTGCACAGTATTTTTCTTAAAAAGATGTCTAGACCATTGTTTCTCAAATTTTATGTGTGAATCTCTTGGTAGGAAATCTTGTTAAAATGCAGATTCTGGTAACTAAGTCTGGATCAGATCCTGCAGTTGTCTCATACTCCCAAAATGATGATGATGCTGGTTTATGAAACACACACTTTGAGAAACAAACTGATAAAGTTGGCCTGGTAGTGACTTTAACCTTGGAATTTGACCTTTCTGAGCTTTATTTGTCTGAACAGAGCCAAATATGGCAATACCCAGGATTTCAGTCCCCAAATTGATGATTCCTTCACTTCACTTTACACAAGTATTGTTATTTTTGCCTCTGTGTCTTTGTTCATTTAGTTCCTATATCTTGAATTGTGTCAAGATTGAAATTTTTGGTCACAAATATTTTGAGCTTTGCAGTTTTTCTTCTTTCCTTAGGAATCTTCATTTCCTTTAGCAAAGATAATCACAGAAAAATAAATGTGTATATATGTACTGAAAATATAAAACTTTTAAAATATAAGTGATTATTTTTATTATCTGAGTCACATTCTATAATTGCCTGATAGCAGTAGGTTTATATGGATATTTTATGTTAGAAATATCAAGGTGCTGCAAGAAATCAAACGTGCCCAAAAGTGGGTGGGCAAGGAAAACTTTTACTTCTGCCAGAAGTGTGTGCTACTGGAATCTGGCTAGCAAGTGCACCTGGCCTACTAGTCTGCCTGTTTACATATCTAACAAACTCAGTACTCCCCTTTGCCCTGATTGGAGAACTCAGGAGTATGATCTATACAATTGGCTAATTTTAAAATTGGGGTGTGCAGAAAGGAAGGACTATAATTAAAAATGGCTACACTTGGATTCAATGAAGGCTGAATACTATATTCTGAAAATAGACCACCAGACTTTTTGTTTCTCACATTTTATGTAATCCTAGAGGTCATTCATAATGTTCTGAAAATAGTATGGAAGCAATAACTAGAATAAGAAAATTGAATGTAGGAGCTCCTTTATTAGTATTACTTTAGGGATCTTTACAGCTTTAGCATTTAGGAATTAACACTGTTTTTAGTTACTTAAACAAAAATGAAATTTTTTGTTTTTAAAGTACAGACCTATGTTGCCATTCTTTGATGTGATAGCATCTGGGTTTTGTGGGCTTTAAGAATTTTCATTTACTTAGGACTTTATTGGTAGTATTTTGTACTGTGGTACATTTTTACAGGTAGCTTTAAAGATTTTATTTAAATGTAGAACGCACTTACTACTACATTTTAGATTTAAATGGTGACATATACTAAGTGAAACAGACCTTTCCAAATATTTAATGTTTTACTTTTATGATTTTTATCTATCTAGGTATAAGCCGTTGCGACGCAGGGTTATTTGGCTCATCGGTCAGTGGATTTCTGTGAAATTCAAGTCTGATTTAAGACCCATGCTGTATGAGGCAATCTGTAACTTGCTTCAAGATCAAGATTTAGTGGTATGTTGCTTAAAATTCTTAAAAAATAATTGATTTTTAAATTTCAACCTGTCCTGTACTTTTAAGTTCAGAAAATGCTCATATTTTTATAGTGTGATATTCCTTGGTTAGCAGTTTGATGTGAGGGCAGTAATCTTTTGATTATTGTTTGCCTTTCCCACTAAAAGAGTCATTGAAAAAACATGTAACCAAACTACTATTCTGAAATCATTTTTAGTATTTTAGTGAGAGAAAAAATGAGGCAGTTAGTTTAATGATTACAGTCATTAAAATCCCTTTTTTATAGTATTTATTCTTACTCAGGACAGTCTTTTTCATTGATACAGCATCATAATCTGTTTCACCCTTACTGTTGATTGTTTGTTCTTCATTTATGGGTTTTTTCTGTTTTGTTTTTGCCTTTGGAATTGATGTTTCTTTTAGGAATTCTTTTTAATGGTGTTTACATGATTTTCTCATATTATCGAAGCTTGATAATAACTTCTTTATTGCTTTTTTCCCTCATTCAAAACAGTAGGTTTGTTTTACTGTATAAGTAAATGACTTTAAGAAGTTTAAAATGTATAGAACAGTTTCCCTTTTTTCCCCTACTAGTGCTCTAGTGTATGTTTGAATGAATATATTAGTGTCTTTATATATACTTTTTTGGTTTGGACTTAGATTTCTCTTCAGTATAGTATTTTAAGAAGGTTTGTGTAAAATCAGTCCTTCCACCCCCAATTTGTGCTAAGATCTTGTTAACTTTTTCTCCACCTACTCCCTTATTTTTACTTTTAACTCACCTGATTTCCCAAGCAAAGGCTTAGGCCACACTTTGCTCTTCTTTGTATATGCAATAATTAGTAAATGACTTGTAGTGTTTACTGAAGAAATTGCAATTAGAAATATAAATTTGTTGTTGAAACATGGTACATTTGAAAGGCAAATAGAACTGATCTTTGGATTTTTGACTTAACGTATTATCTACTTTATATAAATACTTGAGAATTTTATTTTAAATATCATTTTGTAGTGATTAAATAGTATAAATATGGGAGGTTACAAGGGAGGAGGATTGTGAGTTCAAAGCAGCTTCAGTAATGGCGAGGCGCTAAGCAACTCAGTGAGACCCTGTTTCTAAATAAAATACAAAATAGGGCTAGGAATGTGGCTCAGTGGTCGAGTTCAATCTTTGATACCAAAAAGTAAAAAGATTATGGTTTCCTGAAATTAATTTACTTTTCAAAAGCTTTAGAGTAAAACACAAGATTTAAATTTTTGTTTTCGTAGTTGGAAATACAAAAACTGTCTGTAGTATACAAGAAAAGACGTTAAATGACTTATGTGTTATAACAGGATTAACTCTCAATTAAGCTTTCTTTGGGAAGTAGAGAAGTTTCTTGTGTCATGCACTCTTCAAAATGAGTCTATTTAAGCTGGGCATGCTGGCGCACCCCTGTAATCCCAGCACTTGAGAGGCTGAGGCAAGAGGATCCCGAGTTCAAAGCCAGCCTCAGCAATGGTGAGGCACTTAGCAACTCAGTGAGACCCTGTCTCTAAATAAAATACAATAAAGGGTTGGGGATGTGGCCCAGTGGTCGAGTGCCCCTGAGTTCAATCCCTGGTACCCCCCCCCCCCCCCCAAAAAAAAAAAGAGTCTATTTAAATAGAAAAGAAAAATGAATTATTTTATCATTATTTTAAAAGCAGAACATTAATTATACCAGTTACTAATAAATGTTAATGGTGAGAAAGGATCTCATGGCCAAATATTAAGATAGGTCTCTTTATTAAGGACTGGTTAGAACCTTAAAAATGAACATTTGCATTGCACCTATCCAAGATC
This sequence comes from Tamias sibiricus, assembly GCA_025594165.1. Taxonomy (NCBI): domain Eukaryota; kingdom Metazoa; phylum Chordata; class Mammalia; order Rodentia; family Sciuridae; genus Tamias; species Tamias sibiricus. The sequence continues at coordinate 119,850,849 of CM046662.1, read as the reverse complement.
AAGAATATAGACGTTATACTGCCTTAATTTAGAACTGTGAGAATGCTGGTAGTGAAATGTGGGAAGATGCCTTACACATACATAAATGTGTAGATATATACATATATGCACACCGTAGTATGTATATAAAGCATATGTGTATACATGCAAACATGCCAGTATGTGCATGTGTGTAAACATACACAAACATACACGCACATAGTATATTTATACATGTGTATATCCAGATATACAAAATGTCTAAATCCTGATAAATCTAACTCCTCTCTGGCTTTCCAAATCTGCATTTTCTTGTTTAAGTGCTGTTATAGAGTTGGTATAGATTTGATCCTGAGCAACTGCATTTTCTATTTCTTATGTTACAAGGAGACAGGCTATGATGGAACAGAAATAGTGCTGCAATTAATAGGAAACAACTTCTCCAGTTACTATAGCCTTCCATACATTTTGTATGAGGGCCAACATTATATTTTTTACCTATATATGTCAAATGTGTTTATGAAATAAAACATTACAAATGCAATTGAATCCTTCTATATCTTTCTAGTTTCTGCCTGTTGTCTTCTGGCTTGAGCAGAGGTTTTTAATTTTAATAGATTACAGTCAGATTTATTTATTTTTGTACTTCTTGTTTCTTGTATAAGAAATTATCTTTTCCTTGTCATATTCAAAATCTGCTTTTGAATATGATGTGAAGTGAAGTTCGATTTTCTTTCTTTTTTTTTTTTTTTTTTTTTTTTTTTTTTTTTTTTTTTTTTTTTTTTTTTGCTGAAGTGACTTGTCAAGTAATCCATAATTTTCTCAGTGATTCATAAGGCTACCTACTGGTCATATGCCAAATTGACACAAATGTGTGTCTGTTTCTGGACTTTGTTCTATTCCAGTGGTCCAGTTTCTCTTCCCATTTAAGTATTGTTTCAATTACAAAAGCTTTATAGTAAATCTTAACACCTGGTGTGAAATGCATTCTTTTTTTTTTTTAATATTTATTTATTTGCTTTTAGTTGTACACAATGCGTTTATTTTTATGTGGTGCTGAGGATCGAACCCGGGCCGTGCACGTGCTAGGCGAGTGTTCTACCGCTGAGCCACAACCCCAGCCCGAAATGCATTCTTATACTTTTGAATACCAACAAATTTTTCATGGATTTAAAAAAAGTCAAATAGTATTTATTTAGTATTTATTATTAATCTTTTTTTGTTTTTTGTACTGGGGATTGAACTCAGGGGCACTCAGCCACTGAGCCACATCCCAGCCCTATTTTGTATTTCATTTAGAGACAGGATCTTACTGAGTTGCTTAGCGCTTCGCCATTGGTGAGGCTGGCTTTGAACTCAAGATCCTCCTGCCTCAGCCTCCTGAGCTGCTGGAATTACAGGTGTGTGCCACAGTGTTCGGCCATTGATCATGGATTTTTTTTTTTTTTTTTTTTTTTTTTTTTTGCAGTGGCATAGTGTATACACCTGCTTTTAATTGAGTCCTTCTTTACACTTATTAACCGGCTCTTTTAAAACATATTACTAGTTCCTCGTACTATAATATAGAATATTGACTTATATTCTGTGCCACAGACCAAAATACTTATTTACAAAAACTCCCTTCCATCTTCACACTTAGGACATATTATATATCAGGTGCAGTGCTTGTGACAAGTTTCAGGTTTGAGAACACTTAATTTCTACAGAGTAAATTACAATTACTAAATTTTAGGTGAAAGGAACTTAATTTTCTTAGGAACACACATGATCTTATTTATCTGTTTGTTTATTTATTTATTGTGGTGTGTATCAAACCCAGGGCCTTGTGCATGCTAAGCAAACACTCTACCACTGAGTTACACCCCTAGCCCTACAGATGATTCTTCAATCAGAATATTTGGTCTGTATTCTGGGCTTCTTTAGGTTTTAAAGTTTCTAAACAATTTATGTCTTTAAGCTTAGTACTTTGAAATAATTGTTTTTTAAAAGTTAGATTGTCTGCAGCCTTCAGTAAAACAACCAGTAAATACTGAAAATTGAGTGTTAGTGTGATCTTTCACTCTTGTGGGAACCTAGGTAAAATATAAATTGTGGTCTAACCAAAAGGTCTGTAGTTGAGGAGTGTGTTGTGATTGTCTGAGAAGCAACAAAATGGCCATCTTCATTGGCAAATTGACTACCAGCAAAGAAACAGTGAATTTTTGAGAATGAAACATTTTGTGATGATATGATTTGCTCAGATGACATGTTATACTTACAAAACATATAATTTGGGAGGTCAGGAGCTTGTACAACTTTCTATACTTGTGAAGTTTGGTATTTAGAAAATATCAGATATGTCTATTGTATTTTAAGGGTTTATTATAATTGAAGTAAGAATGGGAGTTTGTGTTCTCTCTCCTTCCCCTTTTATTCCTCCCCATCTCCTCCTGCACCCTTCACTTATGTATCTTGGTGCTTGCTCCACTCCTGCCCTTCTTGCTTCTCAGCCTTCCTTTGCCCTGACAGCAACTGCACACTGTTCTCCCTAAGTCCCATGCTCTCCTTCTACCTTCTGGCAGGTTGTTTTTTTTTTTTTTTTTTTTTTTTTCCTTTTCTTTTCTTCCTGGAAGCATCCATCCAGCCTGAATAAAGGCTCCTTAAGTAAGTTACAGAAAATTCAGGTAGGAATAAATAATATTTTATTATCATCTTTTTTTACCCTTGCTCCAGCTAAGGGTAACTATCGTTATTTCTGCATGTTAATTCTATGACTTTGATATTTAGGGGAAAAGAGAGAGAGAGAGAGAGTCTGGACAAAATGAAAAAAGAAATAAGAAACAAAAATAAAAAGTAGAGAAAGTGATTTGAAATAATTTTTTTTCATTAGATATTAATGATGTTTAGTAGTTCTAGAATGATTAAAAGTAATGATGTACTTTCTTTTAGGTCCGGATTGAAACGGCTACAACTCTGAAGTTAAATATCCTTTTAAAAGTTTAAAAGTACTTCATTACAAAGAAGTTTGTTAACACCTATAAATTATTATTTTTAAGTTAATTTGAGGTAATTTAAAATGTAGGTTTTGATTGGTTTATTGTATATGTTTTAGATATATTCTTATCATGATAAACCTCATATATTCTCTGTGTTCCTTAACTTCTTTTACCTGTTGATGATTTTGAATTTAGAACAGATCAATTTCTACCGGTAAGAATATTCATTTCCAGGTTTTATAACAATTGCTACGTACATTTTTTGAATATTGTGTTGTTTCATAACTGAAATTATGTGTATACACACATACATAGTTGTTTATTAAAACTGAATTTAAAAATACATTGGATTATTTTGGAGGATCTCACCTTTTTTGTCATTCTTCTGGTAAACTTTTTGTTTTTTCTTTTTTTCTCACAATTATAAGATATCTAATATTTTAATTTTAAGTTACTTTTTCTTTTTTTCTTTTCTTTTTTTGTGCCAGAGGCACACTTAGCCACATCCCCAGTCCCTTTTTATATTTTATTTAGAGACAGGGTCTTGTTACATTGCTGAGGCTGGCTTTGAACTCACTATCCTGCCTCAGCCTCCTAAATCACTGGGATTATAGGCATGCTTCACCAAGCCCATCTGTGTCTGTTACTTTTTACTCCTTACATTATTTCCCTCCATTATTTGGGTACATATTGGTGAATCTTGACACTAGATTGCAAATTTTTTGAAGAGAAGAATACCAAATCATATTCATTTTTTTGTTATTCACTAAATCCTGAGTACCTAGCATTGTATTTTCAAATAGTTGGTTCTCAGTAAGTACTTATTAAATGTATTAGTAACATTGAAGTGGTAGTGTTTGTTTTTAAGAGGACTAAGTGAGAAGAAAATTATATGATAAAATGTATATTGTTTATTTACTTTTTTGGTGTCATAGATTGGGAAACTTGTAGAGCAGTGATTTTTCTTTAATAAACTAATCACTAGATTTTTTAATGAAAGAAATATGTCTACAGTTTTATATAAAAATGAATCATATTAAAAAACAAAAACATAAATAAAATACCACAATCACCAAAACAGAACATTCACCAAAAAACAACAACAAAAAATTAACCAAATATCTGAGTGAACAAATGGTATATATAAGTCCCTGTGACTTCTCAGTTCCAAACATAACTTTTATAATGTAGGTGTTCAAAGCCAGACACGTTATGAGTTTTTTCTTTTTTAATAAACAGTCTGTCATTCATAGAATAACAAGTACATATCTCCAAATACTTATACCTTATGCAACGTAAGTTAAAGACCACATCAGAGAGCTGGCCATGAGTGGAATAATTCATGTTCTTTTTGCTTAAATATGTGTTACAGGAAAAAAAAAAAACACACATTTTGTGATTGGTAATAGAAATATGTGGAAGAAGAGTGAGATGATACTATTAATAGCTTAGTTGATAGAATTAGATTTTAAACATTCATAGTGTAGACAATCTTTTTCTAAACATCAATTTGTGGATGATTAAGATTATGAAAGGGGCATACTTAGTAATAATAAATTAATGTCTTAGTATGTATTGGAGCTTGAACAATTTAAAGTTGTTTGTTACTAAGGTTTTAACTTTTTGCTTATCTTTCATTGCTTCAACATGATTTATTTCTTATTTACATCTGTACAAATGTAGAGGTCTATACATTTCACTTCTCAATCGTTTTTTCCCTTTTACCTGCAGTATTTGGAGACCATGTTCACACTACTTTTTCAGTTATTGCAGCAAGTTACAGAATGTGACACGAAGATGCACGTTTTGCATGTTCTTTCTTGTGTGATTGAAAGAGTCAACATGCAGGTAATTTTGTCATAAAACATGAAAATAAGTGTCAGAGAGGTAAGTAGGTATGTATAGAAATTCATCAGTATCTTTGTTTTTCAATCTACATGGTTTTTTTAAAAAAATTTTTATAGTTGTAGATGGACAGCATGCCTTTATTTAATTTATTTTTTTATGTGGTGCTGAGGATCGAACCCAGTGCCTCACACATGCTAGGAAACTGCTCTACCATTGAGCTACAGCCCCAGCCCTCAATCTACATTGTTTAAAAGTTAATGTGTTTAGCCTGGTGCTGTGGCTTACGCCTATAATCCCAGCAGCTCAGGAGGTTGACCAGGAGAATTCAAAGCCAGCCTTAGCAACTTATCGAGGTGCTAAGCAACTTGGTGAGACCCTGTCTCTAAATAAAATACAGAATAGGGCTGGTGATATAGCTCAGTGGCCAAGTACCCCTGAGCTCAAACCCTGGTACCTTGCCCCCAATCCCAAAAGTGCATTCATTAAAATGCATTGGTTGTGATTTCATTTATGTGTTTAGAATTTAAATTCCTTTTTTAATTTTTAAATTTTTTAAAAAATTTTAATTTGTTATATATGACAACAAAATGCATTATAATTTAAATTACACATACAGAGCACAATTTTTCATATCTCTGGTTGTATACAAAGTAGAGTTATATCATTCTTGTCTTCATACACGTACTTAGGGTAATGATGACCATTGCATTTCACTGTCTTTCCTACCTTTATGCCCCCTTTCTTCCCCCTTTTTCCCCTTGCCCTATTTACAGTTCATCTAATTCCCTGCCCCGCCCCATATTATGAATCAGAGAAATCATTCGGCATTTTTTTTTTTTTTTTTTTTGGATTGGCTAATTTCACTTAGCATTATATTCTCCAGCTCCATCCTTTTACCTGCAAATGCCATGATTTTATTCTCTCTTAATGCTGAATAATATTCCATATATATATATATATATATATATATATATATACATACATACATACATATCAATCACATTTTCTTTATCCATTCATCTACTGAAGGGTATCTAGGTTGGTTCCACAGTTTAGCTATTGTAAATCGTGCTGCTATAAACATTGATGTGGCTGTGTCCCTGTAGTATGCTGTTGTTTAAGTCCTTTGGGTATAGACCAAGGAGTGGGGTAGCTGGGTCAAATGGTGGTTCCATTCCCAGTTTTCCAAGGGTTCGCCACACTGCTTTCCATATTGGCTGCACCAATTTGCAGTCCCACCAGCAATGTATGAGTGTGCCTTTCCCCCCCATATCCTCGCCAACACTTATTGTATTCTTTTTTTTTTAATTTATTTTTATTCTAAGTTGTTATAAATGACAGCAGAATGCATTACATTTCATATTACACATATAGAACACATTTTTACGTATCTCTGTATGCAAAGTATATTCACACCATTCGTGACTTCATACATTCACTTAGGGTTATGCTATCCATCTCATTCTACCATCTTTTTTTTTTCTTCACCCTTTTGCCCCCTCCCTTCCCCTCCCTCCCCATTGGCCATTCTAGTGTTCCTCTAATCCTCCTATGCTCCCCATCCCAACCCAACTGTGAATTGGCTTCCTTATATCAGAGAAAACATTTGGCATTTGGCTTTTTGGGATTGGCTAACTTCACTTAGCATTATATTCTCTAACTCCATCCATTTACCTGCAAATGCCATGATTTTATTCTTATTGCTGAGTAATACTCCATTGTGTGTATATACCACATTTTCTTTATCCATTAACCTACTGAAGGGCATCAAGGTTGGTTCCACAGTTTAGCAATTGTATTCTTAGTAGCTGCCATTCTGACTGGAGTGAGATGAAATCTTAGAGTAGTTTTGATTTGCATTTCTCTAATTACTAGAGATGTTGAACATTTTTTCATATATTTGTTGATTGATTGTATATCTTCTGAGAAGTGTCTATTCAGTTCCTTGACCCATTTATTGATTGGGTTATTTGTTTTTTTTGGTGTTAATATTTTTTTAAAAATATTTTTATTTATTTGCTTTAGTTGTACACAATGCGTTTTATTCAATGTGTTTTATCTGTACGTGGTACTGAGGATCGAACCCAGGTCGCCCACGTGCTAGGTGAGTGCTCTACCGCTGAGCCACAATCCCAGCCCTGGTGTTAAGATTTTTAAGTTCTTTATATATCCTAGAGATTAGTGCTCTATCTGATGTGTTTGTGGTAAAAATTTGTTCCCAATCTGTAGGTTTTCTGTTCACGTCACTGATTGTTTCTTTTGCTGAGAAGAAGCTGTTTAGTTTGAATCCATACCATTTATTGATTCTTGTTATTAATTTTTGCCCTGTAAGAGTCTTATTAAGGAAGTTGGGTCTTAATCTGACACAACGGAGATTAGGGCCTACTTTTTCTTTTAATAGGCACGGTGTCTCTGGTTTAATTTCTAGGTCCTTGATCCACTTTTAGTTGAGTTTTGTGCAGTGTGAGATATAAGGGTTTAATTTCATTTTGCTGCATATGGATTTCCAGTTTTCCTAGCACCATTGTTGAAGAGGCTATCTTTCCTCCATGTACATTTTTGGTGCCTTTGTCTAATATAAGATAACTGTAATATGTGGGTTAGTCTCTGTGGTCTCTATACCATTGGTCTTCAAGTGTATTTTGGTGCCAATACCATGCTGTTTTTGTTACTATTGCTCTGTAGTATAATTTAAGGTCTGGTATAGTGATGCCACCCGCTTTACTCTTCTTGCTAAGGATTGCTTTAGCTATTCTGGGTCTCTTATTTTTCCAGATGAATTTCATGACTGCTTTTTCTATTTCTGTGAGGAATTCATTGGTATTTTGATTGGAATTGCATTATTTCTGAATAGTGCTTTTGGTAGTATGGTCATTTTGACAATATTAATTCTGCCTATCCAAGAGCAAGGTAGGTCTTTTCCATCTTCTAAGGTCTTCTTTAATTTCTTTCTTTAGTGTTCTGTAGTTTGCAATGTAGAGGTCTTTCACCTGTTTCGTTAAGTTGATTTCCAAGTATTTTATTTTATTTTTTTGATGCTATTGTAAATGGGGTAGTTTTCCTTGTTTCCCTTCCAGAGAATTTGTCACTGATATACAGAAATGCTTTTGATTTATGGTTGTTGATTTTATATCTTGTTACTTTACTGAATTAATTTATTAGTTCTACAAGTTTTTTTGGGTCTTCTGTGTATAGAATCTTACTGTCAGCAAATAGTGATATTTTGAGTTCTTCTTTACCTATCCATATCACTTTAGTTTCTTTTGTCTGTCTAATTGCTCTGGCTAGTGTTTCAAGAACTATGTTAAATAGAAGTGGAGAAAAGAGGGTATCCCTGTCTTGTTGCAGTTTTTAGAGGGAATGCTTTCAGTTTTTCTCCATTGAGAATGATATTGGCCCGGGGTTTAGCATAGATAGCTTTTACGATGTTGAGATATGTTCCTGTTATCCGTAGTTTTTATAGTGTTTGAATATGAAGGGGTGCTGTATTTTGTCCAATGCTTTTTCTGTATCTACTGAGATGATCATATGGTTCCTATCTTTAAATCTATTGATGTGATGAATTACATTTTTGGTTTCTGTATGTTGACCTGACCTTGCATCCCTGGAATGAACCCCACTTGATCATGGTGCACCATCTTTTTGATATGTTTTTGTATTTGATTTGCCAGAATTTTAGCATCTATGTTCATTAGAGATATTGGTCTGAAGTTTTCTTTCTTTGATGTGTTTTTGCCTGGTTTTGGAATCAGGGTGATATTGGCCTCATAGAATGAGTTTGGAAGTGCTACCTCTATTTATTTCCTGAAATAAATTGAAGAGTATTGGTATTAATTCTTTAAAGGTCTTGTAGAACTCAGCCGTGTAACCATCCGATCCTGAGCTTTTCTTGATTGGTAGGATTCTGATGGCATCTTGTATTTTATCTCTTGAAATTGATCTGTTTAAATTGTGTATATCATACTGATTCAATTTGGGCAAATCATTTGTCTCTAGAAATTTGTCAGTGCCTTCAATATTTTCTATTTTTATTGGAGTACAAGTTTTCAAAATAATTTTAATTATCTTCTGTATTTCTGTAGTGTCTGTTGTGATATTTCCTTTTTTATCACGTATGTTAGTAATTTGAGTGTTCTCTCTCCTCTTTGTTAGCATGACTAAGGGTCTGTCAATTTTATATATTTTTTCAAAAAACCAACTTTCTGTTTTGTAAAGTTTTTCAATTGTTTCTTTTGTTTGAATTTCATTGATTTTAGCTCTGATTTTAATTATTTCCTGTCTTCTACTGGTTTTGGTGTTGGATTGTTTTTTTTTCCTAGGGCTTTGAGATGTAATGTTAAGTCATTTATTTGTTAACTTTTTCTTCTTTTAAGGAATGAACTCCATGCAATGAACTTTCTTTTTAGCACTGCCTTCATAGTGTCCCAGAGATTTCGATATGTTGTATCTCTGTTCTCATTCACCTTTAAGAATTTTTAAATCTCCTCCTTGATGTCTTCTGCAACCCATTATTCATTTAGTATTATATTATTTCATCTCCAGGTGTTGGAGTAGCTGTTATTTCTTATTCTATTATTGATTTCTATTTTCATTCCATTATGGTCTGATAGAATGCACAGTAGTATCTCTGCTTTTTTATATTTGCTAAGAGTTGCTTTGTGGTATAATATATGGTCTATTTTAGAGAAGGATCCATGTGTTGCTGAGAAGAAAGCGTATTTGCTTGTTGAAGGGTGAAATATAGAATTTACATTTCAATACACATTTTAAAAAATAACTACAAAAATTGAAATTTGAGAAATCTGCCTCAACATTGTAACGGTATTTAGAAAGAAAGTAGAATTTTCCATATCTTGATAGATCTGATTTATTCTTAATAATTTAAAATTCAGTCTGCTTGAAGGCATAGCCACAGGTGTAGCAAATACAAATTTTCTTAAGGATCTGTTATTTTATCTTAATAATTAAATGTGTTTTGTATTCTAGTCCACATTATATCCACATTTGGTATAATATAAAAATGATGTGTAAGGTGTTACCAGTTAAATTATTTAGCTTCGGGCTGGGTTGTGGCTTAGTGGTAGAGCGCTCGCCTAGCATGTGCGCGGCCCGGGTTCGAACCTCAGCACCACGTAAAAACGCATTGTGTACAACTCAAAGCAAATAAATAAATATTTTTAAAAAATTATTTAGCTTCTCTTTTTACTTATCTTTGTGATAAATTGGTAACCCAGGGAGCACATTATAATTATCCTGTGGTGGCTTATATTCTCATTCACAACAATATATCTTTGTTTGAAAAATCACTGTAGTGTGATAGGTAAGATGAAAATCTCAATGCAGTTTTGATTTGCATTTCCTTGGTTACTAAGGATGTTCAATATATATATATATATTTTTACCTATTTGTTGGCCTCTTGTGTTTTTTTTCTTCTGATAAATGTCTGTTTAGTTCATTGGCCATTTATTTATTGGTTTATTTGTGTGTGTGTGTGTGTGTGTGTTTGGTGTTAAATTGTTCTTGTTCTTTATATATTCTGAATATTAACCCTCTGTCAGAAGACTAGCTGGCCATTCTGTCTGCTTTCTCTCTTTTTTTGGGGGTGGGGGTGGGGGTTGGAGGTGGTGGTTTACCGGGGATTGAACTGAACCACTGAGCCACATTTTCAGCCCTATTTTGTATTTTATTTAGAGACGGGGTCTCACTGAGTTGCTTAACACCTTGCTGTTGCTGAGGTTGGCTTTAAACTCGAGATCCTCCTGCCTCACCTCCCAAGCAATTGGGATTATAGGTGTGTGCCCCACACCCAGTTGTCTGCTCTGTTTTCATGCTCTTGTTTTCTTGTTGTTCAGAAGCTTTTTAATTTGATGCTGTCCTGTTTTTTGATTCTTGGTTTTATTTATTGAGCTTTAGGAGTCTTATTAAGAAAATCTTTATATGCAACTGTATGTTTGAATATTGACCGTGTGTTTTATTCTAGCATTTGCTAAGTATCTGGTCTGCTTCCTAGATTTTTGATTCACTTGAGTTGACTTTTGTGCAGGGTGATACATTGGGATCTACTTTTGTTCTTCTATATATGGATATTCAGTTTTCTGAGCATAATTTGTTTAAAAGATTGTCTTCAATATATATTTTTAGCACCTTTGTCAAAGGTGAGTTGATTTGTGGGTTTGTTTCTGTGTCTTCTATTCTTTTGGCCTTCATGTCTGTTTTTATGCCAATTATTTTTCATTATTATAGCTCTAGTATAATTTGAGATTGGTTACTATGATGGCTCCAGCCTTGCTCTTTTTGTTCAGGATTACTATGGCTCTTCTGGTTCTTTTATTTTTCCCTATGAATTTTAGGACTGTTTTTTCTATTTCTGTAAAAGTTGTAATTGGTATTTTGATGTTGATGGTTTGGATCTGTAGATTGCTTTTGGTAATATGGCCATTTAACAATATTAATTCCTTCTTTCCACAAACATGGAAGGCTTTTTCCTCTTCTAATATTTTCAGTTTATTTCATCTCTATAACGGTTAGACTTATTCCCAGGCTCTTTCCTTTTCTTGTCTTTTTGAGGTGAATATGGATGGAACTGTTTTCCTGCTTTGTTTTTCTTTGGGCTCATTATTGACTTATGGAAAGGCTATTGATTTTCTCACCCCAGTAAGAACTGCAGTCATCAAAAACGTAAATAATAAATGCTGGCAAGGATGTTGGGTAAAAAGCAACACTTAAACATTATTGGTGGGGCTACAAATTAGTACAACCACTATGGAGATTCTAGGAATAAAAGTACCCATATGTCCCAGCTATTCCACTCTTGGTATTAATCCAAAAGAACTAAAATTAGCTAGTGATATATGCTTAGCAGTTACTTAGCAGTGCAGTTCACAATAGTCAAAGTCTGAAACAAGCCTAGGTGTCTGACAGGAGATAAAACGAATAAAGAAAATGTGTTGTATATACACATCAAATTGTACTTGGCCATAGAGAAGAATGAAATTACGTCATTTGCTAACAAATGGATGGAGTTGCAGAACATCATGCTAAGTGAAATAAGCCAGACTCAAAATGTGGTGTTTTCTCTCACATATGGAAACTAAAGGGAAAAAAAGAAATGGAGAAGGGATCTCAGGAAAATAGAAGGGAGAAGGATAGAATAGGAGAAAGGTGATTGAAGCTGAGGGAGGAAGGGCAGAAAAGGTGATGTACTAGGGAATAGAGTTGACCAAATTATGGTATGTACATGTATGAGTATATCAAAACAAATCTCACTTTCATGTATGATTACATTGTACCAATTTAAAAATAAACAAGTAGAATAGATCAGTAGAGTAGAAGAAAAGTGATCATAGGGGAGGTAGGGAGAAGTGGAGGGTAATGGAAGTACTGGGAAATGAAATGGAGCAAATTATGTTATGTGCATGTATGATTATGTTACAATGAATCCCACTATTGTTTATAATGCTCTAATAAAAACATAAAATTTAAATAATAAAGCTGAAGTTGCTTAAAAAAATACTACACTAACTCTGTGAGGCATATTAGAAAAAGAAAACTGAGTTTGAGTTCCTAGACTTGGTGTCTACTCTTGTATCTGTTATTCCTGAATTCTAACATCTGATCTTGTTAATTAATTCCAAAGTAGTTGATGAGAATGGCTATTAACTGTTAAGTAGTGGCAATGTACCACTTTTTTTTTTCCTTCTTCTTTTTTTGTACCAGAGATTGAACTCAGGGGCACTTGACCACTGGGCCACATCCCCAGACATTTTTTGTATTTTATTAGAGACAAGGTCTCACTGAATTGCTAATTGTCTCCTCATTGCTGAGGCTTGCTTTGAACTTGTGATCCTCCTGCCTCAACCTCCCAACTGCACCATGCCCTGCGCAATGTGCCATCTTATGTGTAAAGTCCTTTGGATATATTTTTCAATTAATCTGCACAGAAAACTTTCAATGAGAGTTAGAAAATACTATCTCAAACAATTTGGGATTTCAGGAAGTTTGTAAAAAGTTCATTTTTTAGTGGCAATGCCAGTATTCAAACTAACGTTATGTAACTCCAGAGGCAGATTTGAATCACTATTAATCATTTTGAGCAAATCTATGTACTAGTAATATAAAAAGTAATAATATCTTAACAGATTTCTTAGCACTTGGGATATTTATTAAATTAATCACATTATTTCATGTGGCATTTATTTTTGAATAACACTGAGAGAGTTTGGTCATACAGATGGTTACTTCCAACTGTTTTTCAAACTCATCTCAAGTCCCTGACACTTCTGGTTAGCTTGGGCAAGATCTTTAACCTAGTTCCTCATGTTCTGAAGATAAATTCTGAGCTCAGCTAATCATAGGATTTCATGAATTAGGTTATTACAAATGGCAAATATGCTTAAGAAAATTATGTAATTGCAACACACATACACACACACACACACACACACACACACATATTTTTGGTGGTGTTGGGGATTGAACCCAGGGCCTTGTGCATGCAAGGCAATCACTCTATCAACTGAGCTATGTCCTCTGCCCATAATATATTTTTTGTTTAAAAGGGTGAATATAAAGATGAGGATTGGCTATATAATAATAATTTTATTGAGATACATCTGACTAATGAATTTCTTTTCGTTAGTTTTTTCTTTTTGTAGAAATGAGTTTTCCTTATTTTGAATGTTTTTTATTTATTTATGTCTTCTTTATTTTAACAGTATTTCAGCCTGTGTCTCCCTAAACCTCTAAGCCTTCTTTTCCAAAAGTTTGAATTTATTTTTTCTAAGTATAGATAGTGACTTTATTTTAATGCCTTAAGTTTTCTCTGGGTGATTGGATGTCTCATTTCTTTTAGACAAAGTTTCAGCAACAGATATGCTGAAAATTGCTTGGTATGGCAGAAATCAAGCTAAATTAATTAGAAAATATAAAAATAATTTAAATGCAATATAAATTTAGATATCTGTCAAAGCATCTCTTACCATACCATAAATTTTTGCACAAAACAATCAGATGTATCAGTATATTGGTCAAATTTTAACAATGACTCCGTTGGAATTGGTTTTTTACCAGTTCATCTGAAGAAGAAAGCCAGGCCCCCAATAACTTGAGCCATAGAAAACATCAAGCATCCTCATTGGCTCCTTGGTTAGTGGGAAGACTTGGTAATGCTATAACATCAGTTTGAGTAAAAATACATCTTGAAATTTTAGTGTCTCTTGGATTTCTTCATCCAGTTTTGTCTGCAAACGGAAATAAGTTCATTTGCTTACTGAGTGATACATACTTTAATAAAAAATTTTTTTCCACATTGAAAAAATTTTTTTAATGTTTTCTTTAAGTTGGATACAATACCTTTAATTTTTATGTGGTGCTAAGGATCAAACCCAGCACCTCACATGTGCTAGGCAAGCGCTCTACCACTGAGCCACAACCCCAGCCCCCACATTGAAATTCTTATTGTTGAATTTAAAAAAGATTTTTGAGATTGGCTAACTTCAGTTAGCATTATTTTCTCCAACTCCATCCATTTACCTGCAAATTCCATGATTTTATTCTCTTTTAGTGCCGAGTAGTGTTCCATTGTGTATATATACCAAAGTTTCCCTATCCATTCATCTGCTGATGGGCATCGGGGTTGGTTCCACAATCTAGCCATTGTGAATTGTGCTGCTATAAACATTGATGTGGTTGTGTCCCTGTAGTGAGCTGTTTTTAAGTCCTTTGTGAATAGGCCAAGGAGTGGGATAGCTGGGTTAAATGGTGGTTCCATTCCAAGTTTTCCTAGGAATCTCCATACTAGTTTCCAGATTGGCTTCACCAATTTGCAGTTCCACCAGCAATGTATGAGTGTGCCTTTTCCCCCACATCCTCGCCATCATTTATTCTTGTTTTTTTGATAGCTGCCATTCTGACTGGAGTAAGATGAAATCTTAGAGTAGTTTTGATTTGCATTTCTCTTATTGCTAGAGATGTTGAACATTTTTTCATATATTCATTGATTGTTTGTATATCATCTTCTGAGAAGTGTCTGTTTAGTTCCTTGGCCCATTTATTGATTGGGTTATATGTTTTTTTTGGTGTTAAGGCTTTTTTTTTTTTTTTTTTTTTTTTTTTTTTTTTTTTTTTTTTTTTTTTGGTACCCGGGGACTTGAACTCAGGGGCACTTGACCACTGGGCCACATCCCCAGCCCTTTTTTTGTATTTTATTAGAGACAGGGTCTCACTGAGTTGCTAAGTGCCTCGCCATTGCTGAGGCTGGCTTTGAACTCGCGATCCTCCTGCATCAGCCTCCCAAGTGCTAGGATTACAGGCGTGCGCCACCGCGCCCGGCTTGGTGTTAAGGCTTTTAAGAGCTTTATAAATCCTTGAGGTTAGTGTTCTATCTGATGTGCTTGTGGTAAAGATTTGCTCCCAATCCGTAGGTCCTCTATTCACCTGATTGTTTCTTTTGCAGAGAAGCAGCTTTTTAGTTTGAATCCATGCCATTTATTGATTCTTGGTTTTAGTTCTTGCGCTATAGGGGTCTTATTGAGGAAGTTGGGGCCTGAACCAACATGATGGAGATTTGGGCCTACTTTTTCTTGTATTAGGGGCAAGGTCTCCGGTTTAATTCCTAGGTCCTTGATCCACTTTGAGTTAAGTTTTGTGCATAGTGAGAGAAAGAGATTTAATTTCATTTTATTACATGAGGATTTCCAGTTTTCCCAACACCATTTGTTGAAGAGGCGTCTTTTCTCCAGTGAAGGTTTTTGGCACCTTTGTCTAATATAAGATAACTGTAGGTGTGTGGGTTTATCTCTGTGTCTTCTGTACCATTGGTCAACTGGTCTATTTTGATGCCAATACCATGTTGTTTTTGTTACTATCGCTTTGTAGTACAATTAAAAACCAAAGGTCGAATGATCTCTGATATGAAGATACTAACTTATAAAGGCAAGAGAGAGGGGATGAGAGGAATGAAAGAGCTTTAAATAGAACAAAGAGGGGGGAAGAAGGGAAGGGGAAGGGGATAGGAATAATGGCAGACTGAGTTATCCATGATTACCCTAAATACATGTATGAAGACGCAATTGTTGTAAAAATACTTTATATAAAACCAGCAACTCGAAAAATTGTGCTCGTTATATGTAATATGAAATGTACTCTGCAATCATGTGTAACAAATTGAATAATAAAAAATAAAAATAAAAAAGAGTTTTGATTTGTATTTACTCTCATCTTTCAGAACACAAAATGCCTAACCACCTTATGTGATTATCTCATTAGATCCAATAGAAGTTTTTATTTTCAGAACTCAGACTAGGAAATGCTTAAGAAAAATATTCTCAATTATCTGATTCTTTTTTTTCTATGTTAACCTTTGAACAACTCCATTTTTTTGCATCTTTGTCATGTGTGTCCCTTAACTATCTTTCATATGCTAAATTTGATTTTTGTCTGATTTTGAAGTTTTAGTGAAGTCACTATCTTTGCATCCTATTAGTGTGCAGTTATTTAAAAATCGTATCATCTCTACTCTTTGAAAAGTCTATAATTATATTATTTCAATACAGAGATCCTATGAATACACAGTCAACATAATCATCCATTCATTAGGTATGATGTCAGGCAGTTCTTTGAGCTTGTGTATTTCTGAGGAAAACAAAATTAAAAAGACTTCTATGGCTATCTATCTATCTATCTATCTATCTATCTAATAATTGTTATCTAAAATGTGAAGTGTCTTTAGAGACTTTAACCCCCCCCCCCCCCATGGGTAGAGTCCTTGTTAAAACATTTGTTAGACTATTAAATATTGCATTTGTTCATGTTTTCAAGAACATGTTATGAATAAAAGTAGAAATCTCCCTATATATGAACTAACTCATTAAAATATTCATAGTACTCCCTTTTTCTCTTCCAGAAATTCTTTGGTAAGAACATTTAACAAGAGAGAGATTTTGTTAACAAATCTGTCAGCATACAACATATTATTGTTGACTGTTCATACAGTGTTGTACTGCAAAATGAACAGTCTCACTTAACTGAAAATTTATACCCATTGATCTGTAAATCCCTACATTGCCTTTCCCATAGCCACTGGTAACCACTATTCTACTCTTGGATTCAATGAATTTGACTATTTTAAGTATGTTTTATACATGGAATTGTTCAACATTCATCTTTCTGAAACACATTTAATTTAGCATAAAGTCCTTAAAAGTCCGTGTCATATACAGCAGAATTTTCTTGATGTAAGGTTGTCAGTTGATATCCTCAGGGGATTGGTTCCAGGATATCAAAATCTGTACCTGCCGAAAGTCCCTTATATAAAATTTATAGTATTTGCACATCTTCCCATTTACTTTAAATCATATCTAGATTATTAATAATACCTAATGCATTGTAATTGCTGCATCAATAATTATTGTGTTGTATTGTTTAATACAATGACAGAAAATCTAGTCTGTACTTATTTGATACAGACACAATTGCTTCCTGAATATTTTCCATCCAAGGTTGGTTGATCTGAGAATGTGTAAATTATGGATACAGCTGATTATGTATGCTATTTTTTGTATATACCACATATTCTTTTAACTATTCAGTCTGTTGAGGGACATTTAGGTTGATTCCACATATTGGCTATTGTGAATAGTGCTAAAATGAACAGAGTGTGAATGATCTCTTCAGGATCCTAATTTCAATTCTTTTGAGATTGCAGGATCGTATTTTGAGGAAATTTCATACCAGTTTCCATTAGGAGATGCAACATTGGCTTCATGGTTTCTCTACCTCATTGGAATATTTTTAGTTCTATATTACCACTCTATCTTTAATCCCATCCCCCTTTTCATTTTTTATTTTTTTTTTTACAATGGGGACTCTATAGGTGATTTTTGAAGCATTGTTTTTGAAGCATTAACTTTAAGTTAGAATGTATATTCTAATGAAAAGCTAAGATTGTGGGCTGGGATAGTGGCTGAGCGGTATAGCGCTTGCCTAGCACATCTGAGACACTGGGTTTAATCTTCAGCACCACATAAAAATAAATAAATAAAATAAAGGTATTGTGTCCATCTATAACTAAAAAAATTTTTTTTGGAAAAAAAGAAAAGCTAAGACTGGAATATACACATTTTATGGCTTTTATATGTAACTAGGTTCTTTGATTTTATTACCCCATTTGTAAGTCTGTATATATTTTATGTATATGTATGCATATATACATATAATATATATATATCTTTTGTTCTTTGAAGTATCTTTTCTATTTGTTATAAACTCAGTCTTATTTTCCTTATCAGTAGATTGTGCTGAATTCAGTATATTGAAACCTGTGTTGTTTACATTATAATTTCCTGCTTTTATAAGTTAATTAGAGTGATCTTGAGATAGGAAGCACTTAGCAAAAGAAATTAAGTTCTCTTACTGAGAACTTAGTATGATTCAAAATTTGAAAATAACATAGTAGGTGACGAATAAATACATGAAAGTAAGGTAATAAATAAATAAATTTATTTGTTTAATTATATCTCTAAAATATTTGAGCAGATATCTGAGTCTTGTTACCATCATCACCAGGAGGGGGAATAAATCCTATAGTTATTTTGCTACCTTTTAGAGTGTGATGTTGCATACACAGAATAAAGAAACCCTTTCTGGGAACAATGCTTTATTTCATTCCATGAGATTCAAATAGATAGTGCTAAAGCTATGAAAGTCTGATATTTCTGTTTCATTATCAAGGATATCCTTCTCAGTGATTTCAAATACCATGGTGCTAAACCTGGAGTTGGAACACTGTCCAGCTTTAGTGTAGATAGATCTGTTTTACTTTTCAAGAAAGACTGTCAACGCTGGGGTTGTGGCTCAGCGGTAGAGCACTTGCCTAGCACGTGCGCGGCCCGGGTTCGATCCTTAGCACCACGTAAACATAAATGCATTGCATTGTGTACAACTAAAGCAAATAAATAAGTATTAAAAAAAAAGAAAAGAAAGAAAGACTGTCAAGCTGTGCTACATTTTAGGTGTCGTTCCCTACTCCATCCACAACAGATTAACTTAATTCATTGTGGCCATAACAATTTTATCCTTCAAAAATGGTTTTCTTCCCTTGTTTTCCCACAATATCTTGTTATACCTTTATCATTGCACCTATTATTTTTCACAGTAAGGGTTTATATGATTTCTTTTTTTTTTTTTTTTTTTGGTGCTGGGGATTGAACTCAGGGGCACTTGACCACTGGGCCACATCCTCAGCCCTTTTTTGTATTTTATTTAGAGACAGGTCTCACTGAGTT
Source organism: Tamias sibiricus (assembly GCA_025594165.1). Taxonomy (NCBI): domain Eukaryota; kingdom Metazoa; phylum Chordata; class Mammalia; order Rodentia; family Sciuridae; genus Tamias; species Tamias sibiricus. The sequence goes on along the minus strand of CM046662.1, from coordinate 119,831,764 downwards.
GCTAAATGCCTCACTATTGCTGAGGCTGGCTTTGAACTCTCTGTGATCCTCCTGCCTCAGCCTCCCAAGTGCTGGGATTACAGGTGTGCGTCACCATGCCCGGCTTATATGATTTCTTTCTTTTTTTTTAATAATTTTTTTAAAATATTTTTAGTTGTTGATGTACCTTTATTTTTTATTTATTTATATGTGGTGCTGAGGATCAAACCCAGTGCCTCACACATGCTAGGCAAGTGCTCTACCACTGAGCCAAAACCCCAGCCCCTTATATGATTTCTTTATATAGTTTTCTTTCCAATGCCTTGTCCTAAGGGTCTGAAACTGGAAAGATGCCATCAGATAATTGTTAAATGATAGAATAAATGCTGATTCTTTTTTGAAACAGTGTAATTTGCATTTAGGTAAGCTGTTTTATTAAAAAAGAAGCAGAATATAACATCATTTTCTGTTAACCTATGAGAATGTTTTTTGTTCTTAAACTATTTTATTCAGTAAATTTGATACTTTAAAATTCTTTTAAAGTATTTATCATCGAGTTCTGGGTATCCATGTAATATCTGATTTATCTTAATATATTTAGTAAATACTAAATATTTGTTGTCTGGGACTGAGTAATATTTTGTCAGTGTTTCCCAAAGTAAATTGCCTTCTTTACTAATATAATTCTCTTGCTTCCTCTTCTGTTGTGGTAGATACGACCATATGTAGGATGTTTGGTGCAATATTTGCCTCTTCTTTGGAAGCAGAGTGAAGAACACAATATGTTAAGATGTGCTATTTTGACTACACTTATTCATCTTGTTCAGGTAAGTTACTTCTCCAGTGTGTCAAGTATTTTTTTTTTTTAATATTTATTTATTTGCTTTCATTGTACACAATGGGTTTATTTATATGGTGCTGAGGATCGAACCCGGGCCGCACACGTGCTAGGCCACTGAGCCACAACCCCAGCCCCTCAAGTATTTTTTGTTCTTGTCAAAATTTTTCATTGTTTTCATGTGATTTATTAATGGTAGTGAACAGCTTCACAATTTTCTTTTATGTATAACACGCTTAAAAACCACTGTTTTGTGTTTACTTGGGACATTTTTTTGAGGACATTTGAGAAATGTCTTGTACTTTTAAATGATAATTTTTTTAACTAAATGTTGTGGGCTCCAGTGATGACAAACTCTTGATTTGTATAGTCAGTTGTACTGTGCATGCAATTTTCCTAGTGTTCAGGGCTCTTCTTCATCAACTTACTCTACATTTTTGCTCTTTACCTTTGATTTAAAATAAAAAATTTTTTTTCCCTTTCATCTTCTGGGAAGGCAAGAAAACAGGTAAATTGCTTTTGAGGGAAAAGCAGTGAATTGCATTTTAGATATTTTGATTTTGAAGTATTAATAATATATGTGAGGAACCTGAAACTTCTGAGACAGCAACCTGAATTTTTGTTCACATTTAAATTGTTAATGTGAATTGTAGGGCTAGGGATATAGCTCAGCTGGTACAGTGATTGCCTTGCATGCACAAAGCCCTGGGTTCAATCCCCAGCACAACCAAAAAAAAAAAAAAAAAAAAAAAAAAAACATGAATTGTAGTTGTAACATTATAAACAGGGACAGGCTTAAGGCCAAGATGCAGAATATCTTGGTCTGAGGATACTCAAGTGATTTTACTGCCCTCACTTCTGAGTTTGAAAAATTTCTAATTGGGGAGGTCTTCTTCTAAATTAAGAATTACAGCTGGGCATGGTGGTGCACACCTGTAACCCCAATGGCTCCAGAGGCTGAGGCAGGAGGATTGAGAGTTCAATGCCAGCCTCAGCCACGGCAAGGCCCTAAGCAACTCTATGAGACCCTGTCACTAAATAAAATACAAAATAGGGCCAGGGATGTGACTCAGTGGTCAAATTCCTCAGAGTTCAGTCCCCGGTACATGTCTCCCCCTGCCCAAAAAAGAATCATTACTCTGAAACTTTTATTTTAGTTTTTAAAAACCTATCTCAGAACCTTGATGATTTTGGGATGTGAACTTATTCTTTTCATAAGTATTTAAGGATGAGTTTTATAGTTACAATTTGCTATTGGTTTTAGGTAGATGAATAGTGATATAAAATATTTAAAGCACATTTCCTCCTATTATTTTTATCATGATAAAATTTAGATAACATAAAATTTGCCATCTTAACCAATTTTAAGTGTAATGTTCAGTGGTATTAAATACTTTTATAATGTTGTGCAACCATTACCACCATCTACCTCCAAACTCTTTTTATCTTGTAAAACTGAAATTATGGGGCTGGGATTGTCGCTCAGTGGCAGAGCGCTCACCTAGCACGTGCGAGGGCGCTGGGTTCGATCCTTAGCACTACATAAAAATAAAATAAAGGTATTGTGTCCAACTAAAACAAAATACTTAAAAAAAAAAAAAACACTGAAATGATACCATTAAACAGTAATATTCCCCCTGCCCCTTCCAAAGCACTTAAAAAACATGTCTCATTCTGTCTACCCTTTAATTCTTATGATTATTTTATAAAGATTATATTCCTCCAGGGCTGGGACTCAGTGGCAGAGCACTTGCCTACCATGTGTGAGGCACTGGATTCAATCCTCAGCACCACATAAAAATAAACAAATATAATAAAGGCGTTCTGTCCATCTACAACTACAAAAACATTTTTTAAAAAATATTATATTCCTCTTGTAAAAGAGAATATAAAAACCATAACAGGTTAGTGATGAGCTTGCTCTGCATCTATAACAGAACTAAGAATGACCTCCAGATTCTTTGTATTATATGTCTGCCAAAATGTTCTTTTAGATTCAAATGGGGAGTTTTGTGAGGAAGATTTAAAAATAAACAACAAGAACAAAAAAAACCCCAGCTTTTGTTTCTACTCAGGCAGTATTACTTCAGGGAATCTTAGTAAGCCTGAGAAACTTTGTGGAATGTTTAGGCCATTTAATCTTGATAACTACCTTGTGTGTCTGTATAGGACAGGGGTGTAAAATAATTATCTGTCCTTTTGAAATAAGTAAATAATACTTGATACCAAAATGAGACTTTAATCATTTGGGACAGTTAAGGTTTATTGGTAGGTGTCCTTTCTTGAAAACTGTGGCCATCTTTTGGTTATTAACAGATGATAGTGTAAGTTTTTCTGTGTTTTCCTTCTATATTTTTTTCAAAGCTAAAAACCCAGACTTTGATAGTCTTTGTCTGTAGCAGCCTATAACTGGCTGAAAATGAACTTCCTAGTCTGAGATAGTTGGCTTTAGTGAAAGTAGGCATTTAATTTATACAATAAAAAAATTGGGGGCTGGGATCGTGGCTCAGCGGTAGAGCGCTCGCCTTGCATGTGTGCGGCCCGGGTTCGATCCTCAGCACCACATAAACATAAATGCACTGCATTGTGTACAACTAAAGGAAATAAATAAGTATTTTTTTTTAAAAAATTGAGGGCCTACAATATATAGTGCATGATACTACAAACTCAGATGTAGAAGTAAATAGGGCAAGCTCTTTGTTCAATTTCTTCTTTGTGATGATGCCCGTTAATGGAAGTGGCATTCGGTAAAAGATAAATGGTGGTAAATTTTTTTGAGATTTTGCAAATGTGAAAATGGTTTTACTCTACTTTCACAAAGGTTAGTAGTTTGGCTACTCATTGTGTGTGTGTGTGTGTATGTGTGTGTGTGGTTGAATGTGTTTAGTTTTTTTTTTTTTTTTTTAAATATTTATTTATTTGCTTTAGTTGTACACAATGCATTTATTTGTATGTGGTGCTGAGGATCGAACCCGGGCCGCACACATGCTAGGTGAGTGCTCTACTGCTGAGCCACAACCCCAGCCCCTGTGTTTAGTTTTTGACTACTCAGAATTTTTTAGGTTTTGGCTTATTTATTTTTTATTTTAGTTATTCTGATTTATTATATATGACAGCAGAATGCAATTCAATTCATATTACACAAATACAGCACAATTTTTCATGTCTCTGGTTGTACACAAAGTAGAGTCACACCATTCATGTTTTCATACATGTTCTTAAGGTAATGATGTCCATCTCATTCCACCATCTTTCCTACCTTCATGTCCCCTCCCTTTCTCTCCCTCCCCTCTGCCCAGTCTAAAGTTCATCTATTCCTCCCATGCCTGCCCCCATCCCCATTATAAATCAGCATCTTTATATCAGAGAAAACATTTGGCTTTTGTTTTTTTGGGGATTGGCTAATTTCACTTAGCATTATATTCTCCAGCTCCATCCATTTACCTGCAAATGCCATGATTTTATTCTCTTTTAATGCTGAATTTTTTATATATATATATATATATATAAAATTATATATATATATATACACATTTTATATATATATATAAAACACATTTTATTTATCTATTCATCTACTGAAGGGTATCTAGGTTGGTTCCACAGTTTAGCTATTGTAAATTGTGCTGCTATAAACATTGATGTGGCTGTGTCCCTGTAGTATGCTGTTTTTAAGTCCTTTGGTATAGACCAAGGATTGGGATAGCTGGGTCAAATGGTGGTTCCATTCCCAGTTTTCCAAGGGTTCGCCACACTGCTTTCCATATTGGCTGCACCAATTTGCAGTCCCACTAGCAATGTATGAGTGTGCCTTTTTCCCCACATCCTCACCAACACTTATTGTATTTTTAATAGTTGCCAGTCTGACTGCAGTAATTTTGATTTGCATTTCTTGAATTGCTAGAGATGTTGAACATTTTTTTCATATATTTGTTGATTGACTGTATATCTTCTTCTGAGAAGGGTCTGTTCAGTTCCTTGGCCCATTTATTGATTGGGCTATTTGTTTTTCTGGTGTTAAGATTTTTGAGTTCTTTATATATTCTAGAGATTAGTGTTCTATCTGACGTGTGTCAGTCTATGTCTTTTTTTTTTAAATATTTATTTATTTACATTAGTTGTACACAATGCAATGCATTTATGTTTACGTGGTGCTGAGGATCGAACCCGGGCCACGCACTTGCGAGGTGAGCGCTCTGCCACTGAGCCACAACCCCCGCCGAGTCTATGTCTTTTAATTGATGAGTTTAGGCTATTAACATTCAGTGTTATTATTGAGACATGGTTTGTATTCCCAGCTATTTTTGCTTATTTTTGGTATTTAACTTGACTTGGTTCCTCCTTTGATTAGTTTTTCCTTTAGAGTAATACCTCCCTTTGCTCATTTTCATTGTTGTTTTTCATTTCCTCAGAACATTTTGCTGAGGATGTTCTGTAGTGCAGGCTTTATAACTGTAAATTCTTTTAAAATTTTTTTTTATCATGGAAGGTTTTTATTTCATCATCATATCTAAAGGTTAATTTTGCTGGATGTAAAATTTTTAGTTGACAGTTTTCTTTCTGAGCTTGGTATATGTTGTTCCATTTTAGCTTTAAGGGTCTAGGTTGAAAAATCTGCAGATATCCTAATTGGTTTCCCCATATATATAATCTGATTTCGTTCTCTCGTGGCTTTTAAGATTCTCTTATTCTGTATGCTAGGTATTTTCATTATAATGTGCCTTGGTCTGGATTTGTTGTGATTTTGTATATTTGGCATCCTGTAAGCCCCTTGTATTTGGTTTTCCAATTTATTCTTCATTTTTGGAAATTTTTCTTATGGTATTTCATTGAGTAAATATTCATTCCTTTGTTTGGAACTCTGTGGCTTGCTCTATCCCAATAACTTTTAAATTTGGTCTTTTTATGTTATTCCATATTTCTTGAATTAAAAAAACTCATTTTTTTTTTTTTTTTCTTACCATCTTCACTGTGTGATCTACATTCTTTTCAAGATTATATATTTTGTCTTCATTGTCTGAGGTCCTATCTTCCAAGTGTTCTAATCTTTTGGTGATGCTTTCTATTGAGCTTTTAATTTGGTTTATTTTTTTCTTACATTTCAAGGATTTCTGTTTTTTTTTTTTTTTTTTTCCCAGAACCTGAATCTTGTTATTGAAGTAATATTTTGCTTTCTGTATTTGCCTATGTAACTCTTTATCGAAATGATCTTTTGCTGCCTGTATTTGCTCTTTTATATCATCTTTTAGTTCACAGAATATTTTAATTATGTACATTCTGAACTCCTTTTCTGTCATTTCTTCTGATGTGCTAGCCATGGATTCTAATAATGTAGTATCTTGATTTTTCCCGGCCACTCTTTTTCCTTGTATTTTCATGTTCTTTGTGTGTCTTCCCTGCTAGCACTGCAGATCCCAGGCATTACCATTTTTACCCTATAGGCTTATATTGCCCCCACAGGGTTCCAATACCTGTCCTTTGAGGAAAAGAACAATTTCAACAGATCCTAATACAAACAATATACATCTTAAACCTAATAGTTGCTATTAAGATGTTTACGGTTTTGTCACAGTATACAGAAATGGTGAGTTCAATTATTATCTACAATATAAACAGTAAGTTTGCAGAAGGGTTTACAGTTTCTTATGGTGGACAAAGAATAGGAGGTGAAGCGTAGAATAAGAAGTTGAAGGGGTAGGAGGTAAGGATATAGAGTTATTAGTTCTTAGGAAGTGTGAAAGAGGAATCTAAAGAAGAAGGTTAGTAGTAGGAGAAGAGAAGAAGTGATTTTGGGGAGACAAGTAAGTGGGAAGATGATAGAGTACATAAAACAAACACAAATATTAAGAAAAATAAAAAATGTAAAAATAAGAGATAAAAAAGAATATATAACACAACTGTGATATACTATTCAGGCATCCCAGTCCTCGGTATCCTAATTCATGTAACGTACTTGGTTTCACAAATGTTGAGGGCTGGAGAATACAGAGGGAGAAAAATGAAAAATAAATCTTGAAGGAAGAAACAAGGATTGTTTTGTTGGGAGATCAGTATCTTTCCTGCTTCCCTTCTCATCCAGTAGGTAGGCTTGTCTGTTGTTTGCTGGTATCTCCACCCTCAGGATTGTGAAGATTACCAGGGTGGGAGGGTTGGTGTTGGGTGCAGTGCACCTGGAAGTGGGGCATGGCACCAGCTGGTCCCTGATGGGAGACTGCACCCTAAGGATCTCCTCTGGGGCCTGCTCGTGTGATGTAAGTTCCTGGTCTTATCTCCTTATATCGCCTGTAGACTTCAAAGTTCCTGGTCTCTAATTTAGTCTCTTAACTCTCTCTTGCTAGTCTCTTGCTCAGCCTCTCCCTTTCTACTTCCTATTTGGGCGACCTTTCTCTCTAGAGGTCTGTGGGTTGAGCTTGGGGGGGGGTGGTGGTGGTGTGCAGCTGTCTTGGAAAGCTGTTTTGTGTTGGGCAGTCACTGTGCTGGGTTAGTGGCTGCTGGGGAGAGGGGGGAGTTCGGGACTATCAGTACCTACCCAGCCTGTCTTCTAAGCTGGGAGTTGCCCCAACTAAAGATCGCAATGAAGGTGTCCCAAGATGAAAGCAGCTTCTTTCTGTGATGGAGTTGGGGTGGGGAGACCCGGTCTGCCTGTGTTCTGCTGGTGGGGCTGTCCTGGGCCTGCCTGTGCTCCACAGGTGTCGGTGGGGCTATCCTGGGCCTGCCTGTGTTCCGGGGGACTTCAGAATTTTAGAGATATTTTTCTTAATTCTTGAGTTTTCTTAATTCTTCTTCCCATTTATGGCAATTGTATGATCATCTTGGCGTGTTTTCTCTTTTTTCTTCTTTTTAAAGTTAGTTTTATATATTTTTGTCCCAGGGGATAGAACCTGGGACCTCACACATGCTAGGCAAGTATTCAGTCTCTGAGTTACATCCCTAGTCCATGTGTGCTTTTTGCAGTCTCATGATGGTGTAGGTGTGTATTTATTCCATTGTTCTGGACAACTGGTGGACATTTCAAAGTGAAACATATGTTAGAGGGTTTAGATAGGTGTATTGTATTGTATTGATCACTTTTTCCCCTTCATGGTTTTCTCTTCTCTTTCTAAACTTGTAATAACTTAGCTGATGGATGTTCTGAAATTGTTCTCTACTTTTCTTACTGCATATTTCCTGCTCTTTCTTGTCTTTGTGTTTTCATTTTACTTTCTGGGAGATTTTCTCCATGTTATCTTTTAACCTTTCTACTAATTCTTTTCTGGTCACATTTTAATGTCTGTGACTTATATTATGGAAGAATCTTTTTGTACATTTCATTTTTGTTTTGTGAATGCAGTGTCTTACTATACCAAGGATGTTAAAGATAAACTTTTCCAAAATTTAATTTCTGGTTGGTTTTGCTTTCTTTCAAGATGCTATTTTCTAATTGTTTTTTCTTATATTTTTCATATTGGATATTTTAATCATATTGCTTCATCCGTAGTTGCTCATTTCTATTTATTTATTAATACTTTTTAGTTGTAGTTGGATACAGTACCTTTATGTATTTATTTTTATGTGGCACTGAGGATTGAACCCAGTGCCTCACATGTGCCAGGCAAGCACTCTACCACTGAGCCACAAGCCCAGCCCTCATTTCTATTTATTTACTTACTTTCCATCATGGAAAATTTGAAGCAGTATAATGCATCTTTAAACATCTTCCAATTTCAAGATCTGTCAACAGGTTGTATAAATTTAGGAGTGGGTATTGAAAAGCTCAGTGGAAGTGGTGAGTTTCTTTCAGAAGCTTGAAAATGTGGGCTTTCTTTTAGATTGATCTGGATACATTTTGTGGGAAGACATGCCATGTTAATATTTTGATGTCTTTTTTCAGTGAAAGATCCCCCAGTCTCCTGCCTATTACAGTCTAATATAATCTTCTTGTTTTATGTCATACCCAACTCTTGATTACATGGAATTTCCTTGTCTTGAGAGTATTTTCCTAGTAGAACATACATTTTCCTAGTAGAACACAGTCAATTTTATGCTAGTTCAAGAGAAGAGCCAGTTGTTTATGTTTGTGGATGTGAGATCTTGTTACCAAATTGCTTTTTTAAACACCTTGTAGAAGTTCTCTTATTATTAATACTTCTTCACTCATAGTCCCCCAAACACACACGTACACACACATACGTGGATTTTTTTCAAAAATAATTTGTACTACCAGTTCCTGGGTCTTTTGGAGGATCAGTAATGTAAATCAGGCTGCTTCTTACATTTGTTTTGTGAGGGTTTTTTCTTTAATTTGGTTTCTTAGTTGGCTGAGTCAGTTACTGCTTGTTTTTCTTCCCAGCATCCAAATTGAATTACTTTTATCTTTTCTAATGCTTTCTTTTTTTCTTATGGTTTTAAGTCCTTAAAAACAAGTCAGTATCTTTTTTAGTATGTTCTAGGAGAGAGCAATAGTAAATGCATGTGTTGAATCTGTCAGCGTTCTCCAGATAACTAGCATAGTGATTTCTCTGAGTTGTTTGGTGTATTTGGAACATGGAATACAGGACTTCTATATGGGATCAAGAAGGCTAAAATAACATCTTTTGAAGTTCAGAAGAAGGATTGTTAGGATTTCTTACTTTCTTTCTTTTTTTGTACCGAAGATTGGACCCTGAGGCATTGAGTACATCCCCAGCCCTGCCCCCAACCCCTTTTAAAAAATATTTTATGTAGAGACAGGATCTCACTGAGTTGCCGAAGGGCCTTGCTAAGTTTCTGAGGCTGGCTTTGAATTTGTAGTCCTCCTGCCTTAACCTCCCGAACCACTGGGATGATTATTTTTATTTTAGAAAAGTTGTCAAAGCCTCACTGAGATTCTTAATTATGAAAAAGGATCTAGATTAAGGATGATAAAGATCTAGATTAAATTTATGGAAAAAAGGGGGAGAGATTTGAAGAATATTAAAGTGGTAGGATTAAGGATTGTTTGGATGTGAAGTAAAGTTAGGAATAGTTAGGATGGGATATAATTTATCACTAAGTTTAATGGTTCATGTCACTTGGATGCAAGAAGGAAATGTAGGCAGTGGACCAATTTCTTTTTCTTTCTTTGGTACCAGGGATTGAATCTAGGGTGCTTCACCACTGAGCTACATTCTCAGCCCTTTTTATTTTTAATTTTGAGACAAGGTCTCACTAAATTGCTTAGGGCCTCTTTGAGTTGCTGAGGCTGGCCTTGAACTTGAGATCCTCCTGCCTCATCCTCTTGAGTTATTGAAGAACAATTTTTTAGGAAGACAATAAGTTGGGTCAGTGTTAAGAGTTTGAGATTCCTTCTTGAAGATAATGTCCTATAGTCATTTGAGTGTCTGGAATTCATAAAATTGTGTTGGAGATAATAGATTTAGACGTAATTAGTGTGTTAATGGAATATGAGAACCAAGGACAGTACCTTGAGAAAGGCCAATCTAAAGGGTACTCTTCCTTTTTTTTTTTTTCTTTACAAAAAAATTATAGGTCACAGAAAGTTACAAAGTTCAACTTCCCCTTATAAACTGATGAATTTATTTGGGATTTTGCATTATGGTAGACAATATCTTATAGTTATTGTGGGTCTATGGAGAGTTCCTATTTTTAAAGCTGCATATCAGGGATTGGGACATCCTTCAGTCACTAGATTACAAGGTACTGAAATAGTCTTTGACACAGTCTTTTTGTGTTCAGCAGTTGCTTACCTTAGTTTTGCCAATGCTAGCATGTTTTGTTTATTTTAATAGGCAATTGAGTAAATTCTAATTTCCCTGGAAACTTTTTAATCTACTTGATAATCAAAATGAACTTGAGTGTTTTTTTCTTAATATTCTTTTTATTTATGTTCCATGAAAAGACTGAACTATGGGGAATGAAATTTAACTTAGTTCTAAGGCCCACTATACTACTTTATTAGGTAATGGAATTTTTATAGTTATCCTCCTCTGAAAACTCTTTAATAAAATCTTCTAAATGATTTTTGGTTAGAAAGAAGGCTAAACTTACAGTTAACACATTTAAGAATAAACCTTATGCATTTCTACTGAAATGTATATGCCCCACAGATGATGATGAGCTGAAAGACAAATATTGCATGATCTTATAAATAAGTAAAAAAAAAAAAAGTTGATCCGGGTGCGGTGGTGCACGCCTGTAATCCCAGCACTTGGGAGGCTGAGGCAGGAGGATCGCGAGTTCAAAGCCAGCCTCAGCAATGGCGAGGCACTTAGCAACTCAGTGAGACCCTGTCTCTAATAAAATACAAAAAAGGGCTGGGGATGTGGCCCAGTGGTCGAGTGCCCCTGAGTTAAATCCCTGGCACCAAAAAAAAAAAGTTGAACTAAAAGAAGCAGGAATTAGAGTGGTGTTTTCCAGGGAACAAGGAGGGGAGAAATGTTTTGGACAAAAAGTACAAAATTTTAACTAGACAGAAGATATAAATTAGATTTATTATGTAGTGTGATGACTATAGTTAATAATGTACATTCTAAAATTGGGAAGAAAAAGAACTGAACTGAGGATATATGACATCATAGGGGGAATATGTATATATTTTATGGCACTGTGATTATTTTGGTGTGTGGGGGTAACCTAGAATTTAACTCAGGAGCACTGGACCACTGAGCCACATCCCCAGCCCTATTTTGTATTTTATTTAGAGACAGTGTTTCACTGAATTTCTTAGGGCCTTGCCATTGCTGAGGCTGGCCTTGGATTCATGATCCTTCTGCCTCAGTCTCCCAAGCCACTGGGATTACAGGCGTGCACGATTACAGGAGGGCGTAACCACGCCCAGCTGGCATGTATATTTCTATAAACTGTACTATTATTTGCATTATTCCCTCAGTGAGCAGGTGTTAGTTTTTTGGTTTTCTTTCTGTCTTTATTAGAGTATAGAGATTATTATGGTTTAGAGATTGATTTTATTTTTAATCTTTTTTATTTTCTTCGGAAGTGTTTATAGTATGCTACACCAAATCATCCTCCTTAAGACATCAGTAAGCAATCTAGAATTCCAAATTAGGCCCCTTTTTTTCCTTTCATCTTTGTTTTCTTAGATTATTAAAAAATATTAACAAAAAGCCAAGGCGTATATATTTTTTTACTGCCTTTAGGCAATTGAATAGTAATTTTTTATTCTTTCTTTATAGTTATAAACAGCTTTTAGTAGTGCATATAATGAGAATCATCCTCAAAAACTCTGATTTATATTTTACAAATTGATTTCAGAGCTTTTTCTATGATAGGTAATTTTTTGGTGGGAGGGAGGGACCTTAGAGTATCTTATCATAAATTGTATTTATACTTTTCATAGGGATTAGGAGCAGACAGCAAGAACCTGTACCCTTTCCTGCTCCCAGTTATCCAACTGAGTACAGATGTTTCCCAGCCTCCACATGTCTATCTTCTGGAAGATGGTTTAGAATTATGGTAAGAGGAAAAATTTGATACCATGCATTTTATTTTTGCCCTGGCCTTCCCTACTATCATGCCAATAAAGTAAAGGTCTTGTGTAAAAACACTTGTAGCACTTAAAAAATAAGAACATGAAATTGATTTCCTCAAATGGATAACAGAACAACTCCTTTTTTTGGCAGATGCTATTCAGTATAGGCTTACAACAGACAAAGTTACTCATCTACATTTCTTCTTTTGGAATTTGGCATGTAAAATGAAAATCTTGGTAACTTTCCCAAATTAAAATTGTTTTAAAATTTCCAATGTGTGAAATGAGATGTTTTGGAGGATATTGAGTTGTTTTTCAACCTCTATCTATCTTACCTTAGTAAGTGCTGAAATATTATACCTCAGCCCCAAATGCTAGTACTACATAAACTTTTGATTTATTATTGCATTGAGTAACTAGTGTGTAGTGTTAAAAAAGAAAAAAAAGAAAAAAAAAAAAACCCTGTTTCTGTGGCAGTTTAGTGCTGTAAACATTTATCAATTATGTAATGTGTATATAAGCAGCTGTGCTTGAAAATCCTTTTGGTTTATTAAACTCAGCTTAGTGATGGAAAAAGTTTCAGAGACAGTCTTCTAATGATAAATGAAAGGTTTAGAAATTCCAGTGTGTAAATTGACTACTGGAGTTAAAAAAGCAAATCAAGGAAATTAACCATAGAAAAAAATAAACATTTGTTGCTCACCCTACCTTCTCCTCTCTTCCTGTCTTTGTTGGTTCTGCTTAGTTGTCTAAGAATGAACAGTTTTGACTCTTAGAAATTGTTATAGGTACAAATTATAAATCACTGATCTTACATTAGAATAGTGAATGAATGATTTTAAAACTTAACTAGATAGATGCTTACTAATTTGTGATGTGGGTTCCTCATATTCTTTGCCAGGTTATGTTATTTGAACTGAAATGACAGGTAGATAGTTTGTTAATTAGCATGTTGTTGAAATCTTTTATATTCATATTTTTATGATTGTATAAGGATGGACCACTAGAATGGCCAATGGGAGGGAGGGGAAGGGAAGGGGCAAAAGGGTGAAGAAAAAAAAAATGGTAGAATGAGATGGATATCATTACCCTAAGTGCATGTATGAAGTCACAAATGGTGTGAATATACTTTGTATACAACCAGAGATATGTAAAAATGTGCTCTATAAGTATAATATGAAATGTAATACATCCTGCTATCATTTCTAACAACTTAGAATAAAAAAAAATAAATTTTGGGGGAAAAAAAAAAGATGAACCACTTTACACCAGAGGTTGGCAAACATTTTTGGTAAATGTTTTAGGATTTCCAGATCATCTAGTCTCTGTTGCAGCTACTCCAATATTTTAATGTCAAAGCCACCATAGACATTACATAAACAAACGGACCTGGCTATGCTCCAACTAAAGATCATTTCCAGAAATAGGATATGGGTTGTGTTTAGCCCATGACTTGTAGGTTGCCAACCCCTGTTCTAGATTATAAATTAAAGTATTAATCTCTGGCACAAAATTGCTTTCTTATGATACTATGTCATGTTGAATGTTAGAAAATGTTAAAATTATGAAGAGCTAGATTCAGACTTGTCAGTATTAGACTTAATGTGTTTATTAACAGCATATAAGTTTTCAAAGAATTATGTAAACAAAGTTATAATAAAAATGCATTACTCTGGGGCTGAGGCTGTAGCTCAGTGGTAAAGCACTTGCCTTGCATGTGTAAGGCACTGGGTTTGATCCTCAGCACCTCATAAAAATAAATAAAGATACTGTGTGTTCATTACAACTAAATAAATTTTTTTTAAAAAAAATGCATTGTTCTGCTCTCTGGGCTGGGGTTGTGGCTCAGCGGTAGAGTGCTCGCCTAGCACGTGCGCAGCCCAGGTTCGATCCTCAGCACCACGTAAACATAAATGCATTGCATTGTGTACAACTAAAAAAAATGCATTGCTCTGCTAATGGTAATTTCTTTTTTCTTAGCCTTATGCAATTCATCATGCATAATGAATGAATATAAATTATTAGGATAAATTTTTTAAAAAATTACCAAATTTATTACTAGTTAAGATTCTCTAGATTAAAAAAATCAGTGTACAAATTTAAATTTCTTTATATATTTTTCTTAATGGGTTAGAGCTCATATTTGGAACCAGACAGATATAGGTGCAAATCTCGGTTTTAATACTGCATTCAGTTTGTAATGCTTTATTCAGTTTATCATTTGAATAAATCATCTGTGAATTTATTTTTTTTAAATATTTATTTTTTTAGTTGTAGTTGGACACAGTACCTTTATTTTATTTATTTTTATGTGGTGCTGAGGATCGAACCCAGGGCTGTGCATGTGCTAGGTGAGAGCTCTACTGCTGAGCCACAACCCCAGCCCTCATCTGTGAATTTAGGAAAAATAATTGTTACTTTACATGGTTTTTGTGAGGATGAGATAATGTTTGCTAAAGTGGCTAGCACTTTGTATATGGCATTTAAAGCCATATAAGATTGCATGGGAAGAGAAGTTCAGATAGAGAATTTAATGCTCAGGGCAGGATCCTGATAAACTTATAAAATTTTGTGAATAGAAGACGTGTCATCTACTAAGACAGAGAAAAGAGGAGCAATCTAGAAAGACTAGAGAAAGCTATCTGTTGATATAGTAGGAAACCAAAGCTAAGAGAGAATATTTCTGTAATGAGGGAGTGGGCAGCTATGCCACATGTTTCTGATTGTCCTAGTAAGATAATACAGAGAGAAGTGAATTTGTCCACCTGGAGATGCCAGAGGGTTTTCAGTGGAGTGATTGGAACAGAAATTAGAATGACTAGGTTGAACAAGGAATTTGAAATAAGTACTAAACACTGACAACTTTTTTGAGAATTTTTATTATAAAGAAGAGTATAGAATGTAAGCCTGGAAATAAAAGGTCTAGAAGAATGGGTGGGGCTTGATTGAGAGAGTGAGGTAATTGAAGGAGAAAGAAAGGGACAGAATTCAGAACTCAAATGGAACAGTTGAATTTTGATAGCAGTTGCAATAGTTCATGTTGACTGGAGGCAGAAAGGTAGATTTCCAAATTTTATAGTTAGGTATAAGAATTTGCTCCATATAGCAGATTTGTGTTTTTCATTAAAATATGAAGCATGTTCATCAGCTGGGATTTATGGGCTAGTGTAGGAGTATGCATAGATATGAGAGAGATGTGGGGGAGGAAAGTTATAAAGTAGTTAAAAATGAGAATTGGGATTTATTATGGATAACCAATACCAGCTGATGTTTATGGTCATGAATGTAAAGTGAAACTCTCAGACCAATTATGTAATTTTTTTTTATTCTAATTTTCCTCTAGAACCATTTCTTTTAGAGATTTGTCAGAGAACCAGCTTTTTGCTTTTACTCTCTGTTGTTTCCTATTTCATTCTGCTTTTAAAAAGTTTATTATCTCCTCTTCCTACTCGCTTTAGTGTTTTCCTTTGTCATATGACTTCTATCCTAAGAATTAGCTGTGAATTTTTAGTTTTATTTCTTTTTCTAATAATATAAATTTATAGCAATACTTTAGATTATTTTAAGCTGAATTAAATAAAACACCTTGCTTGAAAAGGTAGTGTGTGTGTGTGTGTGTGTGTGTGTGTGTGTGTATGGCAATAAATGCTATATAAGCATTATCAACTATATACCATTAAATGCAGTATGATTTTCATCATTTAAAACAGAACAAAACAATTTGATTGTTTTTTGCCATGTATTTAAGAGATTATATTTTTCTCTTAATAAAAGTCCTTACAAAAGCCTTGACTTCTTGAGAAAAACTTTACTTGCTTGGGTGAATTATAAAGTATGGTTAAAAAAAAAGTTTTTTTGTTAAAGAATTTTGATTTTTTTTTTTTTTTTTTTTTACTCTGGAAAGCTTTTTGTAATGTGCTGTTTATTCTTTGGACATTTTAAGAATTCACTAATAAACTTGAAATGCCTCCAGGGTGGAGGCCAGGGGTTGTTCATTTACAGCTTTTTTTTTTTTCTTTCTGGTACTAGGGATTCAACTCAGGGATGCTGGACCACTGAGCCACATCCCCAGCCCTATTATATTTTGTTTAGAGACAGGGTCTCACTGAGTTGCTTAGTGCCTCACTTTTGCTGAGGCTGGCTTTGAACTCAAAATCCTCCTGCCTCAGCCTCCTGAGCCACTGAGATTACAGGTGTGTGTCACTGTGCCCAGCTCATTTATAGCTTTGATATCATCCTCTGTTATAAGTTTAAATATTTATTTTATTTTATTTATTTATTTAACTTTCCTTTTTTAATTTTAGTTTTTTTTAAACTGAGTTTTGATTTTTGATGTATCTTAGTCCTTTAAAATACTAATAGAAAAATTTCTGTGTGTTTGCTTAATATTGGCATTCATAGTTATGTTTTTGTTTTATCTCTTTTTTTAAAAAGCACATTTATTCAAATTGATCAAATTATTTTGTGTGCATGTATGAATATGTTGCAGCAAATCTCACTATAATATGCAATTACAATGCTCCAATAAAGACATTTAAAAATGATGTATGTTTATTAAAGTACATTTCTCAAAGCTCCTTATGATGGAACTCTTAGATTTATAAATTGTTTCTGTCCTTTCAAATATTTTTGCTTCATATTCCTTATTTCCTATATTTAAGTGTGGATTTATAAGATTTCTTAATGTATAAGACAAAGGTTCTTTTTAAATTTATGTTTTTTATTAAGTACTAAAATATTTAAAGCTGTGAAATGAATATTGGAATATAACTATGTATTTCCCATATATTTAGATAGAATTTTAAAATTTTTTTTGTTGCTATCATTTCTGATTTTTTAGTGACTTCTTTGACCAAACATTGTTTATTTTTGCTGTTATTAAAATATATGATTCAGATATAAATTTGTTACATTACTTCTATAACAGGTGACTTATATGGTGTTTTTGTTTTGTGGTACTGTATGTCAGACCCAGGGCCTTTTGCATGATAGGCAATTACTCTTCCACTGAGCTATATTTTCCATTCTACATTGTGTGTGTGTGTGTGTGTGTGTGTGTGTGTGTGTGTGTGTGTGTGTTTAAACTTAAATGAATGTTAAGGAGGAAACATCCATTTTTGTAATATGTCATTGCAGTGAGAGTGCCACTGATGCAGAGTTTTACATGCATTTATTCTTTTTAACTTGTTATATAGCCCACATCATTATTTTGCTTTTTTTTTTTAACATTTATTTATTAAAAATACTCCAGTTTTCTTTGTGTTGATAGCTCAAACTTTTTGCCCTATATGTTTTTAAAAAATGTTGCTTACTACACAAAATTTTGTTATTTTCAGTAATTTATGTTTTTCTCTCTTTTTAAAAGCCATTTCTTTTTATTTGTTTATTTTTAGTTGTTGATGGACCTTTATTTTATTTATTTGTATGTTGTACTAAGAATCAAACCCAGTGCTTCATGCATGCTAGGCCACTGAGCTACAACCTCAGCCCTGGTGTTCTCTCTCTCTCTCTCTCTCTCTTTTTTTTTTTTTTTTTTAAAATTTATTTTTATTCTAATTTGTTATACATGCTTGCAGAGTGCAGTTCATTTCATATTACATATAAAGTGCACAATTTTTCAAGTCACTGGTTTTTTTATTGGTAAATAGCAGTGCTTTAATTTTGGGGGGTTGGTGGTGGTCTTATTTCTTCTCCTGTCTCATCTTTATTAGTTGAGTCTGAAGTCACACCTCTTGTCATTTTATTTTTAAGTAGTTTAAATTCAGATTTTCCCCCCTTCTTTTGAGTAGCATGATTTAAGTAGAGTAACAACTTGAAAGACTTAAGTTGCAGGGAAAGTACAAGGCTCAGATAGTTTGGACCCGTTGACAAGGAAAGTCTGTTCTTTGTGCTTTCTATTTTCTTTACTAAATTAATTTCTGTTCGTTTCATACTAAGTTGTACTAACAAGTTAAAGCAAGTATCTATCTCAAAATTCCCAGCCCCATTTGTAACTTTTTCTCTTCTTGAAATTTTTTGTCTATTTTTAGACATCCTCCTCTTGCCTAATTTCCAGGAAATAGGGATTTGAATTGAAATGGTGTTAAATCTGTTTAATTGTTTAACAATGAGAATTGACATCTTTGTGATGGTGGACTTTTGTATCTGTGAGTCATAACATCATCCACTTACTTCTTAACTATTGATTTTTGATATAGAAAGTCCATTGATGTTCGTATATTGATATTCTCTCTTATTCTTGTATCTTTTACTAACTTGCTTGACATATTAGAGACCCTTCATACATAAACTGAATGAATGTGGAGGTAGATAAGGTATTACAGTGTTTAGAGGCTTGTTTCTGCTTTTCGAGAAGACAGTTTCAACATGTCATCATAACTAAATATATTTACTATGAGTATTTGATACTTTCTTATGGAAGTTCCTTTATTTATAATCAGGTAAGAATTTGTATAGCAATTATTATATTTAATAGGTTTTTTGTTGTTGTTGTTGTTGCTGCTGCTATTATGATAACCATGGTTTTTCTCTTTTAAGTTCTCTTAGGGGAGATAAACCAGTTACACACTTCTTGATAAACCACAATTTATATAATTTTTGATACGTTGATTGTTTTAGATTGCTAAGGGTGTTATAATAGGCTTATAATTTCACTTTGTTGTTTTCAGTTCATATTTAGAAACTATTTAGTCTGTTATTTTACTAATATTAGCCTGGTTTCTTGTTGAAGGGTCATATGTAAATTACATGTCGCACAAGAGTATTTCAGGAAAATCAGAAAAACAAGATAATTTTCCCCTTTTCACCATATTAGTCATGCTTTTACATTAAAATTATAATTTCATTATTATACATATTTTAGTAAATACTTTCCTTACTATTATTGTATGTATAAAGAAATAATACTATACAGTCTATCAGAATGATATTAATTTTGAGGTATTTGGCAATTTTTGTAGATAATTTTTAGAACTGTATGTTTTATCTGCTCTTTCGTCCTTCAGAGGAAACTTTTTATATTCATATTATTGTATTAGTAGCATTAATGGGCATGAAAATGATTTAATCATCTGTGGTTTTCTTCCTAGGTTAGTAACGTTGGAGAACAGCCCATGTATTACACCAGAGTTGCTTCGTGTATTTCAGAATATGTCACCACTTCTTGGTAAGTGTTAAAAATAAACTAATTAATATTTTTGAATGCAGCCATAATTTGGGGATATTGTAGCTAACTTTAAATTACACCTTCGATTATTATTAAAAACACCCTGATACTAAAAATGTGCTCTACAAGTATAATATGAAATGTAATACATCCTGCTGTCATTTCTAACAATAGAATAAAAAATAAATGGAATAAAAAATAAATTTGGAAAAAAAAAAACCCTGATGCTAAACAAATAAGTTGAATTATGTTTTTATAGTTTCTAGGTTATTCTGTATAACTTTTTTTAAGAATAATAATTTGTGGCTAGGCATGGTAGTGTGCACCTATAATCCCAGCTAGTTTGGAGACTGAGGCAAGAAGATCACAAATTCAAAACCATCTAAGATCCTCTCTCAAGAACAACAACAACAACAAAAAACAGGGTGGGGATGTAGGTCAGTGGTAGAGTACTTTCCTAGCAAGTGTTAAACCCTGGATTTGATCCCCAGGCCCAAAAACACAGAAATGAAAATTTAAAAAAAATTAAAAGAATATGTAGTAAAACTACTCCTGTTATGCTAAGGTCTTATCCAGCTGCTACTGCTTTTGCTGTTTCTTCTTTTAAAACAGATAAAACATTTTTTATATACCTTTATTTTATTTATTCATTTTTATGTGGTGCTGAGGATCAAACCCAGTGCCTTGTACATACTAGGCTAGTGCTCTACCACTGAACCATAACCCCAGCCCCCCCCCCCCCTTTTTGGTTTAGTTGTTTATTTTATTTGTTTATATGTAGTGCTGAGAATTGAACCCAGTGCTTCACACATGCTAGGCAAGTGCTCTACCACTGAGCCACAACCTCAGCCCTATCCAGCTTCTTTTTACAAAGAAATTTAGTGCAGTTTTTCAAATATGAAATATATATGCCTCTTTAGCCAAGGAATAACTTAAATTAAATATTAAGAAATTATATACGTATTCACTGAAGTATTAGTTATGAATGAGCTATATAGTGATAAAGCTTAATGGTTTTTAAGCAGTATCTTTGAAACATGAAACAAGAGAAGGATAATATGCTACAGCTGGGCTATTAGTTGCTTAGCCTTTTTTGGAGGAGATCCAGATTCTTCTCCTAATCTGAACATGTATTCTGATAACAGTAAATCAATACTCCTATGTTACATATCAGCTACAGATCTGTCCATGAGTGTAGGTGATGTGGATGGTAAATGGATGGAACTAGAGATTATCATGCTAAGTGAAATCAGCCAGCCCCAAATAAATAATCCAATTTCTATTGGATTATTTATTTTCTTTTTCAGAACAAAAAACGCGTATTTATGTATTGTGGCTTGTGTATTTGTCATCAATAATATGAAGAAATTCTGTTTACAAATGGCACTTGTGCTAGTTCAGTGTGTCTTAACATCAGTATTAGATTTATTTTTGGTTGGATTCTGCACCATTAATTAATATTACTATTTAACTTTGTACATATACATTCTTTTAGAACAGTTTTAAATTTATTTTATTTTATTTTATGTTGGTTCTGAAGATTGACCCTAGGGGTGTTCTACTGTTGAGCTACATGCCCATCCATTTTATTTTATTTTTTGGTACTGGGAATTGAACCCAGGAGTGTTTTATCAGTGAGCTACATCTCCAGCCCTTTTTATTTTTTGAGACAGGTTCTTGCTAACTTGCTAAGGCTGGCCTAGAACTTGAGATCATCCTGCCCTAGCCTTTCAAGTTGCTGGAATTGCAGGTGTGCACCACTGTACTCAGCTTTAAACTTATTTTTAAATATGAACAAAATGTTTATTTTAATCTTCTAAGGGCAGATAAAAATGAATACTCGGTTTTGGTGTCAATTAAAACATATTCTTTCTCATTAGATGAATTATTTTAACTATTTTTTAAGACCTTTTTTTATATCTTTATTTATTTTTATGTTGTGCTAAGGATCGTACCCAGGGCTGTGCACGGGCTAGGCAAGTGCTCTGCCGCTGAGCCACAACCCCAACCCCTTATTTAATGTATGATTGTTATTACTTTTTTCTACTAACAAAGTATCTCATTGTATTTCTTTTTAGGGCATTGGTGTTTCTTTTATTGATTTATTTTTTATTGCTTCTTTTTAGTTATACATGACAATAGAATTTATTTTGACATAATTATAAAGCATGGAATATAGTTTGCTCTAATTAAGTCCCTAGTACTTACCCTTTCCTTCCCTTCCTCCAACCTCCTGTTCTCTTCCCTCTACTCTATGGATCTTTTTGTTGTTTACTTAGGTTTTTGTTTGTTTGTTTGTTTTCAATTAATGTCTTGTGGATGTTCATGACGGTAAGATTCACTGTAATATATATACATAGAATTGTTAGGTTTATTCCACTGTCTTTCCCTATCCTGTCTTTCCTTTCCTTTCCTTTATTCCCTTTTTTCTACACTACTGATCTTCTATTAT
This sequence comes from Tamias sibiricus, assembly GCA_025594165.1. Taxonomy (NCBI): domain Eukaryota; kingdom Metazoa; phylum Chordata; class Mammalia; order Rodentia; family Sciuridae; genus Tamias; species Tamias sibiricus. The sequence goes on along the minus strand of CM046662.1, from coordinate 119,809,884 downwards.
TTTATGCCCCCTCCTTATTTTGGAATAGATTCCACATATCAGAGAAAACATTCAATCTTGACTTTGGGGCTGGCTGATTTCACTTAGCATGATAATCTCTAGTTCCATCCATTTACCAATGAGCACCATAAAGTTATTCTTCTTTATGACTGATTAGTACTCCACTGTGTATATACACCACATTTTTTTATCCATTCATCTGTTGAAGAGCTCCTAGATTGACTCTATGTAGCTTAGCTATTGTAAATTGTGCTGCTGTAAACACTGATGTGGCTATGTCATTGTATTGTGCTGATTTTAATTCCTTTGGATAGATACTGAGGAGTTGGGTAACTGGGTCATTCCTAGTTTTTTTTTTTTTAAAAAAGGAATCTTTATACTGTTTTCCAGAGTTTTTGTACCAATATGCATTTCCACCACCAACATATGAGTATATCCTTCTCCCAAATCCCTGCCAACATTTATTGTTACTTGTATTTTTGATAATTGCCATTCTGATTAGGGTGAGATGAAATCTCAGTGTAATTTTAATTTGTATTTTTCTAATTGCTAGAGATGTTGAACATTTTTTCATATGTTTAGTGACCATTTTTATTTCTTCTTCTGTCAAGTACCTGTTCAGTCCCTTTGCTCATTTATTGATCAGGTTATTTGTTTTTTTGGTGTTAAGTTTTTTGAGTTCTTTGTATACCTGCATATTAATGCCCTTAGGAGCAGATGACAAAGATTTTCCCATTCTGTAGGCTCTCTCTTTAGGTTCTTGATTGTTTGTTTCCTTTACTATGAAGAAGCTTTTTAATTCTATGCCATCCAATTTATTGATTTTTTTATTTTACTTCTTGCATTTTAAGAGCTTTTGAAGGAAGTTAGTTCCTGTACCAATATGTTGGAGTGTTGGGTCTACATTTTCTTCTAGTTGGCACAGGGTTTCTGATCTAATTCCTTGGTCCTTGATCCACTTTGAGTTGAGTTTTGTGCAGGATGAGAGATTGAGGTTAAATTTCATTCTACATATGGATTTCCAGTTTTCCCACCACCATTTGTTGAAGAGGCTAACATCTCCAATGTTTATTTTTAGTGCCTTTATCTAGTAACTATATTTTTATGGGTTTGTCTCTGTATTTTCTGTTCCATTGGTCTTCATGCCTATTTTGGTGCCATTACCATGCTGTTGTTGTTACTATAGCTCTGTGGTATAATATGAAGTCTGGTATTGTGATGCCTCCTGCTTTGCTTTTCTCTCTAAGGATTGCTTTGACTATTCTGGGCATCTTGTTTTTCCAAATGAATTTCATAACTGCTTTTTCTGTCTGTCTGAAGAATGTCATTGGAACTTTGATGGGAATTGCCTTGACTCTATATAGTGCTTTGGATAGATATTTTTTTAGTTGTTGATAGACCTTTATTTATTTATATGCAGTGCTGAGAATTGAACCCAGTGCCTCACTCATGCCAGGCAAGTGTGCTACCACTGAGCCCTAGCCCAGTATGGCCATTTTGACCATATCAGTTCTGCCTACCAAAGAACATGGGAGGTCTTTTCATCTTCTTGGGTCTTTTTCCATTTCTTTCTTTAGTGTTCTATAATTTTCATTATAGAGGTCCTTCACCTCTTTTGTTAGATTGATTCCCAAATATTTTATTTTATTCTTTTTTGAAGCTATTGTGAATGGGATTGTTTTCCTAATTTCTTTTTCCAGTAGAATCATCTTTGGAGTATAGTAATGCAGTTGGTTTATGGGTGTTGATTTTGAATCCTGCTACTTTGCTGAATTCATTTATGAGTTCTACAAGTCTTCTGGTGGAGTTTTTGGTGTCTTCTTAATATAGGATCATGTCGTCGGCAAACAGATTATTTAAGCTCTTCTTTTTCTATTTGTATCCCTTTAATTTCTTTCTCTTACCAGATTGCTCTTGCTAGATTTTCAAACACTATGTTGAATAGGAGTAGTGAAATTAAATATCCTTCTCTTGTTCCTATTTTTAGAGGAAATGCCTTCAGTTTTTCTTTATTTAGAACAATGTTGACCTTCGTTTTGTTGTATATAGCCTTTAGGATGTTGAGGTAAGTTTCTTCTACCCCTAGTTTTTCTAGTGTTTTAAACATGAATGGGTTTTATACTTTGTCAAATACTTTTTCTACATCTATTGTGGTAATCATGTGATTCTTATTTTTAAGTCTATTTATATGGTAAATTGCATTTATTGGTTTCTGTATGTTGAACCAACCTTGTATCTCTGGGATAAAACTCACTTGATCATGTTTTGCTGTCTCTTTAATGTGTTTTTGTATGTGGTTTGCCAATATTAAGAATTTTTGCATCTATGTTCATCAAGGATATTGATCTGAAGTTTTCTTTCTTTGATGTGTCTTTTGTCTAGTTTGGGTATCAGGGTGATAACTGACTTTATAGAATGAGTTTGGCAGAGTTTCCTCTTTTTCTATTTTGTGGAATAATTTGAGGAGGATTAGTATTAGTTCTTCTTGAAAGCTGTGGTAGAACTTGTATGACCTGGCCTTTTCTTAGTTGGAAGGCTTTTGATTACAGGTTCAATTTCATTACTTAAAATTGATCTGTTTAAGTTTTCTATATCCTCCTGGTTCAGTTTGGGTAGGTCATATGTCTCTAGGAATTTGTCCATATTGTCAAGATATTCTAGGTCATTGGAGTATAAATTTTAAAAATATTTTCTGATGATCCTCTGGATTTCAGTAGTGTAGGTGGTGATATGTCCTTTTTCATCTTAGTTTTTTGTAAATTTCAGATTTTACCCTTTTCTTTTGGTTACTTTGCTAAGGGTTTATCAATGTTGTTTATCTTTTAAAAAAAAACAACTCTTTTGTTTTGTTGATCTTTTGTAGTTTTTGTAAATCTCAATTTCACTGATTTTGGTTCTGATTTGAATTCTTTCCTGTCTTCTACTAATTTTGTCCGCCCTCCCCCCCAAACCAGGGCTTTGAGATGTAATGTTATATTATCTATTTGGTGTCTTTTTGTTCTTTTAATGTGTGAGTTCAATGCTGTGAACTTTACTCCTGGAAAGGCCTTCATATTGTCCCAGAGATTTTGATATACTGTATCACTATTCTCATTTACCTCTAAGTGTTTTTTTTTTTTTTAATTTCTCCCCTGATTTCTTTGGCTATCCATTCTTCATTCAAAAATGTATTATTTAATCTCCAGGTATTAAAAGTGTTTTCTATTTTTTATCTTACCATTGATTTCTAATTTCATTTCATTATGATCTGATATAATACAAAGTATTATCCCTATTTATTTTATGTGTTTGTTAAGATTTTCTTTATGACCTAAAATATGGTCTGTTTTTGAAAATGTTCCATGTATTGCTGAGAGGAAAGTGAGTTCAGTCATTGATGGATGAAATATTTTATAGATATCTGTAAGGTTCAAATTAATTGTAATTTTTAATGCTGTAATATCTTTGGTTATTTTTTTGGGGGGGTTATCAGGGATTGAATTTAGGGGCACTCAACTACTGAGCCACATTCTCTGCCCTATTTTGTATTTTATTTAGAGACAAGGTCTCACTGAGTTGCTTGGCACCTTGTTTTTGCTGAGGCTGGTTTTGAACTCTCAATCCTTCTGCCTCAGCCTCCCAAGTCCCTTGGATTACAGGCACGCGCCATAGTGCCCGGCTCTTTAGTTATTTTTTGTTTGGGTGGTATATCCAGTGATGAGAGAGGCATTTTAAACTCATCCAGTGTCATTGTATTTGATTCTTAATATTGAATAGTTTTTGTTTGATATACATAGATGCTCTAGTGTTTGGGGCATAAAAATTTATGATCATTATATCTTATTGATGTATGATTCCTTTAAGCAATTTGAAATGACCTTCTTTGTCTCTGCTAATTAATTTGGCATGAAGTCCACTTTATCTGATATGAGAATAGTAACCCCTGCTTATTTTTGAGATCCATGTGATATGAATGCTATGTTTTTTTCCCATCCTTTTACCTTCATTCTGTGGATTTCTTTGCCTGTGAAGTGAATCTCTTGTAGACAGCATATTGTTGGGTCTTGTTTTTCAATCCAATCTGCCAACCTGTGTCTTTTGATTGAAGAGTTTAGATCATTTACGTTTAATATTATTGAGAGATGTTTTTTAGTTCCTGCCATTTTGATTTATTTCTAGTGCTTAAATTGGGTTTGCTTCTCCTTTGATTGGCTGTTTTTCTAGTGTAATTCCTCTCTATGCTTGTTTCCATTTTTATTTTTCACTTCTTCACAAAATATTTAGTATATTTTATAGTGCAGGCTTTCTAGTTATGAATTCTTTTAGCTTTTGTTTATTGTGAAAAATGTTTATTTCATCTTCAGTTCTAATACTTAATTTTTGTGGGTATAGTATTCTTGGTTGACATTTATTTCAGAACTTGAGATATATATATATATGTTGTGTGTGTGTGTGTGTGTGTGTGTGTGTGTGTGTGTGTGTGTCTGGGTTGAGAAATCTGTTGACATCCAAATTGGTTTACCTGTAAATATCACCATACATTTTTCTCTTGCAGCTTTTAAGAGTCTATCCTTTGTCTGTTAGCCAGTTTTAAAATAATGTGTTTTGGAATGGATGTGTTGTGATTTTGTGTATTTGGTATCCTATATGTCTCCTGTATTTGACTTTGTATTTCATTCCTAAGGTTTGGAAAATTTTTTGATACTATTTCATTGAAAAGATTGTGCATTCCTTTAGTTTGTATTTCAGAGCTTTCATGTATCCCATGAATCTTAAATTTGGCCTTTTAATGTTATCCCAGATTTCTTGAATATTCTATTCATTGTCTCTTAACATCTTTTCTCTTTGGTCGACTTTAAAGATTGTATACTTTGTCTTTAGGGTCTGAAAGTCTTCTTTAAAGTAGTCTAATCTGTTGGTGATGCTTTCCATTGAAATGTGGATTTGGTTTATTGATTTTTTTATTTTGAGGATTTCTTTGGTTCTTTTGGAATATCTCTTTTTTAAAAAAAAATTTATTTGCTTTAGTTGTACACATGTGTTTTATTTGTACGTGGTGCTGAGGATCGAACCTGGGTCGCCCACATGCTAGGCGAGAGCTCTACCGCTGAGCCACAATCCCATTCCCTGGAATATCTCTTTTTTGAAGTGATTTTCACTTCCTATATTTTCTTTGTGATTTCACTCTTTACATTGTGTCATGGAACAGCTTAACTGTAAGCTTTTTAAATTCCTTCTTTGACATTTTTTCCACAAAGACTCTGTTGTTGAAGCATTATGGGCTATTCGAGTTGGTTTGTTCCCTTGCTTTTTAGTATTGTATGTATGTCTATCCATCTATTGGTATAGGTCTGGCTTCTTTTTAAATGAAGGACTGCTTTGTGAGCTGCTGCTTCTGCTGCTGCTTCATCATCATCATCATCATCATCATCATCATCATCATCATCCCAGGGTTGGGTGAATATCCTGATGATATATTAATTTAATGTTTGACCTCTGCTGATCCCAATATCAGCACCACTTTAAGAAATGGCACTGAGCCCTATTTACTATAATCATTTTTCAGTGAAGCCTCATTCTGTTTTACCTTATATGAACAAAAACTTGTTACATTTGTTCTATGCAGTTTCTCAAATTCAGGTATAAACCTAAAATGAAATTCTGGAACAGGTCAAAAATTAGTTGTTAAATTTGTTAAACTTGCCTTAAGTGAGGCCTAAAAGAAGGGAGGAAGGAGGATTGGGTAAATGGGAGAGGGAAAAAAAAAGAGGATGTTGAGAGAGAAAGGGAAAGTAATAAAAGGGTAATTCTCACCAATTACCAATTTGGTAAAATTCACCAAATTTTAGATGTTCCTTTTCAAGTGCAAAGTAATAATTTTGTTTACAATTGAATGTAACCAAATGATGATATATTGCAATTTTATATCTTCCTACATACAATAAGGATGCCATAGAATATAGATTATGTATAATTATCCAGATCAAAACATGACTCAAATATCAGCTATATCTAAAACTTCCCACACTTTATTGCAACTATATTCACTTCATGTATAATTGGATTGATTTAAAAAATTTTTTCCATTTTGGAAATTGCATGTTTAAGAACATTTTTTATATGTAGATTTTTATGAGAAGCAGATTTGAAGAACAAAGCCCAAGAATTGAGAATACCTGAACAAAATGTAATACTTTGGGATTATAGTAGGGAACTTTTTCATAAATAAAATAGGATATTTAGTGACAGTGCAGTATACCCAGTAAATGCTGATGGAGTTCATTTAAGCACGTGTCAAAATGTGATGATAAAATGATTCATTCACAAGTTGTTTGCCATGTTAGCACTAAAAATTTAGAGTGAAATGAAAGGTTGGGTCAAACAATTTTCTAGTTCTTTTTATCAATTTTTAAAAACTTATTTGAACAATGCATTAATTTGTTCTTTATTTTGGAAATTATTGTTTTGGCAGAACTAAGTTCAGAAAATCTCAGAACCTGTTTTAAGATCATCAATGGCTATATCTTTTTATCATCAACAGAATTTTTACAGGTATGTTGGAGTAGTGTTTGTAAGAAATTAAGTAGTTATTATTTTTATTATTGTTTGAAACCAGAAGGTTCCCTTTCAAAATTTAAGATTATTTTGTTATTTTAACAGAGAAAAATTCACTGTGAGCATTCCTCACTGCAGGGAAGATGTGATGCACACAGTTCCATTGTTATTTAATGCAGGAACTGTGCTATTTAAATAAATATACCCTCATTTCTATAAAACTCAGTGTATCAATAAACTATTTTTGTGAGGCATATTCATTTTTTTTCCCTTAATCTTAAGACTTCCAGTTGAAACTTCATATGCTTAGACCTTTAGCATATACTTCTCAAGTAGATAATGAGTCTCAAAGTGACTTTATGCCTTTTTGATATTAGAGATTTCTTACATTGTTTTTTGATTGAATTTCAGACATATGCAATGGGTCTTTGTCAGTCCTTTTGTGAGCTGTTAAAGGAAATTACTACAGAAGGTCAAGTTCAAGTGCTCAAGGTATTGTCATCTTTTTATCATCAACAGATGATTTTAAAAATCACCTGCTAAGCTGAATATTTCTGAATGTTTTGTGAAGTTGGACCTTCATTTGGGTGTGGTTATTGGCAAGAAGAAGAGTTGATGTAATTCTGAATATGGTATTTTGTTTTAGCAATATTCAGTTTATTTAATCTCAGATTTGTACAGAAAGATCACTGGAAATCTTGTTAAAATGTAATTCTAGATTTCCAACAGTCTCAGCTGATTGGGATATTGCCTGTTCTGAAAACTCATTTTGTGTAGCTAGGTTTTAAAAACCAATTTTTTCCAAAGACTATCTTCAGTTTTTTTCACCTACTTTTGGGTCAGATTTTTCACTGTGTAATTTAGGTTTTGAAGTTAGAGTACCAACTTTGTTGGGATTGTGTATAATTAATAACCAAAAGCCTCCGTATAATATCTTTATGTAGTATATTCATATGTTAAAGATATGGTGTTAAATATATATTATTTCTTTACATATAAACATAAATACATGCATAAATCTGTTTTAAAACTTTTCTTTACACATGCTAATTATACATACATATTTTATGGATAGACTTTGAGAGAAGGTGTTAGCTGTTGAATTTCTAATTTTTTAGTTTGTTCTAAGTCAGATATGAGTTGACTTCTGGCCTTTCGGATAGTTCATGCCTATAACATTAGCGACTCAAAAGGCTGATGCAAGAGGATCATAAGTTCAAGGCCAGTCTCAGTTGAGGCTCTAAGCAACTTAGCAAGGCCTTGTCTCAAAATAAAAAATAAAAATAACGAGGGCTGTGAATTTAGCTCGGTAGTATTGTAAAGCACCCCTTGATTCAATCCACAATAACCACCACCACCACAACAAAAATACTGAATTCTGGTTAGGCCAAGTGTTAAGTGTTATAACACAGTAGCATTTATGGTGTCAAGACCATGGCTTTATCTTAGATCTTCAAAACTGACTTCCTACTGTGAAATAAAAAGGTGGTTTCTTGATGGGTTCATTGTAGGAAATGTAATTTCAGAAATCCAAAGTATGCTTTCTGAAATAAATAGGTAAAAGTTTGTGATTATTCAGTCATTTATCCTGTAGGGTAAGGATCAACAAATTTTTCTATTAAGGACCAGATAGTAAGTATTTTAGGTTTTGTGGGTCATACTATCTTTTTCTCAAGTATTCAAGTTTGCTATGGTTGTAAAAATGTAACCATAGATGATATGTAAATGAATGAGTATGGCTGGCTCAGTAATGACCTTGTTTACAAAATCATGCAGTGGAGTTTGGTCCACGGGCCTAATTTGCCAACTTCTGGTATTTGGTTGCTAGTATTCTTTTCTACTAGGCCTAGGTGATAAGAAAATGTCTATTCCTGCTCTTAAGTAATTCAGTTTTTTGGAAAGAGGAGACAGGTAAACAGCTGCTTAGTAGTCAATGTTATATAAATAGTGAATTTGAATCAATAGCATCTCAAAATCACCTGGTGGACTTCTTGAAAATTTAAGTAGAACGCAGGACAATAATATGTATTTTTTTCCCCAAAAAGTTTCTCAGGTGGTTTTTGTAAGTACTTCTTGGTACAGATCATTGCTAACTGTTTATGTTGCTCTAAGAATATAGAAGTGGTCACCTAGCTCAGCATTTTGCAGAGAACTGTTTTTTAGGAAGAGGGGATTTAAGATGTGAGCTGAGTTTTAAAGGTGTAGGGGTTACTACTGCCAGACAAAACATAGTTATTTGCTAATTCAGGCAACCCTAGGGAGTGTGAATAAGACTAATAAAATGTGTAGTACTACAGAGAAGCAAATAAGACCAAGGACAGAGAAAATACTGTTAGGATTGTCTGTTGAGGGTGGGGGTAATGGTGTTATTTAAAACATTTTAGTGCCTCTTAACTGGAATTATCATATTCCAGCTTAACTGTAGCATTAATTTACAAATTGTTGAGAAAAGGAAGGTTCTTGAGGATATCATTAAGTATTATATTGCTTTCCTAGGGATATTTAACAAAGTGTATGACAACTTTGGTGGTTTAAAACATCATAAATTTACCTATAATATTTAATATTTATTAATTTTATCATTCAAAATCAAGCTGTTGATAGCGGCCATGCTCTCTGTAAAGGCCACAGGGAAAATCAATTCCAAGTCTATCTTTTAGTTTCTGGTTATCTTTGGCAATTTTTTGTTTGTTTGTTTTTTGTTTTTGTTTTCTTTGGCTTTGTAGATGAATCACTCACTTCAATCTCTGCCTCACATGACATCTCTCTACCCATCTGTTTGTGTATTTTCTTATAAGGACACAAGTTAGAATGAATTAAGGGCCCACCCTAATATCTTCATTTCTGTGATTATATGTGCAAATACTCTTTTTCCAAATAAGGTCACAGTACCCGGTCACATGTACCAGAGGTTAGGACTTCAACATACTCTTTGTGCTGGGGTGTGTGGGGGGGATGACACACAATTAAACTCATAACAGGAACTTACTATTAACAAAGCAAAATTAATGTAAAAATGTGCTCTATAAGTATAATATGTATTGTAATGCACTCTGCTGTCATAAATAACAAACTTAGAATTTAAAAAAAAAAAAAGCAAAATTACTTTTGTGTGTGGAAAGGCAGTGAGGGAAACTTGATCTGAGTAGGTTTTGTAGATGAAGGAACCCAGTGGAAGGGAAGATGGTTCACCAAGCCCCAGTGGCATATGTCTGTCATCCCACAACTCAGGAGACTAAGGCAGGAGGATTACAAATTTGAGGCCAGCCTAGGCAATTTAGTGAGACTCAAAATTTAAAAAATTGAAAAGGAGTAGAGATATAGCTCAGTAGTAAAGTGCCCTTATTTTAAAAAGAAGAAAAGAAGAATGGAGGATGATTGTAGATTATATAAAGAGTTGAGATTACTAATCTAGAGTGTATATGGAAGATTTACCTGGAAAAGAGGCAAAGTTTGTTTTCTGAAAGAGTTGGCAAGAATGGGCAATAATTGAAGTTGTATATATCATGTTAGGTAAAGAATATAGGAAGAGTTGAAAAGAGAACAGTTTGGGGTTAGTGTTGATTTTCCACAAAAGTCCATTTATTAAATATGTTCTTCAAAACTTTCTCTTATTTTTAATGTTTTATATTTGAATTTAAATAGAAATTTAAAACCAAAATAAAGACAGTAAATAGAGTATATGGCAGAGCTCTTTCTCTTAATTTTGGCTTAATTCTTTTGTTTCTTTTTTAGAGCAAGAAGTTTGTTAAAGAATGAGAATATATGCCACCAAAAAAGCAGGTGGACTGGGAAGGAGTTAGTAATAGGAATTTGTGCATGTGGCTAATTGAGACCTCAATCCTGGTCTGCTGCACTTATCTGTTAGTCTTTACCCATATTAATTTTAAAGTCTTTTTATAGCTCCAAAACTTACAAGAAGCATTAGGTATATTGTTTGCTAAAATACTTTTGTGAATTCTTATTGCATTTATGCCTTTACCAAATTGACATAGTAGTAATATATAACGATATTGAAGAACTTCATCTGTCTTACACAATCTCAGTTTTTATCTTTTCTATTGGTGACAATTTCTTCTTGAGAAGTGGAAGCAGTAACAAAGAACTGACATTTTGGAATTAATTCTGACTGAAGAAAGAGTGATTGGCAACGTGGAAGTAATCAAAACAAGAGAAAATTTCTAGGTCATTTTTAAATTTTATGTATAGATAAGTGTGTGTGTGTGTGTGTGTGTGTGTGTGTGTGTGTGTGTGTGTGTTTTAAGTCTTTTTCCTCCAAAAGATCCTCTTCTAACCTATAAGCTTCTCCATTACCCAGTGTTCACTGAATATGTGCTCTGTTTTCTCAGAATACATATATAGGAATTTGAAGGCAGGGAATGCATAGTTTTTATGTTAAATATTGCACAGCCAATAGAATTGCCATTTTAAGCTTGCTGGTAGTTCATTTGGAATTTTGTCCTTGCCCTGTGTCTTTGTTTACACATGAAGCACGGCTGCTTATAAAGCTCTTGAGAATACTCTGGGCTTCAGTTCCCTTGTTTATTTTATAAGGAGTTACACCATATGATTTTTAATAATCTGTAACTATGCAATATTTGAAATTTTATGTTGTAATTATAATCCATGTATTTTAAATGATTAAGAGATCATTTCTCACATTTAAACACCTCCCAGGCCAAATTTGAATTGATAGCTTTTTTTGTTTTAAGGGTTTCTGCAACATTATTATTAGTAAAGTAATTATTGAAAGACAATTTGTGAATTATTTGAAATAGTCATTGCAAAAGTTTTCATTAAATATGAGACAAAGCGATCCTCTTGCCCCAGCCTCCTGAGCTGCTGGGATTACAGACATGTACCACTGTACCCAGCTTTACTACTACTTTTTAACTCAAAACATAGAAGGGTAGCATGTCATGCAAGACTATGGACTGAAGAGAGACTGGCAAGTTAGAATATTGGCTTGAATATTTCGTAGCTGTGTGATGTGGGTAAATTACTCTCTCAAGTTTTCATCTGTAAAACAGGGATAATAACTTTCCCTACTTCTCAGGGTTGGTGTTAGGATTACTCAACCTTATGTATATAAAGCACTTCTAACAATGCCTAGCATGTAATAATCGAATATAAGTGTTGGTTATTTTTATGTAATTATGTAGCTATTTTATATAATCTGCCTCTGGGGAAAATAGGCTATTCATGTGTAGACAATTTTATTTGGTTGCTAGATCTTTGGCTGTTAGAACAACTTGGTTTGCCTTTATTATCTCATTTTTAAACTATTTCTTCTAAATAAATGCTTAAATAAAGATTATAAGTTTTTTAAAAATATTTATTTATTTGCTTTAGTTGTACACAATGCGTTTATTTGTATGTGGTGCTGAGGATCGAACCCGGGCCGCGCATGTGATAGGCGAGCACTCTACCGCTGAGCCACAACCCCAGCCCAAAGATTATAAGTTTACTTTAAAAACTAAGCAGGTGATTTATACAATGATAGTAGGTTATTATCAAGAACTACAGTCAGGCATGGTGGCACATCCTGTAATCCCAGTGACTCAAGAAGCTGAGGCAGGAGGATTGCAAGTTCAAAGCCAACCTCAATAACTTGGTGAGGCCCTAAGCAACTTAGCAAGACCCTGTCTCAAAATTAAAAATATAAAAGGACTGGGGATATTGCTTAGCGCTTAAGTGCCCCTGGCTTCAATCTCTGCAACCAAAAAAAAAGAACTATATATCTATCTCAGTTGACTCTTTAATTAAAATTAATCATGTTTCTTTCTTTTCAGAATAATATATATCTATCTCAGTTGACTCTTTAATTAAAATTAATCATGTTTCTTTCTTTTCAGAATAATATAACATTTCATTTTTTTTTTTCTTTTGGTACCATGGATTGAACCCAGGGTCGCTTAACCACTGGCCTATATCCCCAGCTACTTTTATTTTATTTTGAGATAGGATCTCACTAATTTGCTGAGCCTGGCTTTGTACTTGTGATCTTCCTGCCTCAGCCTCCCAATTCCCTGGGATTACAGGCATGCACCACTGAGCCTGGCTCAAAATATTTTTTTTTTTTTTTTTTGTGGTACTGGGGATTGAACTCAGGGGCACTTGACCACTGGACCACATCCCCAGCCCTTTTTTTGTATTTTATTAGAGACAGGGTCTCACTGAGTTGCTAAGTGCCTCGCCATTGCTGAGGCTGGCTTTGAACTCGCGATCCTCCTGCCTCAGCCTCCCAAAGTGCTGGGATTACAGGCGTGAGCCACCGCGCCCGGCTTCAAAATATTTTTTATTATGAAAAATTCCAAACTTACATACTGTGCACTACCATGGTAATTTATATTATTATATCTCCCTCAATATTATTATATCTCTCTCAATTGTATCTAACTTTTTTTGGTTGCATGATTTAGCACAAATCAGTTACAGTAATAAGATATTCGTACATTTAATATAGGTTAGAGATTTAGCCAGTTCTCTGTAAGTATGCCAACAATAAGGTCATTAATAGGGTACAAATACTTGAATTAAAAATTGAGATCTGAGAATGTAAATGACTGTATTTTTATATATTTATTAATTGCTATACCTAAAATTGTATGTTTGACTTGAAATCTGAAACCGGATTTTGTTTTTTAATAAATGGCTACTAGGAATATAATAATTACCACAAATTTTGTGTTTTTTTTTTTTCCCATGTAAAGGAATATTTTAGGACAATAGCACTTTTATTTTATGCCAATTGAAGGTTAAAAGAACACTCAAATTTTTTGGCATTCCCCTGTTCTCAGAGTGCTAGTGTAGCTATAATAACAGTCTTTAATATTAGTTCACTATTTTCAATGTTTTTCAGATACTGTTTCTTAGTATAGTATGCTATATAACATTGTTTATACATACATATATATATATATAAAACTAAATGTCACTGTCAGACTAATTTCTGACAATACCTGCAGGAAACGTCTTTGTTCTTTGAAGCAGAAAATTACAATATTAGGAAAATTGAATAGAAAGACCAGTGTGTCTGCTTAGGAGCAAATGGTTTAAAGCAAAAATAGATCTTATTCTGTGACTTTGGATAAGTTATCTAGAAGAGTACAATTATATTCTAAAAATACTCTAAATTGTTAGCAGTTTTTAAATTTGAAATATGTGGAGATATCACTTTGAATTTTGAAATTCTGATTTCTCTCATATCTAGCATTACGAAGCCAAGTTACTTTTATACTCTGTGGCTTAAGATGACACAAATATTTTTATGATGTCATTCTCTACTAATTATAATAGCTAATATCATTATTTATTATATGCTGCATGTTTCTAAGAATATAACATGTAGAGTTCATTTAATTCATATATAAGCATATAATGATAGTAGTGTTCTTTTCCCCATTTTTACAAATGAGAAATTAAATAATAAAGAGGTAATTGATTTTTTTCCAAGGTCACACAGCTCGTAAGTATTGGAGCCTTGATATAAACATAGGCATTCTGACTTCAGGACCCGTGCTCTTAACCACTTTGTAATTCAGTGTCAAGTCTAAATCAAGAAAATAGAGTCTGAGGCAGAAACAAATAAGCCTGTATTTTTCACAGGGATTTTAACAAACAATCTATTGCAGGTATATTCAGAAAAAGGAAAATGCAAAAAATTCTTTTGGTAACAGCAAAATGCTAATAAAAAGTAGTTAGTAATAGGTGATTGGATGATTAGAAGCATATTTATCCACAAAGTGGAGTACTATGCCACTTTCAAAAGGGATGAAGATTTGTATATAAAACTTCAGAGTGATTTTCAAAATATAAATAAGACAGAATAATATAGGACTGTTCCATATGAATTTCCCACAGACATCTCAAATTTAGTACATCAACAGCACCTCATTGTTATTATTAGCACCACAACTGTATCCATTTGACCAAAAGTTGAAAACTATGAGCAGTGCAAACCTTCTTCACCTTTGATCCACTATTCAATTGTTTTTCTCTATACAAGAAGTCTACTTTGAATTTTCTCTTGATTCTTTTCCACACTTCGTACTCCAGTCTGATAATGGCATTTTTCTGCATAAGTTTTCAAAACTATCTCATTTTCCTCACCTTGATTTAGACTTACACTGCAGAAAACAGGGCTGAGAGTATGGATCCTGAAGTCAGAGTACCCATGTGTATACTGTGACTCTAGCACTTACTAGTTGTGTGACTCTTTGGACTGCAAATACTCCATTTTAGTTCTGAAATACTTGTAGGTCCTTTACACAATAACTATACCTTTATATATTAATAACATGCATGATGATAGAGCATTGTTTGTACTTAATATTTGTATTTAATATATGTTTATATTTAATATATGTAAATGAGTTAATATTTGAAAAGTCATAAATACATATACATAACTATGTTAAAGTATTTTATTTGTTCCTTCTTATACTGCCTTATGCATATGTGGGTTCTTTGACTGGTTACATCAATTCTGAAACTCCCCATCCTCAGCGAGGGAGGGAAAAAAAAAAAGAAAGAAAGAAGAAATCTACAAGGATTCTTATTGGTTGGTACCATAAACACAGCTGTATATTATGCCATCAATTCTCTTCAGACCTTTCCCTTTCCTCCTCTACTCTGTATGGAAATTTAACCAAGAGTTTTCTATGACATAGTTTAGAATAACTACATACAAAAGATTTCTTTAAAAAGCTGTAGTCAGCCTCCCCTAGCCAGACGTTTCTTCTTGCTCAGAGATGACCACTTGTGTTGCTTAAAGCTGATATGTGGGCTGGGGTTGTGGCTCAGCGGTGGAACGCTCGCCTAGCACGTGCGCGGCCTGGGTTCGATCCTCAGCACCATGTGAACATAAATGCGTTGCATTGTGTACAACTAAAGCAAATAAATAAATATTTTTTTTAAAAAAGCTGATATGTATGTGACTTTGTGTCTTTAATTAATACCTTTGCATTGTTCCTTCATGGCATTTATTTACTTTGCACCTTCTGTTTATTTCCATCTTCCAAATAAAGTTGTATTCTTGTTACATCAGTTTTTTAAATTTGTTCTTTTTAGATACGCATGAGTGTATTTTGACATATTATACATACATGGAGCATAACTTATTAGGATTCCATTTTTGAGGTTGTACATGATATAGAGTTACACTGTATTCCACATCAGGTCATGTGTTCATTTCATACATGAGGATAGGAAAGTTATGTCAAATTCATTCCACTGTCTCTTATTTCCATCCTTTATATCAGTTTTTTAATGTTTACTTTAAAATTCCTGTGTTTCCTATTCAGAGTTGAGACATGTAATTAGCTGTAATTACTTATTTTTCTGTATAACGTTTTTGTAGTTTCTGAAATTAGTAATTATCTTTTTTGGTATAATATTTTGTATATACTTAACTCTCTGACATATCTTAGCTCAGTGTTTAAACATATCAGGTGTTCTGTTATTCAGTTTTCAAGAAGTCTGTTCCAGAGCCATGCTGACTCTTCACTCCTAGCTCCTTCTCCTCCAAGATTATAGTTTTTCTTATTTGTAGTGTTCTGTAGTTTTATGATTATTTTCCTTAATGTGACTTATAAGTCTTTATTTCTGGTATTGATGGCATTTTACTCTAGAAGCAATCTGTTTTAGACCCTCTACAGAAAGGACATTATCTTTCTCTCCTAAAGCAGCAGTGGGTTGTCCAGATGTGAGACGTTCATTGTTCTGGGGATCAAACCTAGGGCCTTGCATATGCTAGACAAGTGCTCTTACAGCTGAGCCATATTCCTACCCCACACTCTTTATTTTTAAATAGACCTTCAACCAGTCATCTTCTTTTCTTGTCTTTATTTTCAGTCCTTATTTTTTTCTTCCTATTTTTAGCTCCCCCTTTCTCTTTTCTAAAAGTTTATGGTTCTACTAATTCCTATGTTTTCAAGGAGAGAGAGAAAATACATGAGGTGAATTTGTTGCTTCTCAGCTTTTTCCATTGCCATCTTAGGACTCAGATCTCCTGCTTCCATCTTTCATCCCCTTTGTGTTCTTAAACTTATGTCCCCCTGCCTCAAACATCTTTTATAGTTTTACTGAGGTTTCAGGAGGAAGGAAGTGACGTTAAATGTGTATTAAACAATCAACACAGGTGTCTAGTGACATCTACTTCTGGGACTCTGTCTACTAGTCTACATATTTTCCTAGTTTGTCCCTTTTCTTTCCAGATCTAATTTTTTAAAAAAATAAACTTCATCGAGGTCAGATTTAATTCTATTTTGAATCTTATCTCCTCTCAGTATCTGGTATCTTATTCTTGGATCACTACTTAGATGATATAGTGCTTGGGCCACAGAAAGTTTTATATTTTAACATTCTGGGGGGCATTCACTTCACTTCTGACTCCAAATTAAAGAATGTTGTCAACCATTTGTGCTACTTGCTTACCTTGGGAGTGTTTAGAAATGCTGGTCATGTTTTTGACTGTATAGTGTTTGGAGTACACTCTTGACACTTAATAAGCAGGGACACTGGAGGTGCTAAAACCCCTTCAGTGCATGGAATAGTTATGCAGGGTAGACAGTGATCTTGAGAAGCACTGCTGGATGTCACAAGGGAAACCTGGCTCTATCCTGAGAGCAGTACCTCTCAGCCATTGTCTGTTCTCATTCCCACCTCATAAAGTTCTTGGGCTGGAAGCATAGGGTAGAAGTCCTTCTTGGTTCTCTTTGTTGCTTCCTGACCCCTGTCTTCCTTACTCTGAAAAAAATAAATAAATAAAATAAAACCAACAAAATCGTACTCCACTTTGAATTTGATACCTACCCATTTTTGTTACAGAGGGAATATCTCACTATGAAAATAATTTGTATTTCCAGTTTTTATATGAAAAGATTGTACAACTAATAATATCTAAAAGTAAAAATTTGATTTCTAATTTAATAAATATGCAGTATATATATAACCTGCCCCTTCAGTTTATGGATAAACTTAAATGTAGATTTATTTTTGGACTGTGAGAATTGATGTTATACTTTGCCTTTTCATCATTAAAAAACAATGCTTTTTAAATGCCTTGCTGCCTCTATTAGTGCAACATTTTCTAAGGATTATTTGTTTAAAATGGAAGGATAAGAATTACCTTAACAGCATGCTGCCTATGTTACCACAGTGTGATCAGATATAATTATGTGCAAGATTTTTAGATGTGTGTAAATATTATATACCTTTTTAAATTGAATTGCATTTTTAATAGATCATTTTGTAAAATGGTATCTAGGGCCAGGATGTAGTATACCTCAAATTATATGTATTGTCAAATTATGTGTATGATATTTAATGTTGTACTTTTTCTTTTCTGTGTTTTAAATGAAGCAATGACTTGCATCATTGAATTCACCAGTGTGCCTTTCTGGTTTTTAGGTTGTGGAAAATGCCCTTAAAGTGAACCCAGTCTTAGGTCCACAAATGTTTCAACCAATTTTACCCAGTGTTTTCAGGGGTATTATAGAAGGAGAGGTAAGATATTTTTAATCTTCTAAGGATAGTAATTGGACTCCATGGTTCTAGTTTTCATTTTTCTCCTTCATTGAAAAATCATTTCTTCCTCATTGATAAATGTGAAAGGAAACCTTTTCTTATTTAGATCATATTAAATTAAGTAAATTTTCAGGATTTGATTTTGTAAACTTTCCCACATAGAAAAGCATATGTTTCTTTTGACATCTTATCTCTTTCACTCATGTACATGTGTATTCACACACAATGATTTTGAGAATATGAGGGGGAGAAATAGTGCTAGTATTATTACGGACTGAGTGTATGAAACTACATGTAAACCATTGATAAATAGTCTTTCTTTTGACTATATATTGATATATGCATAATATGTATAATCCACATAAATACATATAAACATTTTCCAGGTATTATGTATATTTGATAATTTTGTGAGAACTCAGTCAATGTTGGCAGTTCATTCTAAAGAGAAGCAATATGAAGGAGAATGTTTGTTTTAATATTCCTATTGACTGTTATCATATCAATGATTGTTGATAATTGTACTTATAGCTTAACCCAATTTTGCATTTGCTGTATTTTAATTGTACAGAGGTATCCTGTAGTGATGTCCACGTATCTTGGAGTTATGGGTCGGGTCCTACTACAAAACACTAGTTTTTTTTCTTCACTTCTTAATGAGATGGCACATAAATTTAATCAGGAGGTAAGAATCCATATGCAAACAGGTTTATTCAAATATAAACTGAAAATAGTTGATGAAACAATGAGTCTTTATAAAAGTTCTTTTGAAGCATTTAAATGTTTACATTTCTATCTTTTGAATATATTTTACCTGTTATTTGGGGTAGAAGAAAGAAAAAGAATTCAGTAAATTGCAATTTAAACTTAAATTTTGATCTTGCTCAAAATAGATGATTTTGTTCTGCTTAGCCATAAAACTTTCATTTGTTTATGGTTGCAGTTTTCCTTTATTGTTAAGTAATCTGAAACAATTATTTTGCATATGTGTATACACTGTTTCATTCTTTCAAAAAACTTATTTTAACACCATGGATTGAGAAAGTTTCTGTTCTAATTATTATGAAAAATGACCTTTTTAGTAAAGGTCTATTAAAAAATATCTTAACTGAAACCAATTACCAGGATAAAGATGTAGAGGGTAGAGTGCATTTGATATCTCTAAAATGGAGACAGTTTATGAAATCCTTTTGATTTGTCACTGAAACATAACTAATTTAAGGAAATACACTCATTAAGGAAGTACAAATTTTACAATGTATATAGTTTTGCTAGAATTAAACTAATCAAATTAGGAATTCCACCCAGCCTTTGTTATGATGAAAAGATATTAAAAAACTAATGAAAAAATCTTTACTTGGATAGGGATAATATTACATAAGTTATATAGTTAAAAGAGTTTATATTCTTTTATGACTAATGGAATATGTGTCCATATTGGATAGGACGCATGTTCACAGACCTTGAAATCAAATTGGATACTCCACCTTAATTTTCTGTTCTACTTTGATTTTGGGGTAGTATTAAAAGATGTGAAGTTACCACAGAGAGGACTTTAGTGTTAAAATTCAGAACTATCTTGAGCCTACTAGTTCTTGAAGTAGCTGACAGTCGTTTCAATAATTTTAAATATTTTTTTGAATTCACTGTGGCATCTTAGGGTACACAACGCACGGTTTACACTAAAGCATAAATAATGGTATATACTAATATGTGCTTTCTTGATTATTATAAATATTTTATTGAAGCATTTCTTGGAAAAAAATGTAGGAACACTAAAATACAAAAGGATGAGACTGACTGTAAGGTTCATTTTAGGAGATCAAAGCCATGAGGTAGAGATTCTGGCATTAAATATGCATTTTTAAAGGTGCTAAAAGTGGAAAAGCATTTGTAAGCAAACCCTGCTGGGATCCTCTTTAAATCTATGTGATAGTACACTTGATTACATGTTACTTTGTAAGTCTGATTGTATCAGTGTGGGGCATGGTTTGGGCTAGGGTTGTGGCTCAGTGGTAGAGTGCTTGCCCAGCATGTGTGAGGCACTGGGTTTGATTCTCAGCACCATATATAAATAAGTAAAAAATAAAGGTCCATTGACAACTTAAAAAAATTGTTTTTTAAACCAAATAAACAGTTGGATTTTATGATTGTAGGGGCTGACAAGACTGATTTTTTGTTAGGCTAGAAATAGAAACTGGGTCAGGATTTCTATGCTGCATTCTTGAGGCAGAATTTCTTTTTTTTTTTTTTTTTTTTGCAAAAAAAACAAAAACAAAAACAAAAACATTTTTACTCTCAAGGCCTTCAGCTAATTTGCTGAAGCCCACCCACCTTATCTAGTGTAGTCTCTTCTACTATGTTACCTCATTGTAAACGTTAATCACATCAACAGAATACTTTTTCAGCAAAAGCTAGTTTAGCCTTGGACCAAACAAATGCGCACCTTAGCCTAGCTAATTCAACACATAAAATTGATTACCACAATAATTCTACATTATGTTGTTTTAATTTAGGGAATAACTGTCCTAGGAAATATTGTTTGTTTTCCTTTGAAACTCTGCAATTTCAGGTTACAACCTGCTTGTCCTTTCCTCTGAAAGTAGGAGCAAATCAGTCTGTAAAATTATAAAATATTTATAATAATCATCCAACTGAATAAGCTATAAGTACCAATTGACAATTTTGAGAAATATGTGTACTTTTTAATGTACTAGAAAGTATGTGTTTATTGGTGATTTATTTAATTATTAAAGTCACTCATTGGCCACATACAGTTTTTTTTTTTTTTTTGCACCGGGGATTGAACTCAGAGGCACTCGAACACTGGGCCACATCCCCAGCCCCTGTGTGTGTGTGTGTGTGTGTGTTTTTGTTAGAGACGGGTCTCACTGAGTTGCCAAGTGCCTCACCCTTGCTGAGGCTGGCTTTGAACTCGTGATCCTCCTGCCTCAGCCTCCCAAATGCTGGGATTACAGGTGTGCACCACCATCTGGCCACATACAGATTTTTAATAAATCTACTTGGCTCTCAGGATTCATTAGAGTCAATTTCTGGTTTTGGCAAATTATTCCTTTCCAGGTTAAGGCATACCCCAAAATCAGATATTGCAGTTCTGTGGTTTGCTACAATTGAATTTTAGCTAAGATTTAGGCGGTTTTAACTTTTATCAGTACTTATTCATGAGTAAATAGAATTTCAAATATTTTGAGATGCTGCCTTTTTTTTTTTTTTTTTTTTCCTTCTAGATGGACCAGCTTTTAGGAAATATGATTGAAATGTGGGTTGATCGAATGGACAACATTACCCAGCCTGAAAGAAGAAAGCTTTCAGCTTTGGCTTTGCTTTCTCTTCTGCCATCTGATAATAGGTAAGGAAATGTTTTCTCAAAATTGGTTTCTTTAAAACATCAAAATGTAAACTCAAAATTTTGGCCATCAGTAGTCCCCTGTGTTGCTCAGCAGTGTTGTTTTTATGAATGTAGATGATAATTTTATTAGTAGATAATGATTTGGCAAGTACTGATGGAACATGTTTTTTTGTTCTTGTTTTTTTAATACTGGGGATTGAACCCAGGGCAGCACTTAACCACTGAGCCACATTCCCAGCCCTTTTTATTTTGAAACAAGGTCTCACTGAGTTGCTTGGGGCCTTGCTAAGTTGCTGAGGCTGGCTTGGAACTTGTGATCCTCCTGCCTCAGCTTCCTTGTTCAGTGGGATAACAGGTGTGTACCAGCAAGCTTAGCTGAAACATGTATTGTTGAGCAAAGTGGGTTATATTTATTTTCTAATTCATTTCATTCTTGTATGAATTTCCATTTTTTATTAATTACCAGATTTAATTAGTCTTATTTTTAGGTCCTCTTTTTACGGAGAAGTATTAAACATCTAATACTTCATAAAGCAGGTTATAGAGTATGGTAATTCAAAAGTACTATTAAATAATTTTGTTGTCTTTTAATTTGTAATGTCTAAAGAAGGTTGCAAGTTGGGTTTTTTTTTTGTTTTTTTTTTTTTCTTCTCACATAGATGAGGTCATTATGCTATACTTTACAGACTTGGTTAAAATTCTCAATTGTATAAAGCAAATACAAAGTGTGTTTATTTGGACATATAAATAAGAGTATTGATTGCCTTTGTGGTGTTTATTTTGTGGTGCCGACCCATATAACAGCCCTTTTTATATTTTATTTTGATACGTTACTTTGCTAAGTTGCTGAGGCTGGCCTCAAACTTGGCAGTCCTCCTGCCTCAACCTCCCAGGTAGCTTGGATTATGGGCAGGTACCACTGAGCTCAACTGATTATCCCCTTTTCAAAGAACAAGTAAGTAACATTTCCAAGGTAAGAGATATAGCAAGCATAGGCCAAATCTGAAACAGGACATCTTAATTCCCAGACTTGTTCTTTTAACTACTAGTTGATACTGCATCCCAGGTAAGCATACACAAGACAAAAGCTTGCGTCCCTGTGAAATTCAGTGGTCTGATATAATTTTTGGAAACCAAATTTTAAGTGATCTCTATTTTAACTCACTACTATTTCTCTTGGAAGGAACAAAAGCGACTTGAGAATTATAAAGGCTTTTTGTATTGAAATGTTACAGAACTCAGTCCTTGGCAGTAGTTAGCGCTCTGTAAAGGTTTGTTGAATAAATTAATGAATGGAAAAATCCTTACATTAGGAGGCTAGAATGGCACAGATTAGGAAGTATAAAAAGATATCTGATTTGATAAAAGGATGTTTTACATATTTCGTGAGAATACTACTTGAGATATATGTTTATGTGAACAGTATTCTTGTTACAATTTTTTTGTCACTTTCTGAGCATGATAGACTTTTTTTTTTTTTTTTTAATTGTTGAGTGAAACTTCCAGTATCCTTTTTGTTGGAATAATTTCCAAATTTCTCTCCATTGTTTTAGATATTTTATTTATACATAGAGGGAGTAATCTTTTCTTCAGCTAATTTTCTTATGAAAGTAATTCCAGATTTTTATTTATATATGACTTTGTTTAATGTTTTCCAAAGAATATTCCTTAAAAGGGATAAATTAAACAAAAGCTGAAACTTGTAGAAGAGAATGATAATACTCAGACTTTTAAAAAAAAATTTTGCTCTCTAAAATGGCAAATCATCCTTCAACTTCAAAAACACTTTTATATAATCGAGTTCTAAGAATTTCAGATGAAAGTATTCTTTTTGAGACCAACTGCTCTAGGAACTTTTCTAGATTCAAGGAAGTTACCAATATTTAACATAAGGTAGTTGAATAATTCAAAAAGAACTGGCAATAAAACAGCTGGGTGTTTATATCTGATGGCTTGCTTTCAGGAGGAACTGCATCATAATCTTCTGGGTAGCAGATTTACCAAGCCTGCTTAGATTGGATACTTATTTTCCTCCATAATTCTCATATATTTTAAAAATAACATATGTATTATCAGCATTTGGAAATGTATTATAATTTAAGGGTTTTCGAAGTCACTTTGTATTCATAATTTTGAACACATTAGGTTAGTAAATCAAAGTAAAAATTAGTTTCCAAAGAATAGCATTTTGGTATAGTTTACAGTTAATTATGGACATGTTTTATATGAATTTTATATTATTATGACCTTTCCTAAGTGAGTGTTTAATGTGGTAGAATTTTATTTTCACCTTTTGAAACAGTGAGTCTGTTGTAGTATTTTATCTGTAAAACCTTAGTCTTAAGATTTTAGTACTTTTTCTTCTGTAAAAATTCTTACATTTTTGTGTGTCTTTCTCACACACATAGACACACACACCCAGAAGTCTTAATAACATTTTATTTGGTAACATGTATTACAATGTAATTCACAGATCATATAATTCACCCACTTAAAGTTAATTCAGTATTTTTTAGTATATCTACAGTTGTCCAATCATTGTCACAATTACATTTTAGAACACTTTCCTCACTCCAAAAAGAAACCATGTACCCTTTAGCAGTTACTTTTCATTTATGCATTCCCTCCAGCCCCTGGCAACCTCTAATTTACTGTCTGTCTGTATAGATATGCCTATTCTGGACATTTCATATGAATGGGATCATATGATAGTGGTCTGTTGTGACTGGCTTCTTTGTCTTAGCATAATGTTTTCAAGGTTCATCCATATTGTAGCATGTATCAGTGTTTTCTTTTATTGCTGAGTAATGTTCTGTTGGATAGATATACCACATTTTGTTTAACCATTCATCAAATGATGGACATTTGAGCTGTTTCTGTTTGGGGACAGGTATTAATAATGCTGTATGAACATTTGTACACAACATTTTTTAGTGTGTGTAGATATGTTGTTTTAATTTCTCTTGGGTATTGATGGTGACCGTGTTTAATCTTTTGAAGAACTTCCAGATTGTTTTTCAAAGTGGCTATGTCATTTTATAGTCCCACTAGTAATATGTGAGGGTTCATTTTTTCCATGCTGTAGCCAGTACTTATTTTTTATTGTAATCATGCTAGTGGATATGAAGTAGTGTTTCATTGTCTTAATCCATTTTCTGTCAGTATAACAAAATACCTGAGAATAGGGATTTTATAATGAATAGAGGTTTGTTTAGGTTACAGTTTTATAGGCAGAAATTCCAAGATCTGGGACTCCCATCTGTTTTGCTTCTGGAGAGGACCTTGTGGCAGATGGCATCACAGTTATGGAAGCATGTGCCGTAGAGACCATGTAATAAGAAAAGAAGCCAGAAAGATTCAGGGGCCAGGTTTATTTATTTATTTATTTGTTTGTTTATTTATTTTAATCGTAATTGTAGATGGACAACATGCTTTATTTTGTTTATTTTTGGTGCTAAGGATCAAACCCAGTGCCTCACATGTGCAGGGCAAGCACTCTGCCACTGAGCTACAGCCCCATCCCCTAAGTTTACTCTTTTTATAACAATTTGTTCTCATGGGAGTTAACCAGGGTTCCTTAAAAACTACATTAATCTTTTCCATGGGCAGCAACATTAATGATCACACTAGATCACACCTCTTTAAAACGTTTACCACCGTTCAACATCGCCCTGCAAAGACCAGGTGTCCCGAACCTTTGGGAGACACACACCATAACCAAACCTTAGCACTTAGGTGGTACAAACATCTTTTAAGTGGTTATGGTATATTATTACTCACCTTTGGGAAGTTTACTTGACAATTATTAATTGATTATTGTTTACTTAGTGATTGTTTTGGATGCCATGAAATCATAAGTATATGCCTTAGTGTTAAAAATCCTATTGTCCTTAAGTTTAAATCTTCCATCTCTTTTCAGCTGTGATTCTGAATGAGTTTTTTAGCTTTATATCTGTTTCTTTGACTGTACAACAAAGATAATAATAATACATCTTTTATAGGATTGTAATTGGTATTGAGAATTCATACTAATAATTCGTAGATGTTAGATTCTCTCATGTTTATTGCTCTTATGTAATTCATATTAAGAACTCAATGGATTTAATTGCTTTTTTAATGTTACAGTAGCTATATAATTAATATTACTATTATTATTTTATACTGTAAGAAGGATAATGCGTACATTTTCTATTTGTTTTAAATATTGATGCATTCTTCCAAAGGAAGCTTGTTCTTAAAATGGCACCCAGTGTTCTTTTCTGCATTATCAGACTGGCTCTGCTGCATGGCAGTGTCATTTTTCATAGGGACACTGAAATACTCTGTACATGCACTGGCAAATAGAATTACTTTCCTGAGATATAGCATTTATAAAGGTAGGGAGTAATCTGTTCTGTAGGAGTGGAATTTGTGGTATGTTACAGGTTTCTCTGTTCTGACTGAATTTCTCAGAGAAGTCACTTCTTGCACAGACATAGACTGCATTAGTTTCCTCCTGTGGTCATTTTGTATAAAGTTTCCATTTAACGATTATATTTGTAAGGAATGCCACATTGATACTTGGAAAAGCCAAAAGACTAATACTATACTCTCAAAAACTACATTTGCAAATCTAAATTCTAGACATTTTAGGTCCAAGTATTTTAGTCTACCTCTGCCCCATTTTCATGGGTAAAGAAGAGAAGAAAGTAGAGAGAGTTTGGTTGCAGAGACAATAAAGGAAAACTTACCTTATTTAGAAAGGAGATTTATGTCATTGGTATTAAAGGGTGAGTGGCAACTTTCAGATCTCTGTGGACCTTCCTTTAATTGCATTCATGCTGAATTTATCAGGGTAATTATAATGTTAAATGTAATTCTTTTGCAGTTAGTTTTGGTTTTAATTTCCTATACCTTTGAAATATACAGCAGAACTATGGTACTACCTGCTTCCTCTTCTGATATCAACCCCAACATTCTAATATACCAAACATCAATATTTTTTAGTTGCTATTATGTACTAGATCATCATGCTGTTCACTGAGGACACATCTCACTTCACCTTTAGCATCGGTTATTATTCAGTGTACCCTGGCATCTTAAAACAATTCTGTTGCTTTATTTATGTCTTGAGTCTACTGTCCTCACTACTTAGAAAATGCTTATGAATTTGGGATACATTCTCAGTGCTTTCCTCAAATCTAAAAGTGCTTTGGGATTATCTTTTAGATCCTTTCAAAATCAGCTAATATTGTAATTTTTCATTATTTTCCATTATGTGTGGAATTTTGTCATTAGGGATTTGATTAAAAACAAAGAATTTGGAATTGCTTATTTAAAGATGCATGGTTCAGTTTTTCAAGGTTAAGTTTTTCACATTCCAGTTGTTAAATTCTTAAACCAAAAAAAGTTACTTTGTATCATAAATTATAAAATATTGTATATGGAAATATAGTAAGGTTTAAAACTGAGATGTAAAATTTCTAATTCCTTTCTGCCTCATATTTCTCATCTATGAAATAGGTGTAATAATTGTACCCCATCTCATGGGCTGCTATGAGAATTACAGAGATAATATAGTCATCTCGGTATCCCTTGGGGATTGGTACCAGTAGTCCCCCAGATAACAAAATCCATAGATGCTCAAGTCCTAAGCCTATATGAAATAGTGTGGTATTTGCATGTGATCAGTATACATCCTCTCATGTACTTTAAGTCATCTCTAGGTTATTTATAATAGTGAATATAATATAAATGCTCTGTAAATAATTGTTATACTATATTGTTTAAGAAACAATGACAATGACAAAAAGTCTTAATGTGTTTGGCACAGGTGGAGCACCAAACCCTGACTGCATAGTACATAAATGGTCATAAGGCAAATGATGTGCAAATAGCAAGTGCTGGAGAGAAACTGAGGGCCTGTGAAATGGTGAGAGGCTATAGCAGAGAGTGCCTACACATCGTTTCATTTGTGTGAAATCAGCGTAGTGCTTAGTGTGTGGCATATTCAAATTTTGCTTAGCAGAACTTTCTGAAATTTTTTTTCAGAATGTTTTTAATCTGTGGTTGGTTGAATCTATGAATATAGAACCCACAGACCAGAGAACCAACTATGCCTGAAAAATATTAAGAACTCTTTTCGGGCCACAGAACAACTTAGTTTTTAAATTAACCTATGTCTGATCTAGCAGTAGCAAAAGGAATCAATCTCATATTCTCCTTATCTGATTTCTCTGCTCCACTAACTCTTTCTGACTGTATATTCCTTTTTCAGGTTGAGAGTTGTAGGATTTTATATATGGAATTTTTCTGAATATGCAGGTGGCTGTTTTATAATATACAGTAGAAATTTGTGATCTGACCAGGGATTGATTATTGGTCACTGGGCTGTTGGAGTGAGAAAGGCTGTTGATGATTTTTTTGCCTGCCAAAATAACAGAGATGAATGATTGCTTCTCTAGCAGATCCAAGTTGTATAGATGTAAGATAAGCCAGGTATGAAAAAGTTAGCAGAATGGATTCTAAGAATCTGTTACCATGTTGTAGGCATGGTTGTAGAATTCTTTTTCCCACAGTTACAAATCTGATCACTCTCAAGCCTGACAGATGTTATTGTTTGGAGCTCTGGAAGGCTTTATAGTTGTTTATATATACTTCTGGCAAGGTTTTATTGGATGCTTTTTAGCACTAGCTATTAGATATTGAATGTTGCCTTAGGTGTTATTTAGATTAACTTTTACTTGGTGATGAATTTTCCTTCCACAGTATCTCTGATGAATGTTCATTCAGCTTCCATTTAGACACTTTGCTAACAGGAAGTTCCTTCTCTATTGGGCAGCAGCCCATATTATTGTAGGGCTTCTCTCCAGCAATAGCTATTTGTTAGAGAAGGGTCATACTTAAAATGCCAACGGGATTCCCAGATCTTTGCTTTTTACTTCATATGCTATTCCCTTTATTCGACATGGCCTTCATTCATACAGTTTTATCCGTTTCATAGCGTTGACTTTTGAGGCAAGAAAATAATCAGTTTCACAAAGGTTATCCATAGTTTCTAGAGATTCTCTGTCATGGACTTACTAAGCCCTCTTTTAAACTCATTACCTTTTCTTTTTTTGTTTCTCTGCCTCCTTCCCCATCCTTGTCTCCGTCACCGTCTCTCTCTCTCTCTCTCTCTCTCTCTCTCTCTCTCTCTCTCTTTCTCTCTCTCTCTTTCATTTAAAATTATAAGGATAAGCCGGGCGCGGTGGCTCACGCCTGTAATCCCAGCACTTTGGGAGGCTGAGGCAGGAGGATCGCGAGTTCAAAGCCAGCCTCAGCAATGGCAAGGCACTTAGCAACTCAGTGAGACCCTGTCTCTAATAAAAACACAAAAAAAGGGCTGGGGATGTGGCCCAGTGGTCAAGTGCCCCTGAGTTCAATCCCCAGTACAAAAAACAAAACAAAACAAAAAACAAAAAAAAAAAAAAACTATAAGGATAGTGATAAACTGGAAATTGGTAATATAGGCATAAATAAGAATCATTAAAATGGAAAGGATATGCAGGAAAAGGAAATTCTAATATAGTTCAGATCTGAAATTACAAATTATCTCAGCGAAACTTACATGGTGGTGGATAATAGCACAGGTGGGAACACATAATGTTACAAACCCTCACCTCATGATCCAAACAAAAGAGAGGAAGTGACCAATATCATAGTCCCTTTCAAGGACATGCCTCCAGTGACCTAAGACCTCCTACTAGACCCTACTTCCCAATAGCATTAAACTAGGGACTAATTTGTTAAACCCAGGGCTCTTTGGAGGGTATTTATCCAAACATAGTAGATGCTGTATATCTATATACAAGTAGATGATATATATTTAAAAGATGATAATAAGACAGTTTTTGTTTGTTTGTTTATGCAATCTCTTTCTTATATAAGGGCAGAATCTGAATGGAAAAGAAATAAATGTGTATTGATACCTGAAGCATGAGACTGTTTGAAGACAAAGTCTGTGTAAAAGAAGGTTTAGTAGCATGCATGAGAGCAAAACAATTCAATGTGTGGATTTCGTGGAAGTAAATAGGGGAAAACCTGTTTAGGCAGGTGAGTATAGTGTATATATATTAGTAGGAGTCAAAAGCTTTATGAGAAACCATTTTGATTTGCTAATTATAGAACAAAATCAAAATGTTGAAATTCAAATTGGAGAGATTTATCACACAGTGGAAATCATATGAAGATTTAATGAAAATGTTAAAGAATTTAAAGCTCATAAGACTGTGGATTGCTGTGGAATGATAATACCCAATCAAAGCTCAGGGAAATCTACCTTCCAGTAAGTGTAGTAGGAAATCAGTAAACTTGAGTACTAATCTAAAGTTTAAGCAGCCAATTTTGCCACACCTATGATCATAGCAAGGAAAATGAGGAGGTCTCAAATTCCTTCATCTTCCTCTGTTGATCTCTGATCTTCTTTAATCATGATCACTTGTCTCTAAGAGCAGATGAAGTCCTAGATGAAGGAAGAGAGAAACTTTGTTTTGCTGGATATTGAAATTTTTAATAAATCAATCTGAAAGTTATTGTATACTAATTTATATATATATATATGTGTGTGTGTGTGTGTGTGTGTGTGTGTGTGTACACACACTAAGATATGACTAAGTGTTTTTGTCTGCTTTGGAAACTTCTGGAGTAGAGGATGAAATTATTATTCTGATCTTAGTACCTTGTGGTTTTCCTCCTTTACATTTTATTTTGATTTTTTAAAAAATATTTATTTATTTGCCTTAGTTGTACACAAGGCGTTTATTTTTACGTGGTGCTGAGGATTGAACCCGGGCCTCACATGTGCTAGGCGAGCACTCTACCGCTGAGCCACAACCCCAGCCCCTTTATTTTGATTTTAATGGACCTTTTCTCTGACATTTTCCCTCTTCAAGGTATGTCATGCAATTTAAAAAATCCATGGATCATGCTTTCTTTATTCCACTTTGATTTTACTGAAAATACTAAACAAAATGGACTTGAGAAACAAAGGCCCTGCCTCTAATTCATGTCTTTTCTGTTACTTGTTTTGTTGTTTTCAGTTTTCTTTTTGGGGAGAGAGGTACTGAGGATTGAATCCTGGGGTACTCTCCCACTGACCTACATCCCCAGCCCTTTTTATTTTTATTTTGAGACAAGGTCTTGATAAATTGTAATCCTCCTACTTCAGCCTCTTGAGTAAATGGTATTACAGGTTTCCACCACTGCATGCAGTGTTTTATAGTTTGTTGGCAAAATAGCAGTAACAATAGCCAGGCACAAAGGATAGTTGTGAGAATTGTAAATGATTTTGATTAATATCTGTCATCCAGTGTGCATCTCTGATTTTTTTGTAGTTACAGAAAGATAGTTTCCCTGGGTATTGTATCAAACATTCAATATGAAAATAACTCATTATCTAAAGATTTAAATATCTAGATGTGAAATAAAGCTGTTTTAATATCAAGAGAGTTACACTGATATTTTAAGTGTATTGTGACAGTATTGTTATTTTTTTTCCTACTATTGTGCATGCTAATCAAAGGCTATACCACTAAACTACATCCCCAGCCTGAAGGATATTAGTAATAATTATAAAAGTCAGAATTAGAAAACCTAAGCCATCAGCTGTTTTGAAAATTAATAACCAAATTATATATAAACAATTTCTATTCAGTTCTGTAAATGCATACTTTTTTTTAATGGTACTAGAGATTGATCTCAGGGGTGCTCTACCACTGAGCTACCTATATCCTCAGCCCTATTTTAATCTTAAGTATTTTGAGACAGGGTCTTGCTAAGTTGCCCAGTCTGGCC
Source organism: Tamias sibiricus (assembly GCA_025594165.1). NCBI lineage: Eukaryota > Metazoa > Chordata > Mammalia > Rodentia > Sciuridae > Tamias > Tamias sibiricus. The sequence goes on along the minus strand of CM046662.1, from coordinate 119,778,638 downwards.
TTGAACTTAAGAGACTCCTGACTCAGTCTCCAGAGTAGGGGAGTATATGCAGCACCACATCCTGCTTAGGGGTATAAGTCTTTACCTTAGAAGTTACATTAGAGACTGATTTATTTTGTTCTAAAATATTCATGTTAATTTAGATATATGTAAGGTGAAGACCTTCACTCATTATTCTAAATTGTTGATTTTACCTATTGATTTTAAAGGATTAAGGCATAAAGTTGAAGTCTCCAGTATGTATTCTGAGTATTAAAAAAGTACACATATATAACTAACTAAAATTAAAAAAGTATAATAATATTTTACATATTTAAAAAATTTCTAAGAATCATTACCTCACTTATTTCTTATTTTAACTTGTTTTTTTCCACTCAATAATTATCTGTTGTTGATAGCTAGAGCCTATTGATGTTTAGAATCTGAATATCTAAAGTTGGCAAATTACCCCTTTAAAAAATTTTTTTTTAAATTATGGGAGATATTTATTTAGGTGTATACATTAGAAAAACTCAAACTGCATTCTAAAAAATAAGTTCCTGAGACTTCCTTTCAACAATACTTTTGAAACACAGATAAAATTGCTTCCTGTCTCTCAGTTTCCTGTATCCATGGCAACCTCTGTTTTACACACTGACTGCAGAGGAACCAATGTTAAGAGTGGTGTTTCCTGAGCAAACTGTGACTTAAAAAAAAAAAAAAGCTAGAGGGCTGGAGGTTAGCAATGCCACAGAAAGAAATGGAGTTTAGAAATGTCGCTCTTCAGATTTAAAAAGAACTTTTACTTGATTCAGCCGAGTGCTAATAATGTGAATTTCCTGTTCTTGGTAAGATTATTTATTTAAATATAACCTTTAGCTGGATGAAAAATAGTTTGTGAAAAACTGTACTTTTAAGAGTTTGTTCTGTAATGTTTTTTCATTATAATTTATTTGCTATTAGATTTTAAAATTGATAAAGGGGCACATATTCAAGACTCTTCTCTACATCATCTGTCACCTTTGTTAGGATCAGGTGTAATATTTCACATTAACTCAGCAAACATTTTACAGTTCATTAAATTTGAATTATTTTGTCGAAAAGTGGCTTGGAGGTGTTAATTATTCTAGAACATATTCTAAACACTTATGATTTTACACTATCACCCATAGTAAGGTATGATATATTGGTGGCTGATCCTGGTTAAAATAGAATACAAAACTTTTAGTATTACGAAACTTTTATTTTAAGAACTCTGATGATTTACAGTTTTACCTTCTCTTTTTATAGCCAATTCTGATATGAATAGAAAAATCAAGAACAGGGCTATGTGTGGATTACAGTTTTCTCTGCCTTGCCTACGACTATTTCTGCTTGTTACCTATTATCTTGTATTATTATTCCATAAAGAGATACCTGGATGTTCATCTGTTTGTCAGCTCTTCACTGGGAGACAAATAAACTGCCGTAACTTAGGCCTCTCAAGTATTCCTAAGAATTTTCCTGAAAGTACAGCTTTTCTGTATCTTACTGGAAATAATATATCTCATATAAGTGAAAGTGAGTTAACAGGACTTCACTCTCTTATAGCATTGTATTTGGATAATTCTAGCATTGTATATGTATATCCAAAAGCCTTTGTTCAATTGGGAAGTCCTTATTTTCTATATCTAAATAATAATTTAATAAAACACTTAGATCCTGGAATATTCAAGGGACTTTCAAATCTTTGTAGTTTATATTTACTGTCTAATCAAGTATCTTTTGTTCCTAGAGGAGTGTTTAATGATCTTATTTCAGTTCAGTATTTAAATCTACAGAGCAATCACCTCATTGTCCTCGGGAGTGCTACCTTTGTTGGGATGGCTGCTCTCCGGATACTTCATTTATCAAATAATAAAATAGTGAGGATATCAGATTCAGGCTTTCAACATCTTGGAAACCTTGACTGTTTATTCTAGAAAGTAATAATTTAACGAAAGTACCATCAAATGCTTTTGAAATACTTAAGAGTCTTAAAAGACTTTCTTTGTCTTATAACCCCATTGAAGCAATATAGCCCTTTGCATTTAAAGGACTTAACAAGTTGGAATATCTCCTCCTAAAACATTCAAGCATTAAAAATGTTGCTAGGGATGGGTTTAATGGAATTAATATTTGATCTTAAGTCATAATGATTTACAAAATTTAAATTCTGACACATTTAGATTGATAAAGAATTTAATTTATCTTAAATTAGATAGAAACAGAATAATCAGCATTGATAATGATACATTTGAAAACATGGGAGCGTCTTTGAAGATCCTTAATCTGTCATTTAATGATCTTACAGACATACATCCAAGGGTCTTTATGCCATTATCTTCACTGAGTCATCTTCAGGCAAATTCTAATCCTTGGGAATGTAACTGCACACTTTTGGGCCTTCGAGACTGGCTAGCGTCTTCCTCCATTACCCTAAACATCTATTGTCAGAATCCCCCATCCATGCGTGGCAGAGCTTTGCGTTACATTAAGTGGACTGACATTACAATTTCCATTCCGTCTTCAACAAATGTATCCAGACTTTGGGCTGTAAAATCTCTTCATGTTCATCACAAGACCACTGCATTAATGATGGCCTGGCATAAAGTGTCCACAAATGGGAAACATTTGGAAAATATTGAGACTGAAAGCGTTACTTTCTGGAAACGAATTCGTACTTCACCTGCCAATAGTTTTTTTCAAGAAAATACCTTTGCTAATCCTTTAGAGACCACTGCAGTGTTGCCTGTGCAAATACAACTTACTTCTTCTGTTAACTTGAACTTGGAACAAAACAGTGCTCTACCGATTGAAGCTGCTTCAGTGTCAGGAAAAACATCTCTAATTTGTACCCAAGAAGTTGAGAAGTTGAATGAGGCTTTTGACATTCTGCTAACTTTTTTCATCTTAGCTTGTGTTTTAATCATTTTTTTGATCTACAAAGTTGTTCAATTTAAACAAAAACTAAAGGCACCAGAAAACTCAGAGGAAAATAGACTTGAATATTATAGCTTTTATCAGTCAGCAAGGTATAATGTAAGTGCCTCAATTTGTAATACCTCCCCAAATTCTCTAGAAAGCCCTGGTTTAGAGCAGATTCAACTTCATAAACAAATTGTTCCTGAAAGTGAGGCACAGGTCATTCTCTTTGAGCATTCTGCTTTATAACTCAGCTAAATTTTGGCTACAAGAAAATGACAGTGTCATGTAGACATTAATAAAACTGAACTTTTTTTTAATAGAATTATATGCTTTATTTGGAAATATCCTGAATTATATGAGCTTAGCATTATTAAAATATATGATTTTAATCATTGTGAGTAGCGTATTTATTCAGCATATATTTTCTTCGATAGGTACTATACAAAATAATATTAGTAGCAGACATTTCTGTACACCAAGTATGACATTAACTACTTCACATAACATGTTTACTCTATAAACAATCTTGTAAGGTTATGCTGTTCACATTTTACAGGTAAGGAAACAATAGGCAGAGAGAGTTTAAGTAATTATTCCAAGCTTTCACAATTTGTGATATTCTTTAGGTCTGACTGTAGCCAGTGTTTTTTAATTTCATGCTATATTGCTGTGTAGGTGGTAAGATTATAATTATGAAAAAACCCAACATGGTTCCTATTCCTAGTAGAGCTTGAAAACTAGAGAATGTGCATAGTGGGCTGGGGTGGTGGGTGGCTCAATGATATAGCACCTGCCTAGCATGTGTGAGGCACATTGGGTTCAATTCTCAGCACTACATAAATAAAATAAAGGTCAGTTCACAACTAAAAAAAAAAATATATATATATATATTTTTTAAAAGGGAGAATGTGCACAGTTATTGTATAGTATGGTAAGTACTATACTTGAAGAATGCTGTTAAGATTTAATATGTGAAGATTAGAGATGGCTTTATGACAAAAGCAACATCAAAACTGGATCATGAGCTAAGTGTGGTGGCACACACCTGTAATCCCAGTGGCTTGGGAGGCTGAGACAGAGGGAATGCAAGTTCAAAGCCAGCCTCAGCAAAAGTGAGGTGCCAAATAAAATACAAAATAGGGTTGGAGATGTAGCTCGCTGGTCAAGTGCCCCTAAGTTCAACCTCCAGTACAAAAAAGAAAACTGGAGCACGAAGGATAAATAGAAATTGGCCAAGTAAAGAAAGCTGAATAACACTGGGTCTGAAGTAAAGAAAGAGGAAGAATGCTGCTTTTAAGGAACTAAAATTCAGTACAGTTAGAGTTGAGTGAGAGGTGGATAAGATCTGTGGATAGGGAGAGAGATCAAATGATATAGGCTATTTTAATGTTTTATTCTGTGGTCAACTGGGAGCCACTGAGCATTTTGAACAGTGAAGGCAAGCCATCAAATTTACCCTTTAGAAAATTCATTCTTTCTGAAAGAACAGTAATTTGAGAAGTAATTCTAGTAATTCTGGAATTAACTGTGTGGGAATCTGAATCATTAATCCGGGGTGAAGGTGCTGGAGGCTTGGATCAATATAGTGGCAGTGAGGGTGGATGGATCGAGAACTTTGGAAGTGAAATGAACTGCCTTGGCAATTTTTGAGGAGTGGTGGATGAGGAAAAGTCAAAGATGTTAGACATTTGGTTTAGGCTATTTTTTTGTTGCTTTCACTGAGCTAAGGAAATAAGGGCAATGAAGATACAGGTGGAACAAGATAATTAGTTCAGTTTTAGATAGATTAAGTTCGTATTAAATGGCTAAATGGAAATATCTAGCAAGCCGAAGTTCAGGAGATAGGTATATCTGGTAAAGGCTGGTAATGTCATCATCCAGTATACTGAAAGGAATGAAACACGTTTTACAACCACTTAGACATGATTTTGAGAGAGAGGTAAGTGAGGAAGAATTGGCTTTGTAGAAGATTTATTTATATAAAGAGTTCCCAGGAACATTAGCACCAATTGAGAATCTTTAATGTAGATGGTAATTGAAGTCATTCACTTAATGTAATATTTTTTCTGTTAGCATAATTTATACTTACGTACCAGTCTGCAGTATGTTAAGCATATAGTAAGTGCCCACATTTACTAATAGTGACCTGAATGACAAATAGGCACTTATAAAATTTCCTCTACAGCATATCTTAAATGATTGTTCTTCCTCTTTCCTCCAATTTTTATTTTTTGTTATTAAAAGTTAATACCGCCGGGCGCGGTGGTGCACGCCTGTAATCCCAGCACTTTGGGAGTCTGAGGCAGGAGGATCGCGAGTTCAAAGCCAGCCTCAGCAATGGCGAGGCACTTAGCAACTCAGTGAGACCCTGTCTCTAAATAAAATACAAAAAAGGGCTGGGGATGTGGCCCAGTGGTCAAGTGCCCCTGAGTTCAATCCCCGGTACCACAAAAAAAAAAAAAAAAAAAAAAAAAAAAAAAGTTAATACCATTCATATGAAATTAGTCTGAATCTAGAAGTGCTTAAACTAAGTGATGATTTTAGTTTATATTGTGAAATGGAAATAATTATAAAAGGGTGGGAGTTTTGTTGTCCATTGTACCTGACGACTTTGGCTCTCAACATCACTCTTAAGCCTTGTTAAAGCACAGTTTACTATCTGCCCCATCCTGGCCCCTTCCAGAGTTCCTGTTTTGGTAAGTCTAGAGTGGGCATGTGTGAGATTTAAATTTAACAAGTTTTTTGATGCTGCTAGTCTGGGGACCACTTGTTGAGAGCCCCATTGCATTAAGATATTCAGAGAAAAACAGAAGCTGAGTGGTGGTTTTCAGGTGCATTAGAAATTGGAAACACCGATCATCCCTGACTCCAAAATATTTTCAAACAGTGTTGTGCTGTTTTCTGCTTAGCTTATAGCTTTGCCCTTGATAGTAATTTCAGCAGAAAATGTAAATTTATTTTAAATAAATCTTTGTTTGTTTCTTTGTGAAAGAAAGTGATTTTTATTTCAACTTGAAAACTGTTTTTTAATGATATATTTCTCTTCTTTGTTATATTCTCCCAATTCCTACAATCCCAACTTTTCTCTCCATTACTAGTGATAGAACCTGGGGTGCTCTACCACTAAACTACATCCCAAGCCCTGTTTACTTTTTATTTTGAGACAGGGTCTCACTAAGTTGCTGAGGCTGGCATTGAATTTGCAACCCTGATGCCACAGTCTCCTGAGTTGCTGGAATTACAGGTGTGTACTATTGCACCTAACTTTTAAAACTAAAAGTAATTGGGAACAAATTCAAATAATGCCAAAGCATATAAAGTGAAAGGTAAAAACCCCCTCCGTTCCCCCCATTCCTTACTACCTAAATCATATCCTCTTAAAGATGTTCAGCCAACATAGCTGCTATTTGAAGTCAGTGGGAATCTATATAACAAAGTATTTATATTGATCTTAAAATTTACAAATTTAAAGAGGGTTATTCAGCAAATTTATCAGTTTTTGGTTTTTATGTATAGCATTTAATTTAGATTCGGCTAGAAAACTTTAGTTGTATAAATTATTAATTTATATGTGGGGCTGTAGTTATTTATACCCAGTGGTATTCATTCAGTGTTCATTTCAGATTTTGTCAGCAGGTACTCTCTTTCTGAAATAGTAGCTAGTACACATTTTACCATTGTTTGATAATTGCAGTTTAAAAACTGAAGAGCTAATTGAAGTTATTTGTGTAAATTTTGTGCTATGATTTCTGTATTTTACTGCTTCAAAATTTGAGCAGCTATGCCAGGTGTGGTGGCACATGCCTCTAATTCAAGCGATTCAGGAGGCTGAGACAGAAAGATTGCAAGTTCAAAGTCAGCCTTAGCAACTTAGTGAGACTGTGTCTCAAAATAAAATGGGCTGGGGATGTGGCTCAGTGGTTGAGTGCCCTGGACTCAATCCCTGGTACCGGAAACAAAACAAAACAAAACAAAACAAAACAACAAAATCAGCTAAGTTAAAACCAAATAAGGATATAAATTAATTAATTTAGCTATAGAAGCTTACCCTTTTACCCTTCTTGGCTGGTGTGGTGGCCCATGTCTGTAATCCTAGTGACTGGGGAACCTGAGGCAGGAGGATAGCAAGTTTGAGGCCAGCCTTGGCAACTTGGCAAGAGACCCTGTCTCAAAGTAACAAGGGCTGGGGCTACAGTTCAGTGGCAGAGCACCCCTGGGTTCAACCCCTGTTCTGGGGGGGGGAATGGGGGTAAAAAATATTATTCCTCTTTAGATTTCTGTATTTATCTACCATTTATTACAAGTTCTTATCTCTATCATCTATTAAAGTTTATTTAAATTAGAGCATCCAGGAATAGACAGACTCTAATTTTAAATGATTTATTTCATGCTGGGCACAATTACATGTGCCTGTAATCCCAGCAGATCATTAGGCTGAAGCAGGAAAATCTCTAATTCTAGCCTAGCCTTAGTAACTTAGCAAGACCCTGTCTCAAAAAAAGTAAAAATGGGCTGAGGATGTGGCTCAGTGGTTAAGCACCCCTGGGTTCAATCCCTGGATTTTTTTTTTTTTTTAACTTTTTATACGTGTTTACAGAGTACATGTCATTTCATATTACATATAAAGAGCACAATTTCTCAAGTTGCTGGTTTTATATAAAGTATTTTTACAACAATTGTGTCTTCATATATGTATTTAGGGTAGTCATGAATAACTCAGTCTACCATTATTCCTATCCCCTTGCCCCCCCCCCCCCCCCCCCACGGCCACATCAATGTTTATAGCAGCACAATCCACAATAGCTAGACTGTGGAACCAACCCCGATGCCCATCAGTGGATGAATGGATAGGGAAACTTTGGTATATATACACAATGGAACACTACTCAGCACTAAAAAATAATAAAAACATGGCATTTGCAAAGAAATGGATGGAGTTGGAGAAAATAATTTTAAGCGAAGTTAGCCAATCCCAAAAAACCAAAGGTCAAATGATCTCTTTGATATGAAGATACTAACTTATAAAGGCAAGGGAGTGGGGATGAGAGGAATGAAAAAACTTTAAATCCCTGGATTTTTAAAAATACAGAATACATTTTTTTTTTCCCATTGATTATTATAAAGGGTAGTTAAAATTTCAGGCAGTCTTTTTCCCGTGTAACAAATGACAAGGATAGAACTCACTGCCATTTCTTTACAGCACAAATTAGAATGTGTGTAATAACATTTATAATTTTGTTGTGGAATTTCAAAAATCTGTCTTTTACTTTTGGAGTAACTGAGAACTTTTAACACCTTCCTATCAGTGGAGTAGAACCATTTGGCAATAACTTGGTGAGGCCTTCAGTGGTGTGCGATAGGAACTTCAACAGGAGTGACCAAGAAATAGAAGATGATCACAGGTGATAGAGGGAAAGAAGACCAGGATACCTCATGGTTTTCTGGAAATAAAGGATTGCCAATGTTTTGGTGGCTGAAGACTAGGTAGTGGAGAGAGGTAAGGGGAGACACTGTGAGAGAGTGAGGAAATTGTGTAGAACTTACAGAGAAAGAGACTCTATGTGTACCTCTTTGTTTTCCCTAACTTTTCGCTCAGAGTTCTTTCTTGTTTTGAACTTTCTTGTTTATATTTAACGTTTCAGGTTAGTTGATGGTTCATACTGCCTCATAGCCATCTGTGTCTTTTAAATCCATAATTGATTCTATTCTCTTTCCTGTTGCCCTGTATTTTTGGTTTTGGGGAATCCTCCCAGTAGTAGTAGAAGAAGTAGTAGAAATAGAGAAATAACTTTTAAACTTTTATACATCCCATACAGAAACAGATACACTTGTATAGCCACCACTCAAGTCAAGAAATAAACATTCAACATAACACAGGAGTAGATATTTCTTGAGCTTATGAGTTACATATATAAACTTCTAAGTATTTAAGTTTCGAAGTAAAGGTGGACCAACATGTGAGTAGGAAGTACGTTTTTACTCTCAACCCCACAGCAACAAATAACAGGAAGATCTTTTATGTGTACTTGTTATGCAAAAATGGGAGAAAAAACCCTAAGGGTCCTTTTTTTGGGGGGGGGGCAGGGATTGAACTCAGGGACCACTTAGCCACTGAACCACATCCCACCCTCCCCATTTTGAGACAGAGTCTCACTAAATTGCTTAGGGCTTCACCAAGTTGCTGAGGCTTGCTTTGAATTTGCAATCCTCCTGCTTAAACCTGGGGAACCTGGGATTATAGGCCTCTACCACGCTGGGCCTTAGGGGACCTTCGAGCTGCTAAAAAGTAACTTTGGCACTCCCTACCAAGTTGTTCCTTCATGTACTTCCCCATGTCCTATTTGGACCTTGTTGCAAGGATCCAGCTCCTTTACTTATCTTCTGTCACTGAATATAAGACACACATATGAACTTGTGATATGCTCCTTCACTAAGAGGAAGGAGAGTGAGGTATGTACAGCAAAACAGAAGGCTGTTCTGCTTGCCTTAGACTTTATACCCATCTCCTACTGATCAGTAATTTTTTCTCTCTCAAGAAGATCCATATCATTTCTTTTTTTTTTCTTCAGATCTATACATTTATTTTTGCAAATGAGGTCTTTTTACATTCAATAACAATAGAATCATTCAAAGTGTCAAAACATTTCTCAATTTCAAATACATTTTATTTAAAAACATTTATCATCACTTTAAAAAAATCAAATACATTTCAAAGCATTTAGCAACAGTAACTAGAGGAAGGATTTTACTATTCTATATTAATACGGATCAAGAATGTGGCCACAAAGGTCCTGCGGTTGATCCATTTAATTTCTTATAAAACTATTTGTCTTTTTCTGTTATGGGACCTACCTATGGGGGGATATGAATCACTTTTCTCAAATTATTATCTGATTTCTTAATGATTTCACAGTTATGGAAACAATAGCAACAAGGTGATGTGTCTATATTTTTCCTATTACACTATTTTTTAAGCATAATATATTTTGCTTTTTTAAAGTAACTCTACCTCTGATCATCACTTAGCTGGAGCTGGTAGGCTTGTGTGACTGCACAAGGTGAGAAGGTTTGTGGATTAATACAGAAATAATTTTGGTAACAGCAGTGTGAATGAGAGAAATGTATAGGTATATCTGCTGCTAACCCAGATGTTCCTTGCTTCAATGCTTCTGACTGGTTTAAGGCGTCATGTGATACAGTAGAGGGTACTATATTTTAGTAGGAAATAACTTTTCTTACCTGAATAACGTGGAGACATCATATACGTGTTGTCTTAATTTTTTCCCCCTGTTCCATTTCCTCCCCTGCCTGTTGAGTTTCTACTACATGTACTTCAGCCCTAGCCTGTACTTAGTTTGGGTGGTCCATGTCTTTGGAAATCCTGTTGCTTTTTGCCAGGTACTTTCTATGATAATTTGTTTTTCTAGCCTTAATACCTAAGTTCACATTTTCTTTGAATTTTTCTTTGAGGCACTGAGGAGCAAAACTTTTTTATGTTCTAGTGCTATTTCATTGTACTATGGCTTTCAAAGCCCCTATTCTTAATTAACCTAATAATAATTCTCTTATTTAATGTTATTAGATAAATTTTTTCATCTCTGAAAGCCTCCTTAGACAACATCTACAATCAGGACCATATACCCACTTATAGTTTTATTTTTATTGTAAATACAACTAACAAGGTAAATTCGGGCAATAGAATTCCCAGTAGATGGAAAGCCCCTGTGAAAGCCTGGGAAGCAGAAAGTGTGTGTGGAAAAGAGCTGGCAAAGCTAGGTAGCAGTGAGGTTAGACAAGGTCAGAGAGAGCTCAGCAGGAGCCAGGTCAGGTGGGACTGAGTAAACTAGCCTTAGAGGTTTTGATTTTAAAATGTAAGAAGTTGGGGCTGGAATTGTAGCTTAGTGGTAGAGTGCTCACGTAGTACTTGTGAGGCCCTGAGTTCCATCATCAGCATAATAAGTAAGTAAGTAAGTAAGTAAGTAAGATGAAGGTATTGTGTCCATCTGCAACTAAAAAAATTTTTTTAAAAATGTAAGAGAAAGTTATTGAAGGCAAGAGAAGGATGTATTCAGAGTTCACAAAAGAGCACTCCTCTATAGAGAGTCTCCTCTATAGAGAATGTTTTAGAGGAAGACATGAGTGGAAGTTTCCCTATTTGGAAGTTATGTAGGAGTTCAAACTTGAGACTGAATTTGTTTGTACGACAGTGGTAGTAGTAGGAATATAGAGGAATAGAAATTTGGCAAAATTTGATGATGAATTGAGTTTTGGAAGGGTGAGTGAGAAGAAGTTAAAACTGAATTCCAGGTTTCTGGCTTGATTGCCTAGGTCATTAGGGATGTTCATTACTCAGATAAGGAAAGTTGAAAGGAGAGCCTGATTTGATTTTCTGTTTGGTTTTTGTTGGGGAGACACTCATAGTTTGGTGTTGGAGGTTTTGAGTTTGAGATATTTGTGAGTTTGCCATTAGTGAATGAGAGGGCATACAGATGTACTTAGGGTTCCAGAGCCCAGAGAAAGAGTATTGAATGTGCTTGTAGTATATAGGAGGAATTTGGCAGGAAATCTATAAAAGGCAGTTCTAACTACAAGATGATCACCTATTTTCCCTATAAGAAAATTAAAAAGTTTTTTGGGCAAATTTCTATTATATGAAATCGTTACCTTAATTTCACAATTTTTAAATAATGTAAAATATTAGAGAGATATTTATCTCATATTCAAAAACTTCTTACCAGTTTTTTAAACTTTAAAACTGCTGTTCCCTGCTTAAATTTTTAGACTTTTTTTTTTTTTCAACTTTAAAGCTGCCATCTTTTCCTTCATTGATGGGTAGCTTCTTATCAGTTGTTGATATCAGTGTCTTCATCATTATCCGAGTCCCATAATTATGTACTGTTTTCTAGAGCACATTGCCCTCATTTTGATCTGAGCCATGTGACATATAGGACTTCTCAGTAATTTATTCCCAAACTGCAAGCATCTTTTCATATACCTTTAATAATAGAATAGTTGACTATTTTAGTTTGTCCTCAAGGTATATCTTTGTAATTATCCTTGTAATTATTTATTGTATAGCTTTGTATTCAACAATTTACAACATTTATGATGCAAATGAACACACACACACACACACACACACACACACACACACTTTAATATTAGAAAATCCAGGTAATTGCAGGAATGGGTGATTATATAAAAACCTTTGTAAGGATCATTGTTGAGTTTAAAATTTCATCTTTCATTTTAAGATGGTAAATTTCCCCTATAAATTTTTAGCCCATTTCTTGGCTGATATTTGTCAGAGGACCTAAGTTAATGTGCTTTTCCATGTTCATGCAGAGAAACACTGTGTACACAAAGAATGTACGTTTCCATTTAGGTGACAAAAGTATTTGTAGTCTAGGTCCTGGAAAATATCTAAAGGGGGAGGGACCTAATTTTAGTGTAAATGTTACCACTTTCATAGTCTCTGAGGTCATAGAGATTCTGCAGTAAGACTCATAAGTCAGGATAAATCATTGACTCTTTCAGTAAACTGCTGTTCTTTGCTTAATCCTATTGAGTGATAAAAGCAGAGCCGTACAGAAGAGAGAGTATTTTATTTGGTTGTGACTTTTATTGCCCCCAAATTTGGTTATTTTCTTGAATTACCCTAATTTCACTTAACCTCTTATGTCTAACATACAATAATACAAAAACAACTTCAAATATTAATTATGTGTGATTTGTAATTAGTATAATTATGGTCTTGTTAGGTCAAAGAAAATTCTAATATGATTAGTGATTTTTTTTTTTTTCCTTTCTTGGGCCTGCTACTATGAAAAACTGTTCCATTATCAATTTTATCTTGCAAAACTTCTGAAAAGTTCATTGAAATTTTTGTCTATGTTTCTGCCTGCCTATTTTTCTCTCAGGACCATGGAGATAAAGACTTGATATAAATATGTGAAACCATTCACTTAGAGAGGGAGAATTTAAGACCCTTACTCTATAATGATGGGATAGACATCTAAAAAGTGGGAATGTAAAATACTCAAAGAAAAAACACTAATAAAAACTGGACAAATAGAAATTAGAAACCTCTTCACATTCAAACTAATATTTATTATTGAAGCTAACCAAATGAATATTGTAATATTTCATTTAGTTGTGCCTTGGGAATTGAAAATTTTATTTTGGCTTTGTATGGACATTTAGTTTTTGAACTGTAGTTACGGACATTTAGTTTTTGACCTGTAGTTTGAGTTCATAATGATACAAGAGAAATAATTTTAAGCCACTGTGGTTTTTTTTTTTTTTAATTTTATTATCTGAGTAAACACAAAAAATTGATTGTTACAGTTTTCATAAGCAAGAAAAAAATTGCTCTGTGTTGTTTCTGCATTTCACATACTCTATAGCTATATATTTTACTATATACCTTGAAAATGCCTGAAAAGCGATACTTTTAGGAAATACTAAAATAAGATTTAAGAACTTATTCATGTGCACCTGACTGGAAAAAATGATATGGAATTGGTTTAAATGGTGTGAGGGTCATTCTCAAACTTTTGGGATCTTTAAATGATTAAATGGTCTTTATTTGTGGAGTACAACTTATCACATAATGCTTTGGTATCCACAGGGGATTAGTTCCAAGGACCCTTGTGGATATAAAAAACCATTTGTGTATAAGCCTCAAGTATCTTATATAAAATAATGTAGTATTTGCATATAATCTACACACATCCTCCCATAAACTTTAAATCATTTCTTAGATTACTTTTAATGCCTAGCACAATGTAAATGCTATCTAAATGACCGTTTTACTGTATTGTTCAGGAACACTAATAACACTAGTAAACACACTAATAAATCTGTATATATTCAGTACAGGTTCAATTTTTCCCCTCAGTAGTTTGATTCATGGTTAGCTGAGTCCATAGATGTAGAACCTGCAGATAAAGAGGGCTAACTGTACTTGAAGAATGAAACAAGCAAATGTTTAAAATGGCATGTGTTGTGTTGGGGCTGAGGGCATTGTCCAGTGGTAGAATGCTTGTTTAGCATGTGCAAGGCCCTGGCTTTGATCTCCAACACTGTGGGTTAAAAAAAAAAAAAAAAAAAAAAAAAAAAACACCTGCAATAATAAAAAGGTCTGTGTTCTTTTTGTAACGTGTTTGTAATTCATGTCTATGAGAATAATAATGTATGAAACAAGAAAAGCAAAAGTGTGACAAGTAGGAAGAAAAGTTTCCCTTTGGTTTTACTTTCCATTCTTCTGTCTTTTCTCCTTGAGGTTAAACTTCCCTTGCAGTTTTTAAAATGAATGTTTCAAAAATAGATTTCTTACATAGCTTTGGCACAAGTCTAGTGTAATCAATTGTAATGTCTGTTATCTACAACGTGGCTATCCAGACTTGTAATTTAAAATTGAAGTAAAAATAAATTGTAAAAAGAAAATGAGAGGGCAGTTTTCAGGCTTTTGGAATCATTAATTGCCTTGATTATTTATTGAGTGTTCACATTATACATAATGTTACCCTGTGGAAAAAAATAACATATATATCTTAGGTAGAGCAATTCTAAAAAAATTAAAGGATGTTAGAAAAGAGTAGTATGAAAGATGTCGCAAATTGCGTATCAAGTGAGTAGCACCAAAGTTTTGTATTATTGGAAATCCAAAGTCAAGAGTGCTCAATCATGTGGTAGAGGGTGGTCAGTGAAGGTTTCATGAAGGACTTGTGGATGAAGGTGAATAGCAAAAGGAGGAAGAATATCGTGGAGGAGGGAGAAGGGAGAGGTTGATATGCTGGAGTCAGGAACCCTGCCATTCATCAGATGGAGAGACCTAACTGCCTGAAACCAGCAAAAGGCAGAGCAATGTGCTCTGGAAAGATGGATTTACTAGAGCCTGCTAAGGCTCTTGATAGTCCTTGAAAGTTCTTAAGGAGAAAGAAATAATATTTAAGGGTCCAGAATAGCAAGTACCCATTTGTTTCCTTGGAGCACTCAGGGTATTAAAAAAAAAAAAAAAAGAATTAGTAGGATCCCGTTTAACATTGTGAAATAAGAACTTCATTTAAAATGGTGTTCCTTTATTTGAGGGGAGCATCTGTCCTAGTGCAGTCCATTAAAGATGAGTTAACTTGAAAGTTCCAAAGTCTTAGGTGTTAGAATGAGTCAAGTCTCTAGGGGCCAGTGGTGAGAACAGGGAATGATTATTTGCCACTGCTTCTCTAGCAATGTAGAGGAGATGGGATACTCTGACTTCAAAATTAGTCAAATGCCAGTTAGCAAATCAGAAATACCCCTGCAGTTGAGAAAGGTGGTTACTTAGGATATTATGACTTAGAACAAAAAATGAACATCTAAGCCAGGCACGGTGGCGCACACCTGTAATCCCAGCACTTGGGAATCTGAGGCAGGAGGATCGCAAGTTCAAAGCCAGCCTCAGCAATGGCTAGGCATTTAGCAACTCAGTGAGACCCTGACTGTAAATAAATACAAAAAAGGGCTAGGGATGTGGCCCAGTGGTCGAGTGCCCCTGAGTTCAATCCTTGATACCAAAAAAAAAAAAAAAAAAAAAAAAAAAAAAAATCTAATTTTGCTCACTTCATCTTTCCTGCAGATTTATAGTCCATAAGGGGCTCCTGAGCTTACAGTACAACTTTATGTAGCTTTTTCCTTTGAATCAAAGAACAGATAACATTTAAAGGTGCTACACACTTGCATTACATTTTAAGTTACTTTTAGTTTATGAGTTCCCTGGTGTAGTCATTTTTTATGCCCAGGGCCTACCATGGTGTCTGGATATGTTTTCTGGGCTCACATAATGTTGACTAATGAATTAGCTTAACCACAATGACCTACTCACCGGAAAGCATTAGCCTGGCTAATATGTAGAGCCATTTATTCTGATCACTTCCTTTGTGAATTGATTGGTATGATTGGTAAATCTACCTCCTATTTATTATTGCTCCTTTTTTGCTGTTATACTGAGCTAATCTGAGGTCTGCTAATGGCTATACCAAAATGTTGTTTTTCCTAGAATAATCAGTTCAGTTGGTTTTTGTTTTGTTTTTGTTTCTTCCCTGAAGCTCCTGAATGTTGGTTTTTCTGTTGGGCTGTTGTATATATTAGCTTAGCTAATCTTTTCTCTAAATTACTTTTTTTTTTTTTTTTTTTTTTTTTTTTGAGCAGGAAGCTGTTGCTAGGAACTGGGCCCAGGGCCTCCTACATGCTTAGCAAGCCTCTACCACTGAACTACATCCCCACCTGTGTGTATCTCTTTTCAATATGAATTGTCACTTCACAGTAAGCAGTGGTTTCAGGGGTTAAGAACTAAGTGATATCTAAGATTACACAGCTGCCTTTGGCTGCCCTTAGTTCTTCCACATTGTGCCCACCATTAGGTTTGGGTATGAGAGGACTAGTAGAAGATGACAAACTGAGAATTCTAATAAAGTCCTGCTTGTGACTTTAGCATTTAACACACATAAAAGAAAAAAACTGGGCAGCTTTCATAAAGAAATACAGAAAATAACGCCTTGTTTCTGGCTTCAATTTAAGGAGGTAATGTATGTAAGGTTATATAAGCACAAAGCCTTTTCTCTCACTCTTTCTTCCTCTAAACATTTTTCATTTCATCCAGGGTTTATGACTCTCTGTTGGTTGTTTCCACTTTAAATGTCTAATCAAATTTAAAGCAATTAATTCAAGAAGATTGTGTGTTATAAAAAAAAGATTGATTCTTAATTTATAAAATAGAAGGGTTGTGTTTTGTGAATAAAACATGAAGCAGAGGCTTAACGCAACAACTTCATGTTAGTAAAGGTTATATATAATAAGACTGCTATATATCATATAAATGTATCATATAAATCTTACATATATCATAAATCTTATAAAATATCATGTAAATCGTTTTTAAGGCTTTATTATAAAATGCTAAACTTACACATTTTGTAATACTTGCAGTAGGAGAAAATGAATTTATAACTTCTTAATGCTTATTTTATTTAAATCTATTTTATATACCAGGAAAGTAGAGATGCCTTTTGGCTTTTTGTTTTCCCTATAATTTGGGGATACTTTTTCCAAGCTGCTGCTTGATGAGAAGTAATTAAGGTGAATCTTTTTTTGATGAGCGCCTTTTAAACTTGAGTGATTTGAAGATAATTATTCTGTATCTTCTCTTTATATACTGATTGCAGAATATGGCATAGATATTTTCCTCCCACTGTTCTTCAATTTTTCCTGCTTTCTAGAGTTAGCACCTCCCATTCAAAGCCAGCCTGAAGTTCTTTTCTACTCTGGGCCATAGTAATTTTCTCTTTTTCTGACCTTGGAATTCATGTCTTATCCTTTCTGGTATGTGGCATCTTCCATGTGACAGGGCCAGGGCAAAAGCCCCCCATCGTGGAAAAGCGACAGAGCCAGGGCAAAGCCCCTCAATGTAAAAAAAAAGGGGGGGGGCTCGAGGCGGAAGCCCCCCCCTTTTTATGGATAGATGCCACTCAAACTCGGCACTAAAAGAGTTAACCCTTTCTGTGTAAGTTTTCACTGTTTCCTTACTGTTCTGTTTTCTGTCCATATATGTGGCCACCAGGTGTCGCTATTTCAATTATTTAGAATGAGACTGGTTCTAGAAATTAACCCTATGGAATCTGAGTTGGTAGCATGGAAACAATTTCTATAATTGTACTAATATAGCAAGTTCCTAGTTAAAGAAACAGCTTGGTAAATGCCTGCTGTTTAAAAGGACTTCTTTTACTTTTAAAGTAGTTTAAAATAGATACATACAAATTCCTTAGGGTAGAAGTCCTTCAGAGCTAACATTCGGCTTTGCCTCCCCTCCCTGCCTCTAGGTTTTAGATAAACTATTTTAGAAAAACAGTAGTGTTTTGAATTCCAGACAGTAAAAATTAACTTTTAACAGGCAGTGGAGCAAGTACGCGGAGGATATGGCGTCAGGGAATCCGTGAGAAATGAATTTTACCTAGACTAGTTAGATAAATGTGACAAAATTATAATATGTCCAGACAGTCACGTACGACCTCCATCTGTACAGGGCCTTGGGAAGGTATACGTGACCCCCATCTGTACAGGGCCTTGGAACGGTGTACGTGACCCCCATCAGCACAAAACCTTGAAATGTGTAGGGTAAAAAATTAACATGTCTAGAATGTAATCAGTAGATGTTGCTGCTTTCATAAGTCTTATGACTGTGATGTAATCAAAAAAGAATGTTTGCTGCCAAGAAATATGCTTATATACTTGCAACATAGTGAAAGTAAAATGACAGAAGATTCAGCAGCCTAACTCTCGTGTGTGTGAGCTGATTTCTCTGTCTCTATCGCTGACTCCTTTACCTTCGTGTTGCGTTGAGCGCTCGCGTTTGCACCCCAAGATGCTGTTCTAGTATCCCCCAGCCGATAACCCGAGACTTCGGCAGTTGCCCTGAACATACTGCTCTGCACCCACCGCTGAGACTAGACCTCAGCAACTGGCACCCAACATGCCTTTCGCCTCGAGGCCCCCCCCCTTTTTTATGACAAGGGGCTTTTGCCCTGGCCCTGTCACATGGAAGATGTCACACTGGTACTTAATAGATGGTCCAGGGTGAGAGAAGTTTTTCCTAATGAAGCTACTTTATAATTAATTTTCACACCACATAGTAGAGACAGTCACACTTGGTTACTAGATATCTGTTAGGAAAATTAATAATCAGCATTTTGAGAAAAAACACAGTACTCAGCATTTTCATTGATGACTTGTGAAAATTCTGGTTTTCATAGGTGTGGAGTTGATGCTTATAGGTGAGAAGGCAGTCCTGAGGGGATTGTCTCTACATAATATTGAAGTAAAGGGAAGATCAGGGGCCCTGGAAATGATAATATGGAGGACTTCTGTCTTTTTTAATTAAGATCAGTGCTGATAGCTGTCAGAGTGCTGATATGACAAGAAAATCTCCTGCCTGCCTTAGCACAGTGGTTTTTTTAATGATGGTTTTCAACAATGGATCCCTTCTACCTCCATATGTGCCATCTCTTAGTCTAGCCTTCATTTACAGAGGAGGAAACTGAGACCTGAAGAAATGAATTATACAGTAGCTGAACTAACTTGGCTTTCTTTTTTCTAGCACATTTCTCACTGAACCAAATAAGGTCAACTGTATATGTGTTTCTATCTTTAGAGATTTTTTAGTTCTTCCATAAAGGAAATATAATGATATAAAAATATATCCTCCTGAAACAAAGTGGTGTCATGGGAGTACACTTTATGCCTTCAGTGTAAGTCATGCTGCTCAACTGCAGGTAGTGTATTTTAAAACTGACATCCCCACCCCTTTACATCTTCTCCCTCACCCCACCTCCCTAACAGTAGGGGAAACAAGACTAACATTTTCCCCTGTTCCAGGCTAAACTACTGTGTCCTTCACTGCCTACAAGAATATCAGTGCCTATAAGAATAAAGAAACTTCAAACCTGGGAACTGGCATAACAGCTTTCTCAAGGACATCCACTGGACACTAATTAATTATATCTACTGATAATATTTGGATCCCAGCTCTTACATTCCTCTTTTAAAAGCCTGTTTCCTCTAGCAGGGAGAATCGCAGCCTCTGGAACAGGAGTCCCCTGTGTTTTTTCCTTGCAAACAAATCAACAAAACATTTTCATTTTTCTTAAAACCTTGTCCTCATTATTAGATCAGCAACAGAGCAAGGAACAAACTTTGATATCAGTGTTATACATAGATAGGAATGATATCTAATGGTTATTATTTAACCCATCTGGTGATTTAGTTCTACAAAACTTCATCACATTTGAATGTAGGGACTCAAGGTTTTGATTTACAAAGGGGAAAATAACCCAGCCAGACTATACTGACCTTGGGAAGAACTTCACTGAATGTGCAAATAAACTAATCATACATGTTAATGTAGTGTGAAAAACATGGTTATGTCCCTTGCAGGAATGATGCTATAAATTCCCCGGAGGCAGGAGTTCTAATTTATTCAGTTAGTTCTAAATTTGAATAGTATAATTTAGTACGCCCATGGGTGGTTATGTGTTTTTGCTGTTTGACAAGTCAGGTATATTGAGTTATAGTTTACATATACCAAAACCCTTTTTAAGTAAACCATTTTGATAAATGTATAGTTGTGTAACCACTACTATGATGTAGAATATTCCTGTCATCCCAAATGTTCCTTTCTGTTCCTTTGCCAGGAATTAAATACATTCATATTCATATCATCTCTAGTGTTGGGGAGGGGTGTCATGTACATATGGGGAGTCTTAACAACATGTAGTCTTGAGTCTGCCTTATTTCTCTTAGTGTAATGTTTTTGAAGTTTATCCATGTTGTTTCATGTATCTGTAGTTAGTTCCTTCTTATTGCTGAATATTATTTCATTAAGAAGTGTTCTACAATTTATTGAGGTATTCTCTAGACATTGGGGTCATTTGTGGTTTGGGGCTGTTATGAATAACGTTGCCATAAACATTCATATACAGGCCTTAGAATACTTGTTATTGTGTTAGGTAAATACTTATGAGTGGGATTTCTTAGTTGTGTGGTATATATTTAACTTTGTAAAAACTGACATGTTTTCTGAAATAAATATTCCATTTAAGTGATTAATAGCAAAGTGTTACAATTTCTGTTGTTTTTCAGCCTTTCCAGCACTTGGTACTGTCAGTCTTCATAATTTTACTATTAATTAAAGTCTCATGATTTTTATTTATTTTTTAATGTACTTATTAGTCTCATATTTTAATTTGCGTTTCTCTAACACCTAATGATGTTGAATATCCTTTCAGGTTCTCACATGCCACCTGAGTATCTTCTTCAATGAAAAGTCTCTTCAATTTTTGACTACTTCAAAATGAATTTATTTGTGATTTATGGAGTTTTCAGAGTTCTTTATTTATTCCAGATCCAAGCCCTTTAGTAGACATACATTTTACAAATATTTTCTTCCCATTTTATAACTTTTTTTCCTTGTTCATATCTTCAAAGGAGCCAGGATTTAGGGTGTGGTACTAGGAAGTGAACCCAAGTTTTGTGGTGAACCACAAAACTATATTCCCAAGGCCTTTTTATTTTGAAATAAGATCTCCCTAAGTTGCTGTGGCTGGCCTTGAACTTGTCCTCCTGCTTCAGCCTCACAAGTCATTGTAATTACAAATGGGCGCAGCCAAAAACAACAGAGACTTTTGTCAGCACTTTTGTATCTTTATCTTTGTAGTTATAAAATAATACAAAATATTATGATAAAGTATTAAAATATCTCTTTCCTATGTAATCTATTCCTCTGCATTTAAACACACTAATAATATTGTGAAATAAATTTCTAATGTTATGTGCAAAGCATTTTTAACATAAAATTTTTGCTTTAAGAAATGCTTTTTGAAAGTTTATTTTGTATTTCAGAACTAAAGTTTCTGTTAATGTTCAAGACAGTATGTAGATTTAAAAACAAAATAGCCTGTTAAAACACTCCAGCTAACCTGTTTTTTGTTGTTATTGTTTTTGGTTGATAATTTTGTTGTTCTTTTATTCTAGTGTTATCCAAGATAAATTCTGTGGGATTATCAATATCTCAGTGGAGGGTCTACATGATGTCATGACAGAAGATCCTGAAACAGGAACTTATAAAGAGTAGGTGGATCCTTCAATTAATCACATTCAGATTGGGATAATCTAGTATATGCTGGATGATTATTTTTCACTATCATCATATAAGTTCGATATAGAAATCTTGTAATTTTGTCTTTCTTACAGAAATTTTTTATTCACCATTTTGTTTATATATTTTATATATATAATATATGTTTGATCTTGAAATCAGCTTTGTTGTATTCTGGATTTCTTTGATGCAATCATTGTTTTGTGATTTAACATTAACATTTTTTAAAATTGCAAATGCATATTAGCATATAAATTTCTTTTTAAATAATATTTTGTGCATGTTTTAATTTTTAATTTATAAAATTTGCCTATCCAGGCCAGTTTTGGGGTGAAATGAAATGTGTTGTTTTGTATTTGGTTGAAACATCTCCAGTGCCTTTCATCTCTAGTGTTGGGGAGGTGTCATGTGATGATTAATTAGTTCCAAAAAATAATAGTTAAAATTATATTTTTTGGAAGAATAGTTAAAATCATGTTATCAGAAATACTGATAGTCTCATTTTTATACATTAATCTGGATTTTTCTTTTTAAAAATCAATGTATCTTTTTGTAGTTTGTAGGATTGTCATAACTTCCCTCTTATTACTATTAATAAAGGGCATGTTTACATAATGATAAGAAGGGCTTCATGAGATTCTAGACTGCTTTACTCCTCATTAAAAACATTGATAAGTCTGTTTTCTTCTTGCAAAGCCTTTATAGCAAATGGGATTGCCATTTGAATCATATTTTATTGAAATATGGAAAGCAGACATATGTTTAAATCTCATTAAACAATAAATAAAAATATGCCTGATTTGTCACTTAGTTTTTAAGGAAATAGTTCATATGGAGTGGAAGCATAAAACTTTTTTGTGATTACAAAACAAAAATATTAAACCATTCATGGATGTAGGCAATTTTTTAAAAAAGTTAACAGTAGAGTTTGTGGCACATGACTGCAAATACTGTTTGGGTTTTTAAAAAAATACATTATGTTAAAAATTTTACAACTGTTTGTGAAGTATTTAGGGTTTGTTCAGATGTTCCTGTCCTTCTCTTTGGACCATATAGTATAGTTGGGGTAAGGGCATGGCTCATAGCACATGAAAATATAAGAGAGTAAAGGCAGTTATATACCTTTTGTGTAGAGCACACCACATAGTAGAATTCTAGGTCATGCTTTAATAGAAAGGAAGGATGAGAGCTAGGATAGAGGAAGTAGAACAAAATGTGTTTTAACTAGAAAAGAGGAGAATCTAGAAATTGTTAGAAGTTTAGAAATTATCTACTGCAGTGTCATTATATTAAAAATCAGGATCACAGCTCAGAAAAGTGTAGTGATCAATAGCTGTGTGGAAGAGTCAACATAAGTTCAGTATGAAGGGAAAGGTTTTGGTTTGAAAGAGGAAGTGTTGGAAGGAAAACAAACGGAGTAGGAAAAATAAACTGGAAAGGCTTGGATGCAGGGTTAGTGTCCATAGGTAGCTAGAACATTGACCTTCCACTGTTTTCTTTTCTTAGACTCCCAGACTTGTTTGGCAGTTGCTTTTATCCTGTGGTGAGATTTAGCAGATGGAAGTGTAGAGGAAAAACAATTTACCTCTCTTTTCTGAGCCTCAGTTTCTAAGAGTAACTAGATCTTTGACAAATCATCCCCCTCTAATTCTATGAATTATATAGAGTTCTATAAGTTTCAGTTCAAAAGACCATGGGGAATAATTCAGACTTTAGAAAAGTTCACATAAGAAACAAAATATTTATTTATTTACATAGCTAACTTGGCTTCCAGCTTCCCTTTCTAATTATTCAAACAGTTCAGTTGAAGAAAGTTAATCTTTCTGGTTCTGTAGAACTTTTATTGTTGTCTTAATTGAGAATAAATTCAAACAAAGGAAGAAAACCCTTTCTTTACCTACGTAAGTAGTGGATTAGTGTTCTCCAAAGAAACAGAAACAATAAGACTATATAATATAGAGATTTATTACAAGAGATTGGTTCACATGATTATGGAGGCTGAGACAAGGTCTGCAGTTTGAATTGTATCCCATCCTGAAGACAGGAAAAGCTCCACATCCAAGTTTGAATCAGGCTATAATTTATATAAACATTTTAAAATTTAACCTTTCGGTGGGGGGTGGAAGTGTTTTTATGTTTTTTTTTTTTTTTTTTTCCAATAGTCCTTTTATTTTACTGAAGATAAAAGTTTATATTCCAAGAAATGGAGTCACCAATTGACTATTATTAATCTTGAGACTAATATAGAAAATGAATCCTTGTGGAAGAAAGAGGAGTTTTATTTTGTAAGTTTATGAATCTGGGTTTGTTAATTTGTTATTTTATTTCAAGTTAGAAGAGTTTATTACATCAAACTAGGAAAATGTATTAGGCTAGAGATTGACTGTCTAGTTAGCATGTTTTTGTTTTCTTATATGCTATTTTGTTGTCAGGGACATTGGGAAATGAAATCAATAATCCTTTGCCAACATTTGGGAAGTAAAAGGAAGAATTTAGTCAGCATTTTAGGAAGCCTAAAGGAATAAAATTTATTAGAAAAGGACTCATAAATGTGTTTTTTAAGGCTATAGAGTGTAGAACATAACAGCTATAAATGAAGTAGTCTTATTTGAAACAGAAGTAAACTGATTTTTTTCTTCTTTATTTGATATGTTGTCACAACAGATATTCTTTAGAATGTTTGGGAATATTAGAAGGAACCTCATTTCTTGATTCTGAGGTTATCACCTAAATGTCATTTTACTCCTATAGGTCCTAGTGACTTCCTTCTGGGTCTCTTTTCCAGTTTCCCCTTCTCATCCATGCTCTCCTACTTCCTAAAATAAAAAGTCCACTTTTTTACAGAATGAAGTTGATGGGACCCTATTCTATGCTGACCTTCCATCTACAATTCTAGTTTTCTCTCTTGCCTCCCTTGAATGGCTCACCATTCCCCTAAAGTGCCATACACTTTTAAAATATATATATATATTTCTTATTTTTTTAGTTGTTGATGGACATTTATTTATATGTGGTACTGAGGATTGAACCTAGTGCCTTACACATGCTGGGCAAGCACTCTACCCCTGAGCCACAACCCCAGCCTTGCCATACACTTTTATACTCATGCCTTGACTAGTCATATTTCTTCTCCTTGGTTTGTCATGCCCTTTGCCTTGCTCTGCTTGGCAAATAACCTACTTCTAGAATTCCTTTCTAGACTCATTCCTTCTCTGTTCTTCAAGGCATTTTTCCTACACTGCTAATTGCTGCATTTAGTTACCTGCTTAAATTCTGACATAAGAGGAATTTGAGAAAGCACATATCATTGTAATAGAAAGCTGTTAACACAGGATTGGAGGAATTTGAAAAACAAACCTTGACTGTGGAAACCTGTGACATCTGGGTAGAAAACAGTTGTGAGCTATCCAACTGCACTTAAAAGAAAAAAAAAATTTTTTTTTTTTTTTAAATTACATGGATGGTTCTTATTTTCAAGAAGAAGAA
Source organism: Tamias sibiricus (assembly GCA_025594165.1). Taxonomy (NCBI): domain Eukaryota; kingdom Metazoa; phylum Chordata; class Mammalia; order Rodentia; family Sciuridae; genus Tamias; species Tamias sibiricus. The sequence continues at coordinate 119,753,542 of CM046662.1, read as the reverse complement.
AATAGGTTTATCAGGAGAGGGAGACTGTTTCTTGGCTTGGACTCAGAAATGAATTTTTCATAAGATATTTATATAAGGGACTAAAAAGGAACTTTCAGTTTTAACAATAAAGAATTGATTATCTGTGACAACAAAACTACTGTAGATAAATGGTGGAGTCACTAATTTTAGCCTTACCAACCATATCAAAGACCCAGCTTCTTTATACTTCATCTGGTGAGCACGTTACTCTCATCTGCATGGACCTTCCCACATCCACACAAAGTAGGCCCAGGCATTGCAGTGCATAAGACCAGGAACAGACAAGTAATCTTTTCCTTAATGTCATTTTTAAGATCAAGGTTAACCTTTTCTAGAAATCATTCCATCAGATTTTCCTTATGTCCAGTTGACTAGAATTCGTTAAATGTGCCCCTGCTGAAAGCAGTCATTGACCATGAGGATGGAATTGACATCCCTGCTTATTGAACTGCTGGGACTAGGTTCAGCCTCTTTCAAAGCATATGGTGGCATGGAAAGTGAGGATAATTGGACAGATTTAGGATTCTGTTACTAAGAAAGATGATTATGGAAGCAACTAAAGTGGACCACAGACACCAACTGAATAATATTGTCAGTTTAGTTTTGTGTGAAGTGGGCCATGAATGGCATTTTACATTAGCCTACCTGAAAGCTAGTTACATAGCATTAAAAATAATCATTGTTGAAATCAGTTTCACCCGGGCTAGAAAGATAGAAATGTAAGCAGGAAGCATACAGTGATTTCTCCTAATATTGGACCATGGTTAACAAAGTGTGTGTGTGCTCTCATCTCAGCAACAATGTTAGCCTCAGCATGGAGGAGATCATGAAAGAAAATCACAGAGGAAACTGTGAGAAATACAAATTCTCAGGCAGAGTTTGTATAGATTAAGTGAAAGTTGTTACTGTAAGTACCTTGTAAATTAATCAGAAATAATTTAAAGTGTTTCTTATTTTTGCTATGTTGTTGGTGTGTTTTGCTGGGTAGAGTTTCTTGTTGAGAAAGTTTTTGATTTAGCATCTAGAGTGCCTGGAGGTTTCCAGTGATTTCTGTCCTGAATATAGAATGGAGGTGTAGCTGCATATCCTATTTTAAACTTGTTTACTGTTTTATCAGTATTACAATTATGACATTCACAATGCACACATTTTTAACCTACTAGAAATCTATTCTCACATGCCTTTTAAGTAAAAAGTGATTGTTGATCTTTACTTCTTGTTAGCAAAGTGGCATTTGACTTTTAATGGGAGATTATTCTATAGGAGAGTATCAGCATTGGGCTCTTTAATCAAAGACAAAATATATTTTAAAATATTTTCATTTTCCACCTTCCTGAGACCCAGATGAATGTGATTTGCAGAAATGCAAAGCATAAATATTCTTCTTTTGGGTAATGTTTGCTCATTAAAAGAAAGGGAGGAAAATTTTTATATATTAAAATACTCATATTACTGGTGTGATAAATCTTTGAACATGGGGAAACCAAAACAGAGAATTTTTACTATACAAGTAAGTTACCAGATTTTGAGGTGCAGTGGAAGAATTTTTTTTTTTTTTTTTTTGGTCCCAGGGATTGAACTCAGGGGCATTTGACCACTGGGCCACATCCCCAGCCCTTTTTTGTATTTTATTAGACACAGGGTCTCACTGAGTTACTAAGTGCCTCGCCACTGCTAAGGCTGGCTTTGAACTCACAATCCTCCTGCCTCAGCCTCCCAAGTGCTGGGATTACAGGCGTGCGCCACCGCGCCCGGCTCAGTGGAAGAATTCGATGCAAAATAAAGTGTGCTTCTATGGAGACCCACATCTATTGCAGTTAGAATTCAAGTGCAGCTGGTATAAAATAGCTAGTGTATTTTATTCAGTTTTAAAATACAAACTGGAATCTAGACTTCCAAGACATTTACTTATTAAATAGCTTTTGGGTTGATATAATAATAATATATTTTCTTACACTTTGTGCTAGAGTCCGTTAGACAGCCATTTGTGCAGTGATGTATTTTAATCGCAGTAGACAGAAGCATTGTAGCTCTGAGAGATCATGGCCATGCAGTGAGTTAGGAATTGAGCTCTTTCTGGTTTTCAGGACTAAGGTTCTTACTGTTTGATCACACCATTGTGACTGGGTCAGAAACAGTTGTTCCAAAAATAATTTTAATGGTGAGGAACAGGGATGAGGGACTCCCATGTTCACTAAGGAAAAGTTCAGCCAAGTCATTGTCTTTCACCTGTACTTGCTGCAAACATAAGAAGAAACCAAACTTTCTTTGCTGTAGTTTATTGGTTAGGAACCACTGACTCTGATAAATTACTGAATTCTGCTGTTCTAAATTATGAAAGTGTGGGGTTTGTTCCATCAGGTTGATTCACTAGACCATATTCATTTCTTGTCTCCCTAGAACCAATGCTTACTGAATATAGGAGACTGTTTCTATTATCTCTGGTAATGGTGGGGGGCAGTGATGCAGATAATCAAAATAAAATGATTTATAACAGTCCTGAAGGAACCAGTACTATCAGGGGCAAGTTCCTCAGAGCACAGAAATGTCATTTGAAGCACAGAATAGATCCTTACATAATTAATGGTGTTTTAATGATGTTATTGTTTAAATTATTACATGTAATATCTGCAGACATCAAGACTGGTGAAAAGAAATATTTTGTCACTTTTTAAGAAAGATATAAAGTATTTAGTTTGTTTTATCATGTGGTATTTGGTTCAAAAGTTGCTTATAAATAAATTTCTTATAATTTACTATTTTAAAAAGCCCAAATAAAATGCTCTAGAATTTTTTATTAATTTATTTTAATTAGGTGTATATGACAGCAGCCTGCATTTTGATTCATTGCACACAATTGCAGCACAACTTTTCACTTTGCTGGTTGTACACGATGTAGCATCACACCATATGAGCAGTCACACAGGAACCTAGGGTAATGATGTCCATCTTGTTCCACCATCTTTCCTGCCCTGATGCACCCTCCTCACCACTCCCTCTTCTTTGCCCAATCAAAGTTTCTCCATTTTTCCCATCCCCCCCCCCCTTATGTATAAGCATTCACTTATCAGAGACAGCATTTGGCCTTTGATATTTTTAGGATTGGCTTATTCGCTTAGCATGATATTCTCCAGCTCCATCCATTTATCTGCAAATACCATAATCTTATTCACTTTTAATACTGAGTAATATTCCATTGTGTATATATGCCACAATTTCTTTATCCATTCATCTATTGAAGGGCATCTAGGTTGCTTCCACAGTTTAGCTATTGTGAATTGAGCTGCTGTGAACATTAATGCGGCTGCGTTACTATACTATGCTGATTTTAAGTCGTTTGGGTTTAGACCAAGGAGTGGGATAGTTGGGTCAAATGGTGGTTCCATTCCAAGTTTTCTAAGATATCTCCATACTGCTTTCCAGAGTGGTTGCACCAATTCGCAATCCCACCAGCAATGTATAAGTGTGCCTTTTTCCCCACATCCTCACCAACATTTACTGTTGTCTGTATTCTTGGTAACTGCCATCCTGACTGTTGTGAGATGAAATCTTAGAGTAGTTTTGATTTGTATTTTTCTCTAATTGCTAGAGATGTTGAACATATTTGTTGATCAAATGTATATCTTCTGAGAAGTATCTGTTCAGCTCCTTAGCCCATTTATTGATTAGGGTTTTGTTGTTGTTGTTGTTGTTAAGTTTTTTGAGTTCTTTATATATGCTGGAGATTAGTGCTGTATCTGACGTGCATGTGGCAAAAATTTGCTCCCAACATGTAGACTCTCTGTTCTGTAGAATTTTTGATGTAGCTAGCCCTTTTTAAAAATACGATATCTTTTATAAAAAAAAAAAAAAAAAAAACTTACTGAAATATAAATCTTATTTACCTAAGTCTACTTCCCACATTTTAGTATATAGAAGCATCCATGTTTTCTGTGATTTTTTTCAGGAGTTGTTCTTAGTGTATTTGAAATACTTTTTATTTATTTAGAGCATGTTCTTCTTCTTCTTCTTCCTTTTTTTTTTTTTTTCCCCAATTATAGCTGCATGCTGATGTCTCATCTTGAGGAACCAAAAGTAACAGAAGATGAAGAACCACCCACAGAACAAGACAAGAGGAAAAAGATGGTAAGTTTAAAAAGTAGCTTCTAAAAGGTAAAGAAAACTACATTTTCATTATTTTCTCTAGGTTTAAAAATATCTGTGGGTTCATTTGTCCATCCACCTATGTATCTTTCCACACATCCCTTGTTGCAGAACTAATATTATGTATCTGAGTTGTGAAAATTGGAGTGTACCCTAAAACAGGTAAGTCATATTCCTAGTACAGGAAGTTGATATGAAATAATTGTTGTTTGTCTTAGCAGAGCAGAGGTTTTAATCTTTTTTAAAAAATTTGTTCTAATTAGGTATACATGACAGTAGAATGCATTTTGACACATTGTACTCAAATGGAGCATAATTTCTCCTTCCTCTGGTTGAACAGAGTCACACCAGCAGTGTAATAATATGTGCATAAAGGGTAACAGTGTTCGTCTCATTCTACTATACTTCCCATGCCCACACTCCCTCTCCTCCACTCACTCCCCTCTGCACAATCCAAAGTTCCTTCATTCTTCTCTACCCACCCCCCAGAAGTTTTAATCTTTTACTTATAAAATACTTGTGACTCTCAAAACCTTTCTTTTTTGGGAGAGAGACACTGAAATTGCTTTCATTCCCAATTATTTTATGAATCCCCACAATGAACTTTTTCTGATCTGCATCACAGGTCAGTATAAAAATGCACTTAATGCCGGGCTTAGTGGCGCATACCTGTAATCCCAGCAGCTTCAGGAGGCTGAGACAGGACTGTCATGATTTCAAAGCCAGCCTTAGCAACAGTGACATGCTAAGCAACTCAATGAGACCCTGTCTCTAAATAAAAACACAAATATAGTATCTCTTATTGCTGAATAATACTCCATTGTGTATATATACCACATTTTCTTTATCCATTCATCTACTGAAGGGCTTCTACATTGGTTCCACAGTTTAGCTATTGTGAATTGTGCTGCTATAAACATTGATGTGGCTGTGTCCCTGTAGTATGCTGTTTTTAAGTCCTTTGGGTATAGACCAAGGAGTGGGATAGCTGGGTCATAATGTGGTTCCATTCCAAGTTTTCCAAGGAATTTCACACAATGGAGTATTACTCAGCAATAAGAGAAAATAAAATCATGGCATTCGCAGGTAAATGGATGGAGTTAAAGAATATAATGGTAAGTGAAGTTAGCCAATCCCAAAAAGCCAAATGCCAAATGTTTTCTCTGATATAAGGAGGCCGATTCACAGTGGGGTTGGAAGGGTGCGCATAGGAAGATTAGAGGAACACTAGAATGGCCAATGGGGAGGGAGGGGAAGGGAGGGGGCAAAAGGGGCAAAAGAAAAAAAAAAAGATGGTAGAATGAGATGGATATCATTACCCTAAGTGCATGTATGAAGTCACGAATGGTGTGAATATACTTTGTATACAACCAGAGATATGTAAAAATGTGCTCTATAAGTATAATATGAAATGTAATACATTCTGCGGTCATTTCTAACAACTTAGAATAAAAAATAAATAAATTTGAAGAAAAAAAATACACACACAAAATAGGGCTGGGGGTGTAGCTCAGTAGTGCCCCTGAGTTCAATCCCTGGTCCTCTCGCCCCTGCCCCCAAATGTCCTTAAATTAACTGCCATTAAAAAACCATTAATTCTCGCAAGAGGAATCTGATAAGAAAAAAAGAACAAAATAGTAGGAAATATCTAAAATATCTTTCCTTTAAAAATCAATGTCTAAGTTTTAAATACTTATTTTGACTGAGACTCATAATTATAAGTTTTACTTTTGGAACTCTTCCTAATCTCCTGGCTTTACCACTTTACATTGCCTTTTTTCCTCATTTGCAAAACAAAAGGAGCAATAGTATCTTCCTCATAGATATGCACATAAATGAACATATAAAATGATTTTTAGGAGAACCTTGGCATCTAGTCATTAATGTTTGCTTTCATCGTTATTTTTGTCTAATCAGTATATTCAGTCCCTGAATTTTCCCTATCAACTCTCAAGGGCTTCATCCTCAGCATATGGCTAATACTGCAGTGACAGCCTTCCTTTCAACTACATTTAAATCACTTTATTGTACTTTTATGTCAGATCTCATCTCCTTAGCAGCTAGTATAGAGAGAAGGACAACATCTAATGGGTATTAAGACCAGAATTTTAGTCCTGTTTTTGCTGTTGTTTATGACCTTCAGCAAACCATTTTGACTTTCTAGAGCTGTTTTGTCTCATCTGCGAAGTGAGGGGAAAAATGTATTAGTAGATTTTAGAGCATGTGAGCTGCCCAAAAATATTGCTATTTTTTAAAAATTAAGTGTTTAATACCATTTCTTTCCTTCCCCAATACATAGTGCTCATTAATATACTTCCAGAAGTGTTTTTGCTTGAAATGAACCTGTTTTGTAGTATCTAAATTCATGGAAAGTGTATTTTCTTCACTTAGAATGGTGATAGCTTTTGGAATACTCTAATAAATTGTCTTTTCGCCACTCTCATCCCCACTTTTTAAGCATTAATATCATTGACACTACGGAAAAAATATTATAATTTTCTTTACAATATTGTGAATTTGTCAATAAATAATAAGCATTCAATCCTTCAGTTTTTGTGCAAACTTTATTTATTAATTTTAGTTAATCTGATATATTGACCCTTAGCAAATTAATCTACCCAAATCTGTTCTTCATTCTGTATGTAATCCTCATTAGTAACATCATATGAGAGTGTATTTTCAATTCTAACTGTATTTTCAAGGTGAGCAAAATATTGTCTCAAAGATTACTGTAAGAACATAGTTTTAGAAGTAACACTTAGTGTTTCTTGATTCCATTTTGTGATCCTGAATTTTACTTGAAGGCTGATTATTTTATCAATATTGTTCTAATTATATGTAGCATTGACTTGTAGAACAACCATTACCTTTTAAAAGTGGCTGATTTTATTTGAAGTTTATTCATTACAATAGCTATTTGAAGTAGATTTATAGTGTCATCTCTACTAAGATTTCCTTAGTTTTAAAGATATGTTAAGCCAGGCACAGTGATGAACACCTGTAATCCTTGCTCTTGGGAGGCTGAGGCAGGAGGATCGTGAGTTCAATGCCATCTTCAGCAATGGCGAGGCACTCAGCAACTCAGTGAGACCCTGTCTCTAAATAAAATACAAAAAAGGGCTGGGGATGTGGCCCAGTGGTCGAGTGCCCCTGAGTTCAATCCCCGGTACCCAAAAAAAGATATGTTAAAAATGCCACAGCTGTTTATGATTTAAAACTAAGTCATGTGTCTTAACCATGAATACATCTAATTATAATACAATACTAATGTTCCAATAACTTTAAACAAACAATTGGTTTTACTCATCTCTTCAAGGTTACAAGTATAAATTGAGTGTTTTCAAGGAATTATATCATTGTTTATTTTGATGTCTTTAACATTAGACATTTTTTGAAGGGAAAGGGGAAGCGATTACTGGTAGATGATTATTAACTATTGTTTCTAAAAATCTGTCTAACAGCAAGGTTTTTTTCCATTTTAAAATGGAATTCATTTTAAAATTTGTATTTGTAGATGGACAGAATGCCTTTATTTTATTTATTTCATTTTTATGTGGTGCTAAGGAAAGTGTAACTGCTTAGTTCAAAGGGTACATAATTGAAATTTTTGGTTTACTTAGTCATCCTCTTAAGGTGGGTCCTAAAATGTGTCAGATCCAAAAAAAGTAGTTGCTTTTGTAGGCAGCAGCAACCCAGCCCATCCTCAGCCCCTGGAATGGGCTCTAGAAGAGCTAAGGAGAACATTTTAAAAACAGTTGAGTGGAAAGGATGCATTATACAATATTTCCTTCATATCTGCGGGAATATATCCCAAGTCCTCCTGTGTATGTCTAAAACCATAAATAGTACTGAACCCTACATATACTGTGTTTTAAAACTATGTTTAGTATATAAATTAGCCATTAGAAATAACCAGTAATAAAGTAGACCAATTATTACAATAATAAAAGTTATGTGAAGTTCTCTGTCTTCTGTAAATATCTTACTGTACTCCTCTCACCATCTTTGTGACATATTAATATGAGAATGAGCCAGGCCTTACATGGTGATCTGAAGCGAGGTGAATAATACGGGTCTTGTAATGTAGTGTTAGATTACTGTGTAAAAGTTTCTGGAACACAAGCCCTTACTATACTGATACTACCACTTTTAATCCCTATAACGCAGATGACTACTAAATAACTTAGCAGGGAGTTTGCATATATTGTGTCAAAACACTGCACATAAATGATTCATGTCCCTGGCAGGAATGAGAGGGGCAGCTTGAAATTTTTATCATGCTACTCAGAATGGCATGGAGTTTAAAATTCTTGAATTGTTTATTTCTAGAATTTTTCTTTTAATATTTTTGGACTGTGACCCATTACAGGTTATTGAAACAAAAGTAAAACCGGATAAGAGGAACAGAGATGGGAATGATAGCAGACTTCTATTAGAAACAGTGCAATCAAGCTGACAGCTATATAACAAGTAATGAAAGAAGAACTTTTGCTTATTATCACATTACTAAATTCTTTTGAAAATAATTTTACTATTGAATATAAAAATTATTTAATCTCCATTTGTAAAATTTTCAAATTTTGTTTTTTCCTACTTTAAAAATTTTTGCTTTATAGTTAGTTGTACATACTGATGAGATTCGTTGTTTCATATTAATGTATTAATGTATGCATACAATAGACAATATAATTTGGCCAGTATCACTCCCTTCCCTCCCCACTTCCCACCCTGTGGTTCCTTTCCTCTACTAATCTCCCTTTGATTTTCATGAGATCCACCCCTATCTTTTCCTTTTTCCTGTCTAGCTTCTGCATATGAGAGAAAGCATGCAACACTTTAACCTTCTGATTTGACTTACTTCACATAACATAATGGCCTCTATTTCTATCCATTTTTCTGCAGATGCCATAATTTCATTTTTTATTTATGGCTGAATAAAACTCCATTATGTATATATACCATATTTTCTTTACCCATTCATCTATTGATGGACACCAAGGCTGTTTCCATAGTTTGGCTACTGTGAATTGTGCTGCTATAAGCATCAAGTTTTATTTTGATGATAGTGGGAGGCATTATCCTGTCTTGTAGATTTTCTTTAGTCATTGATGTGAATTATTTATAGAGTGCTCACATAATGTATGACAGTGTCAAAGATAATTTCTGAAAATCACTGTCTTTTAAACTAATTGTCAGGATTATTTTAATTACATTATTGGATTTTTTAAATAACATTGAAGTACTCATGTTTGCTGCCTTGTGACTTGTTATCTGATTTTTTTTTCTTTTCAAAATTGCTAAAATGTTTCCATTTTTTTCTTCATGCTTTGACATAGAGCAACTTTATAAAATCTGTAGATAGATGAGAAGGAAAAAAAAGCTGTATTCAGAAACTGGTTTGTTAATAAAATTGAATAGACCCTAAATTCTCATTTTGAGTGTTTTTGTTGATATGATACAGTGTAAAATCTTTCTTTCTCCACCTTCTAGAAATCTTAAAAACTTGAACTTTGATATTACACAATTGTTTAAAAATAATGAATACAAATTATTGTGTCTCGTTTTGCAAAGAAAGGAATTTTACTATTAACTTTTATCCATATGTTTATCTTTTGGTTGTTACTTATTTGTTATCACTTATATGTTGGATGCCACTTGTTACAGATTTTTCTACCAAATCTGATTATCTTAAGGCCCAATTTATTAAAAATGTGTATAAATCCTCACACTCCAACATTCCCTTAAAAGCAATTCTCTGTTTACTTTGTCAAGTACCAAACAGTCCTGCCTGCTGTGGTTGTATAACTACTTTTCTTGACCTCTCTACAATCGCAGTCAAGTAACATCTTCAAAATGAATTCTTTTTCCTTTGTATTCATTCTACATACAAACACTTATCATTTGGAAAGTCTTGATCTTTATAAGCCATTTTTTTCTTCTAAGGTATATTACTGCCCACAGAACCTGTCTTCTGGTGTATCTTGATCAATAGTGCATATATATTATTTTTAAAATATTTAATACTATTAGCTTATTACCAGGCCAGTTTCTTGAAATGCAAAGATTTACATATTTTTATCTATGCTTTGCACAGAATGTACCTTTTTCTTTTAAATTTTATTGCCTGTTACACTGCTGTTAATACATCCTTATCTTCATTTCCAGATGATACTGAAACATGCAAAGAGCCATCTTTGCATAGAGTTATCTAAGACCGACTGTATAAAAAATAGTAAACATTTCAAACTTGTAGTCTGAAGATAGCTTGCCTTACAAGTACATCCTCCAAAACCAGAGTAAGTTTACTCCAAAATTAGAAAAACACTGTTGTAGTAGGCAACTGAGCTCTTAAAAACTGTAGGGTTGCAAGTGACATTAAAGCAGTTTAAGAGGATGGGAAATAATGAATTGAAATAACCTAGCTGAGATATAATAAAGGCAAAAATTGATAATCAGGCATTTTCCTGAGATAACAGTTCTTCCTGTGATAGAACTAAAATGTTAATCAAAAAGTAGTTTGAGATCACAGGGGTTATGGTCCTTCACAGTAGGTTACATAATAGTCATCAAAAGACACTGGAAAAGAAAATTCTATTGAAAATGCCTTTGAAACTATATAAACTAATGACTTCTGCAACCTTTTTTATTTTTTAGTTGAGACTTTAAATTAATTGCCTGATGACATCAATATTGTTCTTGAGTGCCGCAAGAGAGGCAGCCTCACTCTTTCTTCCTTATTTACTTGAATTGTTACCACAAAACCTTAATCAAGAAGAGTTTAGTAAATTTGCCATTGTTTACTTAGAAACTTTGGAAATGTGGTGTTGGCTTAATGTAAATAAAATCTTAAGGTCTGTAAGTGAAGAATTTGGTCTAATTTGTGATAACTTACTTGCAGCAATTTAGGTAGCATGCCCATGAACATTGGACTACCTTCATGGTACTTTTTTCCTGTTTTCATTTCTGCTTTTCCCTTCTGCTGCTTTTTCTCAATAAATTATTAGTAATGTTAGTTGTATTTTTATAAGGAACCTATATTTCAATGGAGGAAAATTAAGAATTCTTTTCGAAGGATTGTTCTACATATGGAATTTGAAATGATTTTTTTTTAAAATTACATCAGTAACCTATACTAATCTAAAAACTATAAAATAAACATATGATATGAAATATCCTTTCTTCAAGAAACCTTTACTAATGCTATGATATATGATATATCTCTTCCAATAATGTATTTACATATATAAATATATGATCTGTATATATTTTATAAATTACAACTGCTGCGCTTCTGCTTGTTTTGTGGTACTGGGGATTGAACTCAGGGTTTAATGCATGCTAGTGCTTTCCCACTGAGCTATGCCTCCCGTCTGCCCCACCCCACTTTTTTTTTGAGACAGGATCTCACTAGAGTGCCTAGACTGGCCTCGAATGTGATTCTTCTGCCTTAGCCTCCCCAACTCCTGGGATCATCGATGCTCATTTTCCTTAAATGTAGTAAATACATGAGTGTATTTCCATGAACAATGATTTAGATTCACATCATTTCTCATAATGGCTACATATGATGGCATTCTGTTGAATGGATTTTCATCTCATGCCTAGAGCTCTTAAGCAGGTGTCCCCCCCCCACCCCCCCAGTACTGGAGATTGTACTCAGAGGCACTCAACCACTGGGCCACATCCCTAGCCCTTTTTTTGTATTTTATTAGAGACAGGGTCTCACTGAATTGCTAAGTGCCTCGCCATTGCTGAGCATGGCTTTGAACTCTAGATCCTCCTGCCTCAGCCTCCCAAGTGCTAGGATTACAGGCATGCACCAACGTGCCTGGCTTCTTAAGCAGTTCTTAAAGTGGTATCCACAGACAACTGAGGGTCCTCACAACCCCTTCAAGAGTATTAAGTCATCCTCTCGAAATATGAAATAATGGTAAGATATTATGTACCCTTTTATTGTGTGAACTATGTGCACCAGTGCTGCAAAAATCACTGTGGGTTCCCATTGTTGGATGTGACTGCTGGCACTTAACATCATAAAGGCAACGGCAGCATATTATACTAATTATTTATACATATTCTTCCCTGGCAGTTTATTAAGAGCATTTTTATTTCAGAGTGTCTTTGATGAAATGGTGCAAGTTATTAATTTTATTAAATCTCTACTTTTGCATTATATGTATATGTATACATATGTATATATATATATGTAAAATATTTTAATATTGTGTGTGACAGATTGGGAGTATTCTCTGTGAAAGTGGTTGTCTTGAAGTTTAGTGAGTTTGAATTACTACCTTTGTCAAGCAACATTATTTGAATGTGAAAGAACTGACAGAAAAACATGGTTATTCACACTTGGATATTTGGAATACATTTTCTTGAAAAGCAAACCTGTTACTTCAAGAAAAACAACAAACAGTAATTGTTGCCAGTGCTAAAACTTGAACCTTCAAGCAAAAATGAAAGTTTTGGAAAAGTTTTATCTTGTATTCCCATGAGTTTGATAGCTTCCTAGTGTTTTTTTTTTTGCATGCAACTGGCAGTGGTATTAAGATTGTAATGTTTTGATAATGAAATGTTTCAACATTTGGAAGAACTCACTGAATCAATATTTTCCAAATGACCAGCATTGAATTCATGTTTAAAAAAATCATTCAAGGGTAAAATATTTATTAAAAGGGCAAAATGGATAGACCAGTGGATTTTAATGTAACAGAGAAAGGAAAGTTTGTGATATGGTTTCAGATTTTTTGTTGTAACTGACCTTTAAGAAAATACTATTTGTGAGTTTTAGAGTAGTTTCAAAGAGAAGTGTATGATTTGCAGACCCTCTTAAATACTCCACCATTTTCCAACTATATATCTGGGAAAGGCTGGCTTTTCTTCATCTTCTTCATCCAAAACAAAACAAATTAAGTGCAGAAATAAATATGAGAATCTAGCTGTCTTCTATTAAACCAAATCTTACAGAGATTAAAAAATAAAAAATGAACAATGTCACTTTCCTCACTAAAGGGGTATTTTTGTTTTGAAAAAAATCATTTTCCATAAGAATGTATTATTTATGTTTAACATGTAATGGGTTTATTGTTATTTTAAATGAGTTAACAAATAATTTAAATTTTTTATCATTTCTAATTCAGTAAATATTGTTAGATATATACTCATATAAACAAATTTTGTTGAGGTCATCAAGAGCTTTTAAATGTAAAAATTTTTAAAGCTCTATGGTGAAAATATTTAAGAACCTCTGCTCTTGAGAGAGATTGACATTGTTTCCACTTTGGGGTTATTTATAAGCAATGAGTGCTTCAGTAAACATAATTTCTCACCTGTCTTTGTAGACTTCAAAATTTGTCAAGAAAATCCATAGAAGTAGATATGCTAGACAAAAGAATACATGTTTTGGCAATAGTGATTGATACTGCCAAATTGTTGATGAGTGTGTCCAGCAGTGGTTCATGTGTTATCCCACATTCTAGTAACTAGGATGAATAGAAAGTAGTATCTTACTGTTTAATGTACTTCTTTTAATTATGAAGGAAGCTAAGCATTTTTTTTGATGTGTGTAGTTAATTTATATTCCTTTGATAAATGGTTTGTTTATATCTCCCTGCACCCCCATTTTCCCATTGGAAATTTGTGGGTTTTGTTTATGTGTTTTTTCTTTGAAGTACGAATTCTGTAGAAGATTTTATTTTCCAAGAATGATTATAATATCATTCATTTCTCATGCATGCACCTCTTCTTTTTTTGTGGTGGTGGAGGGGGACCAGGGATTGAACCCAGGGTCACTTAACCACTGAGCCACATCCCCAGCCCTTTTTTGTATTTTATTTAGAGATAGTGTCTCAATGAGTTGCTTAGGGCCTCACTAATTTGCTGAGGCTGGCATTGAACTTGCAATCCCCCTGCCTCAGCCTCCTGAGCCTCTGATTACAGGCAAGCATGTCTACACCCAGCAACATCCTCTTCTTAAAATGTGAATTTTTTTTTTTTAACTCTCCTCCAATTGACATGTTCCTTCCCCTTGAATTTTCTTGAGCTTCCTGATATTTTGTGACTTTCAAGTATAAAGTATAAGATCTAGTTTCCATCTACTTTTCTAGGAATATGTGTTCTTGGAACCCAGCTACTATGTTGTAAAAAAGTCCTACTTTCCCCCATTAAGTTCTCAGTTAACAACCAACATTAAGTGTTAGAGTTACCAGTCCATGACATTTCAGATAATTCCAGCATCCAGAGTACTTGAGTCACCAAGTCACCAAGTCACCGTTAGCCTTCAAGTCTTCCCAAATAAAGCCCTAGAGATCATGGAGCAGAGCCAGTCCATCTTGCTCTGCCCTCATAAATTTCCCATCTACAGAATTTATGGACATTTAAAAAAATGGTTGTGATTTTACACTGCCTGGTTTGGAGTAGTTGATACACAGCAAACAATAACCAGAACAAGCTTTTTATAGATTAAAGAAATCTGTGTTGCCTCCAGCATATTTTACTTTTGTGGTATCTGCATACTTAAAATTACCACCCCACTCTCAAGAACATAATTTTTGTGTTTTAAAAGATTTATTTGTGTAAATCTTTAATCCATATAGAAAATTTGATAAAGTAACAAGGTAGAGTGCCAGATATTTTTCCCTCCCTATTTTCTCTTTTATAGCTACCATCTTGTCCAAAATTAATTAATAGTCTGTTGTATTTCAGAAGTTCTAAATTACAACCTGTTGGCCACTATTTGAATTACTGTAGCCTAACAATGCCTGTTAATACCCAATAGTGGATGTTTCTGAGGTTGTTTTACCAGAAAATTCAGCTTCATATAAAATAAGGAATTGTTAAAAATTCTTAGTAAAATGTAAAAGGCTAGGCACAGTGGTACATACCTATAATCCTAGCTACTCAGGAAGCTGAGGTAGGAGAATCGAGAATTTGAGGCCAACCCCAGCAACCCTGTCTCAAAATTCAAAAACGTAGGTGGAATACTGGGGGGTGTGGGGGGTGCTCAATGGTAGAATGTCTCTGGAAGGGGCTAGAGGATGCTTTTTGGAAAACAAAGTTCAAATAGTATTATTTGAAAGGGAGGCATAAGATCTTAAGCAATTTAAATACTAAGAATTGTAGGTATGTTTTCATTTTAGAATATTTCTTAAATAATCAAATTGATCAAATAATACAGCAACTTTTTCTTTAAAACAGTACATTGAAAGTAATTGCTTTTTAATGGTATCCTAACTGTATAATAGGAATAAAGACATATCAAAAGCTTAGATGGAGCCGGGCGTGGTGGCTCACGCTTGTAATCCCAGCACTTTGGGAGGCTGAGGCAGGAGGATCGCGGGTTCAAAGCCAGCCTCAGCAATGGAGAGGCACTTAGCAACTCAGTGAGACCCTGTCTCTAATAAAATACAAAAAAGGGCTGGGGATGTGGCCCAGTGGTTGAGAGCCCCTGAGTTTCAATTCCCGGTACCACCAAAAAAAAAAAAAAAAAAAAAAAAAAAGCTTAGATGGGCTGCCATTAATCCGAATCAGATAAAGAAAATATGAGAAAGAATATGTCCATTGAGTTCAGCAGTGATATGTTCACAGATTATCACTTCTGCTGAAAGGATATTTATTAGTTAAAGAATTTACAGATTAACCATTTTAACTCATTTTTACACAAGCCCTAGCAAGGTCAAATTATCTATGATAGACTTTAAAACAACTTTGCATAGTTCTGTCCTTATTTTGTATTCCACGTGTGCAGTGTGTGCAAAGATAATAAGTCATCTGATTTTCTAGAAATGTTACCTTAAAATCAAGTACTTTAAAATAAAGCAGATGTAAGAGAGGAAGGTTTTGTTATAGAAACTATTCAGGTGTTATTTATAACCTTTCTTGAACTTAAATTGCAGTTAATTTTTTCCCCACAGGAAGAAACTGAAAATGTTTTATGTCATTATGTGAATTAAGTATGTTAGATATAAACAATATGAATATGAAAGATCTTTATTTAATGTGGTTCTTAACGGAGTGTTACTTTGGTCTCCTGGGGTCCTAATGGCATTGACTAAAGACTCCCCCCCCTCTTGCCGTATAGGGCAAGGGAGTGCTACTGGCATGAAGCCTAGGAGACAAGGATGCTTCTAAACATCCTATGCCCTTAGAACAGCCCCCTCCCCCAACAATGAATTGTCCATGCAAAATAGTGCCAACTTTGAGAAACCCTGAATTAAAGCAGTCATATTTTGTTTGCAGTTAGATTTTGCAAGTATATTTCGTTTTGTTTTATTGAACAGTAGGTAGTTGCAAGAGTATCATTCAAGAAATATCTATGAAGTGCCTACTGTGTGCCAAAAAGCAGCCTGGTTATAGAGGACCTTGTATACAATATGGTAAGTGTAGTAGGTAGAATAATCCCTCCTATTCCCCAAAGATGTCCACATCTTGTGAATATGTTATATTACATACAACAAACAAAACTTCAACAAATTGAGCTTTAAAGATCTAATTTAGGTTTTATTAGTTAGTCATAAACCAGGTAGCATGTAGTCTACAAAATAGGAGTGCCTTTGGGGTTGGCAGAACAGTTGGTTACTGTAAAGTGGCTCAGCAGGAACCAAGAAACAGCAAAATACACAGAGCAGATTGGTTAACATTGGGTTACTTTCCCTGTATGGGTTAAGGAGGGGATTTTATATCATATTTCATGTCATCTCAGGTTCACTGGCCCTTTTAACTGGTTGTTATGAAAATCTCTCCCCCCTTCTCCCTCCCTCCCTCTCCCCCTCTCCCCCCTTTCCTTAGCTCCCTCTCTCTCCCTCTCTCTCCCTCTCGTCCCTCCATCCCACCACACACACAAACAATATCTCCCTACCCCCCCCCCTCATGTTTTTTTTTTTTTTTTAAACTGGCCTATTAAGTTCATATGTGACTCCATACCAGTTTGATCTGGTTGTTGGGCCTAGTTCAGGAGCTCAGTCCAAAACAGTTGTTTTCTGTAAGTTTTATTTAATAAATCCATTAAGTTAAATGGATATAAACTTGCTGATCAGTTCATTGTAAAAAACATTATCCTGGAGTGGGTAAATATGTAATCACAAGAGTTTTTAAGGGGGAGGCAGAAAAGAGGGTCACACTGATGCAGTGTCCTGCTATTCCCACCTTTGAAAGTGGCCTTTTAAGGCTGGAAAAGGCAAGGAAACAGATTCCACTGTATAGCCCCTTGGAGGAAAGCAGCCCTGCAGCACTTTGACTTCAGTCCTATGAGTCTTGTTTTGGAATTTTGATTGATAGAACTGTACAGTAGGCTGGGTGTGGTGGCGCACGCCTGTAATCCCAACGGCTTGGGAGGCTAAGGCAGGAGGATTGCAAGTTCAAAGCCAGCCTTGGCAACTGCGAGGCACTAAGCAACTCAGTGAGACCCTGTCTCTAAATAAAATACAACATAGGCTGGGTATGGGATGTGGCTCAGTGGTCTAGTGCTCCTGAGTTCAATCCCTGGTGCCCCTCCCCAGACCCCACCTCACCCCCCCAAAAAAAAAAAAACCAAGAACTGTACAGTAATAAATTTGTATTGTTTTAAGCCACTAAATTTGTGGTAATGAGTTACAGAAGCCATAGGAAACTAATATACTGATGAATTTGGGTATTATCTGGTAGGAATAGGGAGCCATCAAAAAGTTATTAAGGGAATGATATGGGTCGATTTATATTATTCCACCATGAATTTGCTTAATCATTTATGACTGCCTAATAGCAATAATTATGAATCTTCAGATACCATTTGAAACTAGATTTTGTATGAAATGTAATGTCCACATTTTCATAATTATATGCATGTTTCATTCCTACAAGATTTTATGCTTACTGTTTCTCTTTACACTAGTTATTGTACAGAAGATCTTTGGCCCATAATTCCGTAACATACTTTACATATGAATTTTTATAGAAGTCATTTTTCTTCTTCCTTTTTAAGAAAATGGCCACTAGATAACATGACTGTTATACTATAGGCACTTTTCTATTTCTTTTTGCATTTCCCAAAACTAAACTTGTTGACTATTTAGCCTCTCCATTAGTCTTCAGAGTTTGTCATCCCTAATAGGCTGTCACCTGGGGGCTACTGCACCAAAATTTCTTAAGAGTTTTTAATTGAATAGCTGTAGATACATGTTACAGATGTTTTTGACTTTTTAGTAAACAAAATTGTATTCTATTCAGAAAAGCATAATGCATCTCATGAGAATTTCTCTAAATGAAAAGGAATATTTTCACTTTGTTATTGTTCTTTATTCCTGTCTTAAAACTCAGGTTTTGGTGGGGTGAGGGGGACACTTGTTGTGTTATTTTGCAGAATAACTACATTCCAACAAAGTTTGTCTGTAAATCAAATTTTCCTAATGCAGATCCTGTTCACTCGTTGATTTTCTTTTTAACTAATAGACCAGAGATGCGTGCATTTAAAGGCAAGTTTGATTTGATTAGGTTTTGATTGTTGAGAAAATTTTGAAAAGCAGAGTAGAAGACATGGCAAGAGAAGATTGTAGGTTATACTTAGCTACACTGCATGCTGTGGGGAAGAGGCCTCCTGTAGTCTCCTTACATTTGCTAGGAGAACTTCATGGTGTTTTTCTGCTCCAGGATCTCAGCCATGACCATCGCCTCTCTTCGTCATTCAATTAACTGCAGATTAGCTGCTTCAGTCCAGAGGAAAGTGATGCCATTAGATGTGTCCACGTGTCTAGCTAGCTTGCCTTGGATCTCAGTAACTGAGAACTATCTGCTCTTTGTTGTCTTCTCTGCCCCCTGAAACCCCACCACTCCACACATGCTCTCACACAAATACTAGCTGCCTCAGTCCAGACATTCTTCACTGCACCTGCTTTTTACCGTTTAATGTAAATATTCTGATTGGATCACTAATTTTTCATGTTACCTTTCACCCATTCCCTTTTAAAACATACTTTACATACAGGGACCATCATTTATTTTATCCTTTATTTTACCTTTCACCCCTTCCCTTTTAAACACACTTTACATACAGGGACCATCATTTATTTTATCCCTGCACTTAAAATAGTACAACCAATCTTCAGGAACTAATCATTGAATTAGATGCTAGTGGTAGCAAATTCTTAAATCCTTAAGTTTACAGTAATGTGAGCCTTTGTCAGGAATGTGACTTTTGTAGTCAAGTGTACCAGTTAACTAATATTGCTTTGTAATTGGTTCTGAAATTGCTTGTTCTTATTTCATTATTTATTTATACCTTGAACAAAAGCAAGCCTGTCAGAGATTGGTACAAATTCATTTATACTCTTAAACCCCGAGGGTACTGTAGATAGTTTGACTGTGGTTACTGCGTTGTTCTGTGAACTAAATGTTGATAGGTTTAGTTCTCTGAAATTTAAGTCAGCTGCAATGATAAAAGTAAATAGTGTGGCAGACTTTTTGTGTGTGTGTGTGCCAGGAATTGAACTCAGGGGCACTCGACCACAGAGCCACATTCCCACCCCTATTTTGTATTTTAGAGACAGAATCTCACTTCAGTCTTTGAAATGCTTAAATGGTAGTGTTTTCTAAATAATTGTCATAATTTACAGTTTTGTTCATCAGAGTGATGATTGTTTTGAGTCTTCAGTTTGACTTAAACAGATTATTCAATAATGGAGGCAGCACTGTGGAATTGTTCCTTTGTTTTGTGCCAAGCCTGCCTACCAAAATAAATATACATTTTATTTTTAAAAGTGTATGGCATTTTTAAAAGTGTTTGCCATTTACCCAAGCTCCCCAGCAAGCTTAGGTTAAATAGCCATAGAACTACTACTTCCCTTCCCAGGAACAGTGAGTTAATACAGGTCTTAAAATATCACAATTTCTTTAATAGTTTTGCTATATCAGCAAATAGTCAAGATGGAAAACTTTCATTCCCCTGTTGATCCCCATCATATTCTATCATCATTATAAGTTGTTGATTTATAATTTGATGAAATGATAGTCCCAATGTTTGAAAGAGATTAAAGTCTTGACTGAGTCATTAAACTTTCTTTTATGGATTCCCATTCAGCATCTTATTGATAGCACTTGGAGTTTCCATTCCTTTACCTGGTTGCCTGACTTTATGGAGCATTTTATCAAGAGACTTAAGATTCTCATAAAATTTGCTCAATGATCTCACTTCTTGGAACCATAGAGGCCAGTTTTCCTATAGCTATTTCACATTAGTAATGTTCATATTTCTCAGTCCCTTCAATAAGCACATAGACAGAAATATATGATTTATTCTGAGAACTCAATATACCTAAAGATGACATTTAGATTGCAAATCTAAATTGCAAATCTCACTGATTTTTTTTTTCTCTTTCCCTTTTCTCTTTCAATTCTCTGCATCACCTGATACTCATGTATAGTAGGATCAGTATATTGTGGCTTACATTTGGTTTTATAGTATACTCTCACACAGAATGGACAAAAATTAAATATTAGTTATATTTCTGAGAATGAGTAGTAGAATCAAAGGCATATCTGGGTAATAATACTTATATAGATATCTAGAAGACAGTTATTTTCTAATTTAGTAACATTAATGTACAAAGCACATCTCTAAATATCTTATTATGTATTGTTACATAAACAGTAAGATGAATGGAAGAACATTTATTTACTAATTTAGTTGTATATTCAGGTTGATTTTTATTTTAATGTAAAGAGGTTACCCCATTGCTAGAAACTGAATGGAAATAATCCTCAATTTACTGCAAAAATTAGTTTATATTAAAATACTTCCAAGAAACATGAAATGGGTCATCAAAAAAGGCAGCATATTTTTATAGGATTCTAAAAATCTGCTTATGATCCTAACAATTTTACTTATGCAAAATTTATCACATATCTTTTTTATTATATAATCCCCACAACTGTCTGAGAAAACTGATATTAAGGTTGCCCTATAGTAGCCCTATATATTTAGCTGAATTTAAGATGACTGACCCAGGCTTAGTGGTACACACCTATAATCCCAGCAGCCTGGAGGATGAGGAGTTCAAAGCCAACCTCAGCAACTTAATAAGGCCCTAAGCACCTCATTGAGACCCTGTCTCTAAATAAAATACAAAAACAGGCTAGGGATGTGGCTCAGTGGTTAAGTGTTCCTGGGTTCAATCCCTATTACCAAAAAAAAAAAAAAAAAAAAAAAAAAAGATTATGTATACACACACACAGTGTTGTTATTGCTCGAATATTAGGTACCCCCCCCCAATCTTTTGTGATAATGCTGATTGAATGTTCAGAGGTGAAATGATTGGACTCTAGATGTAACCTATCCAGTCTATCCTAGTTTAAATGGGTTAAGGGGCGTGGTGGCTGGAGGAGGTAGTTCACTGGGGTTGTGCTATGAAAGGGTATATCTTCCTTGTGGTCCCTTTCACTTCCTCTCTGCCATGAGTGGAAATAACTTCCCTTTACCCTCCCTTCTGCCATGAGGTGCCTTACCTTGGCCAAACAGCAGTGGAATCAGCTTGAATAACTAAAACTCTGGAACCTTAAGTCAAAATAAACTTTTCTTCCTCTAAGTTGTTCTGGTCAGGTATTTTGGCCACAGTGACACAAAGCTAAACACATCATCTAAGATTTCTGTCTTGGAAGACTATCTCTTTCTTGGTCCTTTGGTTCGAAACAGCAGGCTTTTTTCAAAGTCTTTTGTTGGTTCTCTTTGGCTTTCTAGGTTGCTGATCTCTTGAAATTGAAGTTTGGGATATATATAAGGCAAGGAGAAAGCCATGGAACTCACAACTATATTATTCTTAAGTGTGAAGTCTCCGCTGTTTGGCCCTATTTTCTCCACACTTTGGAGCCATCTTATGTTTGTTGTATTTAAAAAAAAAAAAATCAGGGTTCTTAATTGTCAACTATTATAACAAGAATTTGAAAAAATAATTTATTATCTGGAAGTGAGAGTCTCCATCATATCTATCTTTGCAGTGTATTTGTTTCAACAGCAGATGTAGCATCTACTTTTTAAAAAAATTTATTTTAATTAGGTATATATGACAGTGGAATGCATTTTGATTCATTGTACACAATTGCAACACAACTTTATATTTCTTTTTAAATTTTTTTTAATTTTTTTAAATTTATAATAATTACAATTAATCGTGCCCGTATATAGCATCTTTTTACATACAACTGTTTGTATACAAAGTATATTCATACAATTCAGGTCTTCAATCATGCATTTAGGAAAATGATATCCATCTCATTCAACCACCTTTTTTTTTTCTTTTCTCCCCCTCCCAACCCCCTTGCTCCCTCCTTTCCCCTCCCTTCCCTTTGACCATTCTAGTGTTCCTCTAATCCTCCTATGTAACCCCAACCAACAATACTGAGAACTAGCCTCCTTATATCAGAGAAAACATTTGGTACTTGGATTTTTGAGACTGACTAACTTCACTTAGCATTATGTCTTCCAACTTCATCCATTTACCTGAGAATGCCATTATTTTATTTTCTTTTATTGCTGAGTAAAATTCCATTGTGTGTATATACCACATTTTCTTAATCCACTCATTTACTGGGGGACATCTAGGTTGGTTCCACAACCTAGCTATTGTGAATTGTGCAGCTACAAATATTGAGATGGCTGTGTCACTGTAATATGCTGTTTTTAAGTCCTTTGGGAATAAACCCAGGAGTGGAATGGCTGGGTCATAGGGTGGTTCCATTCCCAGTTTTCCAAGAAATCTCCATACTGCTTTCCATAACGGTTGCACCATTTTGCAATCCCACCAGCAATGTATGAGTGTGCCTTTTTCCTCACATCCTCTCCAACATTTATTGTTGTTTGTGTTCTTAATGGCTGCCATTCTGACTGGAGTGAAATGAAATCTTGATTTGCATTTCTCTAATTGCCAGCGATGTTGAGCATTTTTCATGTATTTGTTGATTAATCGTGTATCTTCTTCTGAGAGGTGTCTTCTCAATTCCTTAGCCCATTATTGATTGTCAGATTATTATAAGGGGTTGAGGTCTTTAGCCCTCCGTACCCAGGATGGACCTTCCTTGTAAAAGAGGCCAGGGAGGCCTACCTCAACGATGATATTGGATTGGGAAAGTAAAGGCCGCTGACCCATTCCCCCCCCCCCCCCCCCCCCCCGCCTTTAAAAGACTCAGAGCCACGTTGGGGAGCCCAGTCAGTAGAATGCCAGAACTCGGTTTATTGAGGAAGTTGGATGGTCTTATAGAGGACATGGGCCAATCAACAGAAAGATCATAGGGACACATAAGGAGCATGGGCGGATGCCATTGGCTGATCCATTGGCCTATCTTTGGGGTGGTTTCAGTTCTCACAGCCACGCCCCCTGCTTAGCCTAGGTCCTGTAACAGGGCATGGTAATGTGGCAAGCAGCCAGAAAGCAGTGTAAGGTCCTGATAATTGATTGGGTTATTTTTTTGTTGTTGTTAAGTTTTTTGAGTTCTTTATATATTTTAGAAATTAGTGCTTTATCTATAATGTGCATGTATTAAATATTTGTTCCCAATTAGTTGGCTCACTATTCACCTCACTGATTGTTTCTTTTGCTGAGAAGAAGCTTTTTAGTTTAAGTCTATCCCATTCATTAATTCTTGGTAGTAATTCTTGCACTACAGGATTCTTATTAAGGAACTTGGGGCCTAATCCGACATGTTGGAAATTGGAGCTTACTTTTTCTTCTATTAGACGTATTGTCTCTGGTCTAATTCCTAGGTCCTTGATCCACTTTGAATTGAGTTTTGTGCATGGTGAGAGAGAAGGGTTTAATTTCAGTTTGTTGCATATGGATTTCCAGTTTTCCCAGCACCATTTGTTGAAGAGGCTATCCTTTCTCCACTGTACATTTTTGGTGCCTTTGTCTAATATAAGATAGCTAAAATTATATGTATTAGTCTCTGTGTCCTCAATTCTGTACCATTGGTCCACCAGTCTGTTTTGGTGCCAATACCATGCTGTTTTTGTTACTATTGCTCTATACTATAATTTAAAGTCTGGTATGGTGGTGCCACCTGCTTCACTTTTCTTGCTCAGGATTGCTTTGGCTATTCTGGGTCTCTTATTTTTTCAGATGAATTTCATGCCTGCTTTTTCTATTTCTGTGAAGAATGACATTGGGATTTTGATTGGAATTGCATTAAATCTGTATAATGCTTTTGGTAGTATGGACATGTTGACAATATTAATTCTACCTATCCAAGAACAAGGTAGGTCTTTCCATCTTCTGAGTTCTCCTATAATTTCTTTCTTTAGTGTTCTATAATTTTCGTTATAGAGGTCTTTCATCTCTTTCGTTAAGTTGATGCCCAGGTATTTTTTTTTTTTTTATGCTATTGTAAATGGGGTAGCTTTCATCATTTCCATTTCAGAGGCTTTGTCGCTGATGTACAAAAAAGCCTTTGACTTATGGGTATTGATTTTGTATCCTGCAACTTTGCCAAATTCATTTACTAGTTGTAAAAGTTTTCTGGGTCGTTTAGGTATATTATCATGTCATCAGCAAATAGTGCTAATTTGAGCTCTTCTTTTCCTATCTGGATCCCTTTAATTTCTTTTGTCTAATTGCTCTGGCCAGAGTTTCCAGTACTATGTTAGATAGCAGTGGTGAAAGTGGTCATCCCTGTCTTGTTCCAGATTTTAGAGGGAATGCTTTAAAGTTTTCTCCATTTAAGATAATGTTAGCTCGGGGCCTTGCATAAATAGCTTTTATAATGTTGAGATATGTTCCTGATATTCCTAGTTTTTCCAGTGTTTTGAACATAAAGGGGTGTTGTATTTTGTCATGATTTTTATCTTTAAGTCTATTGATGTGATTTATTATGTTTATTGATTTCCGAATGTTGAACCAGCCTTGCATCCCTGGAATAAACCCCACTTGATCATGGTGCACTCTTTTTGATATGTTTTTGTATCCAATTTGCCAGGATTTTGTTGAGGCTTTTTGCATCTATGTTCATTAAAGATATGGGCCTGAAGTTATCTTTTTTGGATGTGTCTTTGCCTGGCTTTGGAATTAATGTAATATTGGCCTCATAGAAAGAGTCTGGAAGAGCTCCCTCTTTCTCTATTTCTTGAAATAGTTTGAAGAGCATTGTTATTAGTTCTTCTTTGAAAGTCTTATAGAACTCGGCTGTAAACCCATCAGGTCCTGGACTTTTCCTTGCTGGTAGCTTTTTGATGACGTCTTCCATTTCTTCGCTTCTAATCGATCTGTTTAAGTTGTGTATAGCCTCCAGTTCCAGTTTAGGCAAATCATAGGACTCTAGAAATCTGTCAGTGTTTTCAATATTTTCTGTTTTATTAGAATACAAATTTTCAAAGTAATTTCTAATTATCTTCTGTATATCTGAGGTGTTTGTTGTGATATTCCCCTTTTCATCATGAATGTTAGTAATTTGAGTTTTTTCTCTTCTGTTTTTTGTTAGCATCGCTAAGGGTCTGTCAATTTTGTTTATTTTTTCAAAGAACCAACTTTTAGTTTTGTCAATTCTTTGAATTGCTGGGGTTGCTGAGTTATGAATGGGGCCGAGTTCTAAGCTACCCCCGCTTTTGGGCCCTAAAAGGGAGTTTTCCTCTGCCCGCAGAAGGAAAAATGTAACTTACCCGGCGAGGGTGGACATAAGGGCAAAAATAGCAGGGTGTCTACCTCTGTCTGATGAACAGAAAACCATGCCACACCCAGGGAGTTCTGTATAGCAAGCGAGAATCCAGAAACTCAGATTTATTGGCAAGGTGCTGACTTAAATAGGCCTAGAACTAACCAGTCAGCCAGCAGGGCTGTCGGGTCTCTCACGCTACGTCATAGCCACACCCCTTGGCTCAGCCCCGGTCCTACTAGGGCGTGGTAAGCAGCCAGAGCCCGCCCCCTTGGCAGACATGGAGTCCCAACATTGAATGGTTTCCTTAGTCTCAATTTCATTAATTTCTGCTCTGATTTTAATTGTTTCCTGTCTTCTACCGCTCTTGGTGTTGGTCTGTTCTTCTTTTTCTAGTGCTTTGAGGTGTGATATTAAGTCATTTATTTGTTGGTTTTTTTTTTTTTTTTTTTCTCTTAAGGAATGAAGTCAGTGCAATGAATTTTCCTCTTACTACTGCCTTCATAGTGTCCCAGAGATTTTTATACGATGTATCTGTGTTCTCATTTACCTCTAGGAATTTTTTAATCTCCTCTTTTATGTCTTCTTCAACCCCTTGTTCATTCAGTAGCATGTTGTTTAGCTTCCAGTTGTTGGAGTAGTTTTTCTTATTCCTTGTTTTGTTGTTGATTTCCAATTTCATCCCTTTATGGCCTGATAGAATGCAGGGTAGTGTGTCTATTTTTTCATATTTGCTGAGAGTTTCCTTATGACATAATATATGGTCTGTTTTGGAGAAGGAGCCATGTGCTGCTGAGAAAAAAGTATATTAGTTTACTGAGGGATGAAATATTCTATATATGTCCGTTAGGTCTAAATTATTAATTGTTTTAAGAAGGCTTAAAATTTCTTTGTTTAGCTGTTGTTTGGATGATCTATCCATTGGTGAGAGAGGTGTGTTGAAGTACCCTAGAATAACTGTGTTGTGGTCTATTTTACTCTTGAACTTGAGTTTGTTTGATGAATGTAGGTGCTCCATTATTTGGGGCATATAGATTTATGATTGTTATATTCTGTTGATGAATGGTTCCCTTGAGTAGTAAGAAATATCCGTCTTTGTCCCTCTTGATTAGTTTTGGTTTGAAGTCTACCTTATTTGATATAAGAATAGAAACTCCTGCTTTCTTCTGCAGGCCATGTGAGTGATAAGACTTTTCCCAGCCTTTCACTTTCAGTCTGTTGATGTCTTTTTCTATGAGGTATGTTTCTTGAAGACAGCAAATTGTTGGGTCGTTTCTTTTAATCCATTCTGAAATCTGTGTCTTTTGATTGGCGAGTTTAGGCCATTAACATTCAGGGTTACTATTGAGATGTGATTTTTATTCCCATCCATTTTTATTTGTATTGTGGTATTTAGCTTGATTTGGTTTCTCTTCTGGTTGGTATTTCCCTTAGTTTAATATCTCCCTTTGTTGATTTTCATTGTTATTTTTCTCTTCTTCATGAAAAATGTTGCCTAGGATGTTCAGAAGTGCTGGCTTTTGAGTTGTGAAATCTTTTAACTTTTGCTTGTCATGGAAGGTTTTTATTTCATGTTGGAATCTAAAGCTCAGTTTTGCTGCATATAAGATTCTTAGTTGACATCCTTTTCTTTCAGAGCTTGAAATATGCTATTCCAGGATCTTCTTGCTTTAAGGTCTGGGTTGTAAAATCTGAACATAGTCTGATTGGTTTCCCCGTATATGTAATCTGCTTCCTTTCTCTTGTGGCTTTTAGTATTCTCTCCTTGCTCAGTATATTAGACATTTTCATTATAATGTGCCTTGGTGTGGATCTGTTGTGATTTTGTTTGTTTGGTGTTCGGTAAGCCTCTTGCACTTGGTTTTCCCATTCATTCCTCAAGTTTGGAAAATTTTCTGTAATTATTTCATTAAATAAATTACTCATTCCTTTGGCTTGAAACTCTGCCCCTTCCTCTACGCCAATCACTCTTAAGTTTGGTCTTTTTATGTTGTCCCATAATTCTTTGATGTTATGTTCTTGATTTCCTCCGAGTTTTGCTGTGTAATCTAAATTCTTCTTTAAGATATATATTTGGTCTTCATTGTCTGAGGTTCTTTCTTCCATGTGGTCTACTCTGTTGGTGATGCTTTCAATTGAACTTATATTTTGGTTTATTGCTTTCATTTCTGGAATTTTTGTTTGGTTTCTCTTTAGAGCCTCTATTTCCCTATTGAAGTAATCTTTTACTTCCTGTATTTTTTTTTTTTTTTTTACAAATGTTCTTTGTTAAAATGATCTTTTGCCACCTGTATTTGCTCCCTCATCTCATTTTTTAGTTCATTCTTAAGTTCCCTATGTCGCTGCCTGAAGCGATTGCCGCTTGGAGCAACGATGCCGCGGGAATAAGTTCAGAGGGAGACTGGAAACGAACAGGCTCTTTATTTTGCTAGCTTCTCTCTCCGGCTCCAACAACTCCAACACCATCCACACTCCTACAACCACCACCACCAAAATGGCACCGACCCGATCTGCAATTGTCCCGGGCCAAGCCTCTCGAGACCATGGAAGGTGGTAATGCTCATCTTTATGGCTCACAGCTAACTGCAATTTTAGCTATCTCCTTAATTAGGGCTTCTACATCCATAAACATTTGGAATATGTAATTTCTAAATTCCATCTCTGGCATTTCACCAACTGTGCTTGCCATGGAATCTACTGATGAGGTATCTTGATTTGTTTGTGTCACTTTCTTCCCTTGTTTTTTCATGTTGCTTGTGTGTCTTTTCTTCCTGCACTGTGGGACCTTGACTATTTCGATTTTACCTTAAAGCCTTATGTTGCTCCTGTAGTATAATGCTATCAGATCCCCTTATAATTCCTTTACACTTTAAAATCTAACACTTTCTATTCAGAAAATCCAAGTTTGATCACTATGTACAGATTTAGTTAACCCAGATATTGTTTCCAATTTACTCTGTACGCTTCTGATGGGGTTTTATAGCTTCAAGTATTGGACACAAAGGTGCTATGTTTCGGAAGAAGGACGTGCGTGTCATGAATTGTTCTTTCTTGAAAGTATGAAAAGAGAGTTCTATGGAAGTGGTTTAGTGGAAGTGGTTTAGTATCAGTAGACGAGAGAGGAAAGAGAATGGAGTGAACAATTAGGTGGAAAGACCAATTTATATATAAACCTAACTTATGCAGCTGTTGAGAGAAGAAATAAAGTAAGATGGAAAAGAAAAAAAAAATGATAAAAAGTAGGAATTGGTGTAAGAGAGAGGAGAGAGAGAGTCAAGAAAATAGCGAGTGAACTATATATAACACCGCTTTGCTATACAGTTCAATTGTGCCCGTTCTAGAAATCCCAAATTCTGCGTATAACTTGTTTTTGCCTCTGTTTAGTATGCACTGGCAGGGTGTAAATAGGAAAGATGAAGGAAGAAGAAAAGATGCAAAAGTGAGAAGGAAGAAAAGAAGGAAGTAAAAGAGGAGCAGAAGCAAACAAACAAACACACTGACAGTCAATGCAAAAAGCAAAGCAAAACAAAACCAAAAGAAAAATAAAAAATAAAAACCAGAAAACCAACAAAACAGGCAAACTAACAAAAAGAAAAAGTCGAACCCAGGAACAAGTCTCAAACAAAACGGACCCTGGGAAGCCCTCCTTTTTTCTTTCCAGTTTAAGCCAATTGTATTGGATCACGTCTAGACAGCGATGCTGTTAGTGAAGTCAAGGCTGCACCCTTGGCCAGTGGCAGAATGGACCAGTGGAAGAGTGGCTCAGGGGGGTTGTGTGTCAGCAGATGAATGGCACCGGGAAAGGGACCCTCCAGAAGGCACCCTTTCCCCACGCCCACCCACAGTTACAGCTTCTTGGGGCCGCTGCCCCGTCTCAGACTCACCCTCCCCTTCTGGTTTCCCAAGCCTCACCCAGGTGTGCGCTGTTCAGCGTTGGCGGCTCCCTGGATGTCTCCAGCTGTTTTTCCTTTCTGCCTTTTTCCTATTTCTGGGTCAGCCAGTGTATTCCTCAAAGATGGCGGTGCTCTCCTCCCGCTCAACAGCAGTTCCGCAGACCTTTGTGTCACTCCACAGCATGCAGGATCGGCTTGGCAAGTTGTGTGAAAGAGCTCTACGTGGATACCGCTCGCACTTCTAGGCTCCTTTCTATCGTTCCTCACTGATTGGTTTCAAAGCCGCTGTGTGTGGATCGTCCCCTTGCCGCAATGTTATCAGGTGGCTGCGCCTGCAGCGCACACAGCGCTGCCTCGGGCTGCTCCAGCAGCGCAGACAGCACTGCTTCGGACTGTGGATCGCTGCAACTCTGCCCCTGCCCGTCATGGTCCGGAGATTGTTGTATTTCACCGTTCAGAGGTGCACGAATGTCTTGGCCCCCTTTCACTTGCAAGAGTATTGCTAGTAACACACTCAAACTTCCCACTAAGCGTCTTTTAGTAACTATGTCCAGAGAGCACCTCCCTCCTATCAGCCATCTTCCCAGGATCCCTCTCACAACTTTATATTTCTATGGTTGTACACAATATAGCGTCACTCCATATGTGCAGTCACACATGTACGTAGGGTAATGATGTCCATCTCATTCCACCATCTTTCCCGCCCCCATGCACCCTCCCTACCCTCCCTTCCCTTTGTCCAGAGTTCCCCTATTTTTCCCATGCCTCCCCCCTCCCCGTTATGGATCAGGATCCACTTATCAGAGAGAACATTTGGCCTTTGGTTTTTTGGAATTGGCTTTCTTCGCTTAGCATGATATTCTCCAGCTCCATCTATTTACCTGCAAATGCCATAATTTTATTCTATTTCAATGCTGAGTAATATTCCATTTTGTGTGTGTGTGTGTGTGTGTGTGTGTGTATAAACCAGTTTCTTTATCCATACTTTTTTACATAGAAAACTATTTTCTCAAGAGCATACCACCTGGTAAACCTAGTAGGAATTCTGTGATTTTTTTACACTAAATCAGATAAAGTTTATTGTAAGCCATGTAGTTATTTATATGAAGGTAATAGTTAAGTTCTTTGAAAATGCTAATAGTCACTTGAGTGGGTCTCAATTCTGGTAACTGAATGTACTGTTGCAACAACTCTTCTAGATGGAGGGACTGGTAAACATCAGTTTTAAGCTCAACTGCTTTTTTTCTCACATGGTAGCAGATAGTTGTAGTTACAGATAATTCATGATGTTTCTACAAAGCATACATCCTCTTTAGTAAGGAGCTGATTTTACTATTTAAATTAATATTGATCATCACATGATATTTCTTGAGAGCAAATATTTTTAAATGTTCATCTTCAGTTTTTCAATTTCTGTGTATCTTATGGAATGATGTCTTTAGGCTTGTGGACATAGGCCTTTATGCCCATAGTTCTTGGTGGTGTTTCTTCTACCTGTCTTCCAGGGAAATGAGTATTGAAATTACTTCTTGTCTGGATTTATCATGTACTCCAGCCTTAGTCATATATGAGTTTTAATTTCAATTTCATGCCCTATGCCCTGCCTTTCAGTTGCATTTTTATTTGTGGTCATTCCTTTAAAATCCATTTACATTGTTCAAATAGCATTTGTAACTATAATTCAACTTTGTCAACCACAGAATCTTATATACTACACATAAATAAATCCTTGCAGATGTGCACTGTATTTGGATAACGAGATAAGTGTGCAGCTTACAACAATGATGTGTTATTTTTTCAGTTATTAAATTATAAAGCATTTAAATAATAATAATAGTGGTAACAACATTGTCAGAAGCTTAAAACCTTTATACCTTTTAAATTGGTACAGACAGTAGAGAGAACAACTTGATAATATGTATCAGGAGTCATAAAATTGTTGATGCCCTATAGTAATTCTTATGAAATAGATATCCCATGAAAATAAGCTGAAAAGTAGAGGAATAGCTATAAATATAATGGAACAGTGTTTGTGGTAGGCTACTTAGCAAAATCATAGTTAAAATTGTGTTTATACTATGATCACTTTAATACGCCTATAGCAGAAAAAAATAAATATATAGATTCAGAATTCTTAAAGTGTGTTAGAATTTTTTGTGGCAACGTAAATGCACATAGCGGTACTAATTGTGTGATTCATGTGTGTGTACATTTGTACATACCACAGGGTGCACAGAAAAGACTAAAAGAAACCAAAAATATTTCCCATTGTTATCTTTAGGGAGTTGAACAATGTATTATTTTTTATTTAATTGTACTTTTTTCTCCTAGCCCAAATATCCCACTGGCGGACAAAGAATAAAAACGTTTAAATTTTTTCTTTTTTCCAACTAAAAGCTTATATGTTAATTTAAATAGCATAGAGGTCCAGGGTAGGGCAAACAATGTCTCCTCTCTCATCCCAAGGACATCACCGAGTTGCTGAGAACACCTTATCCTCCCCAGGAGATTCCTGGGCACTTGTGTTGAAATGCTCTTTAACATAGAGCATTTTTCTTTTAGGGAGACTTTCTACTAGATTTTGATGCCTTAAGTGGATGAATCCTCAGCTCTTGAGAAACTGAGCTAATCAGAATAATTTATATTCAAAGGTCCCAATAAAGTTGGAGATAGACACATTGAATAAAACTTTCTACCATGAAACTGCTCTAGAATCCCTTGTAACAAAAAGGAATCAGAGGGTTGGGATTGTAGCTTAGTGGTAAAGCACTTGCCTGGCATGTTTGAGGCACTGGGCTCTATCCTCAGCACAACATAAAAATAAATAAAATAAAGGTATTGTGTCCATCCACAACTAAAATATTTTTTCAAAAAGGGGGAATCATTAGCAGTTTTGTAGTTGGAGAAGAGATTATGAAGAACTGTAGTAAGTTGTATGCAAAAGAATTTTTGTTTCTCTGACACAGTTTGGCTTATCTCTGTGTCCCACAGCTGGCCCTGAAGGACCCTGTGCACACGGTGTCCCTGCAGCAGTTCATCTATGAGAAGCTCAAAGCACAGCAGGAGATTCTGGGAGAACAAGGTTTCCAGTCTCTCATGGAAACGGTGGACACAGAGATCGTCACCCAACTGCAAGAGTTCTTGCAAGGATTCTAAGAGCACATGCCACATGGCTGCTACCCCTTTCTTGAAGCAAGCCGAATAACCCAGCCTGCCACCTGTATGTGAGAGCCTGCTGAGGTGACAAAGTCACTTGTGTATGAAGTTCAAGAAGCAAAGACCACACATTTTTTACTACAAAATATAAAGAATAAATATAAATCCTACATAACTAAAATCACAAACCTATTCCTCAAAAGAATTTAATTTTATATTTATGAAGGGGCCGTGTGTTTGCTAGAGGTACATTTACTGACAATAGCTGCTTAGTTTCCTGTTAAGAGAAGAAACTTTGATTGCCTTTTAATCATGTACTCTTAACACTTGAGAAGATGAAGGTTGATGTCTAAGATGTTTTTCTGCAACCAAAATTAGTTATATTTGGCTGCCTTATCCCTTTTTTAAGCTAATGAAACAAGTTTGAAAGATGACAGAGCTGTTCAGATGATGCAATTAAAGATACCTGTATACCAGGCAAAAGTATATAAATAGCGACAAATGTACATTACTAAGATTACCTTGCAAGGAGTTGTTTTCATCTGACATTGAAAATGTGTTTTATCAGACACATGCTTTTATTTTCATCTTAGTAATTCAGTGCAGAAATTCATAAAGGTTTTTTTTTTCTCATTTGACTTTTAGTAAATACGCTTAGCATGTAAATGTATGTTGTAAGGCCCACAGAAGTGAACCTGTGGTACTGCAGTAGCAGGTGGGAGGCCTCTGGTCATGGTTTGTTCCTAGTTTCTTTGTTACTCCTGAAGGCCAGCAGCCCTGCAAATGCCGTGAAGAACCAGGCAGCTCCCAGTCCCCAAGTGTTGTGCAGTCCCACACAGCCGTGACGGGCTGTTCTGCACTTACCCAGGCGTCTCAGGTTCCTCAGTGCAC
Organism: Tamias sibiricus; assembly: GCA_025594165.1. NCBI lineage: Eukaryota > Metazoa > Chordata > Mammalia > Rodentia > Sciuridae > Tamias > Tamias sibiricus. Next base: position 119,719,832 of record CM046662.1, on the reverse strand, counting down.
GGGTACATCGGGGCCTCGGTGATGTGGGTGCACCTCAGAGGACCCAGCAGTAAGCCCCAGGGCATCAACACAGATATAACCAGTCTTCCTTCCTTATTCCTCCATCATGCAGTACTTACAAAGGGGAAAAGGAGAAAATAAAGCCTTACTTTGTTTTACTTGTCATTTATTGTAAAAACAAAACTTTAAAGCATTTTTTTTAGGAAATACTCAAAAGCAAGGTTGGAAAATGTCTTATCTTTCTATAGAAAGTTGGGTACAGTGTGTAACTGCGGGAAACCCACTGCCCCTTTGTAAGCTGTGGAACCCAAAAATGTCTGGGGATATTTGATGTTTTCAGCAAGAGAAAGAAAATATGGTCCAAATTAAATTTTCCAAAGATACCTCACTTTGACTGATTGGTCTGATTAGTTTTCTTGCCTCTCATACCAAAAAAATGAGTTCATAAAAGTTGCCCAGTGATAATAAAGGGATATTTTCTTTTATACTCTGGTTCTGCACTTGTTAATGGCAGTACTGCAGACAGCAAATCTTAGATACCTGGTTAAGTTCTACTTTAAGACTGAACACTCCTTTAATCCCAATGGCTCAGGAAGCTGAGGCAGGAGAATCACTAGTTCAAAGCCAGCCTCAGTAATTTAGCAAGACCGTGTCTCTAAATAAAATACAAAAAAAGGGCTGGGGATGTGGCTCAGTGGTTAAATATTTCTGAGTTCAATCCGCGGTACCAAAAGAAAAAGGGTATTTCTTTCCACTATTAGCCCACAAAACTGACATAAGTTTTATAATATCTTTCTATTGCCTTAATTATTTGATTGTTTGAAATACTGTCCTCATCAGTGTTATCAGAATTCTTAAACATGCTTTAGTTCTTCAGTTATGTTGAAATATCCATCTTTCCAGTTCCTGACATTTCAATATCATGCTATAGCAGATATTACCAAAACAAAACCCTGAGAAACTTATCTCAGAGGATGAATTTGGTTCACTTTTTAAACTCATATAGGGCAAGACAGGCTTTGTAAAAATCCTAGGAGGAAAAAAATTCGTGGGGCTGGGGATGTAGCTCCAGTGGTAGAGCAGTTGAGTAGCGTGTAAGAGGACCTGGGTTCAATCCCCAGCACATCACCAAAAAAAAAAAAAAAAAAATGTATCTTGAATTTTTATGTGCTTTATTACGACATAAATGTTGGCTTACAGAATTCTATTTTTTAACACAAATTTATAGAAACATTTTAAGTTTTGGTCAAATAGTTCAGCTGGGCCTCTGACTGAACTGTGGCTCCTGACACCAGGTAATGATAGTTTAATTCCATGACTTCACCTAGTTCTCTGACAAAGGCCCATGTGATCAATAGTAGCATTTTGACTTTTCATTATGAATTGATCCCTTCTCCCTCTCCTACTAGTCATTAGAGAAGTCACATCATTACATGCTGAAACACTTCTATAATTTTTCTTGAAAAATTTTTTCAGAGCTTTATCTGTTCTTTATTCAACTGATATTTGTTGACTTGATGTTGTTGCCATAGTGCTTGCAGCCTTGTATGGTTGGGACAGGGAATACCTACCTCCATGCAGTTGTGCAATTCAGTAGGAACACACACTTGCCAATGAGATGTAAGAATAGAGGGATTCTGGTGGAAGGTTCAGGAGAAGGAGATGGGTACAAAAGAAATATGAGGCCATCACTGGTTCATTCCGTAGCTACCTAAACCCTGCTATCAAACAGCATAGTTTACTGAGTTTATTTTAAAAGTAAATAAATGGCACTGTACTGGAATTAGGCAACTCTCTTGACTCCAGACTCAAGGCTATTTGAAATCATAAACATACAAAATTATCATTGAGTTTTTAAAAAGTTGGCTCTCTGTAGCCTTACAACTAATTCCTAATTCCATGAGATAAAACATAGCTCACCTACATAGTGTTGTGATCTTCTCCTTCTACAAACATAATCCCCAAATGACTACAGTATGTCATGAAAAACAAAAATATTTCCCCCTAACTAGAAAAAGGTTTTATAGCGGCATTGAAAGAATAGTATAGTGAGCCCCAGTATCCCTTTTATCTGGATTCATCAAACTGCTAACATTTTGCACATTTCTCTCTCCATATACTTACATAAATACACATACATGCATGTGTACACACACATACACAGGTGTCTTTACTTTTGTTCAAACAATTGAAAAATACTACAGAATTTGTAGCACTTCATTTCCTAGTACTCCAGCATGCATTTAAGAATGGGTCTGCATATTCAATAATATCAGTACCTAAGAAAATATTAATGCAATTAACACCAAAAAACCAGTTCATATTCCAGTTTTCTCAACTGCCCTAAAAAGATGTCTTTGTGTGATACCCATGTTGTTTGATCCAGAACCCATTTAATATGTTACATTTTATGGTTTGCTTTTTAAATCTAGAAATTGCCCTTTTTTTCATGTCATTGACTTTTGTGAAGAATTCAAGGCAGTGTGAAATATTCCTTTAGTGTAATTGTCTGTTTACTCAATTCTGTTCAATAGTCACATAATATGAGGTGGTTTCTATTGATTCTATAGGGGTTAAGGTGGTGAGTTCCAGTCCTTTCCATTGTGAAGACAAGTTTTCAGAGAACATTACAGCCTTGGAAATTTCCAGCACTTTTTTTTTGGAGGGGGGTACTGGGGATTGAACTCAGAGGCGCTTGACCATGGAGCCACATCCCCAGCCCTATTTTGTATTTTATTTAGAGACAGGGTCTCACTGAGTTGCTTACCACCTTGATAAGTTACTCAGGCTGGCCTTGAACTTGTCATCCTCCTGCTTTTGCTTCCCAAACTACTGGGATTCCAGGCAGTGCTCCACTGCACCCAGCCATCCAGTACTTTTTAAAATTTTTTCACTTTAGTCAGCTATTACCACCACCAGCTTACCAGTATCTTCATTTACAAAAGTTCTGCAGTTTTATTTTTGTTTGTTTGTTTAACTTAGAAAAATAGCATGACTGAGCTGTGGAAAAGGTATATGGGACCTGGTACAAGTTTAATCACCCTTAAATCTCAAACTTTCTTCTTGTGGCCTGTAGTCATTCTTCCTTCCTTCTCCCCCATTCCATAACCCCCTTTTCTTTTATTTTTTTTCTTTTACATCTTTGTGAATGCAATGTAACCAGAACTCTCACACATCACTAAAAATGAAAACAAATACTGCCTTTCTCATTACCAAGTCACACTTTCTGGATTTGGAAACTGTTGGCAAAGAGACAAATATATAGTAATGCTAATGTTTTTAGTGAGACTCATACTTGGGCCAAGCTTAGAAAGCAGGAACATGCCAGGCCAGCATATTTTCTTTTAGGGCCATTAAGAATGAGATGCAGTATGTTATCAGCTGGCAAAATGAGAAGATAAAATAATCATTTCTTTAAATGTGAAGCTTTGATCTTGGTAGGACTGTAACATCTGCTAAAAAATCAGTTTAAATTTACTTTTTACCCGTTAAGAAGAAGCCACATTCTGTCCCAAACATCCAAATTATATCAAACTTTGTGTCCCATGAAGTGATGACAAACAGTTCATGTGGCTACAAAACTTTAGCTTTTCCATAACTCTGAGCTGCTTGTCTCAAGTTGAGCTTCAGAGCCCTAGGGGTGCATACCCTAATGCCCTGAAAAGTTCTCAGTCTGTTTCTGTTTTTACTTCTAGCCTGAGGGACTTAGTGTCTGAAGCAGTTGGATAAAATTCAAAACTCAGAATCGTTGCTTACATTTTCTCATGAATTCTTCCCTACCATAAGAAGTGGAGAGTCCCTGATTAGCTGAAGATCTTGAACAAGCAAGATTATGCTCTTTGCTTCAGCTAATGCCGACTCATGTGGGCCTATTGGTTGGAATGTATTTAGCTAGGTGTGCTTCCAAGAACTATCTGATCCAAGAAGGAATGTATCGATGTCTGGTCAGCAGCTCTTTTTCCTTCAGAGTGAAACATTGATTTTTATGCCACTTTAATTTCCCAGTGGGGCAAAAATAGGATGTAAGGAACTGCTAGAATTGGTGAGTACTTGGAGGCTTAAAGCATTTTTATTTGTCTGCCACTAGGCAGGTGGTTATAAAGTGGAAAATAGGCCTTTTGGCTAGAATTGTGCTTGGGGAGTTTTATTGCCATGGTTAGAGCAGGAACTGGAGACCAGACCGCTGAGCTGCAAGTGAGCATTTAGTTTTTTTTCAATAGCTTTCACCTGAAGCGAGATCAGCTTCTCATATCAAAAAGTCCAGGTCATTTCCGCAGTGCTCTCAGCTAGCCCAGCGCCTTGTTTTCCTTTTTAAATGAATACTGCAACTTAAGCAATAATCTAGAAGAGCAAAACTTTTTGATTGACAGGGAATTTATAGTTCATAAGAGTGTTCACGGAGCTCAGAAGTGTATTGACAGCCAGCCAGGGAAGGAATTCTGTTGACAGATCTGGAGGTAATCACAAACTAATTATGAGCTTCATTAGTCAAGGAATGCATCTTGATTTCTTTCTTTTTTGTGTTGAAAGTCATATGGTTTGTATCATCTCTGGCAATGAAATCAATTCTGTAAAATGGCCTCTTCATTTACTTACTGCACAATACATTGAGGGATGCTGAACCAAGTGAGCAAATCCAATTATTACATGTAATAGAAAAAGCTGCTCAAAGCCACTCCCAGTTTGGATGTATGAAACCCTAAACTTACTAACATAATACATTAAGGAACTGATTGTTTTAAGAGGGTCTTTATACCTTTGTAAAAGTTCTTCCTTGTACATGTTATTTTGACTAAAGGCAGTTGGTAGACTTTAATTGATTTATTGCCATTTTAGTAATAGAATTGCAGAACAAGAATTAGATCAAAGATAGATTATTTATTCTATCATTTCACAGAAGAAGAAACTGAGGTCCAGAAGGGTGAGGCCTATAGCCCTGGCACACTAGAAGCTTATCTAATACACTTTCTTCTTCTTTTTTTTTTTTTAATATATTTTTAGTTGTCAGGGGACCTTTATTTTATTTATTTATATGCAGTACTGAGAATCCAACCCAGTGCCTCACACTTGCTAGGCAAGGGCTCTACTACTGAGCCACACCCCAGCCCTCTAATATGCTTTTATTTATGTGTTTTTTTTTAAATGTTAATGGTTGCCTAAGTTTACAATGTCTATTTTTATAAACTGCTTTTAAATAACATTAGTCTAAAAACAAATAATAACCCTATTCTTCCATGACTCAGGAGGGTGTGGCAGGAGTATCATAAGTTCAAGGTCAGCCTGGGCAAGTTAGTGAGACCCTGTCTCAAAAATCCAAAATGAAAAGGGCTATAAATATAACTGAGTGGTAGAGCATGCCTGTGTTCAATTCCCAGTATCAGAAGCAAAAAGGAAGTTGATGTCACTCATTTCACTTATCCAGTCTGAAAACATTGTTACTATTATTAATCTAAACAATGCTCTTTCAAAATAAAATATCTTTCAGATCTAAAAGTCAAAAGATTTGATTTTAACTTCATTTGTTCCTTCTCTGATATTCATTCTTAATGTTTATCCAATTTTCTGACATATATCATTTTCACTTTTACATTTCTGTCAGGGCAGGTCTGCTGGCTATAAATTTCCCATTATTGACTGAGAAAGTCTTTATCCTTTGCTTTTGAAAGATACTTTTGCTGGATATAGAATTATTCTAGATTTTCCTTCTTTCAACTTTAAACATTTCACTTGATACTTTTCTTACTTGCATGGTTTCAAATCTACCATAATTCTTATCCTTCTTCCTCTACCAGCAAATGTTTCCCGCCTCCAGCTTCTTTAAAACATTTGTCTTTATCTTTGGTTTTCTGCAATTTATATATAACTATGTTTTTTTTTCTAAATTTCTGTTACAGTGTTTGTTTTCTAGTATTTAAATTATTTCATAGAATCTCAATCTCTCTGTTTACATTGCCCATCTGTTTTTTGCATGTTGCTTCCTTTTTCCATTTGAGCACTTTATATATTAATAGTGGATATTTTAAATTGCCAGTCAGGTCCATATAACTGTGTACTATCTGAGTCTGGTTCTGATGCTTGCTTGCCTTCTGATTGTGCATTTGCTTGCTTCTTAGCCGGCCTTGTAGTATGTGTTGAAAGCAAAACATGCTGTATCAGGTAATAGGAACTGAGACAAGCAGGCATCTCGTGTGAGCATTTATGTTAATCTGCCTAAGAGATGGGCTTTATTTAGTATTTGTTGTAGCTAGTTCCAGAGACTCCATATTCCTCCAGTGTCCTTTTTCCTCTTTCCCCTCTTTGGGCTTCCCTTAAGCACTCCTCAGTGAGAGTCTGTGTCTGCAGCTTTTTCTGGAGCCCTGTTAATACAGTATAGTGAGGCCTGTGGGAGATAAGAGTTCTCCAATCTTATGGTTAGATCTCAAGTCTAGCTGGGTGCAGTGGCACATACTTGTGATCTTGGAATACTTGTAATACTTAGGAGGCTGAGGCAGGAGGATCACAAGTACAAATCCAGCTTCAGCAACTTAGTAAGGCCATAAGCAACTCAGTGAGACCCTGTCTCTAAATAAAATACAAAAAAGGGCTGGGGGTGTGACTCAATGGTTGAGTGCCCCTGAATTCAATATCCAGTACAAAAAAAAAAAAAAAAAAAAAAAAAATCTCAAGTCTCTTAGTGGACCTGAGTCTCTGGCCTGTGTGTTTCCTCTTGGAAAGCTTCCCTGTCCCCCTTGGGTGAGACAGGAAGGGGAGAAGGGCCCAGGCTGAGAAGAATAGGTGTTTCATAAGGACTACTCTTCCCCTCTCCCTGCCAGAGCCTTGAAGGGAACATTCTGTGAGAGTGAGAAACTGGTGAGATTCCTATTCGTTAATGCTAACAAAAGCAAGGGGCTTCCCTTGAGACTGTGGTCCTCAGAAGTAACCTACCGGTTTATGTCCAGCACTTCTGCTCCATGTAAGTAGATTTTGTCTGTGACTCTAGATTTGCCACATTTCAGGGAGAGAGTTCGTCTTGCAGACAAGTCACTGGTTTCCAGTTTGTCCAGCATTTTCTGGTAAGGATAGGAAGATCTTTATATGATGGAGCTAAACCGTGAAGTCTGGTGTCTCTATATGGCCTTCGGTTATATAAATAATCTAACATCCACACTAGTAGAGGAAAATTACTCAAAATTATTTGTTTCTCAAATAATTTGGAAACAGCAATTTAAAAACACAAGAAAAACCTTCTGAACTTATTACATGGTCAATTGCTTTTTAATAGCATTTTTTTCTCTTTATAAAAGAACATGGATGGGGCTGGAGCTATGGCTCAGCAGTAGAGCGCTTGACTCACATGTGTGAGGCCCTGGGTTCGATCCTCAGCACCACATAAATGAAATAAAGGTACTGTGTTCACCTACAATTAAAAAAAAAAAAAAAAAAAAAAAAAAGAACACATGGTCATGGTAAACAGCTGAAAAATACAGTGAGGTAGTAGAAGGAAATATAAATTGCCTACAATCTCAGAGCTCAGAGGTAACCAGTTGACATTTTGCTATACTTTTATTTTTCTGCTTTATGTACAGGTAGAAGCAAATGCCACCAAAATTGGGATAATATGGCCTTCTATTAGTCCACTATACTTTTAATACTGAGTGTTATACCTAACCATTTTCCTGTGTCATTTACTATTCTATACAAATATGTACCGAGCATCTGCATGAAAAATCATCATAAGGATGTGTCATAGAGCTAGGCAGTTGGCACATGCCTGTAATCCCAGCAATCTGGGAGGCTAAGGAAGGAGGATCTCAAGTTCAAAGCCAGCCTCAGCAACTCAATGAAACCCTGTCTCAAAAGAAAAACAAAAAGGGCTGGGGATGTGGCCCAGTGGTTCAGTGCCCCTAGGTTCAATCCCTGGTACCAAAAAGAAAAAACAATAGGATTTATCATAATTTAACTGCCATCTGTTTGTACATAGTACCACCTTGAACATACTTGCGCAAAAATTCTGGGATACATCTCTTAGAATTTCCTTACAATTGCTAGAAACGAGCTGGGGTTGTGGCTCAGTGGTAGAGCGAGGCTCACCTAGCACATTTGAGGCACTGGGTTCCATCCTCAGCAACACATACAAATAAATAAATAAATAAATAAATAAAGGTATTTTGTCCATCTATAACTAAAAAGTGTATTTTTAAAAAATTGCTAGAAATAAAATTATTAGGTACAAAGTTGTTTAAAGAAGATATTAATATGTTTTTTATATAGGCCAAGTGCTTTTGGGGTGGCAGAGAGTTGTTTATAGGGATGTCCTAGAGCCAGACATCCCACAGGATTCATCTTCCTCTTACCAACACTCAGCACCAAGGGGATACTACCCCTCTCCTTGTCTTTTGTTTGGCATAGAATATTTTGTGGCATTTGATATTTATATGTTGAAATTCTCTAAGTAGATGATATTAGGACTTGGGCTTCCTGGGAGGTGATTAAATCGTAGGAGCAGGTCCTCATGCTCATGAATGGGATTAGTGCCCCTAGAAAGGAGACCCAAAAGAGCTGACTTCTCCCTTCTGCCATATGAGGACACAGCAAAAAGCTGCCACATAAGAGGAAGGGGGGGTCTTACCAGACACTGAGTCTGCCAGTGCCTTAATATTGGACTTCTCAGCCCCTAGAATTGTGAAGAATAACCTTGTTTTTTTTTTTTTTTTTTTTGGTACCAGGGATTAAACTCAGGGGGCACTCAACCACTGGACCACATCCCCAGCCCTTTTTTGTATTTTATTAGAGACAGGGTCTCACTGAGTTGCTAAGTGCCTCGCCATTGCTGAGGCTGACTTTGAACTCGCGATCCTCCTGCCTCAGCCTCCCAAGTGCTGGGATTACAGGTGTGCACAACCGCGCCCGGCTAACCTTGTTGTTTTTAAGCCACCCAATTAATTTATGATGGTTTGTGAAAGGACTAAGACATGGGGTGAGTCTGATTTCCTACAGTTTGAGTAATTTAACTATCTTGAGTTGCTTCAATGTTCTCACTGGTAAAATGGGAACAATAGCTTCCAGGTGGTTGTGAAAATAAAAAAGCATTTATTCAGCTTTCACTGAACAAACGTCACTGAGTGCCTGATAGGACAGGCCTTGCGCTGGGTGCTAGGATACAATGATAAACAAAAGTAGACAAGACTGTTTTGCTTTGAGCTCTCTTTTACTGGAAAAGACACCAATCAAATAAGCAAACTTGGGATGGTGACCTGGAGCTCTATGAGTGACAGCTGGGCATATCCAGCTTCAGGGAAGAGATGGCTAGGCTGCCTTGAGTGGTGGTGGAGGGAGAGGTGAAGGATGGGAAGTAATGTGGAATAGACGAAGGTCTAGTTAGAACAACAGAGGAGAAGGCTTCATGCAGGAGAGATCATACAGGGCTTAGCGGGCTTGTATAGCCGGAGCAGAAAGCACAAAGGAAGCATGGTGCCAGACTTCCTGCCTTCTGGTCTTGTTGGCCAAGTTAAGTCTGTGTTACTACCCTAAGAACCATGAGAAGCAGGGGGAGAGTGCAAAGATAATGAAAACAGAGATGGAGAGTGACTGCAGGCCGACCCATTTGGAAGCTGTCATAAACCCAGGCATCTAATCAGAATGGAGAGAAATGAGTAATCTGAGAAGTGTTCAAGAGGTGTCATCAGTAGGAATTGATGAATGCAGAGTGGGATGAATCTCTCTGGTGTATGACTTTGTGCAGCAGCTTGGTGCTGCCTGGCTGCACCCACAGAGGCTGGATGTGGGCAGATGATGCTACTGAAAGGCAGAGAACACAGAGATTTAGGGAAGATAATGGACTATGGAATCTAAACTAAAATGTACAGATGGGGGAATGCAATGATGGGGCAAATAGAGAGGTCAGGGGTCCTGATTAGAGCAGTGGGGGAGGGCATGGTTGATGGGCAGCTTGGAAGGACAGCAGGTGGTGCAGGAGAGGAGGGAGGGATGGCTGCTCCAGAAGGTGAACTAGTCAGTGTGGGACTATGGGGGAGGAGAGTTCTATTTGGTGATATTATTTATCCCTCTCCTCCAACCCTCTGTAGAAGGTCACTGCCCAATGGTTGGTTTTGTTATTGGTTTTGTTTTACACAAAAGAGAAGAAATAGTCTGAAAACCAGATTTGCAGAGCACGTAGCAATGCCTGACCCAGAGGAGGTGCCCTATGAGCAAGCAGTTCCTCAAATTCCTAAACCTTCTCCTGGGTCCTGCACCATACAGTTATTTTACATCTTCTTTCTGAAGCCAGACTTTTTTAGGGAATAGGAAGTGCCTGATATCCTGAACTCAACTTCATAATGGATAGTGTTTGGCAAAGTGTCTGTGACCTAGTTTAAGTAACATCTTGTAGTCAAAATCACTCATTCTGAGACTGAAGGTCCAATGTATAAGCCACATTGTGATCACTGATCTATATTCATACACCTGTACAGAAATATATCCATTCTGTAAAGTGAGAAATGTTAAGTTGTAACAATATCCTGAAAAATAATATCTCAGTTTCCTAGGGCAGTCGTAACAAAGCACCACAAACTGGGCAGGTAACTCGGTGGCTTAACCAACAGCAATGCGTTCTCCTACAGTTGTGGAGGCTGGGTGTGGCAGGGCTGGTTCCTTCTGAATCCTGTAGGCGAGGATCCTTCCTTGCCTCTTGCACCTGTGTTTGGAGTTCCTTGGCTTATTGATGCATCACTCCAGTCTCTGCCTCCGCTGTCCTGTGGTCATCTTCTGTGCTTCTCTCCTCTTTGTGAGGACGTCAGTCATATTGGATTCAGGGCCCACCCCACTCCATATCACCTTATCATAAATAATCACATCTACAAGAATCCCATTTACAAATAAGATTGCATTTCAAAGTACTGGAAGGAGTTAGTACTTGAAGTTTGGGGCGGGGGTGCTGGTGAGCAGAGGTGGCACAATTCAATGCATAACAATAGGTTTAAAAGACCCCAACTAAACATTTCTGTGTTCACATTTTCCTGATGATAGTATGTCTGATAACTAGGAGCCCCAGTGCTGTGGATTGCAAATGGTGATTTGAAAACATAAAACAGTTCCACATGCACTTGGAAAGTGAGGGGTTAGTTTTGCTTTAGGGACTACACCTCTGCAAACAGGTATACCTGGCTAGAAAGTAAGTGAGTTGCTGCATATAACATCTCAGTGGGCATCGAGCTTCCAGAAAGGGAGTCCAACTTTCAGGCTCATTTACAAATCTTGCTTCAGTGTAGTGGCTTGAACATATAAGTCATTGCCAAATTGAAAAGATGTTCCTTGATGTGTGTATTATTTTTCAGTTATGGAAATAATGACCAGGAACCACAATTGAATATTCATGCATTATCACAGGCATTGCAGTTGCACAGAGGGACTGGATTTTGCTGTCTAAGGAGAATGCAAAATGAATTGCAATAAGCAAAATCCACGTCGCATCGTTCAGTTCAATTTAAAATGATAATGGAATTCAGGCTGTCTACAGCTGCACTAAACTCTTACTCCATTCATGATTTGGCTTCCAGAAAACAACATTGAAATTAGCTGCTATTTTGAGTTATGTACTGGAAGGAGCATGGACTCTGAAATCAGACACACTTGAATTTGATTCCAATCCTCAAATCCCGGTTTCCCCACTGTGGTAAGCAGAATAATGCGCCCCCCCCCCCACACACACAGGATGGCTCTGCCCTAATTCCCAGAAACTGTGAATATGTTGCTATCCATGGCAAAAGGGACTTTGCAGAATGGAATAAGGTACAGACTCTGAGATGGGGAGAGTATTCTGTGTTATCAACATAGCCCTGTGTTATTACTATTACACAAGTCCTTAAAAGCAAGGGCCTTTTCCTAGCTGTGGTTAGAAAGAGACATGATGAAGGAATAATTGTTAGAGGGATGGGATTTTGCTGGTTTGAAGATGGATGAAGGGACCATGTTATTGTTTGGATGTGAGGTGTCCCCCAAAGGCTCACGTGTGAAGCAGTACAAGACGGTGCAGAGGAAAAATGATTGTGAATTAAAATGGGTTGTGAATTAACCCCTTGATAGGGATTAACTGAAGTGTTAAGGGGTGCCTGAAAGAGGTGGGGCATTGGAGACATGACTTTGGGCCTGGCAAGTGGAGACCTCTCTCTCTGCTTCCTGATCACCATATAAACTGCTTCCATCTGCCACACTCTTCCGCCATGATGTCCTGCCTCACCTTGAGACCAGAGGAATAGAGCTGGCCTCTTAGGGCCTGAGACCTCTGAAACTGTGAGCCCCTAAATAAACCTTTTCTCCTCTACAGTTGTTCTGGTCAGATCTTTTAGTCACAGCAGCAAAAAAGCTGACTAAAACGGACCACAAGCCCAGGAATGCAGGTGGCTTTGAGAAGCTGAAAAGGCAGGAAAACAAATTCCCTCCCAGAACCCCAGAAGGATTGCAGCCCTGCTGGTGTCTTGATTTTGGAACATCTTACCTGCAGAACTATTAGATGATGTTTTCTTGTTTTAAGCCACTAAGTTTGTAGTCATTTATTGAAGTGACCAGTATGCCTACTTACTAACTATGACTTACTGACTCTTGGTTTTCTCATCCATAAAAAGTAAATATGATAATATTGATTGCTGAGTGTATGTGTGGATTAACAGAAATGATGTATGTAAAGCCCCTTGTTAACCACATCATGAGTTAGTGTTAGAAGTCCAGGCGCGTCTGATTGTCCCCCAACCCCTCTGGTGACTGGCCTCCAGTTTGGGTCTAGCTGTTATCAGGTAGGTGAGGTGGCTGCAGCAGGTCATGGTCCATCCTGCTATTCAGTGCACTATGCATTAGCCCCACCTGGGAGCTAGTTAGAATTGCTGAGTTCAGGTCTCACCTTAAACCAACTGGCTCAGAATCTATTTTGTAACAAGGTCCCCAGGTGGTTCATATGCACTTAAATTTTGAGAAACGCTGGGCTAGATACTCTCCAACATCAGAGAGCTAACAAAACCGATGCCTGGGCCAGGAGTTAGGGGTATGGGCCTCCAATTTCTATATGTTTTGTGCTTCCCGTTATTTCTAAAGCACAGAGGGTTGATAACCACTTGAATAAACGCTTAGAAATGCATAATATGAGATTCAAGTCAAAACTGTAAAAATTTCAACTAATACCATTTTCTTTAAAGAAAAAAGCTATCATAAGTATTACTAATTACTGCATTTTCTGAAAGATGCATAAAGGAAGAAACATCAAAGAACAGCAGAGACAGGTTCTCACTGATTGTCACTGCCAAGTTCCCATTCTGGCTTTCTTGTGTGTACTTGATTAGCTTCTTCTTTCTTAGGACTCACCCTACTGCCTCACTTAGAAGTGAGACCAGACAGCTCTGTGACAGTGGAATCTTGCCAGGAAAGCTCTTGGCTGTTTTCTCTTTAATAAGAAGGATCTTATTACAATTATCAGAAAAGAGACAAGTTTCTGGAACATTCCGTCTGTTCCGGGAGCGTCTGCATCCCTTCCTCCACAGACGAAGCATCATGGGAAAGCTCAGCAGCTTCAGTCAGGGCAGCCCAGCCATGCTTGCAGGTGGCCATGATGCAGAGCAGTTACAGTCCAAGAACCAAAAGCAGAAGGGCTACTCTCCAGGGAGCCTAGGGCAGGGGATTTGGAGGTGTGAGCTCCAGGAAGTTTTACCCAGACTCTTACCCAAGAGCTCCAAGTCCAAGCAGACAGTAAAGGGCTAAGGACAGGAGCCAAAATAGAGACTGGGAAGCTGAGTACCCACAAGGGCAGAAGAGCTGTAGGTGGGGAAGGTAGTGAGACCTGCCTGGCAGTTGCCATACATGGCTTTGAGGTATTTGTGGCTCCTTTGTCTAGGCAGCAAGGATGGGATGCAGGTGCATTGGCCACCTTCTCGGTGCTCCGCCCTGCACATGGAGCACAGAATGAACTGAGATTTAGGCCCAGTCAGGAGGAGGCCTACAGAAAACCCCCTGCTGTAGCCACCAGAGGCTGGGAGCCCTGCACACTTACTTCAAGGGCTGGTGTGGGGGAGGTCAGGTCCCCAGATATTCCTGGCTCACACAGCTCTTCCCCCTCCCACTGGCAGTGCTCAGACCACATGGCGGATGTAATATCCTGAGATAAGGAGCAAGTATCTGGAACCACTGGGTTATGTCCTTGTGTCTCCTAGATCAGGATGTTCTGCAGTGCTTGTATGCAGCAAGCCAAGTTGCACCAGTGAGGAGTGCTTTTGGAGTCTCTCACCTGTGGTAGCTTGCCCTGGGTAGCTTTCTGAGCCATAGGACATAGGCTCCCCATGATCCAAGGCTTCTGTTTATCCTTGCCACCTATCTGCACAAATCCTGACTTATGGGAGTGCTCTGTCTCAGCACTCATGTGCATGCTAAAGAGCCTTTGCACTGATGAGGGACAGTCTTTTCAGGTGGTTGGAGTACTAGAAATAGCATCCTGAGGTTCTGCTGGCCGGATTCATTCTTCTAGAACCTCGGGGTCTGCATGCAGGGGAGCAACCTTAGGGTCTGGCAATGCAGGTCTGATAGGTAGAAACCATTCAGTCTTTTTACTATCAAAAATGGCAGCCTCTTAATGATCAGAAGTTGCAATTTCCCATTGTTAAGAAATAAAAGATATGCTTTCTTCTACATTCCTTCTAGAGTCCTGAAATACATGTGATACCTGTTCTTTCATTAAGATTGTACTTTCCCAGAGAACCACTCCAGATGATATTTAGTTAACTCCCATGTGGTATAAAATAGAGATATAATTGGTTTTACCACAAGACTCCCAGGGAAGACTAGAAACTTTGTGAATTTTATTTTATTTTTTTTTAAATATATATATTTTTAGTTGTAGTTGGACACAATACCTTCATTTTATTTATTTATTTTTATGTGGTGATGAGGATCAAACCCAGGGCCTCACACGTGCTAGGCAAGTGCTCTACTGCTGAGCCACAACCCCAGCCCCAAAATTTTATGAATTGTATTCTCAGCTACTGGCTGTGTGTGGTCTAAAGCTAGTGCCACTCCTGGAGACTTGGGATTTTGATATTTCTCCTGCTCCTCTCTTTCTTTTGCCACTCCTTCCTCTTCCCTTCCCCTGTCTACTCATTCTTACATGAAGATTCCAAAACCACTATTGTCTAACACCATTAAATCATATCAAATTTCATGACACTGTGTAAATTCCCACATGATTCCGATATGTCAAACTAGACCATTGAACTCTCCCAGAGGTGAGGAAAGTCAGTACCACAAAGTCCAGGAAAAAGCCTTTGGGATGACTGAACTGGACTCTCCTGGCCTGATGGTATTACACATTAACCATTCAAGTAACTTCCCTCTAAGTCTGCATTCACCCTGGAGCCCATTTCCAGAGAAACTGTGCATTGTGAAGCATGAGGAGCTGGTCTCCTCTGACCTGGGACTTCTCACTCTAGACTAATGTGTTTCTGCTCATTAAGAAACTAAAAACTGGGCTGGGGTTGTGGCTCAGCTGTAGAGTGCTCACCTAGCACATGCACTGCCCGGGTTCGATCCTCAGCACCACATAAAAATAATGGCATTGTGTACAACTAAAACAAATAAATAAATATTTTAAAAAAAGAAACTAAAAACTAAGACTCAAGTTTAGAAGCCACTCACCATGTAGTCTTGTTCCTCAAAGAACACTTAGGATCTTTTCTTCTCTGTTCCACACGCTTGACTCTAACTCAACAAATAAGAATGGCAAAAATTATTTTGATGGCACCAAGTCTATCTGTAGTTTTATTCCTTCTATTCCTTCTATTTCTAGGTGTAAAAATAGGCTTCAAAAGACAGGTAATCTGCCTTGGGTCATACAGCTGATCAACTAGTGGGTGTTGCTGGTGTTCCAGCCAGTCTGCCAGGCCTCGCTCTGCACGGCACACCTGCCTTGCTGTCCAGCCACCATCTTCCTTCCTTGCTTCCTCATTTGCACCTACTGGACTACCATCCCTTGTATCCCCAACTGCCATGCAATCTTCTCATGCTCTTCCCTGCTCCACCCTACACCCATCCAAGTAGGGTGTATGTACTGCCTCATCTCAGGATGTACCTGATCCCCACTCACATGCAAAGACCCCCTCTTTAGGGATCTGTATGACTGTAGGTTGCTGAAAGCAAATAAGCCTTGCCAGAGCCTCTGCTGGCTGCTTCATGGGTCTGTAAGCTAAAACTCTGGTGAAGGGAATGGTGCTTCTTCCTCCAGCTGCAGAGGGCTGCCCTGGCAGTGCGCAGCCTACCTGTGTTCACGTGGTGGGCCACAGCCAGGCTTGGAAGGCTGCCCAGCTCAGCTATGTAGCTCTCTTTGCCTACTGAGATTCTCTAGGATCTCAGTACTGTCTAAGCAAACTAAAAGGGTGTATATCCAATCATGCTCCCTTCAAAAAGATTAGGAAAAAAAAAAAATCCTGCTTGGGCAACCCTGAGGTCTCTTCCAGTGGCCAGGTCTGCGTGACTTAAGCAAATAAATGTATGCCTTGTGGTTGTTGGCAGATGTTCACTGATAAAGAAATTCCTGGTAAGCAGTAGCCATCTTTGTCAGGGCAGAAAAATGCTTTTAGAAGGGTGTCTGAGGGCAGGCCCTTTCTTTGGGTCAGAAAATCCAGAACTTAAAAATTGCAAAGCCAAATTTCTAAAAAATGACTTGGCCAACATCAACACTAAGTCTGCTGGTCTCTTCTGAAATCACCCAGCTTTTGTCCTGCTAAGAAGGCCACTGATGCCATCCCACTTGACTTTGCAAGGTCAGCTGCAAAGGGAGTTGGGGGGCAAGAGGAGATGAACTCATCAGTTGAACCATTTACTGTGGACACAACAGCAGCCTGATCTCCCAAGACTAGCCTGGCTTAGCCCACAGCTAAGGGCCAGCACTCATGAGGTGCCAGGAACAGCACCAAGGGCTTTATGTGTTTTAACTTATTTACCTTTCAAAAGATCACCCCTTTCAGAAAAAAGACATTGAGGTAGAAGAGCTTAACAGCTTTGTTGAGGGTCATTCAGTAAGCACGAAGCTGAGTGGAGCTCTGAAGCCACCTGGGTACAGGTATAAAGAAGGCTAAATCAGGATTCTTACTGTCCCTGCTGTACCATCTCCTTGCAGAGAACAGGCACCCCAGGATAAAATGTTACCAAAGCGAGGCAGGAGAAAATCAGGAATGACTGGAACCGGGCCTTGCCACTGCCTCAAGGGTGCATGGAGCACTTATGTGTGGGGCTAGAAGGGACAGAAAGCCTCTTTCTTGTGGCAGTACTTGAGACAGTTTGAAAAATTGCCCCTTTCCTGTATGACCTTCTGCTCAGATGGCCAAAAACAAAACCCCTCCAAATAATAAGGTGAGGCCCTGTGCCTCTGGTCAGGAGTGGTGGTAATCACGGAGCAGACTAGAAAAGCTGTCCCAGCAACAAATTTTTACCACATGCACATCAGTTAGAGCACTAATCTCTAGAATATATAAAGAACTCAAAAATCTTAACACCAAAAAACAAATAACCCAATCAATAAATTGGCCAAGGAACTGAAAAGTCACTTCTGAGAAGAAGATATACAATCAATCAACAAATACATGAAAAAATGTTCAACAACACTGGCTATTAGAGAAATGCAAATCAAAACCACTCTAAGATTTCATCTCACACCAGTCAGAATGGCAGCTATTAAGAACACAAACAGCAATAAATGTTGGAGAGGATGTGGGGAAAAAGGCACACTCCTACATTGCTGGTGGGACTGCAAAATGGTGCAGCCAATATGGAAAGCAGTATGGAGATTCCTTGGAAAACTGGGAATGCAACCACCTTATGACTCAGCTATCCCACTCCTTGGTCTATACCCAAAGGACTAAAAAACAGCATACTACAGGGACATAGCCACATCAATAGTTTTAGCAGCACAATTCACAATAGCTAATCTGTGGAACCAACCTAGATGCCCTTCAGTTGATGAATGGATAAAGAAAATGTGGTATATAGACACAATGGAATATTACTCAGCAATAAAAGAGAATACAATCATGGCATTTGCAGGTAAATGGAAAATATAATGCTAAGTGAAGTTAGCCATTCCCCAAAAGCCAAGTGCCAAATGTTTTCTCTGATATAAGGAGGCCAATTCACAGTGGGGTTGGGAGGGGGAGCATAGGAGGATTAGAGGAACACTAAAATGGTCAATGGGGAAGGAGGGGAAGGGAAGAGGCAAAAGGGTGAAGAAAAAAAAAAAGATGGTAGAATGAGATGGATATCATTGCCCTAAGTGCATGTCTTTGTATACAAACAGAGATATGTAAAAATGTACTCTATAATATGAAATGTAATGCATTCTGCTGTCATTTATAACAACTTAGAATAAAAAAATAAAAATAATAAAAAGAAAGAAAAAGAAAAGCTTTCTGAGTTGTGGTCTGCCCAGCTCACGGCCCCCTCGCCACCACAGCCTCTCTGCTGGCCACGGGCAGGAAAGAGAAGTGAGGGCTTCCACAGGAGAGCACAGGTCCTGGAGGGGCACCTGACCTGTTCCCCACCCTCCCCTTACCTCTCCAATGTCAGGGCCTAAAGAGAGGTCTTTAGGCTCAGGTGATATTGGAAGCAAAGCTAGTACCTGCCTCTCCTCTGAGGTTGAGTGATGCCTAGAGCACAACACCTGGTGATGTAAACGGCTTCCACCTTTCCCAGAAGCCTTTGCTGCTCAGTGATGGGCAAGGGGTGGACCAGAGGGAGTGAGATGACTTAGAGTTCATCAAAAGTAACTCATTTTGAAATTTGACCCAAGAGAGACTCCATTTTCAAATAGAAGAAACCTGTGGTTCAAATTCACTAGATTGGGACAAATTTCATTTGCCAATGCTGAGTGAGAATAGGGATTCCTTGGCAAAAGAAATAACATGTGATTATAAAAATCAAGCAAGTTTCCTGCCTGTCCCTAGGTGATTTGAGAACATCCATGTATATGCACCACATGTATATGAGCACATCCACCCTTGCAGAGCCAGCCAGGAAGCACTGCAAGGTAGGAAGGAGAAGCTGGGGTGGCCCCCTGCCCCCAGGTGGAGTTTTTCTGCTGTGCACTGCTCTTTGCAGAGTACATTTTCACTAGGAGAGACACTCAGTTAAAAATGTGCACACACAGCACTCCTGAGAAGAAAAAACTAAGATGCATGTGGGGTTGAGAAGGATGAAGATGGGGACACAGTTTTAGGTTGGTCACTGAAAGTTCTCTTAAGGCGAAACAGAGACCTGAGTAGATGCACGGCCAAATAATCCTGTTGAAGACGGGTACTGGAATTGTTTTTTTTTTTTTTTTTTTTTAATGTGTGTGTGTGTGTGTGTGTTACAGATTAAATGTTTTTATATCCCCGAAATTCATATGTTGAAGCCCTAACCCCCATGTGATAGTGTTTGGAGACAGAGCCTTTGGGAAGTAATTATGTCTAGTTAGGTTATGAGGGTGGGGTCCCATGGTGGGATTAGGGTCCTTTTAAACAGAGGGAAAAAACCCTAGAGCTCTCTTGCTCCCTCTTTCCCCACCACGTGAGGACACAGAAGGCAGTTCTCTGCAGGCTAGGAAGAGGGTCCTCCCCTGGAATAGAATCTGCTGGCTCTTGGATCTTAGAATTCTAGACTCTAGAACTGTGAAAAATCAGTGTACTTTGTTACAGCATCCCAAGCTGACTCATAAGTTTATTTTTTTCTTGTTTTGTTATGTAGTATAGCCATGGAGCTGATATCTGCTTTTGCTATTTCCAGAACTTTTGGAGATAATCTCAAAGTGGTGTCACCACAGGATGGAAATGCCATCTCCCTGTGTACCTTCAGGAAGGTGCATAGTAGCAATGACCTGAATCAGAGATGTGATCCTAAGAAGAGAGGAAAGGATGTCCCTCTGATGTTCTCCGTCCTGTGATTAGCATATAGGTGAGTCTAGGGTAGACAGCTAATTTATGGTCCAAACCAAGCTAATGATATTTTCATATCTATCCCAGGGAAACGTTCATAAACCAGGACTGTCAGGGCAAATGTTGGTTGTCCTAGCTCAGCTCCTGGTTAGAGTGAAGTTATCCCAATCCGGCCCTGGTTTTGAATTTTCTCCTGAGTGCTCCCAGTGCCCACTTTTCAGTGCTTCAGCCTTGGGCAGCAGACTGGTGATGAGACCTAGATTTGACTTGGGAGGACAGTCCCTCTTAGGCCTCATACCAGACAACAAGTAATAAAATCATTAATGAGAGGCAGATTGCTGCTGGGCATGGTGGCACATGCCTATAATCCCAGAGGCTCAGGAGGTTAAGCCTGGAGGATCACGAGTTCAAAGCCAGTCAGCAACAGCAAAGAGCTAAGCAACTCAGTGAGACCCTGTCTCTAAATCAAATACAAAATAGGGCTGGGGATGTGGCTCAGTGGTCAAGTGCCCCTGAGTTCAATCCCCGGTACCAAAAAATAAAAAAGAGGCAGATTGCCATTGTCATTTGTAAGAATACTTCTCTGAGGGAATTTACCATTTAGGATGGAAATATTTGGGGGCAGGATTCAATGTTCCTGCATCACCTTTGTTATGGTTTGGATCTGGAATGTCCCCCAAGGGTTTGGGGACTATATCTTATCCCTGGCCCCTTTCTCTCTCCCTAACTTTTTCTCTCTTATAGCTTCCTGGCTGCCATGAGGTACCTCTTCACCATGATGGCTCTACTTCACCTCAGCCCATAGAAATGGACTGAAACCGACCATGGGCTGAAACCTCTGAAAGTGTAAGCCAAAATAAATCTTGCTTCCTTTAAGTTGTTCTTCTTAGATGTTTTGTCACAGCGGCAGAAAGCTAACACACCCTGACCTTATATCATCTTACTATCACTTAAGGCAGTTGGAGTATAACAGTTAAAAATAATAGCTCTGGCATCCAACTGCTTGGGTTTGACATTGGCTCTGTCATCCTGTCACAGTATGACTTTGGGTGAAATTGCTTAACTTCCCTGGGCTTATATTGCCTGAAAGTACATAATAACATTGCCTTTCTCCTGAGGGTACATAAAGTACAGAGGGTAGCACTTGCCACATATTGAAATGCTCCATAAATGTTGATTATTATGCTTATTATCATTATGTTTTAATAGCTGAATCCCTAACAGATCGTTGTCCTACTTTATGGATAAGGAAACTGAATTCCAATGTGGGTTGTTGGTAGCCAGAGAAAACTGAACAGCATTAAGCCAGGCAAAGGTGACAGATGAAGAAGAGAAGGTGGAGGAATCCAGATGGGAAGGAGTCAGCTTGTGGGATCAGGAAGACACTCTGTGGTCAGGGGAAGCAATGAGACCAGCGCCACTGGAGAGGATGGCTGGTGGTGGGAGACGGGGCAAGGGGGCGGGCTCTGTGAAGATTGTATGACAGAAAGGTCTCTTCCCGCCGGCTTTTCCTCTTGGCTACCTGAAATGTCTTTACATCCACGAGAAGATGGATATTTCCCCAGCAAGTCTGGGCTAAGCTGCCTGCATTTTGGAAGTCAATACCCACTCACCCTCCCAGGAGTCATGGCCTTTGTTGATGGGTGCTATTGAGATAGGGTGTGTCTCCTGTTCTATGGGCCATCCTCCTCCCAGCAGTTTATTTCAGTCTCAGCTTCCGTTTTCATGTTAGTTGTGAGGATGTAACCCAGTTTATTCTGGCTTAAGAAAAACAGGAATTTTAGGGGTCACTTAATTAACATATGAGGATATATTGGCTTTGGGTACAGTCTGATCCAGAGGTTCAAACAGGGTTGGAAGAGCAGTTTTTCTCATTTCTTGACTCTATCTTTTGTAGAGTCAAGAATGGGCAGCTCCAGGTCCATGTCATCTTAACTGTGGAAGTTCCAATAGAAATAAGGAAATGTCTTGTTATCTGCTGCCCTCACAAAGGCCTGATTGCATCTCATTTGCTCTTGTCGGGTCGCAGACCCAGCTCTGAACCAATCACTGTGGTGAAAAGACTGATGTTCTGATGGAGCAGGCAAGTCCAAGTCACGTGCCTACCCCAGAACTGGCAATGGGATCCTAAGCACGTGGAATGAGCACAGGGCAGGAAATGGCCAGAAGGGCTAATGGTTGCTGCATGGCTAAAACAACAATATGTAAATAAAATAAAACAACTTTTTTTTTTGCACTGATCCAGCAGAATAGTTAGGGAAAATGGGATTTGCCTATCAGGAATGTAGGCCCAAGTGACTTTAAGTAAAGCCAGAGAATAATGTCTGCAGCAGTTCTCTTAGCAGATTCCTCAGGCTTTGCCAAGTGGGCCCTGAATACATTGCTGTTTGCCTGTGTTTAGGCCTGACTACTTGGGGCCATCTCTCAAAGCACCACATTCCAATTTCATTTTCTAATTGAAATCATATGATGTTGGCTCTTTCTTGTTTCTTTGCTGTTAAATTCACCAGTCTCTCCCTCCTATTCTGTCACTACTCTCTGACGACTAAGCACTGTCGTCTCATTCCAACCTGGATGCAACTTGGGATGTTTCCTCTCTTCCCCAACCTGGGTCTAGGGGAGTCATTGGTAGATACACTCCTGTGATCCCTGACTAAGCTCTGTGATGAAGCGCGAGCTTGTCCTTTAATTCTTAAATCCTCTTAGCTGGGCTTTTTGGCACTACTGAGTAGGATTAAAGCTGCCAACATGTAGATTTAGTGAATCACTGCTGTGATTAATGGTGCAGAAATACAAGGAGGGACCAGTCAGTGGAGGGCATTCTGGGCCAGGCCAGGTGTCTGGACTGTGTCCTGTTGACACTGGGGAAGCACTCCATGTTGTTGAGCATGAGAGGGACACCTCCCCTCATGTCACCATTTGTGCAGCACATACCAAGTGTCAAGCCCTGTGCATGTGTCCTTTGTAAGTGATCTGATTTTGTGGCCACAATCATCTTGCAAGGGAAGAATTCCCCTTTTCAGTGGCACCCGAAATCATGCCTCTTCTCAGCAGGAATCCCTGAAAACACAGAGCAAATACAGGGAACCAGTCCTCCAAACTCACCCCACACACTGCAGGGCAGTGGCAGCTGGGGTGCGGCCAGTTCAATTCTTCAGCCGGTTAGTCCCTGAGGGAGGAGTTCATCTTTTCACTGTGGCCGAGGGGAGAGGAAGACCCGAGGTTAAACTAACAGTGGAAGGGAAATGATGCGCTTCCCTCCTGAATCAGTCATTTCCCTCTTCTTTGCTTCCTGCTTTCCCCGGACTGGACGCATCTGTTCTCCTGCACTTTCCTCCTTCCCCTTGGCTGACAGTCCTGCCACCCTGTCATTGGCTTTCTGTTTGTCTTGTGTCCTTTCTTTCTGGTCTCTGCAAGCTGGCCTCCATCCTCTCCTGGCCCCTTTCCCCATGGAATGGCTCCCGGGGCTTGTGGACAGCCTTGCTGCCCACCCGCTCCCTGCCTGGGTCTTCCAGGCTTCATTTGGTGACCTCTGCTTGGCTTCCTCCCTTGTTTTTTCAAGTTCTTCCCCCACTGTCTGTTTTGACTGATTGGCTCTCCAGTGGAATCTCACTTCCCCTTCTGCTTATCTAGCCTCGTCCTACTCTCATTTCTGTCGGGGACAGCGGTTGTGTACCTGAGCTGCAGGCTTGCCTTTTCTTTACTCTTTATTTATTTAAATTTTTAATACTGGGGATTGAACCAGGGGTACTTTACCACTGAACTGCATCCCCACCCCTTCTTATCTTTTGAGATAGGATCTTATTAAATTGCTTAGGGTTTTGCTAAGTTGGTGAAGTTAGCCTTGAATTCATGATCCTCCTGCCTCAGCCTCCCGAATCTCTGGGGTGACAGGCATGTGCCACTGTGCCTGGATCTTACTCTTATTTTCTCCTTTGTGACTTCCTGTGCTCAAAATCCAACTTCACCATGCCCTAGCTCTGTGGGTCTGGCAAAGTTCCTTTATTCCCTATACCTCTTTGTCCTCCTCTGTAGGATGAGAATGGAGTTGGTACCTCCCTTTAGGATTCTTATGAAGAATTGATGATCTATTTCATACATGGGAAGTTAGAGGACCCAATAAATGTCAGTTCTTACTATTGTATTGATGGTGATAGTCCATTGTTCTGACATTTTAATTCACAAGAACTCCCTAAAAACAGCAAACGCAGGGGCAGTTTTGGGTGCAGAGACAAAGGTGAGGGTGGCTAGGTGTGGCACGTGCTCTGAAAACCAGTTTAGCTTTCCTTTATGTATCTCTTCTACAGACTCAGAAGAAAAGTTGCCTGGCCTTGGGTAGGAAGGATACTGTATTCTTGCTTACCAGATAAGCAATAAAATGAAGAACAAAGTAGTTTGAGTAAACATCAACTTGGTAGAAATTTCTTTTAAAACATAATGAGACAAAAACAAGCAATGCTCAGTAGGACTGGCATTCCATCTGCTTTGTTCCCTTCTGATGCTCCATCAAGATTCTTAAATGCAGTTTGGATTTGAAGAACATCTGGAATCAGCCAAGCACATGTTTTAAGCATTGACATTATAATCTATATTTCTTGCTGTTCAGTTATGCCTGTCGGCTATGCATCGACCGTCAGAGATGAGGCCAGCCATGCACTCCATTCGGATGACCACTGAGCCTCAGAGGAGCTCGGGGGTCTGTGGGTACTTTATGTGTGGGTGGAGGGGTGGTACTTATCTTTGTTTCTGATCATAAAGATAATAATCATTATTGAAACACTGGAACATAAAGAAAAGGGTAAAGAAGGAATAACAAGTGCTCATAATCCACTCCCCCAGAAGTAGCCAGTTGTAATGTTGTGATGTGTGTATGTGAAGAATTTTATATGTGTGTGTGTGTGAATGTGTGTGTATAGGTATATACACACTCATACTATACATATGGTTTGTATATGGTGTGTGTGTGTGTGTGTGTGTGTGTGTGTGTGTGTGTGTGTGTTATTCTATGTCTTTTAGAAAACCCAATCAAGACTATGGTGAATATATATTTAGAATGCTGGTATGTTTTGGTAGCATATATCCTTTTCTTCTATCCTTAAATATTCTTATGAATATACTATTTGAAAACTACCTTGATACTTGCTTAATGGATGTTCTGTCAATTCAGGTCCTCTAAGAAGCAGATGCCAAGAGAGAACCAATTGTGCATACAGCACTGGGAGAAAGCCCTTTGTTGGATGGACAAAGGGAGAGGGAGTAGGAAAGGGCAGGTGAGATGAAGCAAGGCTGACCCTGAGAGAGGAGAGCTGGAAGGGCTTGTGGGGAGAGTGGTGCGGAGCCCAGGCACAGTGGTCCATTGGATAGCTCAGATGTGGGGCAAGAATGGCCTGGCTCTTTTGCCCCCACCTTGCTTGGTCACTGACTGGAAAGCAGGGTGTTATGGTTTAGATATGAGGTATCCCCCCAAAGCTCATGTGTGAGACATGCAAGAAGGTTCAGAGGAGAAATGATTGGGCTAGAGCCTTAACCTAATCAGTGAGTTGGGATTAACTGAGTGGTAACTGGAGGCAGGTGGGGTGTGGCTGGAGGAAGGTTCATTGGGGGCGTGGCTATGGAGTTTATATTTGTATCTGGAGAGTGGAGTCTCTCTCTGCTTTCTGATCACCATGTGAGCTGCTTCCCTGTACCACCATGATGTTCTGCCTCACCTTGAGCCCCAAGGAAAGGAACTGGCCTTCTATGGACTAAACCTCTGAAACTGTGAGCTCCTAAATAAACCTTTCCTCCTTTACAGTTGTTCTGGTCAGGTCTTTTAGTCACAGTGGTGAAAAAGCTGACTAGAACTCAGAGACAGCGCGGCCTTACCATGAACAGAGGAGATAGTAACCTGCAGAAGCCCATAAAGGTTTAGGATTTAGAGGTGCCATGTATCTTAGAAAGGGTACAGGGACTGGCAGCAGGATTGATTGATTGATCTGTCTTGAGGACAGATCTCCTGATGACCTCCATCACCCCAAGTGACCATGTTCTTTTAGGAGATGGGAGATTTACCCTTAAAGGGGCTCAGACTGAAGGATATTAGGCGGGATAGAAGACGTGTTTTTATATAAAAATATAAAAACATAATAATATAAAAGCAGATTGTGTAAGTCTGCCTGCTAACCACAAGGCCCCTGGTCACTTTCATTATCCCACTTTCTTGGTTTCAGTTTTTCTCTCTGTAAAAATGGGGATAAAATATCATAGTACTTAACCTTTCAGTGTTGCTTTAAGGATTAATTATGCAAAGCTTATGGAACAGCACCAAGTGCTGGGTATTTGCTATTGCTGTTTTTGCCATCTTTATATATATTTTCTTTTCCTACTTATCCATTTGCCCAATCTTCTGCTGTTATCATATTGTTGTAGCTAATGAGGCTTCATACTTTGTCTACTCTCCTTTGTAATATTTTACTTGAAATTAAGCACTGGCTTTAATTAATTTGTAGAGTGCTGGACTCTTGACAAGATATGACTTATTTTCAAAATGTGTATGTCTCTGTTTTTACTCAAATATTCTGTGTCCTTTGTGTCCTTTGTGTGCTTTCAGTTCTCTTCTTCTAACATCTGCATATTTTTCTTAATTTTGTTCCTAGGCCCTTTGTAGTTGTTGCTGATGTGAGTGGGAATTTTGACTCCAGTTTATTTTCAAATTAACAAATATCAGTAATTATTTATAATGAGGGATTTACATACTTGTTTTTTCAGCTGGCTACCTAATTATCTTATTAAATATTTTTAGTATTTCTAAGAGGTTTTCAGTAGATTTTTTTTCCTGAGGTTTCACTGTGAAGTGGAAACAGAGATGAATGCCACCTGTTTCCCCCATGGAGCTTTTAATTCTAATGGGGAAATTCAGTAACAGGTAATGATAAGAAAAATGGTCACCTAAGGCCACCTGCAGTGCCATGGCAATAGCTCACCTGTTACATAAATTTTTCATGACTTGAAAATACAGAAAAATGTAGGCCAGCAGCTGGACCCTAGAGTATTTTTAAAGGTATTTCTTGAATAACCAAAAGAGTTTTCTTCCGTAATTATTGAGATATTTAGATATTTAAATAGTTTCTGTTAAGCTTTTTATAATTTATATTTTTAAATTTTTAAATTCTATACTGAGAAAGTATAGTTATACATGTGTATGGAGTACAAAGTGGTATTGATTTTTTAATACCACTTTATACCCCAAAGTTGAAAACCTTCTTTTCATTAAGACTGTGGTTTATTAACCTAAGGATTGTTTCTGTAATCCTTTATAATTAAAGTCTCCTCCAAAAATATTTGTAAATTCTCACTGATAAAATTAATTTTTATAAAGCTTCAATTTTTATAGTTATTTATCATCTACTGTGTTCTTATAGGGCCCACATTATTTATTATCTGCCTTAATGATCATTTATTAATTATCTGTTCTGTATGGTCCTTAGGTAGATTCATGTTTTCTAAGATCTTGGATTAGTGCTCATGGTTATGTTTAATCATGAGCATGTTTACAGTAATCATGTAAAGTCATGAAAATTCCCTAATATGACCATGTGGTTGGGATCCTTTAAATGCTCATATTTAGAATTTTTAGTTTTTGCAATAGGATGAACAAATAATTTAAAAACCTTTCCTACTACAAAAATATATAGATGCTATTTATACTATAGTATATAAACTTTTAACTGTTTAACTGAGCCTTTCAAAAAAAATTAACAGGAGACTAGGAAAACATTATAATATTAATATTGTAAACACAAGAGCTAACACTGCAGTTGTCCTGGAGTAGGATGGGAATTGTACGGAAGGAATTGTCAGTTTCATTAATCCAGGGGGTTGTGATTAATACTCACATGGGAACAGAAAATAATGCCTTGGGCTCACGAAAGGTAGGGTGTTGAAAATGAAACATCATAAATCTGGAACTCTTAAGGGAATACATTAACAGTTAAAGGCTAAATTAAACATACACACCCCAAAATCCACTCTCTAGCAAAATCTAGACCCATCTGTGTGGTAGCTGGTGGCCACATGCAGCTATTGCGCCCAGGAGATATGGCCAGTACAAATTTAGAAATACTCCAAGTTTACAATGCTGTATGCACTGTATTTAAGATACTTAGTTTAGGGGCTGGGGTTGTGGCTCAGTGGTACTGCACTTGCCTAGCACATGTGAGGCGCTGGGTTCAGTCCTCAGCACCACACAAAAATAAATAAATAAAGTAAAGGTATTGTGTCCAACTACAACTAAAAAAATTTTTTTACAAAAGATACTTGGTTTTTTAAAAAAGTAAGCTAACTCATTAATGATTTTTGTATTGACTACATGTCAAAACTTTTAATATATCAGAGTAAATAAAATGTTATTAAAATTGATTTCAACAGTTTCTTTTTAATTTTCAAATATAGCTACTAGGAAATTTAAAATTATATAGGTGGCTCCCCTTTGCAACTCACATTTCCTTCTGTTGGGTAGCATTGATCTAGACCAGTCCTGTCCTGGGATGGGGTAAATGTCTCCCCTAAGAATTCATAAAAATGCATCTGCTCTCCTATAAAGATTTGTCTCAGGCCACTGACACTCTATGGAGTATACAGCATCAAATCAGGTGGCTCTGAGCTCCCACAGAATATTCCCACTGAATATTGTCTCACAATTTAAAATTATGGAACACATGAAGAACAACCTAATGTGAGTTAATAAAGATGAGCAGACCCTACAAATGTTGAGATTAGCCTTCCTAGAACTTCTACAAATAAAACAATTTGATAGACATGATTAGATAATTAAAAAAAAAAAAGATTTAGGGCACAAAAGAAGAAATAAATACAAACTGGGGACTGGATAAATAAATTATACAACAAACATCCTCATAACCTACATGCCATCTGAGCTTCCCTGTCTATTGACATTTAAATGAAATTGGCTCAAGCTCTCTGACAGTCTATGGGCAATCCAACACTTTCTCTGAGACTTCTATCCATGAGTTTTCAGGGACTAAGTTCCTATGGGCATTTTCACTGCTGTGTTCTGGCTCTAATCAACCCTAGGTTTCAGCTTCCAGGCTGCAAGCCAACCCAGACACATCACTGACTTCTTTTCTTGGACTGTTCTCGAACCATTCTGGTGAGGCCTGTGTAGTCATAATAGCCTCTCTTAAACGTTGGGGATGGGCTGTAACTATTATGTTAAGAGGTATTGCAGATTCCTGAAAACCTTTCCCACAGTATTTCTCTGCCTCTTTCCCATTCTGTGACTTTCACTCTCTGCTTGGTTTAGTCTGCTGCTTGCAGTTCCAAAAACTCACAAAGGATTTTTTTTTTTTTTTTTTTCTATTCTGGACTCATGCTCTCTGGAAACAGAAGGACTGGGAGAGAGTTTGGAGTGTTAGCTTTGACTTTGTATTTATTCAGCCAGTTTCTGCAAAAGGAATGACATAATACATAATTTTCCCCATTGATAGAATTGTTAACCTCCTACTTAGAAAGCAGAAGCCCAGCCAATTTCATTTATCCATTGATTTATAAATTTATATGTAAAACTTATTTGTATCATCCCACCACTCACATATATATTCCATATTTGATTAAAGTTGATTCTATATTGTGAAGTGAAGAAAAAAAACCCTAGGATACTGAACAATTTGATCCCATTCTTATTTTTAAAAATACAGAGATCCCATAGAAAAAGATCAGAAGATACATTACCAAAAGGTTAACAGTGAATGGTTGGATTATGGGTGCTATAACAAAGTGCTACAGACTGGGTGGTATAAGCAACTGAATTCTATTAATTTATTTTCTCATGGTTCTGGAGGCTAGAAGTCCAAGATCAAGGTGCCATTCAGGTTGGTTTCTGGTGAGGCCTGTTTTCCTGGCTTGCAGGGAGCCACTTTCTTGTGACCTTTTCTCAGTGCACCAGTGGAAAGAGAGAGAGACAACTGGTATTTCTTCCTTTTCTTATAAGAATCTCAGTCCTGGTAGATTAGGGCCCCATCTTTATGAACTCATTAGGCCTTAATTGTCTCCTTAAAGTCTCTCCCTCCAAATACAGTCACATTTGGTGTGGGGTTTCAGCATATAGATTTGGGGGAGACACAATCAAGTCCATAACAGTATGTATTTATTTTCCTCTCCATATTTTTTCCTGAATAATTTATTTATATGGAACATGTACTACTGCTTTAATCAGAAAAGGAAAGGTTATTTTTAAAAAAGAGATGCTATTGCCTAGATTGAGCAGAACCATTTACACAGAACCTTTACCAAATTTCATCTGAATAACACCTATTGTTCCATGGTCCATATTTATTGCAAGTTTTTACTGAATCCCTCTCTCTGTGTTGGAGGAGGAATTAGGACTAGGAATAGTAGGGGAATTTTGGAGGCCCTGGTGAGCCAGGGCTGGCTCTTGAATGCTGGGGAAGATTCCACACCTTCCTGAGATGATCCCCTTGAGGACACTTGATTGTGTTGATATGCCCTTTTATCCTATTCCAAATTCCCTAGCATCTATTCTCAAGGTTAGCTTAACAGAAGCCTGTAGTAAATCCAGTTAATCCACAAGGACACATGAGGGCTGAGGATGGTGGTTGGAATATTCTGAGTCATCCTTAAGGCAGGATGCTTTTGGCAATTTTATATTTGAGACTTCTTCCTCTCCTGTGAAATAATAAACTCCTAATTGGAAAGTTGGCTGTCAGATTAACAGAAAAATGCATCCTGTTCAATCATATCCATGATCATGAGCATGATTTTTGGAGCTGGATTGCTTGGAATTTGGTCCCAGCTCTGTTGTTTATCATGTGAGTTACCTTGGGCAGATTATTAACCTCTTAATACCTCCATTTCTTCATCTGTAAAATGAGGATATAATTTTTTTCTTACATTATAGGGTGGTTGTGATGATTAAATGATGATTAAATAATATTTGATAGGAGTGCTTAATAGCACATAAGCACATTTTAATATAATTTGATAAATAAATAACTGGATGTGATAACCTCTAATCTAGTAGGATCAGAAACCCCCCAAACAGACTCCCTGTCAGATTATCCTCACTGGAGTTCTGACCATTGTTGATGTGAACATAGAGCTGCACCCAAACCCTGTACCCTTTTCCTGGAGACATGATAAAATTGACCAGCTTTGTGAATTGTTAGAGCTGAGGATCCTAGAGCTACAATCCAGCCCCTTTCCTTTTGTACATGGAGAAACTGAGACCTGGGGGGCCTCAGTCATTTGCTCAGCTCCACACAGCTGCTTTATGGCAAGGCCATAACCAATGCACTGATCCCAAATACATTTTTGTTATGTTAAGTTGAAATTATTTTTTTCTTCTGCATAAATATCTGATATAGTCAAGCATGCATGTCATTTGGTAAGAGGATAGAATCATGAATAAGCCTCTTCTTAGTAAATAGATTACATTCATTAGCATGCTTTCATATTACAAATTATCTAATCATTATAAGCATTAAAAACGGTGCTAAATGTAAATTGTGGCTCTGAGAATGTGAACTGTATTGCTGGTAAATTTTGTCATAGGGTGGTTAAAATATTTTCCCTTTTAGTCTTTTATTTACCTTCTCACTTCTTTTTTTCCATTCCTTGGAATATGGCCAAATTGCACATCTATTTTTAGTAATATTAAGTTTTTAAAAATCCACTATATCTAGCTTTGTTAACTAGTTTCTCTTTGAGTGTTGTTATGGTTTGGATGTTAGGTGCCCCCCAAAAGCTCATGGGTGAGACAATTCAAGAAGATTTAGAGGTGAAATGATTGTGTTATAAGAGCCTTAATCCCATCAGGTTAATCCCTATCAGAGTGGTAACTTTAGGCAGGTAGTGTGTGGCTTGAGGAGGTGGGTCCTCGAGATGTGCCCTTGGTATGTTTATTTTGTCCTTGATAAGTGGAGCTCTCTCTGTTTCTGGTGCCACATGCTTCCCTTCACCACCCTCTTCTGCCATGATGTTCAGCCTCCCCTTCAGCCCTGAGGAATGGAGTCAGTTGTCTCTGGACTAAGATATCTGAAACCAAATAAACTTATCCTCCTAAAATTGTTCTTGTCAGATCTTTTAGTTACAGCAGCAAAAAAAGCTGACTAAAAACTTGTTATCCTTTTGTTCCTGTTTAGATGCACATAGATTTTCATGTTTATTATCATAGTACTCATATGACTTTGAAGTCTGTTTTTCTCATCTAATATTATTTATATTTAATATGTCCACAAATACCCATAGATACCCATTTTCATGGATGCATAATTCACTGTAATAAAACTAACCATAAAATTATAAAAACAGTTCCATGTCACTGACACTTGGTTGCTTCCATTTTAGGGTTTTGAATATTGGTCTATAATGTACCCTTTATTTGTCTCTTGATTTGTGTTGTGCCCCGTGGCTTGGGACCCCCAAGAAGACCACCAGAGTCCTTGGTCAATGCAAGCAGCAAAGAGTCATTTATTAGCAAGCTCAAGCTTGGTCCTCTGTGCACTCAGTAACCGGTGACGCTAAGAGGCCCTGAGCCTAGATTTAGCAGAGTTTTTATAATGAAATACATACAAGTTAAGGGGGGGTTTTACAGCGCTCTTTTGATTGGTTAACATATAAAGTTACATACAAAGCATTATTTTTGAGTTTTGGGTCAGCCTGACCACTAGGGGAAGGGTGGTCAGCCACCCGGTGTTGTATGCTAGACAAAATAAGGAGCAAGAATGTTTTGTGGCTTTTCTAAAGACTGAGAACAGTTTTGGGAATGACTTATATTTACACAGGCGTTTGCATTTTTCACCTTTTCATTTGTTGCCAAAAGACATGGACTCAAGATTGAAATTATGTGATCAGATGCATGAATATTTTTATATACAGAAAGATAGGTTGCTGGACATTTGTCCCATTGGCACTGCCACCAGCAGTGTGTGAGTATACTATTCACCCTCCTCAACCTTGAGTATCTCACAGATTTACTCACAAACTAGTGTGCTTGTACCAGGAAGGGTTAATTAAGGTGATGACAGATCATCTTTGAGTATTACATGGAATGGTTTCCCAGGTTGGAAAATTTCCCTGTTTAATTTTATACTGTATTAGCAAAACCTATAGGTACCTATAGTGCTTTGTAGAACAGGCATTCAGTTACACAAAATTACTGCCTTTTTTTCATATCCTATAAGATCCTGACCTATAGTAGGAGGCTACCATGATACCACACTGTAGAAAAAGGAAGTAGAAAAGAGGAAAGCAAAAGGGGAGGTGAGGAGGGAAAATATGAAGACATGCTGTCAGTTCGCTGAAGAGGAGATGAGAAGCCTCTCCCTCAGGGACAGGGTCACCACCCTACCAAAGATGTCCAGGTCTTGGGGCTGGGGATATAGCTCAGTGGGTAGAGTGCTTGCCTCTCATGCACAAGGCCCTGGGTTCAATACCCAGCACCACCAAAATAAATAAATAAATAAATAAATAAATAAATAAATAAATAAATAATGTCTAGGTCTATTCCTAAACCCTGACCTTGAATCTCCTCACTCTCTCCCTCTCCCCACACAGTCAACTCTGCTGACTTTGACTCTTCTCCACTTCCTCTTGCCCAGGACAGACTTGTGGTCTCAGCTCTGCCTACTTATGGGGTCAGGCATGTTGCAAAATCCCCAACCTTGCAGGGGTTCAAAGATTAAATGCATGTGGGCCCGGCCTTTCTGGAATTTGAAGTATGATAGGAAAGAAAGGTAAATTTTCTGGGTCAGCTATTCTGAGACTTCCCAGAAGGAACATGGAGACTGGACTGTGAGAGCTAGGGAGAATGTGGACAGTGGTTCTGATACTGTCCCCAACTTTCTAGGATCTTTAATGCCCTACAGAGCCCTGTTGCCCCAGACACCAACCCCAGGCACTTCAGAGAGCTGAATATGCCAGGAAGTATGTAAGAGGGTCAAAAATTTATCAGATGTAATTTCCCTCTTGATTTGGAAGATAGTTTTCGTATTTCCTTTCTTAGCAAGCTGAAATGAATTTTTTAAAAGTCAGTGTTTTCTTAACCCCTATCTCTCACCCTGCACAAAACTTAACTCAAAGTGGATCAAAGACCTGGGAATTAGACCAGAAACTTTGCACTTGCTAGAAGAAAATGTAGGCCCAACACTCCAACACATGGGCTCAGGAACTGACTTCCTTAATAAGACTCCTAAAGTGCAAGAAGTAAAGTCAAAAATTAATGAATCAGATGACACCAAATTAAAAAGCTTCCTCGTAGCCAAGGAAACAATCAAAGTCTCAAGAGAGAGAGCCTACAGAATGGGAGAAAATCTTTACCACCAGCTTGTCAGATAGGGTGTTAATTGCCAGGATATGCAAAGAACTCAAAAAATTTAACACCAAAAACACCCCCAAAATAAAAAACCAAAAAAACAAAACCTAATCAATAAATGGGCCAAGGAACTGAGCAAACACTTCACAGAAGAAGAAATATAAATAATCAACAAATATATAAAAAAAAGTTCAACATATCTAACAATTAGAGAAATGCAAATTAAAACTATACTGAGGTTTCATCTCATTCTAGTCAAAATGGCAATTATCAAGAATACAAGTAACAATAAGTGTAGGCAAGGATATAGAGAAAAGGGTGCATTCATACATTGTTGGTGGGACTACAAATTAATATAACCATTCTGGAAAACAGTATGGGGATTCCTCAGAAAACCAGGAATGGAAGCGCCATTTGACCCAGCAATCCCACTCCTCACTATCTATCCAGAGGATTTAAAATCAGCGTACTACAGTGATGCAGCAACATCAATGTTTATAGCTGCTCAATTCACAATAGCTAAGCTATGGAGCCAAACTAGGTGCCCTTCAACAGATGAATGGATAAAGAAAATGTGGTACATATACACAATAGAGAATTACCCAGCTCTGAAGATGAATGACTTTATGTCTTTTATTGGTAAATGGATGGAATTAGAGACTGTCATGCTAAGTGAAATAAGCCAGTTCCACAAAGTCAAAGGTCGAATATTTTCTCTGATATATGGAAGCTAATTCAAAAT
Source organism: Tamias sibiricus (assembly GCA_025594165.1). Taxonomy (NCBI): domain Eukaryota; kingdom Metazoa; phylum Chordata; class Mammalia; order Rodentia; family Sciuridae; genus Tamias; species Tamias sibiricus. The sequence goes on along the minus strand of CM046662.1, from coordinate 119,684,845 downwards.
GCAGGGGTAGGGGGCAAATGGAAGTAAGATCAGAGGAGGAGACAAAGGTGAATGAAAGGAAGGGAGGAGAAATGGGATAGGGAAAATCAGTGGAATGAATTCTGACCAAATTTTCCTCTGTACATATATGAATATGCCACAGTGAATCTTATCACATACATCCACAAGACACAAATTAAAAAAAAAAAAAAAACTAAAGTAAAAAGATCAGTAGAGTAGAGGGAAGGGAACAGGGTAGAAGGGAGGGAGGGGAAGGGGAAATACTAGGGACTGAAGTAGATCAAATTATATTCCATGCTTTTATAATTATGTCATAGTATATATTTTAACATCATTTATAACTAAAAAGAACCAATTTTTTAAAAAGGGGGGAAAAAGTCACTGTGCTTCAACTGGGTCAGGCAGGACTGGGGCCACTAATGTGACACCTGGACAGGAGGAAGAAGGCAGGTGATTGGATTTGCCCAGTTGGTGCCTGATTGATCTTGGCTTATGCCTTATGGATCACCATCTGTGCTGGCCCAGCTGGTATATTTCAATTAGTATCCCTGGGACAAGGAGCGCTGGCCTTTCTTGTAATGTAAGGAGAACAGAGGCACAACTAATGATGTTAGGTGACGAGGGTCCAAAGGCCAATCACATTGCCTTGTCAAAAAAAAAAAAAATGCACTTTGCTGATTTTTAGATGTGTGAGACTTGGATCATTTATAGCCTGTTTTAGTCAACGTTTTTAGTACTGTGACCAAAAGACTGAACAAGAACAACATAGAGTAGGAAAAGTTTATTTTGGGCTCACGGTTTATGGCCAACTCCATTGCTCTGGGCACAAGATGAGGTAGAATATCAAGGCAGAGGGCATGGCAGAGGAAAGCAGCTTTGGACGTGACCACCAGGAAGCAGAGAGAGAGAGAGACAAAGTATAAATTCCAAAGGCAACTCATGTCCCACAGCCACACCCTGCCTGCTTACAGTTACTTCCCAGTTAATCCACATCAGTGGATTGATGCACTGATTAGGTTAAGACTCTCAACATAATCATTTCACCTCCAAAATTCCCAGTATCATCCTGTATAGTAGTGTTTTGGGGGACACCTCACATCTAAACCACAACACATCCTCTCTTTAGGTGTTATTTCTGCTTAATCTTCCTGCACTAAACCAGGCCTCCTCTGCTATCTCCCTTTTCTTAACTGCAGAGCTCTGTTAGCCCAAGTACATTATTGTTGATTCTTTCACCATTTCCCCCACACTTACCAGGCAGGCTGGAGATTAGAGAAATGTCACCCAGTGAGGTAGCGTCAGAGGGAGAATCTTAAACCTCACAAGACTTAGGAATGTTTCTGAATGTATGTTTAATATCAGTGTCTCAGAATACTCGTCATTGCTCTACCACTAGGACACAATATGGACACACACATGTATCTGCCACTTTTCCCTGTTCTACTTATCGTGGTGATGAAGTTGACATCCCCTCACAACACAAAGAGACAAAAGGACACCTGGTGAGGAGACCTCACCCAATGCCAAATGAACTGTCGGCCTTAAGGAGGCCAGGCTGGCTGTGATGGCGTTCATTACTGAAATAGAAAGAAGGGATTGAGGAGACGCACTGACTTTTAGCTCTTTCCGCTTAGAAGTCACACAGTCCATGCGCCTGAACTAGCTGCATGGCCCCAACATAACTGCAGAACACTGGGCCTGGAACTTTTGTGTTTAGGGCTTGACCATGGCCTTGCCCATTACAACCAGGAGTTCTGGGCATGAGTAACACTCCTTTCAGGGAATGGGCTTGGGGCACTTGCCTTTTCCCTACTCCCCGTCTGTCCGCTGATCTAAACTAGCACCGCCCACCCCGCCTCCATGCCTCTATTTGAGAAAACAGTGGATGGTCTATAAATTGAGCTAGTGCCTGGTAGTCCCAAGTAGTAAGATTTATTCAGAATAAAATCAAACTAGAAGGAGAGGTGCTGCTTGAACCTACTATAGCATCTGACTGTCCACAAATCTCTGGAGCTGGAGGGGACTTTGAACACTCAGAGAATCATCTTGCAAGCTAAGAACTCTCTCTCTCTCTCTCTCTTTTTCCTTAAATGAGTTCCTTGTGGGGATATAACTAATCGGTCACTGTAGTAATTCTGTATTCCTTGTAATCTCTTTTTAATAACTATGTGAATGAAAGAATCATTCAGTTGTGACACCTGAGTATAACATACTTCACAGACCATTCCTGTCTCCCTAGGGTTGTTGTGCCTTTGCAACTGAGCAGGACCATTTGAAGAAGTCAGGGGAGAGCTTCACGTGCTGGGGTGTAAGATCAATCCTGAAGTCTCAGTGGCTCACCCCACAGGCTTAATGACTCATTCATGTAAAGTTCCATCTAGGTTGGGTGGCTCTTCTTAATCTTGTAGCTGCATCAGCTACCACACAGAGATCTCAAGTTCATTACTGAAACAGAAAGAAGGGATTGAGGAGACGCACTGACTTTTAGCTCTTTCCGCTTAGAAGTCACACAGTCCATGCGCCTGAACTAGCTGCATGGCCCCAACGTAACTGCAAGGGAGGAAAGGAGAAGAGGAACATTTAGTGAGCACAGCCCACTGCACCTGCTGCATGGTTCTTACCCCAAGATCGTAACAACTTGAAAGGTAAAAGTAGTTCATTTTGCTCTACTTTTAGGTTTTTGCCTCAAGGTTTGGGAATAGCAGAAGCTCTTAATGGCTTCTGTATCATGGTTTTCCTGGAACAACAGTACTGTGCTTCCCTCTGGAGGTCATGCAGATTGGTGCACTGGTTCCTGCTGGTGCATCTCAGCTAGGAGGTGACTCAAGGTGTCTGTCTCATCCACTTCTGTGCCCACCCCTTGAGTTGCATGTGGACCAGGCATGTAGGAAGGATTATAAAAATGTTCACAGCTACTCTCTTCCCTTGAATATTGGCTGTCTGTGGCTTGCTTTGAACCCTAGAATGCGGAAGAAGTGACATTGCTCCAGATCTGAACACACCCCCCTGAGGGCCTTGCACACTGCAGCTTCCTGAACATCCCAGTCACCCCTTTGCCTGAGTCAACACTGGGCCAACTCCCAGAAGCCAGGATGACCTGCTGAATGTCAGCTCACCCCTGAAGGGGCTCCACAAAGTCCAGATCCACTCCTGAATGCAGAACTGTGAGTTTATAAAATGGTCAGTGTTTTAACCCACTAAATTCTGAGGGTGCTTTGTAATGACACAGGGCTGACATGCCAAGGGTCCCTGTGTTCCCAATGTGTGCACCAGCTTCACTGTCTTGTAATTACATAATTTAAGTAAATATTATTTAAAAGGATGACATATGAATGTGAAAATAAAAGTGATTCCTATGAACACTAAATTGAATGAATTGCAAAGACTTGACAAGAATATGTTCCTTAAAAAAATGCTGTCAAATAAGGAATGAGCAAGGCACATGCAAAAAATAGAGGGAAAGTCATAAAATATATAGAAGGACTCTACCCTCAGATTATTTCCTAAATCTCTTTTAGTTTCAGTCCATATTAACAAATTGAAACTGGACACCATAATTGAATTGAATTATGAGAGCAAGATGGAGGCTGCTTAACAAGGAGCAATAATTCAATGGCTTAAAGAGGATGGCATGTTATTTGTTTGTTTTGCTAGGTGGGAGTCCAAGGTGAGTAGTCAGTATTCTGGGTCAGAGGGATGTTCTGTTTCTTGTAATCACTCACAAATCCAAGAGGTTTTTGTTTTAAATCATTTTGATCTGCAGACCCACAGGACCCTTGTTGTTATCTAAGTGGTTGAAAATGTTATCTTGGGTTCTAGAACCAGGCAAGGAAAGAAAGCATGGAGGAGCTATCCTCTTATCTTGAGACACTGGTCTGGAACTGGCACACAGCACTGCTGCAAACTCTATTGACCAAGCTCAGCCACATGACCTCACAGAACCCAGGGGAACCTGGGGTATGTGTGGTATTAGGGTAGAAATGCCACACTATAATCCTTTTTGCTGTAGAGAGGATGTACGGTTTGGATATGAGATCTCCTCTGAAAGCTCATGTGTGAGACGATGCAGGAATGTTCAGAGGTGAAACAATCAGATTAGGAGACTTGTAACTTAATCCATGGATTAGTTTATTTGATGGATTCATAATTCGAATGGATCAATGGGTGGTAACTGTAGGCAGATAGGGCATGGCTGGAGGAAGTAGGTCCTGGGGAGCGTGTGCTTGGGGATTATACTCTCCCTGGATCCTCACACTCAAGCTCTCCCTGCTTCCTGGCCGTCATGAACCAAACAGCTTTCTTCCACCCTTCCGCCATGTATTCTGCCTCATCTTGGGCCCACAGCAATGAAGTCACTGTGAATGGACTGAACCTCTGCAACTATGAGTCCAAATAAACTTTTCTTCCTCTAAGTTGTTCTTGTCAGGTCTTCTGGTCACAGCTAGGGAAAGCTGACTAAAGCAGAGGGAGAGAATGGATTTGGGTGAAGAGCCCACAGCCTCAATCAGAATGATGCATTATGCATCTGCAACAAAAACAGTAGGAAGTTTGAATTACCCAGAGGAAAGGACAAGGCAAGTAGATGTATACTTCTGTGGTTTAAATTCAAATAACGTGTTTATGATAGGCTGCATTTGTTTTTATGACATGTAGTTTTGATTTCTTAAAATTGATCAGTTATAATGGTTTTGCTTGTGACAGACAGAAGAGCCTTTCTTCTTTCTTTCTCTTGGTTCTTCACTGTTTCTCTGTAATATTTTGTCTTCTGTTTTTGTTTTCAGGGAATCAAGATTATGACAGTTTCTCAAGTGCCTACCTGTTATTTTGAAAGGATATGCTTTTCTGAAGTGGCTTCCTATGTTTGCAACAAGATGCAGCCTTGGCTCAGTGCTTGAGATATTGGCTAACAGACAGATTAATCAGAAAGGAAAGAAATGCCTAATTTTATCCTTGAAAAGGTTGGAATAAAATATGAAGATAGGGTGCATTTCAAGTCTGATTTTGCATCCACACCACACCTGATAAACAGCAAGAATAACTCTGTTATCCTGGGTGCTAGTGACAGGACAGCATGGTTTCTGATCACATGTTGAATTGTCAGGAGTCCTTGTCAGAGCTGCTCTCTGTAAATGGTCTGAGTTTGGTCTTCTGCACCAAGAAAAGTCACTGGAAAATTTGAAGAAATAGAGGCTGGCCTTTAATTGAGCACATTCCAGTTAAAGTCCCGTGGTCTGAGGCCAGCTTCCTCCCATGGTTCCTGAGCCCTGAAGACTCCAGTCCTGGTTGTACCCTCATCCAGGATGCACTATATCCTGTTGTCTTGTGTGCTTCTTCAGGAGTCATTAGCCTCATCATTTCACCTTCTTCCAGCCTCCAACCTACACATTTCTCTCATTTACCTTAGTGTGCCTGATTCAAAGAATTCTGAAATAAAAGAACATTGTTGAACTTGATAGAAAGTCCTATTTTCTTCCTTTTTGTCTGTGTGAATTCTCTAAAATCTTGGCCTAGAAGTGATAATGTTGAGAGGCTAAATAGATATGCAGCAACAGGATATTACAGACACTTTACAATTTGGCAGTGTGTGAAAAAGCTGGGTTTTGGTGTGTCAGATTCCTGATATTATCCCGTATCTGCTCAGTACTGATTCAGGAGATACTATTTATTAAATGCAGAATTTTTTTTCTTTTTTACTTATGAAATAAGGAAAAATATGCTATGCTACAGGAAGCTAGGGATTCAAAGTTGCTACCTTTTAAGTGTGGGTTTGGGTGATGGAATTCCTGACAGCTCCTACTATGTGTCAGACACTGAACTAAAAGCTTTACATGTATTATTTCCTTCAACCTCTGCAACAATCCTATGATCATTGTGCCCAGTTACAGACCAAGTAAATAAGTGCCCAGAGAGGTTAAATGACGTTCCTAACATTACCCAGCTCTCAAATCCAGTGATTGATATTGGAATCCAGATTTCCTTTATTACAGAATAGACTGAAAGGCACAGTGTTGATTCCAGAAAAGCAAGAAGTACACACTTAAGCGTTCCTGGAAGAAAGGGTTGTTGGTACTACTCATTGTGGAGGATGCTTGATACACATGCAAAATAAAATAAAATAATAAAATAAAAGCAAACGTACTCTCTGATACAGTGGCTGAGAGGCTGCACTTGCCTCCCAGGGCCGGCGGCACACTCCCCCTCTCGTAGCATAAGCCTCTCCCCCAGCTCTGTTTGCGCGAGCTGGGTAGCAGCTGTGCTCTAGCCAGATATCGTCCATAGACGTTTCCATGATGGTACTAGATCACGTCAGAGGCCCACTTTGTCAGCTCATTCTCCAGCCTGAAACTCACTTGGGACACATCACTTCCAGATTTCCATGTGACCTTAGGGTTTAGGAATGTCAGTTGTTTTTTCCTGTTCTTTCTGGAAACTCCTGTTTTAAATCAGAGAGGAAAAAGCTATTCAGGTACTCATAAGATTTATTGAAAGTACCATTTGTCTTTGGCATATAGTTGCATGTGATGAAATCCTGCTTAGAACACAGACTTCACAGTCCCGAGTATGCAGGGCTGGAGGGGAGGAGGCCAAGGACTGAGGCAGGCAGGAGAGAGACATGTGCTTCCCAAAAGTGGAGGAGCCCCTCTACTGTCCTCTTGTAGCAGCCTGCACTTCCTCCTCTGTGGCATTAAAATTGCAATTTCTCTTGTCTGTCTTTTCCTCTGGACTGTGACCCCTTGAGGGTAGGACCTGATACTTGCCAGGGGACTAACAAATATTTGAATGAATGAACAAATGAATAAAGAGCTTTGATCTCCAACTGAGTGTATATATGTGTGTGTGTATGTGTGTGTGTGTGTGTATGTGTGTGTCTTAAAATATGTATTTATTGCTTAAATATATATATGTTATATTGCTTAAAACTCACTTTCATTCTCTCCTCTAGAAAAGATTGGATTTTAGGAGAATGCCATTTGATTTGATAGTTACATGTCCAGAGCTATACTTTCATGTTTTGCTTTAATAAGCTTTTTACTCTAGACTGCACATTATAATCACTTGAGGATTTTTTAAAAAATAGTGGGGTCAATATTCTACCTCTTCTCCCCTGGGATTCTAACTTAATCGGCCTTAGGCAGAGCTGCTGGAAATCAGCATTTTAAAGAAAGATTTCCTAGGTGTTTTACTGAGCAACCGGGGTTGAAAGCCACTGCCTCACATTTACCTTAAGCAACTAGTTCCTCGTGGCTGATGTAGCCCATAGATGGATCGCATCCTGAAGAAAATGAGACCTGGGGGGAAAAGATATTGACCTGCAAAGATTTACCCAAAGACAGAAGGCAAAGGTATCTTCCAGAAGACCCACTAGGGTTAAGCTACCTGTTAGAACATCAGCCTGCATTAAACTGGTTTCCTAAGGGATTCTCAGTCTGTCCCACATCAACCCTCTCCTTCCAGTGGTCCAGCCTAAAAAAAAGTGACTCATCTGACCAACCCCAGAAGGAGTTAACTGTATAGAAATAACTTCCTGGAAGATATGGCTGTTTTGAAGACACTAGGGTTTAGGAACAAATGTGCAGGTTCTGTCTTGCTTTGGGAAAAGAGTTCTGAATTGTGTTAAAAAACTAGGAAGCCTGAAAAGTCCTGTGTATGTAGTCAATAGAACAAGAACCAGGATAATCTTAACGGTGCTTATTTAAAAAAATTTTTTTTGTTTTACTTGTCAAAGGATCTTTATTTAATTAATTTATTTATATGCAGTACTGAGAATTAACCCAGTGCCTCACACATGCTAGGCATGTGCTCTAACACTGAGCTACAACCCCAACCCTGCTTTTGCTATTATAATAAAGGCTTTAAGTTTTCTAGCTTCACTGATTTCTGAATCTGTGTGCACCTGGCATGGAATGTGTACACAAGTCCATGGAGGTCAGCTTCCTTTTTGCTGAGTGCTGGGAGACAGCAGGAAGTGAAGAGACCAACTATAATTTTCTTTTGCTATTTAATCTCTGTTCTCAGCATATCTGTTTCCAACTTGCCATTTTCCTTTTCTTTAAAGGTCTAAAAATTGGACTTGGCTTCATGCCTTTGTCCTATGTCCTTTAAAGGGGGGAAAATGATGTGTTTGGATACCCCCATCCTGAAGTTTCTGCAAACAGGCACACAATGTGCTTTTCCAGGATAATTTGCAGACAAATGGACCTTTACAGACACTAAGCTATCTCCCCTACACAAGTTTGGCTGATAGTTTTGTATGCAGGAGTTTTGATTAATTGGTGTCAAGAACTGTGGAAGGTCTGATATTTTGCCCATCTGAGATTTTACCCTCTTGTAAGTTAACAAATAAGCCTGCCACGGTTTCATGGATGCTGGCACAGGACTCCTGTGTGACAGACAGTGACTTCATTACTGACAGCATTGGCAGTGGCCAGAAACCTGGCAATGTCTGGTGCCAGACTGACACAAACAGGGCTAGGTAACACCTGAGTGGGCAGTGGGCAGGATTATAGGAAAGGACTGCAGAGCTTATCAAGCCTTGGACTTTTACCCTGGGCCACCAAGCAAGTTGGCCCTGTGCTCTGTTGGGGCGGCAGGTTCTCCATCTCCCAAGGCTGTTCACTCAACAAAAATCCTTGAAAAGATTATCCGGAACAAGGACAGTCAGTGCTACTTTTGTAATGCGTAGGAACACCAGCCTCCCTCAGAGAACTGTCTCCCTCAAAGTAATTCGGAAATGACACAGAGTGCTCCCGGAAGTGTGGATAAACCGAGGGAGACACAGGACCTTATGAAATCCCTAGACCCCTTCTCAAATATAAGAAGTGAGTATGTAGTTTCCTCATGTATCAGTGAGCATTTGCTAGCTAACGAACACCCCACAGCTTAGTGGCTCTCAACCTCCACCGCTCCTGGTTCTGTTGCTCTGCTGGGTGGCCCTTCTGGCTCAGCAGTCTCTGTTGCTGTTCACTGGGTTCGTGCATGCATCACCTGGTGGTTCTGGTCGGCCAACCAGGACCACAGAGGCAACTGACCAAGTCTCTGCAGACTGGCTAACATCTGGCCACCCAGCAGACTGGCCCAGGCATCTCCGTATGCCAACAGTCTTGGGGTGTAAGGAGCACCAAGAGAACAAACTCACACGCGAATGCCTTCTACGCCCCTGTATTCAATCTGCTAAAGTCCTAGAGCAAAGCAGGGCATATACCCCACCTGAATTCAAGGGTGGAGAAAGACTCCACCCCTTGAGGGAGGGGAAGAAGCTAAGGCTATTTTAAAGTAATCTTCCGCACCCATATCAAATGGACTACTTTCTTCTCATGCTCTAGGCCTCAGCAACTCGGAGGCTGCTCTTTCCTCTCCCATCCAGTATTACCCAGGCCTAACCCTGCTTAGCTTCCAAGATGTGGGTTCCGGGTGGTACAGCCATAGCCTACTGTGTTCTCTCTAGCTTCCAATCAGTGCTCCTGCCCCATAACCCAATTTCATTTTCTTCATAGTCCTTACTAGATTCTGGAATTATTTACTTACCTGTTCATTTATTTAAGTGTTTGCTGTTTTGTTTCTCTAACTACAAAGAAAGCTTAATAACTTATCTTCATCAGAGAGGTGACTAAAGTCCATATTGATAAAAATCTGTTAGTTGAACGACAATCAATCAAGACAATGGATTTGCTCATCTTTATGGAATTTGTGGACAACCACAAAAATATAAACTAAGCTCTTGCACTGACAGCTCATGACAGGAGGGCCTGAGAGACAGAGTTACTATGGGAAAGCCATGCATAAGAAGGCAGGGAAAGGTGGCCATCAAACTCTTTATTTTCCAGATGGTAAAGATTCAAGATTGGGACCAACATATTTTCCTTCAGCTGAATGATTCAATTTATTAGATTCACCTTATGGGGTTCTTTAGCTTTTTTCTTTTCTTTTCTTTTCTTTTCTTCCTCCCTCCCTCCCTCCCTCCCTCCCTTCCTTCCTCTTTCTCTTTTTCTCTTTCTTCCAGTACTGGGGATTAAACCAGGGGTACTCTACAACTAAGCTACGTTTCCAGGACTTTCTATTTCAAGATAGGGTCTCAATAATTTGCCTAGGCTAACCTCAAATGTAACAGTCATCCTGCCTGGGTCTCCAGGGTCGCTGGGATTAAAGGCCTGTGCCACCATGCCTGGTGGTTCATTAGCATTTTAATGAGGGCAGAATTTGATTTCTGGGGTTAGGCACCCTATTGTAATGCCCAGAGAACAGACCCCAAAGACCACCAAGGAATCCAGAGTGCATGCAAAAACAAAAAGCCTTTATTCGGACTTAAGCTCAGACTCTCAGACCTCACCAACACAGTGGATCTGTACTGAGAGCCCTGAACTGATGAGAGACTGAGTCTTTTATAGGGCTAGAAGCAAGAAGAGGGAGGGGGTTCACCTGATTGGCCAGGGGAGCCCATGTGTGACTAAGGAGGTTTTCATTGGTGGAGGCTATCTCCAGAGCTATGAAATGTGCCGACTGTTCATTGCAGGGCCCTGCAGGGCCCTGCTATTGCCTTATCTTTTTGTGCGCGGGCTGGCTTATCATACCCGGGCTTATTCTTGCCTCATGACAGGAGACTTGCAACAGTTTAAGGCAGCTGATAACAAAATGGAGTTACAGCAGTTTGGCTTCTATTATCTATAAGCCAAGCATTTAACAGAAGCAAAAAGAAGCGGTTAAACTGAAAAGAGGCATGGGGCTAAAAAGGGGGATTCCACACCTATGATTTTAGGAGTTGAAGACCTAAAAAAAATAGCTGGCTCTTTATAATATCAGTCTTCTCAAAATTCATTCCTAACCTTGCTTCAAAGTCCAGGGGAGGACAACGATAAGGCTATTTTCCTCTCCTTTACTCTCACATGATGAATTTGCTTCAAGTTTCACATTTTTGGAGTTTATGGAGGTCTGGATATATTAGCCAGGGTTTAACTATGTCTCATGGATTTGAACGTCAATCCTGGTACCAAAATCTGCCTTAGCAGAGTTCACGCAGAGAAGAGGAACCAGTAGGAGATTCATATCTATTTATTTTGGTATATGTAGGTCTGCATTTTTTTTTAAATTTTGACAGTAGAATGCATTTTGACATATTGTACATAAATGGAGCACAACTTCTCATTTCTCTTGTTGTACATGGTGCAGTCACACCAGTAGTGTAATCATACATGTATATAGGGTAATAATGTCTGTCTTATTCTACCATCCTTCCCATCCCTTCAGTCCCATCCCTCCCTTCACTCCCCTCTGCACAAACCAAAGTTCCTTCGTTCTTCCATACTCCCCCACAGCCCCACTATGATGCTGATTCACTTATCAGAGAAAACATTCAGCCTTTGGTGTTTTGGGATTGGCTTATTTCACTTGGCATGATATTCTCTAGTTCCATCCATTTACCTGCAAATGCCATAGTTTCATTCTCCTTTAACACTGAGTAATATTCCATTGTGTGTATATACCACACATTTTCTCTAGCCATTCATCTGTTGAAGGGCATCTAGGTTGGTTCCATAGTTTAGTTATTGTGAATTGAACTGCTATAAACATTGAGATAGCTGTGTCACTGTAGTATGCTGTTTTTAAGTCCTTTGGGTATAAACCAAGGAGTGGGATAGCTGGGTCAAATGGTGGTTCCATTCCAAGTTTTCTGAGGAATCTCCATACTGCTTTCCAGAGTGGTTGCACCAATTTGCAGTCCCACCAGTAATGTATGAATGTTATCTTTTCCCCTACATCCTTGCTAACACTTATTATTACTTATATTTTTGATAAGTGCCATTCTGACTGGAGTGAGATGAAATTTTAGTTTTAATTTGCATTTCTCCAATTGCTAGAGATGTCGAACATTTTCCCATATGTTTGTTGATCTATTGTATTTCTTCTTCAGTGAAGTGACTGTTCAGATCCTTAGCCCATTTATTGATTGGGTTATTTGGGGATTTTTGGTTTGGGTTTTTTTTTTTTTTATAATTTTTAATATGTACAACTCATGTATACAAACAGTTGTATGTAAAAAGATGGTTTGGGGTTTTTTGAGTTCTTTATATATCCTGGAGATTAGTGCTCCATCTGAGGAAAGTGTGGAAAAGATATTTTCCCATTCTGGAGGATATCTTATCATATTATTGTTTTGTTTCTTTTGCTGAGAAGAAGCTTTTTAATTTGAATCCATCTCATTTACTGATTCTTGATTTGACTTCTTACGCTTTAGGAGTCTTGTTAAGGAAGTCAGGTCCTAAGCCAACATGATAAAGATTTGGGTCTACTTTTTCTTCTATTAGGTCCGGGATGTCTGTTCTAATGTTTAAGTCTGTGATCAACTTTGAGTTGAGTTTTTTGCAGGGTGAGAGATAGAGGTTTAATTTCATTTTGCTACGTACAGATTTCCAGTTTTCCCAGCACTATTTGTTGAATAGGCTATCTTTTCTCCAATGTATGTTTTTGGCACCTTTGTCTAGTATGAGATAACTATATTCATGTGGGTTGGTCTTTGTGTTTTCTATTTTGTACCATTGGTCTACATGTCTATTTTAGTACCAATACCATGCTGTTTTTGTTACTATTGCTCTGTAGTACAGTTTAAGTTCTGGTATTGTGATGCCTTCTGCTTCACTCTTCTTGCTAAGGACTGCCTTGGCCATTCTGGGTCTCTTATTTTTCCAAATGAATTTCATGATTGGTTTTTCTAATTCTATGAGGAATGTCATTGGGATTTTAATAGGAATTGCATTAAATCTGTATACAGTTTTAGTAGTATGGCCATTTTGACTATATTAATTCTGCCTATCCAGGAGCATGGGAGATCTTTCCATCTTCTGAGATCTTCCTCAATGTCTTTCTTTAGCATTCTGTAGTTTTCATTGTAGAGGTCTTTTACGTCTTTTGTTAGAATTATTCCCAAGTATTTTATTTTATTTATTTATTTTTTTGAGGCTATTGTAAATGGGGTAATTTTCCTAATTTCTCTTTCAGAGGATTCATCACTGATATACAGAAATGCATTTGATTTGTGGGTGTTGATTTTATATCCTGCTACTTTGCTGAATTCATTTATTAGTTCTAGAAGTTTCCTGGTGGAATTTTTTGGATTTTCTAAATATAGAATCATGGCATCAGCAAATAGTGATAGTTTGAGTTCTTCTTTTCCTATATGTCTCCCTTTAATTTCTTTCATCTGTTTGATTGTTCTAGCTAGAGTTTCAAAGACTATGTTGAATAGAAGTGGTGAAAAAGAACATCCCTGTCTTATTCCAGTTTTTATAGGGAATGTTTTCAGTTTTTTGTTGGCCTGGGGCTTAGCATAGATAGCATTTACAATGTTGAGGTATGTTCCTACTATCCCTAGTTATTCTAGTGTTTTTTTTTTTTTTAAAGGCAATGACCTATTTTTTTAATGTTTAAAATATTTATGTATTTGCTTTAGTTGTACACAATGCAATGCATTTATGTTTATGTGGTGCTGAAGATCGAACCCGGGCCGTGCATATGCTAGGGGAGCGCTCTACCGCTGAGCCACAACCCCAGTCCATATTCTAGTGTTTTGAATGTGAAGAGGTGCTGTATTTTGTCAAATGTTTTCTCTGCATCTATTGAGATAATCATGATTCTTGTCTTTAAGACCATTTATGTGATATATTACATTTATTGATTTCCATATGTTGAACTAAGTTTGCATCCATGGGATGAACCCCTCTTGATCATGGTGTATTATCTTTTTAATATGTTTTTGTATCTGATTGGCCAGAATTTTATTGAGAATTTTTGTGTCTATATTCATCAGGGATATTGGTCTGAAGTTTTCTTTCCTTGATGTGTCTTTGTCTGATTTTGGTATCAGGGTGATACCAGAATGTGTTTGGAAAGCTTCCCTCCTTTTCTATTTCATGGAATAATTTGAGGAGTATTAATTTTTCTTTGTAGGTCTTCTAGAACTCTACTGAGAATCTGTCTGGTCCTGGGCTTTTCTTGGTTGGTAGGCTTTTTCTTTTCTTTAATACCTTTATTTTTTATTTCTATGTTATTTATTTTTATGTGGTGCTGAGGATCAAACCCAGTGCCTCACACACGTGAGGCAAGCGCTCTCCCACTGAGCTACAACCCCAGCTCTGGTTGGTAGGCTTTGGATGGTGTCTTCTATTTCCTTGCTTGAAATTGATCTGTTTAAATTGTGTACATCCTCCTTATTCAGGATGGGCAGATCATATGCTTCTAGAAATTTGTTGTTGTCTTTGGGATTTTCTATTTTACTGGAGTATAAGTTTCAAAATAGTTTCTAATTATCTTCTGTTTTTTGGTAGTGTCTGTAGTGATGTTTCCTTTTTTCATCACAATTTTAGTATTTTGCATTTTCTTTCTCCTTCTTTTTGTTAGGCTAAGGGTTTATCAATTTTATTTATTTATTCAAAGAATCAGCTTTTGTTTTGTCAATTTTTAAAATTGTTTATTTTGTTTCAGTTTCATTGATTTATGCCCTGATTTTAATTATTTTCTGTCTTCTTCTACTTTTGATGTTGATTCATTCTTCTTTTTCTAGGGCTTTGCGATGTAATGTCAGGTCATTTATTTGTTAGCTTTTTACAAAAAAAAAAAAAAAAAAAAAAAAAAAAAAAAAAAAAAGCTCTTTTAATGAATGAGCTCAATGCAATGAACTTTTCTCTTAGCACTGCCTTCATAGTGTCCCAGAGATTTTGATATATTGTATCAGAGTTGTAATTTACATTTAAGAATTTTTTTTTATCTCCACCCTGATGTCTTCTGTTATCCATGCATCATCATTCAATAGTATATTGTTTAATTTCCAGGTATTGGAGTAGCTCTATTTTTTATTTCATCATTGATTTCTAATTTCATTCCATTATAGTCTGGTAGAATGCAGGATAGCATCTCTATTTTTTTGTATTTGCTAAGAGTTGTTTGTGGCATAACACATGGCCTATTTTAGAGAAGGATCCATGTGCTGCTGAGAAAAAAGTGTATTTGCTTGTTGATGGATGAAGTATTCTAAATAGGTCTGTTAAGTCTAAATTATTGATTATACTATTGAGTTCTATCATTTCTTTGTTTAGTTTTTGTTTGGAAGATCTATCCAGTGGTGAGAGAGGTGTGTTAAAGTTACCAAGTATTATTGTGTTGTGGTCTATTTGATTCTTGAAATTGAGAAGGGTTTGTTTGATATATGTGGATGCTCCACTATTTGGAGCGTATTTACAATTGTGAATTGTTATTGTAAAATTGTAAATTGTAAATTGTTATGTCCTGATGTCCTGTTGATGTATGATTCCATTAAGCAGTATGAAATGTCCTTATTTGTCTCTTCTGACTATCTTTGGTTTGAAGTCCACTTTATCTGATATGAGGATGGAAACCCCTGCTTGTTTACATGGTCCATGTGAGTGGTATATTTTTTCACATCCTTCCACCTTCAGTCCGTGGATGTCTTTTCCTATAAGATGAGTCTCCTGAAGGCAGCATATTGTTGGATCTTTTAAAAAAAAAGTCCATTCTGTTAGTCTATGACTTTTAATTGATGAGTTTAGGCCATTAACATTCAGGGTTATTATTGACATATGGTTTGTATTCCTGGTCATTTGGTTTATTTTTGGTTTTTAACTTGACTTGTTTTCTCCTTTGACTGGCTTTTCCCTTAGTGTAGTTTCTCCCTTTGTTGGTTTTCATTATTGTTTTAATTTCCTTCTCATGGAATATTTTGTGGAGAATGTTCTGTAGTGCAGGCTTTCTCATTGTAAATTCTTTTAACTTTTGTTTATCATGGAAGGTTTTTATTTTGTCATCGTGTATGAAGCTTAATTTTGTTGGATATAAGATTCTTGATTGGCATCCATTTTATTTCAGAGCGTGGTATATGTTGTTCCTGGCTTTGAGGGTCTGGGTTGAAAAATCTGCTGAGATCTGAATTGGTTTCCCCCTATATGTAATCTGGAACTTTTCTCTTGTGGCTTTTACAATTCTATCCTTATTCTATATACTAGGCATTTTAATTATAATGTGCCGTGATTTGATCTGTTGTGATTTTGTACATTTAGTGTCCTGTAAGCCTCTTGTATTTGATTTTCCAATTCATTCTTCATTTTTGGGAAATTTTCTGATATTATTTCATTGAAGAGATTGTGCATCCCTTTAGTATCTCTGTGCCTTCCTCTAGCCTGCTAATTCTTAGATTTGGCCTTTTCATGTTATTCCATAATTTTTGGAGGTCCTGTTCATGGTTTATTACTATCTTCACTGTATGGTCAACTTTATTTTCAGTATTATATATTTTGTCTTCATTGCCTGAGTTTCTGCCTTCCAAGTGATTTAGTCTTGATGATGCTTTCTATTGAATTTTTTATTTGGTTTATTGTTTTCTTCATTTCAAGGATTTCTGTTCTTTTTTCTTTTTTCAGAATCTCTCTTTCTTGAAGTAATGTTTTGCTACCTGTATTTGCTCTTTTATCTCTTTGTTGGAGTGATCAATTGTTGCCTGCACTTGCTCTCTGATACCATCCTTTGCTTTGCATATCATTTTAATTATATACACTATGAACTCCTTCTCTGAAGGAGCCCCAATTAGGGAGATGGCTATTGCGGTCAGCTGGAAGCCATAAGTTCCACCTGATGTATGTGACGCACCTGTAAATGCACGTGAGGCACCCGCAAAGCTAAAGGTATATAACCGGGTGAAAGCGGTCGGAGTGAGGAGAAGAATGAATTCATTCAGTCAGTCATGCAGTCGCTCGGTTGGAAGAAGAGTTCGGGTCGGAGAAGAAGAAAAGAATCAGAGCGGCCAGAACGTAGGTAGAGCGGTTACAGAAGAGAAACCAGATAGAAGAAGTAATTCCTGGTCAGAGTCAGGCAGAGGCTCCCGAGGAAGAAAGAAGAAAGAACAAAGAAGAAAGAAGCTCTAAAAGCTAAGCTCTCTCTCTCTCTAAAGAAGAAATCTCTCTCTTTTCAAGCTCTCTCTCTTTCTCTCTAAGCTCTAAGAAGATGAAGAAGAAAAAGCTCTATCTTTCTCTCTAAGTTCTAAGAAGAAGAAAAAGCTATCTCTAATCTTTCTCTCTAAGCTCTTTCTAAGAAGAAGAAAAATCTTTCTTTCTCTCTCTAAGCTCTCTCTAAGAAAGTAGAAGTAAAAGTAGTAATAGCTTTACTCTGCCTCCGAGAGTTTTCCTCCCGCGGTGTTTGTGGCTGGCCACGACAGGCAGCTTACACTTCTCTGACATTTCATCTACTGTTCTGTCAATGGATTCTATTATTGTAGCATCTTGGTTTGTTTGGGGCACTTTCTTCCCTTGCTTTTTATGTTGTCCATGTGTCTTCCTCTCTAGCAGTGCAGATCCAAGGTTTCTACCCTATAATCTTGTAGTGTCCCTGCAGGTTACCAATACCTTGGTTTTAAGGGTGAGATCAATATTTACAGTACCTAATGCAAATAATATGCAGCCTTAAACCAAATAGCTCCTATTTAGACAATTATAGTTTTATCACAATAAACAGAAATGATGTGTTTGATTAATATCTACAATATATATATATATAGTAGGTTTGAATAAGGTTCTACAGTTTCTAATGGTGGGCAAAGAGAAAGCCAGGGGTGATGATGGGGTGTAGGATGTGAGATTTATGAGGTAGGAGGTGGGGAATATAGAGGTATTAGATCACAGGAGGAGTAAACTAGGAATCAAGAGAAGTAGGCTAGCAGGGATACCTCTGGTGTAACCAAGCCTGCAGGGACTTTGGTGATGGTCTTCCAGCTGCTGGCTATTGTCCCTTGATGGAAGTGGGCATGTCCCTAGTTGGTGGCAGCAGCAATGTCAAACCTGGAGGTACCTTGACGTTAGGGTTCCAGGCGCTAGCTGGTATCCTAAGATGGAAGCTGCCCCATCTAAAGATGGTGGTGGCAGCAGCGGAGGTAACCCTTTTGGTGACAGAAGTGTCCCAGGATGCAGGTGACCATTTTAAGAGATGGGGCTGAGAAGGCAGGCCATGTGGTGGCGGTGTTGGGCAGCACTGTGGTGTGCAGTGCTAAGGTGGGCTTCTGCCTCCAGGCCCTGTCCATTGTCCCAAGGTGGAGGCTAACACATGGCGGGGGGGACTGTGGAGGTGGCCACAGTGTCCCAGAATGGAAGCGGGCTGGGAGAGCCACTTGTTGGTAGATGCAGGGCTGCAGCACTCTCTGCATATTTATATATCTGTATTTATCTATATATACCCGTGTTCATCCATCCATCTATCCATTTATTTGTTATAAAAAATTGACCTGTGTAATTGGTGCTGACTAAAGACTTCTGAAATCCATAGGACAAGTCATCAGGATTACCTCATGGACAGGCTGGATCTCACAGGCATGGGTATAGAAAGCATTTTTTAAAGCCTTAGCCCGTTTTTTGAGCACTTGAAAGCTGACTGATCAGGTCCATCCAAATTATTCAGGATAATCTCTCTTACTTCAAGTCAACTTCAGTTACATCTGCAAAATGTATTCATAGCAACAATTAGCTTAATGGTTGAGTAACTGAGGATTATGGTCCAGCCAAGTTGACACAGGAAAAAGTCATCACATGAGGTCTGAGTTAGTGAAAGTGTAGAAAGGGGCCCAACCAAGTACTCAAGAGATCCACATGTATTCCTTAGTACCTCATTGGAGACCAATGGATGGTAAGATAATTCAGTAACCCAGCAAATAAAACAGTAACTGACCTCAAGTATGACCCATGTAAAAAACACCGAGGAATATATTTGAGATTCTGAGAAACATTTAGCTTAAATTGCATGGGCTGAAAGGGAGTCGGACCCAAACAAGTCTTTGGGAGTTGTAGATTGGTGACCTGCCTCTGTTTCATAGGCACTTATTCTTGAGTCTTGAACATGCCACTTCACCTTCCTTACCTTTCTGGTTCTTCACCTGTGAGCAGTTGTTTCTCCCAGCATTACATTAGCCTAAGATTTATGTATTGGAAAATTCCACATCTCCATGTACATATGTATACACATGTACATCTACATACACCATACTCTGCACACATATACATGTGCATTTACACATCAAGAATTCCTGCAGAGAAATCCAGAAAAAGGCAAATTTGAAGTACAGAAAAACTGAAGTCAGTAATCTTGGAAACTGGCATGGCTTCACATTGCTCTTTTTGGATACCATTAGAAATTGGGCACCCACGCAACTTTGGGTCTGAATCAGAATGTGTACATTGATACATTTCTTAGACACAAAACACCTTATTGGTTCCTGGGAAGCTTCTTTGGCTCTTCTTCTGAGTCCTCCAAATACTTCAACTCCTTCCTATGCCTCATATTGTATTACAATGGAAAACCCTCCTTTCATTTAATATTAGAAGCTTGAAATATAAAATATACCTGGAGTTATGAAGATGAGCAGCATGTTCACACCAAGAAGACAGTGGCAGATTAATCCATGTCTTTTTCAGGTGTTGATGAGATATGGGGATGCCTTTATGGAGGACGAGGTGCACAGACACATCCACTAGTTCTTGTAGAGATGGAAGCTGAGAGATGGCAAAAGGTTGAACATGCATTGATGCCCGGCAGCTGGGTTGAGAGCCCACCTGACCCGCAACACAGAAGCTTCAGGAAGTTCTGCTGACACACACTTTTTTCAATCCTTCTTCAAAAACCAGTTATAGTTATATATTTGGGCAGTTGAATCCTTGTCATTATTATTATTATTTTTAATATTTATTTATTTGTTTTAGTTGTACACAATGCCTTTGTTTTTACGTGGTGCTGAGGATCGAACCCGGGCCGTGCACATGCTAAGCAAGCATTCTATTGCTGAGCCACGACCCCAGCCCTTGAATCCTTATTATTATAATGAGTTTATATCAGATTTATTTGAATTTTAAAAGGGAAATTGGCCAAGAACATAGCTTTTCCTTTTCAGGCGGTAACTCCCAGAGGTAGATATAAATAAATAAAACAAATGCTGATGTGGGGAATTTTGGGCAAAGCCATCCCAGGATTTCCTCAGGGGACAGGAAGAAGGTTGAAGTTCTAAAAATGTATTTTTAGGGCAAAATAAGCCCAAGCCATCTGGGCTGGGCCATCAACACTCACAGAGGCAGAGTCTGTGTTTGTAACATGGTGATAAGTGTCATGGGCTGGTTCCTTCTGCCTGTGGCGTGAGACAGCCCATCAGAAGGTGTGCTGTGAACCACAGCACATGTCCACGTGGGATTACATGGTTGGGTAAAAGAGCCTCATGACATCATGGCGAAATATTTCTCACAATCAGGAGCTTCTGGATGGGTGAACACATTGAGGTACTGGGAGGATGTCCAGAGAGGACGTGGGGCTATTCCCATGCCTGGCCTTGTGCAGCTTATCCATTTGGCTGTTCTTAGTCATATCCTTTATGATAAACTAGTGAACATAGCAAATGAAAATTCAAATATAAAATGACTTAAAACAGATTTTTAAAATCTTCAAAGATGTTTTAAAAGTTTAAATGCTGAAGCTTTTATAAAGGGCGTCAGTTGTCATTTGAGAACAAAGTCCAAGAGAGTCTTTAGTAGGAGAAAGAATGGAGCTAGAAGAGCCTCTATTGCAATGCTCTGAAGTCGGAGGGCAATTAGTTGTCTTGGGACTTTTAGTAGAAGGATTTTATATGATAGTCCTTATGCTTTTTGGAGGCTACTCATGATGAAGTGCTAAGCAAAGGCTTAAGTCATATTAAAATCTATTTAAACTGTCATTTTATCAAAAGCCTAATCTGGGTGATACCAAATCTTGTGTTCTCCCAACCCAGCTTTGTGACTCCTGATGTGTTCAAAGGGCCAACTGTGTGTTTATATATGTATTTTATACATGTTTTTTTATGTCAACATGATATTTGTGTCAACATGTTATTTATTTACAAATGGCATATATATGCAAACAGTGTGTGTGTGTATGTATGTGTAGGTTTTGGCCAATGTAGGTATTTGTTTCCTGTGCAGGATGCCAGCTACTACATACTATATCTACCCATTTGAGGCTAAGGCTGAGCCATGGGTTTATATGCTTGGTGAGCCCATTGACACCATTCCTTGGGTACAGGACTAGTTCATGATCTTGAGAACAATGGTGGTGACCATGGGACAATGGTCCAGTGTCTCCACCAGCCTCCATGTCCTTCCTGTCTGTGTTCTGGAAGATCATACCCACCAGTCCTGTGTCCTCTTTATCAGCATGCCAGAGATTGACCAAGTGATATTTTCAAAAAAATATTTGTTTTTCAGTTGTAGTTGGACACAATACCTTTATTTTATTTACTTATTTTTATGTGGTTTGAGGATCGTACCTAGGCCCTCCACGTGCTAGGTGAGTACTCTACCACTGAGCCACAGCCCCAGCCCTGACCAAGAGATATTAACAGAGAATGTCAAGTTCTTCAATTGTAGATTAAGTTTATGAAGAATTCTTATTAGTCAACATGTCTCAGCCTTCTATGATAGCAATTTATTTGCAACTCATAGGGACTGAAATCCAGTCAAATAAATCAAATGATCTAAGAGACTTGTTTCTTCAAGATAGGTAATCCAGACAATACCTGTATTATTGCCTAGGATTTATGTAGTGCTCTTCCTTCAAGGAGCTCTATGTGTTTTTAAAGTAACCTATTTATCTTTAAGTACGCTGGAGAGGGCTTGCAGTCAACACCATGTTCTCCTGCAGGAGGAAGCAAAGCAGAGATATTGTCTGAAATCACAGGAGGCCAACAATGGACCTGGGATGAGCATCCAGAACTCTGCACACCAGGCCAATATACACATTATCAAGCGATGTTAGCTTTAAGGTGGCTCCCTCTTGAATGGGATTGGCAAACATATGAATGGCCTTGGGTGCTGCCAGGCCCTTGCTAACTGGTCTTTCCCATTGCACCAGTTTGTAGCCCCAGAATCCTTCCCCAAAGTGCTCTGCAAGCAGTTGCTCAGTCAGTGTTGGCAAGAAGATTGGATTTTCTCCATCATTTGTCATCATATGAATGGTATAAATATACTTTGTATACAACTAGAGATATGTAAAAATGTGCTGTATATGTGTATTACAAATTGTAATGCATTCTACTGTCATATACAACAACTTTGAATAAAAAATAAAAGAAGAAGTTGGGTTGAAATGCTTGGCTGGCCTTGTCTTCTACCTAAAGTATCTGCATCAAAATCCCAATGTGGCTCAGTGACAGGTGTTATTATTCTGACCTGACCTGAAAATGCTATAAGGTTATTTGTTGTTGATTTCACATTAAAAACTGATGTGGAGGGCTGGGGTTATGACTCATTTGTGGGGTAGAGTGCTTGCCTAGTGCAGGTGAGGCATTAGGTTCGATCCTCAGCACCACATAAAAACAAATAAATAAAAATAGAGGCACTGTGTCCACTTACAACTAAAATAAAATAAAATAAAATAAACTGATGTGGAAAATAGGAGGACATGGGACATTTCTGCAAAGGAATGAGGGGCCCCTCTGGAGCAGGACTTTGTTGCTGCTATAAAGGATTATCAGGACTGAGGTGAGAGCTGTTGCCTGGCCCAGTCAGCGCAGAGTTTTTATACTGTTATTGTTAAAGACACTTTTGGTTGTGTGTGGAGGTTAGGTTACTTCAGTGTTGGGCTGAAGCTGTACAAAATTAAATAAAGTAAAGGGTTCCCTTTTTTTGATGGAGAATCAGTATGGAGACCTCAGAGGTCAGAGCCAAGTGGAAATACAAGGCAAGTATCTATCTGGTCTGCGCCTCAGGAAGGGAAGGAACAATTTTTTTTTTATTTGAGGAAAAGGAAAGCAACCAAGACTTGCTCCACTTAAGGATATAATTAGCTGACAAGTTTTTTTTTTTTTTTTTTTTTTTTGAGGGAGAGGCAAGTTTCCCTTTGACAGATTTTGTATCCCTGAATTTGAAAAAATGACATAAGAAAATCAAGATCATTTGGAAAGGACTAATTATAACAACTTCACCTTTGAATTGACACTAAGTGGGTGGCAGAGGTGGAGACAGTCTTATAACTTCAATATTTTCAGGTCTGTAAAATGGAGAAGTGGAGACAAGACATTTTTAGCATGTAGCACGGTGACAGCCACTAATTTTAAAATAAGCACAGACTGCAAAGCCCACTGATCTCCGGATGTCTAAGACAAGAGCTTTTGGAGTTATCTAAAGCCTTTGGCTTTCCTCAGGGCTACCCCATGTAAAACTGTCAAGGAAAATCAATTTCCCATTCTGGATTTGATGCACAAATCCCTGCAACATTCGTGAATATCGTTGCATCCCAGGCTGTCCAGTTTCTCACCCTGTCTGTCCCCTAGTCGCAGGAGAAGTAGCCTACCAGGAGCCAACCCTCACTTTTTAGCTCCTCTCTGATTCCATTTCTTTCTTCTTTGTCTTCTCTCAACCTAGACCTGCTATGGGGACACTCACCGGTGCCTATGCTTCCACCTTGTGGGTTCTCACGGAACCCTGTCACTGCTGACAGACCGCTGTGTTACACTTTCCAAGCATGTTAACACTTCCCTGGTGACATGTTAACTGGGGCTTATGCAGACACTGAGGAGGAGTTTCTGCACTGTAGAGGTTTTGCAGGGGTAGTCAGGGAACTTCTTCAAATGTTGACTTTTCTCTCATTCTTCACCAGTATTGGGCTCATCTTCCCTGCTTCTTTCAGTCCCAAATACTGCTTGCACCTCCCCGGTACAAGGACCATTACTAAGCACTGCCTGTATACACTAATGTGATAGAGGAGGCTGGGAATAACCTGCTGGCTCTTCTACCCTAACATTTCATAGTAAATGATTGCACGCAGTTCTGTTTGAAATAGGTGCTCATGGAACACTTCCTGCAATTAGACTCTGTGACCACTGTTTTTTGATCTATTTTTTAAATTGTAAGACTTTCTTTAAAAATGGTTCTTTTTAGTTATACATGACAGTAGAATCTATTGTGATATAACTATAAAACATAGAACATATCTTGTTCAAATAACTATGGGTAAATGGTGTTCTTTTATTGTGTCTCCAGTTCTTCCCCTCCCAGAAAAGAAATCCCATATTTTACTTGCAAAACAATACTGGAATAGAAATGAATGAGAACCCCAGTGAGTAGAGTTCCTTTCTTTTTCCTGGAAGCCTCCAAAGGAGATTTTTTTTTTTTTTTTTTTTTTTTTTTTTTTTTAGGATATGATTATAGAATGTTTGAATAAAATTTGAAAATAGCTACAGCAATTAAAGGATTTGAATGCCATTTGCCCCATGTGTGGCAGATGGCAAAGCTTTCCACTAGTTTAGGAGGAAGCTAAGCTTCTTTGGGACCTGACTCACCCAGACAGCCCCTGGAGGGAGCAGGACACTGTCTTTGCCTTGATTTCCATCCAGTGGAACTGACTTTGGACTTCTGGACTCCAGAATTGTGGAAGAATAGATTTTGGTTGTTTCTAACCATCACACTTGAGATCACTTGTTACAGCAGATACAGGAAGTTAACACACACCCATTCATTGTCCATGGTATTGTTTGTGCCCTCAACAGGAAACCAAGGCTCAGAGAGGCTGAGTTGCCCACCCCAGGCACTGCTTCAGAAGTCACCTGAGGAACTGAGAGGAAGCTTGCTAAGTGGTTACTCAGTTCTGCTCTGTTTTTCAGGCTTGTGCTAGCCCCTGGGGGTTCTCTGTTGCAGCTGCAGTTCTTGCTCCCGGGGGTGGCACCAACTGCCTGTGTAATAATCATGATGATGAAGTTGTTGGCTCCCAATGGTACAGTCAGAACAGAGTTTTAAAATTCCATTGGTAGACCTAATTCTTCCCCTTTTCCCAGTTCCATGTAGGAACTGTAGGCCGGTTCCATGACTTTTAAGGCCACTTTTAGGTAATAAAAATCCTGTTACCTGTGATTACCGTATGCAGCCCAGTGTAATGACTGGCACTTTCAGCCTATTTCAAGTCATTCTTCCTCCTGCCAAGATCCCCTGGAGCCTGGTGGTTTGCCTTGGGCTACTCTTTCCCCTTTCCCAGCCTAACACTTTACTCTTTGCATTCTTGCTGCCTCAATCTGATCTCCAGGGCAGCAGCAGTAGGGAAGAGGAAAGAAAAGGCCAGGGAAGTTTGTACTGGACTAACACTGTCAGGAACTGACATTTTGTTCTTGGGTCTGGCAAGTGTTTAAAGCAGACTCTTTTCTTATTTGCCTTTCTGTAGGTTCTTTACATGCCTCTCCTTCTCCACACCCACCTGCTTCAAATTTAATTGATTGATTCAGCAAGCACTTATTTTTTTTTAATTTTTTTCATTTAAATATTTATTTATTTGCTTTTAGTTGTACACAAGGTGTTTTTACGTGGTGCTGAGGTTCGAACCCGGGCCGCGCACGTGCTAGGCGAGGGCTCTACCACTGAGCCACAACCCCAGCCCCCCAGCAAGCACTTATTAAGCATATGCACAGGACACCGTGACTGATAGATTTGGTCAGGCTCTCACCCCTAAGGCACAGTTGAGTTTGATTCGATTGGATTTGGGTAGATCCTTTGCATTGGTGGTTTATAAAATTTCCCTCAAGTGAGTCTCATGTGCATGTAAGGTTTTGAGCCACTAGTTTATATTATTGATTCAATTTGTGGAAACCAATCTACTCAAGCACATTGTGGTTAGCTCGTGGCTCTGAGCTTGGTTGTAAATATTCATTCTGTCAATCTTATTCAGGGAGACTCACCAGAGGCATGGCATCTTGTAATGTACAACAGGCAAGGATGCAGTCATAGAAACCTACACAGAACTATAAGAATGTAGGCAAGGAGATGAAATACTAAGACAACATAGGAATAATTGGGGGGAAATCTTATAAAGGTTTTTAAAAAATGGGGCAGTTCTTTTTAAACTGTAATGCACATTTTTTTTTTTTTTTTTTTGTACCAGGGATTGAACTCAGGGGCACTTGACCACTGGGCCATATCTCCAGCACTTTTTTGTATTTTATTAGAGACAGGGTCTCATTGAGTTGCTAAGTGCCTTGCCATTGCTGAGGGTGGCTTTGAACTCGCAATCCTCCTGCCTCAGCCTCCCAAGTGCTGGGATTACAGGTGTGCACCACCGCGCCTGGCTCTGTAATGCACATATGAATCACTTGATCTTATTAAAATATGGCTTCTGATTCAGTACGGCGAGAACTGACTTTCTGTGATTTTAAAAAGCTCCCTGGTGATGGGGATGCTGCTGGAATATGGACCATGCATGGCTCAAGGAGCTGTAGCTATTGTGCTACTTAGTTTTCACCTTGGTCTTCCAGGGGATTTCTTTCCTAAGGATTTTTTTTTTCTTCTGATTTTATAGTATAGGACAAATGGAAATTTGAAGTTGGCTTATGGTCATTTGCTTTAAGATATGATTTTTCCAAAGAAACCAGAGCGCACACACTTGGACTATAGAGAATCAGTTCAAGAGCTGGAGCCCTTGCGTTAGCCCAGTTCTCTCCTTTAGAAGTGACGTGGTGAGTAGCTAGAGCTTGGGTTTGGGGGTCATAGGACTGGGCTCAAATCGCTGCTCACTCTTCCTGGAAAGCTAGTTGATTGAACCTTCTGAGTTTCAGTTTCCACATGTGAAATGGGGATCATAATCCTTTCTATCTGTAGAATGGGTTGTCAAGGAAGTTGTGGTATCACATCTATCTGAAGCTGCTGTCATGGTGCCCAGGACGGAGTGGGTCTTCATTTAATATCAGTTATCCTTAAGACTGGGCACTAGTGACCATGACAGGCACTGTCAGCAGATGTGAGTGAGGTTCAGACCATGCTTGAGATGTGGAAGGGGAGAAAACCATAGCAGACAGCAGACGGATGGCTCCATGGAGGAGCTGGGGAGGTGAGGCGATACTAGGAGACGGGGAAACACCCTGCTCTCGTGTGTGTTCTCAGTGTATGTAGGAGATCACCTCTTGTTTTCCAGACAGATGATTAGTTTCCACAAATTGGAAACACAGCATGCAGTCCTCCCCACACAGGCTTGATTTGGACCCCCCCCTTTTTTTTTTTCCCCTCTATAGGAACTGAGCTGAAAGGCAAGATGGGTCTATTTTGGCTTTCAGGGAAATGCCATTTAAAATAGGCAAAGGTTCAAAATGCCTTTGGGGTAACTGATCTCTCTTTAGGGAGAAAAGAGAAACTGCAGATCAATTCAGTAATTCTCACTGGAAGGAAGGGAGGGAGGGAGGGAATAAGGGCACAATTTGATAGCCCCAGAAGGGAACCAGGAGCGGGATTCTAGCTCTACTAAAATTGATTTCAGGGAATCAGTTCTGGTCACTCTATCTCCTTATACACCAATATGTACTTGGTACTCAGAGCCTCAAAAATGGAACCCTGACTCTGTTGCCATAGTTTATAGGACCAGACACAAATGCTATCTTTTCTGTCATTGGAAGGAGTTAACAAAATCACAACTTGTCAGAAAATATGAAAAACAGCTGCCACAGAAATTGTCACTTTAAAGCAACCAAGGGTGAGGGTAGAACTTCAGGGTGTTGAGAAACTGGAGATCTCAATACAGAATATTTGCCAACAGAGCTATCGCATCTCGTTTGACCATTTGATGCACAAGAAATGGTTGTGATGGAGGGAGGACAGTCGCCTCCGCGACACTGGTTGTCCCCCATAATGTTCCGTGTGGTGGGTGTTGAAATGCAGACTTTACAGAAAGGGTCTGACTTCCCCAGAATGCTTCAGGGCTGCTTCCTGGTGACAGCATGGCACCTGTAGGATGATTTGCATGCCTTCTGGAGGAAGGCAGGAGAGAACTGTGCCTGACCGTTTCCTCACCGGTTTCTTCCCTCTTGAATTCATCCTTCACACTTCTGCCAGATATTTTTGTAGTTCCCGTATCTTGATTTACAAGTTGTCTTCGAAGCCCCCACGGTTTCCTGCCTATTATCTATAGGATGCATTCCAGACTTCTGAAGCCTCTCCCCCTGTTCCCTCCTCCAGCTGCTCAGAGCATCATGTTCCTGGAGGAGCCCAGCACCCAGCCCAGTCTCCCAGGGTGAGCTGCCAACCAGCTGCCTCCTCCACCCTCTGTTTCTCGCCTGCTGCCCGTGATGCCTTCCAGCGCTCAGCACAGATGTCACCTGTGCCACAGGGCCTTCCTCAGCTCTTTCTCTTTTGGCTTCTGCACACAGCTTTAACAGCACTTTCCATGTGGGTTTAAAATTGCTTTGTGAATGTCTTCCACTCCAGGCCTGGAGCTGTGTACCTGGCACCTAGTGGGTCTCAGTGAAGCGATTACTCATTTGAAACCTAACTAATGGGAGTTGGTGTCATTCTGCTTTTCCCAATTTATTTCTTAAAGGTTTTGTGTAATTTGTCTGGCCTCACCGTATTTGTCTTATGCGGATATTTTGTTGACACATACAAGTCTATTTGGTGGGCTATTGATTGATAGCCTCTGGTTTGGCTATTTGGTGTGTAAACCATCTATCAGGAAATTAGTGCTCTTTTATTTTAAAGCTTTGGTGAGGACTCAAAGAATTCATCAACATGTATTATCTATTTGGGATTAGCTTTGTGCTTTGAAAAATCAGAAAGAACTAAAGAGAAAATCCAGGTTAATTTGGTCTGGGAGATAATAAGAGCTAAGTGCTAAACTGGGGGTGGTGGGGTTCAGGGCATGCTTCCTAAGATGCAGCTCTTTGGCTTATTAAATTATTTCAAGTTGAAGTAATTTGAGAAACAGCAGACCCTCATGTAAGAGGTACCCTCCCTCTACTTGGAGGAAAGGACTGTCCTTCTCCATGGTGATTGGACATTGAGAGGAATATGAACGCACATGCCTTGCTCAGTCCCCTGTTACTGTCTTTGTTCATACCCTCTTCTCCTCACATTTTCCAAAACTTTCCATTCTTCACAAACCTAGTGTAAAAATATTCAGGCCAAGCATGTTGGTGCGTGCCTGAGGCAGGAGGATCGCAGATTCAAAGCTAGACTCAGCCACTTAGCAAGGTCTGATTTTTGCAGTGCGCAGAAAAACTTCAAAAAAACTTCAGAGAATTGCTCTAGAATCTCTGAGTCAGCTGTTCTGGATTGGTGCTTCTCACTTCTGTGATGGAGACTCATTTAAGTTTTATAGATTTACTTCTCTGAAGAGCTCAGATACTGAACTGGAACTGTAATGGGAGAAGAGATGTCTCCAGAGAAAGGTCTGAGTAGTTTCCAGAGAGAAGGGAGAAGTAGACCCAGAACCAGTAGAGTTCATGGCATATGTGATGGAAAAGAATTTCAGCACACACAAGTCAAAGACATAGGTTGATAGATGTTTATTTAGGAAAGTAGACAGACATTCAAGAGATAATGCAGGCTATCTTGAGAGTGAGAAGCTCTGCCTGGGGCAGGGGTCCAGCATTTATAGAAGGGCTGTATCAGGGTCTGGACTGGAGGTGGAGCCAGGGTGGAGCTGCATAATTTTGTGCCAGTTTCCCCCATGTTTTAGTATTTCCCTCATTTTACAAGGGCATGGGTCAAGGGCATGGGTCAAGGGCATGCGCCAAGGGTCTCTTGCTCAAGATTTACAACTGTGCTTTCTGCATCTCCGTGGCTTGTGGGTATTTCCTTTAAGATTCAGTATTTCTCTCCCTTTATCCTAGATCCCTGTCTCAATATCAAGAACATAGTTTCATTAATACTTTTCCAATTGTATTTCTTATGCAAACTGGTAGAGGACCAATATTTTGCGTGGGACCAGGAACAAGTTTCTCTAAAGGACTTCACTAAAGTCCAAAGTCTCACTGGTACAAAATGAAAGGCTTACAAAGTAGGTCTTAGGACGAATACACAAAAGTTTGGAATTAGAGAGGCTGGAGAAAGACTGAACTTTTAAATATTCAAAGACTGTTAGTCACAACAAAGTGTTCAAGTCCAGGAGGTTTAGAACCTTGGGTACTATTGAAAAAGGCAGGCATTTCGTTTTGCATTCAACATTTATTAAGCTCTTTTCATGTGTTAGATCCTATGCATTAGGCAGTAGGGTTATAAAACAAAACAAAACAAAACAACAACACAACAGAAATGGTTCTACCCCATGTCTATGGACAGCCATAGGCTGACTTGAAAATCCTATGTGGGAAATCAGCTTTGAGGTTATTAGAAATCATAGAAGGTGACAGACACAAAGTGCTTACCATCTCCAAGCAGGAAAACTCCCCAAACAGGGGCTTCAGGTGTGCTCCTGTGCACAACTTAAGGGGATGTCTGGGGAAGCCACTCAGTGGTCTCGCCCCTAAGGTCAGAGCATGGGCTATTCATATTGGTGGCCCTGCATGGAGAGACCACAGCCTCCTGTCTGCCTCACCTCCATGACCAAGCCTTCCACCCCTGGAAGAGCATTTGGAAGTGAGGGTCAAGGGTCCAGGACATTTGTTGGGTCTTGGTTTCATGGGTGGGCTTTTCTTTAGATAGGGGGGCTGCACTGCCCTCGTTCCCTGGCAGGACTCTGGACCCCTTCTCTCTCAGGATGCTCAAGCTTAGTTTCTTTTTCCTATTTTACATGGCTGGGGACACTTAGGGGAGAGGAAGACACTGAGTGGGTGACTTGGTCAGCCTCACCCTAGACCTGTAGTGGAAATCCATTCTCTCCCCTCCTCTTAGGAAAGCGTTTCTTTGAGTTTAACATCAGCCTGATACAATCCAGAAGGCTGAGGTGGGGCTAGGGAAAGAGGCTCAGGGCTGGAAGGCCTGCTTTGGTCCTAGGCTTTGCAGGTTTGTACCCTTGGCCAGCAATACTCCCACTATGCCATGAGGCTCTGCTGAGCTGTAGGGCAAAAGCCACAGGAGAAGTTCAGGTGAGGATTCAAGGATACTGAATTCCAACCCAAAGCTGAGCTTATGTACTTGACGAATTTGAACAAAAAGATGAAGGTGGGAACATGATGCCCTCAATGACTATAATATGAACACTGGATAGATGGTTGCCATGGTTGCTACTCTAGGAAAAATCTTATAATCATAATAAAAAAAAAAAAAAGATAAGAAGGACTCATTTTGAGATAAATCGCTCACAAGTGTCTCTTGAGTCAGTTTATTACAACCACAAACATGAAGTCTCAGGGCTGCCATATACCCCAGGTGTATGTCTTCTCTGTCCAAAGAATAGGTTGGCTACACACAGCACACAAGTCACTACACCCCAGGTGCGCCTTGCACAGGCCAAGTCTTTCTCTGGACACCCTCAGAGTTCCTTTTCCTCAAGTGTTACCCACTTGACTTACACTGGCTCACTATGGTTTAAATTCCACCTTCCTCCAACTGCCCAAACCAATTTAGTGCTCTCCTCAGGCAGTGATGCAGCGATACCATTTTATATACCATCTTTAGTTTTGGTTGTGTTTGTACAGTTCAGTGAATCTGAAAGCTGACTTCACCTTAAAATATCTGGTATCTTTAAAAAAAAAAAAAAAGTCCCGATGACTGAGTCCCATTCCAGACACTGCTTCTCTGGGAGTGGGGTTCAGAGCTGGAGCAAGAACTATTGGTCTCCGCTTTGCCTCATGTTCTACTCCTGGACCAGATGGTGATAAGGTGATGGCCTCTCCTACTTCCTCAATTTCCACAATCAACATGTTGTACAATACTTGGCAGTCACCACGATACTGTGACTTCCGTGAAGTCTCCTGTGGCTGAGTGACCCCAACAGGGCTCTCTCCTCTCAGTCTAACGTCTGAGAGAGGATGGGTGGTGGGGGAAGAGATGCACTTCCCACCCTTCCAGGACAGGAAGGCCCTGCCAGGACCGTGCCCTGGAAGCTCAGAAGCAGGAGCTATTGCAGATCAGTGATGGAGAATTCAGAAAAAAGGGGATCAACTATTGAAGAGACATCTAGAGGCTGCCTGGACTGTCTGGAAGAGTCTGAATCTGAGGACAAGAGATTTGAGCTGAGCCCAGAGGAGAAAGTCTCTATTGACCGTGTCTGAGAACAAACCTTGCAATGTTTTCACTTGGGTAATGAACAAGTCCATCCAAGCTCAGTCAGCTTAGCCAAGTGACAGTCACTCAGGGCACTCAGCCAAACCCCTGAAACCTAGTCCAGGATGCTGGGCCATCCTGCTCTCATCTCAGAGCAGCCATTTAAATTTACTTTTGTTGTGGATCAGGTTTATGCCATCAACAGCAAAACAAACAAACAAAACAAAAAACAAGCATAATCTTAATATTATGTGTCAGGGCAAGGAAAAGACACTGAACTTGGATGACATGGTCCTGAGCTTGATCTTGGTGGGGGACTGAGTGACTTGCCTCTCAGCGGCTCAGTCTCCTCTGGGTTATGAGACACACCTTAAGGAGTGACAGGGGATGAAATAGACGCCTTCCCTAGGAGGCAGCACACACAAGAGGTCACAGCTACCACTTGTTTTCATTTTACTGGAATCTCTCAGGGAAGGCCAGCAAGAAGCTGGGACGTCCCCCATGGAGTGTCCTCTCCCTTGTCCAGATGTTAGTGTTTCAGTCAGGGATCTAGTAACATAAACTACAGAATGTGACTGTCTGAAAAAGCTTCCCCTAAGGAAGGGGCTCTGACTTTTCAGAGCTACCTTCCCTTCCTTCAACTCCTTGCCAGCCCCCTTCTACTCTCTGCTCGGACGAGAGTCTGGAGAATCAAATTGGAAATTCTTCATAGTTTATCGTACAATCTAATCCTCACTCCAGGAGAGAACATTATAAAAGATGCTTCCTTCTTTGCTTGAATGTTTTATTAGAGTTTGACCAATTTTTGTTGTTGCACTGTGTGGAATTGGTAATGATAAGTGCCACTGAAATAAATTATAGATAAAAGTAGGACCACAAATTAGAAGCACAAAATGTCCCAAGACAAGCATAACAGACAGAATAAGAGCCAGACAACTAACCTCAGCCTGCTATCCACAGTGTGGAGGCTGTATTTTCTTGACACAAGATCAGAAGATGGTTAATGCTTTGGGACTGAATTTAAAATTCCAAAATGTGAATAAGTGAATAGAACAAGGTTCTCTCTAATAATTTCTGGCTAGGGTTGATTGCCACTCCCAAGGAAATGCACATATTAATATTGTAAATTAACCTCTGACAGGGACAGAAAGAAACCCAAGAATGTCAAAATTTTCTCCAGGGTAATCCATGTGCTTTCTGACAAGAACCCAGTGATTCTTAGCCCTTTGTATGTTTGAATCATGTGTGAAACCCACACCTCGCCCTAGACCAATTAAATCAATTGGCTTCATTCTAAACCAACTCAATCAGAAAAATACCTCTTTAGTATTTTTCCATAACCCTTCAGGTGATTCCAAGGTGTACTGTGGAACCAACCTAGATGCCCTTCAGTAGATGCATGGATAAAGAAACTGTGGTATATACACACAATGGAACATTACTCAGCATTAAAAGAGAATAAAATCATGTCATTTGCAGGTAAATGGATGGAGTTAGAGAATATAAGTGAAGTAAGCCAATCCCCAAAAACCAAAGGCAGAATGTCTTTTCTGATAAGTGGATACTGATCCATAATGGAGGTGGGGGGCATTGGAGGAATGGAGGAAATTTGGATAGGGCAAAGGTAAGGGTGGGGAATGGAGGGGGCATGGGGTAGTAAAGATAGTGGAATGAGATGGACATCATTACCCTAGGTATATGTATGAAGGCATGAATGGTGTGACTCTACATTGTGAAAAACCAGAGACATGAAAAATTGTGCTCTATATGTGTACTATGGATTGAAATGCATTCTGCTGTCATGTATAACAAATTAGAATAAGTAAATAAATTTTTTTAAAAAAGAAACCATTGGCTTAACTTGTGGATGGGCCAGCTGATCTCAACTTTTGTCAATATCCTCCTCCTTACAAAGGAAAGGGATGATTCTGGGTTCAAAGTCTGATTATTAAGAACCAATGTGGAGTGGCTTCTGCTGCATATGTGGATAGTCTAGAGCAAAAGGAAGAGACAGGTTAGAAAGGGTTGCCACTCCTCTGAGCCTAATGAACTATAAGAGAAGTTGACTAGCAGAACTCTGCTTCCAACAGCTTGCTGGGAAATTTGGTGGTATCAACTGTATAGTTAGGGTGTGACCTTCCCAGCCTATCCCATCTTCCCAGAGTCAGAAGTTTGCAACAGGGTAACAGGTGTTGGTGTGTGGAGGGCTGCCTGTGTCTTCATTGGAGGCCCTTGTCTGATGGACCCAAGGTATTGGCAGAAAAGAAAACTAAGAGCAGAAGAAAGGAATAAGGAGTGAGGGAGTGAGGAGTAGAAGGGCTTTCTCCACTGACCACTGCCAACTCTGATCACCCTGGGATTTCAAAAAAATAGGTAGTCCTGCCTCAAGTCCTGCATTCCTTGTTTTTATTAATGTTCATGAAATCAAAGAACCACAAATCTCAGAAGACCTTGTAGGGAAGAATAAAAGAATTACTTCACTCATCTTTAGCTCAATAGTTGGAGCCCTGCAATTTAGACTGACAAAAGTCAGCTTAATAAGAGAAAAAACAGAAGTTTGTTAGTATGTGCATTGTAATACACATTGGAGCGCTCAGAGATGAATATCTGAAACAAGTGGTGAGAACTTGGGTTTATATATTCACAAATGAACAGTAACTTTAAAAAGAAGTGGCATAACAAAGGGAAAGGACTTCGAAATTCTAGAGGTGGCAACTTGCAGGAACGTAAATATATGGGGGAAACTAATGAAAGTGAGGGCTGAAGGGTGAGGTTTGCCTATGTAGATGGCTCTGGTGCCATCTCTAGGCTGATAGGATTTAGAGTTGTCTTTAGTGATTACTTCTGCTCTTCCTGGTAGATAGAAGAGGAGAACACCTTTTCAAATTTATGTCCTGCTTTTAGGCAAATGGAGGGAGTGCAGAGAGCTTTTCTTTTTTCTTTTTTTAATTAATTAATTTATTTGTTCTAATTAGTTATACATGATGGCAGAATGCATTTCAATTCATAGTACACAAACGGAGCACAACTTTTCATTTCTCTGGTTGTACATGAAGTAGTCACACCATTCGTGTTTTCATGTGTATCTAGGGTAATGATGTCCATCTCATTCCACCATCTTTCCTACCCCCATATCCCCTCCCTTCCCCCTCCTTCCCCTTTGCCCTATCCAAAGTTCTTCCATTCCTCCTATGCCCCCACCCCCATTACACCCCCCATTATGGATCAGTATCCACTTACCAGAGAAAAGATTTGGCCTTTGGTTTTTTGGGATTGACTTACTTCACTTAGCATGATATTCTCCAACTCCATTCATTTACCTGAAAATGCCATGATTTTATTCTCTTTTAATGCTGAGTAATGTTTCATTGTGTATATATACCACAGTTTCTTTATCCATTTATCTACTGAAGGGCATCTAGGTTGCTTCCACAGTTTAGCTATTGTGAATTGTGCTGCTATAAACATTGATGTGGTTGCATAACTGTAGTATGTTATTTTTAAGTCCTTTTGGTATAGACTGAGGGGTGGGATAGCTGGGTCAAATAGTGGTTCCATTCCAAGTTTTCTAAGGAATCTCCATACTACTTTCCATGTTGGTTGCATCAATTTGCAGTCCCACTAGCAATGTATGAGTGTTACCTTTTCCCCCACATCCTTGCCAAAACTTATTGTTGCTTGTATTCTTATAACTGCCATTCTGACTGGACTGAGATGAAATCTTAGAGTACTTTTGATTTTCATTTCTCTAATTGCTAGAGATATTGAACATTTTTCTATATATTTGTCGATTGATTGTGCATCTTCTGAGAAGTGACTGTTCAGATCCTTAGCCCATTTATTGGTTGGGTTATTTATTTATTTTTTGGTGTTAAGTTTTTTGAGTTCTTTATATATCCTAGAGATTAGTGCTCTATCTGAGGAAAGTGTGGAAAAGATATTTTCCCATTCTGGAGGCTCTCTTATCACATTATTGATTCTGTCCTTTGCTGAGAAGGAGCTTTTTAGTTTGAATCCATCCCATTTATTGACTCTCGATTTGACTTCTGTGATTTAGGAGTCTTGTTAAGGAAGTCATGTCCTAAGCCAACATGATGAAGATTTGGGCCTACTTTTTCTTCTATTAGGTGCAGGGTCTCTGGTCTAATTCCTAGGTTTTTGATCCACTTTGAGTTGATTTTTGTGCATGGTCAGAGAGGCTTAATTTCATTTTTCTGCATATGGATTTCCAGTTTTTCCAGCACCATTTGTTTTTGGCACCTTTGTCTAGTATGAGATAACTGTATTTATATGGATTTGTCTCTGTGTCCTCTATTCTGTACAATTGGTCTACAAGTCTATTTTGGTGTCAATACCAAGCTGTTTTTCTTACTATTGCTCTGTAATATAGTTTAAGGTCTGGTATAGTGATGCCACCTGCTTCACTCTTCTTGCTGAAGATTGCTTTGGCAAGTATTTATTTATTTATTTATTTTGAGGCTATTGTAAATGGGGGTAGTTTTTCTAATTTCTCTTTCAGAGGATTTGTCACTGATGTACAGAAATGCATTTGATTTATGGGTGTTGATTTTATATCCTGCTACTTTGCTGAATTCATTTATTAGTTTTAGAAGTTTTCTGGTGGAATTTTTCAGATCCTCTAAGTATAGAATCATGCCTTCAGCAAATAGTGATAGTTTGAGTTCTTTTTTTCCTATTTGTGTCCCTTTAATTTCTTTTGTCTGTCTAATTGCTCTGGCTAGAGTTTCAAGGAATATGTTAAATATAAGTGGTAAAAGAGGGCATTCCTGTCTTGTTGCAGTTTGTAGAGGGAATATGCTTTCAATTTTTCTCCATTTAGAATGATGTTGGCCTGGGGCTTAGCGTAGATAACTTTTACAATGTTGAGATAGGTTCCTATTATCCCTAGTTTTTCTAGAGTTTTGAACATTAAAGGGTGCTGTGTTTTGTCAAAACAGAGAGTTTTTCTTGTATCTGCTTTTTCTCAATTGCCTTCAGCTCAAAATAACCCTTTTGCTAAAGTGGCACATGTCATTTTGGGGTTGCGTATTCTGTTTCCCATTAACCTCAAGTTGGGATAAATCTCTGTTAGATAAATGTCTCTCAAAAAGCCTGAATTCTGGGTGGAGCTGGATCTCAGTTGAGGGCACTCCACCTGCTTTGGTGCTTTCAGCTGGGTGTGGGTGGAGGTGGGGTGATTCCTGGTAAAGCCAGTCACAACTTGATTATCATGAGTGGCCTATCAGAGCTTAGTATAAATGTGACTCTGCCCGAAATGACCTATTATATCTTTGAAACTATTCAGACAATCCCAGTCTTATAAGAAGATACTCTGTAGATACATCCTGGAGACAAGAACAAGAGCCTGCATATAAACTCTACCTTCTTATTCGTAGACCCTTCAATGGCTTTCCACCCGTGTACTAAACTACTAATATCTAGACTCAAAATTATTATTCTAGACACCTGAAACAACTAGTGAGATGAAGCAGGAAGCCCTGAAGTTCTGGGGTATTCTGTTTTTTTTAGCTTCTATATATATACAATATCTTCTAACAGCAAAATATTTTTGGAAATTGCTTTCCAGACTTGATCTAGCCATCTGGAAACTATGGGAATGTGTACTGCCAGAATAAATATATCTCTGTCTGTTACAACTTGAGCACTTTGACACATATTACTAGGCAAGAGATAAGAGAGACAGCCCATGATTACATTGCTGTACCACCGAAAAAAGTTTGTTTTTGGTGAAGTTATACTGAGTTGTGAATTATAGAAGTAGCCATAAGGAATCCTATAGACAGATCAGACATATTTTTAAGACAAGAATATTCTAGGCTGGAATGTATTTTTTTTGAAAGTCAAGTACTCTTGCTTTAGAATCAAAGAATTAGAACAGAGTCTATGTCTACAAGAAATAAGAATAAAAGAGCAAAAAGGGCTGCTGGCTTTCTCCACACTCCTTTTAAAACCAAAATGGCAACAGGTGCCAGAGTTCCCACAGAGAAGTGGAAAGATGCTGGGGGTAAGGGGGGGGGGGTCAAGAGATTGCCTTCCAGCACTGATTGTGTCCCAATCTGTGACATGGTGCTGGCAGTGATTTTACTGCTCCTTGCTTAAGACTGTTCTTTGAATAATGGAATCTAATAATGGATATATTGGGAGAATAAATTGGTCTAAAAAAGAAAGAAAGTAAAATGGCTGCCCAACCTCACAGTAGTAGTGTGAGAATCCAGTGAGAGGTATTAATTACTTGAAAAGGATAAAGTACTATACAAATGTAAGATTATTAAACTCAAGTAACTCCTTCCTATTTTCTACGCATGTTTTAATTAGATTCATTATACTTTGGGTTAACAAAATATTGTCTAGCATGGGAGAGGGATCTGTTTGTAATACCAGATTGAGAAAGTCCAATTTGGTTGATCTGGCTGACCAGGCAGAAGCCATCTCTTTTCCTCATGGCATTTTTGGTTGAAGAGAATGACTCTTCTAGAAGAAGGAAGTTTGACTTCATCCCAGGTTATGTACGTGCTCCTGTAACAACAAATTGACTCAGTCCATCTGCAGAAGAACATAGCACCTTAGGAGATATGGTTTCTGGAGGAAAATCAATCTATAATATATTTACTGTATGTAGGGTACTTAGCAGAGGTTGTTATGAATGTGACCTGGAATAATCTTCCAAAGGGTCATGTGTTGAAGTTTTGGTTCCTGTAGAGACTCAGAAGTATGGCAACAAGAGTTCTTGCAAACGAGGCCTTATTGCTCTTGGTGGGCGTGTCTGCAAATGGAACATTCTGCCAAGAAGTATAGTATAGATAGTAAAGAAACATTGCTTGCAAACGAGAATGTTTCTTTCTTGTTTCTTCTATATTGAAAAGAAGTGGAGCTCAAAATGTTCTAGCCCTAACTAGTTTAAGATATCTTTAGGGAAAGTTTATCTGGCTGGTTACTGATTCGCAAAATTGCCTTCGTCATTGCTATTGGCTATTTGCCTTTTTCGTCTGTAAATGTTAGCTGTTGGCTAATTGCCTTCTTTGTCTGGAAATGTATTAAAAGGCTGAAAGAAATATAATAAAAAACACTGCATGCTAATCCTGTGTTGGAGTCTGACCTACAACAGGTTCCCAACAATATTCAGAGGTGGGGCTTTTGGAAAGCAATTGGATCATGTGGGCTGTGACCTCATCAGGGGATTAATCCACTACTATAAGGCAGATAGGGCATGGCTGGAGGAAGGAATTAGATCACT
Organism: Tamias sibiricus; assembly: GCA_025594165.1. Classification (NCBI taxonomy): domain Eukaryota; kingdom Metazoa; phylum Chordata; class Mammalia; order Rodentia; family Sciuridae; genus Tamias; species Tamias sibiricus. Next base: position 119,645,641 of record CM046662.1, on the reverse strand, counting down.
GGGGGCATGCTCTTGGGCACTATATCTTGTTCCAGGTCCCTTCCTTCTCCCCATCCCTCAATTTTTCTATCTTCTTCCTGGATGTCATGAAGTAAGCGGCTTCCCTCTGCTATACCCTTCCACCATGATGGTCTGTCTTATTTCAGGTTCGAATAATGGAGACAACTAACCATGGACTGAAACTTATGAAACTATGTCCGAATAAATCTTTCCTCCTCAAAGTTGTTTTTATCAGGTATTTTTGTTACAGCAATGAAAATCTGACTAATATAGAAGAGAAAAAGTAGAAGTTATGAGTCTTATCCAATAAGGATGCTTATACTTCACTGTAGAAAGGGAGATGGTATAGATATATAGATGTTGTGGCTTCTAATAAAAGTGGGACCTAGAGATAGGCAGATTCCAGGACAATCCAATGCCATTATCTTCTAACCTGTATATGTACTTCCTTGCTTTTTAAAAAAGCCACTTTTGGTAACCATTAGTCACCTTTCCATTGCTATTAAAAAATACCTGAGATAATCAACTTATGAAGACAAAATGTTTATTTTGTCTTACAATTAAAAAGAATTTTAATATTTTTTTAGATGTAGGTGGACACAATACCTTTATTTTATTTATGTGTGCTGAAGATGGAACCCATGGCCTCACACATGCTAGACAAGCGCTCTACTGCTGAACCATAGTCCCAGCCCTTGTCTTACAATTTTAGAGGTGCTAGTCCATGAGGGGTTGGTTCTGTTGCTTTGAGCCCATGGTGAGGCAGCACATCAGGGATGAAGCCAAACTGGTTACCTCATGGATAGGAAGCAGAAAAGGTAGGGACTGGGGTGCCATAATACCCTCCAGGGGCACACCTCCAATGACCTAAAGATCTTCCACAAGGTCCTACCTACTAAAGGTTCCACAATCTCCCAGTAGAACCACTCTGGGGACCAAGTTTTTAACACTTGGGCCTTTGGGAAGACTTCAGGGTCATAATCTAACCATCTACTTAGAGAACATACTTTGCATCTTTTGGTCTTAGTTCCCTTCACACTATTTAAAAATGGTTGAGGCAACTAAAGAGCTTTACTTTATCTATCAACATTTATCATATTAGATATTAAAATGAACATTTAAAAATATTTTAAAAAGCTGGGTATGGTGGTGCTCACCTGTAATCCCAACAAGTCAGGGGGCTGAGGCAAGAGAATCAGAAGTTCAAGGCCAGCCTGTGCAATTTAGTGTAGACTCAGTCTTAAAGTAAAATAAAGAAAGCTGGGGATGTATGTCAGTGGTAAAGTGCCCAATACTGAAAACAAAAAACAAAAAACAAGAAAACAATAAACTCATTATATTTTAATGTAAATAACAAATGTTTTAGGAAAAAATAACCATATTATCCAAAAGAGAAGTTTAGTGAGGAGAGTGCCATTGTTTTACATTTTTTTTTTAAATAAATCTCTACAATGTCTGGCTTAAAGGAAGACAACTAGATGTTTATAGCTGCCTCTGCATTTATTTTATTGTGATCTGTTATGCTGGTTCAAGTATGTGAAGAAAATCTGGACTGGACTAGATATTTGGTTATAAAGATAGAAGCATTTAATTTGTCTTTCAGATAGTTGTGGATATTCTCCTTTGATACTGAACCACAACTTAACAAATTTCTTAAAGGTTACTTGTAATGTTGAGTCTGAGAGCATATCAATGCATTTTTTAATCCTCTGTGCATTAAAATCCATTGGTCTATCTTATACCTTGAGTGGGTCTTTTATACATTACATGATTTTATATCATCATGCATTGTCATTTGGAAAACTGAGTTTCCAAATATTGACATATTTTGTTATAGGCTATAAAAAAATCAATATTAAGCCGGAGAGGTGGCACACACCTGTAATTCCAGAACTTGGGAGGCTGAGGCAGGAGGATCACGAGTTCAAAGCCAGCCTTAGCAGTGGCAAGGCACTTAGCACCTCAGTGAGACCCTGTCTCTAATAAAAATACAAAAAAAGGGCTGGGGATGTGGCCCAGTGGTTGAGTGCCTCTGAGTTCAATCCCTGGTACCAGGAAAACAAAAATGCACACACCAGTTTTTTCTTTTTTTAAATCAATATTAATATCACTACCCTTCTTATCAGAAAAGTCTTCAAATATTCAGAAGCTGTCAAGAGCATGGTAGTGGGTACAGGTTTTCTAAAATTCTCCTTTTTATTTGAGAGCTTAAAATTTTATCATTACCAACAAATACTGTCAGCTTTTCTTGAAGTGATGGGATCACTTGGCTTGATGTTAAGAAAATGTCCACCAATCAACTTGTCTGGTGTCTATGGAGAAAGCAGCTAGTTCATGTTGCATCTCAAATGCAAGTTATTTTCCTTGAGATTACCTGGAGATAGCATAAATGCTTTAGTACAGTTCCTACTTTAACACAAAGCTTTTTAGAAAGAGGTGGAGGGTTGAGATTTAATAAAATTCCTATTTTTAAAAATTTACTCATCAAGGAGGTTCTTAGGTGAAACTGGCATTTTCTTTTTAACCCGGAGTCCCTGGTGGTAGAGAATACAATGGCTGCTAGCTCGGTTTGGTGCCACTGTCTTGGTTTGTAACAATGTCAGCAGCTTTACCTGTCATTGCTTTTGCAAGTGTCAAAATCAGGGGAAAAGACAAATAATGTCCTAATATTATTTGGAAACCAATTTCAACGTCATGGTTCACTTGAGAGGGTCTCAGGAACCCCTCTGACTCAGTGAGTTTGATCTTCCACAGAAGATATGCAGTGGTCTTGTTTTCTCTTTGGCCTTTTGATGCTGAACACAGGTGAGAGACTCAGGCATCAGAATGGCTAGAAAAGTCAGGACCCTTAAGTGAATAGGGACATTAAAGCACAGATGACAAACAGTCCCAAAGATAGGATAGAAAGGACCTCCTGGAATACATGTCTCTAGGTTAAAGGTGCATTTTATTAGGGCCAGCCGATTCCCCTATCTCTTCTGGTAAACTTCTAGTTCTTCTTTCCTAAGGTATGAGCAGCTATAATTTTGTCTCCCTGTGAGATTATTTTATCTCCTGTCTTCCTTTCCTTCATATAAGCTTGGTTCAGAGAGAGGAATCCTTGAGAACCATGTCATGAAGGAAATTTCCAAATGTCTCCTTGTCTCCTCTTAAGATAACTGCAGTCCCCAAAGGACCAGGGTGCTTTAGGGGGACTCTGGTACTGGAAATAATAATGAACCGTGTGCATTAGTCATTTTGACTTCTTGAAAACTGTTGACAGAGTTCAGAGGAAGGAGCATCTGTAGAGCTAGGGCAATGCCTGGAGAAGTCATTTTGGAGTTGAACTTGAAGGAAATCTGGGTGGGGGAACAGTCTGACAGGGAAGATTGTTGGTGGAGGGGAGGTGGCCCTCACTCGGCTTGTCTAATGACTCCTCCGCAAGTGCTTGGCTGGCGATGAGTTCTGCACTACCATGTTGTCTTCATAGGCTGTAACTTATGGGCAGCTGAGGTCACAGAAAAGGAGGAGAAAGACCAAGCTCCTAAGAGCTCTTAGGTCTCCTGCCTCCCTTAAAGTGTTTCTGTTCCAGCTCGGATGTGTACCAGCTCTGGGGCCTTGGGCAAATTTATCAACCATTTTATACCACAGTTTTATGTCTAGAAAATGGGGATTGTGAGTCACTAAAAGAGGCTTAGTGGGAAGTTTCAACGAGTTGCTAGCACTATTCCTGCAACTGAGAGGCAGCTGGGACATTCGTGCTTCTGCAGACAGTGAGACGGTGAAATACAACAAACTCCAGACCACCGACACATGGGGCCCACTATGAGAGTTCTATGGATGAACCAGCGCTAATAGTGCAGCTGGTGTGGTAGCAGTGTGGTAAGGGAAGGATCCGGGCAACCGCTTTAAAACTGAACAACACAGAAGGATAAAAAGAAAGCTAGATGCGAGTGGCGTCCACACAGAGTTCTTTCACGCAATTTTCTGGGCCAGACTTCCACGCTCGGGAGTGACACACAGGTCTGGGGAAGTGCTGTTGAGCCCAAGGAGAGCAACCGCCATCATTTTTGAGGAGAGCTGTGGCGGACGGGGACAAAGAAACAAGGAAGAAAGGAGAAGCAGCTGTGGGCATCCAGGGATCTGGCCAGTGCTCTGAGAACAGTTTACACCTGGGTGAGACGTGGGCAGCCAGCAGGGGAGGGCGTGTCTGAGGCCAGCGCAGCGGCCCTGAAACGCTGCAACTATGGGAGGGCATGGGGAATGGACGCCTTCTGGATGCACCCTTTCCCGGTGCCATTCTGCTGCTGGCCAAAGGTACAGACTTGACTCCACCCACAGGTTCTCTGTGACTGCCTGGACGTGATCTGGGACAACTGGCTTAAACTGGAAGGGAAAAAAGAAGGGCTTCCCAGGGTGCTGTTTGACTGAGATTTGCTCCTGGGTTCGACTTTTGTTTGTTTGTTTGATTGTGTGTTTGTTTGTTCATTTTTGTTCCTCTTTTCTTTCTTTCTTTTCTTCCTTCTCACTTTTGTCTCTTTTCTTCTGACCTCATCTTTCCTATTTACACCCTGCCTTTACATTCTCAACAGAGGCGAAAACAAGTTATATGCAGAAATTGGGATTTCTAGAACCGGGGCAACTGAACTATACAGCAAAGCGGTGTTATATATAGTTTATTATCTATTTTTTTGACTCACTTTCTATTTCCTCTCTTTTACACTAATTCCTACTTATTTGTCATTTTTTTTCTTTTTTCTTTTCCATCTCTTTTTCTTCTCTCAACGGTTGCATAAGTTTGGTTTATATGTAAATTGGTCTTTCCACTAAATCGTTCACTCCATTCTCTTTCCTCTCTTGTCTGCTGATATTAAACCACTTCCATAGAATTCTCTTTTCACACTTCCTAAGAAAGAACAACTTAATACCCTCACTTCCTTCTTCCTAAACATATCACCTCTGTGTCCAATACTTAAAACTATAAACCCCATCACAAACATACAGAGTAAATTGGAGACAATGTCTGAGTTAACTAAATCTGTACATTGTGATCAAACTGTGATTATATGAATAGAAAGTGTCTGGTTTTAAAGTGTAAAGTATTTATAAGGGGATCTGATAGCATTGTACTACAGGACCATCATAAGGCTTTAAGGTAAAAATGAAATTGTCAAGGTTCCACAGTGCTAGAAGAAAAGTCATGCAAGCAATATGAAGAAACAAGGGAAGAAAGTGACTCAAACAAATCAACATACCTCCTCAGTAGATTCCATGGCAAGCACAGTTAGTAAAATGCCAGAGATGGAATTCAGAAATTACATATTCCAAATGTTTATGGAACTTAAGAATGAACTAAAAAATGAGATGAGGGAGCAAATACAGGTGGTAAAAGATCATTTTGACAAAGCACTCCAAAAACAAATACAGGAAGCAAAATATTACTTCAATAGGGAGATAGAGGTTCTAAAGAGAAACCAAACAGAAATTCTGGAAATAAAAGAAGCAATAAACCAAACTAAACGTTCAATTGAAAGCATCACCAACCGATAAGACCACTTGGAAGAAAGAACCTCAGATAATGAAGACAAAATATATATCCTGGAGAAAAATGTAGATTACACAGCAAAAATGGTAAGAAACCAAGAACGGAACATTCAAGAAATATTGGATAACATAAAAAGACCAAATTTAAGAGTGATTGGGGTGGAGGAAGGTGCAGAGTTCCAAGCCAAAGGAATGAGTAATGTATTCAATGAAATAATAACAAGAAAATTTTCCAAACTTGAGGAATGAATGGAAAACCAAGTTCAAGAGGCTTACTGAACACCAAATGTACAATCACAACAGCTCCACACCAAGGCAAATTATAATGAAAATGCCTAATATACTGAGCAAGGAGAGAAAATTAAAAGCCAAAAGAGAAAGGAAGCAGATTACATGTAGGATGACCAATCAGACTATGATCAGATTTTTCAACCCAGACCTTAAAAGCTAGAAGATCCTGAAATAGCATATTTCAAGCTCTGAAAGAAAAGGGATGTCAACCAAGGATTTTATACCCAGCAAAAATGAGCTTTAGATTTGAAGATGAAATAAAAACCTTCCACAACAAACAAAAGTTAAAAGATTTCACAACTTGAAAGCCAACACTTCTGAACATCCTGGGCAAAATATTCCACTAAGAAGAAAAGAAAAATAACAATGAAAATCAACAAAGGGAGATATTAAGCTAAAGGAAATACCAACCAGAGGAGAAACCAAATCAAGTTAAATACCATAAACAAATAAAAATGGATGGGAATACAAATCACATCTCAGTAATAACCCTGAATGTTAATGGCCTAAACTCACCATTTAAAAGACACAAATTGTCAGACTGGATTAAAAGAAATGACCCAACAATTTGCTGTCTCCAAGAAACCCATCTCATAGAAAAAGACATCAATAGACTAAAGGGGAAAAGCTGGGAAAAGTCTTATCACTCACATGGCCTGCAGAAGCAAGAAGGGGTTTCCATTCTCATATCAAATAAGGTAGACTTCAAGCCAAAGCTAATCAAAAGGGACAAAGGTGGATATTTCTTACTACTTAAGGGAACCATTCATCAACAAGATATAACAATTATAAATCTATATGCCCCAAATAATGGAGCACCTACATTCATCAAACAAACCCTTCTCAAGTTCAAGAGTAAAATAGACCACAACACAGTTATTCTAGGGGACTTCAACACACCTCTCTCACCAATGGATAGATCATCCAAACAAAAGCTAAATAAAGAGACTTTAGACCTCATTAAAACAATTAATAACTTAGACCTAATGGACACATATAGAATATTTCATCCCTCAGTAAGCGAATATACTTTCTTCTCAGCAGCACATGGCTCCTTCTCCAAAATAGACCATAGATTATGCCACAAGGCAACTCTCAGCAAATATAAAAAAGTAGAGATGCTACCCTGCATTCTATCAGACCATAATGGAATGAAATTGGAAATCAATGATAAAACAAGAAACAAAAAACTACTCAAACAACTGGAAGCTAAACAACATGCCACTGAATGAACAAGGGGTTGAAGAAGACATCAAGGAGGAGATTAAAAAATTCCTAGTGGTAAATGAGAACACAGATACATCGTATAGAAATCTCTGGGACACTGTGAAGGCAGTAGTAAGAGGAAAATTCATAGCACTGAGTTCATTCCTTAAAAGAGAAAAAAAAAAAAAAAAAAAAACAACCCAACAAATAAATGACTTAACATCACACCTTAAAGCACTAGAAAAAGAAGAACAGATCAACACTAAGAGCAGTAGAAGACAGGAAATAATTAAAATCAGAGCTGAAATTAATAAAATTGAGACTAAAGAAACAATTCAAAGAATTGACAAAACTAAAAGTTGGTACTTTGAAAAAATAAATAAAATTGACAGACCCTTAGCAATGCTAATGAAAATAAGAAGAGAAAAAACTCAAATTACTAACATTTGTGATGAAAAAGGAAATATCACAACAAACACCTCAGTTATACAGAAGATAATTAGAAATTACTTTGAAAACTTGTACTCTCATAAAATAGAAATAATTGAAAGCATTGACAGATTTCTAGAGTTGTATGAATTGCCCAAACTGAAACTGGAGGCTATACACAATTTAAACAGATCAATTTCAAGCGAGGAAATAGAAGATGCCATCAAAAAACTACCAACAAGAAAAAGCCCAGGACCTGATGGGTTTATAGCCGAGTTCTATAAGACCTTCAAAGAAGAACTAATACCAATGCTCTTCAACTTATTTAAAGAAATAGAAAAAGAGGGAGCTCTTCCAGACTCTTTCTATGAGGCCAATATTACATTAATTCCAAAGCTAGGCAAAGACACAGCCAAAAAAGAAAACTTCAGGCCCATATCTTTAATGAACATAGATGCAAAAAGCCTCAACAAAATTCTGGCAAATCGAATACAAAAACATATCAAAAAGATAGTGCACACGATCGAGTGGGGTTTATCCCAGGGATGCAAGGTTGGTTCAACATTCAGAAATCAATAAACATAGTACATCACATCAATAGACTTAAAGATAAAGACCATATGATCATCTCAATAGACGCAGAAAAAGCATTTGACAAAATACAACACCCCTTTATGTTCAAAACACTAGAAAAACTAGGAATAACAGGAACATATCTTAACATTATAAAAGCTATTTATGCAAAGCCCCAAGCTAACATTATCTTAAATGGAGAAAAATCAAAAGCATTCCCTCTAAAAACTGGAACAAGACAGGGATGCCCCCTTTCACCACTGCTATTTAACATAGTACTCAAAATGCTGGCCAGAGCAATTAGACAGACGAAAGAAATTAAAGGGATCCAGTTAGGAAAAAAAGAGCTCAAATTAGCACTATTTCCTGATGACATGATAATATACCTAGAAGACCCAAAAAACTCTACCAGAAAACTTTTACAACTAGTAAATTAATTTGGCAAAGTAGCAGGATACAAAATCAATACCCGTAAGTCAAAGGCATTTTTGTACATTAGTGACAAATCCTCTGAAAGGGAAATGATGAAAACTACCCCATTTACAATAGCATCAACAAAAATAAAATATCTGGGAATCAACTTAACGAAAGAGGTAAAAGACCTCTATAATGAAAACTATAGAACAGTAAAGAAAGAAATCATAGAAGACCTCAGAAGATGGAAAGACCTACCTTGTTCTTGGATAGGTAGAATTAATATTGTCAAAATGCCCATACTACCAAAAGCATTATACAGATTTAATGCAATTCCAACCAAAATCCCAATGACATTTCTCAAAGAAATAGAAAAAGCAGTCATGAAATTCATCTAGAAAAATAAGAGTCCCAGAATAGCCAAAGCAATCCTGAGCAAGAAAAGTGAAGCAGGTGGCATCACCATACCAGACTTTAAATTATAGTATAGAGCAATAGTAACAAAAACAGCATGGTATTGGCACCAAAACAGACTGGTAGACCAATGGTATAGAACTGAGGACACAGAGACTAATACATATAATTTCAGCTATCTTATATTAGACAAAGGCGCCAAAAATGTACAGTAGAGAAAGGATAGCCTCTTCAACAAATGGTGCTGGGAAAACTGGAAATCCATATGCAACAAATTGAAATTAAACCCTTATCTCTCACCATGCACAAAACTCAATTCAAAGTGGATCAAGGACCTAGGAATTAGACCAGAGACAATACGCCTAATAGAAGAAAAAGTAAGCTCCAATTTCCAACATGTCGGATTAGGCCCCAAGTTCCTTAATAAGAATCTGTAGCACAAGAATTAATATCAAGAATTAATGAATGGGATAGATTCAAACTAAAATGCTTCTTCTCAGCAAAAGAAACAATCAGTGAGGTGAATAGAGAGCCAACTAACTGGGAACAAATATTTAATACATGCATATCAGATAGATAGAGCACTAATTTAAAGAATATATAAAGAACTCAAAAAACTTAACACCAAAAAAACAAATAACCCAATCAATAAATGGCTAAGGAATTGAAAAGACACTTCTCAGAAGAAGATACACAATTAATCAACAAATACATGAAAAAATGCTCAACATCGCTGGCAATTAGAGAAATGCAAATCAAAACTACTCTAAGATTTCATTTCACTCCAGTCAGAATGGCAGCTATCAAGAACACAAACAACAATAAATGTTGGAGAGGATGTGGGGAAAAAGTCACACTCACACATTGCTGATGGGACTGCAAAATGGTGCAACTGTTTTGGAAAGCAGTATGGAGATTTCTTGGAAAACTGGGAATGGAACCACCCTATGACCCAGGCATCCTACTCCTGGGTCTATTCCCAAAAGACTTATAACAGCATATTACAGTGACCCAGCCACTTCAATGTTTATAGCAGCACAATTCACAATAGCTAGGTTGTGGAACCAACCTAGATGTCCTTCAGTAGATGAATGGATAAAGAAAATGTGGTATATATACACAATAGAATTTTACTGAGCAATAAAAGAAAATAAAATAATGGCATTCTCAGGTAAAGGGATGAAGTTGGAGAATATAATGCTAAGTGAAGTTAGCCAATCTCAAAAATCCAAATACTGAATGTTTTCTCTGATATAAGGAGGCTCATTAACAGTGGTGTTAGGTTGAAGTACATAGGAGGATTAGAGGAACACTAGAAAGGTCAAAGTGGAGGGAGGGGAAGGAAGGGAGCAAAGGGGGATAGAGGGGAAAAAAAAGAAAAGGTGGTTGAATAAGATGGATAACATTATCCTAAATGCATGATTGAAGACTTGAAAGGTACGAATATACTTTGTATACAAACAGTGTTATGTAAAAAGATGCTCTATATTTGTACTATGAATTGTAATGCATACTACTATTATAAATACAACTTTGAATAAAAAAAAAGAAAATGGGGATTGTGTTTACATTACAGGGTTGTGAGAATTAATTAATGGGATAGTACACAGAATGTGAATGTTTAGGAAGCATGCTGGCAGAGAGTAAATAGCCAATAAATTATAAACAGTATTATATCACTTTGTCAAATGTCCTCAAACCCCAAAGAGATAGGGATGGTTACTCCTGTTAAAGCTTAATTTTCAGAAAGATAAAATCATGAGTCTGATGCAAATATAAAATGAATACACCTTCATTATCCTGTTGTGCTCCGCAGCTTGGGACCCCCAAGAAAACCACCAGAGTCCTTGGTCAATGCAAATAACAAAGAGTCATTTATTAGGAAGCTCGAGCTTGGTCCTCCGCTCACTCGGTAACCGGTGACGCTAAGAGGCCCCGAGCCCAGATTTAGCAGGGTTTTTATAATGAAATACATACAAGTTAAGGGGGGCTTCACAGCGCTCTTTTGATTGGTTAACATATAAAGTCACATACAAAGCATTATTTTTGAGTTTTGGGTCAGCCTGTCCGCTAGGGGAAGGGTAGTCAGCCACCCGGTGTTGTAAGCTAGACAAAATAAGGGGCAAGAATGTTTTGTGGCTTTTCTAAAGACTGAGAACAGTTTTGGGAATGACTTATGTTTACACAAGCATTTGCATTTTTCACCTTTCAATCCAAAGTGCATGAATGAAGACAGAATGGTACGAATATACTTTGTATACAACCAGAGATATGTAAAAATGTGCTCTATATGTGTAATATGAATTGTAATGCATTCTGCTGTCATATTTAACAACTTAGAATAAAAAATAAATTAAAAAAAAGAAAATGAATACACCTTAAAGATTTTGTCCACCTTGTTAATTAAATCATCAAAATGTAAACCCTACTAGAAAAAGCATTTGAGAAGCTAGATAATTCATAGGCAATATAAAGATGAATTTGCTAGGTGAGATGGAAAACTAAGTAATGTTCAACAGGACCATAAACCATAATCTTTGGACAACATGCCGGGACTGTTGAGTTATTAATGGGGCTGCGGTCTAAAGCTACCCCCCCTTTTTGGGCCCTAAAAGGGGTTTCTTTCTGCCTGCAGAAAGAAAGTAACTTACCGGCGAAGATGGGCTTAGCGGACAAAAATACGCTGAGTGTCTCCCATCCGCCTGCTGGGCGGATACCACGCCACACCCAGGGAGTTTTGTAGAGAGAGCAAGAAGCCAAAAAAACCTCAACTTTATTGGCAAGGTGCTGAACTTAAATAGGTCTAGAACTAACCAATCAACCAGCAGGGAGGTTCGGACTCTCACGCTATGTCATAGCCACACCCCTTTGCTTAGCCCCCGTCCTCCAAAGGGCGTGGTAAGCAGCCAAAGTCCTTCCCCTTGGCAGACATGAGTCCCAACACAACTTATCTTACTGAATATATTAGGTGGCATCCCTAATGGACAAAAATTTACAATGTAAACACAGCCTCTACAGAGTTGAAAGATAGACAGTAGACAGGCAAATTCTATTTGGTTGAAAGAATCCCTTCTGCCTATTTCAAACTTTTGGATACATTTTATAATTTCAATCTATGGATGGAGAAATTAAGTATCAAAGAGAGGTTAAATAAACTACCTGAGTTTATATGACTAGAAATGGCAGAGCCAGAATTTAAACACCCATGTATCTGTGTTCACTTAAATTGATTACCACTCAAATAGAATTCTCTCTCTATGGAGTTGATTAGAGGAGAAACACGGGTATTCTGGTGTACTCAGAGGAGGTGAGGGGGAGCAGAGAAAAGTTAAGACAAAACAAAACTTCGGAATTCCCAGGACACACCAGGGCTGCTAATCTGTCTTCTCTTCCCTCCCCTGTTCTGTTAAATTTGTTATTAGTTAAAATGAATTCTGGGCACTGTGAAGTCCAAGCATGTGTGAAACCATTTATAGGTTCCAATGCTATTCCTGGATTGAAAGAAAATACGTGCAATTAATTTACTAACTGCACATACACTTCTTGTACTTTTTGACCAATGAACTACAATTACTTTCAAGTGAAGTGAAAATTTGTTATTGTATTTAGAAGACATGCTTTTCAAATTTTTGAGTACCCCTTGCCTGAGTCATTCTTAACAAGAATAAAACTTAACTTCTTAAGATAATTTTGAAGTAGAGGCAAGTGGTTTCTTCATATTTCTTTTTAGCTTTGTCAGAATCTGTCAAAACATGATATGTAGCAAAAATGCACAGAGCAGGGTAGCTTTATTTATAAGCAGAAACTTTAGCCAGTGCAGTAGTAAACTAAAAAAAAAAAAAAAAAAAAAAAAAAAAAAAAGAACAAATAACATGAATTGGTTTTTAAAAATAAAACAAGCAAGATTTAAAAAAAAAAATACACTCAAATGAGCTGGACACCGTGGTGCACACTTATATTCCCAGCAATTTGGGAGGTTGAAGCAGGAGGATCTCAAGTTTGAGGCCAGCCTTAGCAACTTAGTGAGACCTTGTTTCAAAATAAGAATTAAAAGGGTTATGGATGTAGCTCAATGGTGAAGCACCGTGGGTTCAATTCCTAGTACCATTCATGCATATGTAGAATAAAATAAATAAAAATTAAAACCCCAAAACTAACAAACCAGTTTAAACCAGATTAAAATTGTATTGGAATGGAAAACTAAATCATCTTAGTAACTGACACCAGTAATATCTTAGGGAGGCCATTGTTTTAATTTAGGAAAACCTTTATAATCCATTTAAGGGAGGAAGATGAGGTACTGGCAATTTGGCTGGAAAGCGTATGAACTTCATGTCACCTTGAAGGGGAAGAAAATCAATTTTCTCGCTATTCTTTTGAGGTCTTCCTTGGGATGGACCCTTGTAACCACAGACAGATTAACAAGAGAAAGATAATTGAGTTCATTAATATGTATTGTATGTAAGTAGAAGTTACCCAGGGAATGAGTAATTCTCATAGAGGTGGCAAAGACCTTTGGCTTGTACAGTATCTTTAACGAAGGATAGTACATTTTTAGAGGGGTGTCAAGACAAAGGAAAAGGACTTTGAGTCTCTAGGGAATTGCCTAAGGACAAACACATGGAGCCAGTCAAGACTGTCATGCAGATCCCTCTGGGGATGTGCGCAGGCTGAGGAGAGCTTATGTTCAGTGGAACATAAACACGACATCCTGAAACACGACATCCCAGTAAGCTATTTGAAATTAAAGGCTCTTGAAAGTCAGCAAATGCCAGAAGAGGTTTTACTGATATTCCCTTAACTGCACAAGACTTCTCCAGCAAAGACAACACAAGTGCCTTCCGTTCCCACCCTGAAATCTCATCATCTATCACAGAAAAGAGGATTGAGGAATGTAACCACGTCTGGTCTGGTTTTGTCACAAGATAATGTCTGTCTCTCAAGGTCATCCAAATTCCAATCAAAATCACTTACAAATTAATTTCTTTCTCCCGGGTCCGTCATTTTCCCAATAATCATTCACTATCCCTCCAAATTGCCCACATCCCCCTATCTCTTTTTCCCCTAGGAAGAAGGGATGTAAGCATCAGAATTTCTTTGGGTTAGTGGATGATCACACTCCTGTGATTCTCCCCCTGCAAGTCAAATACGTTTGTGTATCTTTTCTCCTGTTTATCTGTCTATGGTCCATTCATTACAGTGAACCTTGAGAGGGCAAGGGCAAGTCTTTCCTTTGGATCATATAGACATTTCTGGTAGGAAGAAGACACTTTTTCTTTGTAAATTTAAGTTCTACTTTGAGGCAAATGAGGAAGGGCAGAAGCTTTTGTTGGATCTACTTCTTCTCAATTGCCTTTGGCTCGAAATAATCATGTGTATGAACTTTAAGAAAATGTGGGGACTGGGGCTGGATGGAGCTCAGTGGTAGAGCACTTGCTTAGCATGTATGAGGTCCTGGGTTCAAGCCTCAGCTTTGAAAAAAAGGCAAAGCTGAATCTTCAAGGGTCCCAAGTGGCTAAGTGGGCCTCAGACTCAGAATGGAGCCTGTTAGTCATTTGCTGATTGTGGGGTCACACATGGACTCTGTGTTCTTGGAAGAGCCACAAACTGTGCTCTGGGGTCCTTGCCTAGGAGGTGTGTTTCAATGTCATGCCATATTACACCATATAATCTTTTCAAATTTTATGCCAAATTTTATTCAGAAAAGTGGGTGAGACCATTATATGAAGTGAAGATTTTTAATATATATAATATATATTACACACATATATATGTATTTATATATATACATATATACATATATACATATATACACACACACACATAAAGTTGTGTTGGTATTACTTAAAAATCATTTGTAGCTGGGCTGGGCGCGGTGGCGCACGCCTGTAATCCCAGCACTTTGGGAGGCTGAGGCAGGAGGATCGCGAGTTCAAAGCCAGCCTCAGCAATGGCGAGGCACTTAGCAACTCAGTGAGACCCTGCCTCTAATAAAAACACAAAAAAGGGCTGGGGATGTGGCCCAGTGGTCAAGTGCCCCTGAGTTCAATCCCCAGTACCACAAAAAAAAAAAAAAAAAATCATTTGTTACCAAAAGATCTTTGGTAGAAGATTATGACGCAGGTAATATCTGTGAACATATATTAATGCAGTGACCATGATTATGCAGTGAAATTGGATATTTCAACTGACATATAAACCTGGAAAGTATTTTTGGTGTTGGGAATTGACCAATAAACTTGCAACCTACAGTCATATATAAATGTCAGCCAATCAGGATTGAACATGCTTGCATCCCTCATTTGCATAAATGATCCCTATGGGAACCTGGATAAGTACTTTCTCTATATAAAAGTTGGCCCCTGTGTTCCAAGGAACCCATTTTGATTTTGTACCAAAGGCTGCTCTGTTTCTATAGCTTGCAAACTGTTTTCTTTCTCTCCTCCCCATCTTCTTCTCCTATCTCTTTCTGCCAAGAGGTCTTGCCAATGGAGGAACAGCCCTTTTAGAACAGGGATCGTTAATGTTCATATTAAAATTGTTTGTTGTTTGTTTTGCCACTCTGATTCTTCCAACTTTAGTCTGCTGAGGACTTGGGTGAATAGTGTCTTTGTTTTGTTTTGGTGTTGTGTGGTGGCAGAGTTGTTGGGGAAATTCAAAGGAAAATGATTAATTTCTGCAAGTCATGCCAAGAGAACAGCTTGAGAGGGAGACCCAGGAGAGGCAGAATCTTTAAGGAAAAGACCTGAAGTTCTGGTAGTCACCTTGACAATGCAGACGCCTGTGGGCAGGATGTGTGGGAGAGGGTACCTGAAATAGTCTTTTTAAATAGCAAAGACAGGATAATGTCTCTTGGCACATTGAATTATACAACGAACAAAATAAAGCCAGGACATTAAAATATTTTCTGACCAAGCTGCCGTTATCCTGATTTCTATCACCTGCTAGGCCATCAAGAATTGGATGAGCCAGGTGCTATGGTGGTGCACGCCTCTAATCCCAGCACTTGGGAGGCTGAGGCTGAGGCAGGAGGATCGTGAGTTCAAATCCAGCCTCAGCAATGGCTAGACACTTAGCAACTCAGTGAGACCCTGTCTCTAAATAAAATACAAAAAAGGGCCGGGGACATGGCCCAGTGGTCGATTGCCCCTGAGTTCAATCCCCAGTAACTATAAAAAAAAAAAAAAAAAATTGGATGAAGGAGGTATTATTAAGAGGCCTCAACTTTCATCTATTTTGACTGTAATTGTTGCTCCTTCAGTTTAATTCTCTAAAAGACTAAAAGACGGTGGTTCTGATCTAATGACTACAAATCTGTTGTGTCTTAGTGCTTCACTTTTTGTTAAATGATAATGGGATAACCATGCATATGTGAGGGCTGTTCTAGGTGCAAAAGAAGATAGCTCCTGCCCTGGGAACCAGCAAACTAAGAGGACATGCCATAATCAGAGGTGGCCAGAGACTGATAGGCAGCTAAAAACTCACCAGGCTGTGTCCTCAATTCCTGGAAGGAATATTGGGAGAAAATCCAGAACCAGAAAGAGGATTAGACTCATTGAAGATCTGTCTCCCTCCAAGAGCCTTAAATCTGGTTGGCAGATCAGCTTTCTTTTCGTTCAGATAACATTCTATTCTAATTCTCAGTATAGATTGCTCTTTTCTCCCTTCCTATAACTGTGGTTGCAAACATATAAGTAATTCGTAGGAGCATATGTCCTGCAATTTTAAGAGCAATTGGTCAGTGGTGGTTGGCAAAAAGATGTGGATGTGCTGTGCTTGTGAAGTGTGTTTTGCAGGAAAGTTATCAATGAAGCAAAGAAGTGAATGGCTTCCTCCCAGTCTCCCCTGCTCCAGCTTTTCTGAATGTTTCCATCCTTGAGAGATCACAAGGGACTCAGTTCTTGCCCTCTACTCAGAGAAATTAAAGGAGACACACAAACACCACCACCATGGCCCTGACTCTTGTTTAACAGAGCCTTGAACCCTTGAGCTGATTTGTGACCACAGTTGCTTCAGCTGGAAGGTCATCTTCTTCTTGAAGCTGAACTTGGTATTCCCCAAATGTGTGCCCCAGGGTTCTAGTATTCACTCCTAGTGACTCCCAAATTTCCCTTTTCTTAGCTTCAGAATCTTTCAGGCCCTGGGGCTAGCTAGCACACTCCCAGCCAGTGAAACACTCTTTCTGCCTGACTTTGTCGGCAGCAGTGGAGATGCAGAGAGGGCTGCATCTTCCTCTCTCTTCTCCTCCTTTCAAAGCAGGCCCAGCTGAGCTTTAACTTTTTTTTTTTTTTTTTTGTACTGGGGATTGAACTTAGGGGCACTCAACCACTGGGCCACATCCCCAGCCCTTTTTTATATTTATTAGAGACAGGGTCTCACTGAGTTGCTAAGTGCCTCACCATTGCTGAGGCTGGCTTTGAACTCGTGATCCTCCTGCCTCAGCCTCCCAAGTGCTGGGATTACAGGCGTGTGCCACCACGCCCAGCTCTGAGCTTTAACATTTTTAACCTGCTTCTTTCTTTGGGCTTGATCTTTATTTACCATGCTTCAGGCCAGTGCTGTCTCTTGTCACTTTCCTTTAGGATCTATCTGAAGATATTATTTTTTCCTCTAATATTCTCCATCCAGTGGAGCTCTGTGGTCTCCAATGTGAGAAATTTGTCAAAAGTCAATTAGTTCTGGGAGCACTGAAGCATCATTTTCCATACACATCCTGCTCACACTCAAAGGTCAGCAAGATGGTGCTTAGCTCTGTTCCCTCCACAGAAAATAACCAAAAACAAAGGAAAAATGGTTGCTCTTGCACTGGAATATTTGAGGCAGAGATTCATTGTGCAGTGGGGATATTGCAGAGACTTGAAGGAGTATGAAGATACATGATGGCCTTAGAAGGGGACTGTATTAGTCAGTTTTTCATTATGCTAATGAAAAACCTAAGTCAGGTTAATTTTATAAAGAAAAGAGGCTTAAGTATCTCACAGTTCTGGAAGTGCAAGGTCCAGGAGTTGCATATGGTGACAGCCTACTTGCTGGCAAAGTCCCAAGGTGGCACAGGGAGCATGCATGTGTCTGTGTGTCTGCTCTTTATCTCTCTTCTCACAAAGCCACCAGGATCCAGTCATTCAAGTTCCACTCTAATGACATTATATAGACAGAATCACTTTCTAAAGACCCTACCTATAAACACCATAGTCAGATTAAGTGTCCATTCTCCTAATGCCATTAACATATGACTTTGGAGAGTAAACTCCTTCAGAGGCACTTAAGCACACAGCATCTACCATCTTATCTCTATAGTTGAGATCAACTCTGCAGCAAGAGGAACTTTGCATGGTGGGCAAAAGGTAAGCAGGAGGCCCCCATCAGTCTCTGTTCATGGCATAGACACCCTAAGTTTTTGCTTCTGGAGAAGACTGCAGTCCTCACAAGCCTTGAGCTCTATTTGGGGAGCTCTAGGAATTCCATGTTGCCACATTGCTCTGGAGAAAGAACCCAGCCTATGTTGCGTCTTCCTGCACCCAAACTTCTCCTGAACAGTCCATGTGAGACCTCACACAGCCAGGATCCTTACATAGTTGAGTATACACCCCCAGCAGCTTGGGTCGTCCTGGCTCTGTTAACCAGAAGTTGGTGGTCTCTACACTCTCACCCACAGCCCTGCAAAGCTGCCAGGTGACTCTGTGCACCCTCCCACAGTCCTAGGAAGTATCTGGGTGGCCTTGTCTAGCCATGTCTGGGCTGAGAAGCAACAAGGAAACCCCTACTGAGCAATTCCACTTACTGATTCCCCGAGAAGCAGCTTGGGGTGGGGACCCTTTTCAGTCCCCAGAAGCAGCTAGGTAACTTGCCCTGAGTGGCATGGCCTTTCAAAGCCTAGCAAAGGCTAGCTTCAGGCACTGATGGACACCCTGCCCCTATATCAGGCATGCTATACCTATCAGGAGCACTGGAACAACATTGCCCACATGTGGTCTTTAGAATGTGACAGGTGCCTCACCTCTGTTGCTGCACTATGTCCATGCCTTCCCTGTCTGGTCTCACTAGAGTGATCCCCCCCACCTGACCCATGAAAAGTGAGAGGTGACCTACATCCAAAGCCATTAGTGTGGTGTCCAGAGCCGATGGCAAACCTGCCCCACCTAATAGAGCTGCATTCCAGCTGGCAGAACAATCCCACAATCTCCTGGAGTCTAGGCCACTGAGACACCCACACATATCACTGAGTTAATTACAGCTAGCTTCATGGACATTGCACTCATCTGCAAACAAAGCCAGTGTGACCTAGGGACACCTCCAGGAGAAAGTCCCTTACCATAAAAGCCACCTTATAAAGTTGGTAGAAACAGCTGATCTACCAGATGTGCAAATACTGACCAAAGAATACCAGAAGAATATAAAATCGAGGTAATATGATGTCACCAAAGGAACACAATAACTCTTAACAATAGACCCTACCAAAGAAAAAAGAAATTGAAAAAGAGGTCCAAATAATGATTTTTAAGGAATTTAATAAGATGCAAGATAATTCAGACCAGCAATTCAACAAAATTAGAAAACAATTTATGATCTTAATAAAAAGAAATCCAGGAATTTTGGAACCAAAGAATTTAATAAGTAAATAAAAAATGTAGTGGGGAGCCTTAAAAGCAGACCAGATCAAGCAGATGAAAGAGAAAAGAAAAAAAAAAAAAAAAAAAAAAAAAAACAGAAAAAGAAAAAAAAAAAAGAAATGAAGAAAGCCTATGAGACTTATGGTTTGTTTACTAAATGAACAAATATTTGCCTTATGGGTGTTTCAGAAGGAGAAAGGGGAAAGCATATAAATTAAGTGAAAAAATAGCTAAAAACTTTCCAAATCTTGGGAAATATATGGACATGCAGGTTAAGGAATATCTATAAAATCCTAAATAAATTCAACAGAGGCATATTCCAGTCAAACTGTCAAAAGTCTTAAGATAAAGAGAGCATTCTAAAAACAGCAAAGAAAACCATTGAGTTGCATAGAAGAAAACAGCTATTAGAAGAAACTTTGTGGGCAAAAGAGAATAGGATATATTCAAAGTTGTAAAAGAAAAATAACTGTCAACCAAGAATGCTACACACAGTGAAGAATGATAACTATCATCATGAAAACATAACAACATAAAACTCACTAGAACAGAACACACACAGAAGAGAAAGAGAATCAGACCTAATCAATACAGAAAGCTCACCAAACCATAAAGGTGAATAAGAGAGGAAGGAAAGAACAGAGGATATTCAAGACCAGAAAACCTTATCAAAATACAAGGGTATGTACTTATCAATAATAACCTTGAGTGTAAATGAATTAAATTATCCAGTTAGATAACTGTAGAATACATATTCTTATAAGCACACGGAACATTCTTCAGAATAGATCATACATTAGATTACAAAACTAGTCTCAATAAATTAAAAAAACAGACCAAGTGCTGGGGTTATGGCTCACACATGTGAGGCATTGGGTTCTATCCTCAGCACCACATAAAAATAAATAAACAAAATAAAGATATTGTGCCCATGTACAACTAAAAAATATATTTTAAAAAACCAGACCAAACCAAACTATGTTATTTATTTACTTGTCTGACCATGATGGACTATAACTAGAAATCAACAAGAAGAATTTTAGAAATTGCACAAATGTGTGGAAACTAAACAACAAACACTTTAATGACCAATGGGTTAAAGAAAAATATCAAAACGGAAATTTAAATATTTTTTGTTGAAACAAATGAAGATGAAACTACAACATACTAAAACCTAAGGGATACAGCGAAAGTAGTAATAAGAAAGAAGTTTAGCACAGTAAGCACCTATACATGCGTGCGTGTGCACGCACACACGATTTCAAATGAACAACCTAACAATGCAACTCAAGGAACTAGAATCCTAAGAACAAACTTCAAAATTACTTGAAGGAAAGAAATAACAAAGATCATAGCAGAAATAAATGAAATGGAGCCTTCAAAATCAACAAAATAAAGAACTGATTTATTGAAAAGAAACAAAATTGCCAAACTTTTCACTAATCAAGGAAAAAAAGAAAGAATACCCAAATCAGTAATACCAGAGTGAAAAAGGAGACACTACAACTGATACCACAGAAATACAAATGATCATTAAGGACTACAATGAACAACTATATCCTGACAAATGGAAAAACCAAGAAGAAATGGATAAATTTCTGGACACATGTGACCTACCCAAATTCAACCATGAAGACAGAAAACTCAAACAAACCAATATCAAATTGTTGGGTCCGCAGCCCTTCCTCCCTCCTCCCCTTCCATGGCAGCTGTGGTCAGGGACTTCCCACCTGGCTGAGGGGACCTGAAATGGCCAGCCAGAAGTTGACACGACAACGGATCTCAAGGACTGAGGGACCTTCTGCTGGCTGATGCGACCACCCTGCCAGCTCACATCAGCCTAGACCAATCAGTGACAGATATGATGCCCCTAACTCAGCTCAACCAGCCCACTGCCAGTTTAGATGGATTAGACCCTCCTACCTCTTGCTACCCTTATAAGCATTGTACTTGCCTTTTGTGCCGGGGACTTCTCTGGCCCTCACCCTTCCGCAGATGGAGAACCTCGCCTGGGAGCGGCCCCCAATAAATCTTTTTATGGTGCCTCATTCTTGGCCCATGGTTCCTAGTCTCATTCGCCTTTTCTGCCTTACACAAATAATATGACTGAGTCAGGGGAAAAAAGATATTGAATCAGTATTAAAAGATCTTCCATCAAAGAAAAGTCCAGGGCCAAATGGTTTCACTGCTGAATTTTACCCACCTTTTAAGAAGAATTAACCTTAGTTATTTTCAAGTTATTCCAAAAAAATTGAAAGGGCAAGAAAATTCTTCCACATTCATTCTATGAGGCCAGAATAATCTTAATACCAAAACCAGACAAGGACACAACAAGAGCAAGGTCAACAATAAAAACCCTTAAAACAACAGACCAATATCGCTGAAGAACATATGTGCAAAAATTCTTAAAAAATACCTGCAAACCAAATTCATCAATATATCAAAAAGAGTATATGTCATGATCAAGTGGGATTTATCCAGGGGGCACAAGGATGATTTGACATATGCAAATCAATGAACATAATACATCACATCAACAGAATTAAGAACAAAGTTCATATGATCTTCTCAGTAGATACAGAATAAGCATTTGATAAAATTCAATATCCCTTCATGATAAAAGCTCTCAAAAGTTAGCTGTCAAAGGAATGCAAATATATATGCCAAATATATATGCCAAACTCACAGCCAACATTATGTTCAATGAGGATGAACTGAAATCGTTTCCTCTAAGATCTGGAGCATGAAGAAGATGTCCACTTTCATCACTCTGAATTCAACATAGTACTGGAAGTCTTCGCTAGAGCAATAAAGCAAGAGAAAGACTATAAAGGGAATCTAAATAGGAAAGGAGGAAGTTAAGTTATCCCTCTTGGCAAACCTCATGATTTTAAATATAGGAAAACCTGAAAACTCCACCTAAAAAGCAAACAAGCAAGAAAACAAATAAAATACTAGCTGGTAAATAAATGCAGTAAAGTTGCAAGATACAAAATCAACACTCAGAAGTCATTAGCATTTTTTTAAAATATTTATTTATTTGCTTTAGTTGTACACAATGGGTTTTTATTTGTACGTGGTGCTGAGGATCGAACCCGGGCCGCGCACGTACTAGGCGAGCGCTCTACCGCTGAGCCACAATCCCAGCCCGTCATTAGCATTTTTATAACCAATAATGAACCCACTGAGAAAGAAGTTGAGAAATTAATCTCATCCATAGTAGCTATAAAAATAAAATAAAACATCTAGTAATACATTTAACCAGGGACACAAGTGATATCTACAGTGAAGTTTGTAAAACAGTAAAGAAGGCATGTATGCACGCCCATGTGTGTGCACATGTGCACACAGACACACACACACAAATGGATCAGAAAAATTAATGTTGTTAAAATGTCCATATTACCCAAAACATTTCACAAATTCAATGCAATCTCCATCAATATACCAGTGACATTCTTTACAGCTATAGAAAGAAACAATTCAAAAAATTCATATGGAACCACAGACGACTCCAATGAGCCAAACCAATCTCAAGCAAAGAGAACAAAACTGGAAACATCACAATACCTGACCTGTGTAATACAAAGCTGTTTTGTATCAAAACAGCATGGAAGTGGGGAAAAAAGCAACACAGAACTGTGGATCAGAATAGAGAACCTAGAAATAAATCCTCTCACCCAAAGACAACAAATTTTTAACAAAGGCACCAAAACCATGAATTGGAGCATGGATAGCTTCTTCATTAAATGGTGATGGGAAATTTGATATCCTCATGAAGAATGATTGAGACTCTAATCTCTCACCATATACAAAAATAAACTCAATGGATTGAAGACCTTAATGTAAGACCTGAAACTATGAAATGAAAATGAAAACAAAGGGGAAACACTTCAAGATATTTTTATAAGCAATATTTTTTGCAAAAGAGCCTATAAGCACAGGAAATAAAAATAAAAATAGACAAATGGGATTATGTCAAACTAAGATTCTATACATAAACAAAGTAGAGACAATGCCTGCAGAATGGGTGAAAATATTTGCAAACTGTCAGACAAGGGATTAATAATATTCAGAACATACAAGAAACTTAAAAAAAAAAAAAACCTTAAAAGCAAAAAAAGCCAAATAATCCAACTTAAAAAATGGGTAAGTGATCTAGGTAGACGTTTCTTAAAAGAGAATTTGTAAATGGCCAACAAATATATGAAACAAATGCTCAACATCACTAATCATTATGGAAATGCAAATCAAAACTATAAGAAGATGTCGTATTGTCCCAGTTAGGATGGCTATAATCAAAAAGACAAATAAATAAATAAATAAAAATGCAGTGAGGATGTTGTGAAAGGGGAACTCATACTATTGGCGAGAATGTAAATTAGCATAGCTATTACTAAATACCATTTGGGTTTTTTTTTTTTAAAATAACTAAAAATAGAACTAGAATATGATCCATCAAAGCCACTACTGGGTATATAGCAAAAAAAAAAAAAAAAAAAAATGAAATAAATACATCAAAGAGATACCTGCACTCCCCTATTTATTGTAGCAAGATAGGAAATTGGGGTGTTCAGAAACAGATGCCCTTCAATAGATGAATGGATAAAGAAACTGTGGTATACATACACAATGGAATATTACTCAGCATTAAAAGAGAATAAAATCATGGCATTTGCAGGTAAATGGATGGAGTTGAAGAATATGCTAGTGAAGCAAGCCAATCCCAAAAACCCAAAGGCTAAATGTTCTCTTTGATAAGTGGATGCTGATCCATAATGGTGTGTGTGTGTGTGTTGGGGGGAGGAATAGGGGAACTTTGAATTAGGCAAAGGGGAGGGAGGAGATGGGAATGGGCATGGGGGTAGGAAAGATGGTGGAATGAGATGAACATCATTACCTAGTTACAAGTATGATTGCACAAATGGTGTGACTCTACATTGTGTACAACCAGAGGAATGAATTTTGCTCTGTTTATGTACAGTGAAATGGAATGCATTCCGCTGTCATGCATGATGAATTAGAACAACAACAGCAACAACAACAACAAAAGAAACAGATGAACGGATAAAAACATGTGGTGTTCTCGCACAATGGAATATATTCCACTGTAAGAAAGAATGAAATCCTGTCATTTGCTGCAAAGTGAATGGAACTGAAGGGAATTATGTTAAGTGAAGTAATCCAGGTACAGAAAGCGAACAGTGCATGATCTCATCTGTGAAAGCTGAAAACATTGATTCCATAGAAGCAGAGAGTAGAATAGTGGTCACTGGGGTTGGAAAAGTTAGTGGGGGAGAGGTACAGAGGGAGGTTGAATAACATGCACCAAACATCAGGTAGATAGGAATGAGTTCTAATGTTCTAGGGTACAGTAGACTGACTGTAGTTCACAACAACTTATTTTACATTTTATAAAGTACTAGGAGAGAAGAGTTCAAAGCTTCCCCACACAAAGAAACGATAAATGTTTAAGGAGAAGGAAATGCTAATTACCCTGAGTTGAACATAACACTTTGTATATATGTATCAAATTATCACACCCATACCCCATATATATGTACAATTATGTGTCAATTTAATAACAGAACAAAAAATCCTGTTGAGTTTCTCTCTGAGCAACTGCTTCCTTCCAAGGGGCCCCATCTGCTAGAGAAATATTAAACCTACACTGAACCAGAGCTCTCTCTGCAGCTATCCTTTGGAGCCTTGCCTCAGCCTCTGGGTGAGGCCCTAAGAACTGTCTGAACACACTCTCTCATGGCATAGGTCAATCCTGTCACCATGAAATCATCCTTTAGTACTTGAGGATTTCCTCGTTACTCATGCATATTAGTTTCTGCTATGGTTTGAATATGGTTTGAGCGTGTCCCCCTAAATTCCGTATGTTGGAAGCTTGGTTCTCCATGTGGTATTAAGAGGTGGTGGAACCTTTAGGAGGCGTAGCTTAGTATAAAGTAATTAGGTTACTGGTCAAATTGTCCTTGGAAGTGATTAACACAGTTTTTGTGGTACCCCAGTTTGTTCCTTTTCTCTGGCTTCCTGCCTCACCATGTGGTCTTTTCCCCTTGCACAGACTCCCACTATGATGCCATCCACCATGTGAAGCAGCCAAGAGGGCCCTCACCAGAGCTGAGCAGATATCAGCTCTTGAAACTTCCAAATTGTGAGCTAAATAAATATTTTCTTTATACAATACACAGCTTCAGGTATTTTGTTACAGCAGTGGAAAATACATGAATGTAGTTTCCTAGTGTGCTGTAATAAGTGACCTTTGTGGCTTAAAACAGTAGAAATGAATTTTCTCATAGTTCTGTAGTTCACAGAACAAAATCAGTTTCAGTGGGCTGAGGTCAAGGTATAGGCCGTAGCAGGTTTAAGTTCTTCTGAAGGAAATCTATTTCCTTGCCTTTTCAAGGCTCTGGGGGGGGAGGCCACCCTTGATAGTCATTGGCTCACAACCATTGCTTCTGTTTGATAACTCCTACATCAATGTCAAGACTCTCTCTGTGTCCCTCTTGTGATTATGTTTGGAGCCCACTGGATATTCTAGAGTATTCTCCCCACCTCAACATCCCTTGTCACACCTGCATGTTTCTTTTATCCTATAAGGTAATAGGTTCTGGGGATTAGGATGTGGACATCTTTGGGGGCCATTGTTCAATGGAAACAGCATACTTAAAAATAAATACGTCATGCTTCTCTTAAGCTCCTGCACTCCAGCCTCTAAAGGCCTCATTTTCCCCCTAAGGAAATTCCTCTTTTCAGCTTTATCCTTACACCTTTTTAAATTCACTTTTGGTCTCCCATGGTTCTATTCTGACTACAAAATTCTGGTTTCATGAGTCTTTTTTTTTTTTTTTGGTACCAGGGATTGAACTCAGGGGCACTCGACCACTGGGCCACATCCCCAGTCCTTTTTTGTATTTTATTAGAGACAGGGTCTCACTGAGTTACTAAGTGCCTCGCCATTGCTGAGGCTGGCTTTGAACTCATGATCCTCCTGCCTCAGCCTCCCAAGTGCTGGGATTACAGGCGTGCGCCACCGCGCCCGGCTGTTTCATGAGTCTTGTAGCCCCAGGAAGGGTTCTGCTGGACAAAAGTTGTTTACTTTCTTCAGTAACTGTTCCCACAATTTGAAGTCAAGAAAACCCCCATTATTTTTAGGACTTAGTGTTCAGTTTCCCCCAAATTTCTCATTAGAGATTTGCCCGTGTTTGTGCTGGCCTTCCTAGTCTTCAGCTCTGATTGAGAAAAAAACCTGTTATATGTGTATATGTGTGTGTGTGTGTGTGTGTGTGTGTGTGTGTGTGTGTTTTTTGATACTGGGGATTGAACTCAGGGGCACTTGACCACTGGGCCACGTCCCCAGCCCTATTTTGTATTTTATTAGAGACAGGGTCTCACTGAGTTGCTAAGTGCCTCACCATTGCTGAAGCTGGCTTTGAACTCACGATCCTCCTGCCTCAGTCTCCCAAGTGCTGGGATTACAGGCGTGCGTCACTGCACCTGGCCTAAATAAGCAATATTTTTTAAAAAAAAAAGCTGGAAGAACCATTGATGGGTAAGAACAACGATAACATGTCCAGTTGACTCTGAAGTTTGATGGGACATAAGAGAAGGAGCAGCCCCTTTGTTGATAGCTGCTGATAGGACTGAATTTTTATTTATTTATTTATTTTTGAGGTAAGGTCTTGCTTTGTTTCCCAAGCTAGTTTTGAACTCCTGGGCTCAAGGAATCCTCCCGCCCCAGCCTCTTAAGTGCTGAAATACAGGCGTGTGCTACTATGCCACTTGAATTTTTTATTTTAATTAATCATTCTACTTAAAATTAACTATTTATTTTGTTTACAAATGGATACTGATTGAGTTATTTGAAAACTTTTAAGTGTATTTGGAATAACTTGGGTATATGAATCTACTTTTCCATTGGAACTTTTATGAAACCTAGATACAGACAAAATCTAAGCATTTGAATTGAAATGTGCTGTAAAATATATGTTAGATTTCAAAAGAGTAGAAAAATAATTGAAAACATCTCATTAACAATATTCTTAGTTTGATTACAAGTCTGTTTGGATATATTGTGTCAAATAGAATGCATTATTAAAGTTAATCTCACTGATTTCTTTTTACCTTTTTAATGTGGCTGTTAGAAAATGTAATTTATAGATATAGCTTAAATTGTACTTCTGTTGGGCAGTGCTGTTGAGAAAAGAGCAGACAGGGATGGAAAGGTAATGGCCCACCACGAGGTCTGGGATGATGTTTTGTGTCGTCATGAGGAAGTGAAAGCAGATGTGTGATTGTGGCAGTGTATCTGACGGCAGTGTTTCCAGCTCCATGAAGTCCAGATGTGATGACAGGTGCATAAGGAGGCAGCCAGAATGAAGAAAAGGTGCAGGCATTTTGTTTGTGGGAGACATTTATATGCACTGATTACTCATCTTCGAAGTAGAGAAGTATTTTAGAAAATTATTAAAAAGAAAAATAAAGGGGTGGATTTACTTGTGAGAATAAATTGGGGAGAAGGAGAATTAATGAGAAGGAGGATCCAGTGTGTCAAACACCTTTGTACTAATGTGGGAAGAGATAAAAATTTAAAAAGTCAGACATCACTAGCAAAGATTAGAGAACGTCATAGGCTAGAGAGTTATGCAAATGGTAAGAACACAGGCTATAAGGAGGAAGAACCAGACGAGTGAGGTAGCACATGACTGCAAGGCCCAGGCAGGAGGATCCCAAGTTCAAGACCTGCCTCAGCAATTTAGTGAGGCTGTACACAGTTAGCAAGATCCTACTTCCAAAACAAACAAACAAACAAAACAAAACTGACCTGGGAATTTAGCTCAGTGGTAGAGCACATCTGGGCTTATTTGGGAAGGAGGGGAAAGGAAAAAAAAAAATAAGAAAGAAGAGCTAGAAGTACCCTTTTAGATCTAGAATAAGTTTTACTCTTAAAAATGGGAAGAGAAGTGCTTGGCTTCTGCTAGGTGAAGTGGTTCTTTTCATGGATAGCTTATAGAGACAGCACAGATCTCAACTTCGATAAACAAGAGTTTCTCTCTGGAGAGATAGCAGTATTAAAGAGAACTTGTCATCACATAACTAGCATAATGATGACACACTAATTTTCTTCCGTCTACACAGCCACATGCTTATGAAGAGACAGTAGAGAAACAGTGGTTGTCATGGAGGCTTAAAGCTGGCTTAATTTTGGATTGTCATTCCCAGGAGATGAGAGCAGGCGTGCCCTGACATGAACTATGCTTGCTTTGGGACTTTTCTGGCCTTAATTCCCTGGTTCCCTCTCCCAGTCCACTCGTATTCTTCCCAGGAGGAATGCTTATAGGTATAGAGATCAGATAACTTCGTTCATATGGCCACACTAATTGTCTATATCTGCTAAGAGCATTAAGCACAATATAATCTACCACTTCATGTTTGGACTCATTTCAATCAAATGCTCAAAAGAGGGGTTTCTGTCTCTGTGGTGTTGCAGTCAGAGGAAGACATCTCTGGTCAGGGCATCTTTTAGCCATGCCTGTCAATCAGAACCACATGAGAATCCCTCCTGAGCTGCACCTGCAGGTCCAGATGCCCCTGGGACAACCTAGAACAGGAATAAGATAGAGAAGAGGAAAGCCATGAGATCTGAGGCCCAGGCTTCTTCTAGCTGTAAGCATCTTTGTGGACTGCATCAGCTCTCTGGTGGCTCCCTTTTCTGGTGCTTCATTATGTGGAATTAGAAATACAGAGCCCCAGAGGATAATTGCTAACTCTTTTTGAGCTAAGACCAGTTGGCAATGACTTTTTTAGGTTCAAAACTCATAGCTTTGTTTCTACATTATCAGGCTTTCTACTTAGTGCCTTTTTAGGCCATGAGTGAATTTTACCCTTCAAGGAGGACTGTCAAACTTGCAGGGAGTCTAAACTGAGAAACAGGAACTCCTTTTTCTAAAGCCCTGTTAACTGGCATACATTGCCTTTTCCTTCTTGGTTTTGCTTAAGTAAGTTTAGTATCTTCATATCAAAGAGATCATCACCTCGACTTTTGGTTTTTGAATGTACATGTCTCTCTTCCATTTCCCATCATTTGGGATTGGCTAACTTTTTACACAAAAAAGTTAGCAGAATTCATTTTTCTAAAAACTATAACAAATTTTTAATTGAGAAAGGTGATTGTCTCTTTTATTTAAATTTTTTCAAATCTGAAACTCTAGGGTAATCAGAATTGTACACCCCTTGTCCCCTCCTTTCCCCCCCTCTTTGTTCTATTTTAAGACACTTAAAAGTATCCATTTTCTGTGTCCAAAGTTTACCAATTGTCTCTTTAAAATCTCCGAATTGACACTTATTTTCTGTGTAAACTATGAAGCCCTCTGGGCAAGTCCTGACTTCACAGCCTTGTAAAATCATGGATTTAGCAGGAAATGTGTCCCACACTAGGGGCTGGGAATGAGTGAAGAAAAGAGAGAGAGAGAATTTAGAGATTACTACCGTCAAGTACTTATTCAGTGGAGAAGATAAAATAAAAATGATGTGACATGGGTACAGTTTCAAAATGGTTAAAAAATGGTTCCAGAAGCTGGGTACAATTTTCAGTATTTTGATTCCCAAGTAGTCTTTCCACTGCATTACCCTTTTATGTGATAAGTGTCCATACTCTTGATAATTTGTTTCCATCAAAACACATCCATCTTCTGTCTCATTTCATTTTGGCCCTATTTTCTGTCATGGAGTTTATGAATTTCATGGAACAAAGGTATTTTTCACAAATAAAGTTTTCCTATATCATCTCATTCATAACTTGTTTGTATTTTAACTTCCCAAAGAGGTTAATACTGATGGCCTTGGGTTGTGGCTCAGTAGTAGAGCACTTGCCTAGCATGTGTGAGGCACTGGGTTCAATTCTCAGCACTGCATACAGATAAAATAAAGGTCCATTGACACCTCAAACAAAAAAAAAAAGTTAATACTGATGAGAACATGGGCACCATACCTGCACGAGGGCTTTATCTTCGTGAGAACTTTCCTCAGCTTCCTTCAGATCAGCTGAAAGGACAGCTTCTTCCTCCACCAAAACTCAATGCCAACGCTAACTATGAAGCTGCCATTGCAAATTCACATGCCAGGACTTTGCCTGACATTCAGAAGACCCAAAGCCAACCTCCTTACAGCATTTTCTGAGAATATTAATAAAATATAGGAAATCATGACACCTTCCCTACCACAAACAGTAAATAATTTTCTGCCACCGTGTGATGTGTCTTTTTCCTGGAGTGATTGTTATAAACATCTATTGTTATATGTGAGAACAGTCACAGAGCCACCTGTTTCTCCAGTCATGAGTTTGCAAAAAGCACATAGTCTCACTGTTAGTAATCAGAAACAGAATAAAATTATAGTGCTTCCTACTACAGAGACCCTCTCTTGTGTCCCATGGGTGAGTTAGATCCAGAATCAGGAAATGTTATATGGTGGAGGGGTAAAAATATTCATAGACATAAGTTAAATGTTAGATTCTGGTGCCTGTGACCCCGTTCTAGTAAGATTTACTTTACTAAACAATATGGCAATTATCTACAAGGAAATTTGCCATGGTAACCACTGAGATCACTGCCCTCTTGCTAGCCCGAACTTAAAGATTAACTTAGGCTAATAGAGTTAAGAGTCTAGCTTGTTTACCACAGCTAAGCACTATGTCAAGAGCATTTATGATGAAATAGAAACTTAAGATCAACTTTGCTTATTACGTCCATAGCTTAGATATTAAATCAGAACAATAGTAGGGGATGTGGTGGGGATGTTATTGTCTTATACAATCACTTTTTCCAGTAAGCCTGTTCTGTACTAGGAATTCTATGGGTTTTATGTTAACTACATTCTTGGCATGATATACTTTAAAAAATGTATAAAAACTGTGTGTGAACTCAATAAACCTGTCAGCATTCTGCACTGGCAGCATTCTGTGAGTCTGTGTGGTTGTTGTCCATCCATCACCGACGCTGTTTACCCCGTCACATCCCCTGGACCAGGAAGACTCCCGACCCTGCTGGGGCTGGACCCCGGCACCTCCTGAGTTTCCAGTCTGCTTTGAATTGTCCAGTATTAAATTTCAGTATGGTCTCCCCACCTTTTTTTATTCACCCACCTTGCTGAGAAGCTGCCTAACTGCTTTCATACCACAGAGCAGCCAGAAAGTGATCATCTCTATCCCACCATCTTGAACCCTCCCCCTCCCAAATCTGGGATGAAAGAGAAGAAAGTCCTGATGACACTGAGTAGTATCTAGAACCGTACTGTTCAATGCAATCTGTTAGACACATTTGTCTGTTACTAACAATTTCATAGTTGCTTGGTACACAGTAGGTACTGAATAAATGTTATAGTGAATTTTTAAAAAATTATTGGTTCTTTTTAGTTAGACATGACAGTAGAATCCATTTTGACATAATTATAAAAGCATGGAATATATCTTGTTCTAATACAGACCCCAGTACCTCGTCTTCCCCTTCCATTTCCCTTCCTCCTGTCTCCTTCCCTCTATTGATCTTTGTGCCATTTGCCCAGTTATTATTTTCAAAAATTATTTTCTTGTGGATGTATGTGATGTTGAGTTTCACTGTGGGGCATCCATATATATGCATAGAAAAGTTGTGTCAGATTTATTCCACTGTCTTTCCTTTTCCTATCCCCTACTCTCTTCCCTTCAAGAATGAATATTTTTTTAAAAGTAAATCATCTGGAATGAAGACCTCATCTGTGTTTGGCTTAAGGATCCAAACTGGTTTCTTAGCTTGTGAAACTGGGCCCCTTGTGGTGGTGCAGGTGGCATGAGTATGTGTGCATGTGTGCACATGCTTGTGTGTATGCATGCACACACAGGCTTGTGTATTCTTATCTCTAAATTAGAATTATTTTTTTCAATCCTGATGATAATTTTCATAAAGAATTCAAAATCATTGATTGTGTCACTGAAGTTAATTACAGAGTACCATCAGAAGAGTTCATGGCCAGATACAGAATTGAGTTTGATGTTTGCAAGAGGAGCTAAGTCTGCAGCAGTGCTGCTCCCACATTCATTCAGAGGAAGTGGGTCGGATTCCTACCAAGGACCTTGTGAAAGCCAAGGGGTACGTACCTGTGGTTCCTCTGTCAAAGATAGAGTCACGGTGAAGCAGAATGCCCCATGAAAGGGTAGTGGGAGAGAGGACCTTTATTATTACGGTTCTTGCAAGTTTTGGGTGTTATGTGACTTTCCATCGACACTCATCACAGAGCCCTCTGCTGTGATGTGCTGCCTTAGAACCAGTTTGCTGGGAGGGGAAGGTCCCCCACTAGTTCCCAGGCAGCTCTGAGTGAGGGTGGCTCTGCCAACCCTCTGCACTGCTCAAGGTGGCACTCCCCTTCCCCACAGGCTTGCTGAAACAAGAAGTTAGTGAAGCCACACAGCTCAAACAACACAAAACAGTATGGTCAGTGTTCAGGACTTACTCAAGTGCCTGGTCTCTCACACTATTTCCTAGGATTTTTGTTTAGCTGGGCAGATAGCAGATGGGACCCACCCAAACATTCATGCTCAAAGATTCCTGCAGAAAAATCTGGTCTTTTCCATCAAAGTTAGAACCGTATCACTCAGCTCATTTCTATGCATAATAGGTGCTGTTCTCCTTCTCAAAATCCCATCTTAGCTGAATGAGCCCACTAGTCTGGTGGTGTCATTCTTTCTCCAGATGAGCATGGTTATGATCAAGTTCTCTGTGGGCATTAATGTTTCCTCATTCCACTCTGGAACCAATCGATAGGAATGGAAAAAGCTGCATGTATCATTCAATTGATAGGAACTAAACAAATAAACAGTCCCCTAGTAGGGGCCTCCATTGATTCAGCTTTATCGATTATATGATTAGTTAGGTATACAGCCAATGGAAATTTGTGCCTGTGTGCATCAAAAACACACACAAGCACATTCATAGTAGCATTACATGTGATAACCTGAAACTTGAAATTCCTCAAATTTCCCTGAACCTTCTTTTTTTAAAAAAATTTGTTCTAATTAGATATACATGACTGTAGAATGCATTTTGACATATTGTAAACAAATGGAGTCCCTGAACCTTCTGACAGATGTGTTGTGGTATATTTTATGCAGTGAAATATTATACAACAGAGACTGAACAAACTAAATTCACAAGCAACAACATGTATCTTCTTACAGGCATAGTGCGGAGCAAAAGAAGCAGGACACAAAAGGAGAGTAATTAATACTCTAGGATTCCATTTATATAAATTTCAAGTGTGGGCAAAGCCGGTCTCTGGTGTTTCAAGTCGCCTTTGGAAAGATGAATGAGAAAGGACACAAGTGATTCTTCTGGGATATTGGCAATGTTTAATTACTTGATCTGATACTGGTTTCATGAATGTGTTTACTTAATGTAAATTCATTGAAATGTGGACTTGCATACTCTTCTGTATGTGTTGTACTCAAAACTTTATTTAAATAATGTAAAAATATGATTAGGGTTCATAGTAGTCTGTTTCCAACTTTTAGAGGGTTTTGTGCTGAAAGGCAGGTAGAGGATGAGAGAATACGGCAAGGCCAGTTGTATGTTCCAGACCCTCCCATTAGGAGGGTATGGGGTGAAGGTATGGGGTGAGGCCATGTGTGACATTCTAGGAAATCCCTCCATATGAGCACTGGGGAAATGCATTTTCCCCAGCATAGATTCCAATTCTGATGCCAGAGTCCTTATTTAATCCAAAGGAATTGAATGTTCAAATGTGGCATTTCAGGCTGGTCTTAGCCTTTAGGGGAATTTTTAGTCATCCAAATAGGTCCCAGTACTTGGAGACGTCTTTACCTATTTGCTGCATCTCACTGGGAACCCATGAGGCCTTCACCTCATCACCAAGATTCACGAGTATGTTGTTAATGGTTTGTGGCTGCACATCCATCAACAGATGAATTGTATGTCAATTTCATGGGAAATTGGAAAACCTAAGTAATTTTTGATTAATGAGGACCTAACTGGATAGTTGGCTTCTACTCTGTGTATTTTGATGAATACTCCTATTAACTGATCCTCCTTTGAATGAATACATTTATTAGGTAATGAAAAACTTTTACAAATGAGATGAGTAATTTCTTTTTTTCTAGAAACACTTAAGAGTGAATAAAAACACGCTCCGAGGTTCTTTCATTACAGTGTCATCGAAAAGACAGGAATAGCTTAAAATAACCAGAACTCATGTTTAAAATCACAAATTCAGCATTCAGTATTGTCAAAACCCTCAAATGCACAGTCTTGACTGTCTGAGGCAACTCAGCAGTAGCTTTATCAAGAGTGGATTCCTAGGACATGACTAATTTGTGAGAAATCTTTGAGTTCAGAGAACTTGCTTAGTTGAAGTTTCCTTATGTCTAAAGTTGTTCATGTCTGGTTCAAATATTGAAACTCTGCAAGTTGCCAGCTGTGGGTTGAGAAAAAAATGCCCATCAATTTTAAATGGGAAGACCAAGGCTTGGTCATCTTTCAAGGCCAAACCAGGGATTTTAAACTATGGATCATTAGATAAAAAGACTGCTAAAATATATATGAAGGGATG
The DNA here is from genome assembly GCA_025594165.1 of Tamias sibiricus. Classification (NCBI taxonomy): domain Eukaryota; kingdom Metazoa; phylum Chordata; class Mammalia; order Rodentia; family Sciuridae; genus Tamias; species Tamias sibiricus. The sequence goes on along the minus strand of CM046662.1, from coordinate 119,610,572 downwards.
ACACTTACTTAAGACTTCAATGATGATTACAATAGTTCTGGCAAAATTGCAATGGGAGGGCCAGGCACAGTAGTGCACACCTGTAATCCCAGCAGCTAGGGAGGCTGAGGCAGGAGGATTGCAAATTCAAAGCCAGCATTAGCAATTTAGCAAGGCCATAAGCAATGTAGCAAGATCCTGTCTCTAAACAAAATATAAAAAAGGGCAGAGGATGTGGCTCAGTGGTTATGTGCCCCTGGGTTCAATTCCCAGTACCAAAAAAATTACAATGTAAATTTTGGTTTTAGATTTCTTTCCCCTATGGTATCTCTTTCCTTTTTTTTTTTTTAATCTGCCTTCTGCCCCACCTCTCATACTGTAAGCTTGCCCTCTTTGAATATGTATGTTGTCAGTTCATTTGTTTGTTCTGCAGTTCATCCATTTACCTATCTACGATAAATAGATTTATTTAGCAATTATTATACCAATGGCAATCAATCCTAAGAAATATATAGGGCTTATTTGGAGCCTCTTAGAGATCATGCCCATCTTTCTGGGTTTTATCTGTTAGTGATTATGAAAGGAATTCCAAATAAGTGGATTGAAAAGGATATAAATGGCAGGATTAAGTTTCACTGAGAGAACTTGCTCAAGTCTTTGGATTTCATTGTGGAAAGAGATTTTCGTTTTCCTCTTCTTTTATTGTCTGATGTATTGTGCAAATAAATGTGAATTTCTACCATCAATTATGTACTTGCCCCAAAGGCCTTCCTTAGCACAGCCCAGTCAACTACTTAGAGCCAGCAACTTTATCTGGGGAACTGCATGGTAGCCTGCTTTGTAGTTGGATGTAGGTCTTCACTTCTCATCCATAGTGAAGGATGACCAGAAGATGGGTGAGAGAGCCACCTATGATGCCAATAAAGTGATCTGGCTAACAGGAGGTCCAGCAGTCCACAGCCTTGGAGTAGTCTATTTTGAATGGACTTTGTGCCCTCTATGACTTGAGGTCTCAAAGCTGAGCTGAAGGTCCAGCTTCACTCTGATGATTACATCTCCAGTCATTTTTGCACTTTCTGTGGGTAAGAGTAGTTGACTCCCAGACTGCTTCTGACCAGTGTATTTCAAAAAAGAGGTTGAGGGGCTGGTGTTGTGGCTCAGAGGAAGAGTGTTTGCCTACCATGTGTGAGGCGCTGGGTTCCATCCTCAGCACCACATAAAAATAAAATAAAGGTATTGTGTCCACCTACAACTAAAAAATAAATGTTAAAAAAAAAAGAGGTTGAGTGTGATGGCGTTTGCCTGTAATTCCAGCTACTCAGGAGGCTAAGGCAGGAGGATCACAAGTTTGAGGCAAACCTAGGCAACTTAGTGAGACCCTGTCTTAAAATGAAAACAGCTGGGGCTATAGCTTAGTGGTATAGTCTTTGCCTAGCATGCATGGTGGCTTGGGTTCAATCCCCAGTACCACACACATACACACAAAAAGGAATAAATGATCCCCAGGGAACCACCATAGCTTTCTGGATCCTCATGCTATTGGACTGAAAATGGGAAAATTCCTTTTTATTTTTGTTAAATATAAAAAATGAAGAGGAATATCTTCACTTTTGAAATTGCCTCCTTTTTATTTAAAAATATTTAATTGACAAAGACTGACTACCTTCATACAATGTAATGATTTGATATACATATATGTTGTATAATGACAATCACAATCAAATTAATTAACAAATCCATTACCACCCATTCTGAACATTACATCTCTGTAACTTGTTCATCTTATAAAAACCTTCTAAAAATTTTTTTCTGTTTTGAATTCTCTGGTATCTTACCTATGATAGAATTGCTGAAAGAGGGACCATGGGAGGTTGTACTTCTTGTGTCCTCAAATGATGATGAAATTAATCCATACAGGAAGTATAACCACCAACTGCAAGTGGTTATTAAACATCTCAACTCAGTGAGATTCCAATATGAAGTGTTTTTTTTCCTCTTATTATATCCTTCCAACAGGCTCTTTTGAATTGCATTTTTCCCCCTGCATCATTTAACAACATCTTAGTCATGTTCTATAGGTCTACAGTCATTTTTGGATATTGAAAAGTCCAGTCTTATTTGCTTTATGTTCACACTTCAATCTCACATCCAATTTTCTCACATCCAATTCCCATTTTCAGACCTCCCCCGCTAACCTCTCAGCCAGCCAGGTTTCTGCTTGAGGGATTTGTATGGGTAGTGAGTAGCTATAGCCTGTTTGTTCTTTCTTCCTTCCTTTTCTGCTTTTGAGATCCTGCTGTTTTGGAACAGATGAGAGGAATCTTGGAAAAAAAGCCAAAATGTTCTGACTCCTCTGCTGCTCTGTAGCCCTTGACTGCTGTGTGACTGGCATCCAAGTGCTAGTTTTCTTAGGGTACCCGAGTGGGTCCTTTGGGAGGTATAGGCAGAGGCATCTTCAATGCAGAATTCCTCGACCTGTACACAGGAATGGAGAGAGAAGCAGTTGCCACAAATCAGATTTATTCTACTCCAAAGATTCATGGTTTTCTCTTCTTTTGGACCTGTGAGCCTCCATGTTGGTTACATATTAGAATCACCTGGGGAGCCTTTAAAAGAACTAGGGTCTAGACTCAACCACAGAAATTCTGATTGGCTTGGTTGGGCTTGGGCATGGGTATTTTGAAAACTCTCCAGCTTATTTGGATGTGTGGTCAGGTTTGAGAACCACTGATGTGATCCAGTAGGAATGGAGGGTTGATGGCAGCAGCACTCAGTGAGTGCCAAGGGCTGTGACTGGTGGTTCTTTGGTGGCTCTGTATGGAATATGGGATGTACATTTTGCTTTCCACCTTGTAGCCTTAGCTGAAATTCTTAATCAACAGGAAAATCCCATATGACATTCTATTTGCTGCCATTTTCCTGAGTCTCCTTGGCCCTCTTGCTTGTGTCTGCATCTCCTCCCATACAAAGAAGGGTCACAGAGAGAACTGCAGGTGACTTTTACCAACACAGCCCAAGAGGCTCAGACCATTAGGTAAATTCTACAAAATTGTACCTCAGTCTAGCAATTTCTGAAGCACCCTGGAAGGATCATGAGTTCATAAAACCTTTTTTTCTCCAACTAAGGTTAATAAGAGTTTTCTTCAAGAAACCACAGACACATTCAAGTAACATTTTATTTCCTCCCATTCCTATCTTCCCTTTTCCTAACACATTTTACTAGCACCTTTGATATGAAGACTATCTTTTATTACTGACATTTTTGTCAGTTCCTCCTAACCAGGAAGTCATTATCCTTTGGTCTCTTGATGCACTGTAATTGCTTCCATGGCAACAGATTTTAATATCAGAAACTGAGATGATAACTTCAGGTAAAGAATAAATAACAGAAGTCAAATGACTTAGACCAAGTATACTGCTTCAAATGCAAAAAAAAAAAAAAAAAAAAAAAAAAAAAAAAAAAAAGGCACTCTGATTAACAGGATTCAATACTGAAGCAAAAATTTCCCTAAATAGACATTCCAATTCATTCCAATTTTCCCCCATGAATCATTAGTAACTCTTTAAGTGCAGTTCTTGTTGGCAATAAATTTACAGAATTTACAGCTTTTGATATGAATGCTACTGGAAAGGAAATAAATTGCCTGAAAAAAATTGTATGTGGCTCAAAATGGGAACATTTTGTCCATTTAGAAGTATTCACTTGCAAATGTGTAAAGCAGAGGTCTTGCTACTAATTAGTGACATTGGGCATGTGAAGTTTTACCTTGATCACAGGTAAACTCAGAGGTCAATGTGTTTTGATAGATGTGATTTGGTAAGAATGAGAAAATTCTCTTCCTCTCCATCTTTTCTCTGAAGGGGATCAGGATATGCCACCCCAAAGTATGCTGTTTTAGCATATTAATTAATTTGAGCTAAAGGCAATTAAGAAACAGCAAAGGAAAGAAGAGCTCTCTGTCCTTCTTCCTTTTGTCTAAAGGACATATATTGACTTCCTCTCCTACATCAGGACAAGGAAAAAACTTTTACCACTGGAGATAGAGTTGGCATGGCTATAAGTATGCATAAACAAATGTTACTAAAATAAAATAATGCTTATTTTTCATTTGTTTCCCTCATATATTTCCTGGTTACTTTACCACAACTTATTGGGCCCTTGAGGCCTACACCCCCTTTCCTTTGTCTATTACTTATCCACTTATCATCTTTGTTAAAATGATATATAATCTTCTGAGATTAACAGAAGTCCTTATGTGGGATTTTCACTTATTTTCTATAAAGCCCTAGTTCATGTAGAATTAATAACATTAGTAAACTTTGTATGCCTTTTCTCTGTTAATCTGTCTTTTTGTCAGTTTAATTTGTAAGCCTCAATACCCATGAGAAGGTAGATGAAAAGGTATTTTTTGCCGCCTCTATACTTCCCAAGGTGCAATTTGGAGGCTTAAATTTCTAACTGGAAAGTGTGGGGTCCATGTATTTTGCAAAACAAACAAACAAACAAACAAACAAAAAACCTAAAACTGGTTAAGTTGAATTTTAGTACAAAAAGCACTGGACAAAGGCTAGGGGAACTTACCTCTGGTCTTTCTTCTGCCGTTAAGTAGTTTTGTGGTTTAGGAGAGTAGCTTAACCTCCTTGGGCTCCAATGTCTGTTGCAAATTAAGGTGGTACATTAGGCAATCTCTGCCTATGGCTTTCATAGCTTTATTATTCTATGGACTCCAGACTTAGCACTTTTTCATCACTCTATATTATGTTGTGAGACTCATGATCTAGTTATTTTCTGTTCCTCTTCCTTTACCCTCCTCTCAACTATTGGTTCTTTGGAGAGTTTCATTATCAAATCAGGACAGCATCTGAATAGATCAATCCCAATTTTGCATTACCTGTGCTTTGGTAGCAGAAAACATCAATTTTTATTAATAAAAATACACACTTTCCCTACTACAGAATTTATCAGTTCTCTTGCACTTAAGTGAGGCTGTACCACTAGATTTTAAGAAGACTTAATGGGTGCCACTATAGAGTCAAGGTGTATAAGAAGCAGATTGCCCCAATTAAATACAAATTAATAGACAAGTAAAAGGAAGTCTAGTAGAGGAAGGAGAAGGGGAAAAGGAAGGATGGGAGGTAAAGGGGGAGGGAAAAGGGGGAATCATGAACTGAAATTGATTTCCATGCATGTATGAGTTTGTTGGGGTGAACTCAACTACTATGCATAACCATTAAACTCTAATGGAATTTTTCCAATAAATATGCATATGTTTATATGCATATTTTAAAAATAAATATGCATATAAATACATATATATGCATATATATGTATGTATATATGAAACAGTTTGTCTTCCTCATGCTATCTTCCCCCTTCTGTTTGCTGTGTATCAATACCCAGAACAACCCTGGAAACAAGTTGAAAATGGCTGAGTTTCTGTCATTCTGGGTCTTGGAATAACTGTGGGGAGCTGAGAAATATGTCCACCAGGAGACTCCTCATATTTTCCTATTACATTGAGTCACTAATACTGGGGACTTGTTTCTCATAATGACTATTGTTACCTGACCAATACAGTTTCAAATATTATTTTCATTGTGATTGTTCATCTTTCCTCTGTTAATATGAAAGACACTTTTTTATTTCAAAGATTTGGCTAGATTGTCCAAGACAGTTCATTAATTAGAAATTTAATGTTTGAAGGTTGGAGAGCAGTGCTTCATTTTTGGAGGCATGCAGTTAGATTCCTGACATCAATGCAGGAATGAGGTGCTAGTTTGGGAAGTTGAGGAGATCTAATTCTTCCAGGATACAGTGCCCTGGAAGAGGCAGAATTGGGATTAGAATGGCTACATGTACAACTGTGGATACTGGAAACTGGCAACATGAAATTGGGGTCTTCTGACTTTTCTGGAATATATAAGTCCTCACATTTTATTTTTGCATTTGAGTTTTGATCCCTTAAAAGGCGTCTCTCACATGTGATTGATTGTGTTCTTCTTGTCAACCTTGGCCAGCTGGAAGTTGAATTGGATTTTATTTGACTTGGAAAAATAAAGAAATGTGACATTTCTTGCACTCTGGGTGTGGGGGTTAATTTTGAGTTGCTGGGGTTTTTAGTTCCTCGCGACCTGGGTTTAGCTTCTTCTGGCCAGCGGAGAAGGCTAGGGGAAAAACACACCCCAGTGGAGGCGTGATCGAGAACGGTAGAAGCTGGCTGGAGGCCCACACCAGCCCTCACGATGGAAGACATTCAGGGACGCACCAGGGAGCCCAGACAGAGCTGGAACTCAAGTTTATTGAGGAAGTTGGACAGCTTTTATAGAAGACATAGGCCAATCAGCAGAAAGATTATAGGAGCACATAGGGAGCATGGGCGGATTACATTGGTGGAGCCCCTGGCCTATCCTTAGGGTGGTTTCAGTTCTCACGACACGTCAGGGGAACGCCTCCTGATTAGGCCAAGTCTCATATCAGGGAGTGAAGTTTTTCTATTCTTTCGGCTGATGTGTTCTTAATTCCCCAACACTGGGTATTGTAGAACAATTGGTACCAGTTATAAATGGACTGATGGATAATTCCTGTGGATGCTGTATGGGCATATGAGTAATGCAGATCTGTAGAAGGCTGCACTTTGCATTATTTCACTAGGTAGCGTAAGTGTCTTACAGGCTAAGCAAATACTGTCACCTTTGCTTTGTGGATTAGTTCAGGATATGTGGAATTCAAGATATATGCATAATACTTCTATCACTCTATCTCCAAATCCCCAACCCTGTTTCATATGTGCTGTGGATAGCAAATTCATTTTAATAGCAGCTGAAGAAAAATAGAATCAGTAAAATAAACTGGCTGACATTGTATCAAGACAAAGATGTCCAATGCCCACTACATCAGACAAAAATAACTTTCCAGATTGTTTGTATTCCTATTACCATTTTAGCAAGCCTAATTAGGCATCAAGTGTATCTAGAAAATATTATGTGCAAGAAATATTAGAAAAATGTCTGTCTTAGGTGTTAATAGGGGTACAAATGTCCTGAGATTCAAATGTCTTTCTCTTTTAAGCAGACAGCATTGATGAGAAAGAAATGCTATTATACTGGAAGAGGGAGGGGAAGGTATCAGGGCAGATTAGTATAAATAGAAAGTGTGAAGTCAGTGGATTTAGGGATACTTGTGTAGGTACTACAATCTTTTTTTTTAAATTCATTTTTGTGTGGTGCTGAGAATCAAACCCAGTATGCCTCACATGTGCAAGGCTGAGCCACAACCCCAGCCTAGTACTATGATCTTATATAGACAAAAAATAAGAACAGAGAGAAATCAGGTTGAATGGTTTGTATTTTTTTTTTTTAACCAGAACAGTCAGGTGAACAAAGAAAGCAGAGGACATAGTTGAATGTATCTTAGTCCTGATGACTGAGAAATGATCTTCCCAGTAGTGGATTTATGACTGAGGGGGTAAAACTACACTAAAGACAATCAGAATAATTAGAAATGATGCTGCATTGGTCTAGCTAGACCAATCTTGGAAAAAGATTTCTCTGGGGAGAAAGGCTGGGTAGGTTTGTAGCCTGGACATGGAGAGAAAGGATTTTCAGTTGTGATATTAAGGGGTTTTTATGTAGTGCTAATTTTTATTTTTGTTCATTATCCTTATTTTTAAATCTAAATTTATTTTTAAATGACACATGGAAATGTTAAAGTTTCATATATTTATGGGCTACCAAGTGGTATTTTGATTCCTGTATACATTTATATAATATTTAAATCAGGTCAAACATATCTATGTCCTTAAACATTTATCATTTACTCATGATAAAACTACACTAAAGACAATCAGAATAATTAGAAATGATGCTGCATTGGTCATTCAAACTCCTAGTTTTCTAGTTTTAGAAATGGACAGTACATTATTGTCAACTCTGAGAAACCCACTGGAGCAGGTACACCCACTCACCTTGAAGGAAATAACTGCTTCTGGCTCTTCTCTAACTATATAAGCTATCTAACTATAGCTTAGTGCCTGTTCACTGGTCTCTCCCCATTCTTCCCTACTCCTACTCCCCGGCTTCTGGCAACCATGCTTCTACTCTTGAATTTTATGAGATCAACTTTCTAATATTTCACATATGAGTGAGATCATGTAGTTCTTGTCTTTCTGTCTAAAGAATTAACATTTGCTCAACATGTCTTGGATATCTGCTGAGTATCATAACCTGTTGTATCTTCCTCTGATTCTTGTCACATCAGTTCAGGGAATAAATCATGTAGCTGCATGTTCACATTAATCCCTTGATTCAGCCTGAAAGGAACAATATAGCATGGAGGTTGAAGGTGAGGGCAGAAGCTCCCTCCTTTGCTTGTCTGGAAGTTGGCCAATGTATGTGACAATCTAGACTGCCTGCTACTTCCTTGTTTTACTCATTTTTGTCATTTCCCAGGAAGCAGCGTATATTAAAACAAGCAGTGAACAACAATTTGTGTTGGTTTTCAGCATGTCAAGGTGTCACCTGCTCACTTGAGGCAAGGACTTGATCTTTATATCTCAATAGCACCTTGTACAATACCAGGCATATGATGTGCATGCAATAACTTTAAGTACATGATATGACTGAATGAATAAATGAAGTCTCTGAGGAAAAAAAAAGGGATCTAATTTTATGTGCCTCTAGTGTTACAAATACCTCTCTATGTCTAATAAAATGTCTTTTGACCTCTTGAGCACTTAAGACAGACTCAGTTTACTACGAATGGCCTCAGTTCAGCTCAGTATATCTGATCCAGTGTTATAATCGAATTTCTTTTTGGCAGAGTGGTGATAGGGAAAGTGAGAATGGCTAATTACGCTGCAGCTTCCTTTTATTTCCTTCGAAGCCCACTGGTGACCCTTTCAGCTGGTATTTTGGAGTTGGAGATGGGATGAAGGTAAGGGGATAGGGAATGTCTTCCTTGACTAATAATGCTGGCAGCTCTTTCTGGCACTTTCTGGGCTCATTGGGTGATCAAAGCTGACTGTCTTTCAGGACAGTGGTTTGAGTTCTTCGGAAACTGCCCCATCATTGGTGGAGACCTCTCAGTTATTTCCCTCCAGGTGAGTGGACGCACCTGCTCCAAAAGGTTGCTTAGGGTTTGCTTAAAGTTCCTTTCCTGGGCACTTGAATGTTCATCTTCAGCATTTTTTCTGATGAGGGCTCCTTATTTTCTGGGACAACTTTTGGGTCAAGATCTAAGATAACCTCATGCTGGCATCTTTCTTCTCTCTTCTCCTCACCCCTTCTCTTCCCATGCATGATCCACATAAAATATGCCTTTTTTCCCCCACCCATCATTGGTAGGAATTTAATTACTGTCCAAATGGAGCATTTCTGCCATTGACTCCCAGTCAGGCAATGTCAACCACAGCCATTTCTTAGATGTGTCAGTCCACAGTTCTTCAAGCCCCAAGCCATCCTTATCCCCCTCACTGAGTGGTTTCCAAGAAGACCCTGCCTCTAGACTGGAGGTGGAGATAAGACTCCTTACCATCCTTCATGGAGAATGGAAGGCAGATGGAATCCTTCCGCTCTTCCAAGGAAACCCTGCCCCTGGTCAGCCTCAGTTCAGCTCTCCTGTGCCACAGTGAGTATGTCTGCTGGCCACAGACTCTTCTTTGCCATTCCTACATGAACTCATCTTGAGATGTGAGAGTGGTTGGTTCTTATCATCTTGGGCTTCAAATGGAAGTGAGTATGAAGTAGTTCCATATGTTCACTCTAATATATAGATATGAACACAATTCTTATCACTCGATTTTTTAAAGTTACCAAAAATGGGCCAAAGATAAAATGCATAAGTAAATTTTAAATAATTCAATTTCTAGACTAGCAGACAGTTGATCATTTTAAAAAAGCATTTCTGCACAGAGAATCAAAGATCAAAGTTTATTTTACTCAGACATCACTTCTCCAGTCTCTTTGGCTTAGGGTGGATGTGCTGTTTTGTTTTATGCAAGATTTTATCAGTTTATTTTACTTCTTCCTTACACTGCCTATTCTCCCTTTCTTTAAATTTTTTTTTTTATTTGTAGTTGGACACAATACCTTTATTTTACTCATTTATCTTTATGTGGTGCTGATGATCAAACCCAGTGCCTCACATGTGCTAGGCGAGCACTCTACTGCTGAGCCACAACCCCAGCCCCCTCTCCCATTTTTTTTTTTTGTTGTTGTCAGTGGACCTTTATTTAATTTATTTATTTATATGCGGTGTTGAAAACCCAGGGCCTCACACATGCTAGGCAAGTGCTCTACCACTGAGCCACCCCACCCTTTTCTCTCTTTTTTTTTCCTGGATGTATTCTGGTGATATTTGGATTAAAGTAATTTCTAGCATCTAACTGTTAGATGGATAGGCTTAAAGGTCGCCAAAAGTTCGCCCTGTTTCACATGCAGAGGGCCAAAAGGTTTCTCTGTTCTCTGGGCAGGATGTTTCATCATCCCTGGGCAGGAGCCAATAGGCTTGAAGGCTGCCCTCACACCACAAGCAGGAGCCAATAGGCTTAAAGTTCACCCTCCCCCCATGGGCAAAGAGCCAATAACATTAAAGTTTGCTCTGGTACACCCACCCCCCACCAATCATCCCTATATAAACTCCCGTCCATTTGAAGTTTGAGATCCAGACTCCGAGGAGAGCCAGCCGGACGACGAGTAAGCCAGATGACGAGAGCCAGATGACGAGAAGAGAGAGGTGACGAGAAGAGAGATGATGGAGCCGATGGAGCCGGAGAAGAGGCAGCCACTGCACACTTACCCACCGTCTCCAGCCGTACAGCAGCTGCCCCAGCCGATAGCTCCAGAGACCGCAGCCGGGGTGACCAGACTCCCACTTTCCATTCAGAGATTGCACACTCTTCCACCAGAGCTTGCACACTTCCTGAGCTTGTACACTTCCCTCTCCCTGACTCCTTTCTCCCATCAGAGCTTGCACACTTCCCTCTCCCTGATTCCTCTCCCCATTCCTTTTCTACCCTTAACCAGCTATAAAGGCCGGTTAATAAATCCCTTGGCTGCACAGCCATCCCCGGAGTGATTTTTGCCCTTCACTAACAAATTTTGGCATCAAATCTTTGTCTCTTCTATTTATATATTAAATGCCAAATGATTTTTTTCTGGCCCTATTTCAGTGACCAAATTTTCTTTTCAGAGTCTCTGAGAGAGGCTGATATGAATTAATAGTTCAATACCTCATAGAGTTCTGTAGTGTTAACCCTGAGCTTAAGTAGGAACCTATTCTCTCTCTTTTTTAAATTCCAATTTGTTATATATGACAGCAGAATGCATTACAATTCATATTGCACATATAGAGCACAATTTTTAATATCTCTGGTTGTATACAAAGTATAGTCACACCATTCATGTCTTCATACATGTGCTCAGGGTAATGATGTCTATCTCATTCCACCATCTTTTCTACTCCCATGCCCCCTCCCTTCCCCTCCCACTCCTTTGTCCTATGTAGAGTTTGTCTAATCCTTCCATGCTTCCCCCACCCCTGCAACCCCATTATTAATCAGCATACTTATATCAGAGAAAATATGCGGCATTTGGTTTTTTGGGATTGACTAACTTCACTTAGCATTGATATTCTCCAACTCCATTCATTTACCTGCAAATGCCATGATTTTATTCTCTTTTAATGCTGAACAATATTCCATTGTGTATATATGCCACATTTTCTTTATCTGTTCATCTACTGAAGGGCCTCTGGGTTGGTTCCACAGTTTAGCTGTTGTGAATTGTACTGCAATAAACATTGATGTGGCTGTGTCCCTGTAGTATGCTGTTTTTAAGTCCTTTGGGTATAGACTGAGTAATGGGATAGGTGGGTCAAATGGTGGTTCCATTTCCAGTTTTCCAAGGAATCTCCATACTGCTTTCCAGATTGGCTGCACCAATTTTCAGTCCCACCAGCAATGTATGAGTGTGCCTTTTCCCTCACATCATCTCCAACACTTATTGTTGTTTATATTCTTAATAGCTGACATTCTGACTGGAGTGAGATGAAATCTTAGAGTACTTTTGATTTGCATTTCTCTAATTACTAGTGATGTTGATCATTTTTTCATATATTTGTTGAATGATTGTATTTCCCCTTCTTAGAAGTGTCTGTTCAGTTCCTTGGCCCATTTATTGATTGAGTTGTTTGTTTTTTTGGTGTTTAGATTTTTGTGTTCTTTATATATCCTAGAGATTAGTGCTCTATCTGATGTGCGTGTGGTAAAAATTTGCTCCCAAGATGTAAGCTCTCTATTCACCTGATTGTTTGTTTTACTGAGAAGAAGCTTTTTAGTTTGAATCCATCCCATTTATTGATTCTTGATTTTAATTCTTGCGCTGAAAGCTATTCTCTTTTGACATACCTATTTTAAATGAGGGAAAAGTTTTTAATATTCTTAGAGGAAAGAAACTTAAAAATATCCCATTGCAAGCAAACAAATATGTGATTTATGGATTTGGGTCAATTTGATTATACACTTGTATATGAAAGAAATGGATTTTTGGTGGCTATTTAATTGGATTAATTAATTTTAAAAGTATTTATTGAATTTACTTATTACAAGCCAGGCATTGTAATGAGGGATCTGGGCACAGCAATGACAAGGCCAAAGTCCTATTATTTTGGAATGTTTGTGTGTCCTTACATTTTTTGTTAGAGACAAGAGGCTTTTCATTTCAAGTTAATAATTCCAGGGGGCATGTATTTGAAAGGGATATAGAAATAAAGTGCATATTTTCCTTAGCTTGAAACAGGAGGATAGAAACTGAGATTTAGAAGTTTCTGGTACATTCACTGGTGGCTGGCTGGGTCACCTTCCCAGGCTTTATTTTCTCAAAACCCCTTTCCCTTGACAGCTCAGTCCTGTGGAGATCACAATTGTTTGCATAGTGTTTTGAAATCTTTAGAAGTAAGCTTCTGTAAGTGTAAAATGGTATTCAAAAGACAAAAGATGTGAGCGTAGCATTGAATTTTCTTTTCCTAAGGCAAATACCTGTGATTTTTCTCAGTGAGCATAACTAGACATTGGAACCTGTCAAATATTTATGATACAAATTTCTTGGTTTGTGATTTGGTTCTTGTGAGAGGAATTTTGATTATTCGTAATTGCTCACTTTCAGGAGGTGACCTGAGTTTTAAATTTTTATTTCTATTTTTTAAATTGTTTGGCAAGTATTATTTAAAACACTAAACTTTAGAGTGAGAGAAATGCTTCTATTTTCAATGAATTTTAAATTCTAGAATAATGATGATCACTTTACAGCATTTGTCTTGTGCTTTTTATAAAAATCAAGATTTTGAGCCATTTTCTATGTCCACAGACTGTTATTTTATATGTTTTGGACAAACAGTGCCTACTCCATGTCTGAAAGTTGGTGTAGTATCAGTCTGAGGAATATGACATCGATGGTGTCCACCTCTATTTAACAAAACTGCACATTCTTTTTTCCCCTCCTCAATATACCAGGTAGTCGCAGTGTTTTGGAAGAAAATCAGATCAACCTGACAGGATTTATTCTTAATGAAACTTTTTGATTATTGCCCAAAACCCTGTTTTCTTCAAATAACTGAAAATTTGATTTTGCAATGAGTGAAACCTGGATCTGAGAAACAAGGAGCCTCTCCCACCATGCCAGGCCTCTTGCTGTGACTGACCTCTCCCTGATGTCACTTGTTCCATCAGTGTCACAGCAGAGGGGCTGGTGTTGGAACCATGAAGAAACCGTTCTCAAGGGTCTTCAGTTGTCTGGTTTCTAGTTCTCCATCCCCAACAAAATAATCACAGGATAACTGCAGTCTTTTCAGGAGCATGGTCACTTTGAAGTTCAGCTTACTTCTTGAGATGAACAACAACAAAACACAACCACTACCCCAAATCCTATAACACACATGTGCAGGCCAGGTAACTGTGTGTGTGTGTGTGTGTGTGTGTGTGTGTGTGTGTGATGGGCATTTTAGCAATTTTTTTTACTGACATCAGTCTCATCTGAGTTGACTTCTGAACATGTAAATGAGTTTCTAGAATGTCGTGAATGGAAGACAAAATAAAAATTGCTAAAAATGTGGTTTCAGAGAAATATTTTTGATAATACAATAGTGAAAATGTGACATTACACATCAACAGTGACCTAAAAATTTTGGTTTTACTAATGAAAGATGTGCCAGGAACCTATTTTTGTTTCTTGTCAGGAGCAACCTGGGAACATGCATAAGTGTGGGGCTGGGCTGAGATTTTAGGGGATTCTGGTTACTTGGTCAGGTGGCGCTGGACGTTTCCACAGCTTGTGATTTAGAGGCACTTTCCTCCCAGAGCTCTCTGTCTCCCTTGTCTCTTCATCCTGACATTTCTCCTCTTGCATATCAAACTCAGTGGCAATGGGAGGGCAGGGGGAAGGAGTGCTTGCACCCTGGGTGTTGTGGGATCCCCTTTCCCTGCTTTGTTTGGCTGGGCTGTCAAGGTCCAGGTTTGAGGACAGATATCCAGTAGTTTATTATGTAAATCACTCCATGCAGACACGCATACCAACAATGACTCTTTTGTGTCAGAAAGATTTTTTTTTAATGTTTAGTTTTTTTAGTTGTAGTTGGACACAACACCTTTATTTAATTAATTTATTCTTATGTGTTGCTGAGGATCCAACCCAGGGTGTTGCACGTGCTGGGTGAGCGCTCTACAGCTGAGCCACAACTTCAGCCCTGTGTCAGAAAGATTTAAGCTGCACTCTTAAGGAATTGTTCACAGTGTTGGACAATCCAGGAAGTACTGTGTTTTATTCAGTCTTTTTTTTGGGTACCAGGGATTGAACTTAGGTGTACTTGACCACTGAGCCACATCCCCAGCCCTATTTTTTATTTTATTTAGAGACAAGGTCTCATTGAATTGCTTAGTGCTTTGCTCTTGCTGAGGCTGGCTTTGAACTTGGAATCCTCCTGTCTCAGTCTCTTGATCCACTGGGATTACAGCCATGTACCCTTGAGCCTGGCTTATTCAATCTTTACTTATTCAGAAAAATGATTCTTACAACTAGAGATATGAAAAATTGTTCTCTATATGAATTGTAATTCATTCTGCTCTCATAAATAACAAATTGAAATTAAAAAAATAAATTTAAAAAATTTCATATAGAACATACATGATCCAATAAATCAAACTGTTCACTTGCCAAATGATATTTGTTTCCAATTTTGGGACGTTGCAAATAAAGCTACTGTTTAAAAAAAAAAAAATGACTCGTCATGGTTCTTTCTGTAGAAAGTGGCTTTGTTTTGTGCTAAATGGCCTGGCCATCTGTCCCAGCTGACTTGTGCTGGGAGGGCACATTCAAGCCCTTGGCATCCATTACCATCTACCTATCAATGCCTTTCAAAACTATGTCTCATGGTTATATTTCTAATGAGCTCCAACTATGTGGACCCAACTTCATTTCTATTACCAGCTGCCTCCTGGACATCTTCCCGTGTATGTTTGGCGTTTTAAGTTCAGCACATTCAAACTGGAACTCATCATCTTCCCCTTAAACCTGCTCTTCTTTCTTGATCTTACAAATAATACAGACTTTCACACAGCAACCTATAGCCAGGTTTCGGAGCAAATTTTTATTTCCTTTTGTTTCTCAATGCATTGCAAAGTGTCTAGATGCTACCTGCTAAGGATCTTCTAGAATTATCTACTCCTTCCTTTTATGCAACTCCACTTGACTCCAAATTCCCACCCACCCATCATCTTCTGGATTTCCTCACGGCATCTCTGCGTCTTCTCCTATTCTTCTCTCATCTTCCTCACCACGACCAGCCAGAGTGCTCTTCCTTACACATAAACGTGATCCTGGTGCTCTTCTGTCCAAAACCCGTTAATGGTTTCCCTTTACGTTTATTGATTCTTGCTTGTGGCTACAATCACACTTGCCACTCCCTACTTCATGCTCTAGTCTCTCCAAACTTACTTCATGTACCTTTTTGCCATGAAGGCCAGGTGTCATATTTTACCTTTTGTATATTCTATTATTTTTGTATACTCTTATTCTATGTTATTTTGTATATTCATTTTTTCCTTTTGTATATTCTATTATTCCCATATTAAGATCACATCTCTCTCTCTCTCTCTCCACACACACACACACACACACACACACACACACACATACTCACACTAGGCCAATATCTTCACTGTAGTTGTTACTTCCTCTGAGAAATATTTCTGGCCTACCAAGTCTGGGTTAAGCACCTTTCTTTCTTTCTTTCTTTTTAATTGTAGATGGACAGCATGTCTTTATTTTATTTGTTTATTTTTATGTGGTGCTAAGGATCGAACTCAGTGCCTCAAACATGCTGGGCAAACCTCTGCCACTGAGCTACAGCCCCAGCCCAAGCACATTTCTAACGTGATTAAGAGCACAGACTTCTCAGACTGTTGTTATATTTATTATCCTATACTTTTCACATTGCCCGAACTCTTCCCTGTAAGCTCTGTGGGTGCAGGAATCTCAGTTATCTCATTCAGTATTCTGGTTGTATCCTAATTGCTTGAGCCAATAGGTAGCCCATAGTAGGTATTCAATGAAAATTTGTTGGAATTATTGATTAATACCACATTACATAGGTTTCAGTTACAGAAAGTTAAAGTCCATATAGTGATTTGGAACATGCATGGATGTTCTGAATCTGACCTGATCCAACCTGTTTTTTGTTTTTGTTTTTTTTAAATAAGAATTTAAGATGCAAAAGATAAAGCAGCTAAAAGTTCTGAGAGCTCTTGTTTCTGATGGAATAATAACCTACCCTGGTTCCCAGTGCTGCTGCTGAAACTGTACAATGATAAACTTGAGTTTCAGTTTTGGTGAGGCCTCTCCTTTCTCTTAATGTTTGATATTTGGCCTCTGAATGACTCTTTTACAGTTGAAATGTTTCCTTGTGCTTCCTCATTCTTCACCTATCCTTTATTACACCTCCAAAATACGACATCACTAGGGTCTCTTTATTTTTACCTTCCCCAAAGAGGCTAATATGCTTATATCTTTGTTTTCTTTCACCTTCACTTAAAGTAAGAGCCATTTTTACATTACCTTAAATGATATTGACTACAACTTCACTGCCTTCATAGCTCTGTCTCCAGGCATTTGCCACCAGTGCTCAACAAGTGCTAGAATCCTCGAATTAGTCCAGACTTTTAGTCTTTTAAAAATATAGTTTCATAGGACCAAAGTTGCTTTAGTTAGCTTTTTCTCACATACATAGCTATACAACATAAATACACAGGACATTCTCTGACTGATACATGGGCTCTCCCATCTCCCATACTACTCTATCTGCTGATGTCCCCACCTGCACACAGTGAGAATTCTGCCAGCTACAAGAAGCTCACCCAGCAAAAGCAATTTAAAGAAGAAAAACGGTATTTTGGCTCACAACTTAGAAGTCTCAGTCCACAGATGGCTGACTCCACTGCTCAGGGCCTGAGATGAGGCAGAACACGATGGCTGAATGGAATGGTGGAAGAAAGCATCTCAGAACATGGCAACCAGGCAGCGGAGAGCTCGCTGACCAAAGTCAAACTGTACACCCCAAAGGCATGTCCCCCGTGACCTACCTCCTCCAACCACATCCTACCTGCCTACAGTTACCATCCGGTTAATCCATGTCAGTGGACTAATCCACTGAGTAGGTGCTATCTCTCAAATCTAATCATTTCACTTCTGAAATTCTTTGCATTGTCTCACACATGAGCTTTTGGGGTATATCTCATATCTAAACCATAGCAAAACGTCTCTCTACCTTTTCTGTTCATTTAGTGTTTCCACAAGTATTTATTCTTTGCTTGGCTCTGTTTTGTTTTCAATTTCACTGTGGATGAAATAAATTTATCTTAAAGGCAGCAGCCTTTACATGCTTTAGGTGAAGTTTCTGTCCCCCATTTATCCAAATTTTCCAAATTTATCCACTTATGTGGTGATCAATGCTCCTTGACTAGTTCTTTCTCACGTTGCCATTTTTTGGAATTCGGGATGTTCTTAAGAGCTGTGTCTGTGTGTGTCAGTGTAAGATGGTGCTGGAACTGGGAGAATAATGCCAGCAGGTACTGTTAATGAACATGATGTTCCTTTATTGCAAAGTCTGTAAAATTCTTCTGCTTTGTGATAGCTACACAACATAAATACACAGGACATTCTCTGACTGATACACGGGCTCTCCCATCTCCCATACTACTCTATCTGCTAATGTCCCTCACTGCACACAGTGAGAATTCTGCCAGCTACAAGAAGCTCACCTGTTACACCTGCATGAATTTTTATATTCTTTGGGTCTCTCTTGGCTATTCTAGAAATGCAGACTGTGTGCCAGTATGCTTACCAGGTGCAGATAACCAGTCAAAGCAATCTGAGACTATTCCTACATGTCTGGTGCAAAGGTAAAATTGCCAAGTTTCTTGTTCCCCAGTAGGACCTAGGCCTCAAGCCTACCTTGATCTATTTCTGCAGGCCAGTTTGATTTTTATCTTTTATGTTATACCTATAAGGACAATAAAAAGTTAAATATTTCAACCTAGAAGCCAGAGGAAATATTTCAGGCTGGCAGGAGCTACCCCCCCACACACACCCTGAGAAAGCAACAAGGCATTATTCACTGGAACTTTTATTCTCTGGAAGCCTTTTATGCAGAACATCTTTTTCAACCAGACTTATAGTGTCCATTGCTGGTGACAGAGGTAATTCCTAGAAACTTCTAGAAACAAAGAGCAGAAAATATTGGCTGGGGAAAACCATGAGCCAGACTGATGATACATTTTCACACCAGTAGGCAGCTCAATTAAAAGAAAAGCTGATGTATACAAGGTGCCTTATATGGTGCCTGCCCCATAGTAGGTCTTTGAAATATAAACATTTTCATCTTTATTATTATTCTTTTTCACTCCTTATCCTCCCAGTCGAGAGCAATGATAACTCTCATGTGCTGGAGGCACACGGCAATGTGACTCTGTTTCTGTTCCTAAGGAAGCCTGGGTAAGCATGTGCTTTCCGTGCTCATGCTGCAACTGTGGTAGGTGACATGTGGGCCACTTCCAGTTACAAAACTCTTCCTTTGCTTTGCCAGAATGAAAACCCAGTAATGGTTCATGTGGAGCCATTCCAGACTGCAGTGCTGCGGATGAATGCTCAGGTTTATTTTCTAGAGGATGAAATTGATGTGCTCTCCTCAGAACTATGGAGTGCACTGAACCATGTGTGTTTATTTTCTCTTTGGCTGCATAAAATCTTTCCTACTTCCTAGTAGTATCATGTTAAGCTGATTACCTCATCCTCACTGGGAATACCCTGGTGGCACAATAATAAGGTGCACTGACCTTCGTTAGCCAAGAGATGGGATTTGATGTGAGTGAGACTAAATGGATGCTCCCTGCCTGGAACGTGAATCTTAGGAAGTTGGTCAAAGAGGCAGCATATGGTTGGAATCGATGTGTCCTGTTGACAGACAAGTATTGGTTCAAGATAATTCTGGACTCTTACTTAGCCTCTGGAGTGGCTGGGTTCTGCCTGTTTCTGATTCTTCCATATTCCTGTTGGTTTCAGCATTGTTTTCTAATAAATGCACTTTCATTTATGTTTGGCAGCCAGTTTCTGTTGCCTGCATCAAAAGAAGTCTAGCTCGAAAGATCTGCCCAAGAACTACAGGTGTGGCACAGCAGGCTACACACTCTGGTCTGCTTGGACCTAGTAAGAGCAGGAGGGTCAATGGACAACTATATGTTTTCTCAAAGACCCCAGATTCCAGACACGGGAAGAATCAGGTGGAGTTTCTCACCCCTTAAACAAGTATAACATCACTTACTGAGTTATAAACCCTCTTAATTATTCATTTGGCTCTTCCTCAGCCACCTCTACTTGCATACAGTAGGTGCTTCGTCATTGTTAATGAACTTGATTGAGTTGATGAGGAACAGAGGCCTGAGTGCTAGTCCTGACTCTGGTACTATTAGTGATGGAAACTTCTATTAATATCAGCTTCACTTTATTCCTGAGTAAAATTAGAATCATTATATCTGCCTTATCTTCTGCTTATAGAGAATGCATGATGTGATATCTGCGCAAGGACCACGCATGCTTAAGCAGTGAGACAGTAACTGGAAGAGGATGATGTGGGGTATGGCTTTGGCTCTGCACAAGGCCCACTTGTTGTGGATGAGTTCCTTGCTCTTTGGCCCTTGATTTCCTGATTTATAAAGAGAGGAGTTTGGACTTAATGTTTTTGAGGTTTGCATCCATTTTTAACTTCTTGTAATTCTGTGAATGGACAGTTGTACTTTGTGTGTGGTGACTGAAGTCATTCAGCAAGTTTGATTGACTTTTCTTCAACTCTTTGGTCTAAGCGCCCATCGTCTCTTGGTGACAGTCCCTTGTCCCATAGGTCACACATTTCTGCCCTCTGAAATGTACTGAATCCAAAGCTATATTTTTTAAGAAAAAAAAATTCTGGTGCTCAGCCTCAAATTTAACCCTTTCTCCGCCACATTTACCCTGTGCTCTGCTTTCTGTTCCTTAGCCACGTGGTTCCCATTCCTGTCTCAGGGCTTTGTGCAAAATTTCCCTGACTGTGTCCAGTTCATTCCTAACCATCCCGCAGGGCTTACCCTAAGTCACTTCCTCAGAGAAGTCTTCTGTGATTCCCTCTGTCCAGTCAGATTCCTGGGCTTACAGCACTCTGTGCTCTTTTTTTTTTTTTTTCCAGCTCTTGTTAACACTTTTAATTAAATAATTAGCTTTATATTTAGTTGCCCATGGAAGCCCTCATGCAATGGACTGAATATTTGTGTTCCTCCCATATTCAGAGATGAAAATCCTAACTCCCAAGGTGATGATATTAAGAGATGAGGCTTTTGGAAGGTAATTTAGGTCATGAGGATTGAGTCCTCATGAATGGGATTTGTGTCCTTATAGAAGGAATTCCAGAGGACTCTCTCACCCTCCTTCTACCATGTATAGATACAATAAGATGGCAGTCTGCAACCTGGAAGAGGACTGGTTTCATTTTTCTCTAGCTTATTGAGTAAAAGATTTTCTGTTATTTGTGATTTAGAGAAGCTTATTTTCAGCTTCACAATTCTATACTGGTAATATACATTTTTAGGATTATTGTCAAGTGTGAGAAACTCAAGTTTCATAAATGAGCTATTATACATGTACTTGCTGCATGTTCATATCCTACAAACACAGGGAAATTCTAAATTCTATGTGGTGCATCTCCCAAGACAACAATGAAAAAAACAGGTGCTATGCTTTGATGTGGTTGCATGCATACATTGATAAAAGAAAAATTTGGTTTGATCAGGTGTCAATGAGAACTCAATCTTTTGCTTATGGTTTCATAGGTCTCATGATCGAATGAATTTTCCTCAAACTAACTTTCAGCTTCCACAGTTCTTTGTTCAGGCAGTGGTGCTGTAGGACCCACTTACATTGTGGTGCATCCTCTGGTCCTTCACACTCCTAAGCTGCAGAAGTTGTGTAGTGGCAGTAGGCGTAGTCTTCCTAGAAGGTATTCTAATGCTGGACCAGCCGGCAGTAACTTAACTATATATGGAATTGACTATGAACCACATAATTACATTCCATTAAACTAAATGTATTTTAGATTCGACTTCCTCTCTTGGCTGGATCCCAAAATAACTGCAGCCACTCCAACACCGTACTGCAATCTGTTGATTAAGACTGCTGTTACTTTCCACTCAGCATCTGCATGAAGGAGATTTTGGAGAGGAAAAGAACAGGGGTCCTAATCAACCAATTGCAGTGAAAATATCTCACTTGTGCTAATTTCACAAAAACACATGATCATGTGTCGTTGCTTGAGCACCTCCCATGGCCTGGGAAGGGGCTCATACAAATGCAGGGTCTGAAGATCTGCTTCTGTTTAATACTACCTTCACTTAAAAGAATATTTTCTTGAGTCTCTGTGGGGTCAGTATTTACAGATCAAATTGATTCATTTGCTTCTCCAGAGAGCTAGCATGAGTCAGGGGATCATAAGATCATTGATCCAAGAGATACTTTCTCATTGGAATCTGTTCCTGTAATTGGAAAAAAATAGATTACACCCTAACCTTCCAACCAGACGAACGCCGCAGTTTCGATAGTAAAAAACTTAAAGGAAGAGTGAATAACCAAGTGATTTTAATTAAGAACTCTCCCAGATCTTGTCCAGCACTTCATCTTTTCCCCCAAACATCATTTAGCCTTTTTTCTATATATATCACGTTACTCAATATCTCAACATACTTAGCCCATAATTCAGTTTTTGGAGGGATATTGGGGATTGAATCCAAGGGTGCTCTACCACTGAGCTATACCCCCAAACCTATTTACTTTTTATCTTGAAACAGGATCTTGCAAAATTTCCCAAGTTGACCTCAAATTTGTGATCCTCTTTCCTCAGCCTCCAGAGTCTCTGGGATTACAGGTGTGTGTGTCACCAGGACTGGTTACTTAGCCTGTCATTCTTGACTGTGTAGTTCAGTTTTGGATTCATGATCCTATTTCCTCAGCCTCCAGAGTCTCTGGGATTACAGGTGTGTGTGTCACCAGGACTGGTTACTTCGCCTGTCATTCTTGACTGTGTAGTTCAGTTTTGGATTCATGAGGCAGAGTTGCATAGTAGATTTTAACTCAAGTACCAACAGTCAAAGAGGACACTGCCATGTTTTTTTTGTTTGTTTTGGTACCAAGGATTGAACTCAGGGACATTTAGCCACTGGGCCACATCCCTAACCCTTTTTGTATTTTATTTAGAGACAGGGTCTCACTGAATTGCTTAGAGCTTCACTTTTGCTGAGGCTGGCTTTGAACTTGTAATCTTCCTGCCTCAGCCTCCCGAGCCGCTGAGATTACAGGCATACACGCTGCTCTGGCTGCCATGTTTTTAACATGTGTGTTAATACACAGAGAAGTTCATTGCTGAGCAGAGAATATTCACAAAATTTGCTATTTTATCTCATCAGAAAATGATCATTTTGTTAAACCAAGTGGGTGTTCTCTTTGTATCCAGGTCCAGGTTTCCATGACTCTTCAAATCAATGGCACACGGTTTCCATCTTACATGTTCAGTTTTTGAGAATTATTGAAAAATATCACTCCATCACTGGGTTTCCTGGATCAGGGTTTCGACTGTACTTGGCACAGAGCCAGAAGTAGGATATCTTGTCTCCTTCTTACAGGCAGAAGGTTTTGTCTGCTGTGCTGGGTGTCTGTGACTACCCTGGGGAGGATAAGAAAGACCAACAACCCCTCCATGTGCTCCGGAAGGTAGCTGAATTCAGTTGCCACAAGAGAGGCTAGTCTTGGAAGTTTCTGGAAATGAGAGCCCACTGATTGTTCCTTATGTGTGTGATTTCAGATAAGTCACTTAACCTCCAGGGGCTTAGTTCCTCTGCTGTATATGATGGAGGTTGTTGTGAGAGTTCAGTAAACACATAAAAGGGAGGGCCTGGGAAGGTATTAGTTCAAGTTCAAGTTGATTTATTTTTAATAGAAAGCAATGGCATGAGCAAGATAGGAAAGTTGAGAACAAAGTCTGTGTATGTGAATCTGATTTAAAGTTATATGTACATAGATCTACATATGTGTTCATGTATGTATGTATGTGTATATCAATCAGCCTCAAATAGCTATGCAATGTTAAGTCAAGAAGAAAAGTAATGCAATTTCTGGCTACTTAGGTCTATTTTCTATGACCTAAATCATCCTGACAGTGTCTGACTATAAAAGTACTCTCACGTTCCAGTGCCATTAAGGGCTGGGTTCTTTGAGCACAGCATAGATTTAGGTCCCTGAGTTTCTTTGTGCTATGAAGGGGCTCTCTGTGCCTCATGGGCTTGAAGCACCCAGAGGCTGCTGGTTTCTCAACACCAGAGGATTTAAGTTTAGCCTCTGTTCTCCCCAAACGACAGAAGTCTTAAAAGAACCTAATTGCTGAACTTGAAATTATTTTTAAAATTATATTTAAATATCCACTACCTAATATACATCAACTCTCTAAAATCATTGAAAAGGTTTCCTTGAGAATTGTGAGATTTGACATTTACCACCGAGTTCAGTTAACACTTTGCTTTTCATTTTATAGAAAAGCCCTTGTCAAATTTTGCTCTCATAACTATTTGAATACAAACTGCCTAAAAGCTTTTTAAAAAAGTTTTTTGGAAAAACTTCCTTTAGGGAAAAAGTACTTTTCCACAGAGTTGAAGGGTTTAATTTTAATGTTGTAATCACTTGTTTTTAAACTTGAAATTTTAATACATTTTCCTAATTACATTCCTCTACTTCCTGGCTATGAAAAGATGATTTGTTTTTTTTTTTTGATGGAAGATTTTAAGAGGTAATAAAAAGTAGTTTCCTGTTAGAAATATCCCTAAAGGGCTGGGGCTTAGCTCAGTGGTAGAGCACTTGTCTAGCATGTGTGAGGCACTGGGTTTGATCCTTAGCATCACATAAAAAATACATAAAATAAAGGCATTCTGTTCACCTACAACTATAAAAAAATTAAAAAAGAAAAATCACTAAAAAGAGTAACATATAATTTTAAGTTTTATCATATTTGCAACAAAAACACATGAATTTGCACATGCAGATTTAATAGCCCTTTGTAGCCTATAACAAAGGACTCACTGTCTTACCATATGCATGGTCTTACCAACAAATAGGGCAGACACAAATGCTCCATTAGAAATGAAGGATAGGTAGATGTCAATATTAAATGTAAAAGAAGAACGATATGTGGCTAATAAATACAAAAATGTTCAATTTTGTTAGTATTTGATGAATAAAAATGAAAACAATGGAAATGCCATTTTGCCTGTTAGATTTGAAGACATCAAATGGATTGATTGATAATATACCACATAAGTGAAAGGGTGGCAAATCTAACACTTATTCACACAGCCAGGCGTGAGCAATTTCTGCAAGCAGGAAGTTTAGGGCAAGGGATGTATAAAACAAAATCTTTTAAAAAGAATGTAGGTAGTCTGATTTAGCAATCCTGCTTCTGGATTAATCTAAAAGAAATAATAGGACAAGTTCAAGAATATTAGTGGTGGCTTTAGAAATAACTTATTCTTTTCAAACAGTTAAATATATCATAGAACTTTATACAATTAAATACTGTCAGACCTAAAAAGACTGACAGTAACCTGGTTGGAACTTTCTTTTTCCCCTGTGTCTCTCACATTTCTGTACGTAAGCAACATACAGACTGCCTTAGTTCCAGACTGTCTTTACAAGGATGTTTGCACAGTTGACTGCCTTGGAAAAGAGACAGTGTGTTCCTCCAGAGAAAACAGTTCTTTCCCCGATATAAGATTTAGGTTCTTTCAGTTTAGGGTTCTTCTCCTTTAATACAACTGTGTGTGTGTGTGTGTGTGTGTGTGTGTGTGTGTGTGTGTGTGCAGATATTATCTGGCCCTCTGTTCAATGCCCTGAGGGACTGGGACTTTGGGTACTGACATAAGAAAATGCCGACACTCTGGCTTCTGCTTTTTCTGTATTATTCATTTGTTTCTGATCCAGAAGTCTAGTGTCTTTTGTCTGTGCAATGGTCTGAATGTTCATAGACCCCCAAATGCATATGTTGAAATTCTAACCCCCGAGGTGATGGTAATAGGAAGTGGGACATTTGGGAAGTGATTAGGTTATGAGGGGGAGCCTGTGAGTGGGATCGGTGCCTTTATAAAGGACACCCCTGAGGACTTGTTTACTCCTTCTGCCATGTGAGGATACAGAAAAAAGTTGGGTTTTTACCCCAAACCGGAAAGTTGGGCTTCACCGAAATCTGCTAGCACCTTGATCTTGGACTCCCCAGCCTCCAGAACTGTGAGAAATACATTTCTGTTATTTATAAACCATTGAATTTATGATATTTTGTTATGGCAGCCTGAACAGATTAAGACAGTCAGAATTTGTGAAACTGGTACGCTAACCTGTTACTTTGCAAGTAGTGTGAAATGTCAGATCCTTTGCTATTCTTGACTTCTTCTACTTTTTCCAAAACAAAAATTTCCTGATTTTTTAAAAACCAGTGCTTTTAAAGTTATAAAACAACATATAAGTGAGGGTATAGAGTGAAAAAAAATATTTTTTTTTTCCAAGACCACTTTCTAGAAATCCAACTTTCTTTGTCATGGGTCCACAAAGAAAAAAATTCTTTATAGGTGAAAAATCACTCACAGCTACTTTATGCTGTTTATAATATAGACTTATCAAAAGATCAAACTTTTTCAAAATGCTGAGAAAGATATCTTTTTAGGATAGCTATCTAATGGCTACCTAGGATTCCATAGGCAATGGTTAGTTTTATGTCAACTTTACTGGGCTAAGTGATGCCCAGATATCATAAATAATGTATGCGTTATTTATGGACAGAATGCCTTTATTTTATTTGTTTATTTTTATGTGGTGCTAAGGATTGAACCCAGTGCCTCAACATGCTAGGCAAGTGCTCTGCCACTGAGCTACAGCCCCAGCCCATGATAAGCATTATTTATGGGTGCACCTATGAGGGTGTTTCTGGAAGAGATTGACATTTCAATCAGTAGCCTGAGTAGATCACCTTCACCAACATGGATGGGTAACATCATTTTGTTGAGGGTCTGAGCAGAATAAAAAGATGGAGGAAAGCAGGGAGGATCGTCTTTAGGTTGGGACATCAATCTCCTTCTATCCTTGGATATTGGTGCTCATGGTTCTCAGGCCTTACATTTAGACTGAATTACACTGCTGGTTCTCCAGCATGTAGACAGCAGATCATAGATCATGGGATTTCTTGGTTTTCAAATTGTGTGAGCTAATTTCCAATAATAAATCTCTATCTATCTATCTATCTATCTATCTATCTATCTATCTCTGTCTCCTATTGGTTGTAGTTTTCTGGAAAACCCTAATACAATCTTGTATGTCATAGAAGATTTTAATTTATTTAAGTAGACTCCTATTGATAGTTCCAGTTTTTGACTGGTACAAATAATGCTACCATAAATCTTGTATGGATACCATGGTGGATTAATAATCTAAAATAAAACATCTAAAATCAACTAAATAAAAACAATCTCCAAACTTTGCTTAAGTGTTTTAACCACAGTAGTTGGTTAGGAAGCAAAAAACCATTTCACAGTACTAGGTAAAAAATATTTTTTGAAAAAAACAGAAGGATGTTAAGTAGTATATGTAGGGTGGTCTCATTTAGAAAGGAAAGGTGTGAGAAAAGTCATTGAAATATTAGCAGTGGTTAATTCTGGGTTATGACTTTTATTCCTTATAGTCTTTTTATTTTCTAATTTATTATACATGACAGTATATTTGTTATACATGACAGTAGAATGTATTTTGACATACTATACATATATGAAGTATAAGTTCTCATTTTTTTGGTTGTACATGATTTAGAATTACATTGATGGTGTATTCATATATGTCTGATTCATTCTACTGTCTTTCCTATTCCCATTTCCCCTCCCTTCCCTTCATTCCCCTTTGTCTAATCCAAAGTACTTCTATTCTTCCCTACCTCCTCCCCCTTTATTATGAGTTAGCATCTGCATAACAGAGAGAACATTTGGACTTTTGTTTTTTAGGATTGGCTTATTTCACTTAGCATGATAGTCTCTAGTTCCATCCTTTTACTGGCAAGTGACATAATTTCATTTTTCTTGTGGCTGAGTAACATTCCATTGCATATATGAAAAAAATGTTCAACATCACAATATTTTCTATCCATTCATCTTTTGAAGGTCATCTAGCCTGGTTCCATAGTCTAGTTATTGAGAGCTGCTATAAACATTGATGTGGCTGTGTCACTGTAGTATGCTGATTTTAAGTCTTTGGGTATATGCTGAGGAGTGGGAAAACTGGGCAAATGGCAACTCTATTCCAAGTGTTCTGAGGAATCTCCATAATGCTTTCCAGAGTGGTTGCACCCCATGAAAGACAATAAAAATTTAGGGGCATTTCAGGAGAAAAGGAGTCTCCAGAAAAGCTACTGAGATAGTCTTTGGCCCCCCAACAAATATTCAACTCCATTGGAGTCCATTAGGTAGCTGTTTTTCTCTGAGGAGATAACACCTGACTACTAATAAAACTCAGCATCCCCTTAGCAAGTCCTTCAAACTTGCAGCAGCAGCAGCAACAGCAACGTGTGGCTGTGGACTCTTCCTTGTCCCAGCAGTCTCTGGCTCCTTATGACTGTTGACTAGAACTGTGGCTACAGAGAACTTTGCAAATTTTATGCCAGCCTTTCCCAAAGTGATTCAAAGAATAACCATTTTACTGTAAGTTAATAAATTTTATGTAAAGAGTTTCTAGCCAATGACATTTAGAAAATACTGGGTAAGGGCTGGGGTTGTGGCTCAGCGGTGGAGTGCGCCTAGCACGTGCGCGGCCCGGGTTCCATCCTCAGCACCACGTAAACATAAATGCATTCATTATGTACAACTAAAGCAAATAAATAAATGTTTTTTAAAAAAAAACTGCTGCGTGAAATGAAGCCAGTTGCCACCAGCTGTTTAAAAAAAAAAAAAAAAAAGAAAATACTGGATAAAACGAAGTTCAAAAGCATCATTTACTGCAGGACTTCTCATGTTTATAATGCAAAAGAAGGGACAAGTGGGAAGTGTTTCCTAAACTTATGCCATCCCAGGTCTCTTTATAAGGGATTCATCTTAGGACTATTGTTAGAATGCTCTCTCAGGGGCTGGGGTTGTGGCTCAGTGGTAGAGCGCTTGCCTTGCATGTGCAAGGCACTGGGTTTGATCCTCAGCACCACATAAAAAATAAACAAACAAAACAAAGGTATTGTGTCCATCTACAACTAAAAAATATTAAAAAGAAGAATGCTCAATAACATTGCTCAAAATTGCTGAGATTGTAGTCAAGAAAAGAGGCTCAGATTTAAGATTTTTTAATAATTCTGTTAGTATATTTCAAACAAAGAGGGTGAGTTTGGTCTAAATTATCTGGATATTTACTTTAATTCTAACATCCATTCTAATATACAATTACACAGTGAAAGCTTTGGGTCTCTGGCAATCACCTCTCTGCCATGCCTAATATTTTCTGTGCTAGGGAATCTCATCAGGCCAACACCATACAAAAATTTGGGTTTGTACCCCCCAAATGACTATGTACATCCCAAAATGGTTTTCCCCCGTAAAACTTATTAAATTACAGATTCTCCTCAGATGAGAGTCACTGCTCCATGTGTTAAAATGACAAATAAGATGCATCCCAAAGAAATATTAGAGCAAGAAAATATTAAGAATCATAAATACAGGACTATAATTTCCAAAGTGGAGTTTGACACCCCCAGGAAACATGTTTCAAAATAATAGCATTTTTGTTGATATTTTTATTTTAAAAAATTATGAAGTAGACTTTCTTAATATTAATATGCAGAATACTAACTACACATATAACAATTTGAAGGCAAAAAAGAATACCCACACATTCTACAGAGAGACATTTTCAAAATATTTTGCTGATGGGAAGCACAATTTAAAAGTTGGGAGACCGATAGTGTAGAGAAAATTATACTCTGAAAGCATATGTCAGGTTAATTAGAAGATAACTTGGACAGATGTGAGCCCGCAGTCCAAAAATGGTCTCCTATCGTCAAATAAATGCCAGGATGAAACAAACTTATTTCTGAAATGGCCCCATGCTATTATGGGAACAAAACTTCACATTCTGCTAAAACTGTCACTTGGCTAGCAAATAACAAACTTTGGGACTTGAATAGGGGGAAAAAACAGAGCTAAAATTCAGCTTTAAAAACTATTAGGATAAAGATATGGGACTTTCACTCAAAAACAGCAGCAACACCTTTTAGTCGTATTTTTCAACCAACGAAGTAATCTAGAGTAGTCGAAACATATTCACTTTTTAAAGTTAAAACTAATCTTAGCAGGGCACAGTGACACATGCCTATAATCCCAGCAATTTAGGAGCCTGAGGCAAAAGGATCACAAGTTCAACACCAGCCTAGGCAACTTAACAAGACAGTTCCTCAAAATAAAATTTTTTAAATTGCTGGGGATGTAATGGTAGAGCACCACTGGGTTCAATCTCCAGTACCGCAAGAAGATAAGCAAAATTGAATGTTTGTTATTTGTGAGTGGAAATGAAGCTTATAAATCTTGAGAGGGTTTTTTAGCTGGATTTTTTTTAACCAACTAAAATATGTAAAGAAATAATTCAAATAAAGAATTAGATTCTTCTAAGATTATACAATCGGTCTCTAGGCAGAACTTCCACAAGTTTACTCTAACTGGTAGCAGAATTGCTGTAAAAATTTTTTTTCATAAAATAGATTTTATGTTCTTTGTAAAGGTAAAATTAAAAGAAAAAATTCAGTCTTCCAAAATTAATTACATACAGGAAAAGTGAGCTTATTTAAATATATTTCAACAATCAAGGGCCTTTCCTATAGAAAAATACTAAAGTTCATATAAAAGGCTGATACAATAACTCTATGTATTATTCTATTTTTCATTACTATAATAAAGTGCCTGAGGCAGGTTACTTTATAGAAAAAAAGGGAGGTTTATTTTGGCTTATGCTTTTGGAGGTACAGGGTAAAGGGGTTGCATCTGGTAATGGCTTGGCCTTCTTGCTGGCAGATACTTGAGGTGGCACAAGAGACTGTGTGTGTGTGTGTGTGTGTGTGTGTGTGTGTGTGTGTGCGCTCTTTCTCTCCTTATCAGGCTATCAGGATTCAATCATTAGGGCTTCACCCTAATGAACATATCTAATCCTAATCACTTTCCAAAAACCTCTAAACATCATAGTTAGATATAAGTTTCCACCCTCTCAATACCTCACAATGGGGATTAAATATCAACACATGAAGCCTTGGGGACACTCAAGCCATACCCAAACCACACCAGTGTTCAAAATAGTTTTGCCTCTAGGTTACAACATACTTTTTCTGGGCTGGGGCAGTAGCTCAGTGGCAGAGCCCTTGCCCACATGTGTGAGGCACTGGGTTTGATCCTTAACATCATATACAAATAAAATAAAGGCATTCAAAACAAAAAACATACTTTGTCTTTTGTATGTTAGATTTATTTTATATATTTTTTACATTGCTATAAACTTTAAATATAAATTTTATACATGTTCTTTTTTTAAAACAATAACCTTGTAACTGGGACACAAAACACATATGCTATGAACTTTGGGGAAATAAATGTCTTTTTTTTTTTTTTAGTTGTAGGTGGACACCATACCTTTATTTTATTTATGTGGTACTGAGGATCAAACTCAGGGCCTCACACATGCAAGACAAGTGCTCTACCACTGAGCCATAGCCCCCAGCCTGAAATAAATGTCTTTATATTGATGTTTTCCAGATAGAGTTATCTATCTCACATGATTGTTATGAGGATTAACGCTTGCTTTATATAAATATCAGTTTTACTATAATTATACATAGTATTATATATTGCAAAGTGTTAAACTGAAGGTCGCTGAGACATTTTGTCTTGTCTCAATATCTTTAAGTTAAATATTATATTTTAATTTCTTAAGAATTTTTACTTTTTGAGGAATGCAAAATTGTCATTACTGAACTTTATAAAATAAAATATTTAATTTACTTCACACACAAAAAAAAAACAAAAAACATACTTTTGAGTGGCAATGTTCATAGTATGCTTTGGGGATGAATGAAAGGCCTGGAGATCTGTCAAGACCTTCACAGTTCAAATCATGTTCTTATTCTAAGAAAATCAGTGACTAAGTCTTTGTTAAAGCAATTTTGTATTATCGATCAATGTAGAATTCTATTCCACCTTTGTAAGCTGCCTGTCGTGGCCAGCCACAGCGCCACGGGAGGAAAACTCTCGGAGGCAGAGTAAAGATACTACTACTTTTACTTCTACTTTCTTAGAGAGAGCTTAGAGAGAGAAAGAAAGATTTTTCTTCTTCTTAGAAAGAGCTTAGAGAGAAAGATTAGAGATAGCTTTTTCTTCTTCATCTTCTTAGAGCTTAGAGAGAAAGAGAGAGAGCTTGAAAGAGAGAGATTTCTTCTTTAGAGAGAGAGAGAGAGAGCTTAGCTTTTAGAGCTTCTTTCTTCTTTCTTCTTTCTTCCTTGGGAGCCTCAGCCTGACTCTGACCAGCAATTACTTCTTCTATCTAGTTTCTCTTCTGTAACCGCTCTGCCTACGTTCTGGCCGCTCTGATTCTTTTCTTCTTCTCCGACCCGAACTCTTCTTCTGACCGACCGAGCGACTGCACGACTGACTGAATGAATTCATTCTTCGTTCTCCTGATTCCGACCGCTTTCACCCGGTTATATACCTTTAGCTTTGCGGGTGCCTCACGTGCATTTACAGGTGTGTCACATACATATTTATTATCAGGTGGAACTTATGGCTTCCAGCTGACCGCAATAGCCATCTCCCTAATTGGGGCTCCTTCACACCTTAATATTATTAGTTATGTCACTATATAAGTTAGAGCCATTTAAAAAAATCTTACCAAAAAAGGTTACTTTTTCCCCTTATATTCACCTAAAACCCCCTGCCATAAGTTTAAGATTAAGAATGGAATCTTCAGCCAGGCCCAGTGGCACATGCCTGTAATCCCAGTGGCTAGGGAGGCTGAGACAAGAGGATTGCGAATTCAAAGCCAGCCTCAGCAAAAGCAAAGCACTAAGCAACTCAGTGAGACCCTGTCTCTAAATAAAATACAAAATAGGGCTGGGATGTGGCTCAGTGGTTGAATGCCCCTGAGTTCAATCCCTGGTAAACCACAACCGCCCCCCCCCCCCAAAAAAGTGGAATCTTTTAGGGCTGGGGCTGGGGCTGGGGCTGGGGCTCAGTGGCAGAGCACTTGCCTAGCATGTGTGAGGCACTGGGTTCAATCCTCAACACCACATAAAAATAAATAAATAAATAAATAAATAGTTTTTTTTTTTTTAAATGGAAACTTCTAGAAGAAGCATCAAAAGGACCTCAGTAAAAGAATGTACCAGCCACCATGGATTAATGATAGTAGAGAGAAGTGATCAACAGGTACTGTGAGAAGTCAGTTGTGCCTGAGCGATGATTGCTAGGACTTGTCAGTCCCTAATTTGAAGACCACGAGGGGCATAGGCTTCCATGTAATGCCTTTGGAGCCAAATCCCTCCAGAAGCAGAAACCACTATTGCTGTGCACTACTATGTATGATTATATACTTGCTGGTTCAAGGTTATAAAGTATGGGTAGGTCTTTCCATGTTTAATCCCAGTAATCTCAAGGAACTGCCCCCAATGAACCATCAGGTGGACTAATTCAGTCATTGGCAAAGTCAGTCAATCCAACTCCAAACTACAGGGACATCCAAATAGATTATGAAACCTGCTTCTAACTTTAATAGTCATCCTCATCTTAGTCCTGCCTGTTCTGCCGGTGCCAAGTACATGATCTCCAGAGTCTTAAACGCCACCATGCAGTTACTGTCATACCAGATGGTTCAATAGCTTGCAACTACAGAAACGTGAGGACCTAGCTCTAGTTCAGAGACAACACCTGAGGAAACTTCCAATCAGCAGGCTCTGGACAATAGTGCAATCTGAACAGATGGTGTGAAGAAGGTAACAGTCTCTCCTTCAGCTTGGACTGAAGAATGACCAGAAGACAGTTAACTGAGAATTGAAACAGGATTCACAGCTTGAAGAATGGCGCCATGACTCACAAAACAGATCAACTGTACCAGAATGAAGCACACAAGATAGACATTCTAAGCCCAAACTCTTTGAGCAGCTCATTCAGACTCATACATGCTAAGAGTCATCTGCCTAACGAATTCTGACCAATACCTACCAAGACCATCCTGTGACTAACTCTGCTCCTTAAATCCTAGAAGTACCTCGCCCTAGCTTCCCTTCAGAGACACTGAGGGTCACAGAGAGGGTGCACGCTTCTCTACTGAAGCAAACTATTAAATTTGACTTTTCTCATTGCAGTTGTTTCTGATGATATTTAGTTAGTAGGTTTCTAACAAAAACCATAAAGTCACCTTGCTTACTGAGTCTTGAGAAAGAGGATTTGTGGGTCAAGCGAAGTTTTTTAAGCAAATGAGAAGGAAGGTGGGGGGTGGCGGGCAAAAACAGAAAAAATAAAGGAAATGGGCTGTTCTTCCAATAATATCAAACACTTAGGGCCTTCAGCTTCCTCACCTGTGAGGCTTCCTTATTTGACATAGTCAACAATGCCGGAGTTATTCTCATTTTAGAGACCAAGTCTCAGAGAATCTTATCACTAAATCAGCACCAAGCAGCTTTAAAAAGTGGAACCAGGAAAAAAAAAAAAAAAAGTAGAACCAGAACATAAACTCATTTATTAACCACTGTGAAAAATTCCTTTTGTTTTTCTTGCAGGGATTTTATGAAATAAGAACTCATGTCACTGCTGTGGCTTGGATTTTGTTTGTGTTCCCCAGGGGCTTATGTGTTAAAAGCTTCTTCTCCGTGCAGTGATGTGAGAGGTGGTGGAACCTTTAAGAGGTGGAGCCTGGTGGAATTCACTGGGGGCGCTGGCCTTGGAAGGGATTAATAGGGTTTTTGTGGGACCTCAGTTAGTTTCTGTGAGCCTGAGTTGTTATAAAAAAGCAATGCTAACCCCTGAATCACTCTCTGGATTCCTGTTTTGCCATGTGATCACTCTCTCACATCATCCCGCCAAGACACCATCCTCCTTTAGGCTCTCACCAAAAGATAAACACATGGGGCTGCTCAATCTTGAACTTTCTGGCTGTAAGCTAAATGAACCTCTTTTCTTTATATATTACCCAGCCTCAGGTACTATGTTGTAGCAATGGAAAATGAATTAATTCAGTTATCTTACACATAATAATATAAAAACATTGGGAGGCAATGTTTTCTTGTAGGTAAAACTAAAGTTCTTATTTTAATAAGTTTTATTGACAAAAAACAACCTCTTTAATCATCAGTATCATGGATCATAGCTTTTATACAGTCAGAAGTAATTTTAATCACAGATTTATCATAACAAAACACTGAGAATTAACAAATACTCTATGTAATACTACAAAAGTTTTTAATTTCACCTTACCATAAGGTCAGATATAGTCAAATGCTTTCAAAGGTACTACATGCTCTTATGTTAGTGGAATAATCACCTTTGAGATGGTCGGTGGTCTCAGGTAAAAGCAATGGCCCATGGAGAAGCTTGGAGCATTTTATTAAACTGGGCTATTAAGCACATTCATAGTTCATAAAATTTAATAGTCTGTCTGTAATGATTTATTTTTAAATCAGCCAAAGGGTTTTAGGAAGCCAAAACATGACCAAATGTTATCAACTACTCTGTCAACTTTAATACTAGCATTTAATATCTTACCATAAACTTAATGAATTAACTAAGTTCCCCCAGCATGAACTGAAAGTCTCCCCTTGCATAAATTGAAATGCTTTCTGACCTACCAGGAATTTCTCTGAGCTGAAAGTGTGTATTCTTTCCATAGTACTAGGTCAGAAATGTTATGACAGAAGTCAGAGGGAGTCATTAACATTGTCCAGACAAAAGACTCTAGACCAAATGACCAGACATAAAATGACATCCCTCAAAATTAGGACAGTTAACGTTTACTGGTAGGGAGTAAAAAAAAAAAAAAAATACAAAAAGGATATTGATAGGAAATAGTTCTCTAAAACAAAGACCAAGAGTGAGGGTCTAAATCCCACAAATGCTAACCAGAAAATGTACAAGTTCAAGGCTGTCATCAGATTCTATAGCATTTCTATGTTAACTGCTAGCTAAGGGGAAATTCCCAATTCAACTTAATCAGTAGATCATCTAATGCACACATATGCATTCTTTCTAAAAACAAGCAGCCATGTTTCGAGGGTCTCACTGTAATTTCTCTGTAAGACACTCATTTGATCAATATATGGATAAATTGATGATTCTTCATTTTATATCTGCATCCTTTCACAAATCCACATAGTCTAGAAAATGGATTAATGAGTAATAAAATGATGAAAATTACAATAAACAGAAGTTAAAGCCCTTAATTGACCACAAGCTAGAGAAAATTTTTTAGTAAAATCACTGTAAAGCACATTATCTCTGTTCATGTTATTATATCTGGTACTGCATTTAAAGCAAGGTAGGTATAAACTAGTTGTCCAAGAAAAATGTTTGTTAATACATATAGAAAAGAAAGATAAAAATGTGAAAGAAAATTGAACAAATAAAGTTCCGTTCTTTGTTAAGCCTTTGCTTCAATTTCTTTATTTAATAATCTGCTTCATTGGGAAGCATTTCTTAGAACTCAAGAAATGCTAATGCTGCATCAAACAATTCTAGTTAAAAATCTGTAATCTTATTTCTTTTCATGAAACCTTTTATTCATATCTTTTGATGCCTAGAAGAAATACAATTGATCAACACATATACGAAGAAATGTTCAACATCTCTAGCAATTACAGAAATGCAAATTAAAACCACTGAGATTTCATCTCACTACAGTCAGAATGGCAGTTATCAAGAACACAAGCAATAATAAATGTTGGTGAGGATGTGGAGGAAAAGGTACGCTCATACATTGCTGGGGGGACCAAAATTGATAGAGGAATGAAGTTGAATGCTTTTCATAAGTGGAGAGGCCCTAGAGCGCCATCCATGAAGATGGGGTAAAAACTGGAGGAAGATGAGGTAGAGAGAAAGCTTTGAGCGCCCCTTAGAGGCTAGTCTATGCTCATCACTACTGTGGCAGAAAACTTTTGGAAACACAATGTTTTAGTTTTCTATATAGAAAAATTATTACTATTCTACTATGCAAGTGATTAAAATCACTTTACTAGTTTATATAAAGTGTGAAAAAGTGGCTATGCTTTAACATTAGTGCTTATCTGAATTTAGATATTACTTTATAAATTTTGCCTTCTATCAGCAAAATATTTTGAAGATGTCTTTACGTAAAATGTGTGTATATTCTTTTTTTCCAAAATGTATGTATATTCTTTTTTTCAAAATGTATGTATTTGGTATTGTCATTTGGTGTATTAAATATTAATAAAGTTTTATTTTCCTACAGGTATGGCAGTATTTCAATAGCAACTCCTATGTAGGGCTATGAACTCATCAGAATCTGTATCCTCTTTTGGTAAGAAACAGCTGTCAGTATAGATAACCACATCTGTGAATACTAGGTTTCATATAAACACAACTCTGGTTTATTTGACTTTAATGAAAGCTTCAAATGCAGACACTTCATCCTCTTTCCCAAACAGAGCTGCTGAAGTATTATACTTATTTTCCTGTATTTGGTAGGCAGCAGGCACTGCTCTTAAATGCTAAGACAGAGATGATTTTCCCTTAGGATGCCTATGACACCTGTGATTCTGTTGACACTTTTTTTTTCTGTTTATGATTTTATGACCAGAGAGGAAGGTAGGCTAGGCTCAGAGAGCAGGGCGCTGCTTCAGTATATCTCCTGCAGTGTGATTTGGAGAATATCCTTTAGTTTCTCAGGGCCTCAGAGTTTTATACATTAATAATGAGATGCTGCAATATCCCAGGCTGACCTACGCTACCAATTGTGCTAATGGAAAGACAACTCAACATGGGCAGCAAATTGAGGAACATGTGTCCCCAAGTGTGTGGTGAAGGTGCCAACGGGTGGGCAAAATCACAGTACGATCATTGCAGATCTCCTTGGAGATTCATATTTCTCAGAAATTTAGGAGGAGGCAATATTGTTTTGGGCTTGAAACAAAAGACAAATTTGCTTGGGAGCAAAGTGAAAAGACAGGAACTTTTAACTCACATAAGAATAAGCTTTGAAGATTCCAACAGTCCCCCACGGGGCATAGGCATCCCTTGTTTTGAATGGGATGGCTTAAGAAGCCATGGCCCCAGACTCCAAGGGTAATACCAGCGAGCCTCTGAACATTATCACACTATCACCTTCCTCGGGCTCCCTCTGGTCAGTTGCACGTCTGCTCTTCTCCCTACATTCCAGGGGTGGGTACATCTATTACACAATAAATGTGTCCTGGACACTGAACAAGTCCTTTACATACATTCCATTATTTAATCTTCGCAGGAGTCCTGTAAGGTAAGAATGATTATTCTATTTTACAGATGAGAAAACCAAGACATAGGAATTTAAGTTATTTGTCCAGTCATTGAATGCCAGAGGCAGAAACTAAATGCTTGGCCTGTTGAGCTGTTTCACCTCCAACCCTGTGAGAACACTGCGTAGGCTGCCCCCTGGAGGTGAAGGAGCAGGAGTGCAGGAACAGGAGGGGATCTGTAGACACTCATTCCTCCCACTCAGCCTGGATTTAAAAAAAATTTGAAAGATTTGTTCTAATTAGTTATACATGACAGTAGAATGCATTTTGACACATTACACATAAATGGAGCATAACTTCTCATTCTATGGTTGTACATGATGTAGAGTTACACAGGTTGTGTAATCATATATGCATCAGCCTGAATTTTAAGGGCTGAGCATTATCAGCAATATCATTGATAATGTTGCATTATCAATCTGCCTTTATAGAATCTAGGATATCCCACTGTGAACAGTTGGACCCAACTTTTATATTTTAAACAGGTTTATCATTTTGCTCAGTTGTGATGGGCATATTGTCTTAACACACTCCCAGGCCAAAAGAGAAGAGGTTCCAGATAGCATAAGAGCTTCGAGGTTTTTCAGATCTTTTAAGCTGCTAAGATAGAAAATGGAGAATGAAGACAATTTAGTTCCACTGAAGAATTATATATTAGGCGCTCATTATGCACCAACACTGTGTCCTAAGCTTGAAGAGACACACACGTACATGAATCAATTTTATGTTGAATGTAAATACTATGATAGAGGTGGAATAATACCCTTTATCTTGATATTTCCTAGTTTATATTCTCAAAGAAGGAATATCTTCTTTTAATTTTTTTGGGATGTGGAGGGAGAGTGGACAGGCCATGCCCTAGGTTGCTGGTCCTACCATTTGCTGGGGTCAGCATTGTGTGATAATGTGGCTTCTTGTGGGGTGTCCCTTCTACTGTGGCTGACCATGGAACAAGCACCAAGTTGAGACCACGAATGCATCATTTATCAAAATAATTCCTTTTGTCTAGTGCTGTGATTGTTGGCCTGATGAGAGAAATTTTGCTTCTTTCAAACTTTGTTCCTGTTCTGACTGTCCCCTTGCTTCCGCTAATGTTATTTGTGTCCCAGGGTTAGAAATTACTTAGTTTATTAAGGGAGCTGAATATGAGGTGCTCAGTCAATGTCATCTCATCTCCCAAATCCTGCTGCCTCTGATTCTAGGAGGAAGAGATTTAATGGGCTCTGGCCCCTTTGGGAAGCTTTTTTGGAAATTCATTTGGGCACAGAAATTTTATGGGTATAATCAGATCCAAACACTGCTTAGTGAGATTTTAGGTAGGATGTACGCTCAATAATCCTCGCCTTATCCAAAACCTCAGTTAGGAGTCTCAGATATACCCTTTGCTCTCCAAAAATCAGAAGCTATGACTTGACCTCTAATTAATCCTAATAATAATGAGATACAAATGCATATTCCTTTTTTTCTTTAATTTCTCTTTCTCTTACTAGTAAAGAGTTTTAAACTGTGGTTACAGAATTTAATTGTGTGCATTTTGAATTTGCAATGTGTGGAGAAATATGGGAAATCATTGACAGGTCAATGAATTGGAATATATTTGTAAGAACATAAAACATCTGGAGTTTGTAACCTTTTCATTTATCTTTATGTCAAGTGTTGGTTAGACTAATTCAGTATAGACTTTAACACAAATTATGCTCTATAACATATGACACTGGTATTATTATCCTTTTTTAAAATTTGAGGACACTGAAATTGAGAAAAGGTAAGTAATTTGCCCAATTTCACACAGCAGTGGTCCTAGGAAGGAAACCCATTTATTTCAACAGCCATCTCAGGGTTTTTTACATTAAATAATTTGGTTCTCTGTTATTATATTTTTTATAGTAGGCATGTTGGATGCTACTGACATTTGGTTGTCATGTTTGGTTTAATGTTATTAATGACCTTCTCGGAGGCTCTGGGCACTCAAATATCTCCCACTGTCAGGGAGCTAAATAAATGAGTGGTGTGCTGGGTGTGGTGGGGATGGTTAATTGGAGAGCACACACTCCCCTTAGGAGTGAGTACCTTTATGATCTCTGCTAGGATTGTTGGTCTGGTGTTTGCCAAATCTTTTAAATTTTTAAAGAGGAACCAGATATCTGAATTTTATGTGAGATCTTTTAATTTTGTATGTTGGCAAGCAATAGAAAAAAATTCCCTTTTGAATTCTGCAAGCTCAACAAAACTCATCTCTCAGGTGGATTTAGCCCATGGCAGCTAGTTGTGACATGGGCTTATTTTCTGTTGTTGGAGGTACATGTGGGGTGGGTGGGGTAGGGTCAGCATGGTTTGGTTTGCTTGGGCTGCAGATGCTTTTTTCTAGAGATCTGAGCAAAACTGAAGTCTGCATTGTAATTTTCCACACTGCTTTAATGCATGCTATTTCAAGACTGTCTTCTTACAGAACTGCCTAAATAAGGGGGACTTCCTTATCATCAGGGCCTGCCCACTGAGTACAACAACAGTGCCCACTCTCCAATATTCAGGTGTGCATTATTTGGTGTTCTTATTGTTCTTCCTTTCATCCTTGACACTTCTTGGGGGATTTCACTTTCAGTTGAAGATGAAACCATTTTTAGTAACATTTGCAAACTTCCCAAACAGAAGACTTTCAGGGAGGTCAAAGTTATTGCTTTTAAACTAGATTTGTTTCTGTGTGTGTCTGTGTGCTATGTGTGTGTGTGCATGCGTGTGCACACATGAATGTATGCATGGATTTTATTTATTCAATTTCCTGACCCTGAAAGCACAGAAAATTGAAGACTGATTGAATTTCCCTAGATGCAATTGTCTGTGTGTTTCATGTTAAAATTTTATAGTTTTAACAAATCCTGGAATAAAGTGATTATATCAGTTTCATGACTCCTGCAAAAGCGAGCACCATTCTGAGATTTTTCTTATTTGTAAAATGCAGACCTTTTGTGTGTGTCTAATAAAATTACCTCCATATTGATGTGTATTGTGACTGAGAGATTCTTTTATTGTATTAGTGTAATGGTTTGAAGTTTCTTGGTCCTTGAAGGTATGATGGAAAGGTGGGAAAAGCATGCTATGAAGCATGGTTGGAAACTCTAGAATTAAAAACATTTGCTGAGTATTTAACTATCTGCCAGGCCTTGTGCTAAGTACTTTACGGTCACCATACATTTTCTCATTTGATCCATTATACCATATGGAAGGTGCACATTAGTCTCCTTTAAAGATGAGAAAACGGAGTCTCAAAATGCTTCAATGCATTGCCCAAAGTCGTATGACACATTGGTGGTGGAATCTGCGTTCAAACTCATGTTTGAGTCCCATCATATTTATAACTACCATGTTATATAGTATGCTCATCCAAGAAAGGGTTATTTTTACTGCTTCAGTAGCTATGCAACAGAATAAGTCAAGTAAACAGAACTAGTTGGAGTGAAATGTGAAGATTATTCTATGCTCAATAAAGATGACACAAGTTGCTCAGCAGACAAACAGAAGCACTGAATGCCATGTATTTCCTGGGCCTGATGGAGGATTAGCCTATGGGAACACTAGTAAGGGCAGCAAACTCATTTTTCTTGATGAGTAATATATGGACATAGTTTTGTGAGAACATTATGCCTTTAGCAGTTTAGATGGTCCTTGACTTTCAATAGTTCGACTTAGGATTTTTCAACTTTATGATGGTACAAAAGTGAGATGCATTCAGTAGAATGTACTTTGACATTTGAATTTGGATCTTTTCCTGGGCTAGTGATAAATGATATAATACTCTCCTGATTTGGGGCATTGGTAGTGACTTGTAACTCCCAATGGACCATGTGATCCTGAAGGGGAAGCAGTATACTGTGTACTGGGTTGCTGAACTACGGTGCTCTGTTTATTAAATGCAGTTTTGACTGTTGACGCTTTTAACTTATGATGGGTTTTTTGCAACATTACTCCATCTTAAGTGGGGAACATCTGTACATGACATTGATGTTGAATGATGATTGCAGGAAATAACATCAAGCTTTGTGATAAGGTGGAGTATTGATTTCTGGCATGTTTTGCATCACTTCATTAGCTGCTTTGTGTTTCAGTATATGAATGTTCCTTGATTCATTTAAACAGTTGCTATTAACATTCTAAGAACTCAGTATCTGCCTATTTTAGTTTTCAACAAGTTGTTGCCATAAATAATCACTGTGAATTGGGTTTTACCATCTATGCAACTACATTTAGATCTGAGAGCTTGGTGCCACTTCAGTAATGGCACTTTGCATTTGTGAAAAATTAAATTCAAATACTTCATTTTTAGTAATCAAGGGCTTGCATGATTTCTCTCTCAGGAACCACAAGCTTAAACATTATCTCATTAGTTATACTAATATCTCATAAGGAGGCCAAGGCTGAGATGAAAATCCAATAGCTTCATCACAAAAGAGCATATCTAGGATCCCCAGGGCACCCTGCAGGAATTCCTTTCCCTGTGCAGCAATGTTCAGAGAGCTGCTTAACAAGATAGCAGCTAAGATCTGTGGTCGATTCTATCCTGGGTACTGCTTGTGCGTCTACATGAACTTATGCCTGGGCTGACGCGAAAATGTTTTGTTTTCAAGCATGTAGGCAGTCAGTTGTAATTAACATAATTAATGAAGATATTTGTTGCTGCTGATTTTATTTTTCTAATAGCACTTACTGACAGAAAGCTAGAGAGATAAAGGGAACAAAGAGTTTAAAACTAATAACCTTGAAAGAAATCTGTACCGGGTACACTGGGGATCCTAGCAAGGCTCTTTAGTGACAAAGCTATTGGATTATCATCTCAGCCTTTGCCTCCTTATGAGATATTAGTATACTTAATGAGATAATGTTTAAGTCTGTGATAAATTCAAATGGTGAAGAAAGGTGGAGTGGGAGATAAACATTCCTTTGTACCCTTTGAGCACTGTTCTAAAGCAATTCTATGTATTGATTTTTCTTTTATCTTTTCAGGGATTAGCTACACATTTATGATTACATTTAGTATCTACATATCATATATATGTCTATTATATAGAACTGTCATAATGGTTTGGATATGAAATGTCCCCTAAAAGGCTCGTGTTGTGAAGGTTTAGTCCCCATTGCAGCAATATTCAGAGGTGAGACTTTGGGGAAGTCATTGGATCATGATAGTTTTGACCTCATCAGTGGTTGAATCCACTGATGGATTCATAGCCGAGTATATAACTGAGTGGGAGGTGGAGGAAACTGTAGGAGACTGGACATGGTTGAAGGGAGTAGGTCCTTTAGGGAGTACTCTTGGGGACTATTTTAGTCATCTTTTTCACTGCTGCAACTAAGACCTGACCAGAACAACTGTAAA
Organism: Tamias sibiricus; assembly: GCA_025594165.1. NCBI lineage: Eukaryota > Metazoa > Chordata > Mammalia > Rodentia > Sciuridae > Tamias > Tamias sibiricus. The sequence goes on along the minus strand of CM046662.1, from coordinate 119,567,067 downwards.
GGAGGGAAAATTTATTTGGGGGCTCACGGTTTCACAGTCCTGCCTATAGGCAGCTGGCTTCACTCCTTGGGGCTCAGGGTGAGGCAGAACAATGGAGCTCACATGATGATTCGGAAGCAGAGAGATACTCTGCTCACTCATACAAAATATATATCCCAGAGGCATGGCCCGAATGACCCACCTCCTCCAGCCACACCTTACTCACCTTCATTACTGCTCAGTTAATACCATCAGGGGATTAATTACTGATTGTGTTAAGACTCTCATAACCCCAGAACACTCCCAGACTCATTCTATGAGGCCAATATCACCCTGATTCCAAAACCAGACAGAGACAAATCAAAGAAAGAAAACTTCAGGCCAATATCTCTAATGAATATAGATGCAAAAATTCTTAATAAAATTCTGGCAAATCGAATACAAAAACACATCAAAAATATAGTACACCACGATCAAGTGGGCTTCATTCCAGGGATGCAAAGTTGGTTCAATATAAGAAAATCAATAAATTTAATACATCACATCAACAAGCTCAAAGATAAAAATCATATGATCATCTCAATGGATGCAGAGAAAGCATTTGACAAAATACAACATCCTATCATGTTCAAAATGCTAGAAAAAATAGGGATAACAGGAACATACCTCAACATCGTAAAGGCCATCTATGCTAAGCCCCAGGCCAACATCATCCTAAACGGAGAAAAATTCAAAGCATTCCCTCTAAAAACTGGAACAAGACAGGGATGCCCTTTCTCACCACTTCTATTTAACATAGTTCTTGAAGCCCTAGCCAGAGCAATTAGACAGACGAAAGAAATTAAGGGGTTTACGGATAGGAAAAGAAACTCAAATTATCACTATTTGCAGACGATATGATTCTATACATAGAAGATCCAAAAAATTCCACCAGAAATCTTCTAAATCTAATAAATGAATTCAGCAAAGTAGCTGGATATAAAATCAATACCCATAAATCAAAGGCATTTCTGTACATCAGCAACAAATCCTCAGAAAGAGAAACTAGGAAATCCACCCCATTTACTATAGCCTCAAAAAAAATAAAATATTTGGGAATCAACTTAACAAAAGAAGTGAAAGGCCTCTACAATGAAAACTACACCACACTAAAGAAAGAAATTAATGAAGATCTTAGAAGATGGATAGGTAGAACTAATATTGTCAAAATGACCATTCTCCCAAAAGCACTATACAGATTCAATGCAATACCAACCAAAATCCTAATGACATTCCTCATAGAAATAGAAAAAGCAGTCATGAAATTCATCTGGAAAAATAAGAGACCCAGAATAGCCAAAGTGATTCTTAGCAAGAAGAACGAAGCAGGTGGCATTACTATTCCAGACCTTAAATTGTACTACAAAGCAATAGTAACAAAAATAGCATGGTGTTGGCATCAAAATAGACCAGTTGACCAATGGTACAGAATAGAAGACACAGAGATGAACTCACACACCTACAGTTATCTTATATTAGACAAAGGGGCCAAAAATGTTCACTGGAGAAAAGACAGCCTCTTCAACAAATGGTGTTGAGAAAGCTGGAAATCTCCATGTAATAAAATGAAATTAAATCTCTTTCTCTCACCATGCACAAAACTTAGCTCAAAGTGGATCAAGGACCTAGGAATTAAACCGGAGACCTTGCATCTAATAGAAGAAAAAGTAGGCCCAAATCTCCATCATGTTGGTTTAGGCCCCAACTTCCTCAATAAGACCCCTATAGCGCAAGAACTAAAACCAAGAATCAATAAATAGGATGAATTCAAACTAAAAAGCTTCTTCTTAGCAAAAGAAACAATCAGTGAGGTGAATAGAGAACCTACAGAATGGGAGCAAATCTTTACCACAAGTACATCAGAAAGAACACTAAACTCAAGGATTTATAAAGCTCTCAAAAGCCTTAACACCAAAAAAAACCCCCAAATAATCCAATCAATAAATGTGCCAAGGAACTAAACAGACACTCTCAGAAGATGATACGCAAACAATCAACAAATATATGAAAAAATGTTCAACATCTCCAGCAATTAGAGAAATGGAAATCAAAACAACTCTAATATTTCGTCTTAACTCCAGGCAGAATGGCAGCTATCAAAAAAACAAACAACAATAAATGCTGGCGAGGATGTGGGGAAAAAGGCACACTCTTACATTGCTGGTGGAACTGCAAAATGGTGAAGGCAATCTGGAAAGCAGTATGGAGATTCCTAGGAAAACTTGGAATGGAACCACCATTTGACCCAGCTATCCCACTCCTTGGTCTATTACCAAAGGACTTAAAAATAGCTTACTACAGGGCCACAGCCACATCAATGTTTATAGCAGCACAATTCACAATAGCTAGATTGTGGAAACAACCCGGATGCCCATCAGCAGATGAATGGATAGGGAAACTTTGGTATATATACACAATGGAACACTACTCAGCACTAAAAGATAATAAAATCATGGCATTTGCAGGTAAATGGATGGAGTTGGAGAAAATAATGCTAAGCGAAGTTAGCCAATCCCAAAAAACCAAAGGTCGAATGATCTCTTTGATATGAAGATACTAACTTATAAGGGCAAGGGAGTGGGGATGAGAGGAATGAAAGAACTTTCAATAGAACAAAGAGGGGGGAGGGGGCAAGGGGATAGGAATAATAGCAGACTGAGTTATCCATGATTACCTAAATACATGTATGAAGACACAATTGTTGTAAAAATACTTTATATAAAAACAGCAACTTGAGTAATTGTGCTCTTTATATGTAATATAAAATGAAATGTACTCTGCAAACATGTATAACAAATTAGAATAAAAAATAAATAAATAAAATAAAATGAATCTATGTGTCATGGAAAAAAAAAAAAAAAAGACTCTCATAACCCAATCATTTCGCCTCTAGACCTTCTTGCATTGTCTCACACATGAGCTTTTGGGGGACTGCTCACATCCAAACTGTAACAGGGACTCTATCTTGTCCTCAGCCCCTTTCTCTCTGCTTCCTGGAGGCCATAAGGTGAGCAGCTTTTCTCCACCACACCCTTCACCATGGTGTTTTCTCCTTGCCACAGGCCTAAAAGCCATGGAGCTGGCTGACTGCGGACTGAAATTTCTGAAACAGTGAGGCAAAATAAATCTTGCCTCCCTTAAGTTGCTTTTATCAGGTATTCTGTCACCATGACAGAAAGCTGACTAACAACTTTAGACCAGTTCATCTTATAATCTACCGTAGTTTTGACACAGATGGAATCCTGATGTTCTCAGTTGTCCCATAACATTTTTTTACTTAACAGCACCTCCTTAATATAATTTTCTATTCTCATTATTATGGGATGGTCAATGAGCATACTCAGAGTTTTATGTCCTTGCAAATGACTACAAGGGGAAAGAAGGGTATGGAGTGTATTTGGACCCCACAGATCTGTGGACAGGGACTCTGCTCTCACTTCTAGACCTTATGTGGGCTCAGCAAAGTTTGAATCTGGTTTTTACCACATAGTATCTGTGTGACCTTAGGGAAGTGACATAACCTTCTGTTCCTCAGTTTATTTTCATTGTAAAAGGGGGTTAAGAATAGTATTTATTTCTTATAAAGTACTTGGCAGAATTTATGACCCATAGTGTTCAATAAATGTCAGTGAGTAATTGAATTAATAGTATTGACTCGGAGTTGAGTTTTAACTTTGCATTTAAGAATTTAAATGACATTGTCTTCTATGCATATTAATATGGATGTTTTAAGGCATCTGCCTTCATGGGCTACTTTGTTTTTTTGTGTTTGTTGTTTTGGGTACTGAGGGTTGAATGCAGGGCCTTGTGCATGCCAGACAAGTGCTTTACTGCTGAGCTGCGTCCCAAGCCCTCACCACTATTTTTTTTTTTAAACTTCAAATATCAAATCAGACTAGTCCTAACATGCCAATCAAATTTGAAAAGGTTCATTTTTCAGGCAAATAAACCATCATTCTTCTAATAATAGATACAGAAGTTGTACACAATATTTTATTTAACATATTCGGAGCTGTGTGGAGAAATTAGGATCTTTAGAAGACTGAAGTTAAGGATGCTGAGATTCATGAACCTAGTTGATGGAAATTTAAGGCTATTTTCAGTCATATTAAGTTTGTTAGAGAAAGAAGTATATGTGGGAAAACAGAGTTAGATTATTCCACCGAAGAGAGATAAGGAAGAAAATTTGTAAAAGCTGTAACAGTGGAGGTAACAGAAATCAGATAATGCTGAGGAGGGCTTGGACGTTTCTGGCACATTTGGGTGTATTTTCTCACACACACACTTACACAGTCTCTTTGGTACTGCTGAATACCTGTAGCTTCCACACGTAGAATATAAACTTTCAGAGGGCAGATATTTGTACTAAGAAAAGAAAGAAGGAAAAACAAAAAACCCTCCCAGTGCATTGGAGCACACAGAACTCATCCTGTGCATTCAAATACACTTATTGGTTGGGTACATGTTGTATTATTCAAATTATTAATGAATTAATTCAATAAATATTTTTTAAAACCCCTATGATTGCCAGGCATTATTTTAAGCTTTCTAAATACCTTGGTGAACAAAACAAAGATCCCTGGGACATTTGGGAGGGTGAAAAAACAATATATATCACCCTAAAAATGATAAAAAATATCTTGTCTGTGAGAAGGTGGTAAGTTCTGTGGGATAAGAAGACTGGGAGAAGGGTGTTAGGAAGTGCTTGGGGAGCAGCTGTGACAATAAATTGGATGCCTAGGGGACCCTATGGAGAGGTGGCAGTTGAGTAAAGACAGGAATCCAGGGAGGTGGCCAAGCTAATCCCTGGGGTTAGAGGTTCCCAAGCAGGGGCCACAGACAGTGAGGCCCCCAGGCAGGCGGTAGTTCAAGGAAGAGCCAGGAGCCCCTGTAGTCAGAGTAGAGTGAGTGAGGGGCAGTGTAAGAGGAGAGGTCATTGCTGAAGTAAGGGGTGGGCCCACAGGTCTCTGTAAGATGGGGCTTTCCCTCAGAGTCCCTGGGAGCTGTTGCAGTTTGGAGCAGCAGTGTGACACTATTTGAGTTTTTTAACATTTTTTTTTTAGTTTTAAAATTTGTTCTAATTAGTTATACATGACAGTAGAATGCATTTAGACAACATTGTAGACAAATGGAGCACAACTTCTTCTTCCTCTTGCTGAACATGGTGCAGTCTCACACCAGTAGTATAGTCATACATGTATATAGGTTAATAATGTCTATCTCATTCTACCATCCTTCCCATCTCCACACGCCCCTCCATTATGGATCAACATCCACTTATCAGAGAAAACATTTGGCTTTTGCTTTTTTGAGATTGGCTTATTTTACTTAGCATGATATTTTCCAGCTCCATCAATTTGCCTGCAGATGCCATAATTTCATTATTCTTTAAGGCTGAGTAATATTCCATTGTGTACATGTGCCATATTTTCTTTATCTATTCATCTGTTGAAGGGCATCTAGGTTGGTTCCATGGTTTAGCTATTATGAATTGAGCTACTATAAACATTGATGTGGCTGCATCACTGTAGTATGCTGATTTTAAGTCCTTTGGACATAGAACTGTGGAGTGGGATAACTGGGTCAAATGGTGGTTCCATTCCCAGCTTTCTAAGGAATCTACATACTGCTTTCCATAGTGGGTGCACCAATTTGCAGTCCCACCAGCAATGTATGAGTGTGCCTTTTCCCCCACATCCTCACCAACACTTTTGTTGCTTGTATTCTTGATAACTGCCATTCTGACTGGAGTGAGATGAAATCTTAAGAGTAGTTTTCATTTGCATTTCTCTAATCACTAGAGATGATGAACATTTTTTCAGATGTTTGTTGATTGAGTATATGTCTTCTTCTGTGAAGTGTCTGTTCAGTTCCTTAGTTTTAGAAGGAGCACTTGTTTCTTTGTCTAAAGGAGTAGGAAAGCACCTTTGGGCAAATGTTTTTGGGTGGTGATTGTGTCTAGCTCCTGGAAATGGAGCCAGAGAGTAACTCCTTGGGGAGGGAAGGCTTGGAAAGGGTGAGTGAGGAGCTAGGCCCTGAGGTTGAGCCCCTCTCCATGTTCCTTTCCTGCCATTCCTGGTTCTGATCCATCTACCTCTCAGGGTGTTGATAAGCCTTTGCGGGAGGAAGGTATGCAGTGGAAGGCAGTTATCTATTATTTATTTTCTTTCTGGGAGAGATCTGCACATAAATATAATTCTTTTATTTATTACATTGATTTTGAATAGATGAATGGCATCTTCTTAGCTAATATAGGAGTTCCCAAAATTTAAGGGATCCATTAAAAAATGATTTTTTAAAAACTTACCTGTAGAAGATTGAAGTTTCAAAATTTGAATCTGTAGTCTAAAATCCCTACTTTTTGATACTTGTTTAACCCTATACAACTGGAAAATGACAACATGGATAATATTTTGTTTGGTTTAAGATATTATAATGTGACAAAATTAAATTATATGTTGATTTGATTGAAAATTCAAGTAAAGATAATGACCAGTTGTTGGGAACCTTAACAACACGCCAGTAGATAGAAATTCTCTGGCTGTGTCCCACTTCCTGATATGGGAACTTGGCCTAGCCAAGGGGTGTTCCCCTGACATATGACAGAGGTCAGACTGCCACTAGGATAGGCTAATGGCTCCACCAATGTGATTTGCTCATGCTCCCTAGGTGCCCCTATGATCTTTCTGCTGATTGGCCCATGTCTTCTATAAAGGCCGTCCAACTTCCTCAATAAACAAGCTCGTGCCTTGACCGGACTCCCTGGTGTATGCCTGATTGTCTTCTATTGTGAGGGCTGAGCGTGGCCACCAGTCGACTTCTGCCTCTTCCTGATCTCGCCTCACCGCTGGGGTGTTTTCCCCCAGCCTTCTCTGCCGGGAGCTAGAAACCCCAGCAACCAGTGACAGTCCCTAGAGATAGTTCTAAAAAACTTAATCTTCGATTTGTGGCTAACCAAATGTTAAGGTTCACAGATGTCTTGTTTTCAAGGAAGAGTTGTGGCATGAAAATATAAATCTTAACTGAAAGAAATGATGATCTATCCCAATAGGTTTGGCATCAAGAGGAAGTGTTCTCATGGAAAATATTCACCATGAATATAAATTACACTTAGAGAAAATTTAATCTATTTTGCAACTATTCCTGAAGGTCTTCACTGTGACGGTCACTGTTCTAGGCACAGAAGATACATCAAGTGAACAAAATAAGGTTTTTGCCACATGGAATTGACTTGCAAGTGAAGGGGACAGTAAAACGCATATAATATCCCATTGTTGATTCTATGCACTATAAAAATTCAGCATGTAAATAAAAGGAGAGTGTTCATTGGATAGGGTGGCCAAGGAGGTCTCTAGGAGAAGGTGGCATTTAAGCAGAGGCCTGCATGGAGGAGCCCTGTGAGCCATGCCAATGTGCAGGGTAAGAGCCTCCCAGGCAAGGTGAAGAGCCAAGGGCAAGGACTGGGGAGGGGGTTTCACAGCTGTCAGAATGAACGCCCCAGGTCCATCTGCTATTGCATTCAGTATAATAGTGCCGCTTTAGCTCGCTGCTTCTGCCAAAGAGGTGAGACTGGATGTCCCCTGCAGAGGGCAAGTGGTCATGGACAGGTTGCTGTGGCTTGTGTCTTTTCCTCTAATCAGGTGATCCTGGATTCAAAATAAGGGGATCCTCAGTGATTCATTTTCTCAGCCATCGGTTCCTGATGGTGCCCCTCTTCAGTGTCTCCCATCTTTTCTAGGCTCATAATTGGTATCTCTCTAGGTCCTCAATAATTCCTACCTAGATTGCGACACAGGGATCATGAAGAAGCTCATTCTGGTTTCCTAGTTTGTCTCTGGAGTCGTAGGGAGCCAAGCTGTCCTTGCTTGCCCTTCTTCCCTCGCCACGCCCTCCCTTCCTTCTTTGCTTCCTAGATCTTCAATCCTTTGCAAATTGCTATTGTATCCTCCCTTGGATCATTGTGTATTCCAGGCTGAATCTCTCAGTTCCATCAATAGTTTGTATGAGATGGTTCCTTACTTCTTTGTTGCTCATTTTCTGCACACTTTGAGTTTGTAAAACTGCTTTAAAAATCTGATGCTTGGAACTGGATCTATGTTCCAGATATACTCTGTTGAATCTCAAGGATGAAAGGACTAAAGACACCCATGATTGATTATTGTACTTCCTTAATCTGAAAACTGCATTTTTGATCAATGAAGCCAAAAATTGCATCATTTTGGTTAGCATCTGTGTCCTATTAATAATTCACATGTAGCTTATAAACAGATAAAGCACAACCTTGTTCAGGAATGAAACAGATATAAGTTAAATTCAAATCGTACCAGCTGTGTCTTTAGGCAAATTATATTTAATGTCTCAGAATTAAAGTTCTCTTAATTATAAAATTAAATATGCATAATATAATTTACTTCTTATTTGGTTGTTGTAATTAAAATCATTTATAAAAAGTATAATATTTAGGAGACACGTAGTGATGTTAACGCCTTTCTACTTACACCATGATCTGTTCCTTAGGGTTCAACTCCACAATCAGTTGGTTACCGTATCAAAAGAAGAAAACTAAAGAATTTTACTCTGTCAAATTATGAAAGTATTGCCCAAAGACCTCTGGAGAAGATTAACCTGGCACATAGTAGGCCCTCAATATATGCATACTTGTTGGAAATCTTTATTGAATTTGATTTAGAGAATGGGTAGAAAGAGGGAATAGCTCATGGGTTGTCTGGAGAGACCAGTGGTGGGTGGGTGGTCTCTTAGTTTGCTATTTGTAAGTTGATTCTGTTTGCTTATCTTTGTCACAATTATGAAGAGTTAGTAAGATGATATAATGGATGTGATTAGTAAATTACAAACAAAAGGGTTGCTATTGGAAGGGCTGTTAATTCAGCTTGGCTGCTAGAGAGACATTTTGTGCCTTGGAATGGATCATTAGTTAAATGACACATAAGAAAGTTGGAAGAATTACTGTTCTTCTCCAAAGATAAATTTGCTCTACTTCTTTTTTTTTTTTTTTTTTTCCTATTCAGACTAAATATTTGTTCAGAGCTTTGGGTTCCTTGTAAGTGAGAGGCTGTAAAATAGCAATATAATCATCTTTTTATTTTCTTATTTACAGCAGTAAGACTTGAGGAAGAGATTTAATATGCATAACGAATACTGGCACACCTAGAGGAATTTGTATAGAGAATAGGAACTTAGCACAGAATCTAAGAAGTCACAGAGGATGTGTACAGTGTTGAAAGAATATCTGAATTTGTACAGGAACTTGTCATATACCTGACAGCTAAACCTGTTGCACTTTTCATAACTGAGATCTATGTGTGTGGCACCAATGTGAATTTTAGTCCCTCTTCCTTGGAAGACTTCCAGCTTGGTGGGATGTAGTTTGTAACATAAGATGCAATGTTCCTCCTGTCGAAACAAGGGATCCTTGCACTCATGTGCCTGTTGTCACCTACTTAAAAATATGATATCTGTACTGGATCATTCAAGACGGTTTAGTTTACAAACAGCCTGACATAGAAGGAGTTGTAGGTATTTACATTCTTCCTGGACCTGTGCAGACTGTTTATGTACAAGAGAAAGTATTAGTTCATATTAAAGTGCCGAAGTCAGAAAAGTAGTCAACCCAAACCACCCAGCATGAAAAAGCTCACTGTCTATAAAATTTGGGTGACCTAAGGAGGAGAACTTTAAATTAATACAATATGAAGCCTATATAACTCAAGGGGAATGCCAGACTGGGGGACTTACAGTGAATGTGTGTGAAAGGCAGTACTCCAGATCCAAAGGCAGAGTCAATGTGAATTATAACTGAAATGCTGTATGTACCAAGGCATGTACCTAAGAATCAAGATACAATGCTCACCAACCCAGCTATTGCAATGTTTTGCCTGTCTGCATTGAGAGTTTTTTTGAAGCTTCGTCATCAAATCAGTTTTCCTCCAGGAATTCCAGTTGTTACTTGCCTTTTATTGTCATCAATATTTACTTTAGTTTTGCCTCAGGGAGTAGGTGGGGTTGACAATGACAGGGCTCTGGACACAGATATCCTCTGGCAATATATAAGTGACCATTTATCCTGATCCTCAAACTGGACCCAGGGTCTAAGGGCTGAAGGTTATATTGTTATTTTTTTCCCTAGAATAAAAGTCATGACTGGACATTATTGACTTGGAGTAGCCAAGAGCATGTGCAGTCTTCAGCATTACAATGAGGATGTGCTGCTAAGTACATCAAGACACACCAGTGGGACCCTGACCATTCTCTCCCCACTGGGAGCATTGTCATCCGTAGATCCTTCTCCTTCAGTTCCTGGGCCAGGCTGCAGGGCTGGGGAGAGAGCAGCTCATCTTGACTTTATCCACATACCAAGCCCCGACTTCCCAGCTACATTTTGGCATCCCCATGATGAAAAATTAAGCCAAAATTACTCACGAGCCTTAAGTTAAGGCTTGTCAGTTTTGGTGCCACGGTTGCTGGAGAACGAGAAACACTTAAAAGGGAAGTTGAGGAGTGGGATCCTTATAGGGAAGGTAAGAGAAAGTTATCCAAATCGAGGGAGCCAGGCTGGTTTTTACGGTCATGGCGCACAGACATCACTTCCTTTGGGGCAGGCCTCATCTGGTAGTCAGACACCATCTTCTTCAAATGTGGTGGCAGCACTTGACTCATTCTAAATTACAGGCATCCCTGATTTTTATGCCAAGAGAGACTTTCTCCAGCCTGCTGCAGGAGGGCCAGATGGCCTTGTCATTGCTAATCAGTGGATCACGGAGCTCTCAAGAGCATGCTGAGGACTCTGGCTTTAGCTAATTAACGCAAGCGCTGACTCGGAGGCAAGAATTAAGCAATCAACTTCTTTCTCTAATTCTTATACATCTTGGAAGTGTGCCCATGATTAGTTTGGTCTGAAAAGACTCAGAGTGGAAAAAAAAAAGTATCATTTGGACTAAGCAAGGAATTATAAGAAAACTCCCATATGAACTTGGGAAGAGAATTTAAATGAGATGCCTAATTAGGGCAAGATAAATAAAACCAGATAGAATCAAATCTTATAGTACTTTTTGGTAGGTGGATCATTTATCTCTATTGATGGAGTTGGCATAAAGTTTTAAGAGTCTGGTGGAATCTGATGACCTCTGAATAAGTTGCATTTTGATATTTCATACAGTATTTGAGGAAAATAAAACCTCCATTAGCTTCACAGATGCTTATGAAAGATAATTTTTTGTTGTTACTGTGAAATAGAAATTTCATTTTTTCAGTTTTTTTTGTATTTATTATTTTTATATACACAGTATACAATAGAATGACTAATGTTTAATGAATACTTAAAAATATTTGCTGAGAAAAATAAGTGAATAGCAGATTTGGAATATGATTGTGCAGGGGACTAATGCTGCTATATATTTATTGCATAGGAAGCTATGGAGCTGTATATTAATTTGTTTCCTAAACGAATAATTGTTGGTCTCCTACTTCAGACCTAAAGACTAGGTTCTGAAGATATAGCAATGAATAAAACAGAAAGGTCTGTCCTCTGGTAGCTGATAGTCTACTATTTGGAGTTAATATGACACTTTGAATTTAATATCGACGTGATATTTCTTCTAATGTGGGACCCTTCTTGTAACCTGGTAGCAATATGGGGGTTAATCCTCACCCACCCCCAATACTAACTAACAGCTTTTTTGACTTCCAAACTTGGCAAATGCATTTCCTTTATTCTCCTTGATTTATTCTCTTTACCCTACTTTGTAGATTGCTTCAATCCTAGAGCAGTTTGGAAGGGAGCCGCCTCAGTTTCCCAGGTTAGTGTCTCTTGCAGGTGGTAAGGACAATGGATAGAGGAGCAGGGAGATGATGTGGATCTGTAGCCATATGACTTGTCCACCTCCCTGGCCAGAAAAGAGTTGGTTGGTAAGGAAAAGCAGGTTTGCAGTATTCAGAGCTCTCTTAGATGTGTATGCTCAAATGAACAATTTATTTCATAAAAAATTTTTCCTTTGACATGTAGCCTTTGTCTAGGGAAAAACTCTCTGACAAAATTCTCCCGAGGCTTTTTCTTAAAGTGGTGAGAACTCTAGGCTTGTGATGTTCATTCAATATGGCAGCTTAATTCTTTGTGGAGCTTCCAGTAACTCCTTCCTTATCTTTCTAGCCACGAGAAATTTACCTGCTTTTTCTCCTTCCTCTTTTTCCTTTCCATGCCTTCTTCACATTCTTCTCCCTGTTCTCCTAGATCTACTGACCAGCACAATTTCTCCTGATTTGAATAATTCAACTCACGCGCTTTTTACCTCCTAATGTTGACAACTTTTCCTTCTAACTACATCAGTTGGACACCTAAGATCTCTCTGGTGGAACTGAGGAATTGAATTTTGAATTTTATTTGATATTAACTAATTTAAATCTAAATTTCAAACTGGTAATTCAGTATTGGAAATCATTTATGAATGTTTGGAACACTTTAGTATCTATGTGAATCTGTTCTCTTTTATTGTTAACGTTATGAAAACTAAACACAAATCAAGAATTTCCAATGAAAATGTAGTATCCAAACTGAGATGTACTGTGTGAAGTATATAACATATTTTGAAATAGTACAAAAAGATTGATTTCTTTTTCTTTTCTTTTCCTCTCCCCACCCTCCTTTTTTTTCTTTCACTTTTAAATAAGTCTCTTAGAACATTTAAAACTATGTGTGTGGCTTGCATATATTTCTACAAGATAGTGTTGTTCTAAGCCAAGTGTAGCTCCTCCTGTAATTACCCTTTATCTCCTTTTTCCTCATTATAAAGTAATTAGCATAAGATGCATGTCTTTACCCCAGAGCAGCTTGTGCAGTTTTAGTTTTGCTGAGAACTTAATTCCTTGTTGAACTTCCAGTAAATCCTTCCTTATCTTTACAACCACAAGAATTCTACCTGCTTTTTCTTCTTCCTTTCTTTTCCTTCTCCCTATATCCCTCCTAAGTCTGCTGACCTGCACAGTTTCTCCTGATTTAAATAATTCAACTCATGTTATTTCTACTGCCTGATGTTGACAACTTTTACTCCTTCTCAGTATCATAGATTTTCTCCTTTGACATTCTTCCTCTGATCAATACAAACCTTGTAACTCACCTTTTGTTGATGAAATATTGAATACTAGTTAATGTTTCCAGGAGGAAGAGAATAATTAAAATGTCAACTAAAACACATTAATTTGTTACTTCTACTTTTGTTCCAAATTATTAGCTATTCTCTTAAATTAATTTTTCTTCCTTGTTTAGAGGTGGGACTGTGTATGAAGCAAACTGAATGTAGGGAAAATATGGGTGTCAAAAAGAATGCTACTGCTGGCTGATGGTGCGAACAAGAGCATTGTGGTATAAATTAACAGGAATAAGCTAATGAAGGCCAGGAGTTGTTTTTGTTTATGCAGAAATGAAAGATCTTGAATTCGGCATAGTAGTTTTGGAGTGCTTGGCAGGCATGGGGTCAAGTGTCTCAGCAGGTAGCTACAAATAGAAGCCTAGAACTGAGCTGTCTCACATGAAAGACATTGTATTTAAATTAAATTAGTTATGTGCTCAGTGGTCACATGCAACTAGAGGTTGTTTGACTGGACAACACAGATGTGAACATTTCTGCAACTGTAGAAAACTATTAGATAGCACTAGTCTTCAATTGGGGGCTGTAGTTGGAAGATTTGGGAGTCAGTGACATAGACATGACAGCTGAAATTGGGAACTGGATGAAGTCACTGAGGTGAAAATGGTGTCATAAGAGAAGAGAGATAAGACTTAACCTAGAAAGAATGTTATTTTAACAGAATGAGCAAAAGAGGAAGGACCAATAAAAAAGATAATCTTACTCCCCCCACTCATTCTTATTATTTTGCACAGAATGAAAAGAAAAATATATCATGTAGTGAAGCTCTTTATAAAATGGCTATTGAGTACAACAAACCACAGCATATGTAAACCATAGTTTTGTGGAAAGACACATTGTATTGCAAATTGTGATTTTTTTTTTTCACCAAAGCAAAACATTTAATGGTGGCATTGATTGTATCACTTTTGTAAAGAAATGAGTGAAATGATTGGGGGATTTTTCTTTTTTTCTAATAACTTCAAATGATTTCAAGCTAAAAGCTTAGATAATTAACAGGTTCAATAGGTAGAGTTTCTTTCATGTACAATGTTATGGTTTAGATAAGAGGTATCCCATAATATCTCATGTGTGAAACAATGCAAAAATATTCGGAGGTAAAATGACTAGATTATGAGAGTTGTATTCTAATTAGTTGGATTCTAATCACTGATACAGATGAACTGGATGGTAAATGTAGGCAGGGATGTGTCTGGACGAAGTAGGTCACTGGGAGTGTATCTTTGGGGTTTATATCTTGTGCCTGGTGAGCAGGAGCTCTCTCTGATTCTTACTTTCCATGTCCTCAGGAGCTTTACTTTACCACAACTTTCCACCATGATGTTCTGCCTCACTGGGGCCCAGAGCTATGGAATTGGCAGACCATAGACTGAACTGAAATTGGGAGCCAAAATAAACTTGTCTTTTTCTAAATTATTCTTGTCAGGTATTTTTGTCACAGTGATGAAAAGTCAACTAAAACAAAAATTGGTATTAAAATTGGTGGGGTTGTTGCTGTGACTAATCTGATCATGTGATTTAGGAGCTTTTAGAGTGATTTTCGAGGAGAGGAATTTTGAAGTTTAGAGATGCAAGCTGGAAAAACTTTAGAATATTGATAAACACAGCCTAATGGGCAATTCTGGTGATTTCAGAAGATCAGCATACTGATAGACTGTGGAGAGTAAAGACTGAGCTCCCGAAATTTCAGAGGAGAAGAACTCTGTTGGAAATCAGACTATGGGCCATCATGTTGCATTTTGGCAAAGAGGTTGTCTACATTTTGCCAATGTCCTAAGACTTTCTGTAAGACTGAATTTAAAAGTGAGTGGAGATATTTTTATTTTGCCATTAATATTGTCAAGTACACAGTATGTGTTTAATGAATATTTGTTAACTGAATGAATGTCTGAATATCTGAATACTCATCTTTCATTGACAATGAGTACAGATCTAAATTATTTCAAACAGTGAACATAAATAAATTCTATGTATGCATATTTATTTGTTTATCAAAGTACCTACTCTTGAGCAAAAAAAAAAAAAAAGTGATAGACTAATTAATCTGGTGGAGGAAATTCAAAGGCAGCACAACATTCAGAGAGTGGAATGGATATTGATTTTAGCTTTTAGCCAAGTTTAGAAAGATTTGAAAAACTGGAGAAATGGAGTAAAAATGGTGCTAATGAAGGTATGGTTTTTAAAGAGATTATTGCTAACAAAGAGATGCTAAGTACTTTGCACAGAGACATAGCAAAAATGGCCTGAGGGCATCTCGGTAATTGGTAAGACCACACCCATCTCAGGCTCAGGGGTGTAAACATAAAAATTATTTTGAGAAGAGGCCATGGAGGCACCTGACTTGCATAGGAGTCCTAGGGAATTCTTTCATGTTGCCCAGTCACCCAGATACTTAGAGGCTACTGCAGCTATGGTCTTAGGAGGCTTGGCTACTGTTTGAGACAGTGGCAGAGCTTGGTGTCAACCATGTGCTACTGGTTTTGCAGGAATGCAAGATTCTGTAGTTAGGGGGTCATGGAGGCTTCCACTGAAATTTCAAAAGAAAGCCTGGAGACCAGGCAACACGTAGTATAGTTGGAACCCCTGGAAGCAGACTCTGAGAGGGTGATGAAGCCAAAGCAGCAGTTGAAACCTCTGAGATTTAGAGACACTAGTAATGTGGAACATCTTCTGAGGAAAGCTGCAGAAATAAGCCAAGAGAGAGGTCATGTGGGCTGCAACCTTAAGGCCATAGGGGTGGAGCTATGCAGCCATTTTGCAAGAACATGATTCCTGTGCCCCAGCTGCTGAACGTGGAGCTACAGGACTTGTTTGACCAGGTGGATTTTGGTCTTGCATTGATCCCATCTCTTCTTTATATGCCCCATTTCTCTTTTTTGGAATGGAAATGTTTATTCTGTACTATTATAGATATGATTTGCTTTTGGTCTCTATTAGGGAATGCTTTCAAGAGTTTTCCTTGAGTCTCAGGTGAGATTTTGGACTTGGACTTTTGGGTAATACTGGAGCTGTCAGGACCATGGGAATTCTTGGAAATAGACTATGTATTTTGTACCGTGAGATGGGCATGAGATTTTGGGGTCTGGGGTGAAATGTTATGGTTTAGATATAAGGTGTCCCCAAAAGTTCATGTGTGAGACAATGCAAGAATGTTCAGAAGTGAAACAATTAGATTATGAGAGTTAATTTGTGGATTAATCCACTAATATGGATTAACTAGGTGATACCTGCAGGCAAGTAAGGTGTAGTTAGAGTAAGTAGGCCATGGGGGGCCATGACTTTGGGGTTTATAGTTTGTCCTGGTGAGCAACTCTGAATCTGCTTCCTGATTCATGTACTCAGCAGCTTTCCTTTGCCACACCCTTTTACTGTGATTTTCTGTCTTACCTGGGGCCCAGAGCTATGAAATTGGTAGAAAATGGTCTGAAACTTTGAAACTGTGAGTCAAAATGAAGTTTTCTTCCTCTAAATTATTCTTGTCAGTTATTTTTGTCACAGTGATGAAAATCTAACTAAAGCATAATATGCCTTAAGCTTTTGGCAAGTGTGGGGTGACAGCCTTTATGACTGAATTCTGAAACAAGTGCAGGTACTCTGCTCTTTGGGTTAAATAAGAGTTTTATTTTTCAGGTGCCACACGTGAAGGAGGCAGAATCATTGACTTGTTTGGCAGTTTCAGAGCCTGATTTGAATTCCTGTCTAGACAGGGCTGCTTCATTTCTCTACAGAAGGGTTTTGTCTTTGGGGGACTTAAAGATGGCGGATAATAATACAGTGTGTTCTTTAGTTGTGTTCATGCCCTTGCAATCATGATTTGGTTTATTGAGTTGGATAAATGTTTGATTGAAGGTGGAATTATGCTTACCTAACATGTAACACTTTTGACAGTAAAGATGATGAAAGTGCAATTATTTGGAAGCTATTGGTTGCTAATTTGACCACTGGGAAGTGACTTCTGGAAGTTCCTTTGCTTTGTGGAGGATATCTAGTGTAAGAGAGGATTATATATCACAAAGAACCAACAGGATAAATGTGATGTAAGTAACCATACATAGAACTATCAGTGCAGATAATTAGTGTTTTCAACTAACTTAGCAAACGTCTATCTCATATTCATTTACTTATTTATTTATGGTGCTGGGGATTGAACCCAGAGCCTCACACATGCTAGGCAAGCACTCTACCTCTGAGACCCATCCCCAGCCCCCTATTTTTGATTTAAAATACCTGTTGTTGAGCTAGTCTTTCTGAGAGTTTAATTAAGATTTTTATTTTATCTTTCAGACTATCCTTTTTTTTGGAAATAATTAAAACATATTAAAAATAATACATTGCTTTTTCCTCTTGGATCTGTAGCTTATTATTGCCTCATTACACCTTTCTTATTGGTTTTCCAGTTCAGCAGAAGCACATACTCATTTCCTCAAAGGTGTTTCTGAGCATGTTATG
The DNA here is from genome assembly GCA_025594165.1 of Tamias sibiricus. Classification (NCBI taxonomy): domain Eukaryota; kingdom Metazoa; phylum Chordata; class Mammalia; order Rodentia; family Sciuridae; genus Tamias; species Tamias sibiricus. The sequence continues at coordinate 119,549,440 of CM046662.1, read as the reverse complement.
CCCACCTCTCGGTGCCACTGAAGCCATGGAATTTAAGCCTTTTGCTAGACTTGGAGCTCATGGTGGGTGTGATGTTTCCCCTTTCATCTCTGTGCTTTAGTTACCTGCCAGAGAATTGTACTTACAGAAGGTTCTTAATGATTTATTTAATGATTCTTTGCCTTATTCCACAAAATATTTGAGGCAGGTAATAAATATTTGTTGAATTATATTGATAAATTTCTACTTGTTCCATTAAACAACAACAAACAAATTACTTCCTAGGAATTTTTTTTTTTGGTTGAATTGCTTTAGCTCTTTTATATTTTTTGTGGTTCCATATAAATTTTAGAATGTTGTTTTTTCTAGTTCTATGAAGAATGTCATTGGTATTTTCATAGAGATTTCATTGAATCTGTGAATCGCTTTGGGTAATATGGGCATTTTAACCAATTCTTCCAATCTGTGAATCCTAGGAATCTTTCCTCTGAGTAATGAGATGATTTAGAGAAGATGTACTTGCTGGAAGGATCACATCAACTTAAAAAGAGAGATTTATTATGGGTGCTTTGATTTGAATGTCCCCCGCAGTTCATATGTTTGAAATGTAATCGCCAAAGCAACAGTGTTGAGGCAGGAACTTCAGTGGTGATTAGGTCATGAGGACTCTGCCATTATGAATGGATTAATGCCATTATCTCAGGAGTAAATTAGTTACTATGGGAGTGAGTTCCTGATAAAAAGAATGAGTTTGACCCCCTTTCCTCTTTCACTATCTCTCTTTCACATGTTCTCTTGCCCTTCTACCTTCCACCATGGGATGGCACAGCAAGATGGTCCTCACCAGATGCTGGCCACTTAACCTTGGACTTCCCAGCCTCCAGAACTGTAGGAAATAAATTAATTTTCTTTATAAATTATGCAGTCTCAGGTGTTCTCCTATAGTAGCACAAAACGGACTAAGTGTCCACATGTGCAGGAGCCCTGTTTGGGGAGATAGCTAAGATTGCGGTTGACTATTGGGCCATAGACATTTTTGGGCATTTCCGCCTTCCGTAGTCTCATGGGATCTCGTGGGACTTGGTCGAGGATCTCGAGAGATTTGAACGGTGACTCAGCAGATCGAGCTAGCGCCATTGCTGCTCGGGCGCATGGGAAGAGACCAGAGAGAGAAAAGACAGGGTTATCGCTATTGTATAGATATATTGTAGTTTCTTGTAAGATTAAAGAATATTTTCGTCTCCATCCTGTCTCCGGACTCCTTCCCGCGGCGCTGCCATTCCAGGCTGCAATCCCTTTCCGGCGGCAACACACATGAAAATATTTTTTTTTGAAATTGGCTTCTTTCTATGAAATAAAGAATCTGCGTTACTTGGAGAACATCTCAGTTACTCAGAATTTATTTTGAGAACAAAAATGTTATCAGCTAAGCAATTAACTTGTTGGTAATATTTCTTCCATGATTTGGTCATTATTTATACTTACTTACAAGTTATTTATGTACACGTGTGCATTTTTAAATATAGACATTTATTACCCTACATCTCTTCAAAATGACAATCTGAATGAGGTTGCTACTTATATGTCCATACATAAAGGTATTTTTATCTCTTTGAAAAAGTGCTAATTTCAATTAAATATCTTTATCTCTGAGTTGGATAAGTGGTTCATTTGGTAACTTTAACGAAAATCATTTTCTTTGCCAAGCGTTTGTACCAGAGGCCAATCATTTCTCCTCTCAACCATTTCGCCTTTGCCCCTATATATCCTCCTTAAAAGACAGTTTTCTCCTTCACGCCTGATGAATGTCAGGAGCTCAAGTGATTTTTCTTCCCTTTTTCCCTTTAGAGTTAATTGGGCCCAAGATAGACAAAATGGAACCAATCACATTCTTTTTACTGGAGTTGGACTTAGAAATTTTAGCGTTGGGTACCTGAATGAGGAAATTTAGAAAGCACAGTGATAGGTGTATGAGAGAGGGAAAGAAAAGAAAGTGGAAATAAGGAAAGACTGTGTGTGAGTGGAGGGGGACATTGGGGTGGGGAGAGAGAGAGAGAGAAGAACGAAACAGTTTCTGACTTCCTAATTTTCCACAATAGTTTTCTAGAAGCTTGATTTTACTTTCTTTCCTGGGGATTTACTAGATATTCCTTCAACCTTCCAACAATGTCTCTCATTTGTTTATGGTCACTATCCACATATCCTTTTTAATAGATTTCATGAAGGTGACATTATAGCAATAAGTACCTTCACTAAGGATATGTGTGTATGTATCATTTGCACAACTCTTGGTACTTACTATTGAGTTCAGATGATTGACTCTTCATTAAGTAATCCTATTCAGGATGCTGGAGTGATGAGTAAAACAATTAATAGCAACTGAAGAAATAAATAAATGCATGGCAAGTTATTAAGTATACTGTCAACTATGTGCTGGATGGCATGACTGTATTTCAAATGCATTCTGTCTCTCAGTGTTAAAATATTTTGATTTAGGTATCATGATTGCTCCTACTTTGAAAATGAGGAAATGGAGACTTAGAGGTGAAAGAAAAGCTTTTTATTCTAATTACCTCCTTTCTGTTTAGCACAATGATATGAAGACTGATGTCTGGAGCAGTTACTGCTATTTTTTTTAGCCATGAGGCAACAGGCATGAGAATAAGACAACTATATGGAGGGTAATGGAATGGAAAGATTCTAGGACACTTATACCATTGAGCTAGTAAACAACGTTTAGAATCACTTCCCTCTAGATGTTAAGAAAACAACCTTTTGAAAAAAAAATTTTTTTTTGCCAGTATTAGATTTTCAATTTTTAGTTAAATGTGTTTTCTTGCACATCATGCTTAGAGAGTAGTAACTGGTCCCATTTGGCTAATGTGTGGAATATTGGAGGGTCAGGTGAAAATAATAAGTTACAAAGATTATAGAAGCTCTACTTGGCAGAGTTACTTGACTGTCTCATTGACAATGAGGAACCATTGAATATTACTGAGCAGAAAAATGATAATCTTTTAGAGTTGTGTGTTAGAAGGCTCTAGTTTATCGACTACTAGTTGCAGTATTAAGAAACTGGAACAGATTTGTAGACAAGGAAATAGGAACAAAAAACACACAGACATTGAAGATGCAGGAGAGAAAGGGGCTAGGCTTCTGTAGGATTCGTGGACTAGGTTTTATAGTGGTTCAAGTAGGGATGGTATCATGAGGCCAGTGGACAGAATAGCTGTTGAGAATAGGAAGGAGTGGACCAGCGTCAACCAAATTAATAATTCAGATGGAGATAAATAAATGGTAATCTTACATAGGATGAAATCTGTCTTAACCTGTTTCCTGCTGGCATATCAGAATACCACAGACCCAAAAAATCATAAGCAATAGTAGAAAAATTGGAATTGCCTACCTGCAGCCAGCACAAACTTTTTAACCTTTTGAGTTAGTCTCTTTGGAAGCAGATTTTCCATTTCCAGGTAAGCCTTCAGATGACTGCAGCCTCAACCAACCTCTAAGTGCAATGTCATGAAGGACCCTGAGCCAGTCAATCTGATCTTGAATATCTGAACAATAGAAATTATAAGGACAATATATGTTTATTATTAATTTAAACAGCTAGGTTTTGGGGTTATTTGTTATTGACTTAAATCTGTAAACTTGATGAAAAATGTAAAAACTGTCTGTCTTTGTGTCCTTTCTCATCTCATTCCTCATTCATTGTCTGGCATGTGCTCATTCAAGGGAATTTATAAACATAGCTTTGGAAAATATAGCAGGAAATCTGTAAGAGCTAAATAAAGGAACGAGGGGCTAGTGATGGTTAGCCACTGGTTAACATTATTGTTCTGTAGCTGGTTCTGTATTATGTGACAAATAAGTAAAACAAAGTGCCTTTTCATATAAATGAATACAAATAGTTCCAAAGAAGGTATTGAATGAAACCAATAAAAAAGATCTCTAGGCAAGCTAAGTGGTAGAGTGCTTGCTTAGCATGTGTTGTCCTGGGTCCCAACTCTAGCATTGAAAAAGAAAAAAAGAAAGAAAAAAGAAATTCCTGTGAAAGTGAGAAAACTGAGAAAGACTGTCTATAAAATCAGAGTGCTGTCAAGTCAAAAGGAACCTGTTTGAGATAAGTAACTCTTTATTTGATTTTGGAAGATCTTAAGTACAAGTAAAGTTCTGATATCAAAAAAGGGAAAAGGAGTGAGATGAAATCTTGGAGTAGTTTTGATTTCCATTTCTCTAATTGCTAGAGATGTTGAACACACTTTCATATATTTGTTGATCAATTGTATATCTTCTTCTGTGAAGTGTCTGTTCAGTTCCTTAGCCCATTTATTAATTGGGTTATTTATTTTTTTTTGGTGTTAAGTTTTTTGAGTTCTTTATATATCCTAGAGATTAATGCTTTATCAGAGGTGTATGTGGTAAAGATTTTTCTCCCAATTTGTAGGCTTTCTTCTCATGTTATTAATTGTTTCCTTTGCTGAGAAGAAGCTTTTTAATTCGAATCCATCCCATTTATTGGTTCTTGATTTTACTTCTTGCACTATGTATGATGTATCAAAGTGCATAAATGCATTCTATGTCATGTATAACTGATTAAAACAAATAAAATTTAAATTAAAAAAAGGGAAAAGGGAGTTGGTTGACACAACTCAAAGATAATTCTGACTTTAGTAAAGTGGTAAACTCTTCAGAAAAAAATGACATTAAAGCCTTACCTCTGGTCATCTATTACAACAAACTCTACAAGTTTATAAAGCTCTTAGGCAAAAATTTAGCCTTAGGATAGACAAAAACTTTTTTAAGCTTAACCAAATGAGGAACAGAAAATGAAAAGAACACCAATAAGAACAATACAAATTTAAACTATGAAAATCAAAAGCATGCTAAGGCAAGCTAAAAGACAAACTGGATAAATATTTGTAATACATAAAATAGAGGGTTACTCTTCTTATATTAAAAAACTTTGTAAATCACTAAAAGAAAATCTGAAGGACACTTTAATATGATAAAAACAAGGAAAGACCAATGGTGCTTTTAAAAATAAAAAGGTTATTTTTGTTCAGTAGTTATAAATATTACCTCAAAATGAGCTTTGTTGTAAGCAAGCAGAATTTATTGAATGACTATAAATTCACAAGCTACACCACTTTTAATTGGTTATAATTCACCAAGTACTCATGGGTCACCTGAATGTCAAAAATCATTTTCAGGTGTATATATATCCTGTATATATATATCCTGTATACATCAGAGAGCCTAAGAAAGGCTTAAGTGGCCAAGGGGTGACAGGATGCTGTACCAAGAGCAAAGGCAGAGAACACATAACAAATGCAAGAGTCACTGCAGATGGTCAGATAAGATTACAAACCAGTTCAGGGCACAGAGTTATCAGAGTATGGAACTTACTCAAGGCCAGGTTGGGGACAACAGGCAGTTTCAAAGTGGGCCACATCAAGCAGGGAGATTGAACCAACTGTAGCCTGAGGATAAAGAGTTGGAAGTTCACCTGTTGCTCCTGTGACATGCCATCAGCTGGTCTGAGGATGCCTTGGTGTGCTACTGGAGACTTGGGGTGCTCCTTCTTTCACGAGTGAGTCTTAGGTGAGGGGTTTGCTTCATTTGGTGGCCTAGTGTGTTTGATAAGCTCACAGGCCTGGTTTTCAGATGGAGTCAATACACCCTTGCATCCATATGCTACTGATTTAATTCAGTAAGTACCTAGGTGGTCATTATTTATTAGCACGATTAATTAATTTGTCAGTTTGTATCTTTTGGTTGTGCTTGGCAGATGGTGGTTGTTTACTGGTACAAAGTGTTGAGTCATTCTACCTCAGCATTTATACTCAAAATGGAGCAACTCATGGCAAACTGCTGCTTTACAAAGTGGAGTCCTCAGAGTTAGGCACAACCTGATGATTGCTGTTCTAATCATCATGGAGTAACTCAGAGCAGTAACTGCTCTGTGGAGTAACTCTTCTTCACAGAAGTGATATGATTTTCAAATATATTTGATTACATTATGGTGAGGTATTTGTATTTAAGTTGCTCCTAAGTATTTTATTTATATTCACATTGTGAACAACTGAATATTTGTAAATAGCTTGATTTTTATTAAAAAATCATCCTATGCCATTGATTCTAATTTTCTCAGGCAAGCTATTAATTATTACTGTTTTGTGTGCTGACCTGCCTCTGCCACAGCTCCAAATACTCAAGACACTGCAATGACCTTTTGTTAGTATAATGAAGCAAAAAATACAAGTGAGGGCTGTGTTGGGATTTCAGGGAGGATGTCAGACAAACTTGTTCTGACCTTGATGAAATCTCTCTGACTCTACAAGATACCCAGAAAAGAAATATGTCTATCTATCATGAATGTCAAGACCTTAGCGAGGCACAGTTAGTAATTGGGGGGTTTCCATGACTCAGTAAAGAGACTGCTATGCCATTAAAAAGTCTAAAATGATTCCTGGATGATTAACTGACAAGTTCCACACTGAGGCTGAGTCACCATGAGCGATGTCCCACAGTAACCAAAATATGGGCCAGCATTGCAGAAACCTGCTCAGTCATATCTCTGTGGCTCCAATTCCCTGTTTTGTATTCATGTCCTCTATATTAGAATACAGCTTTAAAAAAATACTGCTTTCAGGATTTCTAACCTTTTGAAACAGAAATGGATTTTCTTCATTGTGGCAGGTTCCCTATCATAATAGCAGCTTAGTTTTGGAAGATATCACTGGAAGATGGAAGTCAGGCAGAGGGGAGAGATAGCATTGAATACTTCGAGAAAGATGAGCCCCAGGAGTCTGGATGAGGCTTGCTGAGCTTGGCCTTCCTCACCTCTGAGGATGTGCTTGGTCTTATTTCCCTCAGGGTTGATGATCGTGTGTCTTCCCCAGCTTTGTATAGAAACAGCCAGCTGGAAAAGAGTACTTACAAAAACGTCTGTTTAACTGTTGATGTTGATTATCAATAGGAAAAGCAGCTCTGAGAACGTGTAACAGGGAGTATTAATTTCTATACTGTTCCCAAGGCCCCAGAAGAGTGCTAATTATCTGCCAGGGCCTCAGGTCCTGGGGGGTGATGTTGATGCAGGAGAAGGAAGAGAAAGGAAATGGTGATGGAGGAGGAAGAGTCAGATGTGGATAGTTCTGTGTTTAATAATTTATTACCTTGGTTCTGACTCTCAGGATGAAGAGACAATAGACACTGGAAAATCTGACCATATTTGCATGGAATTGCTTAGCATTTCCCCTCCCCTGTGTGAGTCACATTGTATGGGGAATATGAGCTGGTGAAGGCTTGTAGGGAAAAAATTCCCGTCACTCCTACAGCCCAGCAGTGTGATGCTCTCCTGGGGCCTCTGAGATGATAGAACATTATTATCCATTTGGCTCTATCAGCTTTCTACATAGCTGTCACTGCCTATTTACTTCATCTTTTCTTCCTTCCCTTGAATACAAAATTTTTGTCATCTCCCTTATTTATAAAAACCTTTAAATCATTTGTAAAAACTAAACTTATGAGTAGCAACATGAGTTGGAGAGAAGTTATTGCTGACTTAATGAGGTATGTCGTCATCTCATCAGCAACGTGAGCACTATCTTTGGGAATTCTTGGGGCACAGGGATAAAAGAATTGCAGAGGTTAAACACCTCTTGTTTTATGACTTCCAGGAGAACGTAGACCCAAAGAGTTCTAGAGAAGGGGGAGTGGCAGAAGATAATGAAGGCAGTGTTCTGGGAGGACAAACAGGCTACAGAGGGGGCCCTGGAAGGAGGAGGTGGGGAATGATTTGAGCTTGTGCACTGGAAACATGGTTTGGATCTGGAATGTCTTCCAAAGGCCCATGGGTGAAAGGCTTTTTACTTAGCTTGACTCTTTTGGGTGATAGTGGAACTTTCAAGAGGTGGGGCCTATTGAGAGATCTTATGGTCTTAAGACCTTAAGGGGGTGCCTTGAAGCAGGTAGTGAGAACCCAGCCCCTTCCTCTTTTTCTCTTAAACTTTCCAGCCATGAGGTTGAGTGGCTTTGCTTCACCCTGGGCCCAACCATGAAGTACTACCTCACTACGGGCCCAAAAGCAATGGGGCCAATTGATTATGGACTGAAACCTCCAAAACCATGAGCTAAAACAATCCTTTTTCTTTGTCAGCTCATGATCTCAGGTATTTGTTATAGTGACAGAAAGCTGACTGACACATAGGAAATGACCTTCTCCCATAGGTCATGTGTTATGAGGTGCCCCCCACCCCCACCCATGGTACTGAGGAAGAATCTACACTATCAAACCATAGTAAAAGCTCTTTTATTCTAGATCCATACCAACAAAACAAACAAATCCCTCAGGTAATTGTTTCTCCCTACAGCATTTAACCATGCAAATCATGTTCACAATATGTGATCTGAAGGCCAAACAAGATCCTGTAGGGCTTTTGGAAGCAGAGGAAGATTAAAAACATGTTAAAACAGTTTGCTAGTATATCATAATCCTATTCTGATTCGTTGACTCTTAGTCATGGTTGAATATGAGGATGTGTATATGAATGGAAATCTTTCCAAACTTTCTTGATAAATGTAATTTATTAAAGTTGGGCATAAATGAACTCCATAGTCAGGAGTTTCCTACTTTAAATGGTTGTGCCTTTTCAGGAATGATTTTAGAAAGACTATGAGGAAGGCTGCCCTCACCACCTTGCTACTTTATTAAGTCATTCATTTAAGAAACTTTTGTTCTGTGTGGGCACTGGAAAGGACAAAGGCAAATAAGACAAAAATCCTTTTTAGAAAAAAAAGTATATGGTCTAGTGGGAGAAGGCAGGGATGAAAGCGAATACTACAAGTTATAGTCAATCCACAAACTTCAGTGAGAATAAAGTGAAATGAGAAAACATGAAATATTTCAAGGATTAGGTGAACTGCCTTATCATTTTCCCCACTTTAAACCCAAAGGGACTCTGATGATGTTTGGAAGCAAATTAAGAGTCTCTAAAGCAGTAATGTGTCTGTCCCTAGCTCACAATGACTCCACTAACTTTCCCCTCATCCGTTGTGGTAGACAACTCTGCATCTTGTACTTGACATTGATTGGACTAGGAGTGGGCACCTAGCATAGCCAATCAGATACAGTCATTGCCTTTAAACAAGATGCAGGGCATGGTGGCACACCCCTATAATCCCAGCAGCTCAGGAGGCTGAGGCACGAGGATCTTAAGTTCAAAGCCAGCCTCAGCAACTTAGTGAGGCCCTGTGTCAAAATAAAATAAAATAGTAAAATAAAATAAAGTAAGTGGGGGATGTTGTTCAGTGGTTAGGACCCTCTGGGTTCAAAACAAAACAAAACAAAAAACAAAACTGAGAGCTACTAGAAGAGGCTTCACTTTGCTGGACCAGGAGAATGGCAGCTGATAATTGTGGAGAGAGTAGCAGAAGAATACAGCACAGAGAGAAAAGATTAAAGCAAAGATAATTTCTTATCCTTGGCCATTGTGAGAAATCCATGATCCCTTATAATCAACTTTCTTGATCCAGTTCAAGTTGATTTTTGTTACTTGCCATGAAGCATTGTAACTAACATCTCATGGTGGCCCCAGTTTTTCCTTTGTTATCCCTATGTTCAGTTTTATGTCTAGGAGTCCTGCCCCATGATGCCCTTTACTGGTCCAGGTAGCTGCTCAGCTCCCTACCGCCCTCTGTCCCATCAGAACTTTCCTACTGTGTCCTCTTTACTCATGAAGTTACTCTCTACTATCCACCTTCCCCCCCCCCCCCCCCCCCCCAACTACTAACAATTCTTTCTTCATTACTACCAGTTCTTGTTACAGGCACAGGCACAGTTGTTGTTTTTTTTTTATTTTATTTTTTTTAAGTTTTATGTGCACTCTCATTCACAAAAGTCCTAGGAAGTATGCATTATTATCCCATTTTACAAGGAATCCAGGCAACATCTGGTGTCTCCCAGTCCCTAGAGATTTAGTTGAAGTCACAGCAAACCTCTTTCTGTAGCTTGAGAAGGTGCAGTCTTCTCCTGGATGGTGAATTCCCAGACCCCTTATTCTTATGGTCATCTCTTGCTCTGATTTCCTGCTTCTGCTTCATTCTTGTAGCTGCTTTTTTGTTTGTTTCTTCACTGGTCACAAATCATCCTTGATGTCCAGCAAAATTTCTTTTAACTTTCTCCACACCAGAGCTAAAATGATCTGTGGTAGAGGAATTCATTTTCAGTGAGGGTTGTGGGGACTGGTCACATTGTGCACTATAAATGAAATCAAATTGAATATTTATGTTACTGTTTCTAAAAGTCCTTTAGACTTCCTTGCCTCCATAGACTCTCCTTGGCCACTTCACTCAATGCTACACCAAACCTTTGCCCTATGACAGGCTTAAACTCTCCTTGTCCATCTCATCTTTCCTGTAGGGTTGGTGGAACAAGAAGGTCTTTTATGTCTTTATAAAAGGTCTTTATAGAGGAGCCACCTTCTTTGGAAAATTTCTCTAGGTATGAATAAAGTTTCTTTACATCAGGAGGAAGCTGAGGCTCATAAAAGAGGTAGAAATTGACCACAGTTTTATAGTGTGTAAATTGCAGCAACAGGATTTTAATCTGCTACTGTGTGGCTTTAAAGCCCATATATTTATTTGTTATATTCTGTTGCTCCTTATATAATTTGAATAATTTTGCTAAGTAGTTAGGAGTGGTCATGGTGATATGAATTTCAGTAAAAATTGATGCTTTAAAAATCATTAAAATAGAAGTAGTAAATGTACATTTTCAAATGTTTGATAATACAAAAATTATAAAAATGGAAAAATGAGTTTCTTTTTTTTTTTTTTTTCTTCTAGTTTCCTATCCTCTCAGTCCTTCTTGCCAAAAGTTTTTCTTTGTTTACTTTCTGGAGGGCTGGGTTGTGACTCAGCAGTAGAGCACTTGCCTTGCATGTGTGAGGCCCTGGGTTTGATCCTCAGCACCACATAACAATAAATAAATAAAATAAAGGTATTGTGTCCAACAACAACTAAAAAATAAAATATTTAAAAAAATGTGCTCAAAATGTCTATCTTTTCCTCTATGGATGCATGGGAGAATTCATTTTTCAACCTAAAGGCATCTCTTTTTTTAAATTTATTTTTTATTTATAATAATTACAATTCATAGTGCTCATATATAGCATATTTTTACATACAACTGTTTGTATACAAAGTATATTTGTACCATTCAGGTCTTCAATCATGCATTTAGGATAATGATATCCGTCTCATTCAACCACCTTTTCTTTTCTTTTTTTCTTTTCTCCCCTTCCTCCCCCCTTGCTCCCTCCCTTACCCTCCCTTCCCTTTGACCATTCTAGTGTTCCTCTAATCCTCTATGTATCCCCATCCAACAATACTGTGAACTCCTATGTATCCCCATCCAACAATACTGTGAACTCCTATGTATCTCCATCCAACAACACTGTGAACTAGCCTCCTTATATCAGAGAAAACATTCGGTATTTGGATTTTTGAGATTGACTAATTTAACTTTGGATTTTTGAGACTGACAGCATTATATTCTCCAACTTCATCCATTTACCTGCAAATGCCATTATTTTATTCTCTTTTATTGCTGAGTAAAATTCCATTTTGTATATATACCACATTTTCTTTATCTACTCATCTACTGAGGGACATCTAGGTTGGTTCCACAACCTAGCTATTGTGAATTGTGCTGTTATAAACATTGAAGTGGCTGTGTCACTATAATATGCTGTTTTTAAGTCCTTTGGGAATAGACCCAGGAGTGAAGCAATAAACTAAAGGCATCTCTTATTCTATAGAATTATGTCATCGGGTGGGTAGTAATATATTTGGAGCCATGCAGTGGGTTGGTTAAGAGTTGACTTTTCTTGGACTCCTCTCTGGTTCCTTTCAACCCCTTTCCAGAGGCCACCATTGTCTTTGATTGCAACTGCATTTTATATTATGTTTTTAGATAAATAAATGTGTATAAAAACATGTCCACGAAGGATGTGTGATTCACATTCTCAAGGGTTCAGAGCCTTGTTTTAGAACTGAATCCCAGCAGGGGACCCCTCTCTAAGCTTCACATCCTCATTAGCACAAAGGAAATGATAACATCTACCATGCCAGGTTGTAGTGAGGATTAAGGAGACCACGGTGGCTCTGATGTGGCTTCTGAGTCCACAAAACCTGGTCTTTAATGGGCACTTCATTCCAGGAGACCTCAGGCACAATGGAGTCAGCTCCTTAACTACTGTGTGTCACGCATGGGCTGCAGTTTTTACCCCTTTTACAGCCTTTAGTTTTAGTACCCTGAGCTTCTCCTAGGACAGATACCTAGGGCATGTCCATGCCCACTCACTTCTGGAGCTAGATGTCATGCTGATTATGTCCTAGCTGGAGACAACAGAAACTTATATTAGTTAAATTAATAAAAACATTTTCTTTCCTTTTTTCCCCCCAAAAAAGATGAGTGGAGAACAAGGTTCACACAGAAGCCTCAGGGGCCAGGTCATCTGGCCACACTGTTTGCTGCTGTGGTTGTGGTCTTGTTATTAGACTCTGGACCCTCACAGATTCAAAGGCCTATGTGGCAGCCTTTGATGGGCTGTACTTGGGTCCCCCTGTGTGCCTCATCTTCTAGAGGCCAGGGAGAGGAAGCTTCCAGTTTTCTAGGCATGCTCTGGGGTGTAGAGATTTGTCTATGGAGGGGCTTAGTGTTGTCTTAGGTGGTATCTTATACAGGTTTACTTCTGGATCAGGATATTTTTAACAGCATTTAAAATATTGATGGAGTTGTAATTTACATTCAGTGAAATCCTCAGATCTCAAGTGTGCTGTTCCGTCAGTTTTGATCAACGCAAACACACATTAAACCACCCCCACATCCAGCCTCCAGGCATCTCTGGCATGGCAGTAGTTTCTCTTATGCCCCTTCTCAGTCAGTCTGCACTTCCAGAAGCACGACGGACACCATTTCTGACACCACGCTCTAGAATTTCACATACGGTGAAGCTTTTAGTATGTACTTTTGTTGTAAGCTGCCTGTCACGGCCAGCCACGGCGCCGCCACGGGAGGAAAATTCTCGGAGGCAGAGTTAAGCTTTTGCTACTTTTACTTCTACTTTCTTAGAGCTTAGAGAGGGAAAGAAAGATTTTTAGAGAGAAAGATTAAAGCGAGCTTTTCTTCTTGTAAAGAAAGATAGCTTAGAGAAAGACTAGAGCTTCTTTCTTCTCTCTTCTTTCTTCCTTCTTCTGTCTTCTGTCTTCCTCGGGAGCCTCGGCCTTACTCTGACCAGTCCTCTGGAGCCTCGGCCTAACTCTGGCCAGTCATTACTTCTTCTATCTGGTTTCTCTTCTGTAACCGCTCTGCCTACGTTCTGGCCGCTCTGATTCTTCTGACCGACCGAGTGACTGCCGGCTGACTGAATTCTCCGTTCTCCTAACTCGGACCGCTTTCACCCGGTTATATACCTTCAGGTTTGCGGGTGCCTACAGGTGCGTCACATACATATCAGGTGGAACTTATGGCTTCCAGCTAGCTACAACAGCCCTTCCTAATTAGGGCTCCTTCATTTTGTTGCTGTTTGGACCAGCGTTTAACTCAGGGCTTCTTCACATGATGTCATGCAAATTCAGACAGATCCATTGTCAAGGCCACTTTGAGTGCCAGTCCTCTGAAGGTGACTCTTATTTGGCTACAAACCAGAGCAGGTGAAAAGCTCTCATTGTGTTTCCCTGGATCATGTCATTTTTCTCAAATCCCCCTTTCCCTGGTGAGCTACTTTTTATTGGCCTTCAGCTTTACACATGGTGCCACATCCTTGGCCTGGAGCCTTTTCTCCATTAACATAAACCTTAACTTTGACTTGTTTTTAGATTGCATTCTCTTCTTATTTCTGGCATACTTAGAGGTTGTAGTTTTTGTGCTTTCAAGACAAATATAAACACACACACACACACACACACACACACACACACACACATATATGTTCTGATTAGTTACACATGACAGTAGAATGCATCCAAATATATTTTTCAATTTTTTTCTTAGTTGTTGATAGATCTTTATTTTATCTATTTATATGTGGTGCTGAGAATGGAACCCAGTGCCTCACACATGCCAGGCAAGTGTGCTACTGCTGAGCCACAGTCCCAGCCCCCAAATATATATTTTTATAAATGATGTTCTTATGTGTTTGAAGCCTTCCGACTGTCATCTTACCTAGAGATCCCAGTTTTCTGCCTTTGGTACTGAGGCACTCATTGAAGGAAACTGTGCTCTGACGACTTGCCCATTGTTCTAATAATCTGTACAGAGTTTCCAGTAAATAACCCCAAATCACAAGAGAGTTGAGAAGTTCAAGTTTGGATGAAGGATAAGTTTGGGTGAGTATCTCAGGGACGGGCAATAATGAAGAGAACATCATTCTTATCATTTTCCTTGGGTCTAAGCCAAGACAGGCAGGGAGTGAGATCTGGAAAGGTTGCTTAGCAGAAATTATCAAAGAGTTGCATTAGGTTCACATGGAAGCACAACTTTGTTGGGGGCATGTGTCAGAATGCTCTACACAAGTGGGGAAGGAAACTTCTTTCTGCTTTCGTGAGGAGCACAGCAGGGTCTGGCTACATCGCGGGCTCTGGTGCAGCAGCTGACGGATCTTCCTGTCAGCTGCAACAGCATCCTCAACAGGGGACAGCATGGCCACCGGCTCTCACTGGAGGACAGAGAAGACATGTGACTAGTACTGTGATCTGAGACTTGTATGGCTTGGCTGCACTTAGGTAGCAGGAGGCTGAAAGATCATGCATGCTCCAGAAATCGTTAGAATCTCATCGACATGAAGGAGCAAAACTGTTCAGTCTCTTGGTGCAGTTAGCTCCAATTGAGCTTTACAGGCTATTTCTTATTTTCTCTCTCAAATTTACTTTCTAAATAGTTAGAGTGATTATGGTCATCATCCATTTCCACTCAAGAATAAGGTTTACTTCTTACCTTGATCTGGCATGCCTTCCAATAAATACTCTGCACATTAGCATATCACAGAAACACCTTGCTCATGAAATATTGGTAGGTACTGTGAATAGGCAAAAACATTCACAAAGTGAATAGAAGTTGCATTAAAGCAAATTCAATGCTTATGAAAAGTAGAAAAATACTTTTCAGTGGAAGAGATGAATGTTTAATACTGAATGTTTCTAATGAAATCATACCTTATATATAAGCTTTTCCAATAGATATTTTAAACATGTGACAGAAGGTATTGAAAAATTCACGTAATGAGTATTCTGTCTCCTTATAAAGTTTCAAGAGAAAAAATTTACTTGGAAGATAGGATGAAAACACATGATGGAGGTAGAATAGTGGTGATGATCATAATCTAGCTGGCGTGACCATTCATCTCTGACAGTGGCCTTGATAGGCAGGCTGGAAAAGATCACCATTCTGTCTCCATGTCTACTTCAGTAGCCTGGGGATTTGGTCTATGCAATGGTTGATTCTATGTGTCAACCTGACTGGAGATAGTGTGTCCAGATTAAACATTATATCTGGGAGTGTCTGTGAGGGTGTTTACAGAGGAGATTAGCATTTGAATTGGTACACTGAGAAAAGTTATTGCCCTCTCCAACATGGGTTGGCCTCATGCAATCTGTCCAGGGTCTGAAAAGAACAAAAATATGGAGGAAGTAGAAATTCATCCTTTTGTCTTCCTGCCCACCTGTTTGAGCTGGGACATCTCAATTCATTGTGTCTGGGCCTTGGATTGGGATTTATACCCTGGCTCCTCTGGTTCTTAGGCCTTCAGACTTGGACTAACCACTGATTTTCTTGGGTCTGCAGCTTGCAGATGGCTGATTGTGTTGTCTGTCTCTTCTTGGACCTGTTGGGTTTTTTTTTTAACCAAATTTTGGATGTTTTCAGTTTTTTTTTTTTTTTTTTTTTTTGAGTAATTTTTTTGGTCCCCTACTCCTTCCTAATTCCTACAACTCTAATAACACAATGTTAAATCTTTTCATATTGTCTCACAGGGTCAGTCTTTTTTCCTCCCTGTTATTTAGACTGGATAATTTCTATGGTTCTATCTTCTAGTTCAATGATTATTTCCTCTGTTCCTTTCATTCTATTGTTGAACTCATCATTGATTTTCTTTTTTTTTATTCTAATTTGTTATACATGTTTGCAGAGTACATTTCATTTCATATTACATATAAAGAGCACAATTTTTCAAGTTGCTGGTTTTATATAAAGTATTTTTACAACAATTGTGTCTTCATACATGTATTTAGGGTAATCATGGATAACTCAGTCTGCTATTATTCCTATCCCCTTGCCCCCTCCCTCATCACTGATTTTCTAAAAAAAAAAAATTTTAGTCTGTTTTTCAGTTCTAAAATTTCCGTTTGATTCTTCTTTATATTATTATTATTATTAACTTTTTTGCCGAGACTTCCTATTTCTGTGCAGAAACTTCCTATTTTTTCCTTCATTTTAATGTGCTCAGAATTGCTCACTGAAACATTTTGATAGTGGATGTCTTATAATCTTTGTCAGAGAATTCTAACATCTCTATTACGTGAGTGTTGGCATCTATTGGTTGTCTATTTTCATCCAATTTGAGATCTGCCTGATTCTTTGTATAAAATGATTTTTTTTCTTTTGAAGCTTGGATATTTTGAGTATTCTTGCTAACTTTGAATTTTATTTAAAGCTTCTGTTTTAGCTTGATATTTTGACACCACTCTGGCAGGGGAAGAAGGGACTGTTGTTTCAATACTGCCAGGAGCAGTAGAGGTGCAGATTCCCCACTTGGACATTGTTGACATCCCAGGTGGGAGGGGGGCTCCTCACTACTGCTGGGTCAAGGTTGGAATTATGGCTTTCTTTAGGTGTCCACTCATTCTCCATGAATCAGGGAGAGAGTAGGAATGCCTTGTTACTGCTCCCCACATGAATGGCCTCCACTGGTACTAAGGTGTGGGGATGGCCTCGTTAATAGTAGGGGGTGATGAAAGTTTGACTCTCCACTAGGCTTCTTCTGGCAACAAACCTGTAGAGAAGAGGAGAGGTGCCTCATTACTTCTGTGTTGGAGAAAGTCCAGGTCTTCACTGACACATGGGGGTAAGAGGACTCATTAGCACCTGGTGGGATAAATTCTTCTTTTTTTTTTTTTTTTTTCATTTTTCTTACTTTATTTTATTTATTTATTTAAATTTTATTTTTATAATTTTTAATATGTACAACTCATAGTGCATGTATTTAGCATCTTTTTAGATACAACTGTTTGTATACAAAGTATATTCGTACAATTCAGGTCTTCAATCATGCATTTAGGAAAATGATATCCGTCTCATTCAACCACCTTTTCTTTTCTCCTCCTCCCTCCCCCTTTGCTCCCTTCCCTTTGACCATTCTAGTGTTCCTCTAATCCTCCTATGTAGACCCATCCAACAATACTATGAACTAGCCTCCTTATATCAGAGAAAACATTTGGTACTTGGATTTTTGAGACTGACTAACTTCACTTAGCATTATGTCTTCCAACTTCATCCATTTACCTGCAAATGCCATTAATTTATTTTCTTTTATTGCTGAGTAAAATTCCATTGTGCATATATACCACATTTTCTTAATCCACTCATTTACTGAGGGACATCTAGGTTGGTTCCACAACCTAGCTATTGTGAATTGCACAGCTACAAACATTGAGATAGCTGTGTCACTGTAATATGCTGTTTTTAAGTCCTTTGGGAATAGACCCAGGAGTGGGGTGGCTGGGTCATAGGGTGGTTCCATTCCCAGTTTTCCAAGAAATCTCCATACTGCTTTCCATAACGGTTGCACCATTTTGCAGTCCCACCAGCAATGTATGAGTGTGCCTTTTTCCCCACATCCTCTCCAACATTTATTGTTGCTTGTGTTCTTGATAGCTGCCATTCTGACTGGAGTGAAGTGAAATCTTAGAGTAGTTTTGATTTGCATTTCTCTAATTGCCCGCGTGTGTTGAACATTTTTTCATGTATTTGTTGATTAATCGTGTATCTTCTTCTGAGAGGTGTTTTCTCAATTCCTTAACCCATTTATTGATTAGGTTATTTGTTTTTTTTTGTGTGTAAAGTTTTTTGAGTTCTTTATATATTCTAGAAATTAGTGCTCTATCCGATGTGCATGTATTAAATATTTGTTCCCAATTAGTTGGCTCTCTATTCACCTCACTGATTGTTTCTTTTGCTGAGAAGAAGCTTTTTAGTTTAAATCTATCCCATTCATTAATTCTTGGTAGTAATTCTTGCGCTACAGGATTCTTACTAAGGAACTTGGGGCCTAATCTGACATGTTGGAAATTGGAGCTTACTTTTTCTTCTATTAGGCGTATTGTCTCTGGTCTAATTCCTAGGTCTTTGATCCACTTTGAATTGAGTTTTGTGCATGGTGAGAGATAAGGGTTTAATTTCAATTTGTTGCATATGGATTTCCAGTTTTCCCAGCACCATTTGTTGAAGAGGCTATCCTTTCTCCACTGTACATTTTTGGCGTCTTTGTCTAATATAAGATAGCTGAAATTATATGTATTAGTCTCTATGTCCTCAATTCTGTACCATTGGTCTACTGGTCTGTTTTGGTGCCAGTACCATGCTGTTTTTGTTACTATTGCTCTATAGTATAATTTAAAGTCCGGTATGGTGATGCCTCCTGCTTTACTTTTCTTGCTCAGGATTGCTTTGGCTATTATGGGTCTCTTATTTTTCAGATGAATTTCATGACTGCTATTTCTATTTCTTTGAAGAATGATATTGGGATTTTGATTGGAATTGCATTAAATCAGTATAATGCTTTTGGTAGTATGGACATTTTGACAATATTAATTCTACCTATCCAAGAGCAAGGTAGTTCTTTCCATCTTCTGAGTTCATCTATAATTTCTTTCTTTAGTGTTCTATAATTTTTGTTATAGAGCTCTTTCACCTCTTTTGTTAGGTTGATTCCCAGGTATTTTATTTTTTTTTTTTGATGCTATTGTAAATGGGGTAGTTTTCATCATTTCCCTTTCAGAGTCTTTGTCGCTGATGTACAAAAATGCCTTTGACTTATGTGTATTGATTTTGTATCCTGCAACTTTGCCAAATTAATTTACTAGTTGTAAAAGTTTTCTGGTAGAGTTTTTTGGGTCTTCTAGGTATATTATCATGTCATCAGCAAATAGTGCTAATTTGAGCTCTTCTTTTCCTATCTTGATCCCTTTAATTTCTTTCGTCTGTCTAATTGCTCTGGCCAGAGTTTCCAGTATTATGTTAAATAGCAGTGGTGAAAGGGGGCATCCCTGTCTTGTTCCAGTTTTTAGAGGGAATGCTTTTGATTTTTCTCCATTTAAGATAATGTTAGCTTGGGGCTTTGCATAAATATCTTTTATAATGTTAAGATATGATCCTGTTATTCCTAGTTTTTCTAGTGTTTTGAACATAAAGGGGTGTTGTATTTTGTCAAATGCTTTTTCTGCGTCTATTGAGATGATCATATGGTCTTTATCTTTAAGTCTATTGATGTGATGTACTATGTTTATTGATTTCTGAATGTTGAACCAACCTTGCATCCCTGGGATAAACCCCACTTGATCGTGTGCACTATCTTTTTGATATGTTTTTGTATTCGATTTGCCAGAATTTTGTTGAGGCTTTTTGCATCTATGTTCATTAAAGATATGGGCCTGAAGTTTTCTTTTTTGGCTGTGTCTTTGCCTAGCTTTGGAATTAATGTAATATTGGCCTCATAGAAAGAGTCTGGAAGAGCTCCCTCTTTTTCTATTTCTTTAAATAAGTTGAAGAGCATTGGTATTAGTTCTTCTTTGAAGGTCTTATAGAACTCGGCTGTAAACCCATCAGGTCCTGGGCTTTTTCTTGTTGGTAGTTTTTTGATGGCATCTTCTATTTCCTCGCTTGAAATTGATCTGTTTAAATTGTGTATAGCCTCCAGTTCCAGTTTGGGCAATTCATACAACTCTAGAAATCTGTCAATGCTTTCAATTATTTCTATTTTATGAGAGTACAAGTTTTCAAAGTAATTTCTAATTATCTTCTGTATAACTGAGGTGTTTATTGTGATATTTCCTTTTTCATCACGAATGTTAGTGATATTTCCTTTTTCATCACGAATGTTAGTAATTTGAGTTTTTTTCTCTTCTTATTTTCATTAGCATTGCTAAGGGTCTGTCAATTTTTATTTTTTTTTCAAAGTACCAACTTTTTGTTTTGCCAATTCTTTGAATTGTTTCTTTAGTCTCAATTTTATTAATTTCAGCTCTGATTTTAATTATTTCCTGTCTTCTACTGCTCTTAGTGTTGATCTGTTCTTCTTTTTCTAGTGCTTTAAGGTGTGATGTTAAGTCATTTATTTGTTGGGTTTTTTTGTCTTTTAAGGAATGAACTCAGTGCAATGATTTTTCCTCTTACTACTGCCTTCACAGTGTCCCAGAGATTTCTATACAATGTATCTGTGTTCTCATTTACCTCTAAGAATTTTTTAATCTCCTCCTTGATGTCTTCTTCAACCCCTTGTTCATTCAGTGGCATGTTGTTTAGCTTCCAGTTGTTGGAGTAGTTTTTTTGTTTCTTGTTTTATCATTGATTTCCAATTTCATTCCATTATGATCTGATAGAATGCAGGGTAGCATCTCTACTTTTTTATATTTGCTGAGAGTTGCCTTGTGGCATAATCTATGGTCTATTTTGGAGAAGGAGCCATGTGCTGCTGAGAAGAAAGTGTATTCGCTTACTGAGGGATGAAATATTCTATATGTGTCTGTTAGCTCTAAGTTCTTAATCGTTTTAATGAGGCCTAAAGTCTCTTTATTTAGCTTTTGTTTGGATGATCTATCCATTGGTGAGAGAGGTGTGTTGAAGTCCCCTAGAATAACTGTGTTGTGGTCTATTTTACTCTTGAACTTGAGAAGGGTTTGTTTGATGAATGTAAGTGCTTCATTATTTGGGGCATATAGATTTATAATTGTTATATCTTGTTGATGAATGGTTCCCTTAAGTAGTAAGAAATATCCACCTTTGTCCCTTTTGATTAGCTTTGGCTTGAAGTCTACCTTATTTGATATGAGAATGGAAACCCCTGCTTGCTTCTACAGGCCATGTGAGTGATAAGACTTTTCCCAGCTTTTCCCCTTCAGTCTATTGATGTCTTTTTCTATGAGATGGGTTTCTTGGAGACAGCAAATTGTTGGGTCATTTCTTTTAATCCAGTCTGACAATTTGTGTCTTTTAAATGGTGAGTTTAGGCCATTAACATTCAGGGTTATTACTGAGATGTGATTTGTATTCCCATCCATTTTTATTTGTTTATGGTATTTAACTTGATTTGGTTTCTCCTCTGGTTGGCATTTCCTTTAGCTTAATATCTCCCATTGTTGATTTTCATTGTTATTTTTCTTTTCTTCTTCATGGAATATTTTGCCCAGGATGTTCAGAAGTGTTGGCTTTCAAGTTGTGAAATCTTTTAACTTTTGTTTGTTGTGGAAGGTTTTTATTTCATCTTCAAATCTAAAGCTCATTTTTGCTGGGTATAAAATCCTTGGTTGACATCCCTTTTCTTTCAGAGCTTGAAATATGCTATTTCAGGATCTTCTAGCTTTTAAGGTCTGGGTTGAAAAATCTGATCATAGTCTGATTGGTCATCCTACATGTAATCTGCTTCCTTTCTCTTTTGGCTTTTAATATTCTCTCCTTGCCTTGCTCAGTATATTAGGCATTTTCATCATAATGTGCCTTGGTTTGGATATGTTGTGATTGTACGTTTGGTGTTCAGTAAGCCTCTTGAACTTGGTTTTCCATTCATTCCTCAAGTTTGGAAAATTTTCTGTAATTATTTTGTTAAATAAATTACTAATTCCTTTGGCTTGAAACTCTGCCCCTTTCTCTACGCCAATCACTCTTAAGTTTGGTCTTTTTATGCTGTCCCATAATTCTTGCATGTTATGTTCTTGATTTCCAATGAGTTTTACTGTATAGTTTAAATTCTTCTCTAGGACATATATTTTGTCTTCATTGTCTGAGGTTCTTTCTTCTCTGTTGGAGAGGCTTTCAATTGAACTTTTATTTTGGTTTATTGCTTCTTTCATTTCTGGAATTTCTGTTTGGTTTCTCTTTAGAGCCTCTATTTCCCTATTGAAGTAATCTTTTACTTCCTGCATTTGTTTTTGGAGTTCTTTGTCAAAATGATCTTTTGCCTCCTGTACTTGCTCCCTCATCTCATTTTTTAGTTAATTCTTAAGTTCCATAAACATTTGGAATATGTAATTTCTAAATCCCATCTCTGGCATTTGACCAACTGTGTTTGCCATAGAATCTGCTGATGAGGTATCTTGATTTGTTTGTGTCACTTTCTTCCCTTGTTTTTTCATGTTGCTTGTGTGTCTTTTCTTCCTGCACTGTGGTACCTTGACTATTTTGATTTTACCTTAAAGCCTTATGTTGTTCCTGTAGTACAATGCTATCAGATCCCCTTATAATTCCTTTACACTTTAAAACCTAACACTTTCTATTCAGAAAATCCAAGTTTGATCACAATGTACAGATTTGGTTAACCCAGATATTATTTCCAATTTAGTCTGTACGCTTCTGATGGTGTTTTATAGCTTCAAGTATTGGATACAGAGGTGTTATGTTTAGGAAGAAGGAAGTGTCTTGAATTGTTCTTTCTTGAAAAGTATGAAAAGAGAGTTCTATTGAAGTGGTTTAGTGGAAGTGGTTTAGTATAAGTAGACGAGAGAAGAAAGAAATGGAGTAGACAATTAGGTGGAAAGACCAGTTTATATATAAAGTAAGATGGAAAAGAAAAAAATGATAAAAGAGTAGGAATTGGTGTAAGAGAGAGGAGAGAGAGAATCAAGAAAATAGAGAGTAAACTATATATAACACCACTTTGCTATCCAGTTCAATTGCGCCGGTTCTAGAAATCCCAAGTTCTGCGTATAACTTGTTTTTGCCTCTGTTTAGTATGCACTGGCAGGGTGCAAATATGAAAGATGAAGGAGGAAGAAAAGATGCTAAAGTGAGAAGGAAGAAAAGAAGAAAAGAAAAAAGGAGCAGAAGCAAACAAACAAACACACTGACAATCAATGCAAAAAAAAGCAAAACAAAATAAAGCCAAAAAAAGAAAAAGAAAAACAAACAAACAAACAAACAAAAACCCTGAAAACCAATAAAACAAGCAAACCAACCAAAAAAAAAAAAAAAACCCCAAGTCTCAAAAAAAACGGGCCCTGGGAAGCCCCCCTCTCTTTTTCTTTCCAGTTTAAAAGCCAACTGCATCGGACCACGTCCAGAAAGTCTGCAACCCTATCAGTGGAGTCAAGGCTGCACCCTAGGCCAGTGGCAGAATGGCTCTGCAGAAGATTGGCTCAGGGGGGTTGTGTGTCAGCAGATGAATGGCCCTGGGAAGAGGACCCTCCAGAAGGCACCCTTTCCCCATGCCCACCCACAGTTGTAGCTTCTTGTGGCCGCTGCACTGTCCTCAGACATGCCTTTCCCTGCTGGTTACCCGAGCCTCACCCAGGTGTGCGTTGCCTTCAGAGTGCTGGCGGCTCCCTGGATGTCTGCAGGTGTTCTTCCCCTCTGTCTTTTCCCCTTTGTCTGGGTCAGCCACTGTACTTCTCAAAGATGGCGGTGCTCTCCTCCCATTCAACAGCAGCTCTGCAGACCCTTGTGTCAGTCCAGAGCGTGCAGGATCGGCTTGGTAAGCTGTGTGAAAGAGCTCTACGTGGACACCTCCCATGCCTCTAGGCCTCTTTTTATCCCTCCTTGCAGATGGGTTTCAAAGCCGCTGGTTGGATGTCTCCTTGCTGAGATGGTATCGGGCAGCTGGAACTGCAGCGCACACAGCGCTGCTTCGGACTGTGGACCGTTCCGACTCTGCCCCCTGTTCGTTGTGGTCCGGAGAACGCTGTATCTCACTGTCCAAAGGTGCACGAATGTCTCGGCTCCCCTTCAGTTGCAACAGAACAGCTAGTAACGCGCTCAAACTTCCCACTCCGCGCCCTTCAGCAACTGTGTCCAGAGAGCACCTCTCTCCTGTCGGCCATCTTCCCCCTCGGGATAAATTCCTGACTTCTATGCCAGGCGTGGTGGCACACGCCTGTAATCCCAGCACTTGGGAGGCTGAGGCAGGAGGATTGCAAGTTCAAAGCCAGCCTCAGCAATGGCGAGGCACTTAGCAACTTAGTGAGACCCTGTCTCTAAATAAAATACCCCCCCCCCCCCCAAAAAAAAAAAAAAAAAAACAACAAACAACAACAACAACAACAACAAATCAATGGCTGGGATGTGGCCCAGTGGTCGAGTGCCTCTGAATTCAATCCCTGGTAAAAAAAAAAAAAAAAAAGAAAGAAAAAAAAAAAAATTCTTGACTTCTTTTTCTGACATAATCCTCTAAGAGTAAGGGGTTTGAGTTTGAGACACCTGGTACAGCTTCTCAATGGCAGAAGTCTAGGTTACCCACTTGGTGTTTTTGGCATAGGTGGAGTTGAGGTCAGATTTCTCTGTAGTTACTATCTTAAAGTTTTCTGTCTTGCTAGGCTGTCCCTTTACTGGTCTTTTTACCAGGGGGAGCAGTCTTTTCTTGGTTTATTTTATTTTTTGAAAAGTTTTGTCTGTGTCCATTGTCATTAACAAGTTGCTATATTCTTTAGCTCCAATTCTGGGATCTGTGAAGAAAAAGAAAACCCAAATAACTCGCTTCTTTGTAATTTCTTGGGTCTCATATTCCCTGATTAGTCTATCTTCTTTTCATTTCCTTTCAGAATCTTCATATTTGTTTCGTTCACACACACACACCCCGAACTTTAATTTATACTTTCTAGGTAAAATAGGGGAAAGTATGTATACTTCATCTTTTTAGAAGTGGAAGTCTAGCAAAGATATATTAATTTTAAAGTTTAAAATATTTATTATCAGGTATTTGTATTCTATGTACCCATTCTTTCTTCACATTTTTTTAAAGAGAAATCTTTTAAAATACATTCATGGGTTCTTTAATTCTTCCATGGGCCAAGATTGGATCTACATCACTGCTTTTTAACTAATTTTTGAGTTGTAATATAGGCAATCTATTCTTTGGCAGGAGAAACATGCTATTTATAGTACTAAAAAATGAATATTAGCTGATTTTCTTTTACTATTCTTTCTGAGGGGTTTATTGGGAATTGAACCCACTAAGATACAGCATGAGACCTTTTTATTTTCTTGTTTTCTATTTTTTTGGTACTGGAGATTAAACCCAAGGATGCTTAACCATTGGGATACATCCCCAGCTCTTTTTATTTTATTTATTTTTTAAAAATTTTGAGACAGGGTCTTGCTAAGTTTCTCAGAGCCTCGCTGAGCTACTGACTTTGAACTTACAGGCCTCCTGCCTCAGCCTACCAAGTCTCTAGGATCACAGGCATGTGCCACCATGTCTGGCTGGACCTTTTAAATTTTATTTCAAGATAGGGCCCAAGTTGTTGAGGCTGGCCTCAAACTTGCGATCCTCCTGCCTCAGCCTTGCTAGTCACTGGGATTACAGGTGTGTGTCACCATAACTGACTTCTTTTGTTACTCTTCTAAGGTGAGGGGATTTCTATTGCACAGATATGTTCAGTACTGGACTGGGAATTGTTTAATGGAAATAATAGGCTAAGAGAAAGACACTGGAGAAATCCAAACATCTAGCTAGCTTTATAATGGAATGGGCAGAGTTACTATCAGAAGACAAACTCTGAATAGAGCTACCAACAGAAAACAATAGAATAGATGGGCAAAATGAAAGGAGTGATTCTACTGGGACTGGGGCTTTGGTGATATTTGGGAGAATTTGCAGAAGATGGAGAAAGAAATAGGAGAATGCAAGCTGTGAAAGAGCAGAGTTGAAAGAAGAGATAACGAAAGAGAGTTTTAGGAAATGTTACATGTAATAAATGGAACATCCTGTAGATGAGTTCAATAAAGCTGCAAATAATCTTTCTTTGAGTGAAGAACCATGCTGGGAATGGGCCATGCAGTTGTTGAGCTTTCACATATATATGAAAATCAGAATTTGATATATTTGATATAAATAATAGTTTCAGTGGGAAAACATGGGTCAGAAACTAGGGAGTATTAGACTAATAGTAATAAAATTACATTTCTTGTTGGAATTTAAGAAAATGAAAGCATAGCTATAAAACCTGAGCATCACTGAGCATAGCTAGAGGTCATAACTTGCTTTTGTTCAGTACTACTGATGTTTGTTTTTCTGCTCCAACTGACACACTACTGTCAGATATTGTTTTAACAATCACCTTTATCATCCATCATTTAAGGAAACTACACATAAATATAACTATGAATTGCAACCTGAGTTGCAAGTATTATGCCTCTTCCTTGTATTCTGTGGTAAGTTTTGATTGTAAGCAATAGCTATTTGTAAAGTGTAGGTTAATTGACTATATTATATTTAAATGGCATCTAGGAAACTTTTGCTGCAGGAAACATCTACACTATGTTCCCTGGTCAAATGCTGGCATTGTTACATTCTCTGCGCTCCCCGGCATACCACAAGCTCTGGAGCAGTCTTCCATGAAGAATCAGTATAATCTGGCATTTCCATGACTTTGTGTCCATGAAACAGTTTTATCATAGAGCCCTTAGTCATCCACATTTTCTGGAACACAGGTTTTCTTCAGGGCAAAGTATGGGAAGTGCTGGTGCATAAAACATACCTGGAGATGACTCTTCTTAGGTGGAATCAAATCAAGAATCCCTTCTTTCTACAAAACACCCCCCTCAGTTGTCCAATGAGTTGGAGATTTCAGTTCTCCCCAAGTTTCTCTGTCTTTATATCCTAATAAGTACTTACAAATCTAGTTATCACCTACATTGTTCCTGTCCTCTGCTTGAAGGTGGAATTCCTTCATTGTTTCATTGTTAGTGGGCTGCAGAGCCGGAATGCATTCTTGTTGATTGCTCAGATCCCATTATCATTTCCCGTAGGGTAGACTTTGTGGGCTCAGGGTGACAAGCGGATTTCTAGATGAAGTTGACCTTTTAGCTGGGCAACTGTAACCATTACCATCTTTGGCAGGGGCACACGGACCTGGGCCTGTCCATCCGTAGAACAATAGCCTGTTAACCCCTCTGTTTTCTCAGGTATGTTTCAGTGGTGAAGTTCAATGGATAGTGGCCTTCAGAGAACAACTGAATGAGGATCACCTTATTATTTTTCAGCTGATTCTCTTTTGTCCCATTCTTGATTATAGATAAATCCATTTTAATTTTATGTAAGAGTTATAATAATGGATATTACTGTATAGATTTTTTGATGAATCCAATTACATTTTTCCAAACATAACAAAGCCTTTATTTCTTAGTTTAATCACCTATGCTGGGTAAATTATTTCCTGCATAAAATTCGTTGGCCTCAGGAAAATGATTTTCCCCTACCAAGCTTCTTTTGAATACCAGTCTTTTGCTTACTACCTCTTCCTTTTTTCCTTACCAGTTTTGCATAGCTCACTCCTTTGTTCTTTGACTAAGTAAGTGCTGCCTACCCTTAAAGTTCTGCTCTGTTTCAGTTCGATTTTTTTTGTCACTGTGATCAAAATACCCAACATGAATTTCTTAGAGAGGAAAAGTTTATTTAGGGCTCATGCTTTTGGGTGTCTCAGTCCATAAGATGACTAAATCCATCACTCATGGTCCAAGGTGAGGCAGCACACCATGGGGGAAGCACCCAGTGGAGGAAAGCTGCTCAGTTAATGAGGCGACAGGAGGCAGAGAGGTGCAGGGGAAGGGAATGCAGGGAAGATGCACCCTTCCAGGGCATAGCCCCCGTCCACCTCCTCCAGCCAAGCCCTACCTGCCTACCACCTACTGACCATCCAGACCATTCGACTAGGATAGACTAATCATTTCACCTTTGAATATTCCTGCAGTAATATAGGAGCTTTTGGAGGACACCTCATAGCCAAACCATAATGTGCTCCAAGCTTCACTTGTTTCAAGAATATTTTTATCACTACTCTGGTTGAGAAGAATTCCATGGTCTTCTGAAATTCTGTTGCATTGAAAATGTCACAGAGGTCGGTATCTCTGTCAAACACATGGGTTTGCATTTCATATTTGTCTTTTATACTGTAGAATTTATGTCTTTCTTGGGTCACAGTCTGTATTTTGCACTTGATTTGTATGCCTTGCAGCATCCAGGAAATGTCAGGCATAGGTACTTACAGTAGATAGATTATTGCCCCCTCAAAGATGTCTACATCCTAATCCCTGGATTAGAATGTGTCAGAATTTCACGTGTGTCAGAATTTAATTCCACGATATAGGAGAATTAAGGTTGCTAATCGATGACCTTAAAATGGGGAGAGTACCCAGGTGGGTACTATAAACACAAAGATCTTACATGTGGAAGAGGGAGGCAAGAAAGGAAGAATTAGAGTCAGAAACTCTTCCAGATGTTGCTGGCTTTGAAAGTGGAGGAAGGGGGCAGTGATCCAAGGAATGTAGGTAACTTCCAGAATCTAGAATAGATAAGCAAGTAGGTGTTCCTTTAGAGCTCCAAGAAGGAATGTAGCTCTGCCAATAGCATGGTTCTAGCCCAGTGAAACCCACTTTAGACTTCTGAACTACACAACTATGTGATAGTAAGTCTGTGTTGTTTAAAGCCACTAAATTGGTGGTAATTTGTTACAGAATCAATAGGAAACTAATATGGATACTCAGTAAATATAGTACTTGTAAATACTTCCTGATTAAAGAACCTACTAAAAGCTATAAAGTAAAGATGCCTTCAATGCTAGTGTTACAAAATGTTCAAAATATATGTGGTATAACTGGGGAATGATATTGGCAAAGTTATATTGTTATATTGTGTGCATGTATGAATATATAACAATGAATCCCACAATTATGTATAATTGTAATGTACCAATAAAAATATGGAAAAAAACCCCAAATATATGTAATATATGTTCCTTTTTCCATACTTACAAAGGAATTCTATATTTCTTTCTATTCCTTGGAAGTCAACTGGTAATTTTTCTTTGGCTATGTACATAGTTGAAACCAACTAGTGAATTCTCAACTGTTTTTAAATTGGATGTTTTTTGTGGTACATATGCATGGCATCTTTTTTTTTTTTTTGTGGTACCGGGGATTGAACTCAGGGGCACTCGACCACTGGGCCACATCCCCAGCCCTTTTTTTGTATTTTATTAGAGACAGGGTCTCACTGAGTTGCTAAGTGCCTCGCCATTGCTGAGGCTGGCTTTGAACTCGCGATCCTCCTGCCTCAGCCTCCCAAAGTGCTGGGATTACAGGCGTGCGCCACAGTGCCCGGCTATATACATGGCATCTTAATTGTTTTCTTGTTTTTAATGTTCAAAAAATATTTATTGATTTATTTATGTACTGGGAATCAAACCCAGTGCCTTATCCATGCTAGGCAAAAACCCTACCATTGAGCTACATCATAGACCTTAGTCATTTTTAAATGTATTTCATATTGTTGTGCAACTGTCACTACTATTTCTAGAATGTTTTTGGCATTCCACACTGTGACTCCCAGTCATTCAATAACGACCCCTTGGTATTGTTTGAATGTGGTTTGACTGTGTCTCCCAAAGCTTCAAGTACTGAAATCCCCATTGTGAGGTATTAAGAGAGTGAAAATTTAGTCTAACTATGGTGTTTAGAAGTGGGGCTTCTGGGAGGGAGCAGGTTTCATAATAAGAGAGACAAGGAGAAACACATGTACATACAAATGCATGGACCCTGTTCCTTGCCATGTGATGTCCATTGGAACTCTGTTGACAAGAAGGTCACCATCAGATGTGGCCCCTCAACCTTGGGTCTTTAGAACCATGAGTCAAAATAACCACTTTTCTTTAGAATGATCCAGTCTGTAGTATTGTGCTATTCATAGCAGAAAACTAAGATATCTCCATTCTTTGTTTCTCCAGTCTCTGGCAACCTGAATCCTACTTTTTATCTTTGTGAGTTTGATTACCCCAGGCACTTCATTATTTAGGTGGAACCATCTGCTATTTTTTCCTTTAATATCTTATTTCATTTAGCAAGATATCTTCAAGTTTCATCCATGTTGTATTGATGTGTTAACATTTCATTCTTCCATGAGGCTGAATAATATTCCATTGTATGTATATTCCACATTTTGTTTATTCACCCATCAATAGTTGGTGTGTTAAGTAGATTCTTTTCACTATAACAAAAACCTGAGGAAATTAACTTAAGAAGAGAAAAGGTTTATCTTGGCTTTATTGCTCTGGAGATTCCTTGCTTTGAGCTTCTGGTAAGGCAGTCCACAGCAGGAGTGCATGAATGGGTAAAACTGTTCACTTCATTACCAGAAAGCAAAAGAGAGAACAGGGAGAAACCAGAGTTCCACAATCCCCTTCAAAGACATGCCCTCAATGACCTAAAAACCTTATACTAGGCTTCACCTGTTAATGGTCCTACCATTTCACAAAAGCACCACTCTGGGGACCAAGTCTTAAACTAATGGGCCTTTAGGAGACACTCAAGATCTAAAATATAGCATTTGTGTTCTTTCTTTTCTGGCTATTGTGAATATTGCTGCACTGAATATTGATATGCAAATATCTGGTTTCAGTCCTGCTTTCAATTCTCTTGGGTAAGTACTTAGAAGAGGAATTGCTGGGTCATGTGGTAATTCTGTTTATTTATTTATTTATTTTTTGAGGAGCCTCCATACTGTTTCCTATAGGAGCAATACCATTTTGCATTCCCACCACAAATGCATGTGTTCTTATTTCTCTACATCTTAGCAACACTGTTCTTTTCTGTTTTATTTTTTTTAAAATTACCATTCTAATAGGTATCAAATAGTATTTCAGGATAGCTTTGATTTGCATTTTCCTCATAATTGGTGGTGCTGAGTATTTTTCATCTTATTAGCTGTTCATATATCCTTGGGAGAGTATTCATTCAAGTCCTTTGTCCATTTTTCAATTGGGTTGCTTGATTTTGTTGTTGAGTTCTGGGAGTTCTTGATATGTTCTAGATTTTGACCCTCTATTAGATACATGGTTTGCAAATATTTTCTCCCATTCTATGGATTCCCTTTTCACTTTGATGATGATGTCCTTTGATGCACAAATATTTTTAATTTTTATGAAGTCCAAATTGACTATTTTTTCCTTTTGTTGCTTGTGCTTTTCAATGTCATGCCTCTAATTTTTCTCTTCAGGCTAGAATTATGCTAATTCATGAATGATTCAGAGGTCCTGTAGTCAGGACTTTGATTTCTTATATACCCATATTTTGAATCACCAATCAGGTATTTGTAAATTTGTATCAGGTGGAAATATTGCTACCTTCTTTGATTTGTAAGAGAACTCTGACGTAGGAGGCTTGTTGCATTATTTAAGAAGAAAACAGTTATAACTGTAGCTTAGAGGAATACATTTTTCTTTTGTTGTTGTTGTTAGGAGTGAGACTAATCAAACTACATATGCCTGAGAATAGAAAGCATAGTTGCCCCCTAGGAAGTAGAAAACATCTTATGATAGAAATTTTTATGTATGGATTAATATTTATGGTGAGCTATGAAGTGTTGTATGTTCGACTGGACTAAGGCTTACATCTGTTCTTTTCATTTATCCATGTAGTTTAGGCAAAAATATTTCTACAGAAATGATGTTAAATTTTCAAGAAAATAGCATTATGAGCTCCTATATCACCATTTTTATACTCTCAAGCAGGGATTGTTCTGGCATCACACTGTGCTCATCTGTGGAGATGACGTGTGGGACCTGATAGGTGCTTTGTGGTCAAGTGTTAATGACTGAAAAAGAACTGATTGTGATCATGGAAAACATCCAATCTCTGAAGCTTAGTGACAACTTCTAGCATGTGAATCTTCTCTAAAGTAAGACTCCCAACTAAAATAAGCACAGCAAGTTGGATTAATTATACACCCAGGATCTTTCGATAAAGGTCAACTTTACACATACAGAAGCTAATAGATCCTGTACCCAAATGAGTACAAGATGTAAAAACCTCTGTCTTCGCTACCTCAGGCTGCTATAACAAAGAATCACAGTATGTGGCATACAAACAGCAGAAATGTATTTCTCACAGTCCTGGAGGGTGTAGGCCTGAGAGCAAGGGGTTCTGGTAAGGGCCTTCACCTGGTTGCTGGTTGTCTTTGTTTGTGTATCTTTAATTGTTGGCAAGGTGGTCTGAGAGCCCTCTGGCATCTATTTTAAAAGGGTACTAATCCCTTTCATGAAGTCTCCATTCTCATAACTAAGTATATCCAAAGCCCTACCTTCTAAAACCATCACACTGAATGTCAGAATTTCAATATGTCATTTTTTGGGTGTACACAAATATTCAGTTCATTCCACCTTCAAAATGTTTTTTTTTTTTTTCTGTTTTTATTATTCCCATCCAATTCAGCTTCATTTCTTTCTTTTGGCTTGTCTTTCACCTCCCTAGTTTATTTATGATCCATTGTCATGTTGAGGTATTAGTGACTCGAGAAATCCAGATTTAAGAGGAGGAAGTTCTCAGAGACCACAGGGAGGCACAAGTCAGTCAGGCAAAGTTGAGTGAAAATATTAGACATTAAAACATATGAAAGGTGAGTTCTAGGGTCCTTGTTCTGCTTAGAATAAGGGTAAAAATATTAACTTTTACTACTCAAATATTTGTGTTTAAAGATAATCATTGGATGCAGGGAACCATGATTTTCAAATAGCAAAGAGAAAAAGGAAAGGTATAAAGAACATATGATCAACTCAACAGAAGACAGTAAAGAAGAAAAAAATAAAAACCCTTCCCTATCCAATGAAAGAATCTCAAATAGAACACATAGTAAAATAGTGACAGTAAATAAAAATGCATTAGTAAGTTTCATCAAAAGCACATTATAACATCATATTCAGTTTATACCTATTATATAAAAAGTTATTAGAAATGGTATAAAAGTAGTACCTTTGTAAAGGTATAAAGAGCCAACACTAACTCAAAAGAAAGCTGAAATAACCAAGTTAATATCAGTCAAAATAGATGTATTAATAGAAATTAAGAATTATTAAGAGATAAAAGGAATAATTTACCATAAAAAATAATCTTGAACTTTTAAAAAAGCAACATGAATAATTTACCATGAAGGTAAAATAATCTTGAACTTTTAAACTCTTAAAATATTTTCAGGGAGAGGGGCCGCCGCCCAGCAGTAGACGCTGACTGAACAGCAGGAGAAGCACTTTCAGCGGAGTGTGAGTGAGTCCGGGCCCGGTTCCCTCTCCCGCCGCCGCCATGGGCTCTGCACGTTGAGCGCCGAAGACAAGGCGGCGGTGGAGCGGAGCAAGATGATCGACCGCAATTTGCGGGAGGACGGGGAGAAAGCGGCCAAAGAAGTGAAGCTGCTTCTACAAAATTATGTACCATATAAGGCATAAAAAGAAATACAAAAGGAAAATGATAACTTCACAGTAATAATAATAGCTTTAAGTAAACTTCTTCTTTTTTTATTTCTTTTTTGGTGCTGGGGATTGAACCCAGGATCTTGTGCATGTGAGGCAGGCACTCTGCCAACTGAGCTATATCCCCAGCCCCTAACTAAACTTCTTGATAAACCATCTACTGAAGAAAATTAACACAAGAATGAACATGTCTTAACAACCATTAAAATTTATTGGTGAAATTCTGAACTCTACAGTTAGAAAATACACTTTTTATTACTATACATGAAACACGTAAATAATCATGTTCTAGTTTACGAGTTTCTACAAATACTA
Organism: Tamias sibiricus; assembly: GCA_025594165.1. Classification (NCBI taxonomy): domain Eukaryota; kingdom Metazoa; phylum Chordata; class Mammalia; order Rodentia; family Sciuridae; genus Tamias; species Tamias sibiricus. Next base: position 119,515,645 of record CM046662.1, on the reverse strand, counting down.
AGATTGTCTTATAGACTATTATCTTTGACCAACATGCAATAAAATTAAAAACTAATAACAGAACATTAAACAAATACATCAATGAACAAAATGGAGAGCTAAGATATAGACCCACACAAATATAGTCAAATGATCTTTGGCAAAGTAGCAAAGGCAAAACAGTAGAGAAAAGATAGCATTTTAACAAATGGTGCTGGTACTACTGGATATCTACATGCAAAACTGAATTTAGACACATGTTACATTCTTCACAAAAATTAACTCAAAATTAATCATAAACCTAAGTGTAAAACACAAAATTATAAAACTTCTAGAAGTAAATGTAGGAGAAAATCTAGATTACCTTGGTCATAGTAGTGCCATTTTACATATGACACTAAAAGCATGCTTGTGGAAAGAAAGCATGGATAAGAGATGTCTTTAAGATTGAAAATGTCTGTTCTGTGAAATACACTGTCAAATGAATGAGAGGACAGGACATGTACTAGAAGAAAATATTTACAAAAGATATAGATGGTAAAGATCTAACATCCAAAAGATACAGTAGAATTCTTAAAACTCAATAATAAGAAAATGAAGAACTTGAATAACAAAAACACAAAAGAATTGACACCTTACCAGAGAAGCTATGCCAGTGGCAAGTAAACTTATGAAAAATGCCCAATGTCATCTGTCATCAGAGAATTGCAAATTAAAACAATGAGATACTGCTACACACTTATTAGAATAGCCAAAATCCAAGACCCACACCAAATGTTAGTGAGAATGTAGGCAACAAGAATGCACATTCTTTGTTGAAGTACAGAATGCCACTTCCACTTTGGGAAATAGTTCCTCACAAAATGAAATAGACTCTAACCCTTTAATCCAACAATTGTTCCCCTTTGGTTTGTAAGAGAACTCTGATGTAGGAGGCTTGTTGCATTATTTAAGAAGAAAACAGTTATAACTACAGCTTAAAGGAATACATGTAATAGAAGAAAATATTTACAAAAGATATAGTTGGTAAAGATCTAACCATTCAAGTTCTTCATTTTCTTATTATTGGGTTTACCCATAAGAATTGGAGACTCAGGCCTTCAAACTACACCTATGTCCCCAGTTTGCAGACAACAGGCTATGGGTCTTTTTGGGCCCCCAAACTGAGCAATCTAGAACCTTAGTATAAATTTCTTCATCTATCTACCGACCTTCTGCCCTTACTCCCTCCTTATTATTGCTTCTGTTTCTTTGGAGAATCCTGTGTTATGCAACATGAAAATGTACAGCAAAAACTCAGCATAAAATCAAAATAAAAACAGTAAATAGGAAATTGTTAACAATAGAGTTATCTACTGACATCCAAAGGCCAATATTCCTCACATACAAACAACACTTAAAAATTAATTAGAAAAAATACTCATTTAATAGAAAAGCAGGCAAGATAATTCATGTAATAAGGAATCCAAATGATTAATTTATGAATAGATGTTCACGTCCACTAATTAAAATAATATTAATTTTAATTTAAAATTCATATTAATTAATATTTAATTATCACCATCCATTACAGTGTTGTATGAAACGACAAAAACCTTGAAACCATTTAAATAGGGGATTTGCTTAATTAAAAACAATCCAAATATTTACTTATGATGATTTTTACTTGGGGAGTTAGAGGATCATGGAGAGGGGAATGCCAATTTTTCCCTTTGTATATGTTTTTATTCTAATGTTTTGCATTATTAAAGTAGTGCTCTTTTATAATAAGAAAAAATGTTAAAGGTATTTTTACAAGTTATTTTTAGAAAAGCATCATAATTATTTATAGACTAACTGTACTAAGTAACCACTCACTTGTGGATACCAGCAGTATAGTAGAAAGATTGAACTAAGATGGTAAAGATAATTTCAGGAATCCAAGGATGGTTTAATATTAGAAAACATATTTATATTTTATCAAAAAGTCAAGGGAAAAGTAGAGCTGACTATCTTAGTAGATGTGCAAGAGACTTGAGATATATTGATCTTGATTTTCAAATATATTAGAATAATTAAGATTATCTACCTGAAGCCAATAGCTAATGTCATACTCAATAGAAAGCTCTAGGAAAAAAAATATTTTGTGTTACTGGGGATTGAACCCAGGGCCTAGGTAAGCTTTCTACTACTGAGCTACATTCCTAGCCCAATAGAATAATTTCTTTGATACTGTAAAAACTAAAAATATTCCAAGGATACCAAAGAATACCAACTATTTCAATAAATACCAACTATTCTTATTTGACAAGATTTTGGATGTTTTAATAAGAAGAAATATAAATATAAATGGGGAAAGAAAAATATTTTTCAAATTATATAATTGCCTACTGGAAAAATTCAAGAGAAGAAATTAAATAAAATTACAACTGCAGGGCACGGTGGTGCATGCCAGTAATCCCAGCAGCTCTGGAGGATGAGGCAGAAGGATAGTGATTTCAAAGCCAGCCTCAGCAAAAGCAAGGTGCTAAGCAACTCAATGAGACACTGTCTCTAAGTAAAATACAAAAAAGTGCTGGGGGTGTGGCTCAGTAAGTAAGTGCCCCTGAGTTCAAACCCTGGTACAGAAAATTATAATTAATAAGAGTCTACAAATATATTAAATCATGTCACAAAAATTTTGTAACAATAGTTGCCAAAATATTAACTGTTTATCATTGAGTAGTTGGAAAACACTGGATAATAAGAACAGTTTTATTTTCTCCTTTTTAATATTTTTTTACTTTTATCTTTCTTATTTTTTAAAAAAGGTTTATTTTCCTGCATGTCTTTAAGATCCATTGTTCTTAAATTAAATCTGAACATATTTATTTCACTACCAAGTCGTCTTGGTATTAATAGTTTTGTCTAAAATGCAAATAAAGAATGAACAAAGAGAAGGAAGAAAGAATTATAGGTTATATGTTTGAATGGGTCCCTTTAACTTTCTTATTTTTTAATTTTATAAGCTTTCTGTATGACTTATATAATAGACAAACTGTAAATTATTATTTTAAATATGTATCATAATCTGGGATTGCCAAATTCCCTAAGAACATCACCTGTAAATTGATTACTGCAACACTGAGCCACATTCCAATTTGTACTGTTGAGGAAATATCAAAATTTGCATAACATTTGCCCAACATATGTCAATTTGCTGTTGCATTTAAAAAAAAAATAATCCTGGGAGATAAGCATGACTAGTAGTTCAGGATGAGATTCAGCATTTGTTCCATGTCTTTCAAGCATTGTAATGAATTGGAAATGTGCTGCTCATTTATCAAAACCTACAGCTACTTTTATGAACCTTTTTTTTAGAGGAGTAATTTTTTGATTATTCAACCACCCACAATAAAACAAAATGTTCTAAATTCAATTTAGTTCATCTTTTAAATGAACAAAATAAAGTTCACAAACCTTGACATTGTGCTTGTTGAAGAAAGTACAATTTCCACAGTGGAGATGGATTCTGATTTACTGTCTGAAGCTATGTTAATAGGAAAAATTAAATAAAAATAACACTTTTAAAGGCAGATAATAGCTTTGATGATCATGTAGCCTATATATATTGTTATGTATTATAATTGTATGTTATATATTTGCCACAATGCTGAAAATAAATTTATTTTCAATAATAATATAACAGAGTGGTGGTGTAAGAAGAAATTTAAGTACACAGCCTTTGTTAGCACAAAAAAGACCGGGTCAGAAGCAAACTTCACAGACCAGCTCTTTATTCAGGAACAAAGTTTCATGCAGGACGGGGGCATTGGGCAGGAATGGGGTGATTGTGCTAGACACACTCTCCTGGTAGAAAATGAGCCACAGAACAAAGGAGGGGACTGGACGTTATATGGAGAGGTGACTTAATAATGAGCGTGTCAGTTTGGGCACTCAGGAGTTGGGGTCTGTTTTACTGGGTTAAATGGGAGGGAGTGTGGGGTTGGCAGTCAGTCTCTGGGATTTATCTTACTGGGCTGGATGGAGGGCATGGGGTCAGTGGTTGATTTGTGGAAGGGATTTGTTTAGGGAAGGATCAATGCTTTGGCCTCTTCCCAGAGACTACCTTTCTAGGTTTGATGGACACTTCCTCCCCAGGGTTTGTTTTATCACCAGGAAAGAATGCTTTGGGAAAGGATCAATTCTGTCAATGTATGGCTTTCTTTCTCAGTCCCCCTTTCCTATGTCTCACTATTTTGCGGGTTTGCCATTTTCCATATCTAATAGCCTTTTCTTTTAAAATAGCCAATTTCTAGAGCTTATACAGAAAGCACTAGTCTCTGTGATTGAGCCCAAACCCGAGTAGTTATTAAGATGGCATGACTTTATTCAAACTTGTTTTCTCTGAAGCTACTGAGGATGTGAGAGAAAGACTGGAGCCTGAGGGAAGGAGGGCAAAGGAGAATTCTGTGGGAGACTTCTTATTGGAGAAAAGAGCTTTATGGACAAACTTCCTCTTGGATTAGTTGAAGAAACATATTTAGGCTAATAAAAATACCTTCTTGATTCAGGCTGGATGAAAGTCAGCTAGGACCAAGTCCAGTGGAACAAAGGGAGAAACAGGCTTTGCAGGTGGGGGTGCTGGTGGAGGATGCTCTGAAGTGGGGAGTGTAGCCCTTTTTTGGAAAGTTACGCTTGCCTGCCTTCTCTCAGATCTTGGGGCCCCCATCCTGCTCTGACCTCAACTCTGCCTCTGGAGAACAGCCAGTAAAGAATTTGCCTAGTCGTGTCAGTGATGCCTGGCAAATCCATTGGTTTGGGCTCTGGATTGTCAGCAAGGAGAGCTGGACTATTTATTTCATTTTCATGGCTTCTCTAAGCCACAGGCAGAGGTTCTGCAAGGTCATTGTGCCAAGAGACATAGAAGGAGCTTGTTCAACATGCTAACTGCTGGTCCCCCTTCCCCATTTCTGATTCAGCAGCTCTGCAGTTGAACAGGGGTCTGCTTTTTAAACCAGATCTCTAGGTGATTTTGATGTGGTTTTTGATGTATACACTGATTTGGTGTCCCTGAAAAGCGAGAAGGAAGGCTCAGGGGGAACAACTGGTGAAATGGCATAGGAAATTGTGAGCAGTTTGCTCCCTTCTTTTTATTTTCTCTGCATCCTATTTACTGTGATAGAGCTTTCAGGTGGGGAAGGGGGAGTGGGAATGAGGGAGTCTACCAAAGAACTTGGATGGAATGGGACACCAAATCCTTTCCATATGGGGAGCACCCACTTGTGGTGGGTGCATGTGGGAGGAAGTCAGTAGACACGTTGAGAGGAATGCACTCTGGCCTTTGACCTTTCACCAATATCTCAGAATTTATAAAGTTTTAGGAAGAGAGTTGGTGCAACTTTTGAGCAGATGGCTCAGTACAAAGTATATTATATTATTACCAAGTCTTAGTATGACTGGGGTTTGAGTCAAGCAATCATCTCACAGAAAAAAAGAATAAGCTTCAACAGAGCTAATCCTGACCCAGTTGAGAATTCCTAAATGAACTGTAAAATTATCACTGCAAGAGGGACTCGGGAAAGGCTGTGTTTATATATACATATTTGGCAAAGCCTGAAAAGCACAGAGAGTTTCCAACTTTAATCAGACCATTTAAAAATTGTGCCTACTGAAGCACTAGTATAATGGACCATTTGATCTTTATTTTAAGAGAACTGAAAACTTTGCAGATTCTACACAGGACTTGATGAATAGGTCCTCCATGTGCAATTAGCTACTTTTTTAGTCATTAATTTTAAACCACTTATTGCAGAATTATTTGTTCTCAATTCTTCCTGCCAAGAGTACATGTGTGCTAAGGTGCCTATTGTACTAATTAACAAAATGTCTAGGAATGATGGAATGCTCTGATTGAACCACTCAAAGCCAATAGATGGAGCCAGATGGTGGGTGGAGGAAGTAGAGACTACAACTAATTATCTGTGGTTTAATTGTTTTAATATCTTGTTCTTCCTCTTTCAAACAGCCAAAGTTCATGGACTTGTTTTTTTGTCAAGTGCTTGGTTCTAGAGGTGGAAGTTTGGTATAATTGCCCAAGATTCTTTCTTGAGCCAGAACATCTGGAAGAAAATAGGTACATCATTTAAAGATTGTCTTTCTGAAATAACTCTAAATCTAAAGACAACAAAATACATTTTAAACTCTGGATGTGGGAAATAATTCTATAGTTGTCACAAAAATTATTGAAACAGCCAACATTTGCAGCCAACTCTTGAATAATACAGATATTTTGTGGAACAATAGCTACTTGTAGGACTTAACAAGATTCATATGTTTTATCAAATCTACAAACATTAAATTGTCTTCAGCCATAACAACATCACTAACTCGGGTCGTTGCAGTGAGACAAAATTAGGCAGTGCTCAGCACTTTGCACAAAAACTTGATATTACACAACTGTCTTTGATGACTTGTTAGCTAATTGTTTGAGTTGTGGGATTACAAAATTCATGAAGTAGTGCAAATTTGTTTTTTATAAAAATAATCTATTAAGGGAATGGAGGACATATCTGGTTCTGTGAAAAATAATCAAGGGACAAGAAGTAGGAATCAGCTGAGTCCTCCTCAGAAATATTTCACTTTTTGTACTTTCATTTCCTGTTAGTACTTCACATGTTCATTTCCCAAAGCTAATTTAAAAGAAAATTAGGTACATTGAAAATTAACTTAATAATTAACTAAGGCTGGTGTTCACAGCAACCCCACAATACATTCATTAGAGGAGATTCTAAAGTGTTGCAGGCATTTTTGGGCATAGGCATTTGCATAGTATTGGATATTCCTGTTTTCCTTTCTTTATATCCTGTGATTACCAAAAGACCAAACCCAAAGGACTAAAGTTGTTCATATAACATGAGAAAAGCCAGCACAACATAAAAAGGATGATAAATCAGGATAAACAGGAAGCCCATCAGTACTCTAAAAGCAGTCTTCAGAAGGTCAGCTGTCAGCATCAGCTTTCCTAGTTTTCCATCTTTTTGTACTTGACACTTTTTTGGTGTGTTACTTTGTTATTTTCACACTATATAATTTATAGGTGGATAAACCCTGGCTGATGTTTAGGTTCTTTATCTCTGGAAACTCTTTGATTTCCTAATTCCCTTGGGTAGCAGCATTTGGCAAGCCCTGGTGTTACCTGGGACCTGGGTTAGGGCTTCCTCACGTCAAGCCTTGAACACAAGGAAGTGAAGTTCCTACCCAGCCTCTAGCTGCCTTATGTATCTCCCACCCCCAGTACCCATGCTAAGCAAGATAGTAGTTGGTTACATTCCCTTGCTCAATTGGTGGCTTGGCTAGGAGTGAAAAATATAATCATATTGCTTTTAGCCAACATCCAAAAAGAAAAGAAAAAAACAAATCACCCTATTGTCTGGAAACAAGTTACATGATTTCTGTTGTTGTTTTATAGATATGTCCTGCTTTAGTGTTAGAAAAACTGTGTCCTAGCATTTGACTGTCAGATGTTGTCTTGTGGTAGTCTTTAGTGCTCTTCTCCAAGTATTTCTGGGTCTCTTCCCTTTCAGATCCATGAAAGAGTTGTACTTCTTTGACACTCTGTGTTCAGGTGGGTTCTGCCAATGAGTTGTGAGAAGCTGTATGTGTTATTTCTGGGCTGGAGCATTTTGCTGTTGAAGTGATATCACTGGAATCCTTTTCATCTTCTGCACAGAGACCTGCAATTTTAGAGATGGTGGCTACTTAGCCATGAACAGTAAAGACAAAGAGCAGAGCTGCACTGCTTATCCTAGTACATGTGAGGGAAAACTTGACTTCCTTCCCCCAAAAAAAGGGTATTTGTAGGATTATATATGATGCTTCCTTAAAAATATTTGGAATATACAACTATTTTATTAAAAACAGAAAATTTATAGCCTTTGTTTAAAAAACCTTAAAATCTAGTAAGGTAAAACAGAAAGCACACTGGGGTTAGGAGACAGACTACAGTGAAGTCAGCTTTGCCTCCCAAGGTCAAGGTGGCTAACTCTGAGCTCAGTTTCCTCATGAGGTGGACATACCTATGTTTGCCCTGCTGTGATATTTAAGCAGACTGTCTATGAAGTTCCTGGTAGGAGAATGATAGTGTCTACCATTTATGTAGTACCTAAGGCATGCTAGCCACTGGTCTATGAACACTTTATACACATTGCTATGGACTGAGCTTTGTCCTCTTCCCTTTGTCTGTTGAATCCCTTGTCCTGATGTAAATAGGTAATTAGGATTAGGAAAGAAAATGAGGGTGGGGCCTACATGATGGATTATGGCTTTGTAAAAAGAGAGAGAGGTGGTTGTCTACAAGGAAGGAGCTGAGCCTCACAGACATCAAACCTAGTGGCACTTTGATCTTGGATTTCCAACCTGCAATGCTATGAGAAAATATATTCCTGTGTTTAAGTCTCTTAGACTATGGTATTTTACTACGGCAACCAAGACAAGTAGACTAATACACATATTAGTTCACTTAACCATCACCATCACAGCAACCTTTTGAAGTAATTTCTTTCTCTCTTTTTTTTCTTTTGGCACTGGGGATTGAATCCAGGGGTGCTTAACTACTGAGCCACGTCCTCAACCCAGATACAGATATATAGATTTTTTTTTTTTTTTTTTTTAATTTAGAGACATGTTCTTGCTGAGTTGCTTAGAGCCTTGCTAAGTTGCTGAGGCTGGCTTTGAACTCACAATCCTCCTGTCTCAGCCTCCTGAGCCACTGGGATTAAAGTCATGCACTGCATCACCCGGCCTGAAGTAATTTCTATTATTATGCCCTCTCTACGGATGAGGAAACTGAGGTGTGGAGAAGAAAGTGACTTGCCCAAGGTCACATAGTGGTTCCAGTGCAGGCCAGCAGACTCTAAGCCCACTTCCTTATTTGCAGTGCAGTAGATGGGGATGCATGTGTAAATTCTAAAATACAAGCTGTCTCCTAGTGCTGACACACTCACTGTCTGGGGGGAGCATGGCCAGCACAATTATACTCACATTTCATGTTGTATCTCCTCAGAGGCACCATGTAGTGCAGCTGGTGTGGTCACTCCATTTGCTCACTTACAATTACAGGGTGTGAAACAACAATAGCTGTGTTGTTTTGAGCCCAGAGAATGGGCCTCCATTTGGGGGATGTGGGTCTGGGAGACAGATATTGAAAACACTCAATTTGGCTTCCTGAATGTGAGTTCCTTGTACTAGAGTGTGGGTAGCTGCAGAGCTGCTCATGACCTTGATGTCAAAGTTCCCAGGCACCCACATTCCTGGACTCAGAAGGCTCCATGCCTATTTGGGTAATTAAGCATTCAGGGATCCTTTCATTCTGTCTCCAAATGCAAAGTTGGTCTTTGTGTAGACATGGTGTTAATGTCATTCTCTTTCCTCTGCATACAGATGGAACATACAGAGAACCCAGATGGGTCTGTGGTGACTTAAGGACAAAGCTTTAGTAGATTATATTAATCATCAATTTGTAGGCCTGGAAGCTTGAGTTCTATTTAGGTAAGTATAGAATATCTTTCATAAACACTAAATTAAATTCAAACATTTTTATATTGTCATCACTTTGAAGAGATTTATCTTTCAAAGTAAAGAATTATCTCCAACTCATAAAATTCAGTCCATGCTTCACTTAGAAGAGTGTTTGTTTTTCTAAATCCAGTCCTCAGAAATCAGCCATGAGGTACCCAAATATTTCAATCTTGTTAATGATGCTTGCTTTACATTCAAATCCCATTTCTCAGTATCTCTTTGAAATAGTCAAGAAGTCCTGTCATTTTTCAATTATTCCTAGTATGTTAAGAGGATTTTGAAGTTATCTATTAATGAGGCCTGTTCCTCTCTTATCCCTCTCACTGAAACTCTCCTTAGAAGTGAAGAGGTTGGAAGCTTACATGGCCTTAGATTTGGGGCACCAGGGTGGTGTGGGTAAAGTCAAGTTATGTTAGAAACTAAAATAGAGGGTGTTTTGGTTACAAGCAAGCTACCTGCACTTCAGTTCCCTATGCTCCCTGACACCTGATATTTGACTTTAGAATGAATATGAGAAAGCTCCCACTTACTTAAAGTGTATGCACCATGTAGAAGCCACTGGGTGAAGTGCATTGAACATTCTGTATCACTTAATCCTTAACAATAATCTCGTGAGTAAGTGTTGAGTTTAATCACATTTAAAGGTGAGCAAATGGAGGCTTAGACACTTTCCTACTCAAGAAAGGAAAGGATGCAAAACTGGTTAGTAGCATAATAGGATTTGAGCCTAGGTGTGTCTGAGCCCAACATTTTAGTTTTTAGCCCCTCCATCTCTTCAATAGAGATCATAGGGTGGGGGTATCACAGAGCAGATTCAGAAGAGAACATTTACTTACTTCTACATGCAAAGGACAAGATCCTTGGTTGTCAATGTTTACCAGGCATTTGCTCAACCCCCATGACCCATGGTGTGTTGGAGGCACTGTATTAGGGGCACTGTGTTGTTTATATTCTGCTAGGGGTCTGGCATTTTAAGACATGGACTCTATTCTGACAGATTCTTTTCCCACTTTTGACAAGAGTCAGAATATAAACAAAAAGCTCCATCCTCTACTGGGGACTGAAGTGCCAAGACAGCAGTTCAACTTTCTAATAGTTTTTCCAGTCTTTCAAAGATCTCTGGAGATATTTCAAAATTCGGTTTACTTCATTAGGTGTTTATTAAGTGCTGACAGTTTGTCAAGCCACATGTTTGTACTGAGGGTATGAAGATGAGTAAGACATCTTCCCTGCCCTGGAGGAGTTTGTACCAGTTGCAAATACAGAGAGTCCATTATACACAGAAATAGGTAAATGTACAAATGCCTCGAATCCAAATAGGCTTTGAAAAGCATGACAAAAATGCCTACAATAAATGACCACATAGAGAAAAAATGAAAAGCAATGAAGAAAATGAAAGAAAAAGTTATGGTTGTGAAATTAAGGCTGAGGAAACTAAGTACTTGAGGCATATACTAGCATCTTGCACAGCTTTTCATAAGCAACTGTTCGGCTTGGTTATAAACTTCCTAGTTGTCAATGCAAAAATGGAAACATGATCAGCCACAAGACTCACAATAGCCATAGAAGCATACCTGTTGCTCCAGAGAGAGATTTTTCCCTGGTGTTGAAACCTAAGAAAAATTTTTGCTGTGAGTTTTCCTAAAGAAGAACCATGTGAAACAGTGACCATATCCCAAACACCATGGCACATGCCAGTCATAAACACAATGGGAATTTCTAAGTGGTAGCTTTTCAGCACTCAGCTAAGTTAATTATGCCAAAGTGAAGTTCTGAAAACATTTACAAGGGCCAATGTGATAAATTCAAGGGCTAAAGTGGGTTAACCTGGACTAGAAATTCGCCTCTGATCTGTGAGACACATCCTGAGATGATCTCTGTGCTCCAATGGGAAGAAGAGGAATCTGTTTTACCTACCTCAAATGCAATGGCAGCTCACTCACCTGCCTTTATTCTACTTGTGTCTGCATTTATGTGTTTGACCACATGTGTTGGAGTTGGAGTGAGACAGACTGGGGCTTATAGCTGACTTTTTACTTAGATTGCGTCGCTTTGGGCAATTTGGAACCTTCCCTAAGTTTTACTTTTTCTCTTCTGTGATTTGGGAAAGTAATGCCTGCTTCATAGTTTTATTGGGAAAGAAAAGTGAGAGTGTACACAAACCCAGAATCTGTGCTTAGGATAAAGTAAACACTCATTGAACAGTAGCTGTCAAGGTGATGAAACTAGAGTAATGCTGGTGAAAACATCACTTATCTTTCAATTGTCTTTCCCTTTATGACTTTAGTAACATGCAATTATCATGTGTCAATTAAGAATCAAATTTGTATATTAAAAATCACTTTCATTACATTAGTATATTTTGCTGGATTTTGTTCCTACTAGGGATTCAGTATAGCACGTATAATGCTTTATTTAATTTTGTATATTTTTTATATAATCCTAAATTTTTTTTTCTAATAGACAAGATAAATACTTGAGCATCCCAAGTCTATGAAAGAAAATGCAAATCAAAACATAACAAAAGAAATTTAGACCCATAAAAACCATACCAGGTTTTCCCAAGATCCTAGGTTAGCATCTGATAGAAAATAACATACACAATTTAAAGAAATGCACCAGAGGCCTGTGAAGCTGTGGGTCTAATTTTAATTAAAAATTTCAGAAAGGTTGCTTTAGTTAATGGCCTTGGTTAATAGACAAGTACTAATTTGCATATCTGGACAATACATATTTGAAGTAGGTGATTAAGGTCTGGAATATAAAGGTAGAAGCAAATTGCTGGCTGACCTTGGACTGTGTGGTCAGTCATGTATCAATTCTACATATCCAGGTGCCTCACAAAACAGCCTGGCCCTTTTTTCATGCTCCAGCTATCACATATGCTCTCTCTCTGCTTTTCTTTTCTTGGCTCTTTCCTGTCTGTCTCAATGTAGGTCTCTTGTGCAGCTCCCATCAGGTTAGGGGACACGGGTCAGCAGGGACAAATCCCTCAGTAGTCACAAAGGGAGGCATAGGACAGCATGGGGCTTGTATTGAGTATTTCTGGAAATAGGGACTTTTTGAATTCCAACACTGTTTGTCAGAATCAGATTTCCATGAACTACAGCATGCAGCTGTGATTTGAGGGCCTCTGGACTGGCATGTGGCATTGTAGAGGGCCACACAGTCCTAGTCTTATTTAATAGCTTGATTTGATGGTGGACTAGAGAACATCTCATTAAGTGTGCAAATTAGATCATGTTAAGTGCTTGAGTACTTGGAAGAGAAAGACTGAATTTCAAAATAACCTTAGAGAATGGGTCAGACATAATGGAGAAAGGCTAGACACGGTTTTCTATATGTATATACAGCAAGGCACAGGTGGAGGTTTGGGGGAAGATTGGGATCAAGATGTCCTGTCTAGAGATGCTTGGCACAGAGCAACCATAATCACTAAGTAAATACTGGCTTAATCAGATTAACCTAACAAAGATTCGCTCAATAGATCAGGCCTACTCTTCCAGTAATATGGTACATATCCGAAGTAAAGATGCTAAAGAAACTGTGACTTTCAGCTATCTTCAGTGCTAGTTGCTTAAAAACAAACAAAAAAAACCAAAACAGACAAAATAAACTCCAAGAAACAACAACAAAAATATGTCCCCATCCCCCCAGGGGGAGAAATTCCCAAAGTACAATGAAGAAGGAAAAGCTGGTGCTTTTCTCAGTCCTTTGATTTCCTCCTGCCTTCTGAGGTGCCAATAGAACTGTAAGAGATGCTGATATGACTTTAGATTTGGAGACTGATTGTACTGGGACTGGTTTCCATTTACTGTTTATGAAAAGTCCCCTCCACCCACCAGAAAACTCCAGGTCTGGGCTGGGGTTGTGGCTGAGTGGTAGAGCACTTGCCTAGCATGTGTGAGGCACTGGGTACCATTCTCAGCACCACATATAAATAAAATAAAGGTACACTGACAACTAAAAAAAATATTTAAAAAAAAATGAAAGAAAACACTGGGCCTTCTTGGAAATGCTGGACTACATTTCTCTCTTCTCACACTGAACCCAGTGGGGGTAGATGGAACCACTTGAATTTTTGATATGTAAGATGCTCAGTGGTGGAAAGGATGGAGAGGAACATGATCAACTGTCAGAAGACCAGGTTCAGGTGGGAGGGTATCTTTTTCATGGTGACCTTTGGCAGATGACCAGAGAAGGTGCATGTGCCAGAGGAGTGGCCTGTTTTGGCCCTCTCTGGAACATGCCAGTTCATATTTAGACCAGGTTCTGGAAGTTGCTATATGACCTCTGGAAACTGCCTCAAGCAGTTATTTCTCTCCTTATTTCATCTACACTCTGCTTCCCACATTTTTTTTTTTTTTTTTTTTTTTGGTGTATTACACTTTTGTTTTTTTGTTTTCAGATTTAAATAAAATCTACCCAGGCTAGAGAACTTACTAACTGGGGGGAAAAAACAACAACTCACTTTCTTGGTGGAGTTTCTTAGTGTCTTTATAGATGTTTTCACTATTTTAAACAATTGGAATAAATTTAGAGGAAAATGATAATGCAAATAATTAATTCTTAACTCTTAATAGACTAGAGATTATTGACTTGCTTTTCTCTCTCACTAACCTATACTGTTTGTTTGATTGTAAAGCCTACTTTGAACTCTGGAGTCCTGAAAGCCAGATTTTGGGGAAAAACAAACCCAGGATTAAATATAGACACTTGCCCCTTCCTACCCATATGACTTTGGACTGCTTACAACCCACTGTAAAATTAATATAATGACACCTACTAGCCAGCACTGAAATACTGATTAAGTGACCTGATCTATGTCTAACTTGAATGGTGCAAGTAACATAGCAGGGGCTCACATTGTGGTGGTCATTACTATTATTTAGTAATGGGTTAACCTAACCAGCAATAGTTGGAATTGTAGTCGTAGTGAAAATAGTCTCATTAAAATATCATCAAACTTGAGACTTGTTGACTTTTGAGCAATGACCTGTTTGGTTTTCCTGTGTATATTGCTACATAGCTCATCATAAGAAATGTAAAATCCACATAGATAGGAGCACATTTTGGCTTGCAGTTTTACCTAGGCAACAGGAGTAAATTAAGATCTCAGAAAACAGGATGAAGTGATCACTATTTAGACCTTGAAGGCAGCTTTCCCACAATGTGCTTTACAGACACTGGTGTTATGATTTGTTAAGAAGCACAGCAAAAAAAGTCCTGTAGTCAAATACATTTAGGAAGTAGTTACTGTGGTAGTAAATGCATGGAATTTTCTTGGGCTGCTCAAGTTAAAAATTTAGGATTTTGTGTGTGTGTGTGTGTGTGTGTGTGTGTGTGTGTGTGTGTGTGTGTGTGTGCTGGGGATAGAGCACACACTTTTCCCAGAGTCCCTCTTTCCCTTGCTCCATAGCATTTATTCCACCAGCAAATCTTTTCTCTGCACCTCTAAGATGGACCCTCTGGTCATTCTATTTCTCTAGCTTCTTAGTTATCTCCTCCATACAGTTTATCCCAGGCTGCTGATCCAATCCACCTGTCTGCTCCAATGTCCTGCATTCTCTAGAGAATATGCAGACTGGCTTTGGAGCAACTAACTTCCATTACTTCAGTTAATGAAGTATTTCAGTTGCTCCTGGCTTCCACTGCACTTAGAGTAAATCCAAATGTTTTCTTTTCCCTGCCTGTCTCTGATCTCTGGTTACTACTCCATTCCTTCATTCAGGCCCCATAACCTTGTTTCTGTCCTTGGATATGACCCTCTCACTTCTGGCTAATGTCCTTGCTGGCATCCCCCTGCTCAGACAGCTCTTCTTTCAGAGCTTCTTTATGGAGTCACCTGCCCAAACTACCTACCCTTAAGTGCTGTATCACAATTCCCTGTTTTGTTATTTCACTTTGGGAAGCATGTCTTGTCCAGAAATTATCTTGTTCATTTATTACTTGTTCCTAGCCTGCCTAGTCTTTTGAAAGCAGGGGTGTTTGATTACCAAGTGCCCAGTACAGTGCCTGGCATCTCTGGGGCATTTAAGTATTTATCCTATGAATGGAGGAAGTGATGCCTAAGTAACAACAGATGCTATACCTTGCAAAATCTTTAAAACACTAACACCTGCAAAGAATTTCCAAGCAAAACAGCTATAAAAAGTTGTTTCTCCACTTTTTTTGACAATGGAATATGTTTTTGGTGAAATATCTGTTCACAGGGTACTGGTATTTTTCTGAATACAATTTGAGAAACACAATGTGTACTGAACATTACTGATAAGAGGTAATACTAAGACTATTTCTTCATATTAGGATTCAAGGTGCAAGGGATCCAAAGTGTATTCTTTTTGAAATGCATGCAGTTATCACTCTTTTAAACTAAGGTATCAAAGCCTCTTGTTGTAATGAAAATGTGCTATTTTGGAGCAAAATCACACTAAGCCTTTACTGGCCAGTCATCTCAGCATGAATTAGTCCCTGTTTAGCTGGCCACCTACCAGAGGTCTGTCTCTGAAAGATTAGGGCAAGTCTGAAAGATTAGGTAGGGGGTGATGACTGAGAGGGACAAGGAAGGAGCCAGAATGTGGGCTGAACAGGCCAGGGGAGGGGTGGGAGGCTTCGGAGAGCTGAAGAATGTTGGATGAGAATGTCCCTGAAGGAGCAACCCAACAAGAGGAGGAGTAGGGAGAGGGAATGGAGGGATGCTGTGGAGGAACACTGTCCATAGTTGTTTTTGAACTGCCACTCCTCCAACAGATCTGTTCCTGTTTAGACTTGAGAACTCTGGGCTTGAGTTTTCTGCTAGGAGTTTGCCTAGTCCTCTGAAAATCTTCCACCTTGATGTCCTTCATGTAGCCTGGTAGTTTTGAGGGTCAGTTTCCTGTTTTTGGCTTAAAGATATATTGAGTTAAGGTTTTCCCCTAAACTGTAGTTTGCAAGCAATAGGAACAAAAATGGTAAAATAAAAATAGCTTTTTTTTTTTTTTTTTGGTGGTACTAGGGATTGAACCCAGGGCTTCAGGGTTGCTATAAATGTGCTCTATCACTGAGCTACACCCCTGTCCCTTTTTATATTTTTAAGAGAGGGTCTTGCTAAGTTGTCCAGTGGGGCCGTGGGGCCTCAAACTTGCAATCCTACCTCAGCCTCCCGAGGAGCTGGGATTACAGGTCTGTCACTATACCAAGTTTAAAATAATATAGCTCTGTAATATAATTTGAGATCTGGTATTGTGAGACCTCTTGCATTGCTCTTCTTGCTGAGGATTGCTTTGGCTATCCTGGGTCTCTTATTGTTCAAATGAATCTCAGGACTGTTTTTTATAGTTCTGTAGAAAATGTCATGGCATTTTGATGGTAATTGCATTAAATTTATAGAGCACTTTTGGAAATATGACCATTTTGACAATATTTTTTTGTGCCCTGTCCAAGAACATGTGAGGTCTTTTCTTTTCTAAGGTCTTTTTAGTTTCTTTCTTCAGTGTTCTATATTTTTCATTGTAGAGATTTTTCACCTCCTTGGTTAGATTAATTTTCAGATTCTTTTTTAGGTTATTATGAATGGGATAGTTTTCCTAATTCTTTCTTGGTAGAATCACTGTTGGAATATAGGAAGGCTATTGACTTATGAATGTTGATTTGTATCCTTCTACTTTGATGAATTGATTGATCAGCTCTAGCAGTCTTCTGGGAGAGATTTTTAGGTTTTCTAGATATAAGATCATGTTGTCAGAAGAGATGATTTGACTTATTCTTTTCTTACTCATATCCCTTTCTTTCTCCTGCCTGATTGCTCTGGCTAGAGTTTCAAGAACTATATGAAATAGGAGTGGTAAGAGTGGACACCCTTATCTTGTTCCTGATTTTAGAGGAAAAGCTTTCAGTTTTTCTCCATTTAATACAATGTTGTCTTTGGTTTTGTCATATATAGTCTTTATAATGTTGAAGTAAGTTCCTTCTATCCCTAGTCTCTCTAGTGGTTTTAACATGAATAGGTGCTAGATTTTATCAAAGTCCTTTTCTGCATCTATTGAGATGATCATATGATTCTTGTCCTTAATTCTACTTGTGTGGTGAATCACATTTATTGATTTGCAAATGCTGAACCAACCTTATATCCCTGGAATGAAATCCATTTGGTCATGGTGTATTATCTTCTTGATGTGTTTTTGAATGTGGTTTTCTAATGTCATATTAAGGATTTTTGCATCTGTGCTCATCAGGGATATTAGTCTGTAGTTTTCTTTCTTTGATATATCTTTGTCTGGTTTTTGTATCAGGGTTGTACTGGCTTCATAGAATGTATTTGGAAATGTTCTCTCCCTTTCTATTTCATGGAATAATTAGAGAAAGACTGTGTTAGTTCTTCTTTTAAAGGTATGGTAGAACTCAGCTGAGAGTCCATTGGGTCCTGGGCTTTTCTTTGTTGGATGGTTTTTAATTGCTGCCTCAATTTCATTACTGGATATTGGTCTATTTAGGTTTTCTATATCTTCCTGGTTCAATCTGGGCGGATTATATGGATCACTAGTTCTTTTAAGGTATGTTCTTTGGCCATAAAGTGAAGTATTGATTTGCTTTTTGTGTACTGATATTTTTAGATGAAACTTGAGAAATCAAAATTGTTTTCATTCACTTGGAGGCAATTTTAAAATTTCAAATAAGTAAGAGTATAGTGGTTACTATGACAATAAAACTGGGTCTGACGTGTTATAAAAAAATTCTAGATGTTCATTTAAATGCTTAGGCCCTGAATCAGTTGGTAAATGTAATGTATTATACAAAAGGTCTTTTTTTTCATTTTATGTTTTGCTTTCAAATTATATAAATTGAAGGTAAAATTCTATAGTGAATAACAGATGGAAATATATTTTTCAAAATTTTTAGAATTTTAGAGAGCTTAAAACAATCAGAGTAATCTACTAGTATAAGTTTGCCATATATAAAAAATTCAGTGTTCCAAAATCAAGTTAAAATATATATTTGGGGTATATTAGTTTTTTGTGGAATATTAATAAGTGTTTGGAATTTAGGATTTCAAAGTCAAGGTAGACTCCCGCCCGCTGGAAGGAGAGACTCAGCCGCCAGTGTCCCTGGCCGCCTGGGCCCAGAGTAGCAGCTCCCTGCTGCTGCACGCAGGGCCAGACCTGGGGAAGGGCTTCCTTCAATCCCGGGAAGAGTGGGACCTGCCCAGCTGCGACCAGAACAAGAGGTAGGCACCTGCCCGCTGGAAGGAGAGACCCAGCCACCAGTTTGCCTGGTCTTCGGGGCCCAGAACAGCATCTCCCTGCTGCTGCACGCAGGGCCAGACCTGGCGAAGTGCTTCCTCCACTCCCTGGGGGAGTGCGACCTGCCCAGCTGCAACCAGAGCAAGAGGTAGGCACCTGCCCGCTGGAAGGAGAGAACCCGCCGCCAGTTTGCCTGGCCTCTAAGGCCCATAGTAGCATCTCCCTACTGCTGTAAGCAGGGTCCAGCCTGAGGATAAGCCCCTTCCACTATTCCACTGTGCCACTCTGCAACGGACCAAAGGTGCAGCCTTGACTCCACTAACAGGGTTGCTGACTGTACATGATCTGGGTCAGGTGGCTTAAACTGGAAGGGAAAAAAGAAGGGCTTCCAAGGGTCCATTTTGTTTGAGACTTGTTCTTGGGTTCAACGTTTTTGTTTTTATTTGCTTGTTTGTTTGTTTTGTTGTTTCTTGGGAGTTTTTTGTTTGTTTTTGTTTTGATTGACAGTGTGTTTGTGTGCTTCTGCTCCTCTTTCTTTTCTTCCTTCTCACTTTTATATTTTTTCTTCTTCCTACATCTTCCCTATTTACACCCTGCCATTGCATTCTCAACAGAGGCAAAAACAAGTTATACGCACAAATTGAGATTTCTAGAACGTGTACAATTGAAATATATAGCAAAGTGGTGTTATATATGGTTTATTCTCTATTTTCTAGACTTATTCTCTCTCTCCTCTCTCTTACACTAATTACTACTCCTTGGTTATTTTTTTTTTCTCTTCTTTTTTTTTTTTTTTCTTTTCCATCTTTCTTTATTTCTCCTCTCAACCGCTGCATAAGTTAGGTTTATATGTAAATCGGTCTTTCCATCTATTCATTCACTCCATTCTCTTTCCTCTCTCATCGGCTGATACTAAACCACTTCCATAGAACTCTCTTTTCATACTTTCTAAGAAAGAACAAGTCAATACACTCACTTCCTTCTTCCTAAACATATTACCTCTCTGTCCATTACTTGAAACTTTAAAACCCCATCAGAAGCATACAGAATAAATTGGAAACAACATCTGGGTTAACTAAATCTGTACATTGTGATCAAACTGGGATTCTCTGAATAGAAAGTGTTTGATTTTAAAGTGTAAAGGAAATATAAGGGGATCTGATAGCATTGTACTACAGGAGCAACATAAGGTTTTAAGGTAAAATCAAAGTAGAGAAGGTCCCACAGTGCAGGTAGAATAGACGCACAAGCAATATGAAGAAACAAGGGAAGAAAGTGACACAAACAAATCAATATACCTCCTCAGTAGATTCCATACCATGCACAGTTGGTGCAATGCCAGAGATGGAATTCAGAAATTACATATTCCAAATGTTAGCGGAACATAAGAATGAACTAAAAAATGAGATGAGGGAGCAAATACAGGAGGTGAAAGATCATTTTGACAAAGAACTCCATAAACAAATACAGGAAGTAAAAGATTACTTCAATAGGGAGATAGAAGCTCTAAAGAGAAACCAAACAGAAATTCCAGAAATGAAAGAAGCAATAAATCAAAATAAAAGCTCAATCGAAAGTATCACCAACAGAGTAGATCACTTGGAAGAAAGAACCTCAGACAATGAAGACAAAATATATATCCTAGAGAAAAATCTAGATTACACAGCAAAAATGGTAAGAAACCAAGAACAGAACATTCAAGAATTATGGGACAACATAAAAAGACCAAACATAAGAGTGATTGGGGTAGAGGAGGGGGCAGAGTTTCAAGCCAAAGGAATGAGTAATTTATTTAATGAAATAATTACAGAAAATTTTCCAAACTTGAGGAATGAAGGGGAAAACCAAGTTCAAGAGGCCTACCGAACACCAAACATACAAAATCACAACAGATCCACACCAAGACACATTATAATGAAAATGCCTAATATACTGAGCAAGGAGAGAATATTAAAAGCCACAAGAGAAAGGAAGCAGATTACATATAGGGGGAAACCAATCAGACTTTGTTCAGATTTTTCTACCCAGACCTTAAAAGCAAGAAGATCCTGGAATAGCATATTTCAAGCTCTGAAGGAAAAGGGATGTCAACCAAAAATCTTATATCCAGCAAAATTGAGCTTTAGATTTGAAGATGAAATAAAAACCTTCCACGACAAGCAAAAGTTAAAAGATTTCACATCTCGAAAGCCAGCACTTCTGAACATCCTGGGCAAAATTTTTCATGAAGAAGAAGAGAAAAATAACAATGAAAATCAACAAAGGGAGATATTAAACTAAGGGAAATACCAACCAGAAGAGAAACCAAATCAAGCTAAATATCATCATACAAATAAAAATGGATGGGAATAAAAATCTCATCTCAATAATAACCCTGAATGTTAACGGCCTAAACTCGCCATTCAAAAGACACAGATTATCTGAATGGATTAAAAGAAATGACCCAACAATCTGCTGTCTCCAAGAAACACACCTCATAGAAAAAGACATCAATAGACTGAAGGTAAAAGGCTGAGAAAAGTCTTATCACTCACATGGCCTGCGGAAGCAAGCAGGGGTTTCCATTCTCATTTCAAATAAGGTAGACTTCAAGCCAAAGTTAATCAAAAGGGACAAAGATGGATATTTCTTACTACTTAAGGGAACCATTCATCAAGAGGATATAACAATCATAAATCTATATGCCCCAAATAATGGAGCACCTACATTCATCAAACAAACACTTCTCAAGTTCAAGAGTAAAATTGACCACAACACAGTTATTCTAGGGGATTTCAACACACCTCTTTCACCAATGGATAGATCATCCAAACAAAAACTAAACAAAGAAACCTTAGGCCTCCTTAAAACAATTAATAACTTAGATCTAACGGACATATATAGAATATTTCATCCCTCAGTAAATGAATACACTTTTTTCTCAGCAGCACATGGCTCCTTCTCCAAAATAGATCATATATTATGTCACAAGGCAAATCTCAGCAAATATAAAAAAATAGAAATACTACCCTGCATGCTATCAGACCATAAAGGGATGAAATTGGAAATCAACGACAAAACAAGGAATAAGAAAAACTACTCCAACAACTGGAAGCTAAGCAACATGCTACTGAATGAACAAGGGGTTGAAGAAGACATCAAAGAGGAGATTAAAAAATTCCTAGAGGTAAATGAGAACACAGATACATCGTATAGAAATCTCTGGGACACTATGAAGGCAGTAGTAAGAGGAAAATTCATTGCACTGAGTTCATTCTTTAAAAGGAAAAAAAACCAACAAATAAACGACTTAACATCACACCTCAAAGCATTAGAAAAAGAAGAACAGACCAACACCAAGAGCAGTAGAAGACAGGAAATAGTTAAAATCAGAGCAGAAATTAATGAAATTGAGACTAAGGAAACCATTCAAAGAATTGACAAAACTAAAAGTTGGTTCTTTGAAAAAATAAACAAAATTGACAGACCCTTAGCGATGCTAACGAAAAGAAGAAGAGAAAAAACTCAAATCACTAACATTCGTGATGAAAAAGGGAATATCACAACAAACACCTCAGATATACAGAAAATAATTAGAAATTACTTTGAAAACTTGTACTCTAATAAAACAGAAAATACTGAATGCATTGACAGATTTCTAGAGTCATATGATTTGCCTAAACTGGATCTGGAGGCTATACACAATTTAAACAGATCGATTACAAGCAAAGAAATAGAAGATGTCATCAAAAAGCTACCAACGAGGAAAAGTCCAGGACCTGATGGGTTTACAGCAGAGTTCTACAAGACTTTCAAAGAAGAACTAATACCAATGCTCTTCAAACTATTTCAAGAAATAGAAAAAGAGGGAGCTCTTCCAGACTCTTTCTATGAGGCCAATATTACATTAATTCCAAAGCCAGGCAAAGACACATCCAAAAAAGAAAACTTTAGGCCAATATCTTTAATGAACATAGATGCAAAAATCCTCAACAAAATTCTGGCAAATCGGATACAAAAACATATCAAAAAGATAGTGCACCATGATCAAGTGGGGTTTATTCCAGGGATGCAAGGCTGGTTCAATATTCGGAAATCAATAAACATAATACATCACATCAATAGACTTAAAGATAAAAATCATATGATTATCTCAATAGATGCAGAAAAAGCATTTGACAAAATACAGCACCCCTTTATGTTCAAAACACTGGAAAAACTAGGAATATCAGGGACATATCTCAACATTATAAAAGCTATTTATGCAAGGCCCAGAGCTAACATTATCTTAAATGGAGAAAAATTGAAAGCATTCCCTCTGAAAACTGGAACAAGACAGGGATGCCCCCTCTCACCACTACTATTTAACATAGTACTAGAAACTCTGGCAAGAGCAATTAGACAGATGAAAGAAATTAAAGGGATCCAGATAGGAAAAGAAGAGCTCAAATTAGCACTATATGCTGATGACATGATAATCTACCTAGAAGACCCAAAAAACTCTACCAGAAAACTTTTACAACTATTAAATGAATTTGGCAAAGTAGCAGGATACAAAATGAATACCCATAAGTCAAAGGCATTTTTGTACATCAGTGACAAAGCCTCTGAAAGGGAAATGATGAAAACTACCCCATTTACAATAGCATCAAAAAAAATAAAATACCTGGGAATCAACTTAACGAAAGAGGTGAAAGAGCTCTATAAGGAAAATTATAGAACACTAAAGAAAGAAATCATAGAAGAACTCAGAAGATGGAAAGACTTACCTTGCTCTTGGATAGGTAGAATCAATATTGTCAAAATGTCCATACTACCAAAAACATTATACAGATTTAATGCAATTCCAATCAAAATCCCAATGTCATTCTTCAAAGAAATAGAAAAAGCAGTCATGAAATTCATCTGGAGAAATAAGAGACCCAGAATAGCCAAAGCAATCCTGAGCAAGAAAAGTGAAGCAGGGGGCATCACCATACCGGACTTTAAATTATACTATAGAGCAATAGTAACAAAAACAGCATGGTATTGGCACCAAAACAGACTGGTGGACCAATGGTACAGAATTGAGGACACAGAGACTAATACATATAATTTCAGCTATCTTATATTAGACAAAGGTGCCAAAAATGTACAGTGGAGAAAGGATAGCCTCTTCAACAAATGGTGCTGGGAAAACTGGAAATCAATATGCAACAAAATGAAATTAAACCCTTGTCTCTCACCATGCACAAAATTCAATTCAAAGTGGATTAAGGACCTAGGAATTAGACCAGAGACAATACGCCTAATAGAAGAAAAAGTAAGCTCCAATTTCCAACATGTCGGATTAGGCCCCAAGTTCCTTAATAAGAATCCTGTAGCACAAGAACTATTACCAAGAATTAATGAATGGGATAGATTTAAAATGAAAAGCTTCTTCTCAGCAAAAGAAACAATCAGTGAGGTGAATAGAGAGCCAACTAATTGGGAACAAATATTTAATACATGCACATCAGATAGAGCACTAATTTCTAGAATGTATATAGAACTAAAAAAACTTAACACCAAAAAAGCAAATAACCCAATCAATAAATGGGCTAAGGAATTGAAAAGACACTTCTCAGAAGAAGATACATGATTAATCAACAAATACATGAAAAAATGCTCAACATCACTTGCAATTAGAGAAATGCAAATCAAAACTACTCTAAGATTTCATTTCACTCCAGTCAGAATGGCAGCTATCAAGAACACAAACAACAATAATTGTTGGAGAGGATGTGGAGAAAAAGGCACACTCATACATTGCTGGTGGGACTGCAAAATGGTGCAACCGCTATGGAAAGCAGTATGGAGATTTCTTGGGAAAATGGGAATGGAACCACCCTATGACCCAGCCATCCCACTCCTGGGTTTATTCCCAAAAGACTTAAAAACAGCATATTACAGTGACACAGCCACTTCAATGTTTATAGCAGCACAATTCACAATAGCTAGGTTATGGAACCAACCTAGATGCCCCTCAGTAGATGAGTGGATAAAGAAAATATGGTATATATATAAAATGGAATTTTACTCAGCAATAAGAGAGAATAAAATAATGGCATTTGCAGGTAAATGGATGAAGTTGGAGAATATAATGCTAAGTGAAATTAGTCAATCTCAAAAATCCAAGTACCGAATGTTTTCTCTGATATAAGGAGGCTGGTTCACAGTGTTGTTGGAAGGGGGTACATAGGATCAGAGGAACACTAGAATGGTCAACGGAAAGGGAGGGGAGGGAGGGAGTAAGGGGGGGGTTGGAAAAAAATTGGTGGTTGAATGAGATGGATATCATTATCCTAAATGCATGATTGAAGATCTGAATGGTACTTATATACTTTGTATACAAGCAGTTGTATGTAAAAAGATACTATACTTGTGCATGATGAATAAGTAAATAAATAATAAAAAAATTAAAAAAAAAAAAAAAGAAGGCTCCTAAGATACTGAAAAAAAAAAAAAAAAAGGATTTCAAAGTCAAATCAGAAAACATTGGTGTAGACTAAACAGATCACTGTAGGACTTCTTAAAGTCTCTTCTTTGGGAAAATACAATATGACTAAGAAAATCTCTGGCAGTGTTTTGAACATATTAAGAGATCAATAAATATTTGTTGATTCAAATCAATGGCACACACTTTTTCTGGGACTTTTTGGAGGAGAGGAGATTTCCAGCTGAGGTTAATATTCTCTCATTGACTATTTTCTCTACTGTGTGGGATTCTCATGGGCCTGAAGATGTGTCTGCGTTCTGTAGAGGGGGGTGAGGAGGGAACTCTGGGAAGGGGAAAAAGCATGAGGTAAGCACTACTTTGTTGGGCAGTAAGCAATGAGCAATGAATTCCTTCTATGAAGGAATATAATTTAACAATAATTAGAATAAGAAGAAAACCTAGTGTTTTCTTGAAAAACTGGATAAAGTCTCAACAAGATTGTGCTCTTTTTCTATCGAGGATTTTTGTTAAGTCTGAACTTCATGTTCCTTATTACATCCCTGTGAGCTCAAAAGACCATTTGGGGTTGTTGATGAATTCAAGGCTCTTCCAAAGCAAGCAAGAAGCACAGAATGATACGACTCATTTGTCTGAAATCACTAACGTTTTAGAACAAAACAGAAGCCCGGCTAAGCTTATGATGATTTAAATGAGTGTAGAAGTATGTCTGATAATGTTGTTCACTGTTTCTCAAATAATATACCACCTACCTCCTTCCTAGCATCTCCCCTGCCTTCCTTAAATTCTGTGTTCAAGATATTTGTGTCAGGAGGCTCCCTGCTCTGAGGCTGTCCTCATCTGCCCTCACCCT
The DNA here is from genome assembly GCA_025594165.1 of Tamias sibiricus. NCBI lineage: Eukaryota > Metazoa > Chordata > Mammalia > Rodentia > Sciuridae > Tamias > Tamias sibiricus. Next base: position 119,489,604 of record CM046662.1, on the reverse strand, counting down.
GCTTCTCCCCAATTCCTTTCTCTTTGCTTTCATGGACCACCATATTGCCTTTCTAGATGTTTAGACTTGCACCAGAAAAGCATCTATTCTGGATCCCATCCTCTCTGCCTTTGTTGGAGGTGGTAATAATTTTCCAAGCTCAGGGAGAAGCTTAGAGATGTGGGAGGTCCCTCTTCAGTTCCCCCAAATTCTACAAATTTTGCTAGGGGGTTTCTGAAGGTCAAACTCCATCACTGAGGACTAAAACTCGGTGTTCCCAAACTTTCTACCATTAACAATATCTTATCATTTTCTTTCCTTGACCTCAAAGTTTATAGACATTTTTTTCCTATTGAACAAATATTTTTTTCCTATTTATCAGGGATCCTGTTTAGCTTGAAATAAATATCAGCATAGTGAACTGATATGACTAAAATCACAAGGAAAGGCACTTGATGTTTTATCTTGTGCATCTGCATTTCAGACAAATGTATGATATACAAAGAGAATTTTGATGTTAAAAAAGGTCTAGGGCCTCAGGAAGACCAGGGATCCCAGGTTAGGAAATCATTTCAACTAAAGCAAAGACTCTAATGGTGAAGGTTTCTGGAGGCAGAATTATCTCGGGCTTGCAGGGAAGTTTTGAAGGGCAGTACCCTTAATTCATACTATTACAGCTGCCAGTAGCTATGAACACACATCTTCCCTCACCCTCATGTGCATTTGCATACCATATGTAGGAAAATTTCTCCTGGTAGAGGTATAGTGTAAGGGGATAATATTTTTTTAATGTTATTGTATTTTTTAATGCCTTTATTTTTATTTACTTTATATTTTTATTTTGTTTATTTATTTTTATGTGGTGCTGAGGATTGAACCCAGTGTCTCACACTTGCTAGGTAGGCACTCTACCACTGAGCCACAACCCCAGCCCCAAGGGGCTAAAGTCTTGAAATGCAATTTTGCATCTATAATTCATAATATGACTTAACGGTTATTCTTCTTCAATGATAATTGAGGGTAATCTTAACCTAGTCCCAGAGAGATTCCAAAAAAAAAATACGCTTAATGTCAAGGATTGAATGATTACGGAAAGACAAATGCCAGATCTTCTTTTCCTGCTATTCTCACCAAAAGATGGTTTTATCAGCTGCTTTTCCCAGTAGGAGAAATCCTTAATTACACAAGCCATGTTTATTATTGAGAACTGACCTTTCTATTCTTGGAGATTTGTAGAAATAAAGGATTTCAGTGCCTCATAGTGTTTAAAGAAAGCCGAGAGAGATCCTGGACCACTGGAGGAAGGGACAAACTGGTGAATCAATTAAAAGCTGAAGCTGGGGAATAAGCGGCTTTGAGAAGCACCTGAGAGTTCATGTTGAAAGAGAGAAATGAAGACGTTGCAGATCTGTCCTTGCTATCAGGTTTGACAAATGGAATCACATGGATACTAGAGCAAATTGTGCATTTTTTTCAGATTTTAACAACAAGGGAGAGGGGAGAAAAATCAAATATTTTTGTTATGAAATACAATGATATGCTCGGGGGTGAAAGAGAAAAAAGTGTTGGAAAAGTCAAGACAGTAGATTTCAAGTATTTGGTAACCAGTGTGGTAGATTTAAAGGAAGCCATTGTTGAAGAGGAAAAAATAGGTCTATACATGTTTTAACTAATTTGAATCATGAGGTTTTTATTTTTAATAAATGCTTAATTTTAGACTAGTTTTAGGTCTGTAGAAAAATTACAGAGATAGTGCAGAGTTGTCACATACCTGCCCTCCTTATTATTAACATATTAGTAGAGGGCATTGATTATAATTAATGAACTGATGTTGGTGTGCTATTACTAATTAAGTCACTCTATTCTTATTTCTTAAATGTTCCCCCTGTCCTTTTCCTACCCAGGATGCCATCCAGGCTACCACAGGAAGTTTAGTTTTCATGGCTCCCTTAAACTCGTCTTTGGTTGTGATAGTTTCTCAGATGTCCCTTGACAGTTGTGAAGAGTACTCAGCACTATCCAGATATTTCAAAGAATATCCCTTAATTGGGGTCTGTCTGGTGTTTTCCCCATGATAAAAGCTGAAGTGCCGTGTTCACCACATCACGTCCAGGGTATGTACTGTCAACAGGACCTATCACTGATGGTGTGACCCTCCCTCACTTGGCTGAGTGAGTGTTTATGAGATTCCTCTACTGTGAAGCTCTTTCATTCCCCTCTGGAAGAAAGTCATCATATGTAAGTCCCACATGTAAGGACTGGTGAGCTCTGCTCCAACTTCTTGAGGGTGGAGCATTTACATAAGTTATTTTGCTTTTAAAAAAATTTATTTATTTACTTTAGTTGTACACAACGCAATACATTTATGTTTACATGGTGCTGAGGATTGAACCCGGGCCGTGCACATGCGAGGCGAGCGCTCTGCCGCTGAGCCACAACCCCAGCCCCATATTTAGATCTTTTTAATAGATGTGTTTGTTCTCTGCCATTTCATCAATCTTTCTTTATCTCTGGCTAATCTGGTACAGTTCGTGCTTCAATCCTCGGATCTGCCATTTCTCCCAAGAACCCTGGTTCTTTCTGTTGGAGAGGATATGACAAATGCAGATCTGAGCATGAGGTACCAACTGGGTTTGAATAGTTTTCAGAGAAAGTTGTTTTACGAAACCTCATAATTTTATCTGCCTTTCTTAGACATATAGGATTTTCTTTTCATTTAAAATGTTGGTTTAGATTACAATTTTTAAAAATGTCCCCAAATAAAAAGAAAAATAAAATGAAACAAACAAGTAAACAACAACAAACAGAATTGGCAAGTTTTTTTTTTTTTTTTTTTTTTTTTTTTTTTTTTTTTTCCTGTATAGAACCAGATAGTCAATATTTTAGGTTTGTGGACAACTTTGTCTTTACTCTGCCACCATGGTACAAAGACAGTCATAGCATATAAATTAATAGCAGTGTCTGCCTTCTAATAAAACTTTATTTACAAATAAACAGACTGGATTTGGCCTTTGGGGCCATAGTTGTCAACCTTTGACAACCCAATGAAAGTCAAACAATAAATATTATTAATTGGGTACTTAAGAGGTATAAGAAATATACTAAAAGTGAGTGTGAAAAATAAATACACTAAAATTTCTAGAGATTAAGTGAATGGCCTTAAGTGACTTACAACTCTCTGGCCCTCTTTTTCTTTGTGGTGGTTGGACTAGACAAAAATAGCGGAGCTCTTTATCAGCTCTAAATTCTATGGTCAAATGATTTACTCCCATTACTTATCACCAAGTAGAAATAGAACGTACATACAATAGTAGGTTTATACTTCTCTCTTCCCAGACTGAGATGACTTACAACTATTTTCTTGAGTTATTCCATGCATAAAAATGACTTGTTTTTAGGAGACATAGATTGGATATTCTATTTGCCACTCAGGCAAGAATTTTTAACTTAGGTATCCTGGATCCCATGTTTCAGACTTTACATGGGAGTGGTGGAATGTTCTATAAATCTGAGATGGAGTGGAAAATTCTGTGTGCATGTGTGAATTGCCTGAGTAGATGACCCAGAGTTTTGTATCAGCTTCCCAAAGAGGTGTGTTTCATGTATCAGTTAGAAATAGGTTTGGTTATACAAATAGAAAACCTAAAGTAATAGTAGTGAAAGCAAAATTTATTTCTATCATGTAGCAGAAACAGGCAGTTCTGATATGGTGGCTTCATAGTGTCTTCATGGGCTCAAGGTCATCTCATGATCAGCATGTGTTTTCTTATTCATCACACTCACAAGAATGAAAGAGTATACCCCCTAGCTAATTCAGCTTTCTTTAAGGAACTTTCATAGACTTTCTCAAAATCTTCCATATAAGTGTCACTGACAAGTGCTGGCTGCAAAGGAGCCAGGGAAGTGCCATCTTTAGCTGGTCACATTGCTATGTTGAATAAATAAAGGGTTTAAGTTACTTGAGGGAGAGCGCATATTGGAGTTTTGGAGGCCAGAAGTCTGAAATAAGTTTCACTGGGCTAAATTCAAGATGTTAGAAGACTGGATCTTTCTGCAGATTCCAAGGGAGAATCTGTACCTGTCTTTTTTAGCTTCTGGTATCTATCTGTATTCCTTGGCTTTTAGCCCCTTCCTTGGTCTTTGAAGTATAGAACTTCAGACTCTCACATTGCCTTCTCTGACTGATTCCTCTGCATCCTTCTTATAAGGACTGCTGTGATTACTTTGGGCCCACCTGGATAGCATAGGAAAATATCCTTATCTCAAGCTCTTTAACTTAATAATATCTGCAAAAATCCCTTTTTTTCATAGTCCTTTTGTTCCTGTGATATAACATTCACCCAAATAAGCCTATGTCCTACTCCCCAAAATTATAGGTTTTAGGGAATGGAACATGGGCCTATTTGGGGAAATAATATAACATAGAAATCAGTCTCTTGGGGCATAACATCTATTACAAGTCTCTTGGCATGTTAGCCTCCTTTACTAAGGGCTATAGAAATTCCTATTTTTTAAAACATTTTTAAAGATTTTTAATTTGTTCTAATTAGTTATACATGACACTAGACTGTATTTTGACTCATCATACATAAATGGAGTATAAATTCTCATTCTTCTGGTTGTGGATGATGTAGAGTTACACAGGTTGTATAATCATATATGCACATATGTCATTCCTACTCTTTACCCCATCCCCTCCATGTACTCCCTTCTGTTTAATCCAAAGCACCCCAATTTTTCCCTAACCCCCTGCCCTTATTGTGAATTAGCATGTGCATATCAGAGAAAACATTTGGCCTTTGGTTCTTTGGGATTGGCTTATTTCGCTTAGCACAATATTCTCCAGCTCCATCCATTTACCAGCAAATGCCATAATTTCATTCTTCTTTAAGGCTGAGTAATAGTCTACAGTGCATATAAACCACATTTTTTTTTTTATCCATTCATCTACTGAAGGGTATCTAAGTTGGTTCCATAGTTTAGCTATTATGAATTGAGCTGCTATAAACATTGATGTGGCCCACGTCACTGTAGTATGCTGATTTTAAGTCCTTTGGGTATAAACCTAAAAGTGGGATAACTGGGTCAAATGGTGGTTCCATTCCAAGTTAGAAATTCCTATTTACTCAATAAATATTGAATTATAGGAATGGGCATCAAGGAACCATCAACTTCTGCTCAGGAAAGATTAAATTCATCTGTTTATACATTCAATAAATATTTATTCACTATCTACTGTGTGTCAGGTGCTGTATTAGTCTTCCTCTTCTCTGAACTTGCTTCTTCTCTAGTAAATGGAGCCACCATTTATTCAATTTTCCATGCCTCAAACATGAGACCTATATTTAAAATTCTCCCTCCATAATCAATCAGTTCCCAAGTTGTGTTGATTTATCCTCTAAAATAATACTTGCACTTATCTCCATTGTTTATGCCAAGATCCACATTCAAGCCACCATCTTCTTTTTTTCAGATTATACAATATCTTGCTATCTTGTTTCTCCACATCTGTTCTCAGACTCCCTGCAATTCATTCCCCACCATGTAGAGTGATCCTTTAAAAATGCAAATATTACTGTACCATTTTCCTGCTCAAAACATTTCCATAGGTTTCGGTTGCTCTTTGGAAAGAAACAAAATTTCTTATTAGGGCCTTCTTAAGAGGGCCTCTGCTCACTTCTCAAGCCTCATCTAAATGTGCTTCCTCTTCAGTTCTTCAAAAGTACCCTTAAGATCTCTCCTGCCTTGGACTAGACAAAGTGGAGTAAAGGGAAGCGAGGGAGGTAGGGAATAGACAAGACTGTAGAATGAATTGAACATATCTTTCCTATCCTTATATGAACACATGACCAATGTAGTTCCACATCATATACAACCACAATAATGGGGTCCTAATTGGAATAAGTATACTTATTCTGTGTATGTATAATATGTCTAAATACACCCTACTGTCATGTATATCTAGAAAGAACAACAACAAAGCTCTGTCCTTCATATCTTTCCATTTGCTGTATTCTCTTCTTGGAATTCTCTTTCCATGGACAAATCCCTTTCTTGATTTACTTTGTTGGAAAGACTTTCCAAACACTCCAGATTAGATCTAGAGAGATCTAGAAATTTTAAGCTTTCATTGCAGCTTTTTTTCTTTATTGAACATTTAAGAAACATATTAAGAGAACTAAAGATAAAAATTTGGGCTTAACATCTATCTTCCCCACTAGATCACAAGTCAAATGAAGGAGGAAACACAGTATTCTGTCTTTTCTATCACATCCCCAGTGCTTGTCATGTACTGGGGGCTCTGCAAGCGGTTGTTGAATTGGTGATAGGAAAAATTCCCAGGTATCTGCAAAACATATGTAAACATGAAGAGCAATACTAAGTTATCTTGTATTCTTGAGGACCCCCTCGACTAAGGAGAACTGCTGCTGGCCGCTAATTGTGGGCATTAGTTCATACAAGTCAATGAACTACTTTCATTTCTGTAGATAGCATCTCTGTTGGATGAGTGGTTCTCAAACTTTTTTTTTTTCATTTGCACCTTCTTTATTCCCAAATAATAAACATTCCAAATCTTTATTGGGTACATGTGATGTGCCAGGCTCCATGCTAATTTCTTTGGGTGGATTATCACATGCAATCCTCAGAGAACTCTGTGAAATGGATAAGCTATTTTCAGCATTTATAGATAAAGAAATTAAATTTCAGGGAGATTCTGTAACAGTTGGTAAGTAGTAAGTGGTGATAGCAGAGTTCAGAACAGTGCAGTAAGAGTCCAGTGCTCTCTGCTATGTTCTCTTCGGAGCTCTGTGCAGTGAGCTGTGCTCCTCAACTCTTGCTGTCTTGTTTTCTCTCCTGGTAAACAGGGTTGGACAATGTAGGAGCAAATACAAAGTTCTGCTTCAAATAAAAACCAAAGCAATCAGGTATCTCTGGGCATTGCCCCCAAGCCTCTTTACCTTGTAGATCCTAAGAAGTCTTCATAGCAGTACTGTCAAGTGGAAATATTCTGCAAGCCACATATGGAATTTAAAAATTGCTAGTTGCCATGTTAAGAAAGGAAAAAGCAACAGGTGCAATTAATTTTCATAATATATGCTATGTAACCCAACATATAAAAATATTATAATTTTACCATGTAGTCATAAAAAGTATTAATGAGATATTAGAAATAATGGAGGAGCAATACAATATTACAAATGCAGTATAATATAATATGAAATCTTTTGTATTGCAGTGGATAAAGTGAACTGTAGTTCTACCAAACAATAAAGTTGTGATTAATGAAAAGATATTTTATACTGCTTCAGTTTCACATTTTAAATTCAAATTTATTAAAATTTTTTTAAAAAATTTTTATTTATGTGTGCTAGAGTCATGTGGAGGGTTTGTTAAATATAATTGCTTGGTCCTACCCTTAGTGTTTCTGATCCCTGCCCCACGGCTTAGTGCATGAGGACGTTCATTTCTCAGCAGTTTCTAGCTGATGCTTTTGCTTCTGGGGATCACATTTAGAGAATGGCTGACCTAGACTACTAGCCCTCAGTAAGCTTGACAGGCAATTCCATGTTTTGTTGTTGTTGTTGGGAGGAGATATTTTGCTAAGTATAATGGTTGTACCCAGGACAAAGGGTAAATTTGTGTACAGGGAATTACTTGCTTCTAGCTGTATCCTTCTGGCCCCCATACCTCCCTGGAAAACTTCAGAAAGGATCAATGACTATGAAAACCAACAGTAAGACCTTGGTACCCAGAAGTTCACTGTAAGAGGGCTTCAATTTTACTTGAAGTCATGGGAAGATCAGTTTAAACATCATATGTTGCTGAACATATACACAGACTGGCATTGGACATCTGCATTTTACTTCACCTTTGAAATTCTCTATTAAAAAATCTAAATGTGTGGAGGTATATGGCTTACTGTGTGGATTTCTGTGCCCAAAGTTTGATTCTGTGGAGCCACATTTCATTTCATAACTGAGAACCTGAATAAGTGTATTTTTTCATCAAATGAAAAAAGCAAACAAAAACACCTCCAAGCTAAAAGGAACAGAATTCTGGCTACCCTCTAGTGCCATGATCCCATTAAAACTCCCACTTGCCATTGCATGTTATCTACTCAGCAAGGTGCAAATCAACCAGCACACATTTCTCCACTGGGGGAGCAGCATGAGTTCCTGTGTGATCAGAAATGCATTGCAAGCAAAACAGCCAGCTGCTCTTCCAAAGCTATAACTCTCTTAGGAAAGTGAGAGGAAAAAGCAGCTTTTAAAATAGAACCAACAAAAAAGAAACAGGTGCACAAATAATCATAGATTATTAGCTATGAAGGAGAGAGTTTGGGCCACTGGTCTAATCTCCTTATGTCACAGAGGAGAAAGCCTCAGAGAGACAAAGCCCCTGCCAAAGTCATTGAACTACTTAAGTAGGCAGACCCAGAACTGGAATTCAGGTTTCTATCTCATAGGCCAATGCTATTTTCATGCTGTCTCATACGTAATGATTAAACTCTTATACCTGGTTAATGTTCAATGTTCTTGGCAAGTCAGGAAATAGGTTGTACCTCTCTAAGGGATCATCTCTTCTCCTAGAAAAGAAGAATACTCGGGTTATCCTAGCAGGGGAAAGAAGAAAGACTTACAGAGATCTCATTTTTAATTTCTAAGATAGAATTTGGAAGTCAGATTATAATCCTGCACAAGGAAAACCAATGTCAGTGTAGGTAAAGGGGATGTTAGCACTGGAATTGTTCCTCACATTTCTGGCCTTACTCTCATGGTCCTTTACTGTCCAAATTCAGGATATAGCATCATCTCAACAATTTCATCAAAGCTCTTTGGCTGCAAAGGTGAGAAACTCAAAACTGGCACAGATTAAATTATTGAAATAATACAATAATATATAATAATATATAATATATAATAATATATAATAATACAATAATTAAGTATCATATATTCAAGGATAAGGACAGATGTGCCACCAAGCCTAAGAGGGACTAGAATGAAGAATGTAGTCTATAGAATATAAATGTCTATAGGTTTATAGATTGTAAATTTATAAATATTTATTATGTACTTGTTAGAGACCAGGCACTTGGGGACATAAGAACAAAAAACTCAGAGTCATTCCCTCTAGAAACTGCCATTGCAATGGGAGAATTTAGAAAGTCAACATGCAAATGGATTCATAGAATAACTTTAAATAGTAGTGCCATGAAAGAAATATAATAGAGAAATGTGATAGATAGTGATGGGGCGGGGGCTTCTACCTTGCTGAGGTAGTCAGGAAAGGTCTGTCTGAGGAGGTGACATTTAAGTACAAGAGGAAGGCAGGCTTATGAACATCTGATGAAAGCACCTCAATACTTCCAACTAGAACCAACAGCACAATGACCATAGAACAAACTGAACTTGAAATGTGGGCAGGATGGAAATAAGGCTGGTGTGATTAAAATGCAAGAACTGAGATGAGTAAAGGGAGATAATGTCAAAGAAGTAAGCAAAGAACAGATTGTACAAGGCCTTCTAAATCTTGGTAGGAAATTTGTATTTTGTTTTGGATTCCATATAATTTCATTAAAGAATGATAAACAAGATTGTAGCTGAAAGTGTTGCTCTTTATAAAATGGACTGTAATTTAAAAGCTGTTGCAGAAATTCAGTGGGAGATGATGAAGAGGTGATAGTGAAGAAGTGGTAAGTGTTGGTCATATTTAGGATGATGTTTTCTTAAAAAATTTAGTTGTAGATGGACACAAAACCTTTATTTTATTTATTTTTCCACAGTGCTGAGGATTGAGCCCAAGGCTCACATGTGCTAGGCAAGTGCTTTACCACTCAGCTACAACCCCGCCCCTCAGGATGATTTTTGAAAGTAAAGTTCATGGGACTTGCTGATGGATTAGATACAGAATATGAAAGAGGGGAAGTAAGGATGACTTGTAGGATCTGTGATCTGAACAACTGAGTAGAAATTGGTGCCATGTATTAAGGAGAAGTGGACTAGGAAGGCATGTACTGGGGAATAGAAAATTCTTTTTGGCCATAATAAGGGTGGGGTAATTATTAAGCAGCCATGGGAAGATGTTGAACAGGGAGTTGAATATTTTAGTTCAGGAACAAATTAAAACCGAGGATTCACAAGTGAGTTACCAGAATGTGTTTACAATTTTGAAAGCCAGGGGATTGAACGAGACTATCTAGGAAGAGCATAAAGATAGAGATCAGAAGAGAAAATGAGGCTGAATCCTATAGAAGAAAAGCAAGGAAAGGAAGCAAAGGAAGGGACTTGAAAGGTAGGAGGAGGAAGCCTGGTGTCAGAAATCTATGAGAATGTTGTTTCAAGAGGAAATATCAACTCTATCAAATATTGCTGCGAGGCCAAATAAGCTGAGGACATTGTACTTTTTTTTTTTTTTTTTTTTTTTGGTACCGGGGATTGAACTCAGGGGCACTCGTCCACTGGGCCACATCCCCAGCCCTTTTTTGTATTTTATTAGAGACAGGGTCTCACTGAGTTGCTAAGTGCCTCGCCATTGCTGAGGCTGGCTTTGAACTTGCGATCCTCCTGCGTCAGCCTCCCAAGTGCTGGGATTACAGGCGTGCGCCACCGCGCCCAGCTGAGGACATTGTAATCATCTGAATTGTTTGTTTGCTTTTTGTTTTGGTATGGGGGATGGAACCCAGCTTTAAACTTTAATTTTTTAAAAATTTGAGACAGGGTCTTGCTAAGTTGCTCAGGCTGGCCTTGAACTTTCAATCCTCTTTTAGCTCCCTGGTAGCTGGGCTACAGGTGTGCATTTATGACTTTAATAAGAGATATTTCAGTGAAGCACTGGGGACAAAATTATTTGGAGTCAGGAGAAATTAGGAGGCAAGGAAATGGAAAGGACATAGATATAGATATAGATATAGATATAGATATAGATATAGATATAGAGGGGTAGACAACCCTTTGAAGAACTGAAGAGAGCAGAGATGATTGGGAGTCCCTGGAGGAGAAGGTGACCTCAAGGACTGACTGAGGAAGGGCTACACTAAAGGCTTGTTTGAACACCAATTTGAATTATTCAACAGAAAGGGATAAGGGTAATCAAAGAGAGAAAGAAGCTAAATGCAGTAGTGAAATTCTTGAGAAAGCATGAGGAGTTGGGATCTATAAGCTAGAGTGGAGAGTTTTCTTTTGATAACGGGCAGGGACAATTCTTACCTGTAATTTGAAGAAAGACAGAATGTGTGGTTAGGATGATAGGATGATGGTGGGAAAATGCAACCATTCTTATCTGATTGTATTTACTTTTCTCTTCAAAGAATGAGGCAAGGTCTCCAGTATTTTATTGATGCTGTTCAGCTCTTCATTTTCCATTTTGCTAATTATAGCAATATAGTGTTTAGTGCTTCTGGAACTTTAGTTTATAAATGGCTTAAACTTGTCATGGAACCAACTCAGGCCTCAAATCCAAGTGACTCTACAGCTCCAGAGAACAACATGGCTGGCAATAATTCTTATGTCTCTGAGACCACATTCTTGACAGGAAGAATCAGATTGGCTCAGCATACTGCATTGACTTTTTTGTCAGTATCTATTCCTGATCCCTGCTGAGTTATTGCTGGGGGGTCTTCTTACCTAGTGCAAACATGCAGTTTAGGACTAGTCCTTTGCCATTGGCTATTTTTTAAAAAAATACTTTTATTCATTGTAGATGGACACAATATCTTATTTATTTATTTTTATGTGGTGCTGAGGATTGAACCCAGTGCCTCACACATGTGAAGCAAGTGCTCTACCACTGAGCTACAGCCCCAGTCTGTCATTGGCTATTTTAAAGAGGTCAATATGGATTGCACAGTGTAATAATCTCCTGTGGCTGCTTTAAGAAATTATCTCAGACATGGTGGCTTAAAGCAACAGAAATTTCTGTCGCAGTTCCAGAGGTCAGTTCAAAATTAAGGTGTTGGCAGGTGTTCAGGGGGAATTTGTTTCTTGCTTCTTCTAACTTTTGGTGGCCACCAGCATGCCTTGACATCCCATGTCTTGTGGCCACATTACTCCAATCTCTGCCTCTGTCTTTATATCCCCTTTTCTTCTGTATGTCAGTTCCAGAACTCCTTCTCCTTATTTCCATCTTGTAAGTGTATATATAATTGCATTTAGGGCCCACTGGTATGATCCAGAGAAGTCCTCAAGATCTTTAACTTAAGCACATTTTTTTATTGCCACATAAAGTAATATTTGTTTTTTTTTTCCCATATAAAGCAGTAGTCACAGGTTCTAGGAATTAGGGTGTAGTTATCTTTTTGGAGGGGGGCGGCTGCTATTTAGCCCACTGAAGACAGGTACTTAAAATTTTGAAAATATTTTTCATGCTTTTCCCTTTGTTATACATTTTCTAAAGGATAAGAATTGGGATAGAGGATGCAAGTATTGGACTCAAGAGTTTGGTTGAATTGATCTGTGAATAACCATCTCATCAAAAGGATTTGTGGTAATTTAAGTCCATTGATTGATAGTCCTGCTAAGAAATAGTTCTAATTGTCGTCATTTTGGTCATGTGATGCAAGAGTGCAGTTGGAACAAATCTATTTTCTTTTTGTTGGACATCTATACATACAGAATGGAAGCAACAGATAACCGTGGGAGAAAAATTGACTAGATAGGTATTTTTCCATTTAATCTAGGCTTTGTGAAGTGTAGTCAATTTATTAAGGCAGCAGTCTGCCTTTACCTTGCCCTCCTTTCTTGTCAATCAAAAGGAGAAAAAAGTATAAAAAATAGAAAGTAGCTTCTAGGCTTAGACGAGGATAAGAAATAAAATATTTGTACTTTTACTTAGGCAAGTTGGAGTTATTTCCTCTGCTGCATCATCTGTTTTTTTTTTTTTTTTTTTTTTTTTTTTTTTTTTTTTTTTTTGTGTGTGTGTGTGTGTGTGTGTGTGTGTGTGAAATTCCTTCATCCTACCCTCTTGGCTGGGGAAAGCACAGGTGCACTGGTGTCCTTGAGTCAACCTCTCTGAGGAAACCCTCCTCTCGGATGGTTATTCTTGTCAGCACTTGCTCCTCCAGTCAGTCATTCAAGCCCCCAGGGCCAACTGCCAAATTAGAAGAGGGAAATTATTGCAAGTGTTCTGCTAAAAACTTTCTCTTCCGGGATGACTAAAACCCCAGTGCTATTTCCTTTGAGAAACATAGTCCTTGGTCCTCGGTCCTCATGTTTACGTCTACTCTGCCTGATTTGACTTTGGAGTAAGCATGGTCTTTGTTTATTCTGCAGTCTGAGGAGTGTTTGGCAGTATCCACAATGACTAAGCACAGGAGAACATGAATGGTTGTAGCAACTGTATGAAGGAGACCAGCTTTCTAAAGGAAGGGTGTGGGGACTCCTCTTGGGCTTTTAGATTGTTGAGGAGCTCATAGTTCTTGTCCACCTTCAGTGTCGTCTTGAGATCTGCTGGCAGGGAGCTATGGGCTACACCTGCTGCCACCATCTTCCCTGTTTAGAACCAGCTGTAAACCAATTTGCAGTGGTGCCTTTGGGATGAGAGTGAAACTTATATACTTCCCACAGTGCAGATGGAAAGGATCTATTTGAATGCAATGAAAGAGAATTACATTCCCCAAAGTATATCAAGTGGACATATGGTTTTAATTTAGGTAAACTCCTGAATATTCTAAGTCTCATCTTCAGGCTTCAGACCCCTTTTAGACACCAGAACTGGACCATTCTGACATTTTCCAGGTGGAGCCAAATATTCCTTGCTTTAATCTATTTCCTCCAGAAGATGGCGTCATAACATGGTACTGACTGCCCAAAAGGGAAAAACCTTTCTTATTTTGAGAAATCATTGTTTAGTTTTCTCTTTTCTAGGCAACGTCCTTAATATTTTCTATTTGTATCAATTTTCTATATCTTTAATCAGTTTCTCAATGTTTCCCTGAAAGTTTGCCTTGCCTCTACCTTATTCTTAAGGTGTGGATTCAAACAACCTATGATGTTCTCATACAGGTATGACCATGTCTCAGTGTAGTACAAAACTCATCTGTAGATGAACTATACATACCTGTACATAGATAAGGATTTCTAATTTGTAGCACATTTTAAGAGGAGGAAGAAAAAAATACCAAATCAGATGATTTTAATCTTTTATCCCTCAGTAAAAACTTGCCTTTGACATAATTATTTTCTTTATCTGGCCTCAACTTTTTTGTTTGTTTGTTTCATCAACAGTATGTGAGACAGACTAGATTCGTGTCATTTAAAGATGGAAGAGATGATTTTGTTATTTGCTTAAAGTGAATATTTTGAAGAAATAGCTGACTTCTTATGGTGATTAATTTTTTGTCAACTTAAGGGGACCATGGATTGGCCAGATATTTTGTTAAATATTATTTTTGAGCATGTGAGAGTATTTCTGCATGAGATTAAATTTAAACAAATACACTGAGTTAAGCAGACAGACATCCTCAATATGGGTGGGCCTCATCCAATCTGTTGAAGGCCTAAATAAAATAAAAAATGCTTTCTCTCTACTTGACCATCTTTGAAGTGGGACATTAATCTTCTCTCACTTTTGGACTCAGTCTAGGACTTGAACTGGAACTTGACCACTGACTGTCTTGGCTTACCAGCATGCCAACTGTAGATTTGGAAACTTGTGAGCCAATTCCTTATAGGAAATCTCTCTCTCCCACCCCCCCACACCCTAATGTACTTGTCCTTTTAGGAAATTAAGTCAGGGACACCTAGTTGTGCCTGAAAGTATAAGCTATCAAAAACTTCTTGGATCATATCAATAGGACACAGGAGTCAAGTGCAGGGGGCTTTTACTGATCAAAGTAAGAATATATGAGCAACAAAAAAGACTGTCATAGATGAAATAATAAAAATGATAATTACACTTCATAAAGACAAAAATATATACCACAATGGTATTTTGTATATGCCAAAGCATAAACTCAATCTTCTGAAGAGTGATAATTAAAGGGCAAGAATCATTCTTGTATAGCCTACAATTCATGATAACCATATAGATCTAAATGTCCCTCCCTTGAACCCCTGTGCCTCAAGTCATGAACTACCTAGAACACATCTGTAACTCAGCAAGTCAGGGTTATTACTGTTACAGCAAGGGAAAAATGCGTACCACGTGGAACTCTGGGATATCTCAGTAATTACTTGGTGGTGTTAAAAAAAAAAGGGACTGTGTTTACATGATGTTGAGAGGGTGCAAAGAAGAGGGACTTTACTCTGGAGTGGATGCTATTAGGAAGGGAGGAAAAGCCTATGACTAAGTATTTAATCAATCTTATAAGGTAGGTACTATAGTGCAAGGTTAAAGCTATAATTAATTCAGAAGCTATCAGTCACTCAAATGTCTGGGAAAGGGTGATGCTTGATATATTTGTGGTCTGCACAGTGACCTTGTTTTTACCTTGTGATTATGAAGTTGTCTTGTCTTGAATCTCACTTCCTTAAAGTACAGGGTGACCTGATGTTCTGTGAGATTGTTTTTATCCAACAAGAGAACTCTGAGGCCTAGTTGTGTCAGGCTAGATCTCAGTGACTAGAGGCTTCTTTTCTTCCTAGAGTGGGGAGGGAAAGTTTATTTCTTAAAATTTTTTGTTTTGTTTTGTTTAAATAGAACAGCAGAAAACACAAGGGGAAAAAGATGAAAGATTTGGATAATCCAATTTTCAACCTTTAATGAAATAATGAATCTTGGCAATCTTGATGATGAAAACATGGGTGAAATGTTGAGGTGCTTTCTTGTGGATGGTTCAGGTTGACATCACCTGAGCCATGAAGCTATTGTCACATCATTAAATGGGACAGATAGATGTTATTTGCCTCCCCATGTGATGTAGAGCACCACTTTTAGAGTATTTCCATCAAAAGATTTGAATCTGCATTTAGTGAAGTCTGTAACTACCAATTCATGGAACATATGGAGTCAAGGCATCCTCTTAACACCAAGAGGGTACAATTAGCCCAATATAAAAATCTTCTGAATTAAATGGTATGACAGAAGAGAGAGAGAGGGAGCCAGGGGCTTGGTGGTGCGTGCCCGTAATCCCAGTGCCTTGGGAGGCTAAGGAAGGACGATTGCATATTTAAAGTCAGTCTCAATAATTTAGCGAAGCCCTAAACAACTTAGAGAGACCCTGTCTCAAAATAAGAAATAAAAATTTATGGGGATGTGGTTCAGTGGTTGAGTGCTCCTAAACTGAGTTCAATATCCCCTGTACTAGAGAGAGAGAGAGAGAGAGAGAGAGAGAGAGAGGAGTTATAGGTTAAAAGAGGCTTACAGAACATACTAAATATAATCTGCAAATTTTGTTGGGATTTTCATTCAAATACGCTAGGCCAGAAGAAGTTTATTTATTTAATTTATTTTTTATTTTGGGTACCAGGGGCACTTGACCATTGAGCCCTATTTTGTATTTTATTTAGAAACAGGGTCTCACTGAGTTGCTTAGCACCTCGCTAATTTGCTGAGGCTGGCTTTGAACTCACCATCTTCCTGCTCAGCCTTCCGAGTTTCTGGGATTACAGCCATGTGGCACCATGGCCGGCCCAGAAGAAGTTTTTGAAATGATCAGAGAAAACTGAAGAGGGATTAGAGAGTAGATGATAATAAGGAATAGTTATAAACTTGTTGGTCATGAAAATGGTTATTTTTTAAATGTTTTTATCTGTTAGAAATACACTTGAAAGTAATCAGAGATGAAATTATATGATGTCTGGAATTTGCTCCAGAAAAAAAAAAAAAAGATTGGAAAGTTGATTGATGAAAATGACAAGAGTGTTGCTAATTGTTAAAACTGGGTGATGAAATGTGGTGATTTTTCATTCTTCCTACTTTTGGGTATATTTGAGAAGTTCCAGAACAAATAGCTTTTAAAAAATTACACATTACTTTTGTTTCAAGACACGTGTTTGTTTATCTTTTCATCTCCCCAGTATAGCACCACTGCTCATTATTTAAAATAAAGGAAGGGAAGATGGTCACTCATTTTACTTTCCAAAATCTCAGGTAGATAATTCTACCTAGTTCCTGAAATCTACTCCATAATCCCAGATACAGTTTATGCTCAATCTCTATTTAATATAGCCTTTCTGAAATAAGGGGTCATCAAAATGAGAGAGGTCTCCAATAATTTAACTATTCTGCCGTGTTCATTTCCTCATGGTTATGTGTCCATCAAATAAAGGGACATTTGTTGAAGAAAATTAAATACATTATAAGATGAACTATGACTAATTCTTATATGGTGGCTGTCATATTCAACCTTTCAAGTACAAGGTATTGGTTGGATGGACATAATATTATTTAGAAATTTTCTATGGAATTAAACATTTCATGGCATTTTCTACTCAGGAACCAATCTATAAGTGTTCAAATTTAAAAAATCCCCATGGAGCTGGGGTAATAGTCTCTGCCTAAAAGGGATGAAGTCTTAAAGTTAATCGTAAACCAATATTAATTCTCCCTCCTGGGCTATTTTCAGTCTCAGGTTTACTCCCAGAGATTGAGGTAAATAACTTTGCTGTTCATTTCTCCTTCTTAAATTCCCCTCTGACCTTCTATCTTTATTTATTTATCAGATTGGCATTTTTGGTTTCTAATCTCTTTCAGTTATCCTGACTACCTTAAAGATTCTTAATAATTCAAGGACACTTCCTCTATGAAATATTATGCATGTGCTCAATCCCATAGAGTATCTGGGAGTAGAATTCTGTGCTATAGAATACATGCCGAACAGAACAATGAACAGTGCTTAGTTGCTTTTTTGTGGATTGTCTCTTCTGCAATTTTGTGGGATCTTTTGAAAAATTAAATATTTCTATGGTTCCCAAGCATGGTGTTATTGACTTGTTAATCAAAAATTTGTCTAATAAATGTCCTGCTGTGATTTGATGGTAACCCCTGGAACTCCTTCAAATTGCCTTATTTTAAAAGTGATATTGATGGCAGGAAATGGAAAATAATTTCTCTAGCATGAGGACAGGGTCAATTGTCATTGAAAGTTAAGTTTCCTAAACTTTTCCTTTAATGTGGAGGGGCTATCACTCTTACTTCCATTCCTTCCATATATGAGACCAGCCTTGTGCTTTAGGAGGTCTGGCAGAGAAGTGATCAAACAAGGCTATTTACTCCCAGTGAACCAGGGGTAAGGAGACAAAATGATAGAATGAATAATCCATGGGGCGTCCTGAGAGCTCTAAGGAGAAAATATAGAGTCTGTCCAGAGGGAAGCAGTGAGGAAGAATTTCACAGAAGAGGTGATGTTTAAATTGCGTCTAAAAAGAGGGGAAAGTACATCCTATACAGAGAAAGGGATATGAACAAAGCTGTGGAGATCTGAAACAATACAGTGCATTTAGGGAGTGCAACAGAACTGTTGGAGCATAATTGTGTGTGGAGGGGTATGCATGCATACATGTGTGTTATAGAAGGCAAAATAGGGGTTGGTGATGATTAAAGAAGCTAAATAAGAAATGATGATGGAGATGTCATCAAGGGTAGGGACATAAGGGATTTATGTGTCAGTAAGAAAATAGAACTATATTTTGGACATGACAGGGAATGTTTAGGAAGTTGGTCTCTTGGTATTACCATTTCTATCACCGGCTTTCACCCTTAGATTGAGCACCCTTATGTAGTTCAAGGATGGAGATTATCTTTGGAGAGTCCATAGTTTTCAAAGCAAGATATAGATTATTTGTGCATTTTATATCAATATTCCTTTTGGAGGTTGGATGTAGCTCAAGTGTAAGCTTTTGATAATTTTGATGTAGTTCTCATTTCTTAACGGCTAAAAGCCTGAATCAGAACAACAACCTAGTAGAAGCTTATTGAAGGTGAGGTTTACTGAAGATCTGTGAGAATTTTAAAATGCCACCTTAATTAGTGTTCCTAGAATAACTATGCTTGCATTCTGTGTAACAGCTTCATATGTCTTTGTAGAAATCTTGTGACCTCTTTATGTCTTCACATTTCAACAAACCTTCTCTGTTATTTATTTATTTATTTATTTTGGTCATTTACTGTAAGCTTTCTATTTTTATACATGTTGTTCATGATTTAAAAGGGGACTTAATTTGGATGATATTTCCACTTACAATTTAAGTTCTCTGATATCATAATTTAGTCTTTGTGCCGAAAAGTGTAAAGAGTATAAGCATCAAATATTCTTGAATTAACAGTTCCAATCAGTTCTTCAATAAGCTTCAGAGCAAACAATTAACTTGTTGTCCTTGAGAGATGATCATGCTGATTCCAGTTTATGTTCCAACCTGAGATATTGCTGTAAATGTCTCCAAGGGGTGAGAAGAGGAGAATGTCATGGTAATCCATGATTCCCTTAGTTATTAAGGCAAATTGTCATCTTCTTGAAGGGTTTAGGTGTAATAAAAAATCTGTTTTGAGAAAAATCAGGCAGGTAAATCTTTGATAGTTTAAGAGCTACCTGGAAGCAGCTGCATTTTTTCCCTGTTATTTACTCACTTTTTTAAAAAAATATTTTTTTAGTTTTAGGTGGACACAATACCTATATTTATTTATTTTTATGAGGTGCTGAGGATTGAACCCAGTGCTTCACACGTGCTAGGCATGCGCTCTACCTCTGAGTTACAACCCCAGTCCCACTTTGGTCATTTTACCCATGCTTCGAAACAGAATTCATGTTGAGATATTCTGACCTTCAAGCTCATGAACCCAGAACCTAAGCCTGGTTGATGAAATCCCACCATGTACAGTCCACTTTTCTGAGTGGTTGTCTAATGCTGCTTAGCACACTCCCTGCCACCAACATAGTAGTTTAAACCATTTTTTTAAAATTTTTTTTTATTTTTATAATTTTTAATATGTACAATTCATAGTGCATATATTTAGTATCTTTTTACTTACAACTGTTTGTATACAAAGTATATTCGTACAATTCAGTTCTTCAATCATGCATTAAGGAAAATGATATCCGTCTCATTCAACCACCTTTTTTTTCCCCCCTCCCTCCCCGCTTGCTCCCTCCCTTACCCTCCCTTCCCTTGACCATTCTAGTGTTCCTCTAATCCTCCTATGTACCCCTATCCAACAATATTTTGAAAAAGCCTCCTTATATAAGAGAGAACATTTGGTACTTGGATTTTTGAGACTGACTAACTTCACTTAGCATTATGTCTTCCAACTTCATCCATTTACCTGCAAATGCCATTAATTTGTTTTCTTTTATTGCTGAGTAAAATTCCATTGTGCGTATATACCACATTTTCTTAATCCACTCATTTACTGAGGGACATCTAGGTTGGTTCCACAACCTAGCTATTGTGAATTGTGCAGCTACAAACATTGAGATAGCTGTGTCACTGTAATATGCTGTTTTTAAGTCCTTTGGGAATAGACCCAAGAGTGGGATGGCTGGGTCATAGGATGGTTCCATTCCCAGTTTTCCAAGAAATCTCCATACTGCCTTCCATAACGGTTGCACCATTTTGCAGTCCCACCAGCAATGTATGAGTGTGCCTTTTTCTCCACATCCTCTCCAACATTTATTGTTGCTTGTGTTCTTGACAGCTGCCATTCTGACTGGAGTGAAGTGAAATCTTAGAGTAGTTTTGATTTGCATTTCTCTAATTGCCAGCGATGTTGAACATTTTTTTATGTATTTGTTGATTAATCGTGTATCTTCTTCTGAGAGGTGTCTTCTCAATTCCTTAGCCCATTTATTGATTGGGTTATTTGTTTTTTTAGTGTAAAGTTTTTTGAGTTCTTTATATATTCTAGAGATTAGTGCTCTATCTGATGTGCATGTATTAAATATTTGTTCCCAATTAGTTGGCTCTCTATTCACCTCACTGATTGTTTCTTTTGCTGAAAAGAAGCTTTTTAGTTTAAATCTATCCCATTCATTAATTCTTGGTAGTAATTCTTGCGCTACAGGATTCTTATTAAGGAACTTGGGGCCTAATCCGACATGTTGGAAATTGGAGCTTACTTTTTCTTCTATTAGGTGTATTGTCTCTGGTCTAATTCCTAGGTCTTTGATCCACTTTGAATTGAGTTTTGTGCATGGTGAGAGATATAGGTTTAATTTCATTTTGTTGCATATGGATTTCCAGTTTTCCCAGCACCATTTGTTGAAGAGGCTATCCTTTCTCCACTGTACATTTTTGGCACCTTTGTCTAATATAAGATAGCTGTAATTAAATGTATTAGTCTCTGTATCCTCAATTCTGTACCATTGGTCCACCAGTCTGTTTTGGTGCCAATACCATGCTGTTTTTGTTACTATTGCTCTATAGTATAATTTAAAGTCTGGTATGGTGATGCCCCCTGCTTCACTTTTCTTGCTCAGGATTGCTTTGGCTATTCTGGGTCTCTTATTTTTCCAAATGAATTTCATGACTGCTATTTCTATTTCTTTGAAGAATGACATTGGGATTTTGATTGGAATTGCATTAAATCTGTATAATGCTTTTGGTAGTATGGACATTTTGACAATATTAATTCTACCTATCCAAGAGCAAGGTAGGTCTTTCCATCTTCTGAGTTCATCTATAATTTCTTTCTTTAGTGTTCTATAATTTTCGTTATAGAGGTCTTTCACCTCTTTCGTTAGGTTGATTCCCAGGTATTTTATTTTTTTTGATGCTATTGCAAATGGGGTATTTTTCATCATTTCCCTTTCAGAGTCTTTGTCGCTGATGTACACAAATGCCTTTGATTTATGTGTGTTGATTTTGTATCCTGCAACTTTGCCAAATTCTTTTACTAGTTGTAAAAGTTTTCTGGTAGAGTTTTTTGGGTCTTCTAGGTAGATTATCATGTCATCAGCAAATAGTGCTAATTTGAGCTCTTCTTTTCCTATCTTGATCCCTTTAATTTCTTTCGTCTGTCTAATTGCTCTGGCCAGAGTTTCCAGTACTATGTTAAATAGCAGTGGTGAAAGGGGACATCCCTGTCTTGTTCCAGTTTTTAGAGGGAATGCTTTCAATTTTTCTCCATTTAAGATAATGTTAGCTCGGGGCCTTGCATACATAGCTTTTATTATGTTAAGATATGTTCCTGATATTCCTAGTTTTTTCTAGTGTTTTGAACATAAAGGGGTGTTGTATTTTGTCAAATGCTTTTTCTGCGTCAATTGAGATGATCATATGATTTTTGTCTTTAAGTCTATTGATGTGATGTATTATGTTTATTGATTTCCGAATATTGAACCAGCCTTGCATCCCTGGGATAAACCCCACTTGATCGTGGTGCACTATCTTTTTGATATGTTTTTGTATCCGATTTGCCAGGATTTTGTTGAGGATTTTTGCATCTATGTTCATTAAAGATATGGGCCTGAAGTTTTCTTTTTTGGATGTGTCTTTGCCTGGCTTTGGAATTAATGTAATATTGGCCTCATAGAAAGAGTCTGGAAGAGCTCCCTCTTTTTCTATTTCTTGAAATAGTTTGAAGAGCATTGGTATTAGTTCTTCTTTGAAAGTCTTATAGAACTCGGCTGTAAACCCATCAGGTCCTGGACTTTTCCTTGTTGGTAGCTTTTTGATGACATCTTCTATTTCTTCGCTTGTAATTGATCTATTTAAATTATGTATAGCCTCAACATCCAGTTTAGGCAAATCATATGACTCTAGAAATCTGTCAATGCATTCAGTATTTTCTATTTTATTAGAGTACAAGTTTTCAAAGTAATTTCTAATTATATTCTGTATATCTGAGGTGTTTGTTGTGATATTCCCTTTTTCATCACAAATGTTAGTAATTTGAGTTTTTTACTCTTCTTCTTTTCGTTAGCATCGCTAAGGGTCTGTCAATTTTGTTTATTTTTTCAAAGAACCAACTTTTAGTTTTGTCAATTCTTTGAATGGTTTCCTTAGTCTCAATTTCATTAATTTCTGTTCTTATTTTAATTATTTCCTGTCTTCTACTACTCTTGGTGTTGGTCTGTTCTTCTTTTTCTAATGCTTTGAGGTGTGATGTTAAGTCATTTATTTGTTGGGTTTTTTTCCTCTTAAGGAATGAACTCAGTGCAATGAATTTTCCTCTTACTACTGCCTTCATAGTGTCCCAGAGATTTCTATATGATGTATCTGTGTTCTCATTTACCTGTAGGAATTTTTTGATCTCCTCTTTGATGTCTTCTTCAACCCCTTGTTCATTCAGTAGCATGTTGTTTAGCTTCCAGTTGATGGAGTAGTTTTTCTTATTCCTTGTTTTGTCGTTGATTTCCAATTTCATCCCTTTATGGTCCGATAGCATGCAGGGTAGTATCTCTATTTTTTTATATTTGCTGAGAGTTGCCTTGTGACATAATATATGGTCTATTTTGGAGAAGGAGCCATGTGCTGCTGAGAAAAATGTGTATTCGTTTACTGAGGGATGAAATATTCTATATATGTCCGTTAGGTCTAAATTGTTAATTGTTTTGAGGAGGCTTAAAGTTTCTTTGTTTAGCTTTTGTTTGGATGATCTATCCATTGGTGAGAGAGGTGTGTTGAAGTCCCCTAGAATAACTGTGTTGTGGTCTATTTTACTCTTGAACTTAAGAAGCGTTTGTTTGATGAATGTAGGTGCTCCATTATTTGGGGCATACAGATTTATGATTGTTATATCCTGTTGATGGATGGTTCCCTTAAGTAATAAGAAATATCCATCTTTGTCCCTCTTGATTAATTTTGGTTTGAAGTCTACCTTATTTGATATGAGAATGGAAACCCCTGCTTGCTTCCGCTGGCCATGTGAGTGATAAGACTTTTCCCAGCCTTTCACTTTCAGTCTGTTGATGTCTTTTTCTATGAGGTGTGTTTCTTGGAGACAGCAAATTGTTGGGTCATTTCTTTTAATCCATTCTGATAATCTGTGTCTTTTGATTGGCGAGTTTAGGCCATTAACATTCAGGGTTATTATTGAGATGTGATTTTTATTCCCATTCATTTTTATTTGAATTATGGTCTTTAGCTTGATTTGGTTTCTCTTCTGGTTGGTATTTCCTTTAGTTTAATATCTCCCTTTGTTGATTTTCGTTATCATCTTTCTCTTCTTCTTCATGAAAAATGTTGCCCAGGATGCTCAGAAGTGCTGGCTTTCGAGTTGTGAAATCTTTCAACTTTTGCTTGTCGTGGAAGGTTTTTATTTCATCTTCGAATCTAAAGCTTAATTTTGCTGGATATAAGATTCTTGGTTGATATCCCTTTTCTTTCAGAGCTTGAAATATGCTATTCCAGGATCTTCTTGCTTTTAAGGTCTGGGTTGAAAAATCTGAACATAGTCTGATTGGTTTCCCCCTATAAGTAATTTGCTTCCTTTCTCTTGTGGCTTTTAGTATTCTCTCCTTGCTCAGTGTATTAGGCATTTTCATTATAATGTGTCTAGGTGTGGATCTGTTGAGATTTTGTTTGTTTGGTGTTCGGTATGCCTCTTGAACTTGGTTTTCCATTTCATTCCTCAAGCTTGGAAAATTTTCTGTAATTATTTCATTAAATAGATTACTCATTCCTTTGGCTTGAAACTCTGCCCCTTCCTCTACGCCGATCACTCTTAAGTTTGGTCTTTTTATGCTGTCCCATAATTCTTGGATGTTATGTTCATGATTACTAACAAGTTTTGCTGTATGGTTTAAATTCTTCTCTAGGACATATATTTTGTCTTCATTGTCTGAGGTTCTATCTTCCAGGTGGTCTATTCTGTTGGAGATGCTTTCAATTGAGCTTTTATTTTGGTTTATTGCTTCTTTCATTTCTGGAATTTCTGTTTGGATTCTCTTTAGAGCCTCTATTTCCCTATTGAAGTAATCTTTTACTTCCTGTATTTGTTTTTGGAGTTCTTTGTCAAAATGATCTTTTGCCTCCTGTACCTGCTCCCTCATCTCATTTTTGAGTTCATTCTTAAGTTCCATAAACATTTGGCATATGTAATTTCTAAATTCCATCTCTGGCATTTGACCAACTGTGCTTGCCATGACATCTACCGATGAGGTATCTTGATTTGTTTGTGTCATTTTCTTTCCTTGTTTTTTCATGTTGCTTGTGTGTCTATTCTTCCTGCACTGTGGGACCTTGACTGTTTCGATTTTACCTTAAAGCCTTATGTTGTTCCTGTAGTACAATGCTATCAGATCACCTTATAATTCCTTTATACTTTTAAAACCTAACACTTTCTATTCAGAAAATCCAAGTTTGGTCACAATGTACAGATTTTGTTAACCCAGATATTATTTCCAATTTACTCTGTACGTTTCTGATAGGGTTTTATAGCTTCAAGTATTGGATACAGAGGTGTTATGTTTAGGAAGAAGGAAGTGTCTTGAATTGTTCTTTCTTGGAAAGTATGAAAAGAGATATCTATTGAAATGGTTTAGTGGAAGTGGTTTAGTATCAGTAGAGGATGGAAGAAAGAGAATGGGGTTGACAATTAGGTAAAAAGATCAATTTATATATATAGTAAGTTGGAAAAGAAAAAAATGATAAAAGAATAGGAATTGGTGTAAGAGAGAGGAGAGAGAGAATCAAGGAAATAGAGAGTAAACTATATATAACACCACTTTGCTACCCAGTTCAATTGCGCCGGTTCTAGAAATCCCAAGTTTTGCGTATTACTTGTTTTTGCCTCTGTTTAGTATGCACTGGCAGGATGTAAACATGAAAGATGAAGGAGGAAGAAAAGATACAAGAGTGAGAAGGAGGAAAAGAATGAAAGAAAACAGGAGCGGAAGCAAATAAACACACTAACAATCAATGCGGAAGGAAAAAAAAAAAAAAGCAGAACAAAACAAAGCCAAAAAAAGAAAAAGAAAAATAAACAAACAATCATACAAACAAAAAAAAAAACCCCTCCCTGCAATCCAAAAAATCAAGCAGACCAATAAAAAGAAAAGGAAAAAAAAAAAAAAAAAAAAAAAGTCAAACCCCAAGTCTCAGACAAAACGGGCCCTGGGAAGCCCCCCTCTTTTTTTCCTTTCCAGTTCAAACCAATTGCTATTGGATCACAGTCTGTGATCCTGTCAGTGAAGTCAAGGCTGCATCCTAGGCCAGCGGCTGCACGGTTCAGTGAAGGAGTGGCCCAGGGGGACCGTGTGTGTCAGCAGATGAATGGCGCTGGGAAGGGGACCTTACAGAAGGCACCCCCTCCCCAAGCCCACCCACAGTTGCAGCCCCCTGTGGCCGCTGCGCCAGCCTCAGAAACGCCTTCCCCTGCTGACCACCCAAGTCTCACCCAATTGTGCGTTGTCTTCAGAGAGCTGGAGAGTCCCTGGATGGATGCAGCAGTCGCTCTCCGTCTCCTTCCCTTTGTCAGGACCAGCCCCTGAAGCTTTCAAAGATGGCGGTGCTCTCCTTCCAGTCAACAGCAGCTCCGCAGACTCCCATATGCTTACCGATCGCACCGGGAAGCCACACCTGTGACTGTAGTGCAGACAGCGCTGCTTCAGACTGGCCCGCTCCACTCTGCCTCTGTTTGCTAATCGCAGATCTCTGCGCTGCTCTGTCCGGGGCCCCACTACTGAGGGTCGCCTCCGGCGGAGTGTGGCTCCGAACTGGTGTGTGGCCCCGCGGTCTCCCGTGGTTCCCCAGCACCAATCCCGCCGGCTGTTATCGCTGGTCTTTATCGCCGGTTTCACGCTGGTGTGCCGTGAGTTTGGCTGGGGTTGCAGTAGTAGCGCGGTCTCCCCACACTGACTTTGTTTCGCACGGCCTGTGCACCACCCAGGCGGTTTTGCAGGAGCCTCGCAGCTCCAGCCGCTGCAGACAGCTTGTCTCTTTCTCTCTCTGGTAGTGGTAATCAAACCATCCAGGAGATCGGTATTTTCAGCCTATATATATATGATGAAAGGCAATTTATCTGCTTTGTTGGATTCTTTCCACAGAGCTGACCTGAAGTGTGGCTTCCTCTAATCCGCCATCTTGGATCCCCCTTAAACCATTTTTTGTTTTGGATTTGAAGGTCAGGAATTCAGACATGGCACAGCAGGGGGGACCTGTCTCTTTTTTCAGAATCTGTGGCCTTGATGGGGATGATTGCGATGGCTAGAGACTAGAATAGCTGGGACCAGCAGGGCATCTATTTTAGACAGATCTTTAGGGCTTCTTCATGAAGTCTCCTTGTGTGATCTCTCTTGCACGATGATCTGGGAGTACTAGTACTTGTTACATAGCGGCCCAGGATTCAAGGAATGAGTGTTCCAAAACACCAAGGACTCTTGCAGCCAGGTCTGGTAAGTCATGCAACATACTCTGTCATTTTCACTTGGTCCCTTAGGGCCTTCCCTAAGGGAGGGAGATTAACCAAAGACATGAATATTGGATGATGTGGATCAAGGAATGGAAGGTAGGTGCAATTTAGGGGACAGTTACTACAACGAGTCATTATCAAAGCTTATAAGCCTCTCTTCTTCAATTCACTGCACTAAAACTTACAAATGAAAACGAGCTTGTTTTCTCTGGAGCATCTACTCCCCCGCCCTTCCCCAAGGCCAAGAATGCAACATCCTTTGCCTGGGCAGCTAGAGAGACTGTAAGATTCTATTGGTGTACTGGTCAATAATCCAATGTGTTGGTGTAGGTACTGACTTCCTTTATAAACTTGAGAAATAAAACCAGGAATCAATAAGCGAGATGGCCTCAAATTAAAAAGCTTCTGCACTAAAAAG
Source organism: Tamias sibiricus (assembly GCA_025594165.1). Taxonomy (NCBI): domain Eukaryota; kingdom Metazoa; phylum Chordata; class Mammalia; order Rodentia; family Sciuridae; genus Tamias; species Tamias sibiricus. The sequence continues at coordinate 119,461,979 of CM046662.1, read as the reverse complement.
AAAATAAGACTGTGAAGAGAAAGTCTACAGAATGGAAGAAAATATTTTCCAGCTATTCTTCCATACGGGGATTAATATTCAGAAAATATAAAAATTCAAAACACGGGGTTGGAGTTGTGGCTCAGCGGTAGAGCACTGGCCTAGCACAGGCGCAGACTGGGTTCGATCCTCAGCACCATGTAAAAATAAAAGCATTGTATACAACTAAAACAAATAAATAAATATTTTTAAAAAATCAAAACACACACACACACACACACACAAAGACCAAATCAACAAACAAGAAAAATGATCTGAAGAGATACTTCTCAAAAAAAGAAATATGGATGGCTAACAAATATATGAAAATAAATTCAACATCCCTAGCAATCAGGAAAATCAAAGCTACACTGATATCTCATCTCTAGATAGAATGGCAGCTATTGAGAGGACAAATAATACTGCTGGAGATGGAAATTTCAGTCCTTACGCTGATGTATTAGGGGTAGAAATAAATCAGATAAAGAGAAGGGGAAGAGCAAGTTGCAATTTTAAAAGAACAGTTAGGGAAAGCCTCACTGGAGCAAAGATTCAAAGTAGGCTATGGGGTGAGCTGAGTGGATATCTGCATGTGCGCAGAGAAATAAGCAGGTACAAAGGCCTGTCCATCCGTCCTTCATGAAAGCCAGGATGTTGTGTCTGAGGCATATGAAATGAAGAGGTGAGTAGTAGGAGGTAACAAGAGATTTAACAGCACATGAGACTATGGTCTACCCTTGGGAGCCTGGATCATCCTTAAATAAAAGGAGGGCAGTAAAATACCATGTCCCTCACCCCTCTCTGTTTCCCTGAACCTAGTTAAGGGAACACGAATGAGATATGCCTGGGCTGGAAAGACCAGAGACATATTACCTTGAAAGACACTGGCTTTCTCTAATGCACACTGAAAACTAGGGCAAGTCAGTGCTACCTGCACAAAGCTACTTTCTTGCGTGTATACCCGGATGGTTGCTCCTTGGGATGCTGGTCAGACAAGCAAATGAAACTAACCAAGAATGCTAATGCTAATGATGTCACTGCTTTTGCAGCCTAACAGAGAAAACCCCTCTCTCAGTGGCTACTGGAGTGGAACTGAGGGTACTGTGGAAAGAAAGGTTATGTGTCACTGCTCCTATGGCTGTCACTGGACAAAACACTGTGACGGAGGGGAGGCATTGCTTGGCAAAGCACCTTGAGGGATGGAGGTGCTATCTGTTTAGCCTATTGCCACTGAACTCTGCTTGGAGCAGACACTGATCTATTGTAAGCTTTTCCCATTGAATCAAATGTCTTGCACACTGTCTCTGGGAATTTTCTTTGGCCTCTCACAACCTTTCCCACTGCTCTGGCAAAACTGGACTGTGGACAAGACAGGGCCATTGCAAGGATTTTGGTTTTCACTCTGAATGAGATGGGGATCCTTTGGGAAGAGAGCTTTGATATGGTCTAATTCATGTCTTAAAGATTGCTCCTGTGGAGCAAAAGTAGAAATAGGAAGACCATTTATTTATATGGCAATTGCAATAATCTAAAAGAGGGGGAAGGTGGTTTGGATAAGGATGGTATAGTGAAAATGAAAGGAAGTGGCCCAGTAAAATACGTAATTTGAAGATAGACTCGATAAGTTTTGCTGATAAATTCAGTCTAGGATCTAAAAGAAGGAAGATGATGTCAAACAACTATAGAGACAGAGTTGCCATTTATTGAGATGGGGGAATCTGTCAATAGGACAGATTTGGAAGAGATTTCAGTTCAGACACATTACAAAAAAATTTTTTAACATGACCCTGAATGCTGTGATGGTTAATTTTAGGCACTAACTTGACTTGATTAAGGAATATCCAGTCAGCTGGTAAAGCATTATTTTGGGTTATGTCTGTCAGGTGGTCTGTAAGACCCTGGCATTTGAATCAGTGAACTGAATAAGGAAGACCACCCTTACCCATTGTGGTGGGCACCATCCAATAGGCTGAGAGCCCAGGTGGAGTGAAAAGGCAGAGGAATGGTGAACTTGCTCTCTCTCTTCTGGAGTTAGGAAGTTCATCTTCTGCCCTTGGACATCAGAACCAGGTTCTCTGGCCTACAGACTCTGGAACTTGCAAAGTATCCTCTCTCATCCCCCAAGATCTCAAGGCTTTGAAATTTTACTGAGTTATACTATTGGTTTCCCTAGTTCTTAGGCCTTTGGACTTGGATTGAACCATACTACAAGCATCTCTGATTTTCCAGCTTCCAAATAGCATATCATGGAATTTCTTAGGCACCATAATCATGTAAGCCAATTTGCCTAATAAGACCTCTATCATCTTGTATCTGCCTCCCTGTCTGTCTATCTATCTATCTATCCATCCATCCATCCTCTACCTCTTTTTGGTTGTTTCTCCGGAGAACCCTGATTAATACAAAAGCCATGTTTACCTCATCATATCCTGAATCCCTGACCCCATGCTTTCTGCACTCCATATTTATTCATGCTGATTTCTCTCATTTCCATGAATGACCAGAGCCCCCATTTCCATTCTACGGTCATCACAAACACTTTCCTCCTCCGACTAGAACATTTTCCCAACACTCTTGCCCCAGCTCACCAGAGTTAATCCCTAGTTCTACAAGGTTCAGCTCAATATTACATTTCCAAAGAAGCCTTTTTGATCCCTTTAACTTAGTGTATGTTTCGATGGCACCCCTAAGTATTGTTTAATGTCTGAAAGTTACCTTTGCAAGGTACATGGGGAGAAAACCTTTCTCAATTGCTCACCTCAATATTTCCAATGCCTACTTGGTACCTGGAAACTGGTAGTGCTCAATAATTATTTTAATCATCCTCTGTATTCATTCACAGATTATAACATGATTACCCCCGCCCCCTTTTTTTTTATTTAACAGATGAACTCAGACTATTTCTTTAATTCTGAATATTTGCTAGCATAGAGATTTGGGAGTTGATGGCTCTGGAAATCCTCTGAACTGCCTAAGGATTCCTCCTTACTGTCAGCAAGGCCATATGATATTTATATTCAGGCTTGTCCAAGAATTTTCACCATTTGAAAACACACTGAGATGTTCAGTGACAGGTCAGTCAGTCCAGGCAGGGTGTCACATGCTTCCTACACTCGAGACGACTATTTCCTAAAATCTCACATTTTCCCATGGATGTCAGCACTTATATCATACTTCTGAAGAGCTTAAGCTGTTTCAATGAGAGGAGATGCTGATTCACTGCTGGTGAAATGTCATTTCAATTCCTTGCTACCTTTCATGGAGAATATTTGTAGAAGTGACTTTTCAGCACAGAAGGTGAGAAGGGAAAGGGAAGTATCTGAGAGGTAGAAAGCAGTATATTACCAGTATATATTTAGTAGCTTATTCACTAGCTCTAGAGATGAAACACACACAGCAAAATATGCAGAACCCTGGGGAAAGAATAAAGGTGTAATGGGGATGATAGTATCAGGTGAAACACTGAGTTTGGGGGAACTTCATATTTTTAGCCACCTACAGTTTGGGTTTAATTGCCATCAATGGATCAGATTTATCTTTATTAAATAGTATAGTGCAATTTTCTGGGACTAGCAAGTAAAGTATTTTGGGACATGACTTTTGTCCTGAAAAGCTTTTTAAGAAAACTTCATGGGCATTTTTAATTAACACTGTGGCATTAGTCAGAAACAAATCCTCTTGTGGAGATAAGCTAGAGGCAGGGGGTCCTTTTTGCCTGCCCTAGGGAATTAACTGTGACAGCATAGGGCTTGTTTTGAGGAAAATCATGAAGTGGGTAGATTGGCGTCTCTTCTAATGTTGAGGCACCTTGATGACCCTTCCTAAGTTTCTCTGATTCCCACCATTTCCCACCTGAGATTGCCAGAGATATTAACATCTTCTTTCCAATTTTGTAATGAAAGTCTTTCTTCTAAAGGAATTTTGGAATGTCATGGACCATTAATGCAGGATCATTTTGGAAACAATAACTACTTTTAACATTCCAGAATCCTATTATGCAGACTGCAGAAATTAAGGTCCAGGGGTTCTTCATTTCTCACCTTTCCAATTTTCTCTTGTGTCAATCACTCAAATTCTAATGTCTTTATACTTCGCTTACTCCATCCAGCAACTCACTTTGGCCTTTCTGTTCTAGTTAGAGTCAGTGAGTGGAAAACTTGCAAGGATGGTGAAATTTGTCTTTTTTGGATGTATTGGCCAAAATTATTTTGGTTGTAGGTGATTGAAACTAATAATTTAAACAAATTTTAGAAAGGAGTTTATTTGTTCATTTATCCAGAAAGCCCAAGGGCTGGTGTAGCTGAGGCACAGCTGATGGCCTCCTGAGTTTCTGACAATGGGTTCAGGTTCTTGTTACACTGTATTTAGATTTGGGCTCTGTACCCAACATTCTCCCATGTAGCTTCTGTTATGGTTTAGATATTAGGTATCCCCAAAAGCTCATGTGAGAGACAATGCAAAAGAAAGAGGTGCAATGTTTGGGTTATGAGAGTCTTAACCTAACCAATGCATTAATTCACTTGAATGGATTAACTGGGTGATAAGTGGAAGCAACAGGTAGGGTGTGGCTGGAGGAGGTGGGTTGCTGGGGGCATGCCTTTGGGGTTTGTATTTGATCCCTGTTGAGTGGAGCTCTCTGCCTTCCTCTCTCTCTCCCTCTCTCTGCTTCCTGGTGCCATAAGCTGAGCTGCTTTCCTCTACCACATCCTTCCACCATGATGTTCTGCCTCAACTTGGGCCCATAGCAATGGGGTTGGCTGTCTATGGACTGAGATCTCTGAGACTGTGAGCCCCCAAATAAACTTTTCTTCCTCTGATTGTTTTTGTTAGGTCTTTTAGTTGCAGCAGCAAAAAAGCTGACTAAAACAAATTCTGGTCTCAGAATGGGAGTGTTTCTTCCTTCCCTCCCAATACTGTGTCCACAAAGAACTTGGACTCTATAGGAGTCAGAAAATCAGCCAACTTGGGTCATGTGCCTACTTCTGCAGTTTGGGGTAAGGTTCTGATGACAAGTTACCTGGAGTGGGGCAGCCCCCAGTGGAACAAATTTCGAGGCAACCTGTAATGATGAGGTCCGCCAAGCTGCCCTCACCACATGCTGTGGACAGTCCACCCTGCTGGGAGGAATTTTCACTCATCAGGCTCTATTTCCATTCCTCACCACAGGGTAGTTCTTTTCTACCCAGCAGGCTAACTCTAATACTCCCAAGGGCAGACTAAGGACTGACAGGAAGATGTTTCAGGGAAGTAGATTTCAGCTAACTATATGAAAGAACTTTTAACAGTCCTTTCAAAGAGCCAAAAAATGAACTGTTTTGAAGATGGTGGCTTCCAGGTTACTGACTTTCAAGCAAGAGTCTGTTGTACACAGGTAGAATTTCTGTTTTTTAGAGAAGATTTATATGAGAGGTTAGACTCAGAGCAGGTTAGACTCTGGAGGCAGAAGTTACTCTCTGGACGTGCCCAAGTACACTTGCCTAAGAGTTTAGGCCAGAGAGACATGTAGGTTCTGATACATAAATTCAAATTTTAAAATGTTGCCTCTAAATATTTCTTACAATGGTCTTTCATAATTATTTTTTGGTATCCACATTAATTTTTTTTTTTAGTTTTATACATATGTTTAAAAGTTTTTCTTTGAAATAGATTTTTACTTACTCAAGCTTCATGTTTTGATTATGTTGACTCATTTCTTTAGTAAAATTTAATATATAATTAATCCATGAATTAATCTGATCTATATTTTTTTGGGATATATTCTCATCTTAATGTGAATGCCATCGAAAAAGTTTTATAATGTTTTCTTCCAGGTTAAAGTTTTCAATTATTTTCCATGACTTAATACAAAAACATTTGACATGATATCTGACACTTTTGCACTATATGTCATTTGCCAAATGAGATGCTTTATCTAAATTATTGTATTAAATGTATAATTTTATAATATCAAAATTATGTATTTTGAGAATTTGGAGTTCTATTTGAAAATGAGGACACAAACAGTGATTTTTTTTTTTTCCATAAAAATAAAGCCCTTGTAAGATTTGTGATGTGTGAACTGATAGAAATTTAGAGACTGAGGATTAGATTCAGATACCTGCGTTCAAATCAAATGTGTTTCCTAGTTGTGTGATTTATAAGGCTAATGACTTACTTTATGCCCAGTTTTCATTCTGTTAAATGTTAACAATAGAAGTACCCACCTTTCAGGACTGTGGTGACCTGTAAAAGACATAATGCAAGACAAACCATAAAATCATGGCACCCTTATCACATAGTAGCAATTCAGGGAACACAGAACAGTAGTATTTTCTGTTCAATAACTTCCAGAGATGTGAACAAAGCTATGGTCCTGGGGAAAGTGAGTTTGCTCTGCAAGTCATCAACAAAAGCAATGCATTGTTTTGAGGGAATTGAAACATTAACTCCCTCAGGTCCAATAAGGCAACAGTTGTTAGTGTTAAAAGCCCCGGTTTGAAGCTTAGAACTATGATTGAAACTAAAACCAAAAATTTAAAATGTGTGATAAGGAATGATGCACATTGTAGGTGCCTATGGGCTGAATCCTATTGTAAGAGTGATTCAGAACCGCAGACTGCCTGGTGCAACATGGAAAACTTGCTATTTTTTGAAAGGAAATAAGGGCAAGTGATTGAGTATCCCTAAAAATTAGTGTACGGTTAGACTATAGACAATGATATTTGGAAGTTAGAAAGAAAACAATCTGGGTAGGTATGAAGGGGCTGCCTAAGTGCCTCAGTTATAGCCGCCTGGTCCCAAAGGCATGTGAGATCCTTAGCAGAGTGCCTGCTGCCTGTTAGAGGGGCTCTAAGACAGTCTGAGCACAGGAGGGAGCTGTTAGTTGGTTTCTGTGTAGAAACAATAACAAAAGCCTTAGGTTACAACCACACTCATTCTGTTCTCTATCATGTTAAAATAATGGAAATTAATTAGCATACCTATCCAAGACACCAAGGGGTTCCCTCCAAAACTGCCTCAATAGACTTTCAAAGTAGATGAAACTGGTCAATTATGAAAAAAAAGAAAGATTATATATCACCAAGGAGGAGAAGGCTATGACTGGCTTTTGTGCTTCAAAGAACCAATTTGTATTCTTTGAGGAAATGCATCAGGGAACCACAAAACTTCTTCGTTTGAAGTTATAGACATATAGAGTTAATTAAAACAACATTTCAGAATCTATCCTGTTTTGAAGAAAAGAAGCTTCTATGTGATTGAAACTACCTTACTTAGGCAATACCCTTTGGAATTATTTCTAAATAATTGGAAATGACATGGAAAATATATTTTTTAAAAAAATTAGCCTGAAACTTAAATTAACTTGAAACACTATAAAGTTCAAACTTTCTCACTTGGTCATAAGATGTTAAAAGAAAAATTTCATGCTGAAATTAATTTCCATAGCCCTTTACTACAAAATGATAAGTATAGTGTTAATATTTTGTACCATTCAATTTTACTCTTTCCATTTGTTAGCATTGATTTTTTTTTTTTTTTTTTTTTTTTTTTGGTACCGGGGATTGAACTCAGCGGCACTCGACCAGACCACTTTTTTGTATTTTATTAGAGACAGGGTCTCACTGAGTTGCTAAGTAGCTCGCCATTGCCAAGGCTGGCTTTGAACTCGCGATCCTCCTGTCTCAGCCTCCCAAAGTGCTGGGATTACAGGCGTGCGCCACCGCGCCCGGTGAAACAGTTTTTTTAAGTCCTAGATTTTTTTTTGACATGTCTCCTACGTGAAGTGTATTACCAATTGATCTCTTTCGTTGTTGTTTTAAATGATTTACAGTCTTTACAGGAGATTTATAATAAGATGTTGAAAGATGGGGAAAGGTGAATGGGTCATTGTTAAATATCTTGATTTTAATTCTTCCCTTTTTTTTTTTTTTAAAGAAAATATTGCTTAAAACATTTTAAATAATGGACCATTTCATAATGCAGATATGTAATCATGTCAATAAGTAGACAAGCCAATGGGTAATACCATACTTGGCATGTCATAAGAATTCAACATTTAATCACTAATCTGAAAGTGAAAAGTCAGAATCATTCAGTAGTAACTATTTGACATGATTTCAAGCAGAACTTTTCCATGGGTTATGATATAACCTTTCAAGAAGTATAATAGTTGAAGTTAAATATATAACTTGGACTTTCCTGTGTCATAATCTTCTCTCGCTAATGCAGGGATTTTTGGAAACCGTCAAGTCCCTTCTTTCCCTTCCCCACATAAATTCTCTGGAAGTTGCCAGATTGGATCACTTCTGAGAAGCAAATTTGTCAGTGAGCTCAGGCATGGTGCATGCCACTTCTTGTTTTCATCCTTGGCACGCTCCTCAATGCCTGCTGCTCAGGTGTCTGCTGTTTCCTAAGTTGCTTCCGTGAGCCCACAGAGGACCCACTTCTCTTGGCTACCACTGTCTCCCACAGGGCATGGTCTTATCTGCCAGGCAAAGCTACTCCACACAGCCCTGCTGTGCCCCTTGAGTGCCATTCTGTTTTGTTGTATTTTGGGAGCCTTACCTTTATTCCATACAGAAATGAGGAACATGCCTCATGTTGAAGTTGATGTCCTCACAGTTGGCTTTCCGTTTCTTTTTTCTTTTTTTGGTACTGGGGATTGAACTCAGGGGCACTCAACCACTGGGCCGCATCCCCAGCCCTTTTTGGTATTTTATTAGAGACAGGGTCTCACTGAGTTGCTAAGTACCTTGTCATTGCTAAGGCTCACTTTGAACTCGCGATCCTCCTGCCTCAGCCTCCCAAGTGCTGGGATTACAGGCGTGCGCCACCGCGCCCGGTTGGCTTTCTGTTTCTTAACAGCACTTTAACTGAAATGGCTCTACCAGCTTTTATGCCTAGACAGCTTCCCCATACCCAGACCAATGTCACTGGAAGCTGATCTTCAGGTGATTTCTCCTGAACTCTTCCTTGTAGATCATCATTCCTAATATTCCTCTTTTGGCTGAGTGTGTTTGAGGCAGGGTAAATAGCATATGATTCACAGTTTATCAATTCTTTTAGGGCCAAAGTCACATAAGAATGTCTATTTTGGGGGTCCTGGATTTGTAAAATATAATTGATTTTTAGATCAGTTTCCTTACTTATGAGAAGTCTGAAAATTCGTAAGCAAAAATATTACTTCACGCTCATTAAGTACTAGATAATATAGCCAAAATATTAATTTTGAATCAACAAAATACAGGTTAATAAGATTTACCTTTTTTTTTTCACTTGGGAAATTAAGCCTTTAATACTATCTTTGGAGAATTGAATTAGTATATGTTAATTTAAATACTAATACACATTGATATAGTCCCCCATAAAGGGAATTGGGTGCTCCTTCCCATTGATGTGGAGTGCCCATTCCCTTTCATGTAAATTTTGATGTAAATTTGAAATATAGAGCTATTCGGAGACCAAGAAGGAGCAAAGGAAGCGAGAGCCCAGTCTCTGGGGCAGATGCCTGTGCTAGAGTTTTGCTTTTCTATTTCATGTTTGTATGTCCTTGAACAATTTAACCTCTTCATTTCAATGTTCAGGTATAAATGGGAATAATAATGGCCTTACCTAGTTTGTATGGTTCTTGTGAGGACCAAATGAGTTTAAGACTGAAGGGCAAAACATCACACCGGGGACAGCCGTGCAGCCAAGAGGTTTATTCAACAGCCTTCGTGGCTGGTAGCAAAACCGTAGAAGAGGTGCTCTGGTTGAAGGTTGAAGAGGTGCTGGGAGAGGGGAGTCAGGGAGAAGGGAGTGTGCAAGCTCTGGTGGGAGAGAGGAGTCAGGGAGAGGGGAGTGTGCAAGCTCTGGACAGAAGGTGAGTGCTTGGTCGCACCGGCTAGGATCTCTGGAGCTATCAGCTAAAGCAGCTGCTGTCTGGCTGGAGGCTGGAGCTGTCAGCTGGAAGCGGCTGTCGGGCTGAAGGCGATGGGTCTGGAGCTGCCGGCTGGGGCAGCTGCCGTCGTCAGCTGGAGGTGATGGGTCTGGAACTGTTGCAGTGGCTTCCTCCTTTCCGCAGCGTTGAGCTGATGTGTCTGAGTGGCTTCCTCCTCTCAGCAGTGACGAGCTGATGTTGTGTGTCTCTGTGTGTCTGTTCTGAGTCTATCGAACAGGGCCCTATATAGGGATTTCTGGTAGGAGGTGCACCAGAGCAACTCCAACACCATTCGCTCTTTGCCCATAGAACAGGGCGACTGTAAGCTATCTGTCACGGCCAGCCACGGCGCCGCCACGGGAGGAAAATTCTCGGAGGCAGAGTTCTCTTCTGTCTTCTATCTGGTTTCTGTAACCGCTCTGCCTACGTTCTGGCCGCTCTGATTCTTCTGACCGACCGAGTGACTGCCCGGCTGACTGAATCCTCCGTTAACTCGGACCGCTTTCACCCGGTTATATACCTTCAGGTTTGCGGTGCCTACAGGTGCGTCACATACATATCAGGTGGAACCCATGGCTTCCAGGCTACAACAGCCCTTCCTAATTAGGGCTCCTTCATATTCCTTCCCTTTAGTTTAAAAAGGTGCTTTTGTTCTATTTTCTCTATTTTATATTTCTCTATTTTCTTTTATTTTCTTGTCCCTACCTAGCTTTTCACCTTTTATTTTTGAAAGGGTGGATATTTGAGCCCTTTTTGAGAAGGTGCTGTGGCTTTAAGGAAGCCTAATGCTGAGGAGCAGCTAACACACCTAGTCAAGCACAATTGGATAAGCGGCTTTGACTTTTTTCTTTTTTCTTCTATATTTTTCTTTATGGCTTTCTTGCCAAAGCTCAATGGCTTTTTTTCTGCATGGTTTTTACCATGCTATTTAATTCTCTATTTTCTTTTAAGCTCATGGCTTTTTTCTTTATACTAAAGCTCAAGGCTTTTTCTCTATATTTTTTATGGCTTTTGGCCGGCTACTCTGCTTCGGGGCCGGCTCGCTTCGGGGCTTTTGGCCGGCTACTCTGCTTCGGCTTAATTTTTAATTGGCCTCAACTGAGTCAGAGGCTATGCTCTCTTGTTTACTACTCTTTTTGCTGGTCTCAACTGAGTCTGGCTTCTTCATTTTTTAACTCTGCTTCAGCTTATTCTTAAAACTGAGTCAGAGGCTATGCTCTCTTGTTTACTACTCTTTTTGCTGGTCTCAACTGAGTCTGAGGCTATACACTTAGTGCCTGCCCCGCTTTGTAGCAATCTCTCATTAGGCTATACTTTTTTCGTTGCTCTCCTTATTTCTTAGCTTTTCTTCTCTGCCTTAGCCGAGTGCCTGTCACGGCCAGCCACGGCGCCGCCACGGGAGGAAAATTCTCGGAGGCAGAGTTAGCTTTTACTACTTTTACTTCTACTTTCTTAGCTTAGGAGGGAAAGAAAGATTTTTAGAGAGAAAGATTAAAGCATACAGAAAGAAAGATCTATTTAGAAAGATAGAGCTTATTTCACTTCTTTCTTCTCTCTTCTTTCTTCCTTCTTCTTTCTTCTGTCTTCTGAGGGAGCTTAACTCTGACCTCATTACTTCTTCTATCTGGTTTCTCTTCTGTAACCGCTCTGCCTACGTTCTGGCCGCTCTGATTCAGCAAACTGAATCCTCCGTTCTCCTAACTCGGACTCACCCGGTTATATACCTTCAGGTTTGCGGGTGCCTAAAATACAGGTGGAACCCATGGCTTCCAGCTAGCTACAACAGCCCTTCCTAAATCCTTCAGATTAAGCCTATTGGCTTCCAGGTGGGGGGAAGAAACATGTCGAGCATCTATGTCTTCTCTCAGGATGTGGAAAACTCTGGGGGAGGGGGGGTAGCCCATCTATCAAAGACTGAGGTGCCTGGCTTATAGCAATCTCTCATTAAGTGCCAGCTACTATTGCAACAGTTCAGAGAGACTTTCCTATCTAACAGCAAAACTCTGGAAAACAGTGAAATAGATGAGTGGCATCCTATGTCAGAGTTACCTGGAGGTCTTGTTGCAACCAGGGTGAGACATCACCCTCACAGGTTTGGATCCAGTAGCTCTGGGGTGAAGTTGAGGAGTATTGTGAGAATTTACATTTCTAACCAGTTCCAGGTGAATTCTGACATCACAGGTCACCATCACACTTGTAAGGTTGTGACCAGCAGCTAAGAACACACCAGAGTGGAGTGAGGCAAGAGGTAGATAGGTCACTAGTGAGTCTCAGCCAACTGTGCTGGAATTCAGAGCAGGTCTTTGTGTCCTGCAGAGGAGCTGGAAGGCAGATTTGGAGAGAACAGTCACATGAGCTAGGAAGAAGGAATGCACAGCTCAGTGGGCCCCCCAGACTTCAGGGTAAGGATATGGGAATCAAATAGCTACCAGAGGCAGCAAGCAGCTGAGAGAGCAGGTTGGATGCGTCATCGCCTGAAATTGAGCATAGCTCAGGAGGACAAAGGCTGACAAGGAACATATTTCTTCTCAGTATTTTTCCCCTCAGATTTCCATCCCCTCCCTGGAAAACAGGGTGTATCTCGCAACTAAAAATAGTGGTTTCCACTTTCCCCAAAAGTATGGTGATATTGCTAGTGGCTTCTTAAATTTTTTTTTTTTTCTGATTTTAGAATCAAAGAAATAATGAAGAAAAATTCCTGGGACAAAATTAATCCTTTAGACTTTATTTCGTTTCCCAAGTTTCTTCTCAAATCCCTTTTAGGAAAATCCTGCTCTTTAATAGGATTACCAAGTCTTTGTGCCTTAGCATATACCAATACTTAACAGTGAATTTTCTTTAGTTTAGAGCAGGACAGCTTTTTAAAAGCCACAAGGCTGAATCGTCCCTAGGTTTCCTTATTTGGTGCCATCCAAAGTCACAAAAGTAACAAGATAAAAAAGTTTGCACAACTCTGAAACAATTTCTAAGGACTGAAGCATGAAGCAGAAATATCATCATGTCTTTCTGTATCAATATTAATGTTGCAACGTTGGAAAGAATAAAGGCTTGCTGGGATTTCTAAATTGAATAAATATGGGAGGCAGAAAGGAAATATGTTTATGCCACTCCAAGTGTCATTTATACAGATGATCTTGTACACAGGAGGAAAGCTTTTAGATCAACAGACAGCATATTTACATAGGTGTGCTTCTAAACCTATTGGTGATATATTTGATAAATATCTTTTAATATTAAGGAACTTCAAATATCTGCTCTGGGTGGTAAAAGGCCCCTCTGCTCATTTCTTCTTCTTCTTTTTACTATCAGGTCCTTTAAACTAACAGAAACAAAAATACAACAAGGAAAACAACCACCTAAGACTTGGAGTCATTTACTTAATTTGATGACACTTATGTTGAACAGTGATTACTTGATCAAATGTTAGTGAAATAGTAGCCTTTTTTGCATTAATAACATACCATAGAACACATTCTGTCAATCTCTACCTGTCATCTATTATGTACAATGTGCTAAGATTTCTATCTTATTGCAATGCCTCTGATGGTGGTGGTAGTAAGATGCTGTAATAGAAACCATCTTCTTATCCATTAGAAAACAATAAACTATATTTACATTTTTTGTAGCAATAGCAAAAATAGTATTATTTTGATTTTTGTTGAGGACTTCTTTTCAGTATAATTAGGGAATCTTAAAACTTGGTAAGATAAAGGTTTTTCAATGATATTGAAATGACATTTGTGTTGTTGACATTATCAAACAAATGCAGAGGCCACCAAATGTTGTCCCTTGGTGTCTCATTTACACCCTAGATATGACTTAGAGAACAGTAAATTTTCCTTACAAGTAAATGTGAAATGGCAAAATAAAGGTGGCATGGAAGTTTCATAATTAAAATCTGGAAACCTTGCTGATGTTTTGCAATGTGTCCTGAGATTTATTGGTAGGTTTGCTCCTGTTTCTAAACTATGTTCTGAGATTTCATAGCGGCATTTCTGTAGTTGTATGGAAAGTGGAGATAATCCTCTCTGTCCTTGTGTCAGAGAAATGGGCTAAAAATTCACCACCAGTTCTGATTTGTGTTCAGCTGCTAGTCACAAAGAGAGAAGAGGAAGGATGAGGAGGTACAGGAGCCCTGTTTGGGGAGATGGCTTAAATTGCAGTTGACTATGGGCCATGGAGATTTGGGCATTGCCGCCTTCCGTAGTCTCACGGGACTTGGCCCAGGATCTCGAGTGACTTGAGCCGAGATTGCTGATCGGGTCTGCGCCATTTTTTGGTGGTGTGTGTGTGCATGTTAGTCGTTGTTAGAGCCAGAGAGAAAAGTTATCAGAATAAAAAGCTGTTTGTTTCCAGTTCGCCTCTAAACTTCTTCCCGCGGCTTCGTTGCTCCAAGCGGCCATCGCTTCAGGCGGCAACAAGGAGGAGGAAGGGGTGGGGCAGTGGAGGGACAGGAGGAAGAGGGGGAGGAGGGAAAGTGAGGAGGGGGAAGAGACCTGATTTCAGCAGCTTGGAAGATTTTTTTTTTTTCCTCCCTTGTAACAAAATATTTGAAGTAGACTGTTACAGGTTTTGATTTAGTGGCTGAAGAATATATATCCTGGCCAAAGCCTCTGCAGTTCTTTTGGTCTTCCTCAAACCGTCAATATGGCTGCCAGAGCCTCAGCTGTCATGTTTGCTTTCTAGTGAGCAGAAAAGGAGGAGGGCAGAGGAACACAAACGGCTTTCCCAGAAGCTCCATGTAGAGCTTTTGCTTTCATTTATTCCTTTATTTTATTTTATTACACTGTTTTCAAAGGAGATTGGGAAGTGGGGTTTTTCAGCAGGACATGTATCCCAGGGTTCTGCTAACAGGGAGTAAGTTGGCAGGCACCCTCTGCCACATTGATTGACTTCCACAGTGGTTTCCGACACCCTGAGAGAGCTCATTCAATTCTCTATATTCTGGCCTAATCTCTTCCCCAGTACACTATGCCTCAGCCCCTCAACTCAGAACTCTCTGCCTATGTTCATATTATCCACTGTTTTAGCTTGGGTTGTTCTAGAAGCAGACCTACGACAAGGTTTTGAGTGCAGGTGGTTCATTTGGGAGACACAATAGGAGAGTAGGGGGTGAAGCAAAGGCAGTTGATAAAGGTCGTGAGATTGAACCAGCTGCCACAATGGGCAATTGGAGCTCAATAGAGTGGGGGACACATCTTGGGATTATCTCATCAAAAGTAAAGGAGCTGAGATGTTTACACACTAAACATTGTGGGCATTAGTTGAGTGTTGGTCCCTGGCACTGTAAATTCCTTGGCCCTTTGGATCTGCCCCATCTAGGCAGAGTATCCTTCTTGAACTTCTGAGAGCGCCTCTAAGCAGACACTCAGATTCTGGCAGTTGGAAGTCATCCAGTAGGAGGGCCTGTGATTATGGTGGGCGCCCGCAGCATCTGCCCCACCCACTTCACCTGCAAATGCCTTTTCTTTTTTTGCTGGTCTGAGGAGCATGACTGATTTTCATAACTCTGTGAAAGGGGGAGAAGTTACTTCCTTGATACACTAAATTTTCTATTTCTGTACGATGAATTACCATGAAATTGGTAACTTAAAAGTACACCCATTTATTGACTCATGTTCTGCAGGTAAGAAATCTGGGTGAGTACAGCTGAGATCTATGATCAAAAAAGCTGAAATCAGGTGTCCAGGAGGCTCTGGGAAAGAATCTGCTGCAGCTTATTCAGGTGTTGCAGAATTCAGTTCTCTGGGGCCATAGGACCCAAGTCCTTATTTGCTTGCTGGCTGTCAGTGGGGGGCTTCTAGAATAAGCCCACATTCCTTCTTGTATGGGTCCCTCTACATTTTAAAAACCAACAATGGCATGTCATGTCTGTCTCATGTTTGGAATACTCTCTCTCTTCTGCCACAGGCCAGAGAAAGTTCTATGTTTTTCAGGATTCCTAAGATTATGCCTGGCCCATCTGATAGTCTTTGTATCTCAGGGACAGCTGAGCCATATGACATTTATAGGAGCAGTATTTCATCATGTTTATAAGTTCCAGGGATTAGAAGATAGAATTTTGGGCAGGGGGAATTTTCAGAATTCTACCTGTCACACTTGATAGAAACTCTTCTTCCTTTTGTGAAACCTTTCCCACTTTCCCCTGCTCACTTTGCCACCACACCCCAAGTATAACTGACACTTCTGCTTTCAAGTCCCCATTGTACTCTGTTCTTTTATCAGAGGATGTAGAATTCATTATTGCAATAATTATTATTCTGAAAGGCAGGCTTTGAAATCATGCTGTGGGGGTCAAATATGATCTTGAGCTCTAAAGCTTAGAGTTAATTGCTAACATTTCCAAATTTCAATTTTTTCCTTGCTGGGTTGTTGTAAAATTTAAAGGAGATAAGTGTATATAAGCTACTTGGTACAGCATTTGACACATCATATAGAGATGCACCTTAAATGGGCAGTTTTTTCTTTTTTGTATGCTTATCTGTTTCCTCTTTCTTTACCAGAAATCCACAGACAGTGTGGATTATATTTTATGCATATTTATTTCTAGAGCTTAGCATAGTTCTTTTGTGGATTTCAGTATTTGTTGAATGAATGAATACATTAGCTCCTTGACTATTTCTTTACCTAACAAATGAGAATGTAAATATATTTCATCTACTTTTTGAGCAGTTGTTAAGACTCTGTGGAGTAGTTGATATGAACATGATTTGCTAAGTATAACAAAACACCCAAGGCGGTGAGGAGTAGGTAGGGTTTGCTATACCAATTGTTGATAATAGTAGGGGTAGGACATGGTACCAGGTACACAGTCAGAGGGCAGAGAGGTAAATTTGGCTTGTTAATGATTTTTGTAAAGCCATTGACTTTGATTCTAGCTACCAACTTGTTATAACTGATTTTGTCAATAAGGATTAAGTAGATTAAGATTATGAAGATGAAAACAAATGATATCAAAATTGAGAGGATAAGATGCAGCAAAAGATATAACACTAAGGAAACAGCTTATGTATGTGCAGGAAAATAGGTACTTTAAAAAAATAAGGAACAAGGGATTAAAATGAAAACAAGAGCCTAATTTGATATTAGGGGGTATAGAAACTCATACATGGGACTTTGATCTAGAGTAACTTATCGACTGTATAGAGATCCTTTGTTTGAAAGGGATTTTTAAAAAGATGCTAATAATGGTGGAAGTGGTGAGAATCCATAGGCCTTGCTGGTTCAGTGATTTTCACTACACTTATATTAGGACTGGGGCTGTAGTTCAGGGGCAGAGTGCTTGCCTAGCACGCATAAGGCACTAGGTTCAATCCTCAGCACCACATAAAAATAAACAAATAAAATAAAGGCATTCTGTCCATCTATAATTACAAGAAAAAATTTTTAAATGTTTTAAAAAGTGTTAAGATTAATAATGCTAGTTTAATTCATTCATACACCCTGTCAATGAGATTCATTTTAAAAATTGACTCCCACCATTTAAAAAATTATCGCTTCTTTTGGTAGGATATTATTAAATTAGGATATTATTAAATCAACTTCGATTAAGACTAAATGGTGGAAGCAATCACATGAGCTAGCTCAGTCCAGTCCTATACTGTTCAAAAGCATTGTCATTAAATTATTCCCTGTCAAAATATTTTTTCCAGGTTTCACTGATGAACTTCACACTCAGTCTAGAAAATTCAGGCACAATTTTTGCCTTTTTGGCAGTAGCACAGATACATACTCACCAAGGCACTTCAATGATTTATGAGATTATTTCTAAACAGAAATTCTGAAAGGTTTGAGATGGGCTTGTCAGATTTTAACACCGTATGGAGTTTCTTCCTCTGGTGAGGAGTTTAGATATTCACATTGTGGGCTACTGGAGGGACATGAAATAGATTTGGTTCTGCAAAGCATATCATTTTGAGCATAATAATCATGAAAGATATTTTGGAATGAAAAGCCCTCAGCCACTCAGGATACCATTTTTAAATTTTTTTTTTTGAAACCCACAGGATTAATATCAACTTTTTAGAGAGAAGCTTAGTGGAGAGTAAATGCAGGTACTTCCCTTACTTTTATAGAATAAGAAAAGAGCTTTTAATCCCAAAAAACCAAAGGTCGAATGATCTCTTTGGTATGAAGATACTAACTTATAAAGGCAAGGGAGTGGGGATGAGAGGAATGAAAAAACTTTAAATAGAACAAAGGGGGGGTGGGGGGAGGGGGCAAGGGGATAGGAATAATGGCAGACTGAGTTATTCATGACTACCCTAAATACATGTATGAAGACAAAATTGTTGTAAAAATACTTTATATAAAACCAGCAACTTGAGAAATTGTGTTCTTTATATGTAATATGAAATGAAATGTACTCTGTAAACATGTATAAAAAGTTAAAATAAAAAAAAAATTGACTTTGGGAGGCTGAGGCAGGAGGATCGCGAGTTCAAAGCCAGCCTCAGCAATGGGGAGGCACTTAGCAACTCAGTGAGACCCTGTCTCTAAACAAAATACAAAAAAAAAGGTCTGGGGATGTGACCCAGTGGTCGAGTGCCCCTGAGTTCAATCCCCGGTACCACAAAAAAAAAAAAAAAAAAATTGGTAGTCAGGCGCGGTGGCGCACGCCTGTAATCCCAGCACTTTGGGAGGCTGAGGCAGGAGGATCGCGAGTTCAAAGCCAGCCTCAGCAATGGCGAGGCACTTATCAACTCAGTAGACCCTGTCTCTAAATAAAATACAAAAAAGGGCTGGGGATGTGGCCCAGTGGTTGAGTGCCCCTGAATCCAATCCCAGGTACCAAAAAAAAAAAAAAAAAAAAAAAAAAAAAAAAGTTTGGTATTAAAAAAAAAAGTGACAGATAGGGCTGGGGTCATGGCTCAGTGGTAGAGCGCTTGTGAGGCACTGGGTTTGATTCTCAGCACTGCATATGAATAAATGAATAAAATAATGTCCATCAACAACTAAAAAAGAAATGTTTTTTTAAAAAAGTGACACATAATGTTTTGTGAAGATAATTTTTTGTTGTTATTGTTCAACTAAGACTTAAGTTTTCAAGCTCTCATTGGGAATTCCAGCCATTTGGAGTTAATGTTTTAAGCCCTTGTTGAATGACGGGTCTCCATTCATGAATAAGTGAGGTAGAAATAACTCATCCCACACATTGAAGAGAATTGTTTTTCTCTTCATTGTGTTCTGTGTTCAGTTGTTGAATCAGAATTTGTTTTCCAAATTAAAGTGTCATCAAAAGTGTCTCATTTATTCTCAGCGGAAATTTTATAGAAAGGGAGAAAATTTGTAATGGGAAACAATGTCTGGCTAATTTTCTTTTCTATTTCTAGTGCTTTAGGTGGGTGAGATCAACAATTTTGTTTCTTAGGTTATAGTGCAATATTATTATCAATCCTGTAAATCCCACCTTCTGTTTTATTGTTTTTTCTTATATGATTGAATTTATCATTCAGTCTATCCTCAAATGCATTAATTTTTGCCCATAAGCCTCTACACATTATGTTTACTTACATATTTGTGTATGCTTTGACAAATTTAGTGTTGGTTTGCATGTGTGCGTTGTCATGTGCATGATTACATATTGTGTACAATCATATCATATTGCTATGTAAGTTTCATTGTATTTCTTGATTCTTTTTTGGTACTGGGGATTGAACTCAGGGGCACTCAATCACTGAGCCACATCCCCACCCCTATTTTGTATTTTATTTAGAGACAGGGTCTCACTGAGGTGCTTAGCACCTCGTTTTTGTGGAGGTTGGCTTTGAACACACTTTCTTCCTGCCTCAGCCTCCCATTGTTATTGAGCTCTATCCATGTTGCTATTTATTACTTCAGACTGAGTATTGTTTTCTATCATACACAGATGCACATTTTGCTTTTTTATTCTAAACTAGTGCACATTTGACTTTCAACTCTTTCTTTCTGCAAATAATGTTGCAATCAACACTCTTATGCATGGATGGACCTGTATATTCATTCTTTCCACAGAATGACTAAAATAAAAACTCTATTCCTACTCAATATCAAGTTTGAGTTGCCCATATATTTTTCATTTTAATTTCTTGGAGTAAATTCATTTTTCTAATTATTGATTTGTTTTTCTTTTTAATGCATTAAAATTTGCATTTGCAGCCTCAACTTTTATTTCCTCTCATCTCTCTCTGCACTCATAATTTCCTACCTAGCAATTTTGACTTACCTCCTGGTCTTATATTGAACTTTTTGACTCACTCTGATACTCAGTATCACTGAGCCTGTGGGCACAAGACCCAGGTCCTGGTTGGGAAGCTGTTTTTGCTTAGTTCTGTCTCTAGAGTGTGCAGACATTCTCAGGCAGCAGTCTCAGTTTATATTATCTCAGCTTCCTTCCAAAGGAGGGTGGCTAACTCCAGCTCTGGCTTTAGACATATTCTTTTCTTGTCTAGGGCACTTTGAGTCCCCATTAGTAATCACCCTGGTTCTTGCTGGCTGCATATTAGCTTCATTACACATCATTCTACCAGAAGCTCACAGTTATGAATTTTTAAACATTTTCTTTCATCCAACTGATTTTCACTTGTGTACTCGACATGGCATTAAAAATATACACACATTGCTGGTCCTGGAAGCTCTGGTTTTTAAGTTCTTTTTACAGTTGAATTTTTTAAAAAGACATTCTTGGTTTAAATGACATGGAGTTCAGAACTGGGTTGAAAGTTCCTGAAAATATGTCTGGTTAATTGATATGCTTTGCTACTGCAAAAATATGATCTTTGGTCTTTGTACAGGTCTTCAGAGAATATAAGCCATCTTTCAGGCACTCTAGTATAAAATCTGTCCAGTGCTTTAGACTGCGAAATTATGGTTTCAAGTTCTAATTAAGTGACTTTTTGGTATTTGAGAAATAGCAATGTACACATGTCTCTTAATATTTAAATTGGATAGCCAGATATACTTCTCTTAATAATGTTATCCACTATGATATTTTGGATATGATTGCTGTAAACACCATTATCAACAAATCCTAGCCAGGCGTGGTGGCGCACGCCTGTAATCCTAGCACTTGGGAGGCTGAGGCAGGAGGATCACAAGTTCAAAGCCAGCCTCAGCAATGGCGAGGCACTTAGCAACTCAGTGAGGCCCTGTCTCTAATAAAATACAAAAAAGGGCTGGGGATGTGGCCCAGTGGTCGAGTGCCCCTGAGTTCAATCCCCCGGTACCAAAAAAAAAAAGCTCAACAAATCCTCAGCATCTTCCTCTATGATTTTTCATGCAGTGAGCAAGTTCTTTTCCTAGGGAAAAAGACCCAAAAGAGTCTGTCTGTTTCCATATCTTTTCAAAGCCTTTGTTTGTTATGAATATGTACTGTTTTTCTTCGCTTTGTCCTTGGATTTAAACTATGTGTATTCAACCTTTGGAAGCACTTTTTGTGGTAAAGTGCTCCAGAAATAGTATTAGAAAATAGTCCTGTGGATCTAAACGCCTCTAATGCTTTTCAAAAATTTAAAGTTCAGGGTTGGTATTTATTCCAGCATACTTTAATGTATATTTTTGAAAAAAAACATTTCTGATGAAAACTTTCACTTCTAAGTGTACCATTTGATTAATTTTAACAAATGTTTAGTATCATGTAACCACCACTGTAATCATAAGGTAAAGTATTTCTAGTACCCGCAAAGATCTTTTGTGCCCCACTGCATCCAATACCCTACTTTGACCCTTTGGTCTTGGGCAGCTATTCATCTGCTTCTTATCATTAGTTTTACCTTTTTAAAATTTTATATAAGTATAATGGTAAAGTTATATTTTTTGATAATGAGTTGTCCCCTTAATTATTATGTAATATCTTTTCAGACATCTGCTTTGTTTGATATTAATGTAGCTGCTCTTTTTATATTAGTTACATCATGGTATACATATTTTCTACTTTTTTCATTTTTATTGAGCTATAACTGACAAAAATTATCAACATATATTTAAGATGTACAGCTTGATGTTTTTTGATATATGTATAATTGTGAAAGGATAATCAAGCTAATTAAGATATCTATCACTTGCATACTCTTCCTGCCTCCTTCCCTCCTTTTTTACCTTCTATCTTTTTGTCTTTCTTGTTTTATATGTCTTTTACATCATTGCACTGCTGTTTTACTTATTATACCCTTATAATATTTTTATTATACAGGACAAAATATATTATTTATATTTATTCTTTATTTTATTCTATCAGGAAGGTTGATGCTTCCAGTTTTGTTCTTCTTACTCAAGATTGCTTTGGCTGTTCTGGGTCTTTTGGGGCACTGTATGAATTTTATGCCTTTCCCCCCCCCCTATTTCTATAAAGACTGTCATTGGAACT
This sequence comes from Tamias sibiricus, assembly GCA_025594165.1. Taxonomy (NCBI): domain Eukaryota; kingdom Metazoa; phylum Chordata; class Mammalia; order Rodentia; family Sciuridae; genus Tamias; species Tamias sibiricus. The sequence continues at coordinate 119,439,720 of CM046662.1, read as the reverse complement.
TTACTAGAAGTTTCATTGACTCTATAGATTGCTTTGGGCAGTATGGACATTGAACCTTATTAATTCTTCCAGTCATGTACCTAGACTTATGATGACCTCAGAGGCTGGCTCCTGCCTACCTCTCCATTCCCATTTTGCATCTCAGCACTGAAGCCACACTAACCTTTGTGTTCCTTAGATGTGCCAGAGTCACCCCCTCTCATGGGGTCTTTATTTTATTTTTTTTAAAACAAGGGACCTTCTTCACTCTTAATGTTTTCTGCCAAATTCTTTGACACTATCCTATGAAGAGAAGAGGTCTATTTTCTTTCTGTTGAAACTAGAATGAATCATAATTACTTATACCAATAAAGTATAATGGGTCATTGTGCCAGCTAGGGACATAACTTTTAAAAGGAGTGGCAGTTTCTGTATTGGTCTCTTTGAGCCTTGAGCTGTTACAGAGGAGGTCTGATCTGGAGGAAAAAAATGGGTAGAGATACATGAAGAGCAGGGAGAACCTCAGATAAACCCAGTTTTCCAATTATCCCTGACTCAAAGCCAGCTACTTGAGAGGTGTCATCTTGGATACCCCAGTATAATCCAGCTGCCTGCTGAATACCCTAGAAGAACCCAGCTTGATACTACATGGAGCAGGAAGTTGTTCAATAGAAATCCTGACCCATAAGATTGTAAGACATAATAATAAGATGCTACTTTATGCCACAAAGCTTTATTTTCACCTGACAGTAACTGGAATAGCTCAAACATGTTTTCCTCTGGGAAACCAGCATCTTTTAGTATATTTTCTCTCACATAATCATGCCCCTCTCTTTTGCAGTACAAGTTATAGTTAAAATTTTATCTTAGTTTGGTGAAAATTTAATTAATTCTTATCTTTATTATGAGAGCAGGGATGGTGTCTTTTTTTTTTTTTTTTTTTGGCCATTCAACATTATACCCAAATACCTAACTCTGTGCCTAGCACACAGTTTTATTCCTTAATTCTGTTGCATCAGTGAATCAATGAATGAGTCCAATATTGAAGGGAGTGGTGACAGGTAGTTCAAACCAAGAAATTTCAAAGTATTTTGTTTTAGAACAGGAAGTGTATGGAAAATGTAGTTTCCACTTTGCTTTGAGAAGATAGAAAACTGTAAATCAGTTCATATGTGTTTTTTTTAATCAAATTAACAAAACTCCCTCCACCAAATGTGGTCATTAATTTGTGGTCATAAATGCTCTCCAAATCACTGGCTAGGTTTACAATGGATGTTTTGGGCAAAGCTTTATAATGGATGTTTTGAACAATTTAGTCAAATTTTCTGTTAGTGATAATTGGTCTGTTCTATTTTCTAAAAATGTGAATCAATTGGCTGTATGTTTGAATAAAATTAAAAAAATGTAAAATGGCATATATCTTTATCACATTTACATTTTATATTAGAGAAAATGCCTTTGGGATCATGAAGGAAAGCAGAAACTTGGCATCTGAAATGCTTTCTTTCTTAGAAATTTTGAGATTTTAAAATGTACTGTCTTAAGAATAAAGTTTTTGGCAATTCAAATAATATTTATGGATGGAATGATTCCAGAGGAAAATGTCTAGCACATTTTAAATTTCCTTCTGATAATCACAAAAACACAGCATCCATTAATGAGTATTTTTGAAGATATCTATACTGCATTCTAGAACATGTTAGGCATAGTATGACCAGACCAGCTGCAGGTGCAGAAGGATTTCCTCTAAGGGTTCAGTGCCAGCCCCACCCTCACATGCTAATACATGAGGACAGACACCATAAGTATTTAGCAATCCAACCCCAACATTTAGTACACTAGCAGGCTCACTAGTAATGACTAAAACTTTAGTTCTTTATTTCAGATTATTCCCATGGGAGAAAAAAAAAAGTTTAGCAAGTCAAGGAACCTGCATGAAGATGTGTCATGATGAAAGTCATACTTTGTCATGGGAGAAAAGGTAGGAAGATTGTCATGGGTGTCTGAGAAATTACCTTAGGCTGGGGGTGATTCTTGTCTGCTAACCTCACCAGCACAGAGAGAGCTGGAAATCTAGAAGGGTGCTGATTTGTGATCTGTAAATTTTCAGATAACTTATTTATAATCTTGTCAGGATAAATGAAAAGAAAATATTACGTGCTCAAATTTTATTTCCTTTTTAAAAAGTTATATATATATACTTGATATGGAATGAACATGTGTTGGTTTTCTTACTGAGACTTAGTATTCTTTAGAGTTACCCTTGCATCTTGTTTTTTTTTAGACTCTTCCCATAAATCACCTTGCACCAAACAATAAGAGAACTTCAGTGTGATCTTAGAAATAAATGCAAATTTCTATTTTAATATATTTTAAGACAACATCAAACAGACCACTTACTAGCAGTGCATTCTTAGTTCACATCCACAAACAAAATGCTCTAGGGTCTGTTTTATCATTTGTTCACTTATGAACTTTAGAAGCGATACACGATCTTATCAGAATTCTATGAACTTTGAACTTTTCATAACTGGGAACGGCCAACGTGAAAATCCAGCATGCTTGCATACCACAGACGAACACCTCACACAATAGCAGAGCCATTCTGGACATGACTATGATCTTATGCTGAACAAGTCTGACAGATGCGCTGTCTACTAAGGTATAAACTCAGGCAACAGAACATCCATGTCATCTATAAACAATGAATGAACTTGAGGTAAACTATTTTTTAAATGAGAAATGTATTTAATCAAAATATTCTGTTGTGGCTTTACGAGACTTGTTATATGTAAATAGCAATTTTTGTAACAAGGGTTCTCACATTCTGGTTCCCTCCCAGTGGTATCAGCCTTACTGAGGAACATGTAGAAATATAAATTCTGGGGGCTTTATTCCAGATATACTGAACAGGAGACTCTTGGGCCCAGTGGTCTGTATTTTAACATAAACTTCCTATGATTCTGATGCCCACTCAAGTTTGATAATCACTAGCCTTGAGTTGGTGACACAATAAATTTATCGGGAAAAAAAAAACTTAGAAAGATGATTCTATTAAACAAACTATCTAAATATGTTTGAAGTTTTTGTTTATAGACATTCTGTTGTTACTATTTTTATGATGAAACTCACATTAATGTTCATGTTCTTAGGAGTGTTGTCCCAGTAGTCCATCAATTTATTCGTCTTAAGAAAAAATGAAGTCTTGTTCACAAAGCCAAGCAATAAAGGCAGCTCGTTTTATATTTCAAATTTTGCACTGCCTTTGATTAATTGAAGTGGATTCAAACTCAATGCTTCAAATTCCCCATTTATTAGATATAGAATCAAAACATCTCATGCCTTTCCCAATGTCCAGCTGGACAGTTCAATGACTGATCTTAGCCTTCCCTCCTCTTCTTTAGTACTTTTTACTGTCCTAATGTTTCCAGCATCCAAGTATTGCTTTCAATAAGGGTTGACTTTCTCCTAAGGTATCCAGTGAGTCAAACTTTCTAGTCTTTCTTTCTCAATGATCTTCTTAGGGTTCATATGTGCTGTAACTGTGACAGGATCTCTTTTCTTGTAAGACTGAATAATATTCCATTTTATATATATATATACATATATATATATATATATATATATATATATATATATATATATATAAATACACTACATTTTATTTATCCATTTATCCCTTCATGGAGATTTGGATTTCTTCTTATGAATATTGTTTGTATGAATGGGGTAGTGCGAAGAACTCCCTTTCATTCTTTTTTTATTTTTTAAATGCTTTTAATTATGCCAAAAGTTGGAAGGATGGACCACATGGTAATTCTCTTTTAATTTTTTGGAAGAGCTTCCATATTGTTTTCTGCAGCAGCTGCACCACTATATAACCCCAACAACAGTGCACCAGGGCCCCACTTTTCCACATCCTCACCAATGCTTGTCATTTCTGTTTTTTTTTTTGAGATTAGCCATCCGAATGGCTGTGAGGTGATATCTCCTTGTAGTTTTGACTTTGTTATTAGTGAAGTTGGGCATATTTCATATGCCTGTTGGTTATTTGTATATTATCTTTGGAAAAATATCTACTCAAGCCTTCTGCCTGTTTTAAAATCAGGATATTAGAGAGTTTGCAACTGAGCTGTTGATTATTATACGTTCTGGATGTGAAGCCATTATCAAATAAGATCTGTAAATATTTTCTTCTACCACTGGTTGCCTTTTCACTGAAGGTGTTCTTTAATGGACAGCAGTTTTAAAGTTTGACATTAATCCCTTTGTCTATTTTTGCTTGTATTAATTATGCTTTTGGTGTTGTATTCAGGAAGTCCTTGCCAAATCCAATATTATGAAGCTTTCCTCAAGTGCTCATGGAGTTTTAACTTAAAGGGGTAAATTGTCTCTCTTAGTAATATTGTTTTGGGCTGTGAGTGTAATTTTAATCATAAGTTATGACACTAGACTATGGATAAAATAAAACAAAGCATGTATCTGTGGCAGTTTTCTAAAATTTATCCATTGTTGAGAGACATTATAACATGAATGGACTAGTTCAGATATAATCAACACATGATCTCTTTTTTTAAACTTGCCATGTGTTGAAAAAATATTTTAAAATTAGGAATGAACTTTGAGGTATTGTGTGTGTTTCAAGCATGGCAGATAGACTTTATTTTTATTAAAGTATAGAACATGTCCTATTTATAAAATGCCTGGCTTTGAGACTTTTCCTATTTCATTCTGGCCAAGTTACAATTGCTAAAATTTCATATTTGGAATTTGGTGCAATTGCAAAGATACAATCAGTGAGTGCAGAACTAGCAATTTCCTGGGGAAAGGATTGGCTATCTGGCAAAGAAGAGATGACATTTCAAAGTTTAACATCCATCTATAATTCTGGAAAAAAAAAAAAAAAACCAACAAACCACCTATTGAAGAGCTTCAGATTTAACAAATATGGTGTTATACTCATTCTCTCTTGAGGCAAAATGTAGGTTCCAAGGTCCAAAGAATTGCCTTATGACAAGCTATTTTCAGTATAAAATGAAACATAAGTAATTTAATTCTGAAGCTATGATGGGATGAGACTGCAGTGATTTTCTAAAATGGGCTCTGTTAAATTCTGTGAAATCTGCCTAAAATAAATAGCTAAGTGTTTTCTACCCCCAAAACACAAAAATTGAAGTGACTCCTATTTATTGCTCTAAAATGGTATCTCTGCCTAAAGTTACCAATGGTGCAAAAAAAAGTTTGGAAGAAGGATGTAGGCCTTATTGACAACAGCAACTGGAGTAGAATTTGCTGATTTTAATAGCACAAAAGTAAATAACTTATGGCACATTTTAATGTATATATTTAAGTCTGTTTTCTCTTTTTATTGTAACTAAGGAGAAAGGAAGTTGAGCTTTTTCAGAACTGACTAGTGCCAGGAGCAGAGATGAGTAGATATTGATCACCTGATTCACAAGGAGAAGGACCAAAGAGATGATGAGTGTTAACTGTGATTTTCCAAATAGCATGATAAAAGTAATTATATTCTACACATTGATTCAATAATAATTTGAATGCCTACTATGTATCAGGCACTATTGCAGGTGCTGGGAATTCATCTGTGAAAAAAATAATAACAGAAAAGTCCCTATTTTCCTAGAATGGGGGGTAGGGAGGAATCAATCATCAGTTGAATATTATGATTTTTTTAAAGTTGTAGATGGACAGAATGCCTTTATTTTATTTGTTTATTTTTATGTGGTGCTGAGGATTGAACCCAGCGCCTCACTCAGGCTAGGCAAGTGCTTTGTCACTGAGCTACAGCCCCAGCCCCGAGTACTATGATTTTTAAAAAAATAAGCAGTATTAGGGAAGCTTGGTACCTTAGATAGAGTGGTCACAGAAGGACTGTATAAAGAGACAGCAAACACTGTGGTATCTGTAGGAAGGGAGTTCTAGGCAAGGGGCACAGGGAGTGTGAGGGTCCTGAAGAGGGAGGGTGCTCTGAAGAACATCCAGAAGTCAGTGTGGCTAGGGTGGTGGGTGTCAAGGATTGATGAAGGACTGAGGGTAGAGAGCTGGGTGTGGGCAGGACTGGGTAGGCCTGGTAGACTGTGGACATGAGGGCAGTACAGCAACATAGAAGGACCAGTCCTATTACCATAAACCTGCCTCTCAGATCTAAATGAGCAGGGAACTGGAGAAGTTCAAGAAGAGAGCTGTTGGTGCTGGCCAAGGGCATTCTGTGGTATTAAGATTCCTCTCTTGTATTCATCTACCTACATGGGGAGCATACTTCTGGAGTTAAAGGAGCCTAAGGGGAATCCTTCACAAACATTTTGTATGCCACTGGAGGGTAGGCTGGCTGCTTCTTTTTGCTTGGGCAGTGGATGCTCATCTGCTCTCTCTCTTGATGAGGACAGGGAGGGCATCAATAAACAGGCCTTCATGACCCATGGTGGTGTAGCAATGATGTTGGGTTCGCAAGTCAGGTGGAAGCCAGTGACAAAAGCAGGGATTGGGATAGCCTTTCTGTATTCCCAGTTAGGGTATAAGCAGAAAGAGGAGTGGGTGTTTCACCAGACCAGGAAGAGGCTGAGTTGGAGGCAGAATTCCCTGTGCATTTGGAGGTCCTTCACAGCTTTGCTAGTGTCTTCACACATGTGCACCCTCAGGAGACCCAGCCCTGTTGTTCCAAAGTCACCATCACAAAGCAATGTCAATTTGAAACCAGTGACAGCATGGAAAGGTGGCAACAGTAATCCATTAGAGTCATGTGTTTTTCTGCTCCTATTTCTTCATCTCTCTACATTGCAACAGTAGAGTAAAAGGATTGAAAAGGGATGGAGGAGGCATGGTCCCAGAGGCATGCATAATTCCCTGTCTCCAGGGCACGAGAGGTAGGGAGGGGAAGCAAGGGAGGGAATCCTGTCCTTCTCTTTTTAGACATTGCAGGTTTGTCCAGTACTGTGGGTTTCCCTTATGAGGGGCTCTCAGTTCTAAAACTGGGCATTCCACTCAGACTGGGATGCTTGGTCACCCTCCCTCCAGGCCATGAGACTGACTTGTGAGGGAAAGTGGTAAAAATTGGGAATGAGATTTGAGACTGAAGTTTTAGAATGGAATATTTTAAAAATTGTGAAAGACAATATGCAAAAAGTATATATAATATAATATACAATTTAGAAGTAATAAAATCTTTATGGAGAATCACTAACTCAGCACCCATTTAAGAAATAGAACATTACAGGTCTCTAAGAAGCTCCCTGAATGTTCCTCAGTGTTGCGTTCTTATCCTTTTCACACCAGGGGAGTCTCTATGCTGATGTGCAATAGCTCTTGATTTTACCAGTAGTCCAGGCACCTAAGTATAGATCTCTAAAATCTTTAATTTGCCTGGTTTGTATGCATACTGTATGTTTTCTTTGTGACTTGTTTCTTTGGCTCAAAGTTATGTTTTTAAGATGTCTCCAGACTTATGTATAGTTCATTCATTTTCAAGGCTATATCAAATTCTATATGAATATTTATTATTTTTCTGATTGATGTTTAACCAAACATCCAGTTTGGTTTTTGCTTTCCTATTCCAGTTTTTGCTTTCCTAAACAGTGCTGCTGTGTACATTTTTATACAAGCCTTCTGGTGCACATGCATGTGAACTTTATCATCTGTAAAGATGCTCCTTGACTTACAGTGGAGTTATGTTCTAATTAACCTATTGTAAATCGAAAATATTGATAGTTGAAAATACATCGAATACACCTAACTTACTGAACATCAAAGCTCAGCAACACTACAGAGTAGGGGTTGTTTAGCTGCATAATCACATGGCTGGCTGGGAGCTACAGCTCACTGCTGCCACCCAGCATATTGCTAGCCTGGGAAAAGATCAAAATTCAAAGTATGGTTTCAACTGAAAGTAAATTGCTTTCACACCATCATGAAATTGAACCATCTGAAGTTAGAGACCATCTGTATTTAGAACAGGAATTGCTGTGTGGAAGGTTATGAACATATCAATCAGACTTTGCCCTTTTCTAGTATGTTTAATTTGTGCTCCAACCTACAATGTGTGATAGTTCCCATTGGGTTATATTCTCACCCACATTTGGTATTTCTGGCTATTAATTTGTTAATGTGGCGTGAAATGGTTTCTCCCCTATTAATGAGTTTGATAATTTTAAAATTAAAACTTAGTACTATTTTCTATTTTGTAAAATCCTTGTTTGTAATCTTCGCCATTGTTATATTAGTTTTTTTTTTGACTTATGGGAGTTCTTCACATATTTGAAATTCTAAACCTTTGCTAGTTATATGAGTGGCAAAGATCTACTGTGTGGCTTGGGTATGACTTGTGTTTTCACTTTTTATGGTGTCTCAATTCAGAAAACTTTATGAATCTTGTTTTAAAACTCTTCATACTTCAAAGTCATAACAAAAACAAGGAAAATGTTTAAAATTTTGTATTTCTTATTGACATCTGTTTATTTCACCTGAAAATGATTAATTTTGTGTGCATATGATATGGAGTAGAAGCACTATTTAATATTTTCCATATATGAAATGAATTTAATATTAATGTAGTATTTCTATGTAATATATAATTAATATGGGTGTCTCAACATCACTTATTAAATAGTCCATTATTTACATATATCTGTTATGTTGTAAAATGAGCTTAGTAGTCGTCCTTTTTATCCCCCCATAAACTAGAATATTTTAAGATTGAGAGTTTTAGATTAAAAAATATATTTCTAGAACATCTAAGTGAAACTACCCAAGGCTTTTACCATGTGAGCTGGGTAGGCCCCAGTAAGGAAGGCCTGGCTGTCATTGTTCTTATCTGCATTTGTAGCAGTGCAGTTTTTCACACATACATGTGTCTCCATTTGTTATTTGCTTTGAGTCAATTTCCAGAGCCCAGCAGTAGTTGATTTTGACAATGTTCCCACTTTAATACTTATTTCTTTGGGGAGAGAATTCTCTAAGCTCCTTATACTCTCACAGCTAAAAGTTAGGCTTGCATAATTTTTTAAAAAAGTTGTCTTATATTGCTCCTTTCCACTTTCTAGATGAGATAATTTGCTTATTAATTATAAAATTTTATTTTTGCATGCAACAGTAAGCACCTCACCTTGAGCATTCCTTCTCTTGTGTAATTCCTGTGATACATGGCATTTATTATCATTCATTTTAAACATATTCTTAAATCCATTATGATTTTTTTTTTCATTTTCTCATTGCTAAGGAAATTCTCCTGTTTTCTTTTTAATATCATCTCATCATCGATTTCTAAGTTAATTCCAATATGGAAAATGGTAAATTTTTGACAATATTCTGTATGTATTTGAAAAGAATGTTTATTCTCCAAATGTATGCAATACACTATCTATGTTTATCATTATTAAGTTTGTTAAATAAACTATAATCTTCTGGATTGTATTTTTCTTTTTGATAAATAAAGAGAAGTATGTGAACATCCCTCACTGTCATTTCTTCTAATATTTCTATCAGTTTTTTATAAAATGCAGTATGTATTGTTGTAGTGGTACCCCCTCCTCAACAGAAAATCTTAACTAAGCCTCTCAAGAAATCTTTACCATGGCTGATTTTAGGTCTGTCAGCAAGAGTCTCTACAAAAAAAAGTTCAATGTAGGTAAATTTTCTATTTTCCTGTTGCTCTATTACTTGGCCCCTGGCCTGGAAAAAATCAGCATTCTAGGTGCTGGACGCCCCTTTACTTGTTTTTCACAAACATATATCCAGTATAGTAGTTTGTAAAAGTGTGCTTGCAAATGCAAAATATGATAATAAAAAGGCAAATTCTTTAACAAGGCCTCTGGCCTTGAGCTGGAGCTTCACAGAGATGTCTACATTTCTAAGATAAGAAAAGTTACCAGTTGGGATCCATGGTAACAGCTGGCAGGAGGAGGAAAGAAAGGGGAGAAGAAGCTCTCCCCTTCTCAGGTGTTGTCCTTGAAGGGTTAACTTACCCTGAACAGCGAAAGAAAAAAACAAAACAAAACTGCTTTTTATGTGAATTTCTGTAAACTGTGAACTTCAGAGCTCCTCCCCTTACATGCTGGGTATAAAGTTCTGAAACTACCTGAACTGGGGGTTCAGGGATTAATTGATTACAGTGAAAGCTGTACCCCATGAGCCTGGCTGCAGCCAAATAAAACTGTTTCTTGCGATCTTCGGTCCCTTGCATTGTCTGTGCCAACAACACTGTAGGCCATTTAGTTAGGTATGTATAAAAATTGAATCTTGTTATTTTGTAGCAACCATCTTTATCTGTAGTATTATGTTTTGTCTTAAAATTCACTTTTTGTGCTATTGGCATTTATATATGTATATGTGTATTCATATATATGAAGCAGACTAGGTGCCCTCACCCAAAAGACCCTTGCCATAATTAAGCTTCTCCTCTTGTCAGATCAACAGGATGTCTGCAGAAGTTATTGTGGTTGGTAGTTTCTACTTTCTTGTAAATGCCAGGTTTGCACACAAATGGTGTGACAGAGTTAGTTTGCAAGCTTGTGTACAAAAAGGTATTATCTATGTTTTCTTGGTAAAACTTGTGAAACCTGTGTCTGGTCTAGAAGATGGAACAGAAAGCACTTGTTGTGTGAACCTCCAGCTGCTCCCCGCCCCCAACCCCCACTGGGTATAAAGTTCAAAAAATTTCCAAAACCTTTGTTCAGAGGAAGAAGTCTTAGGTGAGGGCCACCTCTGAGCCCTGCAGTCAATAAACCTGCTTCCTGAAAATTCCTCAGGTGTCCAGCCTCTTCTGCCCTACTTCATATGTACATGGACATTTGGTTGGTATATTATCATAAGTTTTCTATTTGTTCTTTTTTTATATGATTTTTCTTTTTTCTACATTCTTTTTCTTGGATTATGTTTTTGTATTTTTTTTTCATTCTGTATATTTTCTCTTTACTGTTTAGAATTTAGGTAATCCTTGCTTATCATTTTAGTGTTTATCCTAGCTATTTTAATATGATACATAATATTCTTAACTCAGTCTAAAATTAATAAACATTGTTACTATTTCTGAACAACCGCAGGACTTTAAATCATTCTAGTACACTTAATTTTTAAGCATAAAAACAGCCTATGCTTAGAGTCCTGTAAATCTAGGATTTAAATTTTTTGTTGTTTCACTCCAAAGATTTTTTTTTTAAAGAACATATAGCATGCATAATATTTTGTATCTTTTCAACTGTTTTCAACAATTGGGATAGTGATAAACCAGCCAAATTCCATCTTAAGACCGGGAGCCATCCTATCAAAAAGTTATGAAATGTCCACTTCAGTTTTTTATGAAATTCTAGGATTCCTATTTGGCCTGATCACATTTTGATGTTTTAAAATTGTTTGGCATTCATGCCCAGGCCTTGAGCTCACTCAGGCCTGGCTTTCCTTGACCAGATAACAACTCTCTCTCTAAAGCTAATGGTGCCTCATAAACTTTTGATGTGGGTTTGACCCCTCCCTTGGAATGCAATGCCATGTAGATTATTAGTTTGCTACTTGCTCTTGAATTGCATATGTCTGACCTTGTTAGCTGTAAGTTCCCAAGATTTTTGTAACTCTTTGAACTATAAAAAACCTTGTCTTCCCTGAGAGCGGGCTGACCTCCAGCCCAGTGTTTGGGAGGGGCAGCCACTGGCCAACTCTCTTTGTGTGTACACAATATAAGCTTGCTTTAATATAAAATTGGAGTTGGTGGACTTTTCTTTGCATCTTGGATCAACAATAGGAACCATGAACTTTCAAAGGGAATGAGGAGAAACCCTTTCTGAGCTCCCCACCAGCAACACTCAGCTCCAAGGGGACACAGGTTACCCTGCTCAGTTCTGTTGTGTTTATTAACTTGTCTTTTCCATTTGCTTTCCTAGTACCCATCTCTTTACTCTCTCCTGTACTGAACTTTCTTTACACTCTTGAAGTTTTTATGATATAACCTTATAGAAGGAGTTTTTAAGTGGCATTCTAGAAAATATATTAGCTTTTTCAAGGTCTGAAACCTGTTTGAAAGTACTTATTATACCATCCAGACACTGCTTCTATTACATTCTACTTTTTCTCTGAAGTGTTCACAAGCTAATTATTTCAGGTTAGTTGACATATCTAGTCTTGTTAACAGAATGATACATAAATAAAAGGAACATTTAAAACAAAGTCCTCATTTTCAAATTTTTGCCCCTGCTGCCTGCACCAGCATTTATTGCTGATTCCAATTCTAAACAACATCTGACCATGTCTTGCTTTCCAACTCACAGGCCCTCTCAGCTCATGAATCCTTGCTTCAAATACTTCCATAAAACCCACATTATGAGGCGTGATGCTGAATGTCACAGATTTTCACCTATTCTAGCAAACAAAGTTTTGTCCAGCTGCTGCCAACAACACTTTCAAATGCCAATCAAGGCATGTAAAAGCAAAGTTAATGGCATTTTTCTGGGACTCATAATAAGTTAAAGCATCTTATTAATATTCATCAAGGATGAAAAGCAAGACAGTTATAAAGAAGAAAAGTGCTTAGAGAAACAAGCAGTGCTTCTGATCTTACTTTCAAATTAATCCACAAAATAGAAAGAAGGAGGGAAAAAATCTTTGGAAAATTACTTCAATATGTGTAAGTTTTAACAAAACATAATGTGTACATTCTGTTATGCAGCTTAAAGCTCAAGGGATCATAATTTGATCTGATTTGAAAGTAAGATCTGCAATTGGAGGACAGACATTCACCCTTGCCTGTTTTTCTTCTTTTCCACCTCCTGCTGATACTTTGTAAAACTCCTTTTGCCAAAACAACTGTTTGTGTTGATCAAATCTGGTTACTAAAAAAGAAGAGCCACACATCTTGTTCATTCCTGTCCACATTTACATCTTTGTGTCTAACTGTGTCACAGTTAGAAGCTTTTGGCATCACCAGTAATTAATAATAATGATATGAACAAGTAGTTTTGTGGAGCTTACTCGATATCAGGCAGAGGATTAAGTATTTTGAGTATGTAACTTATTTTATACTTACAACTCTATATCCCTGACAAAGAAATTGAATCAACAGCGAAGTTACTTTACTTGCTTATCGTTGAGTAGCAGATCTAGGATTTGAACCTGATATCCTGTCTTACACTGCTTATGAATATTTTTCCTTCCTTATGGAAGACCTCATAGTCTACCCTCTCTAAGAACTGGGCAGTTCTTCCCCAACTCAGGCTTTCATTACTTCATCCCACACTACTGAGGCCTCTCTTGCCTTCCTCCATCTTTTCAGCATCTGAATTCTAGAGCATTTTCTTGATTCAGTAAATGTTGATGAGATAGAATCTATTGAACACTACCTGCATTTTTGTCTAACATGGATCTGCCTTCCCACTTAGAGTAATAGCATTTGGAAATGGGGGGCTATATCTTTTTTAAAAAATTTTGTTATTTCTAGATAAACATGGAAGTAGAGTGTATTTTGATATATTATACACACACAGAATAAGTATAACTTGTTCCAATTAGGATCCCATTATTGTAGTTATATGTGATGTGGAGTTATACTGGTGGTGTATTCATATATAAGGATAGAAAAGATATGTCCAATTAATTCTAATACTTTTTCTATTCCCATTCTTACTCCCTTTCCTTCATTTCCCTTTGCCTAGCCCAATGAACTTCTAATCTTCCCCTCCCTTGTTGTGGGTTAGCATTCACATATCAGAGAGAACTTTCAGTCTTTGTTTTTTTGGTACTGACTCATTTCACTTAGCATGATATTCTCTAGTTCTATCCATTTACCAGCAAATGCCATAATTTCATTCTTCTTTAAGGCTTAGTTATATTCCATTATATACCAAATTTTCTTTATCCATTCATCTGTTGTAGGGCACCTAGGTTGGTTCCATAGCTTGGCTACTGTGAATTGAGTTGCTATAAACATTGAAGTGGTTGTATCACTGTAGTATGCTGATTTTAAGTCTTTTGGGTATAAATCAAGGAGTGGGATAACTGGGTCAAATTGTGGTTCCATTTCAAGTTTTCTAAGTAATCTCTTTACTGCTTTCAGAGTGGTTGCACTAATTAATAGTATCATCAGCAATGTATGGATATAACTTTCCCCCCACATCCTTGCCAACATTTATTGATTGTTGCTTGTATTCTTGGTAATTGTCATTATGACTGGAATGAGATGGAGTCTCAGTGTAGTTTTAATTTGCATTCCTCTAATTGATAGAGATGTTGAACACTTTTTCATATATTTTTGAACATTTGTATTTCTTCTTCTGTGAAATGCCTTTTCCCATTTATTGATTGCGTTATTTGTTTTTTGTTTGTTCTAGGTGTTAAAATTTTTGAGTTATTTGAATATCCTGGAGATTAATGTGCTATTTGAGATGCTGGTGGTAAACATTTTCTCCCATTCTGTAGGCTCTCTGTTCATGTTCTTGAATTTTTCATTTGCAGTGAAGAAGCTTTTTAGTTTGATACTGGGAGGTTTTTGTCTTACATTTTATTATTGTTACCAATTCTTAGCAGAAACCTATTGCCAAGGAATATTGGTAGATAAGTAGGTGAATAATAATTGGAGATCAAGGATAAAAATATTGTTTGAATACCCAGAAGTGTTCAGCCTAGAAAAAAGGTGAGAATGAAAAAGAGAGAGAGAGAGAGAGAAAAAAAAAAAAAAACCCAAACTAAAAAACAACTAGCTTCCAGGTAGAAGCAATTCAGGGCAGGAAGGTGGTAGAGTGAGTTGACTTGACAGAATTCTTTTGAATTGAGGTAGGGACAAAGCTGGACTTGGATCTTCCTCGGTGATAGTATTTTCTCTCGTGTATAAGTCCTACCCACATATATACTCATTTTGACAATAAAGACATTTTTTTCCCCTGTACTCAGGAAGACCAATCTGGCATTTTATTGCTGTCATCAACAATTACTATGAAGATGAGTAGAAGGATCCATAGGGGGATTGCTACATTCTAAGGTCAAGATCACAAGGAAAACACTGAACTCTTGGAAAAGGCAACAAAATTAGGTAGTTTATTGTATACTGTCAACTCCTTTGTTTCCTGAGAATCCTTCCACAGAACTTGAACTTAGTTGGTAGAGTGGGTATCCTGGCCCTAGAAGGAGAGTCCAGAACTCTTTGCCTTATACTGACCTTTTAAAGCATTGTACTAGATTAGGTAAGGTGAAAGTCTGTTTTAATAAGACAAAAAACTAAGCATCTAAAGGATCCAAGCTGTGCTTGGAAACTCATGACAACATTTGGTCAAACATAAAAGTTATGAGATTTTCTTCATAGATGATTTAAGATTTTAGTGTGATATACATTCTAATACATTAATTTTAATTGGATACTTCAAATGAATTCAAGTTGAATGAAACATCTGTTTTTCTTGTAATCTAATGTTCTTCTGTAAGTTACATTTATAGGTGGTATTAAAGTGTTTGTTTTTCTTTGATACTGTTGTATATTTTTTCTCTCTTTATCACCATATTTCCCATTTAATTTTGCTGCTTCTTTCTCTAAATTATTCCGAAGTCAGCAACTTTAAGCAAGTTTTCTTCTCATCCTGATCCCCTAGAAGAATGCTGTCCTAAGAGAGCCACAATTAGTTCACAAATTTCCTACACAGTCTCATTAGTAGCTGTTGTCAGATTAATCTGAAATTACCTGGAAAGATTTCACAGAACAGTTTTCACAAACATGAACTTTCGGCAAAATAAATTTTGCTTTGAATTATTTTTAACTCATATAAAGATTCTAATTGCAGCTTCTAAGAGTTGCTTCATAATTGCTCAGAATCTAATTTCCTGATTATATTTTGGCTCCTAAATTGAGTTTCAAACAGAATTCATGCATTAATGAGTGACCCTGCATATTGTGTTCCAATTTTTGTCATTGGCATTTTGGAGCACACAGCAGTCTTTTGGGAGTTTGATTAACATGAAAGAATGATGTTGTCTCTTGGAAAGCAAGGAACTCTGGGTACACTCATAAAATAATAATTTTAGACTTTAGAAGCATTACTATACAAAGTAAATGTGTTGAAACCTAATTTATAAACCAACTTAACTTCTCTGCTATCCTGGTATCATTCCTTCATTTACCAATCCCATATAAGCTAGTTTGCATTTTTACTAAAACACAGTGTGCTTTTTTAAAAAATTTTAGATGTCATTAGCAGATATTTTATCTTAATAAAAATGAAAAAGGGATGGATTAATTGGATGCTCAGCTTACTTTGTCTTCTTTACAAATTACTTATGAAACCAATTGCTTTTGGAATGGAAATCTCTTACTCTCTTTGTAAGTTCCTTGAAGAGAACTGTGACTGAAATGTGTTTGAATTCCCTGATGCACTGTTTTGATCCAGTGGGTGTCCCACATGTTCTCAACTAATGACCGTCCAGAACACACATGCAACTATAATTAGAAGTAAATATTTCAACCTTATGTCTCTCAGTTTTTTCCCTGAACTGTCATTCTAAATATCTTTCTTACCAATTATGAACATAGATTAATGAAGTTTACATCCAGTAAATTGTGGAAAGAACAACTAACTACACAATTATCAATGCATTATGTCTTATTGAGCCCTTATTGTTCTAGTTAGAAGTGAAATGCAGCTGCTAAAGGGAACTGTGCATGGTATACCATCACTTTTGCCATTGTGGACCTGAAACAAGTGGAGAGAAAAAAAATGAAACAATTCCAAGCAACTTTAAGATTTCCACAATGCTACCCAAGTAAATTTTAAAACTCTGATCACAAAGGAATAAAGTAGTTGCTATTTAGAAAAAGAGTGTCTCTATGTGTGGGGGCTCAAGCTCGCTGCTTGTGCTCAAGGGGCATTTGGCGCCCATGTGGGTAACTAACCCATCAATGAATTGAGCTGAGTGTCATCATACACTTCCCACATGGGGCAAATCTGCTGCAAGGTTCTGTGTGTTGCCAGTGATCGTGTTGCTAAGACCATATTACTCTGAAAATAATCAGAATAAGAAAATGTTTTCTCTATTTTCCAGCAGAATACCAACAAAGTGGTCCCCAGGGGGTCCCTTCTCTCACAAGTCATGTGTGACTCAACATTTCTTGACCTTGAAAGGACAAAAGAGGACCTATCCTTTTAGAATTTAAGGGTGTGTGTGTGTGTGTGTGTGTGTGTGTGTGTGTATATTCCTCAGAAGCTACTTCAGACAGAGAACTTGATGTTATGAAGGATGAGTTGTTTTTTTTTTTTTTTTTTTTTAGTTTTTCTCTCAGGAAAAGAAAAGGGATTTTGCTGTAGGAAACAGACCAAGGCCTCCAAGAGGCATCACTAAGGAGCATGAACTCTAATAAAGAGGTGACACATTCTTTTTACAGAGGGTCTCATTGTTAAGGTGAGCAACTAAAGAGAGGTATATTTCCAGGAATATTGGCTTATGGAACAATGAAACACAGCATTCCAAATAGGTACTTAGTTTCACTGTACAATTAGCAGCAGATAGAATGAAAAATTTGACACTAATTATACTGAATGTAAACACACTGAAAATTGGAGTCCAAGCCTGAATGCTTAAAGTCCAGATAGTTATTAATGTTATTAGCTGCTCCTCAGATGAATTAATTTAAAACACATTTATTCTTTGGCCATTTCTTCTCTCCTAAAAATAGTAGGAAAATGATCCCTTTTATTATTCTCCTTTGCTTTATACATTTTAAACTCTTCTCTCTCTCAATGAGGAAGAATATGACATACGTCAAGTACAGTTTCTATTCCAAGGACTCATGCTGATGCTGTTTGGCAGCAGTACAGAAAAATAGTCTTAAAAAATTACATTTAGGATAAAGCTGACCTGTGTTTGAAAGGTGGTTGGGGATAATAAAAAATTTGTTCCAAAGATTTTTGTGAGGATTGAATTTCCAGTCACCCTCAGTATTCACTGTTCACCAGAATCTTTTGGGAAGACTTAAAATCTACATACATCCATGCCCTACCCTCAAAGACTCTGAAACAATTCTTTAGTGAGCTTGGTATATGTATTTTAAAAGCTCTTGAGGTTCTTAAGTTCAGTTATGACAGAGGAAAATTTGATTTTATTTTCAGTATGGGAAGGATAATATGTTAAAAACCAAAGTTTGTACAGGTAGTTGTTCAATGAGTGGTAATGGTAATGATGTTAATGGTGGAGATGCAGAAGGTTCATCCAGGTATAATAGGTATAGCTGTAGTTCTTGGATTCTAAGATGCATCATCAAATTGAAAGTTGCTCTTTTTGAGGGAAAGTGGGGGATCATGGGCAAAAGGAGCATTCAATTAAGTTTCTATTTCTCTACAAATCACATTATGATTTCAGAAATACAGCATATTCTAATGTTCATTAAGATTTTTATAATTTTCTCATTGTTTAGAACATGTTCATATGTTTTCTAACTTATCTTTTTGTAATTGTTTTCTGAATTGTTTGTCTTGCTATTGACTTCTAACATAGTAACCTTCAGGAAAAGGGTTTTGGAAAAATGAGGGGATAGCCTGTGACCTTCCATTCTGATTCAAGTTTAAAGGATCATCACCCAGTAAAATTAGACTAATTAATGATGTGAGTCTCTGGGAAATTATCTGCTTAAAAGTAATGTAATGAAGTCACCTTAGTCAGGGAAAAATAGATTTCTTCTCTCTGCATTTTCAATAAATTACAAATCAATTATCTCTAAGGAGCACATATTTCTAGTTTCAAATGTGGCATATTGATGATATTGTGTCACCTTTAATGGGGAAAGCTAGTAAGTTTGTGGAACAAGGTACTAAAGACATTTTAGCAGACTCAACTGTTGAATCAATAGAGTAGTGTTAAATTAAACCTTGAGAAGAAAATTACCTAGAGGTTGAATTATATATTGGCTCACCAGATCAAAAAAAATTACCTGATATGAAAAAATAAATTACATTTCATATCTTAAAAGGTCTCATAATTTAGTTACATTTTTGGCAGAAAATTATTCTCTCTCTTGCTCACTCGCTTGCTCTCCTGAAAATAATTGTGATCTCAACAGGATGTTAAATTACTCAGAAGTTAGTATCTGTGAAAGGTATCATTTTATAAAATGAATTTTAATTAACCATTTGATCTTTCTTCCTTCCCTGGAGTAATCCCCTTTTACAATTGTTCCTGTGTTTTGCAATATTATAATATTAGAAAAATGACAGCCCCTGGCCTTTCTTTTATGAACTTTACATGCAGACAAAATAAAGCCATAGGTCTCTTTATCAGTAGATGACTTTGTTTTATCAATTTAAATGAGATGGTTCTATCTATGAGAACACAAAGAAACCAGAGAGATTCTTAAGATTTTCTTTCAAAATATTATTTTTCAATATATAATCTCATATTTTTTCTATAAAGTAGTTTTAGCCCTACTGAAAATACAAAATCAGTATGCCTAGTCAATGATGTTGGGGTACATGCACATAGAGTTTGCTCATCTTCAATCAGAAAACCTACCCTTACCTTATGCTGGGCATGACCCATTCTCTAGCAAAATCCTTTGTGTAAGGAATTCCCTATCAGCTTGCCTAAAATTTTCTAGGCACTTTTCTTTCTAGTACCTTTATGATTTCAGTTTTTATTTTTTAATTTTGAAATATTTTTAATTTATTCTGGCATAAAGTTTGAAGTAGAAATCCATTTTGCTATCTTTCCAGATGTTTACATCTTTACTCATACTCTTTTTTGAAAAAAATCATGGTCACTAATTAGGGATACCACTTTTATCATGGACTACAATACTCTATATGAATTTGAGTTCATTTCTTTTTTCCCTCTTTCTTTGGTTTTAAATTTTGTTCATATAACCATCATCACTTTGCTCTGGTTATTTTGCCTTACACATGATTAAAATTACCCTATTTTCAAAAATTTTTTAAAAACTGGCTATTGTTCCCTCTTTTTTAACATGAAAAAATGTGTAATCAAAAAATACTGTTGGTATTTTTATGGGGCTTTGTTAGATTCATAGTTTAACTTATAATTGATTTTTTTTTATGTTGCTGAATATTCCTAAGAAGATTGCATGCCTTGAGCCCTTAATAGTTTTAGGTCGAGTTAAAAAAAATGTTTTTTAGTTGTTGATGGACACAATACCTTTGTTTTATTTATTTACTTTTATGTGGTGCTGAGGATCAAAGCCAATGCCTCACACATGGTAGGCAGGTGCTCTACCACTGAGCTACAAACTGCAAACCTTCAGATTGAATTTCGACTCTTTTCTCTTCACATACTTTTCAATATTGCTTTGTTTTTTCCCCAATAGATTTTATTTTTAGAGAAGTTTTAGGTTCACAGCAAAATTGAGGATAAAGTACAGAGTCCCAATATACTCTGCCCTCACAAATGAATGTCCTCACAAATGAATGTCCTCCCTCACTATCAATATCCTACACCAGAATGGCCCATTTGTTACAGTTGATGAATCTACTATAGTTTATATCAGAGTTCACGCTTGGTGCTATACATTCTATGGGTTTTGATAAATGCATGATAATGTATCCACTGTTGTAGTATCAGAGCATGTTAATTGCCCCTCAAATCCTCTCTGTTCCCTGTTCATTCTTCCTTTCCCTACAATCCCTGGAAACTACTGATCTTTTCATTGTTTCTATAATTTTGCTTTTTCTGGATTGTCATATGGTTGAAATCACACAGTATGTAGCTTTTTCATCTTGTCTTCTTTCAGTTAATGTATTTGAGGTCCTTCTCCTCTTTTCACGGCTTCTAAGCACATTTCTTTTTGGTACTGAATAATGGCTCATTGTTTCATAGAACTACAGTGTATTTATTCATTTGCCTATTCAAGAACATTTTGGATGTTTCTAGGTTTTGGCAATTGTGAAAAAGCTGCTATGAACATCCACATGCAGGTTTTTGTTTGGACAAAAGTTTCCAGTTCATTTGGGTAGATGCCAAAGATGTGATTGTTGAATCACATGGTAAACATATGATTTCTTTCAAAGTGGCTAGACTGTTTTGCCTTGCCACCACTAGTGAGAATTCCTGTTGTTCTTCATACTTACCAACATTTGGGTGTTGCCAATATTTTTGTTTTTTGGTATTGTTGTTTAAATTTGCAATTCCCTAATTACATTTTATGTGGAATATCTTTCATATGTGTATTTGCCATCTACTTCTTTTCTTTTGGTGAGGTGTCTGTTTTAGATCTTTCGCCCATTTTTAATTTGGGGTGTTCAATTTTTTTATTGTTAAATTTTAAGAGTCTTTGTACCTTTTGGAGAAGAGTCATTTGTCAGATGATGTTTTGTAAACATTTTTCCCCAGTCTGTCTCTTCTCATTCTCTTGACATTGTCTTTCACAGAACAAAAGTTTTGAATTTTAATGAATTCCAGCTTATTAATTACTTTTTTCAAAGATTGTGCCTTTAGTGTTGTATCTAAAACATCATTGCCACACCCAAGGTCATATAGATTTTCTCCTATATTATCTTCTAGGCACTTTATAGTTTTGCATTTTTATGATTAGGCCTAGGATCCATTCTGAGTTAATATTTATAAAGGGTATAGAATCCATGTCTAGATTCACTTTTTTGTACATGGATCTTCAGTTGTTCCAGCACCCTTTGTTGAAAGACTATCCTTTCTCCAATACATTGCCTTTGCTACTTTGTCAAAGATGAGTTAACTACACCATTTCAGTGTTCTCTATTCTGTTTAACTGATGTGATTGCCTTTCACCAATGCATACTATTTTGTTTACTATAGATTTATAGTAAGTCTTTAAATTGGGTAGTGTTAGTGATCTAAGTTAATTTCTTCAATTTTGTGTTGGCTGCTCCAAGAGCTTTGTCTTGCCATATAAACTTTAGAATTAGTTTGTCAATATCCACATAATAACTTCCTGGGATTTTGACTGAGAACCTATAGATTGAGTTGGGATGAATGGGCATATTGACAATATTGAGCACTTCTACCTATGAATGTGGAATTCTCCATTTATTTAGTTTTTTTTTTTTCTTTCATCAGCATTTTGTAGGTTTTTTTTTTTTAATCATAAAGACCATGTGCAAGGTCCAAGATTTTTTGTTTATTCTTTTGGGTTATAAACATATATAGTCATGTCCATCTATGAACAAAGACTTCTATTTCTTTCTTATCAACCAATACAGTTTTTGTTCTCTTTCTTGCCTCATTCCATTAGCTAGGACTTTCAATATAATGTTGAAAAGGAGTCGTGAATGGGGATTTCCTTGACTTATTCCTGATCTTAGTGAAAAAATTTATACTTTCTCCCTATTAAGTATGATAATATTATCTGTATGTTATTTGTAGATGTTCTTCATCATCAAATTGAAGTTCTCTTCTATTCCTACTTTACTGAGAGTTGTTTTTTCTTTTAGATCATGAATAGATCTTTGATTTTGTGAAGTACTCTCTGTATATATATTTTTTTTATATATTGATTTTATTAGTAATTTTATTTTATTCTGTTGATGTGATGGATTACATTAATTAATTTTCAAATGTGAAGTGGTCTTGCATACCTTGGACAAATCACACTTGGTAATGGTATATAATTTTTTATGCATTATTGCATTAGACTTACTAATTTTTTGAGGACTTTTTGCATCTTTGTTAAAGGGAGATTTTAATAATTTAATCTGTGGTTTTCTTGTAATGACTTTATTGGGTTTGATAATAGGATAATTCTGGTCTCATAAAAAAAACTTAGGAAGTATTCACTCTGCTTCCATCTCCTGAAAACCATTGAACTGGTATAATTTCTTTTTCAGAATTTTGGTAGATTGGCAGTGAACCCATCTGGACCTGATACTTTCTGTTTGGGAAGGTCATTAATTTTAATTCAATTCCTTAAGTAGAGATATAGGCCATTTTAGATTATCAGTTTCTTCTTGTGTGAATTTTGGCCAGTTGTGTCTTTCGAGAAATTGGTCTATTTAATCTAGTTTATCAAATGTTGGGGGCCTAGAATTGTTCATAATATTTCTTTATTATACTTTTAATGTCTATGAGATCTGTGGTGATGTCCCTTTTTTCATTTCTGATATTATTGATTTGTGTCTTCCCTTTTTCTTAGTACCTTTTTCTTAGTTACTGATCTTTTCAAATAAATAGCTTTTGATTTCATTCATTTTTAAGTATTGACTTCTTGTTTTCAATTTATTGATCCTTGCTCTAGTTTTTATTATTTATTTTCTTCTTATTATTTTAGAATTAATTTGCTCTTCTTTTCTAGCTTCCTAAGGTGGAGGCTTAGATTACTGATTTTAGGTATTTCTTTTCTAGAATATGCATTTATTGTTCTCAATTTCCTTCTAAGCACTGTTTTGTTGAACCCACAAATTTTGATACGTTTTTATTTTTTCACTTTGGTACAAAAATTTTAAAATTTATATCAAGATTTATTTTTTGACCATGTGTTATTTAGAAGTCTGTTGTTTAACTGACAACCATTTTGGAATTTTCTAGCTTTGTTTCTGATATTGATTTCTAGTTAAATTCCATTGTGGTTTAAGAGCAGACAAAGTATGGTTTCTATCCTTTTACATTGTTAAGGTATGTTTTACAGTAATGGGTTCTTAGTGAAAGTTCCATGTGAGCTTGAGAGTAATGTGTGCTCTGCTGTTGTTGGATTAAGTATTCTATAGATGTTGATTATCTTCACTGGTTGGTGGGGTTATTAAATTCAATTATCTCCACACTGAGTTTTCTACCTGCTGGATCTACATTTCTTTCTTCTTTTTTTAAAAAAATAAAATTTATTTGTTCTAATCAGTTATACATGACAGCAGAAAGCTCTCTGATTCATTGTACACATTGTGCTGTTTTTAAGTCCTTTGGATATAAACCAAGGAGTGGGATAGCTGGGTCAAATGGTGGTTCCGTTCCAAGTTTTCTAAGGAATCTCCATACTGCTTTCCAGATTGGCCGCACCAATTTGCAGTCCCACCAGCAATGTATGAGTGTGACTTTTTGGATCTACATTTCTGATAGGTGAATACTGAAGTACCCTACTGTAATAGTAGGTTCACCTATTCTTTTTGCAATTCTTGTCATTTTTTTTTTTGCCTCATATATTTTGATGTTCTGTTGTTGCTTTATAAGCATTAAGAATTGCTATGTCTAATTGGAGAATTGAACCTCTTATCATTTGATAATGAACTTCTCTATCTCTGGTGAATTTCATTTCTCTGAAGTCTACTCTGCCTGAAATTAATGTAGGTACTTTTGCTTGTTAAAATTAGTGTCAGCATGGTGTACTTTCTCTTTTACTTTTAATCTATGTTTCTTTATATTTAAAGTGAGTTTCTTGTAAATAAAATGTAGAGGGGTCTTGTTTTTTGAGCCACTCTGACAATCTTGGTATTTTAATGGGCATTTTTAGACCATTCACAAAGTGATTATTGCTATAATTGTGTTGATAGCCATCAAATTTGTTATTTTTTTTCTATTCATTGATATTGTTCTTTGTTCCTATTTTTGTCTTTCATTTCTTTTCTGCCTTTTGTGGTCTCAAATGAGCTTTTTTTTTTAAAATAAGTAATGACATTTATTAAAAGAGTTTAATAGCTAATTCAGTCCAGATATACTGTATTATGTTTATTCCTTCTGAATATATAAATATGAAATTATTTCTAGTTTATAAATATAGTGAATAATGCAAGTATGTATTGACAGTAATTTATGATTCACTATTTTTCATTATTTGGAACTTAATTTTTACTGATGGAAATTTTAGTTACTTTTTATTTCTTCTCTAGGACTTTTAAATAAATAAAATTGTTGCTTTCTGAATAACTTATTAGTCTCAAATTATTAAATGTGTTGTAATGAAATACCAAAAATTCATCATTCAGTCTTTCTATTTCTCATAATTTACATCAACTTTAAGGAAGAAATTGCCATGAAATTGGACTTTGGAAAAAGAAAAAACCTTTGGAAATAAAACATTTTGTCTTTCTTTCTATTCAGTACCATGTTGTATTTTCAAAACATTATAGAAGGGAAAATTCCTAGGAATTATTAGATTTTAATTTTTAAATCACCTGGTATTTAAAAAAAAAACCCTTACATATCATTTCATTAGTACAATTTTCCCAACTTTTTTCTTCTATACATTTGCCTAATTTAATGCGTATGTTATGTATCACTTCTTGAACTGTGAAGAATTTGACTATATAATGAATACCTATATATTAGTCAATAGTTTATATACATAAAATCAATTGTATCATTTACTAAGCTGTTGGAGTCTTTTATGAACTAGTATGCTTCCACTTAGAAAATAAGGTAATATTACTCTGTAGCATCTAGACTATGACATATGTACAGTATATATCTAAATGGTTAATTTAATGCTGACATATAATTTATAGGAAATGGCTCTTGATATGATTTTGATATGATTTCATTACTAGAGAGTAGGAATTTTGTTGAGTAGATTAGCTGTCCTGCAGACCAGTGCAGAATGAATCTGATCTACAATGTGGTTGGTGATCAGCAAATACCCTTTTGCTTCTTCCTTGAGTTGAAGCCACCCAAAGTCCTCACAAGGAGCTGAGCAAATGCCAGCACCATGATCTTGGCATTTCCAGCTTCCAGATCTTTGAGCCAAAATAAACTTACTTTCTTTACAAATTACTGAGTCTCAGGTATTAGTTTTTGAGGTCTTAGTCCACAGAGGGCTGACTCCATTGCTCTGGGCTGAAGGTAAGACAGCACATCAGGGGGGAAGTGCCCAGTGGAAGACTGTATTTGAGCTTTTTATGTAATTCTGTTTTCTCTTCTTCCTTAGCATATGCACATTCTTCTTCTTCTTCTTCTTCTTCTTCTTCTTCTTCTTCTTCTTCTTCTTCTTCTCCTTCTCCTTCTCCTTCTCCTTCTCCTTCTCCTTCTCCTTCTCTCCTTCTCCTTCTCCTTCTCCTCCTTCTCCTCCTTCTCCTTCTTCTTCTCCTTCTCCTTCTTCCTCTTCCTCCTCCTCCTCCTTCTTCTCTTCCTCTTCCTCTTCCTCTTCCTCTTCCTCTTCCTCTTCTTACTGATATGGTGATCATTCTATAGTTTGCAATATACATTTACAAACAATACAAGTCTATTTTCAAATAACACTATACCACATTATATGTAGTGCAACTATTTTTTTATTTGTTGTTTTTAGATATAAATGGCAGTAGGGTGTATTCTGACATATCATACATACATGGGGTATAAGCCATTACAATTTGATTCCATTTTCTTGTGGTTGAACATAATGTGGAGTTACGCTGATCCTGTATTCATATATTAGCATAGGAAAGTTACGTTTGATTCATTCTACTGTCTTTCCTATTCCCATCTCACCTCCCTTCCCTTCATTACCCTTTGTCTAGTTCAACGAATTTCTATACTTCCCTTCCCTACTCTTCCTTGTTATGAGTTACCATCCACATATCAGAGACAACATTTGACCTTTGGCTTTTTGGGATGGCTTATTTAACTTAGCATGATATACTCCAGTTCCCTCTATTTACCAGCAAATGCCATGATTTCATTCTTCTTTAAGCCTGAGTATTATTCAATTGTGTACATGTACCACATTTTCTTTATACATTCATCTGTTAAAGGGCACCTAGGTTGGTTCCAAAGTTTAGCTATTGTGAATTGAGCTCCTATAAACATTGATGTGGCTGTGTCACTGTAGTATGCTGATTTTAAGTCTTTTGGGTATTAAACTGAGGAGTAGGGTAACTGGGTCAAATGGTGGTTCCATTTCAAGTTTTCTAAGGAAACTGCATGCTGTTTTCCAGAGTGATTGCACCAATTTTCAGTCCCACCAGAAATATATGGGTGTAACTTTTCCCCCACATCCTCGCCAACATTTATTGTTGCTTGTATTCTTGATAATTGCCATTCTGACTGGAGTGAGATGGAATCTCAGTGTAGTTTCAATTTTCATTTCTCTAATTGCTAGAGATGTTGAACATTTTTTCATTTATTTTTTGACCATTTGTATTTCTTCTTTTGTGAAGTACCTGTTAAGTTCCTTTGCCCATTTATTGTTTGGGTTATTTGGTTTTTTTGGTGTTAAGTTTTTTGATTTCTTTGTATATCCTGGAGATTAATGCTCTATTTGAGGTGCAAGTGGTAAAGATTTTTCTCCCATTGTGTAAGTTCTCTGTTCATATTTTTGATTGCTTTCTTTGCTGTGAAGAAGCTTTTTAGTGTGATGCCATCCCATTTACTGATTCTTAATTTTACCTCTGTGCTTTCGGAGTCTTATTGAGGAAGTCTGTTCCCAAGCCGATATGATGGAGATTTGGGCCTACTTTTTCTTCTAGTACCAGCAGGGTCTCTGGTCTAATGCCAAGGTCCTTGATCCATTTTGAGTTGAGTTTTTTGTAGGGTGAGATATGAGGGTTCAATTTCAATCTACTGCATATGAATTTCCAGTTTTCCTGGCACCATTTGTTGAAGAGGCTATCTTTTCTGCAACGTATGTTTACGGCACCTTTGTCTTGTATGAGATAACTATTTATGTGGGTATGTCTCTGTGTCTTCTGTTCCATTGGTGTTCAATTCTAGCGCAAGTATCTTATGATAACAAAACAATCCTATTTCCACCCTCTTGTATCATTGTTGTCATTTGTTATTTCACTCAAACAAAAATATATACATATGTATAAATAATCAAATAAAAGGTTGTTATTATTTTGAACAAAGTGTTATCTGTTAGATAAATATGAAAAACTTTTTCCTTCTCTAATGCACTTCTTTTCTTGACAGAGATCTGCAGTTCTGACCTATTTAATTTTCCTTCTCTCCCAAGAACTTTTTTTTTAACATGTTTTTTAAGACAGGGCAAATGACAATGAATTCTCTTTATTGACATTGTTTTAAGGAATCTTCATTTCTCCTTTACTTTTAAAAGACAGTGTTTTCATGGTATAGAATTCTAGATTAATGTATTTTCTTTCAGTGCTTTAAACGTTATCTCCTTACTTGCATGATGTTTTAGTCTGTTCAAGTGGCCATAATCAACTACCAAAGACTGATACTTTGAAATAACAGAAATTTATTTCTTACAGTTGTAGAGGTTGGAACATCCAAGATTAAGGTACTGGTAGACTTGGTGTTGCTGAGGACCAGTTTCTTAAGAGAAAACAATATTCTCACTTTTATCTCACATAACAGATAAGACAATGGATCTCTCTGGGGTCTCATAATTGCAATGATCTCATAGGTTAGAGGGCAGATCCTTCATGACCCAAAGGCCTCACTTCCTAATATCATCACCTGGAGGTTAAAATTTCAACATATGAAATTTGGGGAGACTGAAGCACTCAGTCCATTGCACATGATATCTGAGAAGTTGGATGTGATTTTTATCTTTGCTTATATATAAATAAGGTTTTTTTTCTACTCTGGCTTCTTTTAGAAAAATTTTCTTTTATCTTTGATTTTCTACAGTTTGGATATGATATGCCTAGGTGTTTCTTTGTTAATATATTATTTTTAGTTGTAGTTGGACACAGTACCTTTATTTTATTTATTTATTTTTATGTGGTGCTGAGGATCTAACCCAGTGCCTCACACATGCTAGGTGAGTGCTCTACCGCTGAGCCACAACCCCAGCCCTTAATGTTTTTGTTTTTATTTTTGCATTTATCCTGAGTGGTATTCTCTGACCACCTGGATTGGTGGTTTTGTGCCTGACATTAATTTTGGGAAAAATCTCAGACCCTTTTGCTTCAAACATTTCTTCTGCCCCTTTGTCTTTTTCTTCTCCTTTTGCTATTCCTATTATATTTATATCAGACTATTTGAGGTTGTCCTATGGTTCTTAAAAAGTCTGAACTTTTATCCCCCTTAATTTTTTTCCTTTTTACTTTTCTGTTTTGATAGTTTTTAATAACTTATTTTCAAGTTCAGAGATTCTTTCTTCAGACATGTTCAGTCTACTAATGACCCCATCAAAGACATTCTTGGTTTCTGTAGTGTTTTATTTTAGCATTTATTTTTTATTCTCTTTTTAGAATTTTCATTTCTCTTACATTTCCCACCTGTGGAAGCGTGTTTTCTACTTTTTCCATTAGAGTCCTTAGCATTGTAATTGTAGTTGATTCACATTTCTGGTCTGATAATTCCAACATCCTTGACATGTTTGAGTCTAGTTCTAGTGCATGCTCTGTCTCTTCAAGCTATATTTTGGTGGGTCTCATAATTTTTGTTACAAGCCATACCTAATGCACTGGGTAAATGGAACTCTATTAAGCTGTTTTTAGTGGCATGGTTTCAAGGTGTGGAGTGAGGGGAAGCATTTGTAGAACAGTTCTTAGTTGTTCAGTGAGCCTGTGTCCCAGGGCTGTGAACTTCAACGGAGCCTATCAGCATTTCTCCCTGTAGGTGAGACAGGATGACTAGAATGGACTGAAGTTGGTTATTTACCTTTTCCCAAATAGGTTTCTTTCTAATATTATTTCGTTGAAAAGATTGTGCATTCCTTTGGTTTGAATCTCTGCACCTTTAAATCTTAAATTTGGTCTTTTCATGCTATCCCATAATTCTTGGAAGTTCTATTCATGGTTTCTTACCATCTTCACTGTGTGGTCAACTTTATTTTCAAGACTATATATTTTGTCTTCATTGCCTGAGGTTCTGTCTTCCAAGTGATCTAGTCTGTTGGTGATACTTTCTTTTGAATTTTTAATTTGGTTTACTGTTTCCTTCATTTTGAGGATTTCTGTTTGTTTGCTTTTCCCCCCCAGAATCTCTTTCTTGAAGTAATCTTTTGTTGCCTGTATTTACTCTCTTACGTCATTCTTTAATTCACAGATCATTTTAATTACGTACATTCTGAACTCTTTCTCTGACATTTCTTCTACTGTGCTGTCAATGAATTCTATTATTGTATCATCTTGGTTTGTTTGGGGCACTTCCTTCCCTTGTCTTTTCATGCTTTTGGTATGTCTTCCCCCTAGCAGTGTGGATCCGAGGTGTTAAGGTTTCTACCCTATAATCTCATAGTGTCCCTGCAGGTTTCCGATGTCTTTCCTTGGTGTTAAGCTTCCAGTCCCTGATCAGTATCCCAACATGAAAGCTGCCACAAGTAAACATGGTGATAGTGGCAGTGGAGGTAACCTGAGATTGTGGTGGAAGTATGCCAAGATGGAGGCAAGTACTTTCAGAGATGGGGCTGAAAGGGCTGGCCTTCTGATGGTGTTGGGTGACCTGTTTGATGAACCCAACCTAATTCTATCCTAAGATTGGGAGCCATAAAAAAAAAAAAAAAAATCCTGTTTTACTAAGATATTTATTTGGCCTGACCATACTCCGAGGGCTAATCTTGTTTGGAATTCCTTCCCATGCTCTGCACTCACACATGCCTGGCTCTCCTTGACCAGATAACAACCCTCCCTAAAACCTCTGTGGCACCTCGTAAATTCCAACGGGAATCTTAATTTACTCCCTACCTTGAAATGTTAAGTCATGTAGATCATTAGCCTGCCATCTGCCTTTGTATAACATTTGCCAGAATGCTATTAGCTGTAAGTTCCCAAGATATCCCTGTTTTTTTTGTAACTTTCTGTGCTATAAAAACCTTGTCTTCCCAGAGGGCAGGGCTGATCTTGAGCCCAGTGTTTGGAAGAGGCAACTGCTGGCCAGCTCTCTTTGTGTACACAATATAAGCTTACTTTAATTTGATTTAAATTGGAGTTGGGAGCCGGGCGCGGTGGCGCACGCCTGTAATCCCAGCACTTGGGAGGCTGAGGCAGGAGGATCGCAAGTTCAAAGCCAGCCTCAGCAATGGTGAGGCACTTAGCAACTCAGTGATACCCTGTCTCTAATAAAATACAAAAGAGGGCTGGGGATGTGGCCCAGGGGTCAAGTGCCCCTGAGTTCAATCCCTGGTACAAAAAAAAAAAAAAAAAAAAAAAAAAATGGAGTTGGTTGTCTTGTCTTTGTATCATGGATCAACCTTTTTTGAGGCCCCAGTGAGATTCAGACCACCACAAATTCTAAAGCTGGACCTTTGCTCTGGGACTCCGGACAGAGTTCCACCCCAGGGGGTGCGCACCTTGAGATGTTACAAGGCCCCAGGGTGTGCCTTCAGTTCTTTGGATTGCTGGAGAGAACTAACGCACTAAAAGAATTAGCAAGCATCTAGTGGAGGAAGCCTCCACAGGTAAGTGGTGCCCCCATAACATCTGGTATTGGGTTTTAAGAGAGATCTCTTCTGGGGACAGTGAGGTGCCTGGCAAGGCACATACACACTCCTGTCTAGGACAGTAGCAAAATGTCACACTGTCCTCTGGTACTGGTTTGGTGAGGAATTCCTTCTGGGGACAGTGAGGTGTCTGGTGAGACACAAAACACACTCCTGTCTAGGATGGAAGTGAAGTGTCATACCGTCCTTTGGTCTGGTGGGGACAGTGAGGTGTCTGACAAGGCACATAAGCACTCCTGTCTGGAGCATTAGCAATATGTTGCACTGCTCCCTGGTTTTTGTTTGGTGCCTGGTTCTTGTTCCCCTGTGTCTTGTTTGTTCTGTGTTCTATATAGTTTTTTTTCCTGCTTTTTCATCGTGTATCTTCTCTGGTATAAACATAGATAATTGAACAACAAAATGAGTAATGCACAAGTAAGCCTGATACTCCTTTGAGCTGTGTTTTAAGGAACTTTGACAAACTTTATCCCCCTTTACTAAGCAAGATTAGGGAGACAATGTTATTTATTCCCCCCTAGTTGGTTGCCTTGGGCATACCCACTGCAGGTGGGAGATGACTGCTGGGAATCTGGGAAACTAATATCTCCAAAATTAACAAGAGAATCCTAACAGCTATCAGGGAACCCTTGGGAACACCTACTGGAATGTAACTCTTAAACAATTCCTTCAAAACCCTTTCATTGTCCCTCCTGTTTGAGAGAGTCACAGCCTTTGGGACAGGAAGCCCCTGTGTTTCTCCTTTGCTAGCAAAGCAATAAACCTTCTTTTTCATTTTTTCTCAAAACCATGTCTTCATTATTTAATTGACATTAATTGGCTTTGAGGACAGGGACTGAACTTTCTATTACAAATTTTGGCACCCCATAGCAGCCCCTGCTCCACTTTCTTGGGCAGGCCTGGTACTCCAAGCAATTGTACTTTCCTGCTGAGGATGTAAGGTGAACTTTTTGAGAGCAGACTACTGGGAAGTTAGAGACTGGTGAATGTGCCTAAGCTCCAACTGAACCAGAGGATCTATTCCTGTAAGTAAGGGGAGGGATTGAGGGACTTCCAGCAGCTGCCAAAGCCCCTTTTGCTTTGGGGAACTCCTGCCTCCCTTCCCTGCATTGTAAGGATTGCTCCATCTTTGTCTACTTTGAGAAAAAGAAAACTGAATGCAGTAAAGTCACCATACCGAGACCCTTGATTTTAGGAAGTGGGGCATCGTGTTTCAATCTGGCTGCTTCTAGCTGAAGTGGGGCAATGCGCGGTGCTATAAGGGGAGGAGATGTGGGCAGGCAGGTCAGGCTCAAGGGTGAAAAAATTCCCAGGAGGTAGGCATGGAAAAGATGAATCACTTCAGGTATGGGATGGATGAAGTTTCCTTGAAGCCATAGATTGGTGAGGGTGTCAAACCAGGCTTTTGCAGAAAGTCACTGAGGGAGTCAGCCAGCAATCCTCTTGAAGAGCATGTTGTAGGCCTTGCGAGTTTACAGGTAACACTATTATGGAAGCAACAAAAGGAGAGAAGGTGAGATGGATTATTGTCCATAGGCCTGTGCTCCACCAGGTGGGACTTAAGGTGAAGAGGCCAATGGAGGGTGCGAAGCACATCACAATGAGCATAGGGTGGCAGCATAAGGGCAGGACTCAGCTGATGAAGAGTGTAAGTCATCTCTGGTTGGAAAGTCATCTGTTGGTTTTTTTCAATAGTTGATAATCCCTGAGAAAAAGCTGCTTAAAGGTTCAAAACAAGAAAAACAGAAAAGATTATTTTGAATCAGTATCAAGGATGCGAGAGAAACTAATTTTTACGGGATCAGTGGGACTGGGAGAGCAAGTATACTGAGGTAGTTGTTTGTCGTCTTTTTGTGGATCTTCAGTTGGTTGAGCAGCTGGTTTTAGTCTGGAAATATGAATCCAAGAAGTCAAATTCCCTGAGGTTTCACGAAGCTTAGCAGCTGTGGGTGTGCACAGCACAACCTGGAAGGGGCCTGTCCACTTTGGGACAAGGGAGACTGATCCCATGTCCTGGGGAGGGGAGAAATATACCCAAGAACCAGGTGTTAATGAAAATGAAGCAGTGAGTCTACTTGAATCAGGCAGGATGTAATCGTGGCACATCCAAATCTGATGTCTGATGAAGGATAAGAGAGGAGAAGAGAGATCTTTGAGCAAGGGTCCTTGAATTTGGGAAATTCTGGGTGGAAGAGCTGGTCACCAAACATAACCTCAAAAGGGGATAGTAAGGAAGGTTTCTTTGTGAGGACTCGGAGCCTGAAAAGCGCGAAGGGAAATAGTTTGACCCAGTCCAAGTGAAGCTCCAGGGAGAGTTTAATCAGAATATTCTTAAGAATTCTATTGGTCCTCTCTACATTCCCTGAAGACTTGCGTGATATGGGATGTGAAAGCGCCAAGGAATGTTAAGAGAAGTAGAAAAACATTTTGGGTGACACAAGAGAAAAATTCAGGCCCGTTGTCAGACTGGATGGACATGGGGAACCCGAAGCGGGGAAGAATTTCTGAGACTAAAATAGAAGCTACTGTGGAGGCCCTTTTGTTGGAAGTAGGGAAGGCCTCCCCCCATCCAGAGAAGGTATCTACCAAGACCAGGAGATATTTGTGTTTCCAGACGGTTGGCATGTTGGTGAAGTCTGTTTGCCAATCGTCTTCTGGAAGCTGACCTCGAGCTTGGTGGGAGTGAAATGTTCCTGGTTTAAGGGGGGTATATGGGTTGGTGCACTGACATGCAGTGCACGTGGAGGTGAGTTGATGGAGAAACTGTGTGTCCTCTGGAGTCAGGGTGAGGAAAGAGGTAGCGAAAGTTTTGAGGGCCTGAGGGTTAGGATGGAATAGAGAATGGAGATAGGAGAGGATTAATTGTACTGAAGGGGATGTGCAGGTCTGGGTAGTGGATTGGACTGGAGCCAGAAGAGAAGGAGAAGATAGTGCTGCTTCCTTTGCTGCCCTATCAGCCTTCGTGTTTCCCTGAACTATGGGAGAGTCCCCACTTTGGTGTGAAGGACAGTGGGAGATCCCTATTAATTTGGGCAGAAGAGAGGCTTGCAGAATCTTTGATATTAATTTAGAATTAGTAACTGCAGAGCCTTTTGTGGTCAGGAGCCCTCACTCCTTCCAAATTGCTGAATGAGAAAGCAAAATATGGTAAACATATTTTGAGTCTATGTAGATGGTGAGGTTTTGGTCAGCCGCTAATTTGAAGGCATGAATAACAGCTATTAGCTCAGCCTGTTGATTTGTGGTGTTGGAAGGGAGCGGGGCTGCCTCAATGACCTCTGATAGGGAGACTACAGCGTAACCGGCAAAACGTTACCCATTCTTAAAGAAAGAGCTAAAATCTGTGAACAAAATTAGGGAAGAGTCAGGAAGTTGTCCCTCTTGAATGTGAGAGGAGTGAGGGATTAAAGCCTCAAGCATCTCTATACAATCATGCTCTGGGGATTCTGAGGAGACTGGGAGGAGGGAAGCTGGATGTAAAGAGGAACAGGGTTGGAAAGAGATTGAAGAGTCATACAGAAAAGAAACGAGGAGAGAGAGAACACGACAGGGTGGGAGAGTTTGAAGGCTTTTATAGGTTAGTAAATCTTTTAAATGGTGAGGAGAGGCAATAGTGATGTGAGCACCAAAGGTCAGCTTTTTTGATTCCTGTAGGAGCCAGAGCCCGGAGACAGGGGGCCCATCCATGAACGGTGGGGTCAAGCTGTTTAGAAAGGTAGGCAACTGGAGCAAAAGTGGAGGCCTTGTCTTGGCCTAAAACACCTAGAGCCAGACCCTTCATTTCATGGACATAAAGGGTGAATGGCTGAAGAAGGTCTGGGAGGTGAAGAGCTGAGGCCTTTGACAGTGCCTGCTGCAGATGCTTAAACTCAGCCCGAATGTCTTCGGGGAGGAACTTTTCCTCAATCCCCTTAGCTACCTCATATAGGGGCTTTGCATAAAGAGAAAAATTGGGAATCCAGGCACGGAAATATCCTGCTAGGCCTAGGAAGGAGAGCATCTGTTCCTTTGTCTTGGGACATGGAAGAGCCTTGATGAGAGCTTTTCTGTCTACGGTAATGGCCTTTGACTGATGGGAAATCTGAACTCCTAGGTAAACTACCTGAGTTTGAGCAAGTTGCACCTTAGATGGGGAAACATGATACCCACAAGAGGAGAGAAAGTTTAAAAGATTCCAAGAGTCCTCATGAGCTATGAAAAAGGAAGGGCTGCAGAGGAGAAGGTCATCTACATACTGCAGGAGAGTGGAATCAGAGAATTTAAGGTCTTTGAGGTCAGCAGCCAGTGTCTGTCTGAAGATATGAGGGCTGTCTCGAAAGCCCTGAGGGAGGACTGTCCAAGTCAGTTGTTGGGACTGTTGCGTGTCAGGGTCAGTCCAGGTGAAGGTGAAGAGGTCTTGTGACTCCTGAGCTAAAGGGACAGTGAAAAAAGTGTCCTTGAGATCATTAACTGAAAAATAGGTAGATGTGGAAGGAATTAGGGAAAG
This sequence comes from Tamias sibiricus, assembly GCA_025594165.1. Lineage (NCBI taxonomy): Eukaryota > Metazoa > Chordata > Mammalia > Rodentia > Sciuridae > Tamias > Tamias sibiricus. The sequence goes on along the minus strand of CM046662.1, from coordinate 119,404,051 downwards.
TATAGCATAAGGATTTGGGACCACAGGGTGTATAGGCCTGACAGTCTCGTTGATGAGATGAAGATCTTGGACTAACTGATATGTGCCATTGGACTTCTGAACCACCAATATAGGAGTGTTATAAGGGGAATGGGTGGGTCTGAGAAAACGTTTCCACAAAAGATCTGAAATAATGGGTTGGAGACATCTAAGGCTAGTGGCTGGAAGTGGATATTGGGCTTTGTTAGGGAAACATCGAGGATCTTTAAGGAGTATTCTTACGGGGTCACACTGAGCAAGGGAGGGAGTCTGAGTATCCCAGACTTAAGGGTCTACCAGGTTGGTGGGGGCAGGGTACTGGGAGGTTTCTGCATCAGTCGAGGGCTGGGGATCTGCATGGGTAGAGAGTTTGGGGGTTCCCACATCGGTAGGGGGTTGGGGGGTTCCTTCAGAGGCACTAGTGGCCTCTAAAAGGAGAAAGACAGAGGTGGAGATGGAGTGAGACGAACTAGGGAGCACAACTGAGCTAGGCAAATTAGAGAACATAACTGAGGCCTAAAATTTGGCCGGTATGTCTTGGCCTAGTAAAGGCACAGGACATTTGAGGTATTACTAGGAATTGATGGGTGAATAGGTGGTGGTGTAGCCAGCAAGACAGCATAGGAGTCTTGCGGGGGTGAATAGCATTTCCCTCTGCCCCGACAATAGGGGATGATGCTATGGTAGTGGGGCCCCAGAACTCCTTCAAGACCAAGGAAGTGGCTCCTGTGTCCAGCAGGAAGTTTATGGGGCGGTCATCAACAAGGAAGGTAACACTGGGCTCCTGCAAGGCTATGTCAATGGTCAGGAAAGTAGCCCCTGGGCCCCATCAGTCCTCTGTAGCCAGTGCCAGCAAGTTGGGGTTTGTGTCTGGTCCAGCCCCCCTGCGGGGATTGGGGCAGTCAAGAAAGACCCCAGTGTCCCATATTGGAACATTTAGGGCACAGATGCTTAGGGGCCCTGGGATTAGGGGAGGCTCTAGACCAATGTCCTTCCTTCCCATACCTATAGCAAGGCCCTGGGGGTTCCCCTTGTATGGACTTATAAGCCCCTGTTTTTGAGGCCTGAGCGTCGGGGCCCTGAAGGGCCTGAGCCAGCATTTGAAACTTTGGTTGCTCATATTTTTGAAACTTGCGGTGCTCCATCTCCTCTTCTCAATTATGCTATGCCTTAAAGGCTGTGGACAAAATCTCGGTCTGAGGTGTTGCAGGCCCTTCCTCCAACTTTCTTAATTTAGCTGTATGTCAGGGTAGTTTTGGGATAGAAAATAAATCATAAGGACTTGGCGGCCCCCTGGGGACTCGGGGTCTAGATTTGTGTAACGCTGAAGCGCTTTTGTTAGCCAATCAAGAAACTCAGAGGGAGTTTTCTCTCTTTTTTGTATAATTTCCCTTAGCTTATCAAAATTAACAGGTTTCTGAGCTGCTCACCTAAGGCCAGCTGCTATGCAAGTGATAAACTGGTCTCTTCAGTTCACGCCCCCTGATGAATTATAGTCCCAGTTTGGCTTTCCATCTGGGACTATTTCAGGACCAATGGGAAAATCCGGATTAGTTCTGTTAGTCTCATCTGCATAGGCTCTTGCCTGTTCCCAGACTCTTCTTTGCTCCTCTGGAAGGAGAGTATTTGCTAAAATGACGTACGCATCATGGAACGTGAGATCATAGGCCTGGGTGATCCATTGAAATTCTTTCAAATATGTTGTGGGGTCTGTAGTATAAGAACCCAACTGTTTTTCTATCTGTAATAAATATGCCATGGAGAATGGAACATGAACTTTAATTACTCCCTCCACACCCACTACCTCACGCAAAGGTGCTATGGTCTGTGTCAGCTGTTCTGCCTGGTTTTTTGAACGGGGTGATACGGGGACTGAAGTAGGAATTGAGAAGCGTGATAGCCTATGAGTTTGGAATTGACTCTGAAACTGCATTGGGAAAAGCTGTGGGAACCGTGGAGGAATCAGTGAGACAAGTCAGCGCGGAATTCCCGGAGGAGGGGCTGAATCAGTCCCAGGAGATGATGTAGGAGGAGGAGACGGAAGAGGAGGGCCTAAAGGAAAGGTCAGGGCGGAAGGAGATGGCGGATCCATGAGAGGCGGAGCTGAGGGCGAAGCAGGGTTTAGATGGAGGAGCAGAAACACTTCTGCATAGGGTGACTCCTCCCACTGTCTCCATTGCCCGGCAAAAATCAAACAGCTGCTGTAAAGCATCAGGGTCAACTGAACCCAAACTTGGCCATTGATCTGTTAGAGGATATTTTGGCCAATTGCAAGCGTAACCAGATTTTGGCTGTATCTCGGAACTTAGGCCAAGGTTGGTCAAATTATCAAGGAGAAGCTGTAGCAGGCAGTCGGTTGGGCGCGAATGGGATGGAAGCGGACGCCATCAATAGCGAATGACTGCTAGGCTGAGAAGTAAAATCACCATTAAAGTAGAAAATAAAGTAATTAGACTACACTCAATTGGTATAGGTTGGCTTAAGTCCTCTAGGAAAGATGAAGGGGTTTGAGTTTGAGGTGCTGATGAAAGAAGCGCCCCCATATTTTTGGCTATGGTGGGGGTTCTGACCTGCCCACTCGGAGAGAGACTCAGCTAAAAATAGATCGGAGGAGGCAGAGTGGAGCGGGCTGGATGTCGGATGCCTAGCACAGTGGTGGTGGAGGGGAAAAGAGACAAACCTGCTCAAGCATGCTGATCAATTACAAACTGAGAGACTGAGAACGCACATGGGCACACGGACTAAGCGGAATTTAAGTCTGTGGCTCAGTACATTGGAGCCAGGCAGACATGGGAATAGGGCATTTGGTTGGACAAATGGCGAACACATGGTTGCCGTTTGCTGGCGGGGGAGGGGGGATGCGCAGATGCCCAGCAGGGATACAAACTGACCGGGTAATCGCAAATTCAACTGGAAAGGGAGGTGGAGAAAGCTCCGTGAGGTCCACTTTCAACCTTGAAGGTTTAGGTGGGGTGCGGTCCTCTCTCCAGCGAGCCAGCGGGTGGGGCTGCTGGGCGATCAACAGCTAGCTCCCACCCTGTGAGGCCCATCGGGTTTAGAGCTCTCAAAATGGAAAGGACTTACCCATCTGGCAACCTGGCGGTGGAAGGTCAGCGGCAGTTGGAAAGCAGGCGAAAAAAACTGTTCCCAGAGGTAGCTTTTGTCCTCTGAATTCAGACGTGCCCCACGTTCAGGCACCAAATGTTGGAACATAAGCTACCCAGGAACACCGTTTTGAAAAGGGGGGTTTATTAGGGTGCCACATGGCGTGGTAAGGGACAAAAATGGCGTGGAGGACAGGGAAGGTAAAGGGCAAGGAAAAAGGGAAGAACAAGGGCACGGAGCAAGGAAGAACAAGCGAGGTTTCAGTCCGGGGCAGGCTTAAATAGCAAACTGGTGGTCAGAGGGACCCCGGGAGCAAGTCCGTGTCCCCATAAGCTGCTGGAGGTCAAGAGAGGGCAGTGAGGGCACCTGAAGGCTGGCCATCAGAGGTGGCCAGCCTGAGGCACCTGGGAGGTGTGGACTCCCTGCCCGGAATCCAACAATGTACATGATATCAAGATCGGCAGATAGAAAATGAACGCTCATGAAAATAAAATTAAAAAAATTCATCCAAATACCTTTAATTCACATGATTTAAAACAGTTCAATCTAAATTGGGTAAACAGATAAAAGTAAAGATGTCTTTAAAATTAAATTTAACTCACAAGTCTCTCTAAGTGGTCAAAAAAAACAATAAAATGCTGATATTTATAAAATGTCTAATATCTATTGTTTCTAAGACTTTTCTTCAACAAAAAAGAAATGGCTAATACTGTTTAATATACTTATCTGATACCGGTAAAAATAAGAGAAATAGATTTGACATGAAATTACTCATAAAAATGTTTGTTAGACATCTGATTAATTTACAAAGTTAAAATGCTAACTGTGAAATACCATCAAGTACTCTTAACTCCTTGTATTCAATTGGGTAACATTGTTGATATTCTCATAAATTCGTAAATGAGGGAAAAAAAGGGTTTAAAAGTTGCTTTGTCTTCACTGAAAAAAAGGTTACTAAAAAATTTAAAGTCCCAACAGGTACAAATCTATATACCTGAACATTGTGTTTTCATGAAATGTTAAACAGATGTGATTCTATATACAAAGGTTTATAGAAGATTTCTACATACAAAAGCCCCCAAATTTCCAACTGTTCCAATTAAGAGTACTATAAATAATAAAGTATTTCTTTTTATTAGAATAAAATAATTTGCCTAAATTCAGAAATTTACAAGGATTGTTTCAAAAGGTGAATAAAAAAGAGGGTTAACAGATGGGAAAGAGGAAATTAAAAGGTTCTAGGTTTGGAAACCATATTTAGTAGAAGGAAAAGAAAGTGTTTCTAGATAAGAAAGTCTTTATGTGACAAAGTAAATAAAAAGATTTAAATAAGTGATACAAAAGGTCTGTGTAAGTTGGTTATATATGTAAATTTTCCCCCCTAAGGTCAAATGTTAATGTACTGATAATCTATATGTTAAAAAGACAAAGATTTCTTAAAATATTAATTTACCCATAATATTGTGTTTATTAAGTTCTGTGTTTTTCTTTCTTTTTTTTTTTAGCCAATATTCTTGAAGGAATTAAGGATCATACAACTGTTATTTTGAAATATTGTAATATGTTATTTCTTTAAGAGCTAAAATTTATTAATACAAAACATTAATGTAATTGTGGTGCTATTACACTTCTTTGTATATTAAATATGTTCATATCTTCCAGGTATACAAGTCTTTAAGGTAGAAGCTTTAAAAGAACATTATATCAAGCTGGTGTTCTCCAAACTAAAGTTCTATGGTAATTTTGGGCTTATAAAGGTGACAAACTTTATTGAAAATTTATATCATTTAATGTTCTACAACTGAAACTGTTATCAATAAGATGAAGTTTTATGTTACTTTTTGCACTGAGGTACAAATTAAATGTATTTTTAAGTTAATGAGAGCCAAATCTATGTAAACGTTAATATTGTAAAACACAAAAACATTTTGCTACATTCCCACAAAAGGTTAAAAGCTCTCAGACTTTCTTTAATTCTTGTTTTTAAATGTAATATCTCATTGTGTCAGCTAATTTTCATGTGAACTCATACAACAATATATGTAAACTTTATAAAATGATATTTAAAAAACAAAGATCAGCTTCAGAACTAGAACACTTTACTTGAGATTTATAAAAATTTATGAAGAGCCCCACCTTACCTGAAATAAGACTCTGCCTCCCACTTTACTACATGCCAGAATGACTCCAAAGTAGGCCAAAGTTCATTTAACATTATATTCAAAAGATTGATTTTTGTTGTTAAGATTACTAGGACCTCAAACAGGGGATATAATATATAACTCAGCCAAAATTCAAGATAGTTATTACACAAACTAAATATGTTTTTACTCATTTTATTTTGTATTTTCCTTGTAAATTGTCTAAGTGTTGCCTGTTAATGTTTTGCAGAAGTATTGCTTTAAGAACACACAGCCTGGGTTAATTTAAGATAATAAGCTATCACCTATAGGACAGATAGGATAATATAGACCCCTATTAATAAAAAGTATAAATGACTGTAAGGTTATAGACATTAAAGTTAAAGCCCAATACTCCTAATTTTAGGCTGGTGTGACGGATTTGCTAGAAGTTTAAGATCAAAACTTAAAAATTAAATTAAAAGTGCCAAGGAAACCAATATTTGGCTCTTGCCTTCTCAGTCAGTCTGAATCCAGGGAACAGGGAACTTCTCTAAAGAGCTTTGCATCTCTGGGCCACATAATCTCCCAATCAGGGAGATTAATGAGACCACTGGAGAACAGAAAGCCAATCTTTGCACTTGCTATGAAGTGAAAGATCATTGGAGAAGGGACACATCCCTGATGCTTCCAAGGGAAGCCACATGGTCAAGCAATACCTGGACACATCCTACCGCAAATGACACTAGTAGAACTAAGAAGCTACTCTCAAGTTCCTCAAGAGTGACTCCCATGGGAACTCAGCTGACTCTTAACAGCAGATAGACACAAAAGTCAGTTTGACCTGCTTCATCTTAAACACCTACCAAAACAGTTAAAACCCAAACACAGTCATTCCTGAACATTAAACAACAACAACAACAATAATAAAATGTAACTTAAGATGTACTCTTGTATTAGCCCCCAAAACAAGTAAGACTGGAGGCTACAAAAGAGAGATTCTTGCTGGGGCTATGGCTCAGTGGTAGTGCACTTGCCTGGCATGTGTGAGGCACTGAGTTAGATTCTCAGCACCACATATAAATAAATAAAATAAAGGTTTACCAACAACAAAATAAATTTAAAAAAGAGAGAGAGATTCTTAGGAAGGAATCCCTAATAACTATCAAGTGAAATTGCCAAGTCAGAAGTTTTTAGTCAGTTTGAGGCCTATAGATCTTCCTAACCTCCTATACAGGTAGGATTAATAGTTGCTTATATGATTATCTAGCCCTAAGTTACAGAAATAAAGTGTTTTCTACTAGACACAGAAATCATACCAGTAAAAAGGTTTCACAAGATCAGATGACATTAAGTAACTCAACTACATCTTCTGGGGTTGGACTCCCGTGACATTAAAAAGTTAAATGTTGTGTTTACATTCCTGATAACTCTGAGGAGGTTAAAGATTTACATTCCCAAATAAAAGCCTTGTCCACTCTGGCCTTATTATGGGGACAGCTTCTCAGCCCTCACACATCCTGGTGAGAGCCTGTTGACTTCCATCATCTTCATGATATTCATTGACATATTCCAGATGCTGCAAAATTTATTCAGTACTCATGTTTTTTTGTTTCTCATAGAAGCAGCTATACCCAGATGACTTTACAACCTATTCCTCCCCAACCAGACTTTGATCCGACCTGACTTCTAAAAGGGAACTAGAAACTATTTGCCCCGCCTTGACACATCACTCCCTCTCAGCTCTGAAGCAGCCAGAAACATGATAATCACCCTTTTGTCCTTACAGCAATAAAATGTTCCTCAAATTAGAAGGGGGGGGATATGAAGCCAGACTCAGATAGACAATCAGTACAGATAGGTGAATCGAGTCAGGTCGGAAGGGAGGCCAATTTTGATTGGTCTAGAAAGTTGGAGACTGTCCCCTGAGGGATTGAAATTCCTCCAGAGCACTTCATCTACCCTATCAAAGATTTGAAAGGGAAAGATAAGACAAGGGGGGAATGATAAACCCAACCTAATTCTATCCTAAGATTGGGAGCCATAAAGAAAAAAAAAAAAAAAATTCCTATTTTACTAAGATATTTATTTAGCCTGACCATACTCTGAGGGCTAATCTTGTTTGGAATTCCTGACAATGCTCTGAACTCACACATGCCTGGCTCTCCTTGACCAGATAACAACCCTCCCTAAAACCTCAGTGGCGCCTCATAAATTCCATCAGGAATCTTAATTTACTCCCTACCTTGAAATGTTAAGCCATGTAGATCATTAGCCTGCCATCTGCCTTTGTATCACATTTGCCAGAACCCTGTTAGCTGTAAGTTCCCAAGATATCCCCCCCTTTTTAAAAAATAACTTTCTGTGCTATAAAAACCTTGTCTTCCCAGAGGGCGGGGCTGATCTTGAGCCCGGTGTTTGGGAGAGGAGCTGCTGGCCAGCTCTCTTTGTGTACACAATATACGCTTGCTTTAATTTGATTTAAATTGGAGTTGGTTGTCTTTTCTTTGTGTCATGGATCAACACTGTTTAGAAATGCAGTGCTGTGGCATGTGGTGCTGTGGTGGGCAGTGCTGTGTGGTGGGCAGCTGCCTCTAGTCCTTGTCTGTTGTCCCAAGGTGGAGGCTACTACATGGGGAGGGCTATGGCGATGGTTGTAGTGTTCCAAGATGGAGGCAGGTGGGGGTGTGGGGGGGACAGGCATTGGTAAATGGGGAGCCTCAGTGCAGGCTCCATGCAGGTTGGTGTCCTGGGCCTACCTGGGCTCCCCAAAATAAAACCACACTATCTAAGGCTTTGGTAAAATAACTTCTCAAGAGCAGGCCTGTTAAAAAGAACAGAATACTCTGGTATGTTCCAAAATGGTTACTTTTCTCTTCCTCCTGCTGGAAGTATAATGGACAATTTTGTCTGATTTTCAGTAGGAGAATCTTTTAGGGCTACTGGAGGTAAAAACAAAGGTGTGGGCTCCCTCCAATTTCTGGTTCCTTTGGAATACTTTATCTTGGACTCAATGCTGAACCTACAGCAGTTTGTCAGTTACAGTGTAGAGTTTCCTACCTTGATACCGGTCCATGGAGAGGTTTCTGATTGTGGTTTTTGCTCTGGTATGTGGTGATCCTCTGTGTCTCTCCATCTTCAAATTTCAAAGGAGCGATTTGTCCTGGGACCTCACTTCCTTTACAGGTCTAAGAATAATTGTCAGTGTTTTCAGTCTGCTTAGGTTTTTGTTGCTAGGGTGGTAGGCCAACTTCCAAGTTCTTTATATGCCAGACTAGAAACAGAAAATTTCTTATTTCCCTTTTCATGTTAGGCTTAGTCCTAGGACCTTTAATGTATTTTAAACTGCTCTTGTAAACTAGGTCTTTTATCCCATAATATAATCTAACTAGTATTGTATTATACATAAAAGCTATATTTCTGCATATCAATTTTACCCAGTCATCTTACTAAATTCTCATGTTATTTAAAATATTTTGGAGGGATTCTCTCTTTTTTTTTTTTTTTTTTTCAGGCATGTATGTAGTCATTCAAGGGCACCGCCACATGGTACAATTGGAATATAATGAGACTGATTGCCTTGGGGTTGTGCAGTGTGTGTGTGTGTGTGTGTGTGTGTGTGTGTGTGTGTGTGTTTGTGTGTATTTTCAACTCAGGTAGAGGAGAGACTTTTAAATTCAGTTGATTTCTGAGGCTATGGATTTCACTGCGGCTGCATGGAAGAGAAAGTGTAGATAAAGGAAGGCACTGTGAATTAAACCTGAGGAACAACACGTGTTTAGAGGATGGAAGGATTGTGTTTAGAGGGTAGGAGGATAAGGAAAACACTGTCAGAGAGTCTAGGACAAGATATAATCACCTGCTGGTGCTTTGAAAGCTTAAAAGCAGTAACCATGAAAGCGTAATGTCTTTGTGCTTGAGCAGAAGTCCCAGTGACTAGTAGGAATAATAAAATCAGAATATTATTTCTATGGTTTGGAAGAAAGATGTGTATTAGCTCTGTAGAGTGTCTGTAAAAGTTATAAATGATGTATGAAATCTAAGAGTGTCTCTCATTTGCTGCAACATTGCATTCAGAGGCAATTAGGTCTATTGAACTCAAAACTTGGAGATGAAGTGAAATGAAGCTCTTTCCTTCACCTTCTGAAACGTGGAACTTTTCTTGTTTTCCTAACGTTTCACAGACTTGAATCTGTTTCTCTACAGAGTCACCTCACATCAATTCTATGTTAACAACAACAAAAATGTGATTCTTATTTGTGCAGACTTTCCTCAGAAGTGTTTTGGTACAATGCATATTCAGCAATGTTTTATGAAGACACCATCAGCTCAGTAAATCAGAAAGTGTAGATGGTGGTGGCAGAATAATTGCATTGCAAGTGAGATCTTGCACATATTTAATGTGCCTAAACACATAAAATAAAATATTGAGGGAAGGAAAGAATAAAGTAGCTTAGTTTCTTTTGACAATGTTCCTATTACCTGTTTACCTGTTTTCTATTTCCCTTTCTTATTTGATGTTTGTCTATCTAGGGAGTTTATTCACTATTTTAAAGATTTTTTTGATAGTCAATGCAAGTGTAATGTATTCATCTTTAAGCTCATTATTTTACTAAATTATGAGACTGTTGGTAGATCCATTAGGAATTGATTTGTAAGAGGTTTTTTTTTTTTTTTTGTGGGGAGGTAGAGCAGACACAGAAGCAGGAACACATGGAGGCTATGGAAGGGAAGAATTATGGGGAATATTGAAAGGACCTGTCCCTATGAATTAGTCCATCCCAGGGATTTCTGCTTCAATTTTGGGAAGAAAAGAACTCCTGGAAGCAACTCTTTATGAACCATTCTGACAAATCACTTTGCTAAGCCTCGGTTTCCCAGCTGTATTAATTACCTGGAGTGTCCATAACAAATTACCCCAAAGTTGGTGACATAAACAACAGATATTTATTGCTTCATAATTCTGGAAGCCAAAATTTTAAAAAAAATAATTAATTAATTAATTTTAATTAGGTATATATGACAGCAGAATGCATTTTGATTCATTGTACGCAACTAAAGCACAACTTTTCATTTCTAGGGTTGTACATGATGTAGCATCACACCATATGTGCAGTCATACATGTACCTAGGGTAATGATGTTCCTCTCTTTCCACCATCTTTCCAGCCCCCATGTCCCCTCCCCTCTTTTCCCTCCCCTTTGCCCAATCAAAGTTCCTCCATTTTTCCCATGTTCTCCCCTCCCCTCCCCCATTATGGATCAGCATCCACTCATCAGAGAGAACATTCAGCCTTTGGGTTTTGGGGACTGGCTTACTTCGCTTAGCATGATATTCTCTAACTTCATCCATTTACCTGAAAATGCCATGATTTTATTCTCTTTTAATGATGACTAATATTGCATTGTGTATATATACTACATTTTCTTTATTCATCTATTGAAGGGCATCTAGGTTGGTTCCATAGTTTAGCTATGGTGAATTGAGCAACTATAAACATTAATGTGGCTTCATTTCTATAGTATGCTGATTTTAAGTCCTTTGGGTATAGACTGGGGAGTGGGATAGCTGGGTCAAATGATGGTTCCATTCCAAGTTTTCTAAGGAATCTCCATACTGTTTTCCAGATTGGTTGCACCAATTTTCAGTCCCACCAGCAATGTATGAGTGTGCCTTTTCCCCCACATCCTCGTCAACACTTATTGTTGTCTGTATTCTTGAAAACTGTCATTCTGACTGGTGTGAAATGAAATATTAGACTAGTTTTGATTTGTATTTCTCTAATTACTAGAGATCTTGGACATTTTTTCATATATTTGTTAATTGAATGTATATCTTCTTCTGAGAAGTTTCTATTCAGCTCCTTAGCCCATTTATTGATTGGGTTGCCTCTTCAACAAATGGTGCTGGGAGAACCGGAAATCCATATGCAGCAAAATGAAATTAAACTCCTCTCACCATGCTCAAAACTCAACTCAAAGTGGATCAAGGACTTAGGAATTAGACCAGAGACCCTGTGTCTAACAGAAGAATAGGCCCAAATCTTCATCACGTGGGATTAGGCCCTGACTTCCTTAACAAGACTTCTAAAGTGCAAAAAATAAAATCAAGAATTAATAAATGGGATGAAGTCAAACTAAAAAGCTTCTTCTCAGCAAAAGAAACAATTAATGTGGTAAGAGAGAGCCTACATTTTGGGAGCAAATTTTTGCCAGACACATGTCAGATAGAGCCCTAATCTCCAGGATATATAAAGAACTCAAAAAATTTAACACCAAAAAAACAAACAACCCAATCAATAAATGGATGCCAGAATTTTGATAGCAAGATCAGTTGGTCTACTCCTTTAGAAGGTGGCAGGTGAGAATTTCTTCCTTGCCTCTTCTAGCTTCTGGTGACTACTATTGGGATCTTCTTAGTTTGCAGTTACTGCACTCCATCTCTGCCTCTTTCCCCCACCCCCCTGCTGCCATCTCCCTTTGCTCTTTTTTTTTTTTTTTTTTTAATGAGAGACACTTGTGATTAAATTTAGGCCTCACCCAGATAATCTTGGATAATCTCTCCATGTCAAGATTCTTGACTGAATCACATCTATAAAAATTACTTTTCTTTATATGATTTACAGGTTTCAGAGATTAGGACTTGATGTCCTTGAGTAGCTATTATTGGGCTTACCACAATATCCTATAAAAATGGTGGCGATAAAATTCCCACCTCCTAGTCCTATTGTGATTTTAAAGAAGAAAATACAGGTAAAATGTTTAGAATAATTGCTGGCATACTGTAAACACCAATATGCATTAGATATTCTGTTTCACCTAAGTGCAAGCTCTCTGTGAGCAATTATGATGTCCCTGTCTATAAACCATGGTACCACTCATAGCCAACACAGTGCCATCAACAATAAATATTTTTAAACAGAAGTATGATAAAAAGGTAATCTATCTCCCAAATTTGTTGCTCACAAATTGACTTGGGTGCATTGAGGAATCTGGAGTAAACAGCAATGCTTGGAGGGTTAGTTTTTGTAGCATTGGGTCCCTGGGATTTGGTGTCTTTGGGTGCAATATGGATGCTGTCACGAGGGTACAACATGGTTGATAGTGGCAGGGAGAACTTCTCCAAGTGGCCTGGAGCAGTTACAGGCAGATGCCATTTGATAGCTGATGTGAATTTATATGAGACATCATAGGGTATTCCCCAAAATACCCAAATGAGAGAGATTTTTGGGGGGATCTTCAAGTCAGGTGTTAGAGAGGAGTGAGAGCTTGCTATATATTTAACCAATGAAATAAGCATGTTGAAACTTTGTTACGTGAGTCATATCTGGATTCTAACTTGCTTCCTAGTTTTTTTCCCTTTACTCATTTTTATGTCTAGGAGTTCTTCTATTGTAATTTTTACTGCTTTTGTCCTTTTTAGTAGCCTACATTTTCTTATATCATTTAAAACTAAGGTAATAAATCTTCAATGACTGCACTAAGAATTTGAATTGATTAGTTTAATCTGCTATTAAAATAATTGTAAATTATGTTCCACTTATGGCTGTAAAAATTGAAACATGGATTTTGAGGCCTTTAGTGACAACAGCCTGAGGGTGGATGCCTAATTAGCTATCCAAACTAGGACACTTCCAAGAGTGAAAGGGTGCACCTATTAATAATTACTTTGGGACAACCTTAGAAGATCTGATTGACAGGTCATCCTATGTGAAGACTCCAAGTTGTTCCTTCTTTTTTTCCCAAGTTACTTTTTCTTGAAGGTTTTGGAACGTTCTCTTGTATCTCAGGACACATTTGTCCCTAGTGGGGGATACCTGAATGTAGAATTAGACTACCCACTATAATTCAGGGAGCAACTCCAGAAGAAGATGCAGGTGAAATCACCAGTTTGCAAGCTACATCTAGCATCCACATGGTGGAGCCAATAACATTTTCCAGGCCAGTGTCAAGCAGACAAATACCAAGGGCATTTAAGTACTAATAGGTGAACATAAAGCAGCAATGGGAAACCCAGATGAGCAATAATTAGCAATAAAAACAGGCAAATTATCATAACATGGGGTCAAGAAAAGTGTCAAAGGCAGAGCCACGTTTTAAAAAAAAAAAATGGGCCATTAGAAAGGGCAGAATCTCAACGGATTATGTTGAAGACATGGTAAAGATGGAAATGGAAAAACATGACTGGTTAGTTGTGTTAAAGCAGAACCATAAAAACTGCATAATCACTCCTGCTTCAAACCAGGGTGGTCCTGAAAAGTGGGAGCTGGTCTGGGCCAGTACATTACAACTGGAGAAATTGTTATGTAAGGCGTGTGGAAGCTACAAACAAACCTGAAGTTTTTCTATGATGCCAGTTTTCTGTCCTTGACAACTGTAGGCTCCTCTGCATGCTTCACTGTGCTTAGTTTGTTTGTGGTGCTGCTGTGGATGCTTATGGGTAATCCTTCTCTGCATGCGTCCCATTCAGGGCTGCTGTCTCTACTGTATGTGTTCCTTCCTCCCTGTTGCTCTTTTCAGGCCTCCCTCCTGTTCCCATACATCACCTCTCTCTCTCTCTTTCTTGCTGTTTCTCTTACCTAGAAATAATACAAAATGGAAATTTATTTTTATTTACTGGATACCATTTTATGTTTCTTGTTAATTAAAAACAATCAATAAGCAGAATGTTTGTTTCACTCTGTTTAACAAAGAGAAATAACAAAAGCTAAATTGAATTACATCTAGCTTATGTGGCTTTCAATTGATTTCCCTCCCTCTTTTCTTAGAGATGAGATAGTCCTTACTGGAGGGGGAAAAGTTATTTTTCTTGATTTAGGAGTTTTAATTCTCCACAGAACTTGATGTGCTTTATAATTATTGTCCCTTTTAGTCAATTACCATCTGTGTAAAGTGAGGAAGGACAGATATTAACATCTCTTACTGACAAAAGAACTTAGAACATAGAAGATAAGCAATGTGTTCCAGATCAAACAGGGATTAAAATTATTGTTAGAGCTTAGTGCCTTGAATTGTTATTCTAATGGTCTTTAAAAATGTTAAAATATATCAAGGTAAAAAAGATCAGCTTAACAAATACTTACAAAACAATTTCCCAGAATCTTATTATTTTTTACATTTGGGTCAGGTGTTTCTTTTTGTTTGAAAGAACAAATATTTCAAATATAGTTGAAGTTCCCCTTATAATCCTTCATGTTCTCATTTCCTTTCTTTTTCTTTCACAGGTAATTATTTCTGAACTGGATCTTAATCATTCCCATAAATTCATTTGCACTTCCAATTCATATGTGCTAGTTCCTATATAATACATGGCCAAAATAGGGATATACCCAAAATAACAGAAATAAACAGAAGACATAGTAAACAGAACATTAATCTTTCTATATCTGCTGCCATATTGTTTTACCTTTTTCTCTTGATCCAAAGGAGGTAGTGTCTCTGCCATCACAGGTCAAATCCTTCATCTTTCTTTTGGGTCTCATCCCAAGGTTTGAGATATTTAATAGCATTCATCACCTCTTTTTCTGCTGTCTCCTCAGTGATTTTTTTCTCTATTAAACTTTTCCTAATAGTATAACATGTGTTAGTCACTTCCTTACTAAGAAAACCCTATTTCTATACATCTACCCTGTAGATGTGTTGCTTGTCAACAGTGTGTACTCCTCAGGGTCTAGCTTCTTTGGTTCAGTATGCCTAAGGAAACCATCCATACTGTGACATGTAGCAGTACTTTTAATTTTTTCCATTTTCTTGTCAAGTAATGTTCATTTGTATGAAAATTGATTATACATTGTTGATGGATATGTGGGTTATTTCCAGTTTTTGTCTACTATAAATAAAGCTACTTTGATGGAACTAGAACATTTGGATAGCCAAAAGTTAAACCTTGATCACTAACTCATGCCATACTTGGGATCAATTCCAGATGAATTATGATATAAAATGCATTGGTCATAGAATGATTATTTAGATTTTATTGGTATTTCAGTTTAGTAAAAACCATCACTAAGATGGTGAAAGGCATACCACAGAGAGGAATAGGTATTTGCAATAATATATCTGAAAAAGAACTTGTACTGAGAATGTATAAATAAGCTCTGTAAGTCTAAAAGAAATAGATTCTTTATGTTAGATGTAGTTAGTGCAACTACATTGGAGATGTTATAATAATATTTCCTAAAACTGGTAATACACATGTCCTCAATGCCAGCAATGTCATGCCTACATATGTACCCAACAGAAATCAGTAGATGGAAAGACATGTTTCAACCTCATTTGATACAATTGAGTACTCAAAACCCTATCTTTTCTTGTCCATTCGACATCATACTCTTCTGGTTTTCTCACTGTCTGCTTGCAGTTCCACCTCCAGGGGAAAACTACATTAATATTTCAGTGGATATCCAGTAGTTTGCTGGTAAATATTTAACTGTGACCTCTTTGGAAAATGATCCCTAATTTGTCACCTTTGCTGACTTCCATGGTGTAAATATTCCCACTGTGGCTTATTTAGAGCTACCAATTTGAGACCAACTGGCTTGTAAAATTCCTGAAAATCTAAAAACCAGTTCTTTTGAATGGTATGTGCTGGCTCTTGTACGCCACTCTAAAGATAGTCAAAAGGTGAGATATATTTCTCTTAATCTGTTGGGAGTTACATTGTTGGCTTTATTATTGTTTGTTAAGTAGTGGCATTAAACTAAACATTTCATATATCCTGGGACAGTGTTTCAGAATCTGATAAACGATTGTACTGATCAAGTCTTAATGATACTTTTTTTGGTCATCCCTTTAAATAGATGAGTCCTTAAAGAGATTGTTGATATTGGAGACTGGAAGTGGGTTACAGTTGGAGTCTGACTTCCTCGTGTTGGGTCATCTCACTTGACCCAGGAGTGGAAAGAAAGAGACGATGAGATGAAACCTCATTTCCCCACTCCATGCTTTCATAAACACTTTAAGTTACCATGTATTCCATTGTTCGGATGAAACATAGTTTATTTAACTACTTCCATATTTATGGATATTTATTTCCCATCCATTTTTACTATTATAAACCAATGACAAATTAACGTCATTGGACAGAAACGTCATTGCACAGTTGTTTTCTTTTTCTGAGGTACAAGACATTTGTTTTTTAAGGCCAGGATGCTCTTCCAAATGGTCATACAAGCAAACGTTTTCACTGATGTTATCACTATTATCCTCACCAACATTTCTCTCCTTGCCTTTTGAAAGGATTGCTTTTAAACTGGGCAACCAGAGATAAGTTTGGTGACTTTCCTTTTCAGTAGAGTTTGCTTGTTGCTGTGTCAACTTAGGTAGACTAAGGTAACCAGTTGTTTGGTCAAACGCTAGTCTAGATGTTGCTGTAAAGGTATTATTTACATGTGATTAACATTTACAATCATTTGATTTGAAGTAGATCACCCCCCCCCCCACAATGTGGGTGGGCCTCGCCAGATCAGTTAAAGGCCTTAAGCACAAAGACTGAGGTTTCAAAAGCAGGAATTCTCTTTCTAGGGTGTAAAAGAGAAAGCCTGCCCAGGTTTCCAGGCTTGGAACTCAAGACTACAGCATTGAGCCTTAACCTGGATCTATTTATTTTGGATCTGTTAGCCTCTACAATCATGTTAACCAATTCCTTAAAATAAATTTCTCTCTTATCTATCTTCATACCTACCTAACTACCTACCTATCTAGGTTTTCCTTCTCTGGAGAACATTAATACAATTTATAACTTATATATACCTATGGAAACTTCTATTTCTTTGTATTCTTCCCTCTGTGGAGAGGAAAACAGCTGATCTAATTTAGAGTTAACTACCATTTAGGCCTTGATGCTCCCTTTAAAGTTTTGCCTCTGCCTTCTCCTTTCTAGTTGAATAATCTCTGATACTTCCTTGGAGATCTTATTTTCAGCTCTTTATCTTTGTAACTCTCCTTTGAACATTGTTTAATTTCTGTATGTCTTGTTTCAACTGTTAAGCTAGAGAACCTGAAGACCAAATTATTACATCATAGTTTTTATCCCAGAATAATTTTCTTGAGAGGAAACTGGATAAGTTGAAACCAATAACCTTGACATATACAAGATATGTATTCCATGATGAATTAACTATGGCTTCATTTTTGAAGGTATATTGCAGTCATTAATGGAATTGTTAATAATAATTTTCACAAGAGACTCAATTGACACCTAAAATAGCTTAAAACAGCATTGCATTGTCAGATTTATTGTCCTAGACTCTTTGTGGTGTCTAATTCAAATTATTAGAGAAAACATTGTGGTTAATTAAATGAAGTTGATTCATATAGATAAGCACAAGGAATCATTGCTGAGACATCCTCTGTGGTTAAGTGACTAACACAGGTCACTTGTCATTGCTTGGTTCTTTGCATTTTGATAGAAACAATGTGTTTTCTCCAAGGAGGCTTGGAACAAAGAAAAAAGTTCTTATTCTATTTTGAAACCTTTATATAACTATAACTAATCACACAACTATCTCTCGCCTCTTCCTCCTCCTTCTTTAACATTGTCCTTATAAAATTTCTATAGTAAAGTTTTGGTGATCAGAGAACTGTTGTGGTTATTGCAAATGCAACAAACAAAAAACAACTACCAAAAGCCCAAATGTAAACCATGGTGCCTTCCCTTGAGCAGTGTACTGTGTTAGTTGCCAGATAGAACAGATGGATTTACAAAGACCACCATAATACCAGAGTCCACTGAATAAATTAAATGGTGTCAACAATAAATATACTACAAGGTTTCAAGTGTTGGGAAAGATCACTAAAGGCTCAAGAGAAGGCTTAATGAAGATGATGGCAGCAGAAGGCCAGGAAAAGATAAAAAAAGAAGATGCTGTGTAGAATGAAAGGAATAGTAAGTTCTGCAAAGGCGCTTGGTAGATTGAGAAGTAGTGTGCATCTCTTTCCTTGGGTTCAGGGTAACAGTGGGATGCCAACCTGCAGGTTGTTCTAAGGTTGGCATAATCATTCCTTCAAGGGAAGCTTTCTGCCTAGGGTGATATACACTGGCAAAGGATAAGAAAAACAATAGAAAGCATTACAATTAAAAGTCTTGGAAGAGACCTTGGGCAAAAGAACTTTCAATACTTACTTCTCTATACAAAGTAGACATATATATTCCATCTTATTTCAATGTCTGTACCTCTTTAGTTTTGCTTTATTTCCTTGAGGAAAATATAAAGTCTTTGCACTGAAGATTCTCTGCTAGTATAGGCACTACAGAACTCCTCTGCCGGAGAAGTTGACTTATAACTCTCCACCTTTCTCCAATTAATGTAAGAGTTCCTCTCCAGAACTAGAAAATAATGGTGACCACAATGTTTTTTTCTTTTTCTTTTTCCTCAGAGGGTATTTTGCTTGAGTATGTGTCCACATGCCCTCTCTGCTTTCTTTTCATTAGATATTAAAACTTTACTAGGATGCCTAGGAGTTGTTCCCTATAGTATTAATTTTAGCAAAAGGGTGGGATATAAATTAGTCAATACTCATTAAAAATTTAACTTGGAAGCGATATTGTATAATTTTAACAACTTCAATATCTTCTGAAAGGCAAGCAAATTAAAACTATCCTTAACATTTTCCAGGTGTTCCAAGAACTGAAAATCTACTATTTGAATGTGGTTAAACTTAGAATACATATTTGTATATGTTTGCATATCTGTTTTGGCTTATGGTCAAATGTCATGACCAAAGATCTTATCATTCTAATGACTGGAACCTAGAGGAAGACATAATTTTATTAAAGAAAAATAAAGTGATATTTGGTGCATCTGTGGCCCCTATGATTCTTTCAGACTCAAGACAAACATCACATGACATACCTCAAGAGTGAATCCTCATTTCGTTAAATTTTGTCTACATGTCAAGTTTAACTCATATAGCTCTCTAATAGGTGTAAGCATAAACTCAGGGAGGGAAAATTCTCTTGATGTGCTGCACAAGTGCTGCAAGTTATTGGAAATGAGAAAACAGGAAGGGCAATTTAGAGGGCCAGTTTCAGTGTCTTAGAAAACGAGGGGGAAATTTTTTTCAAATGCGCATTTGGAGGCCCATTAGAAAACACAAAAATAGTCCTTTCTCTTAATAGGAAGAGAGAATTATTGTGTTTCTTCCTCTGGGAGTAAGTGGTTGTGGCACTGTGTACAGTGGAAAGCTGTTGAGGTAGGAAAAAGAAGAGTAAAAAGAGGCACCTTTAACAGTAGTGATAGCAGCAAATGTTTAGCAAAAAAAAAAAAAAAAAAAAAATTCGAAGGTCAAAAGTCCTTCGAATCAGATAACTTCAGTTCAGAGGAAGCCTGTGGCCAGGAAACAAGGGCCAGACTGGTTCTGAAGAAAAGAACTCAGAGGGAAAGCTTTAGAAGTCAATGGGGCAGCAAAAACTTAAGATCATACACAGGAAGACAAGGTAGGAAAGTGAGACTTAGACATTGAAAATGTACATGATGATAGTAAAAACCTAGATCAATTGGACAAAGTCCTAAAAACTGTAATTCAGCAAAAACAATTTGTTAAGCTTTGGTATTATGGATGACTGTTTTCTCCCTTTTTCAAATATTCTGAAAGTGGTCATATAAATTTTAAAATTAAAAAATTGATTTGGAAAGCTGAAGATTGCTTCTTGTTCTTCTATTTCTCTGCCTCCTTTCTCTCCACCAGCAGTCTTTACAGACAGTTACCAAGCTGCTGAATCTGCTTTTACCCTGTTGTCACATGGAATCTTTTCTGGAGAGAGGCTCATTTCAGCTTCAGATTGCACAGCACGAGATTCACAGAATCCTTGGTGTGGACATTATCAGATGCTTATTGGTGTGTTTTGCCAATCTGCCCAGGCATTTGCAAATATCCAAGCTGTGCTTCCCACTCTCAAATGTCAGGTGGAATAATGGGATGTAGAAAAGCGATGCAGAAGCTGAACAGTAATAAATGCAAATCTCTGTGGGTTGTTGTTACCTAGCGGGGTGCAGAGAAAGAACACTTGGGAAATTTCAATTCATTTTAAAACCTGGAGTCCTTCCTGAATGAATGATATTGAGTTCCCAGATGATCTTTAGAGGGAATGGTGCAGGAGGGAAGGTGAAATTTGAAGAGATTAGCAAAAGTAGAGGATCCAGCTTCCTTTCTGTCCCTTCATTCCAGAACCCCTACCCTATAACTGTAGGGGTGGAAGAAACCCCAAAACTTACATAGAGATACTCTGAGGCTTCTAGTTCTTGGAACCCTAGGCTTCAAAGTGAGCCAATCAGCAAGACTTGTCTTAGCAATACCTTTATATCCATGGTTTTATCTCTTCATTTGGATTCAATGACCAAATAAAGTGTCAGAGTGTTGCTCCTATAAATCTGGCTTGATGGTTGGTCTGGATCATTTCTTGTCTAGGGAGCCATTGTACCAACTTTAACATTGTATTTGGAATCTCGTTCAAGTGTGGTGATTACACAGCAGGGTAATAAGGTTCTTTATGCCCTTCACTCTTTCTGATCCTTCACATCCATACCCATGTTGGGGAGGGGAATCCTTCAGAGTAATGAAGGACACATCAAATTGTGCTAGACTAGGCAATCTGTATTAAGAGAAAGGTTTGTATTTTCTGTAGATGCCACTGTGAGAAATCCAATGGTGGAGCCGGGAACAGAGCCAAAGATGATAATTTTCTTCATATTATTGTAGAGGTAGTGTCAGGACAAAGTATCTAAGACCAACTACTGGTAGGAGGGATTTTCAGGCTGGATTAAGGTTGATTTTGAATGAACTGAAGAGCAATGTGAGAAAAGTAGAGGTCTACAAATATTTTTATCTTTCCCTTTTTACTGCATCCTGTGTCTGATCAGCTTTTAGCAAGATTCTGACCTTTTTGGTATGAGACCGACCCTGTACCCTCTTCTGGATATTTAGGCTCTTAATAACACTGAGAAAGAGCAGCATCCCAAACACAGGTCCTGGAGAAAGTTACAGGGAGGTAGGACAGGGAGTTATAGAGAGAAGGTATTTCTTGCTGCTTTGCTGAAGAGCTCATGAGGTGAGTTCACAGCCCTGCCCAATTTTGTTTTCTTTTCCAAGGCATCCCTCAGAGTAGTCTTTCACCTTTGGAAACTGAATCTATGAGAATGATAGTGGCAGCTCGCTAAATTCCTGAGATGTTCATCAGAAACTTACACTACCTTTTCCTCCCTCCCTCCCCCCTTTCTTTCTTTCTTATTGCTGCCATTGCTTTAGAGTGTGAGACTTTGACTTTGATTAAAATGTGCCTTTTCTCAGCCACCAGTTTATTTGTCCTTTAGCCAAGACAGATGAATCCTTTAGAAGATACTATCATGTTGGTGCAGTAGGAATTATAATGGATGTGAGACAATTTCAAGACAGAGAGGTCTGAAGCAGCTGGCATGCCACAGCTCATAATTCAGGAGCATCAGGGAACGTGTTGAAGACCAACAGATTTTTCTTAACCTTATCACTTGCATCAGCATTAACAAACTCCCCCATTTCTTTTTTAGAAGGAATATTCATCTTCATATTTATGTGTAAAATATTTTTCCTACTACAATTTTTACTAGTGACTTCTATGAGAGACTTATATTTCTGAGAGCCTCTTTTATTCACAAACTAATAAATTCCAGTTTGCCTGGGAAAAACTGCAAGGAAGCCTACTCAGTGGATTTCCAGGTTTCACTGAGTCAATCCTTGGAAGAACAGAGGTTGGAGTTCTAGAATTTCCCTGTTAAAACAAGCAAAATGTAGATTCGATTTTCAAGGGAGGAGTAAGGGGCCAATTTGAAGTTCCAGGAGAATTACAGATAGACAGGGCTGTCTTTGGTTTTTCAATTATGTGATGTATCAGTGATGTGAAAAATGTTTCCTGTCAAAGAAAATTACTTATTAAAGTGTATTTTAAAATGGCTGAATTGGCAGAAAAGGCAAACTATAGTAGGACAGAAAGAATGAGAAAGCATGAATACAGACAGGTAAATGAGTGTGGGAATTGGCCTTAGCTTAGGGGTACTTGTCATGGTGGGTCACCATTTAACGGGTCACACTTATTCATGGGAGGATAAAGGCTCAGTCTGAGCAGGATAAAGATTAGCTCAGAGACGAGCAAATGAAGCTGGCTCACCTCCTGTAAGTTAAGTGTACTAGAATCAGCCTACCCCATGGAGGCAGCTGGTGGAGATACTGTCCATTTGTGTCGTTGCTCTGGGTGAAGCAGAGAAAACACATCTCTTCAGAAAAAAATCCTAATTTCAGTTCCACAGTCACATGAATTTTGAAATGAAAATAACATTCCCTATGGGGCCTGAGAAAAAAACAGACCTCAGTACAAAAATTCCGTCTGCCCCTGAATTGATTGTACCTCCAGGCACCTGGAACAAGAGAACAAATCTCTCTGGAGGGAAACATTTTAAATCAAAGAATACCTACAGATAAAGTTTTGGAGAGTATGAGTGCACATTAAAAATAATCACAAAACATTTAAAAAGAAGACACCATAGAAGAGAACCAGCAAAAACAACAAAACAACAGAATTAAACTTGCAAAGAACAGAGATTTTGAAAAATTCCAATAACAAATATAAAATAATCATGTTATAACAAGTATGCTGAAGGAACATCTATTTATTGAAAATTATCAGGGACACTTGAAAAAGAATCAAAATAGAAGTTTTAGAAGTAAAAATATAAAAGCTAAAATTAGAAACTCTATACAAGTTAAGCAGCAGATTTGACATAATGAAGAAGGTAAACAAATTAGTAAACTAGAGGGTATCTCTGAAGAAATTGCGTAGAAAGCAGCACAGAGAAACAAAGAGATGGAAAATATTATAGGGGAGTTAGGAATGTCTAATTTGTTGACTTAAGCATTAAAATAAAATTAAGTTACTGGACAACAAGTTACAAGTCAGGAAGAAGGTGAGGGGTGTCGAAACATTGTAGGCCCTTGTATTTTTTGAGATAATGTTAATCATTATTAAGATAATGGTTTGCTCTAGTAAATTAAATATGCATATTAAAATTTCTAAGGTAATCACCAAAGAATGGAAGTAGAGAAAAATAGAATAAGAGGGGAAAAAAAGGGAATAAATCTCAACTAATTTCAAAGAAGCATGGAAGAAGGAGGAGGCATAAAGGAGAACAAAGAAAAAATCAGGGCAAAGAGGACAAACAAAATACAGTGGTAAAAAGTAATCCAGTTATATCAGTACTCACATGACTGTGTATATGGCAGATTCCCTAATTAAAATACAAATATTTTCAGACTGGATTTAAAAAAGGAATCCATAATTTTATAGCTTACAAGAGACAATGTCTTGTGACCATTTGTAAGGACAGCAAAAGACTAAAAGTAAAAGGATGAAAAAAGACATGCTATCAAATGTAGCTCAAAAACTTTATTAAATCTAAAAAGTGGACTTCCATGTAGAAAGTATTACTAGAAGTGAAAACATGTTGATAAAAGTTTCAATTTTTCAGGAAGATATTGATAATTTCTAACTTAGAGGTACTTGACAACATAGCTTTAAATACACATAAAGCAAAAACAAATCAACTACAGTAATGGGAGAATTTACCTCTCAGCCACTGATAAACCAGTAGACAAATCAATAAGGATATTGAAGACATTAAAAATATAATCAACCATCTCAATCTAATGACTATCTTTTGAATACTGTTCCTAGGAATTGGAAGAAAACATATGTATAATTTTTCCCTCAGCTTATGGAATTCTTACAGAAAATGAATATGTTCTAGGCCATACAGCATATTTCATCAAATTTCAAAGACAGTTTGTCTGACCTCATTTTAGGACTTAGTAAAGAATCTCATGTAATGATGACACAAAGGAGCCAAGATTTTTTATATAATTGTCCCAATCTCTTAATACTGGATTCTATTAAGCAGATAAACAGTCCAATTTCTCTTTGAAGACAGTGTGAAATGTTAAACTACAAGGAACTTATTTGTGGGTAGGTGAGAAAAAAAAAATGGTAGTAGAGTCCTCCCTAAGATCAAGTCATGCTATCCACATCTTGAATTTCCCCTGCTACAGAAGTGCTTTGATACCTCACAGCCTTTGTGCTGTGCAAAATTGAGCATGCTCATATATATATTTTTAAAAACTTTTTTGTTGTTTACATACTTCTGATATTTTCCACAAGGAGCTAAAAGGAGTGAAGACATGGGATAGAGTAACCAAATAATAACTGAGAGCTTCCTCTCCAAATACATTAAAATGAATGATCTTTGAATTTCTCTTTTAAGACCTCAGTTATTATTTTAATCAGGATAATATAATTTTCTTTTTTTGTTGTTTTTTTCTCACGAACAGATGGAAAGATTTCCATTGTTTAAGTAGATTTTAGTTTAATTCTTTAAATGACAGGTAGTTCAATTTTCTTTTTCTTTTTTAACATTGTACAAATAAGAAAATAGCATTTAGACTTTATTTGAGTGCTCTGCTCATCTGATGTAAAGTCTCTCTAATCACAGTATTTGGAATTATTTGCTTTAAGCATTATATATTTATGAATTCAATAGATACACTTGTTAAATTCTTATGTTACATAATTGTCAGAAAAAATTTAAAACTTTAAATATGTAAGCGATAAATGCCAAAATTAGGTTAAGTTAATTAATCCTTAGTTCTTTGGCCTCAAATAAAAATTGTGTTGACTTTTTGGCATAAATGACCCCATTAATATGAAATATTTAAAATTCTTTTCATTGTAAAATTTTGAAATATTAATGAATTATTGTAGCAGAAATGAGCTGACAAGAAATAAAAAAATCACCTCAAAAATCATAAATCTAAAATAATTTCAAAAGAACTTCAGAGAATGAGAGAAAATATTTCAAATATAGATTTAGAAAAATATTAAAGAAAATTTAATTCAGTTCTGTGTAGTTCTGTATCTAGTATTATTTCAGCTCCTATGAGGTTTATAAGCATAAGAAATAACCAAGCATAAATTGGGGTTCATGAAAATAGCAAGATTCAGAAGAAGAAATGTTATGAGTTGCAGAAATTCGGAAGTTACAAGGAGGCACATGGTGAAAGAAAAAACCAAGGGAGGAAGAATGAGGAGAGGGAACAGAGCGCGTATGATGTGTTCAACTGGTGCAGGAATTTCCTTCAAATTCACTCATCCTCAGAGAGCATCTGATAAAAATTCAATCTGTTTTGAAAAGCAAGTTACACCCAAATATGTTTGAATTATATACAAGCTCTATTAATTTGGTATGAGAGGAGAGGTATCACAGTTGAAAGTATCATACAGATGTTTATGTTGGTCACTCCTTTTTCTTTTTAAAATGGGACACCATTTGAAGATTCTGTTGAAGATTCTCACTAATCTGGTAGTGCTTAGATAGTCATTACATGTATTTGAAACTCCCTAACAAAAATAAAATGGCGGTGGTGGCTGGATTTTCTCCCAGCACATTTGGAGATACTGTGACTGGAGAGCATTTCAAAAATAAAAGGCAAGACTTGATATATGAAATGTCACCCTACTGATTGGCAAGCATTGCTGTTCCTCTTGAGGGTATAATTTTCATCTGAGCAAGTGCTGATCCATCATGGGAGACAGGCTTTTGTCAAGAGAACCAACACAGGACAAAAATGCCCTTTTGTCGTTGTTGTTTATCTCAAGAATTTGTAAAGGTAAACCATATGCTTCTATGTTATGTTGAGTCCAGCAGCAAAGGGCATACCAATTTACCTCCCTACCTGAGTTGTCCTTTTGCCCCAGTGACTTCTAAGCATTTCTGGGGAAATTACTGAGAATTTATTTGTCACAACGATATGATTTTCTTTTCTTTTTCTTTTTCTTTTTTTGTAAATACTTCCTGAGTATTCAAATGCTTTCAGCATCAGATAAAAAGTTTGGTATAGACCTCTCATTAATTCCACTATTATATTGATTTGTCTGTCAAAACAGGAATGGAAAAATCTGTTTAGGATTGTGGTTATATGAATTTGTAATTTATCATTTTTTTTTTGATATTTTGGTTCTATTTCTCTATCCTATTTGCCTTCTGATTATTTTTTTCATTTTATTTTTCTGTTGTTTAGGTCCTTTTAAAAATTTTCTGTTTTTACCCTACAATTAGCTATTTTTACTTGACACTATGAGTGGTTATTTATCCTCTTTCTTCATTAAAATCAACATTTTGGCTTGGCACAGTGGCTCATACCTGTAATCCCCTGTAATCCCAGCAGCTCAGGAGGCTGAAGCAGGACGATTACAAATTCAAAGCCAGCCTCAGCAATTTAGCAAGGCCCCAAACAACTTAGTGAGACATTGGTTCTAAATAAAAAAACAAAAAGGGCTGGGATGTGGTTCAGTGGTTAAGTGCCCCTGGGTTCAATTCCTTGTACCAAAAATCAGAAACAAAAATCCAACATTTTATAGCAGCTTGAGTGCTTACTGCATTCAAGTTAGCAAGGTAGCATGTATTATTTAGTACTTCAGTGGCCCTGTGGATATTGCTATCCACATTCACTAATGAGGATGTGTTCCATGAAGGTAGTGAGAAACACATTCCATGTGCTCTTGCTTGTAGCACAAAGCTAGTAATTGGGAAGGTCAGGATTTGAATCCAGGCCTCTGGGGCTTCTTACAGCCACTGAGCTCTGTCATCTCCCTGGTTTAAGATACTTTTTTCCCTTTTGCTTTTATTGATGTGTTATAATTGTACACAACAGTTAGGTTAATTTTTACATATCATACATGCATGGAATTTAATTTTTTCAATTTCAAGCCCCAATGCCTCCCCTTTCCCTCCCCGCCTACCTCCCCCATCCCACTCCTTCTTCTACTCTCTGTTTCTATCCCCCATCATGATTTACTTCAACTAGCATCACATCTAGACTTTTGCTATTGTGTTCTTTTTTAGGTATAAATTTTATCTTTTAAGAGTTATTAATATTTGTATTAAATTTCACAGTAATGTTGGTACAACTATTTAAGCAGAACTTGACCTTTTACTGATTACATTCCTGCTTTTTTCTTTCAGTTAACCAATTTTGCTATCCTTGAGACACTTTTCTGGCTTTTTAAATTTTAGAATCTGTATAACTGTGGCTTTTTACATTTTATTGAACAATTAAATTTATGAAGATGCTGAATGGACTCTTTTCATTTGAAAACCATTTCTCCCCTTCTTTCTTTCAAGTCTTTCTTATTTATCTTATTATTGCTTATATGGCTCTTCTCTTAATGTGCTTCATATTGGTTATACTGGTTACCCCTTAAGTTGCCAGCGATAGTTTCCATGTATTTGTCTGTCTTTAAAATTTTCCATGAATTCTGGGGGAGTTTGTCAAACATGGCTTCCAACATACTTATTTGATTTTGGTGTTATCTAATTAATTTAACTCTACTGCCTTTAGCAAAATTCATCTGTTCTGGTTTTCATCTGAAGCAATCTTCCCTAACCCATTTCTTCCTTTTTCATACATGCAAATATAATTGAGAATATGAATAAATTACTCTTTGCAAACTTTATCAGTTTGTCAGGGTACATGGCAGGCATTCATTATGATTCTCCAAATTGTTCACTTAACAAAACAAAACAAGACATAATGCTGAAATGTTTCCTTTGTCTATTAAATTTTGTCTTTTGTCAACCTTACAGGTGGATGCTTTTTATGTGTCCAGTATTTGAAGTTGAACTGTGTTTGGTCAGACACTTCCTTTAGCTCCTTTAGTTCCAGCTGAAGAGGAAAGCAGAAGTTTCTATTTTTTCTGATGGTTTCCTTTGTTCATTTTGAAGAGGGAAACAGAAGTACTTCTGTTTCTGAAAACTGTAGTAAAGAATCAGTCTATTCAACAGATATTTATTGAGGACCAGCTTCTCCCTCAGTCACTGCCGGGCTCAGGAAATAAGATGGTGAACATGACAGACCTGATTCTTGTTCTTATACAGGTGTTCCTTGACTTTCCACGAGATTATATTCAGATTAATCCATTGTAAGCTTAAATACCATAAGCTGAAAATGCATTTCATACACCTAACCTACCAAACATCATAGCTGAGAACACAGCACACTGTAGAGGAGCTTTGTTTTCCTTCATACTTGCACAGCTGACTGGGAGCTGGGGCTTTAAAAATTTAGAGTACAGTGTCTACTGAATGCATATTGCTCTCACACCACTGTGATGTTAAAAAAATCTTAAGTCACACCATTGTAAGTTGTGAATCATCTGTATGGTTTATAAACTTAGAGAAGTTGTATATCAAATAATGACATTAAAATCTATTTAATTACTAGTACTGATACAGATTTTAAAGATTTACTGGGATTCTGGTGGATTGAAGGGACTGATAAGAAAGTATTGTTTAGATTTCAGGGAACATAGAGAGGTGTCTAGAGGAGGTGAGAGGGGCCAGATCAGGCAAGGTACTTCAGGCCCTGTTATGGATACTGAGAATTGTCCTAAAACACCAGAAAACTACTGACTTATTTATTAAGTAGTGAATGGAATGGTATGTTTAGTGTTGTTAAAGGCCCATTGTAGTTTCCATTGTGGAGGACAATTACAGGGGCTAGGTGGGTGAGAACCACATTAGAATGCTTCTGTAGTCATCCAGACAAGAAAGATGTGATTGTAGCTGAGACCAAGCTCATTGCAATGGAGACGGAAAAATGAGAACGAATTTAAAAATTATTTAGGTGGGACAGGTTTAGGCTGAGGAATGGATGACTGATTCATTGAGGGGGTGTGAAAGGATTTCATTTCCTTATTTGTGCAGCAGCCTGGAGTTTAGCACATACCGCCTACTTCAGGTGGGAAAGAGACCTAGGACAGTTCCCTTTCTTCGTGCTGGCATTGTGCTTAATGATGCTAATGGTAGATTCTCAGTGTCCCTGTTATCCCACTGCCAATTCCTGCTCCCCAGATTTACGAGGTGATAAGAGACTGAGGGTTCAGTTTCTGTTACCAAAGTGGATTTGAATTTTGGCTCAGCCCCTTACCCTCAGAGATTTTTTTTGGGGGGAAGATTGTTTTATCATTTTGCCCCAGTTTTTGTATCTGTAAAATGAGGCTAATTTCTAGCATTTACTTCACTGGGCTGTTGTGAGTTACTATGTATAAAGTATTTTGAACAGTGCCTGGCACATTGTGTTCCAAAGTTAATTATATTCATTCTTACTGTGATCTTGTAGTAACTGAGCATCTGTTATAGATCTTGTCCACTCATTTTCCTGGCAATCAATTTTATAGGGAATCTTTTCTCCAGAGTACATATATCATAGATTGCATACACTTTTTTTTTTTTTAAAGGTCTTTTGTTTCTCTGGTTAGTGAGTTGTGTCCAATGCTTTTCCTTTACTAAAAATATATTTTACTCACTTAATTGCCTTAAACAGAAGTTCCATACTAATTCTCAATGATTGCTAGATCATGTCTTTCTGGTGCATTTATTTATTAGATGGTATAGAATGAACATAGTGTATCTAAGAAACTGGTCTGTAGGCATCAATAGGAAGCAGATATATGATATGATAAACAGTTGTAAAAGGAAAATGTACCAGTCACAATCCAATCAGAGAAACAGAGCCAGTGGAAGATCTATAAAGACATTTATTGCAACAAATTGGCTTAGGTAATGGTAGGGGTGGCTAGACAGGGTAAAATCCACAGGACAGGCTCTCAGGACACTAAGACTGAAATTCTCTAGCCCAAGACGCTGCTGCAGTCTACAGGCAGGATTTCTTCTTCAGGCAAGCATCAGTTCTGCTCTTAAGGACTGTGGCCTACTGAACGAGGACCACTCAGATTATCTAAATTAATCTGCTTTACTTAAGGTCAATTTTAAGCACCTCAGAAGTACCTTCATCAATACCTGGATTAGTGTTTGATTGAGTAACTGGGGATTGTTTCCTACTCAAACTGACACATAAAAGTGTCCCAGAAAACAATACCTCCAATCTTTTAGAAAGCAATTACATATGTTTCTTTTGGAAAAGGGTATATAATCTAGAAATGTAATCTTTGAGAAGTCAATTTTAGGTGACAAGAATTTTTTTTCCTAACATTTGAACTTTACTATTTAAATTTTAAAATTACTGATGAGTTTTGCTATTTTAGATGTACTTTTGCTATATTAATACTTCTTCCTCCTGTGTTTCCCTCCCCCAACATAATCAACTATGTTCTGAATCAGATGGCAGAGGCATTAACATTAATGTTAATGTTTGGTTGTACTGGCTTCTGAATAGCTGTTTCTCACTCATTTAAAACAAATCATCTTCCCACCCCCCCTCAGTTCTTTTGTTGACTCTTCCTTAAGATGGGAGCAACTCCTGTGTTTTCTCATTGTTTGCAATTTTAGATTCCCCAGTAGGCCTCTATGGAGTATAGTCTAACCATGTCCACTGCCTTCTTGAATAAAGGGCTGGAAAGGATTTATTATTCCATCTCTGGTCAGCAGCAAAGCCAGTCATTTGTGAATAATCCTTTTCCATTGTGTGTGTGGACCTTGTTTATTTGATGTACAAC
Organism: Tamias sibiricus; assembly: GCA_025594165.1. Lineage (NCBI taxonomy): Eukaryota > Metazoa > Chordata > Mammalia > Rodentia > Sciuridae > Tamias > Tamias sibiricus. The sequence goes on along the minus strand of CM046662.1, from coordinate 119,373,278 downwards.
ACTGGGCACATTCTGAGCTAAGACTACACCCTATGTTTCTTCAGTCATATGATTTTAAGTTAGAATGTTCACTGTTAGTTAGCCCCATCTTCAGGAAGTTAAAATCAGCTGGGGGTAAAATCAGACAACACAGAGAATCCAGGGGAATCATCAACTTTCTGATGCCAGTCAGAGGAGCATGCTATGCCTTGTGGAAAGAGGTGCTCCAACAATCAGGGGAAAGGTGGCTGAGGAGAGTGTCAGGAAATCAATTGAAGGACAATGGTGTGACAGAAAGAGAAATCCTAGGGAAATGCTAAAAGGCATAAGAGGTAAACAAATGGGGAACAAACTATAAAACAAATGATGTGATTTCTAGAAAAGCAGCAAAGGAACTTTGAGCAAAGAGTTCATTTTCTTCAACCATGGTATACTGAGTTTATGAGCATTGCATTTGGTCGAAAGCTCCTGGGAATTGTTTCTTCAGAGATAGTTGTTGTTTTCAACTTCTGTTTATTCATTTCCCTTCTGTTCACTCTAACTATTTTTACATTGGCTTATTTTATTTTAGATGCTTTAGAGTGTATCAGTATCATCCAGAATCTTCTTAGAAATGCAAATAATCAGGCTGCATCCCAAACCTGTTGGATTAAGAACTCTGGTTATGGGGGTCCAGAAATCTGTGTTTTATCAGGCCCTCTGAAAAAAAAGCCTGATGCAAGCTCAAGTTTCAGAACTACTGGTTTGAAATGCAAAAACTGTGTTTGAGCATGCCTACTTCCAGTGTTCCAGACCAATTTTCTTCAGGTCCTATTGGAGGATGCTAAGCCTATTACCTAGTCTGTCACTCCTTGCAGGTCCATTTATTTCACAATGCCACTGACACTGCTGGTATATGACTCTCTCACTTCTGAGGGTATGAACAGAATTTTTACCTTTGTCTGCTAAATGGAAATACAAGAAGTTTGCCTAGCATTTCTGGTCCTTTGCATCTTGGTGATGTCCTCAAAATAAATTCAATTTCTCTACTCGTCTGAAGTGCACATAAAATTCTTATTTTTAGGTATTTGATGTATTACAAATGTCCCTTGGGTTCATTTCAATTGAATTTATAATCAGGCTCTCTAATGCACTCCTGCTGGGAAGCGACTTTCTCAACCTTTTGAAGTGACTCAAAACAAATTTTCCTTGAAGGGATCCTCTTACAGAACCCATGTATATTTGATCACTCTTGTTCCTACTGTCCTGTAGTTTTTACAAAACATAAAATAGACTAACAAATGGCTTCTAGTTCCTTTTAGTGATTCCTTTCCTCCCTCTCTATTACTGCATTTTGAAAACCCTCATCTTGTATCTGTTTTTTTTTCTTCATCCATTATCCTGTTTGTAACATGGAGAGTGTTTGACACTCTCCATGTGTCCTGCAGAATCCTTTCCATATTCAAGAAGAGAAGAGGATGGGGTAGATGCAGCAGGGAGTTCATTTGCTAATTGAAAGCTAAAGGATTTCTGGTACCTTAACTTTTCCCTAAGTAGGAGATGATGTCATCTGTTGAGACAGGAAAGTAGGTGAATTGGAGATGTGGAGAAATGTGACTTTCTTATGTTTATATATGAATACACAACCAGTGTAACTCCATATCATGTATAATCACAAGAATGGGAAGTTATATTTCATGTATGTATGATACATACATTGACTTTGAAAGTCAATTCAAAGGTAATAAAATACTCCTAAGTCATGTTGTGTCCCCTTATGCCCTTATTTCTCTGCCTCCATCTCTGGTCCAGGATCCCTAGAACTTTCAATGATCCAGTACCTTAGGGTCTAGCACTGCTGGAAATCAAAGGATACCTGAACCTTACTGATAGCAAGATATTTTGATATCTATAAGAGATTTATGAGAGAGAAAAAGTGTTTGAGATAGTTGTGTGGAGTGGGACAGTGAAATGACTACAGAAATGCAGTGGGATACCTGAGGCTGTGTTGAGCGTTCAGTTGATGGAGGCCATCAGGAATTTATGGTCTTCATCATATGGGATTTCCGCAGGTTCAGGCAAGAAGAAAAATGATATCTGGACAAGTAAGACATTGAGGTTTTGCCAGAAAATTTCAATAAAATGACAAAGAAGCAGATAACAATTTATATCTTTTAGTATTAGAAGGTTGTCTTCTTCAGTGGAAGGTTAGAGAACGTCTAGGGTCCTCTTCTGGAGATGAAATGAAAGAGTCTGCATCTTTCATTGTCTTTGAGGTAGTGTAGAACTCTGTAAGTTTTAGAAAACTGACAGTAATGCAGATGATTCCTCTTCCTAAAGATTCAAACACATTTTTTTTTTCCAATGGCAATGTAATTGATACTCATCATGTAGATATTGATCAGTTTTACATCTACTTAAAAATTTATTTCAGCATTCCTGATTACCTATATGTAAGTTTGTTCTTTAAATTTTCTTTTGAACTGACTTTATGTATCATACTGGCTTCCTCATTAATGAATGAGTTAAATAAAATTCTTGGCACAAATTCATTTTATATTGGCATGAGAGTCAGGACTTTACCCTGAAAATATTCTAGAAGAATCATATTACTTGTTACATTGGTGCTATGTATATTATATTGCTTACTACTGGTACTGTGGTGATTTCAGCACATGGCTCCCTCTTTTTAGCTAGTTCATTGTCTTCTAGAGAAGTGAGAGGTGCTCCTTGGAAGACACTTAGTGTAAGGCTTAAGAATAAACTTTGGAGTTAGACTAACTTAAATTTGAGTTGGGTTTAACATCTATATGGATAGTTCATGCCCGGACCTCTGAAGCCCACTTACCATGTTGATTCTTCCTTAGCATCCATTACTTACTAGTGAAAATTATGTGGTCTATATCATCATGGGGAGAGTAAAGACCATGTGTCTTTTCCCGAAAATTTTAAAAAGAAACATTTTTGGGGGGGAGGGTAGTGGGGATTGAACTCAGGGGCACTTAAACCCCAGTCCTTTCTTTTTTATGTTTTATATTTTTATAGATTGCATTTTATTTGTTCTTTTTAGTTGTACATAATAGTAGAATGTATTTTGATATATCATACATACATGAAGTATAACTTCCCATTCTTGTGGTTGTATATGATATGGAGTTACACTGGTTGTGTATTCATATATGAACATAAGAAAGTTATTTTCAATTCATTCTATTGTCTTTCCCATTCCTATATTCCCTTCCCTTCCTCCCATTCCCTCCTGTCCAATATGGTGAACCACCACTCCTCCCTCCCTCCCCACCTATTGTGAGTCAGCATCTGCATATCAGAGAGAACATGCAGCCTTTGGTTTTGGGGGAATTGGCTTATTTCACTTAGCATGATAGCCTCCAGTTCTATCCATTTACCAGCAAATGCCATAATTTCATTCTTCTTTATGGCTGAGTAATATTCCATTGTGTATACCTACCACATTTTCTTTATTCATTCATATATTGAAGGACACCTATGTTATGTTTCATTTTTGAGATAGAGTCTCACAAAGTTGCTGAGGCTGGCTTTGAACTTGTGATCCTCCTGCCTCAGCCTGCTGAGCCCCTGGCATTACAGGTGTGTGCCACCATGCAGAAATAAATACTGTTGCATCCTATGGATAATGACAAGTAGACCTGGGACCTGAATCTAGGGTCCCTCATGACTTAATGTACTCCTCAGGCCTTTCTGTACAGCTCTCATTCCTGTGTGGTCAATGCCAAATATTTACCAGTTTTATTCATCTTTTAGGAAAGGTAAAACGGAGATGTAGTGATGAAGGGAGGTTTACATGAATAGAATAAGTGAAAGAAGGCTCAAAGTTTGCCAAGAACGTGACAGGAAGTACACAGGAGTAGGAAGAGCTGAGCAGAGGTGTTCTGTGTACTTTTTAAATATCTGCTCCCTTGCTGTTTTCCTCAGAGAACTATCTGCTTCTCTTTGCACTCTGGCTCTACCCATTTATATTCATTTGAATGTTTGTTTCTGCCTTTTTCTTGTTCATTTTCACTGTAGCCTTCAGTCATTCCTGACAAGGTGATTTTAGCCTCATTTTCTGTGGGCTCCTATTTCATTTTCTTTCAAGAGATGGAAAAATTCCACTTTAAATGGAGAAAAGAAAGTATAGCACCTTACAAAACTTTTCATTTCGTAGATGGGAGAAATGATTTGTTGTTGCTGTATTATGAAAGATGAAAAGAACATAGAATAAAGAGAGAGGAGTTATTTTTAAAAAGACAGAAAGATTCTCCAGTTAGAATCAACATGGTAAGTGGGCTTCAGAGGTCTGGGCATGAACTATCCATAAACATATCTGAATGCATCATCTTCAAATTAAATACTCCACAAATTTAAAAAATAGATGCTCCAATGTCAACTTGTAGTAATAGTACTTATCTGATTTGTTCAAGGAAAATAAAAATGAAGTCCTCCTGGGGATTTTTGATGAAAGCACTGAAAATAAATTATACTTGAGAATTGTGTTCTCTTACAAAAAGAGAAACAGACTCTTCAAAAACATACACATGCTTTGAATATTTCATTCAAGTGCAAATTGTTTTTGGAAAAAAATTAGTTACACAGAAGTGATTTTAAGAAGAGAATTTAATTGGGAATTTAAAGAATTATGCAGTTAGATCTGCTATAATTTTCCTTTGGTGACAATTTCAGACATATATAAAGACAGGTCCCAATTTAAACTTAAAATCAGGAGTTTATTTAATAACAAGATTATCTAGTTTAAGAATTTCATGGAAAATGTGTTTTGGGCAAACCATGTCTTATATTGTAAGACTCAGAGGAGATTTTTTAAAATGAGGTTAAGTTTAAAAAGAAAAGATTATCATCTAAGGCTTGTACCACTCTAAGGCTTGTACAAGGCCCCAGGGGTTGATTTTTCAGTGTGTGCTCCATGGAGACAGAGAGACCTAAGCATGGCACTGACAAGACTCCCATGGGAAAAGCCAATTAGTCACATCTCCTTTATAAAATCTCCTTTTCTTGAAACAGTTGACCTCCTTCCTTTTGCTCTTCCTGAAATCTCTCATGGTCTGGCATATTACCAAAGAAAGATTCTCATCCACGAATCCTGAGATAGATAGATCAACCCTGCCTAGTTTGAAAAGAACGTAGGAATTTATTCAATGTAACTAGTTTCCAAGGATTCCTTTCAGATGGTCTGGAAAATCTCTGTTGTCCTTGGGTTAGTCATCTCCTTTTTCTGCCTGCTAATTCAATTGGAAACTGAAAAGAAAAATTATTTACTCACAAGTGCTCTTCCTTTGGTGACAAATTTCAGATATATGTAAATACTGAGTCAAAGATCTAAGTAGAAAAAGAGTGGTGGGAATACAGGGAATGAGATTTGAGAAACCCTGGGAGGTAAGAGCAACGTGAATTGGTGCTTACCTTGATGTAGCCATGGAAGAACCACCAAGGATGTCTAGTTTTGAAGCCTTGTGGGGGTTTTATGAGCCAGCAGATAGTTGCCAGATTCAAATAATTCAAAGAAATAACAAGGGACTACAATTCAGAAAGGGCCACTATATTTCTTCATTTAAAAGTCTTTGGTTGCTGGTCACGCTGGCACACTCCTGTAATCCCAGCAGCTTGGGAGGCTGAGGCAGGAGAATTGTGAGTTCAAAGCCAGCCTCAGCAAAAGTGAGGTCCTAAGCAACTCAGTGAGATCTTCTCTCTAGATAAAATACAAAAAAGGGTGAAGGAAGTATCTCAGTGGTTAAGCACCCCTGGGTTCAATCCTCAGTACCAAAAAAAAAAAAAAAAAAAAAAGGAAAAATCACCAGTAATATTAGAAGGGACCATTTCAGTATGGTTTCAGGGGCACTTCAAGGAATTGTGGATATGGTGGACCTCGAGGAGATAAAGCAGAAGTTATAAATTGCACACTCAGAGAAAGAAAGAAAAACAGCAATGTGTTCTGGAGAAGCCAATAGAGTCCCTCTTTGTCCTGACCGTGATGACTGAGCAGGAGTGCAGAAAGCAGAGAGGAGTGGTTGAAGGGTGGGAGGGAAGGAATACCAGGGAGGCAAAGATCATGGAAGAAGAAAGGACAGAAGTAACCTCAAAAATAAAGAGGGACGTTCTATCCTCTGCCATAGCAGGGGGAAAGAGAAGATGGGGCTGACATTGTGCCCCATGCTTCCTGGTGTCTTTCACTTAACCCTCACATCTGCACAGCATGCGGATACTTGTCATCTCATGGCTGAGGAGACTAAGGCTCAGAGAATGTGAACCACCAAGTCGATAAATTGTAAGCCAGGATGAAACCTAAGTTTCTTTGATTCCAGAGAGTGTGTGTTTATCACCAAAGCAATGACATAAAATCGTTTCTGTTGAACCATCTTTTGACTTACAAAATTGCCATTTCCATTCCATATGGCCCAAGTTAATAACATTAGTAAAGACTATAAAAATAAAATGGGGACACTCATGTTTGGTGGCCTTTGTACCCATCAGAAGTCTTTATTGGCAAAGCACAAAATTCACTCTATGTGGAGAAATCATTTGAATGATGATATTGTTTGGCTTCCAGAATTTCTAGGAGGCCATGGGCCAAAGCCATGAAGTTACACAGCCAGGAACAGGGCTCCATCTGTCAAGTACAAGATGACAGAAACCAAATTAATCACACCTCACCCTGAAGGTGTCCTTTTCTGGTTTCTGTTAATGGCAGCACTGCTGTCACTATCATCACAGTTGTCACAAAAGCTTGGAGCTATTGTTTCATCACATTAATTTATTGGGATTGGTCTGGTTAATTCATTTCATCTCCCTCTCTACCCTTTCACCAGACCCTTTAATCAAGCTGTCATTCATTTCTCTGAATTCTTCCTGGACTGTTTTGTCTCCGTATTCCTGCGTGTTTAACATCTGCTGCTTTTTGAGTTTCTTCTCCAGCACTAGTTCTTCATCACCATCCAGGAGGCCTTCATCATCTCCTCCTTGTGACTCCCCAGCCAGGCCCAGATCTCATGCATCTTTGCATTCAAACTTTGATGTGAATGCTGCATCTCCCCCACGTTTCTCCCTCTGGAAAAATCCAGGCTCTTTCCTGTTCTGCTTTCTATTTCCCATGGCACCCAGAACTGTCACAAATAGCAGCTGTTCACTGCTCGGGTGTTGAAAGTTCAGTCAGCTTTTTAGCTCCAAGAACTCACGATATGGTTAGTAACAGTGACTGTTTTAATGCTTAGTCAAAAAAGTAAAAATGGGTAAGATAGATATCAGAAAATAGAAGGTTTAAAAATTTTAGAAAAAAAAAATGGGAAAAAACAGAGAGAGCAAGAAAATAGGCATTTGAAACATTTATTTAACAAACTTTTATTGAGTGCCAAATGGTGTTCTAGGTACTGAATAATTAGACATAGTCTTTGCCTAGCAAACTGTGGAGGTGTGAGGTATCCTGTGAGCAGAGATCTGAAATGAAGTAAGGGTTTTGGGTGAAGAGTATTATCAAAGAGGACATGTGAGTGACACAGCTATGTTGGTGTGCTTGACACACACTTGTCACTCTGGAGGAATAGCAATAGTTGGAGCACAACAAGTGAAAAATATGGGGTCAACCAGATGATTGTACTTACTGAAAATCAGGAGAACCATGAATAATTGCTTCGCACTAGCAGTTGGACACGTCTACAGCCTTCCTGTACAAACAAGGCTTTTGACATTTATGAATATGGGGACTGGGGGTAATACATATGCAATCACATGCCAAATTTGCATAGTGTGGAGGTTTTTTGAGTCCTGCTTTCCACAAGAGCAGTATTGAAGTAATTCCTAAGCATGGTGGGCGACATCCAGCTCCCCAGCGCCTCCTGGCTGAATGAGGCCTTTTAGGTCTGCTCTGTGTGGCCAGCTGCATCCATTTAAGGGGAGAGGATGAGGAAGTCCAGATTGACCAGTCCCTCCTGGCATTGTCTAAACCAGTCTTACAGAGCTCTATATACTGTTTAATTAAACTGCACATTATCTGACCTAGTAAACTTTTTTTGTATGTGGTTCCAGGGAAACCAGGACTCCCTGCCAAGGCACTGTCCCAGTGGGCAGGTTTCCTGAGTCAGCCTTTCTTTCTCAAATCTATTTGTCTAATTGCAGGATTTTTTATTGACATTTTGGGCTGATTCCTTGGGTGTGGGTATGTGGTGTTGCTCTGTGCATAGGGGGATGTTCAACAGTAAACTTGGTTTCTACCCACTAGACGCTGGAACATAGTCAAAAGTCCCAGACGTTTATCACATGTTGCCTGAGTGTCAAAATTGCCCATGGTAGAGAACCACTGACTTAGAATATGGGGTTCTGGGGGAATAGAGGATTCCAAAAAGAGAACAATGACTAAGTGCACCATAGTAAAACGGGCACTGACTATTTTTCCTGAGACAGCAGAAATATTTTGTAGCCTACTATCATTTTCCTTCCAAAACTATAGACAGGCTTTTCATTGTATATTTTTAAAGTTCCCTTTTTGGATATTTCCAAATTCATGGCTTAGAATAACCAATATGTCTGAAACCATTTTTTTTTTTCCCCAAGTGAGAATAAGAAGCTAACGAAATAGCAAAGCGGTGCTTTTTCTCCCCTCTTTGAACAGGCAGTTTTTCTTCCAGTCAAGATGGTAAATGGCTTTTTCACTATGATGAATTTAGGTACAGGGTGTTGATACATCTAGGTCAGAGAGCTATCTTTGGTGTATATCCATCTTCCCCCGGTAGGCATCTCAAAGTGCAGGAAACCTTCCCTTTGCACGTTTTTCTCCATAGGTTCAAAGCACATTTAGAATTGCCACATAGACAGATGTCTTCAGGCTTTCCCAAGGTGGAGAAGACCCAAGTGGTTTGGCAAGTGGTCCTTAACTTTTCAAGGATGAAATATTTGTCTTCCCTAGTTTACCCACTCATTAAACATTTACACCCACTCATACAATATGGCTCATACAGGTGTAGGGGCCTAGGCACTTTATCATGGCCCGACCAGTTGAACACGTGGAGTAGGGCATTCAAGGTGGAGTGGCCTTTTATGCACAGATGTGATGAATATGCCTAATTAATTCCCCACAAACCCCATTTTTTTGTGCTATTCCCATATTGTCCTCTCTACCAATAAGGATAATAAGGAGTATTTCTTAGTGATATTGTTATGACTGACTGGTGTTCCCTACAAGTTCACATGTTGTGACTGTATTTGGAGATAAGGCATTTAGAGAGGCAATTAAGGTTAAATGAGGTCATATGAATTAGGTCCAAATTAAAGAGAACTAATGTCCTTATAAGAAGAAGAGACACCTGAAATGCATGTGCATAGAGGAAAGGCCTTGTGTGGACACCCTGAGGCAGAAGAACTCTCACAGATGCCAACACTGGTGAAACCTGGATCTTAGACTTCCAGCCTCAGAACAGTAGGAATTTTTAAATTTTTTAAAAATTTAAACCACTCAGTCTAAGTTATTTTGTTATAGTACACTAGCACAGTTTTATAGGACCCCAGCAGATTAACAGGTCATCATCTGACCTTGGAATATTCCCACTGTTTCCCCATGTTTGCTTCCACTCAAGCCAAGGTTGCATTTCATCTAGGTCCAAGCATAGCCCCTCAGCCTTCAAGAATATTTTGCTTTCACTTCTGGTTAGTCCTTATAGAACTTCTGGTTTCTTGGATTTTTCTATGCTTTCTAACATACAATATGGCTCAAAAGTGTATATTATTGCATGTAATTCCCCACGATTCAGTATTTATATCCCCTAAGAATTTTAAAGTTCATCTTTTTTTGTCCCTTCTGATATTTCTGTTAGGCTGTAGACTTACATTGAATAATAATAGATAATGTTCTCACAGTGTTCCTTTCCTCCCTTCCCATCTCCTCCCCTTCTGTCCCCTTCATTCCCATCTTCTCCCCTCTCCTCTTCTCATTCTGCAGGGCCAAGGATCCTCCCAAGTGGTCATGTGCATGTGAGGCAAGGTCTCTACCACTGAACTACATCCCAGCCCATAGTGTTTTATTCTTTTTGTGATGGTTGATTTTGGCTGTCAACTTGTCGGATTTAGGGATGCCTAGAAAATTGGTAAAGCCCATTTCTGGGCGTATTTATGAGGGTGTTTCCAGAATATTGATGAATTAAGTGAGGAAGACCTTTCCTCAATGTCAACAGCACAATTCAATAGGCTGAGGGCCCAGGTGAAATGAAAAAATACAAGAAGACAGAAGCCAGCTCTCTGGCTCAGGCCCTCCCTTCCCAACCAGGTGCATTTTTCTGTGGCTGTCACCTGTGGACACCAGACTCCAGGCTCTTTGGCCTTTGAACATGTGCTTGCACTTGGATCTCCAGGAAGCTTTCAGGTCTTTGATCTCAGACTGGGGCTGCAACATTGGGCCCTCTTGTTCTGGAGATTCCAGCCTTTGGAGCTGAATAGCTACTGGTTTTCTGGCTCTCCAGCATGTAGACAGCCATTGTGGAATGATCCGGCTCTGATTATGTGTTAATCTAATCAATCCCCTTTCATAATTACACATACTCTATTGGTTCTCTGGAGAACCCTGACTAATAGACTGTTTAAGAATTTCATAGACTTCTGTTTGAGTCATGTCAGTGTTTACACTCACTCAATACTTAACCTGATTCTAGGATGGGGAAAACTGAGGCCCAGACATTAATTGTGGAGATCACAGGGCTGATTCAATCTAACTGACTCTCATGCCAGCAGTCTGTCTGTCTGATCGCACCATGTACCTGACAGTTTTGGATTTCATCTTGGCACTGTGCTCCCAGAAAATATCAACAATGAAGAAATTCTTCCCTGCTCCATGCCCATTGTGCTCTGGATAATGGCTCACTGCAAAGATCTACCCTTTCTCATATGTCTTAGATAAGACTCAAGTTAACCCCCACAACATATATATATACACATATGTATATATGAACCATTCCACATGATAATGAAGCTGAGAAGTCCCAACTGAATATAAACTCACTGTATGCTGGACTCCAAGCTGCACACTGGTAAGACTGAAACCATAGTTCATCCCCCCCCCCGACCCCCCCACCACCCCATACCTTTTGTTCCTCCACCTACCTATACAAACACTACATTTACTCTGTCCCGGCCTATGGCTCTTAACGCCCATGTAGAAACTAGGCTACAGTATGTACTTTTGTTTGAGAAATAATTTTTATGCTAGTTGACCCTTGAACTCCTTAACTTAAATTTCCTTAGCTTTCACATGTGGACTAATTTTAATGATTTGCTTGGGCTTGTTAAATTTTGTAGGAATGAAGCTGATGCTGTGATAAACTCGTTTTCTTATCGACTTGAACTTGAGGAAGTGGGTCATGAAAGGTTTGGGACTAGGCGGGGTGGCTGAAGGGGCATAGCAATGTTGGCAGATAATGTCCTTGCCTTTGTCCGCTGAAGGTAGATCCCAGTTGCTAGGTTAACTTGTGAATGGAACTGAGCAGAATAAGAAGTACAAGAACTGGGGAAAGATAGGTGCTTTTGTATATATTTTAGGATTTTCATTTTCTGTGGGTCAATAGAGAAGGAATTTACTCTAGAAAAAAAAAATAAATTGACAATGTGAAGAGTTTTATATTATTAAAATTTCAGGCAATTGGGTAAATATCATGAATTTTGAGCATTTATACAACTGAGGTTGTATTTTCTGAATTATTTGCATACTTGATTCATATAATTTAACCCTTTCAAGTAAGCTTGGAGAAATGGGATAGAGTCATGTCTCAGGCTGTGCAGAGTATGGCTTTGGGATAAATAAATATAATTAGTGTTTAGTTCTGATTTATTTTATGACAACACAAATTTTTTTGGGGGGTACTATGGTTTGAACACAGGGGTGCTTAACTATTGAGCCACATCCCAGCCCTTTTATTTTTTCTTTAGAGACAGGGTCTTGCTAATTGCTTAGGGCCTTGCTAAGTTGCTGAGGCTGGCTTTGAACTTGTGACCCTCCTGCCTCAGCTTCCTGGGCCACTGGGATTACAAATGTGTGCCACCACCTCCAGTCCCAAAACATGTTTTTTTTTTTTTTTTTTTTTGTGGTAAAACATGTTTTTTTTTTTTTTTTTTTTTTTTTTTTTTTGTGGTACCGGGGATTGAACTCAGGGGCACTCGACCACTGTGCCACATCCCCAGCCCTTTTTTTTTTTGTACTTTATTTGGAGACAGGGTCTCACTGAGTTGCTAAGTGTCTCGCCATTGCTGAGGCTGGCTTTGAACTCGCGATCCTCCTGCCTCAGCCTCCCAAAGTGCTGGGATTACAGGTGTGCACCACCGCGCCCGGCACATGTTTTTAATTCAAGAGGAGTTCTACCTATTTCACTGGTTCCAGCATATACATAGAGTCAGAGTCATAATTTAGAAAAACTAAGCATAGATTTTTTGATTGACAAAAAGTCATTTTGTGGTTTGCAGGAACAAAATATGATACATTATTAGCCTTAATATCCCCTTTAATATCTTTTCCAAGGATAGGTCAAAAGTATAGGCAAGGACATTTACTGGGCCAAAGTGGTAGTTGGTAGGGGTTTTGAGTGAGAAGCTGAGCAAGGTGGTAAAAAGACTTTGTCTGCCCAGAGTTCATTCCTCCATTCTTTTTTATAAATTAAAAAAATTTTTGTTTAGTTACACATGAGAGTAGAGTGTATTTTGACATATTATACATATATGAAGTATAATTTCCCATTCTTGTGGTTGTTGGTGATGTGGAGCTTCACTGGTCATATATTCATATACAAATATAGGAAAGTTATGTCCAGTTCATTCTACTGTCTTTCCCATTCCCATCCCCTTCCACTCTCTTCATTTCCCTTTATTTAACCATTTAACCCAATGAACTTCTATTCTTCTCTCACTCCACCCCTTATTGTGTGTTAGCACCCACATATCAGAGATAACATTTAACCTTTGGTTTTTTCATCCCTTCAATCTTTTTTTTTTTTTTTTTTTTTTTGGTACCGGGATTGAACTCAGGGGCACTCGACCACTGGGCCACATCCCCAGCCCTTTTTTGTATTTTATTAGAGACAGGGTCTCACTGAGTTACTAAGTGCCTCGCCATTGCTGAGGCTGGCTTTAAACTCTCGATCCTCCTGCCTCAGCCTCCCAAAGTGCTGGGATTACAGGCGTGCGCCACCCTGTCCGGCTCCCTTCAATCTGTTTATAATGATATCCTAGTTTCCTGGAGGAGATTCTTCTTCTTTTATTCTGTATGGTATGGATGAGACAATCACTCGAGATGTACCAAAACTCAGTCCAGTGGTAGGCATTGACTCAGACTAGACCAAAGAAGCCCTCTTGGGAGTGTGAATTTAGACCATTTTTTCTTTTTCCTGCATCTCTAAGGCACATGGCTTCAATGACTATGGATTTTCTTATTAGGAAATCTTATTACTTCACAATAATAACATTGGAACTGAATCATTTTGATGTCAGAGACTTAAAGAGAACTTCCCTGCCATGTTGCTCCCCAGACTCTCTGAACTGTCCTGGTTCTTGTCCTTCCTTAGGATTCTGCGAAGTGCTTCATTTTCTTCCTACAAAGGTGATGCTAGTCAGTGTGTGCTGGTGCTTGTGACGAGGGTTCCAACTTTCTTTAGGTTTTTCTTATTCTCCTCATGCTATGGAGCAGCACTCCTACCTTAGAGAAGAGGAGAGGAGACTGCTTGATTTTAGTGTAGACTTTGCACCAGAGACATCAAAACCCCTACCAATTACCACTTTGGCCCAATAAATGTCCTTGCCTATACTTTTGACCTATCCTTGGAAAAGATATTAAAGGGGATATTAAGGCTAATAATATATCACATTTTGTTTGGCCTCCACATAATCTAGTCCTGTTCATCAGGGTTAAGAACTCTTCAATAGAACTTGAGATAAACCCTTCAGCAAGAAAAAATGATCATTTGTCTCTCTTTTCCTCTTTGCATATATCTTGTTTGTCTATGGATTAAATTGTGTGCCCCCCACCCAAATTCATATTTTGAACCCCTGATCAACAATGCAATGGTATTTGGAGATCAGACTTTTGGGAGATAACCTAGGTTTAGATGAGGTCACCAAGGTGGGGCCTTCATAATAGATTTAGTGTATTTATAAGAAGTAACAGAGAGCTTATGCTTTCTCTGTCTTTCCAGGTGTGTTACCTCGAGGAAAAAGGTCATATGACACAGTGAGCAGTGCAAGCCAGGAAGAGGGTCCAACATGCTGGCACCCAGCCTTGGACTTTAGCCTCTGGAACTATGAGAAAACAAATTTCAGTTGTGTAAGCCATCCACCCTGTGCTATTTTGTTATGGCAACCTGAGCTAAGACATTGTCTGTGAACCTGTAATAATGCTAAGTAGCTGGTTAAGGCAGAAGAGTTCTAGGTTCGATTAAATAAATCCATTGTCTTCAGTGATTTCACAAAATGGGATGCTACCAGGAAGGCACAGATTTCCTCCTTACAATTGCATAAACTGCAACCCAAGAATCTATAGGGTAAGACCACACTGCTCTCCCTCCCGCATACTGGAGGCCACATCATGCATTGTGATTGTGAACAGAGGTGCAGCTTTAGAGATTTTTTTTCTTTCCATTTTTTTAATTCTAACTTGTTATACAGCTTTAGAGATTTTAAAATGAGGCTGGCTGCTAGAATGAAGGGCTTCTTAAGTGTCCTTCATTCTGTATTCAACACCATGAATAGTCCACTTATGTTTTCTAAGTACTTCCTTGCAGCTAAAAGCCTGAGCCATATAAAACTGCTGTTTTGTAGGTGAAAATTGTGGGATATTGGCTATTTCAGGTGATTCAACCTGCAGCATTGAGAGACTGGGATCATTCTTCCTTACTCTACTCTCACTGATGTGCTCAATGTGGGAATACTATGCTTGCCTCAGTGCCTTTACATATGCTGTTCTTTCTTAATTGTTCTTATTTCCCATATCCACTTCCACGTACTTTCTTCAGAAGTTTTGTGCATGTTGCCTTCTCCAAGAGGCTTTTCTTAACTGTCCAGTAGATAATTAATTGATTTCACACCTGAGGGAATAACAGCCAGAGATCTGCAGGTCACACAGCTATGTAATTGGCAAAGTTATGTTAAAATTCAGGTCATCAAATGCTATCTGAGTCTCTTTGTCCCCATGGGACACTACTTCCCTCCTAAAAATCTTTTACAATTGGCAGAAATTCACGTTACATATTAATGTATGAACTCAGTTTTGGTGAAAATGTACACATATAAAGAAAATAATGCAAACTTTAACTGACTTACCTAGATGTGCAAATCTAGATAGGGTAGGAGTGGAAAAAAGAAAAAGAAGTCTATAGGATAGTTACAAGAGAGTGAGAGGAATTCTGCTGAGTAAAGATGAAAACTTCCAGGTGGGAAGAGAGAGGAGAACTTGTGGACTCAGTGACCACGTGAAATTTAACATACAGCTGTTGAGGAAATAAACTCCTGACTTGAGTTCTTTCTTGGCCTTACGTTATCTCTGTTAAAAAACCAGGTTATAAACCTGATGGGGTTCAGAAATCTTTTGAAAATCTGGTTTAAAATTATAGACTTTCTCCCCAAGAAAAAGGCCCACAGGCACAGTCCTTTCAAAGGTCACTAACTGGTATGCAGAAATAAAACTTTCCCATTTCCCTACAGATGAAATTTAATCTCTGTCCCAAGCCTGCATTCTGCCTGATAGTAGAAACCTCATCCAGCTCCTGCCAAAAGCCATCCCTTCCTCCAGTGACTTCTCTGGATTTGAGGTTGTAAATAACAACTACCAAGTCCATGGCATTTATGTTCCTCTTCTTCTTTCTGAGGGTTCATCATAAACTCTGGGCTCTGCTGCACTTACTCTGCTCTGAGCTGGTATCTGCCTAGACATAGAGTGGCAGGTTGGGGTTCATGGTCATGGGGGCCATCACCATTTGCTTTCCTTGCTGAGGCAGCCAGGACCCAATCCCAACCCCACCTCTCTCCAATTATGGAATCCCTGCTGCCATTTCCTATTCTTTTTTTCTGGCTGCTGGATTCCTTCCTTGCTGCCTTTCTTCCTCCTTTCCTTCCCTCTCCCTTTTCCTAATAATGCTGCATGATCTTTCCAGGAAATTGCCTCACCTCCATATAGGGAAGAGCTGTGGATAACAGCTATCGTACCCTCTTGTAGCAAAGTGGGGAGAAGGGGCTATGGAAGGAGTTGGTTGACAATTGGCCTTCATCTTCCTTAGTATCATAATTAATTGAGAAAAAATAGACCATTGTCAAATTTCTTACAATATCAACTTAAGTAATTCATTCATTGCAAATCAATGGGGGTCCTTTTGTGGTTGCTATGAACAGATGACTGATCCATGAATATTCTTCCACACTACACATGATTGTTGGGATGATTTACTGTACAAACTGTAATTTTTAAATTTGCAGCTGAAAAAAAAAAAAAAAAAGAAGCTAAGCAGTTGCCTTTTCAGTTCCTCAGTGATAGGTAAGTAAGGTATTTGAGCTGAGGCCCCCCTGGACTTTGCAGTTTTCTTTAGTTTACATGATTTATGCTCATGTCAGTGCTTGTCTCACGGCAAAAACGTATCTCCTATGGTGACTAGGACCTTGGACACTGTGCCTGGGATGTCCAAGACCACTGTGGTGGTGTTTCAGTTGTTGCTGTGCCTGTTCAGTATCCTGTCTTAAAGCTCCATAAACTTAGAGATGAGTCAGCCTATCAGACCTTGTCCATTAGACTGGCAATTTGGATCCACTCCCCTAGCTTTGCAGCATGTGACTGAGTCAATGATGCTTTCTCCTGGGACTTTGAATCTTAGGCTGGTGGCAATGTTCTAAATGGATTTCTTGCTTTTAATTTCCACTGGCAGTATAACACTCTGACAAAAATATAGAATAGTTCTTGCTCCCTAGACTGTAGAGCTACTTTTGTTTCTGTTTCCAAGCTTTCCTCCTAATTCTGTTAGCATGCTGTCTTTCCAACAAATTTCTCTTCACAAGTTAAGCAGAGGTGGTTTTCTATTTCCTGAAACCAAAGAATCCTGATTGAGATGGCCATGAATAAGGTTACGTTCGTCAATATATTTTTATTAGACTGTTTCAATTACCTACTCTTGTGTAATAAACCACCTCTAAACTTAATGGTTTGAAACAATAATCATTTAATGTGGTTCACAGTTAAGCAGATCTGGCTTAGACTGGTTTCCTAGATGGTTCTTTGGGTCTCAACTGGGTTCTCTTAGGTTTCCATGGTAAGATGAATGTCAGTTGGGTAGTTTTGCATCAAGGAGTCGGCTGGCCACCTAGGAGGTCAGCCTAGGCTTGTTGAAATGCAGGCACTGGGGTCTTAAGAAAATGAAGGATTGAATTATGTCCCCTCCCCCAACCCTTATATGTTGAAGACCTAACTCTCAGCACCTCAGAATGTGAGTGTATTTGGAGTTAGGTCCTTTAAAGAGGTGATGAAATTAAAGTGAGACCATTAGGATGGTCCTAATCCAACCTGATGCAAGAGGAAATTGGGATACACAGAGATGTTACAGGCTGCACACATGGAGGAAACACAATGTAGGGCCATAGCAAGAAGGCAGCCAAGAAGAAACAGGCATTAGAACAAACAGGCCAGTACCTTGATCTTGGACTGCTAGCCTCTAGAACTGTAGGAAAATAAAATTCTGCTGTTTAACACACCCAGTCTCTAATATTTTGTTATGACAGCCATAGCAAACTAAGACAAGAAGCACGTAAGGTTTCTTTTGGCTTGACCTTGGAATTAGGACAAGCTCATTACATTGATCAAGTCACAAGTTCAACCGGCTGGGAGGTTACATTACAAATGGGTGTGGAGACAGGGAAGGGAATAATTGTGGCCTTGTTTTTGCAAACAATCTGTCATAATAATTAGAATGGTAGATAAGCATGCAGAATAGAAATAGATGTTAATGCAGGGAATGCTGTTTGGTACTTTCATCTATAATTGAAATGTTTTATCCAAAGCATATTTCTATTTGATTGGAGGAAGATAGGCTAGCTCATAATCATCCCATCATCAACACAGTGAAAATATGCCCACCTGCTCCAAGGAGGCCCTACCCTTTGTAGTATGAACCAAAATTACCTGAAAAATGACTAGAATGTGGAAAAAATGAGTTTTTTCCTTCCTTATAGATCAAGTTATATCATTAATCCTACCAAATTAGGATTATCACGTCTAATATATTTTTTCAGATGAATAGTTGCCAAAACAACTTGTCATTGACAGAATGGAGCTGTGGAAGAGGTCAGAGGAGGCCCTAAACTTTCCTTTTCATGTATCCCAAACCTTTAAAGTTGGGTCTTTTATTCCCCTTTGTATCCCTCGGTGATCATGATCATGACAGGCTTTACAGAGAAGATGTTCACATATTGAAGAATTTGTACTAGCTTCTACAGTGGAGACTGCTACCATCTGTTATGTCCTGCCTCATGCCACTGGAAAACTTTTTTTTTCTTTTACTTTGGAAAATACAATTAGGCTAAAGTCAGGGACAAACAGATTACATCTGTCATGGCTTGAAGAATTTTATAAAAAATTGTACTGCTTCAACCCATGTATATGTGTATATATATTATTATATATATATATATATATATATATATATGTGTGTGTGTGTGTGTGTGTGTGTATATATATATGTGTGTGTTTTTTAACCAATGTAATATATATTACATTGTGTGTGTGTGTGTGTGTGTGAGAGAGAGAGAGAGAGAGAGAGAGCATATTTGTATTGGAGATTGAACCCAGAGGCACTTTACCACTGAGCTGCATCTCCAGACCTTTTTATTTTTTATTTTGAGACAGAATCTCATTAAGTTATTGAGGCTAGCCTCAAACTTGTAATCTTCCTATCTTAGACTCTCAAGTTGCTGTGTGCTACAGGTGTGTGCTACCACACCAGGCTCAACCAATATTCTTTAACTATTTGTTTAAAATTAATTTAGTGGGAAAACTGATTTCTTAATAATACAAACTGTGTATCTCATTCCTTAATAATCCTGTTTTCCTGTTTCAGTTTCCCCCAAAGAAAAATTCACACCAATGAAAGCATCAGGAAATTTATAGAGGGGAACAAAGAGAGCATTTACATCTAAGAGTGCTATTTCATTGATTTTGCACATCAAACTCAATGGTCTCTTCCTGTCTTTCACATCTCCATCCTCATTTTCACAGCTATCAAGTTCCTCTCTCCCCCATCCATGCTCTGTCTTCTTGCTCTTGTCTCACATTTTCTAAACATTTTTCCTTGACTCTTGATCGCACTTTACTTTTCTTAGGTTGGGTAATGTAGTGCTGTTCACAGTTTTAAATCCAAACTTTGGTACTCCTACTCGTTAGTTAAAACTGCCTAATATCAAAGGTTATAATGTCAAGGACAGAAGTTTCACTTTTGTTTAACAAATAAAGTTTCCTCCAAAATTTGCTCTTCTTAGAAGACAATAGAACATTAAACCTGACATATTTACTATGAACAAATTTACATAATAAAATTTAAAATAAGAATTTCCTTACATGGTCTACATGGGAATGAGTCCATTTTGCATTTTTTTATTGTGTAAAGAAATGTTTAGGTGTATAAACTTGAGTTACCATGATTCCCATGATATTTTATCAACCCTTACTAAGTGGCATCCTGGTAGTATTAAGTCTTTACTACCCCTCATTATTGTGATGATGGAATAAACTACGTGTTTAGGGAGATCATTGACAGTAGTATTTGGGATCTGAAGTCTTTAGTTTACCACTGTTCCCCCCTGAACACTCAACCAATCAAACTGTTCAACATTTATTTAGTGGGAAAATTGATTCATTGGTTCCCCTAAATCATTCTGATGCCAAGAACTGTGGCCTACAAACATCACCAGCTTGTGAGCAATATGATCAATAGCTGCTATAGACATAATGTTTTAAGACAAAATATTTTCTTCAAATGATTTTGTTTTGCTTACATTAGAAGGAATTAAAAAAGACATCAATACAACTTGGTATTTCCATTTCACAAATAGCCCTCAATAAGACATCTGTCATGAAATTTATGAGCCAGTCTATTGTCTACCTTCTATCTTATGTGCAAAAAAGTATCAGGGCCATCTTTTCATTGTGCAAAGAAATGTTTAGGTGTATAAATTTGAGTTACCATGATTTCCATGATATTTTATCAACCCTTACTAAGTGGCACCCTGGTAGTATTCAGCCTGTTCAGTCTTTACTACCCCTCATTATTGTGATGATGGAATGAACTACATGTTTAGGGAGAAAACCATTTACACAAAAATGTACACACACACACACACACACACACACACACACAGAGAGAGCATAGGATACTGATAAGAAGGGTGATTGGAAGGGTATGTTTATTTTAAAACTGATACTCTATAATTGATCTAGTGTTACCCATTTTACTTTATGTCTTGGGACTTTAATTACTACATGTTTATCAGGGAGGACTCTGAAAATTAAAGAGGTCAAATGCCTTTTAGGTACCTTATCAGATTATTTTGTCCCCAAATGATCTTATGCCAGTCACTGCTGGGGGAACAATTCTGTGCAGGTTCGTGCAGATGTGCCCTGTAGGCACTTCACTGCAGGCCTTGCCTTCTGCCTCTCCCTGCCTCAGGTTCCTTTGCTCATCTGCACTGGTTGTGGGAGTATTTTTGTGCATGGGGTTCATTGTGGAAACTGCTCAACTCAGAAGTCCAGGGAGTTTAAATCTTAGAGGGTGAATCTTTGGTAGATGCTGAATAAATACTTCCTTTTTATTCCCTTTTCACTTCAAGTTGTCCTGATACATTTCATAAGGCCTCTCAGGAGATTCTGTGGAATGGATTGACCATTCTGGCAGGAGCCATCTTCTTAACACATCTTTCTTTTTGTTTTCTAGTTTTTTCTTTTTTCTTTTTCTGTTTCTCACTCCTGTTCCCTGGATCATACTTCCTAAATTCTTCGTGTCCAACTCTGCTTTCTAGGGAACCCATGCTATGGTATTAACCAAAAGAGTAGATAGTATTGGGGCAATACTAAGACTACTGCAAACTTAAAAACTTTGTTTAAATGAAAGTGTATTATGTACATTGGGCAGGGCCTATGTCCCCATTTACCCAACATTCTTTGGAATATCAGAAAAGACTTGGTTTCTCGTACTTCCCCAAATACTAAAAAAAAAAAAAAAAAAAAAAAAAAAAAGTGCATTGGAAAATAAGAAAATTTAAAGAATTCTTAGAAGATAGAAGAATGGATATTAGATTGCAAGGGGATCAAGAGCAGAGAAAGCCATATTCCAAGGTAAATCTCTAACCTACTCAAATCTTTCAGCTACATCACCCTGTTCTGGATTTAAGCACCCTCATCTTTTATTGTAGTTTCACCAGGCTGCTCTTAGCCTCTTTTGCTCTTGCCCTCATACAATTCCTTCTGCACTTTTCCCCCCACCCCCATCTTAAGGCTCTTGCAGTTATTGTTCTGTCTTGGATGCTCCTTACCTGTTTCTATCCCGGCTGGCTCCTTGTCATCCTGCAGATCTCACTTTAAAATACTTTCTTCTCAGAGCAGCCTTCTCACTTTCTGATTTAGATTTGCCCTCTCTGCTCACCTCCCATCATTCTCTACTCCAACGATCTGTTACTTCCTTCTCAGCACTTATCAAATCTGTTATAGTCTTGATTTTATTTGCTTCTGTATTAGTGACTGTTTCCCTTAGATTTGTAGCCATATGATGGTGGGGACCTGGCCTCGGGTCTTTACTGCCCTGTCACAGCCTATCAGCACAGTTAGTGACACAAGGTCAAAAGAATGACCCTTTCTTAGGACTGTTGCCATCAAGCATTGGCCGGCTGACATGCTAGATATTGGGAAACTAAAGAGAAATGAGACAGGACCCTGTCTTCCAGTGTGGAATGGAGGAGAATTTGTGTTTCCCATTTTCTGTTTGATCATTTGAACTACATACTGTATGTTTATAACTAGACTTTAAGTACTCTTTGTGCAGATCTCAATCATCTTTGTATCTCTATAAAGATTGAAATATACAAGGCAAATAAAATATTTTCCAAAGCATTTAAAAAGTTCTGAGGAAATATTATAATATTATTTTTTATTGTTTGGCAAAGTCTAGTCTATGCTCATTAACTATTTGCTGCTAACAACTGAATAAAGAGGGAAAGTGTCTAAATAGAAGAGTGAGAGAATGATCCGGGGGGTGAGTGGGAGACAAAGAAAGAAAGAGAAATGCTGATTTTGAAAGTCAAGTCCTGTATTACTATAAGGACACTCTTCTGCTTATTTACTTTTTTATTTCCTGGAACTTTAGAATAGTTTAATGCTAATCATTTCTTTAGATGTCTAGAAGAGGGTAAAAATTAGTCTGATGCAATGATAACACCCTAAGAACCCAAAGTTCACAAACCATAGCATGTTTGTCTACATGAAAATTGAGCTCATTATTTTCTAACTTGAGCATGAGGTCACACAAATTAATTAAAAACATTCAACAGCAATCATTTCATGGTTCTGTTTTGGGAGAAGGCAATTGTGTACCAGTTTCACTGATGTGAACCTGGATGCCTGGAAACATTACGCACCTGTAATTTTATTAATTATTAATGAAAACCAACATAAATAATGCATTTCCTATTATGTTTACAGAGCCAGTGGGGCTCAGTATAGCTTGGGATAATATCACAGCCTAAGATAAAGAAAACTCCAGCTGCTTAATACCCCATAGTGTGCCATGAAAGGATCTGGATACCACTATTGATTTACAAAAATGTGTGGGATGATTCTTAATAAATACAGTTTGGTGATGATGAAGTGACCTATTGAGATAAACTTCCCTGTGAGCAGAGACTTGGTGACTTTTCAGATGGGGCATATATCCCCACATGTCTTGGAGTCATCTGATTTATATGTAAAAAGAAAATTGAGGAAAATAGTATATGTATATGTGTATGTGTAGAGCTTTTGATATGGAAAAAAACCCACTGTGGAGTATAGCTTTAAAGCATAAATAATGAAAAGCAGTCCTAGAAAATTTAGTATTTATTGCCCAAACAGAATTCCTATTTGAAAGAATAATAAAAGAGCATTCAAATCGAAAGAACCTGAATGCAACCTGAAAATTGAAAATAAGGAAAAGCAGTTTGTTTTCTCTTCACTCCCTCTATGTTCTTTGCACCTGATTTTATTCACTTCAAGAGCCTCAGCCCAGATGTCAGTGAATATATGTGAAGTAGAAGAAGAACTTGAGCAAGACTTTAGCAAAACATTCCACCAAGCCCTCCTCCCAGGAGCTCCATGCCTTCGTCTGCCTGTAGACATCTCGAGTGGATACCATGGCTCCTCATACTCAGCCTGCCTCAGCCTGGACCCATCACTTTCCCTGCTTCTCACTGACATCATCATCCAGCCAACATCCCGAAATAAGCCCCAAGCCACCCTCTTTACATTCTTCCCTTTACTCATAGCTTGCTGTTCACTGAATCCTGTTGCTTCTACTCAGAAGTGTTTTTTGAACCCACGCCTCTCCACTCTGCTTGCCTATCCAGATGGCCTGCACTTGTCCATCTGTCTAAATTCCTCTCCATCTTCCTTACTGCTGCTGCAGCAGCCTCTACTCTGTAGGCTGCAGGTCATGCCCCGGCTCCTCCTCATGCCGAGCAAGGCCCCTTCCAGGTCCCACCATACCTCTCCTGCCACTTCCACTCAGTCTTCCTGAAGTCTAGCTCCTTGGAACTCTTTGCCATGCCCCAGTATGGCAGGCCCCTCTGCACCCCCTCTTTTTTGCATGTGCAGCTCCCTCTGTGTGGAATTCCTCCATTGCTCCCTCCTTATATGTTCCTTGAAGCTGCCTATGAAAGGATGACTATCTTGGGTACTAGTTAGGAGTGTGGGCCATGAAGACAGATGGCTGAATCTTCTGGACACTTGTGATGGGGTCTTGGGAAAATGCTGAACTTCTTTTTCTTGGTTTTCATCTACATAAATAGGGAAGATGAAAAATGATAGCTATATGATAAGGTTGGTATGAGGCTTAAATGGCAAAATAGATGTAAACCAAACGTATCATGCCATAAAATGCTCTTCACAAGCAGATCTCAACATTCCTTTCTAGTGCACAGCAAATATGTAATAACTATTGGCTACTATGACCAAAATTTCCCAAGGCGATGTTAGTCCCCGCTCTGGGATCTCTAAAGATGAAGACTCTGATATCTGAAACATTTGCTCATTTGGAATGGTGTTCTGAATTCCTGGTAAAGTCCTTGGGATGATTCATAGGACAAGGAAAATCACCTACCCTTTGTTAAACAAGTCTGCTCTAACTAAAATGCAAAATTATTATTTTTTGTTCCTGTTGCCCCTTTACTCTTTCTCAGCCACTGAATTAGAACTCATCATCTCCCTTGGTGTTCTCTTCCCTCTGAAGTTATAGACACTCCCCTTAGTTACCAAAGTTTCAACTCAGTAGGGGTTCCAGTCCCATGATTAAAGTACAAACTTACTTGAGCGTTGGATCTTTTCCTTCTTCCAACTTTCCTTCACAGAGCTGGAAGTGCAGTGATAAAAGTGAGTGTAGTGCTAAATGATGATTATAAATAAACTACAGTCCCATTTCTTGAGGATCTGACCATCTTTTGGGGGGACATGGTAGGTTGGAGTGCTGTGATGGATGTATGCTTCAGGACATGGCCAAGCTGCGAATTGAGGAAAGGTGCTGAGATTTAGCAAGGGCATAAAGAAGGCTGCCTGTAAGTGCTGAAGAACAACCAAAGCTGAGTCTTGCAGGCCTGACAGTTCAATTCCAGATGGAGAAAGCAGTGTGGACAAGGCAGGGAGAGGTCACAAAACTAAGTATCAATTTATCAAAGGAATGGATTTTGTTGTAGATCCTAAGGGAATATCTTTGTTCACTTATGATAAGAAAATGTGTATGTTAGTTAGGTTTCTATCACTGTGACAAAATAACAGAGAAAATCAGCTTAAAAGAAGGAAAGGTTTATTTTATAGGTTTTATAGGTTTCACCTGGCCAGTCCTTTGGGCCTGTGGTGGCACAGTGCATTATGGTGCATGTGTGTGGCAGAGGAAGACCGTTCACCTCCTGGCAACTGGGAAACAAATAGAAAAAGAGAGGAAGGGGTTTGGATCCCAATATTGCCTTCAAAGACATGTCCCCAATGACTTCACTTTCCTTCTGCTAGAGCCTGTCTCATAAGCTTTCACCACCACCCAATAGCACCACAGGCTGGTGATCACACCTTGGGCATGTAGGTCTTTCAGGGGCTTTAAGACCCAAACCATAAAAACATGTGTGACAGCATAATCCTAGGAATGGGATATGGTTTAGATATAGGTTAGATTATTATATTAGATTAAATATGGAATAAATTGTTTTTTTGGGGGGGAGTGGGTAGGGTTCCACTATTTACTAGCTGTATGATTTGGGGCAGTTTGCTTAACCTCTTTGAGCCTAAGTTTCTCTACCTAAAATGGAGATTATTACCCACCTCAAGGGCTATACATTTCAATGAGGAAATGTGTATGTCAAGTCCTTTGTACTAAGCCTGGTACTTAGTTTGAGCTTAATAGTTGTTACGGTTTGGATATGAGGGGTCCTCCAAAAGCTTATGTGTGAGACAACATAAGAATGTTCACAGGCAAAAAGATGAGATTATGAGAACTGTAGCCTAATCATTGGGTTAATAATTTGAATTGATTACTGGGTAGTGACTATAAGCAGGAAAGATAAAGCTGGAGGACCTAGGATGCTGGAGGTGTGCATTGGGGCTTATATTTTGTCCCTGGTGAGCAGAGCTTTCTCTCTCTCTGTTTCCTAGCTATCATGAATGAGCAGCTCTCCTCCACCTTGCTCTTCTACCATGATGCTCTGCCTTACCTCAATCCCAGAGCTATGAAGTTGGCTGACCAGGAACTGCACCTCTGAAACTGTGAGCAAAATAAACTTTTCCTCCTCTAAGTTGTTCTTGTTGGGTCTTTTGGTCACAGAGACAAAAATCTGACTGAAAGAATAATTGTTAGTTCACTTACTGAAACCATCTCCCACCTATTTCCTGCTTTCATTTTATATCTAAGATAATTAGGAGGAGCAAATTCTATAAAGGCATAAACAGGAAGAGTATTACAATTTAGGTAAGAGAGTGTGAGTTGGAATTAGCATGTTGGTGGTGGGAATGGGAGAAAAACATACAGATGCAAACAACGTCCTAAAAGAAATAGACTCACTGCGTCTGTTGTCATTATTAATTTTCAATTACATTTTATTTGCCCACTCACTGATAGTGTTTGCTTGGGTTGGCTTAAGGGCCTGTCATCATTTTCATGGTATTTTGATTGTAGCTTTGTACACACTGAGATTTTCAAATTGAAGCTATTTTTATCCAAAAAAAATTTTTTTGTGTTCTAATTAAAATCAACTGCCACTTGGGAGATTATAACCTACAGGCATCATTACTTTATTAGTTGAGTCAATAATTATTGGAGCAATATTATCTCAGAAGAATACATGGCATGTGATTCTTAATTGCATTTGATTTCTAGCACAGATTATTTTGATTTAATTAAAATAGTTTTTTATTTATTTAACATGTTCTGCCTGGAAATTTGTGGGCTATGAATTCAATCTGGTTACAAAAGATTCTCAGAATAAATGTAGTGGAAACAGCATAAGACCAAGAATCAGAAAACTTGGGTTCTGGCGGTGTCATGGAGAAGTTCTCAACTGGGCAAGGAAATTTGCTTCTCTGATAAATAAATATGGTAAAATAGATGTGGTACCTGATATGGTGAAATAATTGCCAGTGTGTTTTCTTTTTTTACCCCCTCTTATTTCTTTGTTACTCCATTGTTTTCACCTGCTCAAACCATTAATCCTTGACTGTTACCAAAGGTTAAAGTGTATATTATAGCAGAGACAAAACTCTATTTCCATCCCTATTTCCATCTAGAAGGACCCCCAATGAAATTGACATAAGACAAGAAAAGGAAAGACAGTGGAATGAATCTAACATAACCTTCCTATGTATATATATATATACATATATATATATATATAAAATATATATATGAATGTATCACAGTGAATCTCATCATCATGTATATCTGCAAGAAATTAATTTTAAAAACCTATGGGTAAATGGCAGAAAGATTAATAGAGAGAAGAGATCAGGGCATGGGGAGAGAGAAGGGGAAGGAGAAGTACTGGGGTCTGAATTAGAACAAGATATATTCCATGCTTATATAATTATGTCAAAATGGATTCTACTGCTGTGTAAAACTAAAAAGAACCAATTAAAAATACAGATAAACATGGGGGAAACTTGCAAACTTAGTAAATACAAGTTTCATGTAGAGTGGGTACTCTTATAGGGAAATCTTGACCCAATGAAGTAGTTAGAGTCAAACACATACTGAATTGAGCAAAGAACAATAATTTGTGAAAAAGCAACTACTGCCTGATGTGAGAGGCTTGAAAGGGAAGAGCTATTTTAACAAGGTTGTGCAGAATTCTTTTGGTCTCCATTTCTTGTCTTTGAGGATAAGGATATCATTCTTTTTGATACAGAGAAGACATTTTTCATGTGGGAATTACATTTCCTGCTTTTAAGAAACAGAAAAGAGGTCAGAATAATCTTCTCTCACTACTATTTTTTTAAGTTCCTTTAATTCAAAATAGTTAATTTGTCAGAGTATCCTACTTCAGGGTGTCACATTCTTAACTCCATCAATATAAAATGATTTTATAAGTGGGAGAGTACTATACTACTATGAATATGTGGACATAAGATGCTATTGGATTTTTTCTTTGACCTCTTGCTATTTTACAAGTGGAATTTCTATTAGTGACTTTGATATAGAAACTGATTATTCTTAGTGAAAAGTCTTTCACATAAAATGAATTATTTTAAAAGTCATAAATATTTACCAGTATTGCTCATATTTATTAATGAAAACTGCAGTGTTTTGGATGACAGAGTCACTTGAGACAGGACAATGTTTGGGGATAATTATTTGTGTGTTACCTGTTGCTGAGTTTGTTCAGCAAAGGGTACCATTCTTGGTACACTGAAGAGAGTCAATCACTAATGTGAATTGAATGTGAAAATAAGGAATTGTTTGCTTCCAAGTTGATTGCTTTAGTTGTGATTTGAATTTATTATACCTAGGTAAGTGAACATGTAGTAATCCATATGGAAATTTAAGATCCTGTCTATGCAATGAGAAACTGGAGTAGGAGATGAAAATATTTTGCAAATCATTCTATATTCATATCATACCAAAAATGTTTCTACCAAATGCCTATAAATACAGTCTTGTTTTAAGATTTAGCACATAAAGAGTTGTCCCAACCCAAAGCTGTGCTTTCTTACATATATTTTCAGGCTACAAACTTAAAGAAGAGGAAAGCTTCTTAGCTAACAATGGTGACTGAGAAATTTGTGGCATTTTAAATAATCATGAATGGCTCACTCATTAAAACATCTTCCTTGTTTACTTTTACCAAATGCCACAGGAACTTGAGACATGACACTGAGTTAATTATGGGTGCAGGACTTTCCAAAATAACATTGAGTGGAGGACAGGTTGACATTTTCAGTAATGTCATGGGTCAGAAAGGTAAGCTAATTTGGACTCATATAAATCCAGAAAGCAGCTTTATATTTTACACAGTAAAAGGAAGAAAACAATTCCTATTTACATTGAAACACTGCACTGGAAGGACTTTAAAGGTTGTCTGCTTTAAGCTGCAGCACCTCTGATCAGGTTGGTTAGATATGGAATTTATAGACTGACTTGGGTAGGATCTTGGTTAGTCACAGAACTGAAGGACCAGCTAAGGTATTTTGATCCAACCAGTTCTGGTGTCAGATGAAATCTCCTCAGTGTCCAACTCCCTATGATCAAGGTACATGGCCATAGGGAGCCCTCTAGATCTTTTATTGTACTCTTCTTAAGGTTTTCATAGTATTTCTTATACTTTAAAAAAGGATACATGAATATATACTCACGTGTTGCACAAGAGAGCATGAATACACATGCACATGTGTGTATATACACACACAATGACTTACACAGAAAAAGACTTGGAAATAAGAAGAAATCTGTGCTTTGTCCACTATCTGTTATTCAATGGCTGTGTGCTCCAGGATAAATCACTTAAAGGGCTGAATAACTTCTTTTGCTCCCTAGACCCCTCTCTAATCCACTTTCTGTTCCAAGCTGTGGCCTTTTTGGACTGCATGAGAGGATTCCCAGTCTTCTGCATTTATCAAATGCTGAGACTCTGCAAGAGCTGGGAGAGGACAATAATGGAGCTTAGAGTATGTTACTCCAGACCTTCTTCTATGACATCACTCTGGGGTGACTTTGTCCCTCAACTGAAGGTCATAATTCCCCTCAAGTAGACCATGCTGACCATTTAAACAATTGTGCACTGTAGAAATTGATGAATAACAAAATGGATCAAAGACCTTGGACTTGGACTAGAAACTATGCAACTTCCTGCTTTTAGGCACAGACAACGACTTTCTCAATAGGACCCTAAAAGCTCAAGAAATGAGGCAAAGAGTTAGTAAATGGGAAAACATCAAATTAAAAAGCTTATGCACAGCAAAGGAAATGATTAAGCATGTGAAGAAAGAACTCACAGAATGGGAGAAAATCTTTGCTAGCTACTCTTCTGATAGAGTATGAATATTTAGAATATAGAAAGAACTCAAAAAACTTTACACCAAAAAGTCAAGTAACCCAATTAATAAATAAGCAAATGAATTGAACAGACACTTCTCAAATGAAGAAACACAAATGGCCAATAATCGTGAAAAAAATGTTCAACATAAACAACAATTAGGGAAATGCAAGTCAAAACTACACTGAGATTTTATCTCATACGAGTCAGAATGACAGTCATCAAAAATACAAATAAAAAATGCTGGAGAGGATGTGGAGAGAAAGGAACAATTTTACATTGTTGGTGTGATGTTAAGTTAGTACCACCACCATGGAAATCAGGATGGAGGCTCCTTAAAAGACTAGGCATGAACCACCATATGACCCAGCTATACTACTCCTCAGTATTTATCCTGAAGAATTAACATCATCATGCTACAGTGATTCAGGCATAACTATGTTTATAGTAGCACAATTCACAATAGCCAAACTATGGAACCAGGCTAGGTGTCCATCATGGATGAATGGATAAAGAAAATATGGTATATATACACAATGGAGTTTTATTCAGTCATAAGAAAAAAATGAAATTATGTCATTTGCAGGAAAATGAATGGAACTAGATATCATCAAGTTAAGCAAAATACGTCAAACTCGAAGTCAAGGGCCGTATGTTTTCTCTCATATGTGGAAGCTTAGAGAGGAAAAAAAGAAAACAAAGATGGAGGTAGATCTAAAAATCAAAGGGAGATCAGTACAAGAAAGGGACCAAGTGGTGAGAGGTTGGGAGAAAAGGCAAAAATGCCAGAGAGTGATTTTGGCCAAATTATATTGTTATATTGTGTGCATGTATAAATATGTAACAAAAGATCCCATCAATATAGACAACTATAATGCACCAATAAAAATGTGGACAAAAATTGATGAGTAAGCTTAAAGGTATTACTATTTCTAAAATGTCCATGCATATAAGCCATGTCTTTTAACTTAAGGGTTAGATAAGAGCACAAGAGGGACTGAAGTTCAGAAAATATGCCCAAGGCCCTAAGAATGATTTCCAATACTATAATTAGTGGTGAAGATTGTTGTCACATTGCCAGATCAGGGCTGCCTGATTATTGTATACTTTTTATACTCTGTGTATTGCTACATGTAAGAAAGCATAGATTTCGAATTGAAAATATAATTAACATTGAAAAATAATCCAGTGCTAAAAATAAAGAACAATATTTGAAAGGTACAGGGGATGGAACTCAGGGCCTTGTGTAGGCAAGCATTCCACCTCTGAGTTGCAAGGCCAGTCCCCAAGTAGACCACTTTACATGACTCTCCCTGCTGTTCCCCCTACCCTGGGAAGTGTAGGGGGAACAGTGCCACCCAACCTTGCAAGCTGAGGGCTTCCCCCTCAATAAACAGTCTCTTTATTTAGCACTTTTTGAATTGATGTAAATTGGCTGTGTCATCTATTTCCTGCTAGCACCCTGACTGGTATATTTGAGAAACTACCATCAAGAAGAACTCTAAAATCATATCTCAGTTCCTCTTGAAAGGGGGTCATGGTTTGTCTGGAATGACTGCCACGAGCTTAGCAAGAGGGAGAGGAGCATGGGCGTCTAGAATTAGCTATTCAGAAGTCTCCTCCAGCTCTTGACATTCTATGATTCCATGTGTAAGAAACCAAAGGAAGCCTATTACATTTTGGGCTTCTATATTTCTGTGGGGAGTCTGGATAGGGATGATAAAATAACTGTGGTCCAAAGAAAGGCACCAGCACAGTGTGCTGATGAAAACCAGCAGTGATTCCACACAGACAGCCCCTTTCAATGCATGCCTTTCAAACACTGTTCTTTATTTGTGCATTAGATTATTTTTCACCAAATTCTATTTCTATGTTAATTTTATTTTTAGTTCCAAATCAATGCTTTCTTCTATGTAGTAATATACACAGTGTAGAAGTATACAGTAGACAGGCTTCCCTATCTGGCAAAGTGACAGAAATCTTCCCTAACAATTATGGTATTGAAAATCATTTCTAGGGCTCTGGGCCTTGTTTTTGGATTTTGGTCTTTTTTATGTACTTACCTAACCCTCAAGGTCAAACAGACATAGCTTATATTCATGAACATTTTAGAAACAGTAATGCCTTTGAGCTTACTTTTCGGTTTTCTATACTGTTTAATTGTTAAAAAGGCCAAGCATGCCTAGGTGAGCCTTCACTGTGGTGAGTCTTGTAGGGTGACTTGGGGTCATCTTTCTCCTGGTCAGGATTTTGTCTGGCTTCATTTTCAAATAGGATCAACAACCAGAACTGCTTATGATCCATAGTGTGAACAATGATTTTACAGAAGTTTTTTTGTGTAAGGAAAAGTGACCTCCATTCTTGTGGAACTCTTTGCTTGTGCAGGATTTGATCATTTGACCATGTCCGTAGTTGACAGAACTTGACAGCTGGAACAGGTCACTTTTTCTCTTTTTTAAAGATATTCTGTTAAGAGCCTTATATCATGGTTCTCCTCACAAAGCTGTGACCCAAAGAAGCTGCTGCTTTTGCGGGTATGAAAACTAAACCGACCAGCTGCTGGAAAAAGCCATTCATTTGGCTTTAGGATAATAATAGTAAAGACAAGTATCATTGCCTTTGGTTTTCAGATTTCTCTTACACATGGTGGGTTATATTATCTTTGGGCCATGAAGTTCATAGTGAAAGTATTTTCTTCCTGTTTTAC
This sequence comes from Tamias sibiricus, assembly GCA_025594165.1. NCBI lineage: Eukaryota > Metazoa > Chordata > Mammalia > Rodentia > Sciuridae > Tamias > Tamias sibiricus. The sequence goes on along the minus strand of CM046662.1, from coordinate 119,340,841 downwards.
AAGTGAGAAGTCAGAGGCAGAGAATTGTCATTAACAGAGCAGCACTGGAACCCTGGCCAACTGATTCATAACTAGCCTGTAATTTTTGTTTTAATGAAATGTTCATATTTAACCTCAAACATGCTAAGTAATTGAACTGTAGGAGAGCATATTCCAATCTTATCTAGGTCTTAAGAGTGGCTCATGATTGAAGATGAAGCTTTCTCCACCTCTACGTTCAGTTCTATGTACACAGTGACCTGGTACTTTGAGACAGGCACAGATGATTAGATAGATATGGAATTTTTTTGTAATCCAGTAATCCCCTCCCAGGCCTTCCCTGTCCATTTCTCATCCTTCAGGAAAGGCTGAGTATTAGGATATTTCTCCATGTGCACCTTGTTTTCAACTCTCAAAACATATGTGTCAGAGCACCACAGAGGAAGGAAAGGTAACGTTGGCATTTCCCAGCCTCTTTCCTCCAATGAGCAAAAATTGCTTGGCTGCATGTCAGTTTCCTCACTTTGCACTACACCCAGGATCCCTTCTGGGGGACTGAGAAGGTCTCATCTGGAAAATATGGATGGATTATACTTTTTAACAATAAGAAAGGCTGCATTTGTGGATATAGGTTAGCCCTTCTTTAATAACATGGATTTTAAAATATTAACAGAGGTACAATTTGATCACCAGATGATTGTGCTGTGCTGTAGTTGGGCAGCTAACAGAATAGCAGAATTGGGGAAGGGCTTCAGTGGCAGGTATGTTTTTGAGCTTTTGATTACTGTAACAAAACCTAAGCTTATTAACTTAAAAAGAGAAAAGGTTTATTTTGGCTCACAGTTTTAGAGACTCTAGTCCATGCTCAGATGGCTCTGTTGCTTCTAGTCCTATGGTGAGGCAGCACATCATGGTGGAAACATATGGTGTAACAAAATTGCTCACCTAATGGTTGGGAGGCTAAAGAGAGAGAGGAAGAGAGGCTGACCAGGTCCAATCCCCTTTAAGAGAACACTCCCAGGACCTGAAGATCTCTCACTAAGTCCTACCTCTTAAAGTTCCAACAACTCCCAGTACCGCTGTGTAGCAGCAAGTGATCTAAGAAAAAGGTGTTGAGAGACTGAAAGCCTAGGATGTAGGATAAAAGGCATTATAAAATAAGCTTTGAGATATCATGGATCATCAGCCTTGAAGTTGAAGTTTGCATAATTATGGAGTTAACCCCATGGAATTGGAGCAGAGGAGTGGGAAACTGATATTGGCAGGATAGTGTTGAAAAGTCTGGGTTCTGGAATGAAAGCATGTGGAATCAAATCACAACATTGCTACCTGCTAGGTGTACACCCTACCTGTGCTAAGGAGCCCACCAAGGAGCCCACCTTAGAGCAGTGGTTTCCAACCTCACTTGCAAATGAGAACATTAGACTCATCTGACGGGTTTTGGAAAAAAGATAGAAAGAAAAAGAAAAAGAATATATGGGCAACCATGCCTACTTCTGGAATGATTCAATAAGAATCAGGCGTGGTGGGGAGAGGCTTGAGAACCTGATTACAAAATCAATTTTATAGCTGTGGATCTCAAACTTTTGGTAAATTAGAATCTACTGGGGTTCATTAAAACAGATTGTGGCATCCTATCCTCATCGAAAGCAAAAATTAGATCAAATAGTTATTGGATTTTTTCTACAGATCAGAATATAATTGTCCTAGAAATATCTGATACTTTATTTTATGAAATATGGGCAATGACACAAGAGGAACATGAAAGAATGAAGCAGAATAGTTCTTTGTAAGATGAACAAGGTGAAATCCAGCACAGATATGTTAAATCTTTAGGAATCCTATGGTTTAGGTCCCACTAGTTTTCTTTATTTCCTTGAGTGAATTTGAAGGTTGATTCTTCCTAACAACATAGGGCATCTTTTAATTGCTCCACACAGTTTTCTCAGTTGATAACTTAATTTAATTTAACATCCTAAGAAATATGCAGTACTAGAAAGAAAAATATGACTACTGTCACATGGTGTTACCATAAAAAGAGATCTGTAGGCACATGGAAAATCTAGTCCTAGAGTATACAGTCTGAGAAATTGCTGCAACAGAAAGAGAAGAATTCTGCTTGCTTGTTGGTCTTCTCAGAACAGCTGGAAACCTTTGGCATTTTTTAGGTTCTCTTATTCAGGTGAGTACTCACTCCTCTCATGGGTGAAAGCTCAGTATCAGTCACATATGATTCTGAGAATGCTCATCTCTTTCTCCCTCTCCTGTCCTTTGTTTAAAATATGGGAGAATGTCTTGGGGGAAGGTTGGGGGTAACAGAGAGAATACAACTGTTTCTTACTAAGTCTTGGAGAGGCAACCCCATGGTGTTTATACCTTATTTAGGATGTGAATGTCAGACAATCCAGAATCTTAAGTTTTGAGGTCTAGTTACCAATTCCAGAACAACAGAAAAAGTTCTACAGAACAACCCATCATAGTATAATGCACACTATCTACTGATCATTTTCTTTGTATCAATTGTGGTAAGTCTTTTGTAAATTTTATTTCACTTAGTTCATATGACAATGCCATATGGTGGTTTCTATTATTTTTATTTAAATAATTAAACTTCTGCTATACCTGTGTGCATAAAACATTTTTAATAGACTCTCTATATTGTAAAAATTCTATGCAAAGTCTTATTGTCCCAACAATAACTATGTCTGCCAAGGGATAAAGATTTGACTGCTTACCACACCTTTAAGGACCGGGGCTAAACCAAGGGGTGTGGCTATGACGTAGCGTGAGAGGCTGAACCGCCTTGCTTGCTGATTGGTTAGTTCTAGGCCTATTTAATGTCAATGCTTGTTCAATAAAGTGAGTTCTCCGGACATCCCGTGAGCTATATACAAGACTCCCTAGATGTGGCGTGTTATCTGTTCAAACAGGCAGAGGTAAGGCATCTAGCGATTTCTGTCTTAAGCTCGCCCCGCCGGGTGAGTTGCAACTCTTCTTGCAGGCAGGAGGAATTCCCTTTAGGGCCCATAAAGGGAAGCAACTCAGAACCTGGCTCTATTCATAACTCGGACCCCGGCAGGTTGGCGCCCAAACGTGGGGCGGGAACAAGGAAAAAATTATCGGTGAGCTTAATAAGGTTAGAGACACAGCGTCTCTTTCGCTGCAGAAATCCCCTTTTATTATGGGACAAATCTTAGCATTCAGGAAATCACGAGACCCAGCCCTTGAGGCATGGCGCAGTTTATTGAGAAAGCAAGGTCTCCAAATATCAGACGGTCAATCGGAAATAATCTGGAGTTCATTAAAACGGGCGGCTCCCTGGCTCCAAAAGTCTGATTTTAATTCTTGGGAGATTTGGGACGAAATAACACAAATTTTAAGGGACCGAGAAATTGAGTACGGGGAATCCCCGCCTCCGGGAGTTTATCCAGCTTTATCCGCCCTAAAAGCATACTCGCTTTTACAAGAAAAACAAACACCTAACTTTTCCCGGTCCGCAAATTTAAAGAAATCTCACTCCAGGGAATTAGAAACTACAGCCCCTCCTTTAGAGAGTTCTAACAAGGTCCCCGAGAACAAAGACCTCCAACCACGTGGCTCGAAACTTTCTGAAAGTGATCCGCCATTTTCTGAATTAGCTCTTAGTAAGCCTTTGGCGCCATTACCATACCAAGAGGCGCCAGCGCCCTCTAGTGGGCTTTCACCTGTAATGGCATTTCCAGTTAATTTAACAAAACTTCCTATAGCTAAAATCACTCAAAAAGCTAATAAAAATCTGGCCACATTTATTGAGAAAGTAGAAAAAGGCCTTCAAAAGAAACTTCCACCTAATGACCAATTTATAAAAATGTTAGTTTGGGAAGAAATGACCACAAATCACAAGCTGGCCTATGCTAAGTTAAAAGATAAATTTATAAAAAGATGGATTATTACCACCAAAGATGTGGGTTCAACAACTCACCAGTCTCAGATATTAAACACTCCCATTAATGCTCGTACTAAGATATTAACAACAGTTTTAAATGGAAAAAAAAAAACCTATTTTAAATACGGACGACAAGGCTATTTTAAAAAAGACTACCCCGATGGTCTTGGTCGGCCTCCAGAATGCTCCCCTGGCCAGATCTCAAAAGATTTAACCTTAATTATTATTGATATTAAAGATTGTTATTTTTCAATACCTCTTCATCCAGATGATTATGAAAAATTTGCATTCTCTGTCCCATCAACCAATTGTCATAAGCCAGATGAAAGATATGAATGGATAGTTCTCCCTCAAGGTATGGCTAATAGCCCAGCTTTTTGTCAATATTATGTTTCATGTCTTCTGTCACCATTAATGAAAAAATCACAGCTTACCTTATATGTCTATATGGATGACATCATCCTGGGTGCTGCTGATGTCCAACAACTAAACTCTGCTTACTTAACCCTCCGAGAGCTCTTAGAAAAAGGAGGATTACACATATCCAATGATAAAATACAAACTATTCCTCCCTTTAAAATATTGGGGACAAAAATTAGCCTAGATTCAGTTTGTCCTCTCAAACCCCAACTTCTCATTCAAAAATCTTATTCCTTGACAGAGTTACAAAAGCTATTAGGAGAGCTAAACTGGTTAAGACCTTGGCTTCATACCTCTACTGAGGATTTATTACCTCTCTTTGAGTTGCTACGGGGAAAATCCCCCTCTGATGTGATTTTACTAGAAGAGAGTCATCTGTCAATATTACAAAAAGTCCAAGATGCCCTCAATTCAGCCCAATTGGCTCGATACCAACCAAAGCAACCTCTATATTTATGGATTTTCTCAGGTGCTAAACTCCTGACAGCTGTGCTCACCCAGATGGGAAATCCCTTAGAATGGATACATTCCTCTGTGGGAGGAGCACCTCGAGTTTATTCCCAATTAGATCAATTAGCAGATCTTGTAATAAAAGGAAGAGATACATCATTGAGGCATTATGGAAAAGACCCAGATATTTTAACAATTCCTTACCGTTTGTCAGATTTTGAATGGATACAGAGAAACAACCCTAGAGTCTCCTATGCATTAGAAGGATTTCTAGGAAAAGTTGACTGTCATTACGGGTCAAGCAAATGGACTTCTTCTTTCCCCAAACTGGAGTGGACTCCCCCCATCTTGTTTTCTAGCAAGCCACTCCCCAAGGCAGTAAATGTCTTCACAGATGGAGGAAAAGAAGGGTCAGCAGTTGTAATATTTCACCCATCCTCAGGCCAAAGGACACAATACTTTGAAGCAGTTACTGGTTCTGCTCAATTTAAAGAATTATATGCTGTTGCATTAGCCTTGACCCATGTCCAAGAGCCTATGAATCTTTTCTCAGATAGTTTATATGTAATTAACCTATTACCTACTCTAAATGCCTCATATATAAAGATAGATAATAATCCTATCACCCCTCTGATGATCCAGGTTCGATCCCTGTTAAAGGGGCGTAATGAACCTATGTTCCTCCAACATCTTAGGGGACATCAAGGCTTATCTGGGCCCCTATCTGAGGGAAATCAGGCCGCTGACCGTTTGGCCACCACAGGTGTATTAACAGTTACAGTCCCATATCAACAAGACCTTCAGTTAGCTCAAGGTCTTCATAACCTTACTCATTTAAATTGGAGAGGTCTACATAATAAATTTCCTCTAGTTCCTATAAAAGATTTAAAAAAAAGATTATAAGGACATGTAAATCTTGTTTGCCCTTCTTACAGGTCCCACCTCTCCAGTCCCCTGGGGTAAATCCCAGAGGCCTAAGGCCCAACACTATCTGGCAAACTGATGTAACCCATTATGTGCCATTTGGAAAATTAAAATATATATTTATGTCCATAGATACTTATTCACATGCTTGTTGGGCCACGGCACATTCTGGAGAAAGGGCTAAACATGCTGAAAGTCACTTTTTACAATGCTTTGCTATTCTTGGATTGCCAAAACAAGTTAAAACTGATAATGGACCCTGTTTTGTAAGCAAATCATTACAAAAATTCTTCCAAACTTGGCATATTAAGCATACCACAGGGATTCCATATAACCCAAAAGGACAAGCCATAATAGAAAGACATAATAAAACCTTAAAGGACCAATTAATAAAACAAAATGGGGGAAGCAACCCTCATGACCAGTTGAAAACAGCTATGCTTGCTTTAAATATTTTAAATTTTTCCAAACAGCAGCCTCTATCTGCATTTCAGAGACACTGGTCTAACCAAACGCCTTATATAAAAGTTGAGGTCCGATGGAAAGACCCATTAACTGGAGTCTGGAGAGGTCCTGATCCATTAATAAGTGCTGGCAGAGGTTTTGGATGTGTCTTCCCAATGGGGGAGCAAAACCCTATATGGGTGCCTGCCAGAGATCTCAAATATTGCCAATCCGACCAAAATGACTACCCAGGAGCACAAGCTCTTGAGGAGTGATCCTTTCTTTTTCCACAGAAATGAAAAAACCGTGACAAAGCTCCTGTCGTGCTGTGATTAACCTTCTCATCACATCCATTTCAAAATTCATCAAAGACACTATCCTGGACTCCTTCTTTGTCAACATCTCAACCCTCTGCGATGAGAGAAGAAGGACTGTGCCATTCCTGTGACAATTATCTGGACTTTATGCTAGATGACTTCCTTTGGACTCTGAGAGAAGAGCGCTATATCTTAGGACAATTATTTAGACTTTGTGCTGGACGGCTTCCTTTGGACTCTAAGAGAAGAGTCCCATTCCTGTGACAGTCATCTGGACTTTAGGCCAAAAGGCTTCCTTTAAACTAAACTAAATAGATGGACTTTCTCTTTTTGGTGAAATCCTTGCTAAATGGGTAGACTTTCTCTTTTTGGTGAAATCCTTGCTAAATGGGTAGACTTTCTCTTTTTGGTGAAATCCCTAATTGTCATTGTCTTTGTGTGCACCTTTAGCCCTATAGAACTGGCCAGATACAGCTAGGTGGTCTACTGTCACGCTGAGCTATAGCCCTATAGGCTTGGCCACGGTCCTTAACAAGATGCAGAGGTATGCCATCCAGTCAAGCCTTCCCAAAGGTGACTGTCATGTCCCGTGTGCTCCCCTTGGCCACCTGCTGGCCCTAGACACGTCCACCTAAAGTGCTAGAGTGATAGCCAATAACAGGTAAGATTTTTCCCAAAGAGGAGAAGTCGACCTAGACGGGCACACTCTCTATGAGTTGGACACCCTACAAGATGGGACATCCCATTTAAAAATAAATGGAGAGACCCATTTTTTAAATAAACAAAAAAAGGGGAATTGTTGGGACTATGTCTGCCAAAGGATAAAGATTTGACTGCTTACCACACCTTTAAGGACCGGGGCTAAACCAAGGGGTGTGGCTATGACGTAGCGTGAGAGGCTGAACCGCCTTGCTTGCTGATTGGTTAGTTCTAGGCCTATTTAATGTCAATGCTTGTTCAATAAAGTGAGTTCTCCGGACATCCCGTGAGCTATATACAAGACTCCCTAGATGTGGCGTGTTATCTGTTCAAACAGGCAGAGGTAAGGCATCTAGCGATTTCTGTCTTAAGCTCGCCCCCCCCGCCGGGTGAGTTGCAACTCTTCTTGCAGGCAGGAGGAATTCCCTTTAGGGCCCATAAAGGGAAGCAACTCAGAACCTGGCTCTATTCATAACTCGGACCCCGGCAATCGAAAGCAAAAATTAGATCAAATAGTTATTGGATTTTTTCTACAGATCAGAATATAATTGTCCTAGAAATATCTGATACTTTATTTTATGAAATATGGGCAATGACACAAGAGGAACATGAAAGAATGAAGCAGAATAGTTCTTTGTAAGATGAACAAGGTGAAATCCAGCACAGATATGTTAAATCTTTAGGAATCCTATGGTTTAGGTCCCACTAGTTTTCTTTATTTCCTTGAGTGAATTTGAAGGTTGATTCTTCCTAACAACATAGGGCATCTTTTAATTGCTCCACACAGTTTTCTCAGTTGATAACTTAATTTAATTTAACATCCTAAGAAATATGCAGTACTAGAAAGAAAAATATGACTACTGTCACATGGTGTTACCATAAAAAGAGATCTGTAGGCACATGGAAAATCTAGTCCTAGAGTATACAGTCTGAGAAATTGCTGCAACAGAAAGAGAAGAATTCTGCTTGCTTGTTGGTCTTCTCAGAACAGCTGGAAACCTTTGGCATTTTTTAGGTTCTCTTATTCAGGTGAGTACTCACTCCTCTCATGGGTGAAAGCTCAGTATCAGTCACATATGATTCTGAGAATGCTCATCTCTTTCTCCCTCTCCTGTCCTTTGTTTAAAATATGGGAGAATGTCTTGGGGGAAGGTTGGGGGTAACAGAGAGAATACAACTGTTTCTTACTAAGTCTTGGAGAGAGGCAACCCCATGGTGTTTATACCTTATTTAGGATGTGAATGTCAGACAATCCAGAATCTTAAGTTTTGAGGTCTAGTTACCAATTCCAGAACAACAGAAAAAGTTCTACAGAACAACCCATCATAGTATAATGCACACTATCTACTGATCATTTTCTTTGTATCAATTGTGGTAAGTCTTTTGTAAATTTTATTTCACTTAGTTCATATGACAATGCCATATGGTGGTTTCTATTATTTTTATTTAAATAATTAAACTTCTGCTATACCTGTGTGCATAAAACATTTTTAATAGACTCTCTATATTGTAAAAATTCTATGCAAAGTCTTATTGTCCCAACAATAAAACCAACAAATAGAACCTCTTTTGCTTCTAGGGAAGAAGTGATTTATATTCTACCCTTTAGATGCTTATGTGAGAAACATCATTCTGAACTGAGTCACTGGGGGAAAGAGGCATGGTGTTGAGTCTCCATTTCACAGTAGATACAGAAACAGGGGGAGAAAGTTTCTGTTAGAGGCAGAGATGATGGCACATCCTGACTTGGCTGCTATCTGATAATGGCAGGGGCAGCAATTTCCTTGGTAGACTGGTTCCGAGATGTGTCTCTGGGACTCCTCCCCACAAGGTCAACCTGACCTCTGTCTCTTCAAAAATTCTAGGGCAGTCTCTCTCTCTCTCTCTCTCTTTGGTTAGATTATTTTACCTGACCTTGCCTTTCTTTCTTTTTTTTTAATTTATTTTTTATTTATAATAATTACAATTCATAGTGCACATATATAGCATCTTTTTACATACAACTGTTTGTATACAAAGTATATTCGTACCATTCAGGTCTTCAATCATGCATTTAGGATAATCCATCTCATCTGCTTATAACAGTCACAGGTTTGTTGGCTGTAACTAAGTACTGCTAACAATCACAATACCCCCACCCCCCAAAAAATTCTTCATCAATAAGCTTTGTGAAGACAATGCTTAGGAAGATCTGTTACTTAGGAGTATCAGTGGTTACAATATTTCTCAGCGACTCACACATGTATCCCTACTATAAAAGTGTTCTGTGGAAACTAAAATATTTATGAAGAGAATATTTTAGATATGTGAAGAATTGCCCTAGTTTCAAAATGTTTATTTATATTCTTTATACAGCATATTTAAGATTTTGCTTTTGCACTGGTACATGATTCATCAAATTTGGCTGAGTGAAGCATGAGATTGTGGGACAAGGAGTAAGAAGAACTATTTGGGTCCTAGCACAGCCATTTACTAGCTCTGCGTTCTTAGGCAAGTTTATTAATTGCTTTGAGCATCCTTTCCCTGGGTATAAAATTGCAAGAACAGTAACAGTAGTATTGCCAACAATATGAGGTGGGTGGGAAGACTAACAATACTTTGTGAACAAGAAGGGTTAACACAAATAAAATAATTATCATTATAGTTAGGATCTTTTGAATAATCTCTGGGAGTAGAAGACAAATGACTTTTAAAGTTCAGACTAGCAGCAGAGAAAAGGAAAGACATTTTTAGGAAGGCATGAAGAAAACATATTTCTTTGCATGCAAATGATTCTTCTCAAATTAATGTAAGGCCTCTGATCTTTCCTTGTTCAGCATAAGTAGTTCAGAATCCCAGGAGAGTCAAACATTTCATCTCTATTTTTGGGAAAAATGTCCAATTTTATGCATGTTTTATTATCCATGAAAACTTCTTATTCTACAAATATTATTTGTTCAAGCAAAGCAGTAGAAGTTGCCTAGAGGTTTCCAGATCTCTGTAGCTGGGTAGTTGCTTATTTGAATCTATCTTTTGTAGATGGGATGCAGGCTGGAAATGTGACTCAGTGTGGCATGCTTTCCCAGCATGTGCAAGGCCCTGTGTTCAATCTCCAGTGCTGCAGAAAAGAGTATTCAAAGATGGGATGCAGAAAGCCTGGCACTAGTGTCTAGTGAAGATGGCCAAGAACATCCTCATGAGGAAATGCCCTTACCTGCCTTCCATTCTTAAGAGGGTAGAGTAGGTCTAATTGGTCAAAGAGCCATGATTCCTCTTGCATGTACTGCACTTCCTTTATCTACTGATCCATTCTGCAAAATTAATCCATTTTTCTTAGTGCAGAAATAAAAAAGCACATTTTTAGTCATTTGTAAGGGTTAGTATGATTAATTTTGCTATCATAATGTTTAATCATGTGCTAGCCTCATGTTTATTTATTGGAAACTGAGACCCCTCCCCCTTAAAGAGAGCATTTCTAATGACAGAATAGGCTACATGCTCTATGGGACTTCTTTCAGAAGGAGGGTCACATATCAGGAACTCAGATGGGGAGATGGCAGAAGCCAATGAGCACAAAATGAGTTCCCTCTATGGAGACATCTTGAAGTCTTCAGCACAGCTACTCACTTCAATATATGCTGACTGTTCTTGTATTCTCTAAGGGAACTAGAGAAAGGGTTGACGTTATAGAGCTGATGGGTGCTACATCAGAGAGAGTTTTGAAGAAGAAAGTTGGGAAATTCGTAGTGTGAGAGGGTTTTTGACTTGGGAATAGTTGCAGACCAAGTTCAGTAAGATTTCTGGGGCAAAGTATCTTGGTGGACAAGTGAATTATATTATTAGAAACAACCTTTACTGCAACTGGCATTTGAAGATGCTGCATATTGCACAAAGCACTCTCAAAACCCTTCAGATCTTATTTCATCCTCCCAAGCAAACTTTGAAGAATGTATTATTGTTATGCTTTCATAAATGGGAAAACTGAGGCTAAGCTTTTTGGTTTAATTTGGTTAGGCTCCCAAAGCTGGTAGAGACAGCTATCTAATGTGATTAGAGCTATTTCGATAGTACCATAGTTGTCCTAATGATCACATTGGGGATTATACCTCTTTATTTTTTTATTTATATTTTCTAATGCATTTTATATGACTAGGATTCTCACTTCAGGCTAAGCAGTTGAAGCTTCTGGGGTCATCTTTGAATTGTGCATTTATAGATCCAATGTGCAAAGCTTAGATTCTTTATTCCTTTTCAGTTTTATTTTACTGGAAAATAATATTACTTGATGTTAGCTGTTATTTGTCAAATTATTTAAGTCCACACACAGAAACAAGACTAAGTTTAAAGTCAATCTCATAATCCCTTTCTTGTTTTTCTCCCAAGAAAGATTTTCTCCTTCACGGTTGGTAGGCCTGGTTGTTACTGTAAAAATCAAATACTTCATGGAAAGATAGTTATTAAAAAAATAAAGTTGGTTCTTTACTAGAATGGAAAAGTACTATTTTCAGAAGCACTTATTTAATTCAGTGTTAGATTTCTAGATCCTTAAGGAGCCAATTCAGTAATAGACAAGGCTCCTTCTGTCAACTGGGAGATACTAACAAAGGAAAGTAAAGTTTTGGTAAATAGAAAGAATAAACAGTTGCAAGAAGAAAATAATTGGCTTATTTTGTTTCCTAAAGACAATAGCATAAAATGAGGAAAAATCTAATTGAATGCCTCAGGAGGAAAATCTTGCCCTGTCATTATGGAGCGTTAGGAAGGGACATCTGGTTCTGAACATATGTCTAAATCATGGCAGTGCCACTCTCCCGGGGACCAGTGAAATTTTAAGCCTTGGCTGGATTTTAAGTCATAATATAAATAAATTCATTAGTTATTTTCATAAGGGAAGATTTTAACGGGGTTAGCATTAAAGGGACTGTACAGGACACAGCACACGTAGGGAAACAGGCAGGGTGAGCACACATAGGGTGTTGATAAAGGAGGCAGGGGAGGGCCCTGGTCCCCGATCTTTCTGAAAACAGCCCAACAACACTCTTTCTTATCTAACAAAGACAGGTTTAATATCCTGAAAACAAATTGTGAGATAAAAAAATATATGTATATAACCTTTTATATTACTTGGGTTCCTGATATGCCAGTGTGGTCAGACTGGTTGAATTGCTTTGTTGATTAAGAGCACTGAGCTAATAAGACCACTGAGAAATATTTGTTGATGGTGAGCTATGATCCTGGAAGAATAGTGCCTGTTCGTTCACAACTGTGCAGCAGGCAATGTTGATTTGGGGTTTTTGTTACTGTCACCTGCCTCCTGGATTGTGGCCCAGATCTTACCCAAACCTCTCACTTCTTTAGTCTTCAGTCATCCTCTGGCTCAGGTCTAGTTCCCTAGAGGCATCACTCCAAATGGGTGCCCCTCTGGATGTCTACTCCTGGCTCCAGGAAATGTGCATGCTCCAACATTTCCTTTCTGTTTATCTCACTTAAGCGTGCATGTCTTGGGTCTCATGACCCTAAGACATTGTTTTCTTTTAGATGAGAGTTTACATACTGACCCATCACTTTCCAAACTGTTCTGGGATTTTAATAGATACAACTGAGTGTTCTTCCAGATTTTAATAGTTATAAATTACTTGGTGGTGGGAGCGGGGAAGTGTCCCTTGGCAAAATACATTTGTGTATTTCTGTATGTTCTATCACCCTCTTGAAGGTACACAATGTTCATGAGCATATTAAAGATTTGGAGAAATCTTTTAGAAAACAACCTCTGTGATGAATTCAGTATGAACACTTTATTATAATCGAATACGAACTAAAGTTCACATATTTTATTCTTCCCAAGTAACATATTTATTTTAACATGAATCCACAGGAGGGAAAAAGCCTTGACTTTGAGTAATGACAGGACTTTCAGGTGCTTTGGGGGGGATATTGGCAGCTGATATTTGCCACTGGGATACCTGTGGTACAATGCAAGTTATTTTTGGTGACTTTTGGTTACTTTCAGCTTTGTCTTGTGATAATCTGAATACTTCTCATCCATGCTGACAAAATAGGAAAAATGTGGGCAAAGCCCAAGGCTTTTATTTTTAGCAATTTCTATGTCCATTTATGTCCAGATATTGTTTTGAGAAGTGGAATATACTTCTTTTCCCATTGTTGCACTAACATCAAGACATTTAACATTTATAAAAAGGGTTTGACCTAAGGTTGGATTCTTCTTTTCATTATAGGCGCTCTGGGTCAGGAGCAGAGCTCTCTAATACTGCAGTCAGATGGCTAAATTGCAAACCCATTCCAGTCAGTCCTCTGCTAATGAAAACATTTCTGCTTACCTCACAAGTGAGATATTTTGGAAATTATATCTTCCAGTGCTTATATTAAAAGGATGCCTCCGAAAAAACTCAAAATGAGGCCACAGACCTGAAAGAAATGAGTATTGCCTTGGGAATTTAGGCTGTCAAGTGAAATCTGGAGAAAAATGCTGGCGATTTAGTTTCCTCCCTCGCTCCTTCTCACTGGATCATAATATTCTCTCTCTTGCTCTATGTGGATGCCAGCTCTTTTCCCCATAATACAAACACTTATAAATCCTCTAGTTTAATCATATTTAAAATCAAATTTGTTTTTATTTTTTATTAATACACAATAAGTAGACATATCAGTGGATTACAATTGACAAGTCAACACATGCACAGAGTATGCACCAATCAAATTGGCATAATTAGCATTTCCCTCTGCTTATCATTTCTTTACACTTGAAGACTTCAACTTCTTCTCTTCCTAAAATATATAATAGGTCAAATCTCCTTTTTGTCTTTGACTGTGGCAGTTACCCTGATTAACTTTCAAGGAGAACATCCTCCTATTTCTACCAGTTGCATCCAGGTTATATTTGAAATAGGTATCACTAGAAGCCTCTTCCTGAGCATACTTTCCTCTTTCATTACTTTTTGTAATATGTAACTACAAATGAGAATATTTTTGCTAAGTCATACTATAAATCCTCCATGGTTATATCTGAAATACAGGATTTGGTGAATCACCCAGAAATCATTTGGACAGTTTGTATCAAACATGCTTATCCAATCATGCCTTGTGACATTCTCTTGCTGATTATGGTAAATTTCAGAACAGAAACCTGCTTTTCAAATCCCAGGCTTCTTGAGAATGCCAAGTGTGTGTACCTCTTAAAATCTGTACTAATTAAGATATGCTGTTGATAATTTATCTTATTAACTTTATAATTTTTCTTATTTCTGTGATTTATATCCCTCTCAGAATCCATGTAATGATTGTTTCTTCTTAGAATATTAAGTGCTTAGCATGGTCTAGAATTTCTAAAATGTCAACTCATTATTATAGCACTTCCTGTAGCCAAATTATTTTAATTGGGAAACTAAATCTCATTTCTTGTCATTTTCCCCAGAAGATGGAACTCTAGGTATAGGCAGAGAAACTTTCATTCTGATTATGGAAATGATTTTGTTGGTAGTTTTGACTACCATTATTTCTCCTAATCCCTTGGCGGTGTTTGACCAAGGATGATACATGCATAGTGCCAGGAAAGTAAACAGCCCAGAGAGTTCTCCAAATGCTACTATCTGAAGCCATCTGCAAAATATGCTGGAGGATAGACTGTGGCATCTCTCTTATTTCACAGTTTTCCCCATGTCACAGTGGTCACTAGTGAAATCAGCTGAATATTTTGGTCTTGTTTACCTATGTTAACTATGATTATGTTAGGGGAAAGTCAATAGGTCTGTACTGCCCCAAGTAGCTCATGATCTCACAGGTTTATTAGTAAAATCACCTTTACTTGGAACTCAGGGCCACTATGGGGTTCCACTCCTCACTTGCAAACTTGTCTCAAACTTCTTTCTTTCCATAACTTTCCTCAAGGAAGAGGTAGGCAATGTGTTTTCCTGCCCCTATTTACTGTTCTGATCTTTTCTAGTGCTTTTTCCTATTATAATATGAACGACATTAGGTGGACCCTGAGCTGGCTCAATTAGCACTGATTCTGGAGTATAATCACAGAAAGACACTATTTAATTGCACTCCAATCTGTTCATCCCACTCTAGTGGATGAAAGCATGTAAACAGTGCTCTGTGTTCTCCTCCTTTGCTTGCCTATGTTTCCCAACATCTCCTGTGAATCCATCTTAACACATTGTGTTTCTACAATGAAGCCTGATACTTTCTTCTTCCCCAGCTGGGTGGATTTTCCTTGTAATTAGTACCACTCAACAGATACTATTCAGAAACAGTAATTATCAAACACGTTTCAATTTTTGTTCTAAAGAGTTCTGCTATTGTGAGATATTAATAGATATTCTACTGAGGAGTTTTTTTTTAAGATTAAACATGTTTGAGAAATAATACATATCATTTTACTCTCTTGGAGTCATCATATGAAATATTATTCTAAAGACTCTAGGAAATCTTAGAATAAAGAGACTTGCTAATTTCATTCAATCTAATACTTAAGCAAATACTCATTTTTTTTTCACTCTACCCTCTATTGACAACATGTATGATGGCATTGTAGGAAACAACATAGGGAAATTATTTTGATATCATATCAGAGACAATTTGGGAGTCATGCAGAAAGCTCTGCCACCTACCTGCTTGTCGCTGCCTATAGCAATTGCCGTTTGCAGCAACGATACCGCGGGAGAAAACTCAGAGGCAGACTGGAAATGAAAAAGTTCTTTTATTCTTCTTTCTTCTAACTTTTCTCTCCGGCTCCAACAACCTCTCCAACTCCAACTCCAACCACCCCTCTAACTAACCTCACCCAGTTAAATACATTTTGCCTTAACAAGGACAAGTGCTAACAGCTCGAGCTTACAGGTGCATCACACAGTGTTCACGGGCATAAAAAGATTCTTAGATAAATGCATGAATATCAGGTGAAAATACTTGAACACCTTTATGGCTCTCAGCTAACCACCATCTTAGCTATCCTCAATTAGGGCTCTTACATTTCCCCCCTTTTGTTTTTAAAAGAGGGAATGCTCTAGGCCGTCCCATGTGCAACCAACATTCTTACCCATCATCGGATAATCAAGGCTGTGCCCTTTTCTCCTGTCTTAGGTTGATATGTCGGCCACATGAGACTGTCCCGTGGATGGTTGACGACCTCATCTGGATCAACTATGCCTGTCTTAGGTTGTCCCCCTCTGGAGATCTTACCCATCATTGGCTACCAGCCGTCCAATCGAGCCCTTCAGGATCGACTGTGTGTGTTGATTAACAGCTGTCCAATTGTGAGGAGATGCTGTGGTTTTAAGGCGGCAAGCCTTCTGCTGACGAGCCAAGTTCCATAGCGTATCAAGTTCTTTAAACAAATCAACTGCCCTAAGTTCCATCAAGTAATGCACTGAGTTCTCTAGACAAATACCCGCAAGGCAAGGCATTGTCCCGTAATGTCCCAAATAATAAAAAATCAAAATGTCCACTTGTTATAACACGTTGATCTAGGAGGCCCCATGCATGCAGAACAGAGGCCACACTGCTGGTGAGGTTGTTTGATGCTTGAGCAGCAGGGATGCTTGTAGCGACCGCGATCCCTACAGCTGTAGCAGCAGCCGTCTTTTTTATGTCTAGACAATGCCACTGGCAAAACTTCAGGGCCCGCTACCTAGAAACTCAAGCATCAATTATTAGAGGAAAGGAAGTGCCATTCCAGCACTGAGTCAAGAGGCGAGTTGTCAAACTAAAAAATAGAATTATTAGATCAGGTAATTAAAGTTGATCTCTGCTCACACATATTGCTGCTAGAGCTTCCAAAAACATAAGACGGCAAAATATCACATTCAGAACTGATCAAAGAAAGACTGAGGGTATTTAACTGACAAAACACTACGTTAAAGATAAAGAAAAACTAAGAGCACTTTGGAAAACAATTTGTTAGCTGGAACTCCCGAGTCTCTGCATAGACAGCAATCCTTCTATGAAATTACTTGTTGAAATAATTCAAATTAATCAGCTGTTAAACAAATAAAGTTAATTACAAATAAACAATCCCATGTCAAATACCAAAATATCAGGTTATACAGTATTAGTCATATTTTTAGCTGAAGAGAAGTCCCAGAGACACCTATAAATCAAAATTGAAGGTACCTATACTTTTAAATTGTTACCCAATTAGAATACTCTAAACTTAAATGAATTAAAGTTATTTGGATCCAAATATATACATATGTATATATATATTTTTTTATAATATTAATTTTCATAAGCGCTTTGTTATTTGTGACGTCACACTGGACAGACGCACAAACATACAAACATATATTTGTGACGTCACGTTTACATGAAATCTTGACAAGTGCACAGACATAAAGACATATATAAAAAGAAAAAAAATACAATTGTGTGTACACTAAAGAGAGATCTTCTCGTCCCGGCTGGGAGGAATGAGACTTAAGTTGTGAATTTATTGAAGGAATCTTTTAAGGGAATCATTCCATAACTTCATCTTGGCCCTCTTGATTTTGTACTTGTTTTATTAATCTTGATTCCTCAACAACTTCATCTTGATTTTTTTGATTTGGTACCTGTTTTTTATTAATCTAGATGGTATCCATATTGGGGAGGATTCGTGCTGTGGAAAAACACAAACAGATCCTCTCCCCCAAATTAATACTGGATCTGGACCCTTCCATGTACCTGAAAGAACATCCTTCCAGTAAACCAAATGTTTATGTTGTTGGTGTGGATTCCAGTGTCTGTCTCCAGCCGAATATCCATTAGAATCCAAAGTTAAAAAATTTAAGGTAAACAGGGCAACGGCCAATCTGTCCCTAGGATTTGTCCAATTTCCTTCTTTTTGCTTCAATAGCATAATTTTGAGTGTGTGATTAGCTCGTTCAATTACACCTTGGCCTTGAGGATTGTACGGGATACCTGTTTTATGGAATATATTGAATTTTGCGCAAAACTGTTTGAAAGATGAGGACGTATATGCAGGGCCATTATCTGTTTTAAGCATTTTGGGAATGCCCAATGCAGCAAAAGCTTGTAGACAATGAGATGTAACATCTTTAACTTTTTCTCCAGCATGTAAGGAAGCAAAAATCATGCCTGAGCATGTATCTATGGTCACATGAATAAATCACAATTTTCCAAAACTTGGCTCATGAGTGACATCCATCTGCCACAAATGATTAGGCATTAATCCTCTTGGGTTAACCCCATAATGTGGATTGGGCAAATGTGTCACACAAGATTGACAATCCCTCACAATTGTTTGAGCTTGCTCTTTAGTTATTTTGAACTTTTGCTGTAAAGTAGTACTATTAACATGAAATTGAGAATGGAACAAGGTAGCTTGTTGGACTGCTGAAAATATAAAGATCGTTTGAGTGAGGGAGAGGACCAGGCAAATTAGTATGAGCTCTGATATGTCCAATAAACAAAGGTTCTTTATGTTCCCATAGAAGGTTTTGAATTTGAAAAAACAATTTAAAGGCTGGAGTATGTGGTGCTATTGGGCCTGCTAGCTCCAATTTAGGGACAGCATGTACAATATAGTGGCTGTCTGAAAAAAATATTTATAGGCTGTTCTTTAAAACTTTCAAGAGCTATAATAATAGCTTCAAGTTCAACTAATTGGGCTGATTTTTGACCAGTAATATGAATCATATTTTCTTTTTGAGTGACTACTGCAGCAGTATTGTTAGAGGACCCATCTGTAAATACATTTAATGCCTTAGGAATAGGTTGATTTTTTATTATCTGTGGAAATATAATGGGATGATTGATACAAAAAGATAGTATAGGAGACTTAGGAAGATGGTTATCAAAATTTGCAGAAGTAGAGCATCTAGCTATAGCCCAATCATTATCATTGAAGCACAAATATTCAACCTGTGATGATGAATAGGGAGTAATAATAGTAGCGGGGTGAATGCCAAATATTTTAGTAGAAGTCTTAAGTCCTTGAAGAATAAGTTTAGCCACCATGGAGGTATAAGTCTCAATTATGCTTTTAGGAGAGACGGGTAAATGTATCCATAATAAAGGTCCCTGTTGCCAAAATACTCCTGTGGGTGTATATTGTGAAGAAATAATAATCAATATCAGTGGTTGAGCAAAATCAATTCTATCACAATGGGATCTTTCAATGGCCTTTTCTACTAACTTGAAAGCTTCCCTAGCATCAGGAGTCAATGTTCTTGTTGAAGATGGATCAGGGTTCCCGTGAAGGATATCAAAGAAGGGTTTTAATTGTCCAGTAGTGAGGCTTAGTGTAGGGCGAAGCCAATTAATGTCTCCCAGCAGTTTTTGGAAATCATTGAGGGTGGTCAAATGTTATTTATTTATTAAAATTTTTTGAGACCTAATGAAAGTATCCATAATTTTGAATCATAAATATAATATGGGAGATCTAATTTGAACCTTTTCTTCAGCAATGTTTAGTCCATATCGTTTTAAGTTTTCTGACATATTACTGAATATGGTGAATAAGACTTCTTGATTATGATGACCAAGTAAACATCATCCATATAATGGAGACACATAAGGTTTGGGTATTTGTTCTTGATTGGCTGAATAACTTTGTCTACATAGATTTGACATGTAGTGGGGCTATTAGCCATTCCCTGGGGTGAAACTTTCCATTGATATCTTTTATCAGGGCCATTATTATTATTTTTTAAATATTTATTTATTTGCTTTGGTTGTACACAATTTACGTGGTGCTGAGGATCGAACCCGGGCCGCACACGTGCTAGGCGAGCGCTCTACCACTGCGCCACATCCCCAGCCCTCAGGGCCATTATTATTGATAGAAGGAACTGAAAAAGCAAACCTGGGGGCATCCAGAGGATGTAAAAGAATGGAAAAGAAACAATCCTTTATATCAAGAGTTATAAGATGGAAATTTTTAGGAATAGCTACAGGATTAGGAAGTCCAGGTTGGGTAGGGCCCATAATTTGCATGGTTTTATTGATTTCTCTAAGATCATGTAACAATGTCAATTTTCCTGATTTTTTATTGATTACAAATATGGGGGAATTCCAGGGAGAGGTGGAAGGTTCTATGTGTCCTGTTTCTAGTTGTTCTTGGATTAGTAGGTGGGCCACTTGTAATTTTTCTCTAGATAGGGGCCACTGAGGGACCCAAACTGGCTTATCAGAAAGCCATGGTATTTTCAAATTTGTTTTCTCAGTGGCCCCTAAAAAAATATCCTTTACCTTTTTTATGATGATTTAGCTTAATAGGGTTAGGACCCTGTGGATTTTTATTTTTAACACTTGCGGGCTTGGTTGTGAGGTGTACCCCCATCTGTTGCAAAATATCTCTTCCCCATAAGGTAACTGGCAAGCTGGTCAAAACATAAGGCTGGAAAGTTCCTTGATGCCCTTCATCATCCTCCCATTTTAAAACTGTTGCACTTTGTTCTGGGCTGTTAGTATATCCCAAGCCTCTTAAACTGGTTGAAACCTTCTGCATAGGCCAGTGCTTGGGCCACTGTTGTAGATTAATGATGGAAGAGTCAGCCCCAGTATCGGCAATTGCTTCAGGCAGCGACAAGTGGTGGCCTGTATGGGGAATTCGGTCAGCAGGTAAGAAATAATAAAATTTAAAAAATGGGAGCAAAAATAATGAAAGGTCAGATAATAAAAGCCATGGATGAGCTTTTTCTCAGTGGATAGTGAGGAAAGTGACCAAGAAAGCATAGCCTCTGAGTCAGTTAATACTGGTGAGAAGAGTAGTGGTATAAATTCAAAAGTAAGAGCTGCAAAAGCCATCAGAAACTTATTGAAATTAGCCAAAGAATATGTACTCTCCTTAGAAGCTGAAATTCAGGATACCAGTAAAAGTGATAGTAGTAAGAAGGAGCCAAACCATGAAAGTATGGTCTCCTCCACTAAGCCGGTTAGGAATTATGAAACTAGTAGTGAAGAGGAATCAAAAGTTGATTCTGGGAGCACAGTCTCCAGTAAAAAGAACAAAAAGAAATTAAAAAGGATAAAGGACCATCAAGTAGAGGAACCACTTTTGTCCTCTACTCCCTCATGGGTGGAATCCATTAGAGAAAATATGAAGGGTATTACTAGGCATTTGCATACCTTAGAAACAGAAATACAAAGTCTTTCTGAGTGCTTATGCGCTCTCGAGGGTAACTCACAGATACATTGGGAACTGCCAGTATTTGAAAATGAAAATGGACAGAGGGTCCACCAGTCAGTAGATTTCAAAACAATAAAAATTCTCAAAGAGGCAGTAATGACGTATGGGCCCCAAGCTCCTTTCATGTTGAGTATCCTGGAGTCCCTTAACACCTTTAGTTTAACCCCCTCAGACTGGAAAAGTCTATGTAAAGCAGCATTAAGTGGGGGGGGCAATACTTGGTTTGGCGATCACAATTTCAAGAACTTTGCATAGAAATGGCTAAAAGAAACACAGCTGCAGGGTTTGGAGACCATAATATAGAAATGCTCACAGGAGAAGGGCGGTTCGCAGACTTATAGGCTCAAAAATATTATGACCCAGGTGTATATGCTCAGATAAACACAGCTGCCTTAAAGGCATGGAAAACTTTACAAGGACCTGGGGATCTACAAGGTAGCTTGTCAAAAGTGATTCAAGGACCTAATGAGCCATATGCTGACTTTGCTGATTGACTTTTGAGAACTGCAGGTAGAGTGTTTGGAGACGTTGATCAAGCTATGCCATTAGTTGTTCAATTAGCACACGAAAATGCTAATAAATACTGCCAGGAAGCCATCAGGCCATGGATAAATAAAAAGGATCTTTCCATATATATACAACTATGTAAAGATATAAATGACGCCTTTGTCGCAGGAAATGTGATTGCAGCTGCAATGGGAGGTGCTTCCCCTCAAAATTTCACAAGGGCTCAACCTAGACATTATAATCAATCAGGATATTCCAGGCAAAATTATCATAATCAATCAGGCTATTCTAGGCAAAACCCCCAAAGAGAAATAAGACCAAGCTCATACTGTGCCCCAGGCCGCTGCCCCAGGTGTAAAAAGAGAAATCATTGGACCAATAAATGCCATTCAAAATTTGACATCTATGGAAATCATTTGTCCAGGAATTCAAAAAACGGGGCACGGGGCCCAATGCCCCGGGGCCCACAAATGTACGAGGCATTGGAGGAGAAGTATCCTGAAGCATCCACTCAGATGCTTCCCCGACACAATCCCTACTACCCATCCACTCCCTCTCCATAGGAACAGGAGGAAATGCAGGATTAGACCTCTGTTCCACCGCCCAAATAGTGTTAACACCTGAAATGGGGGTTCAACTGATTCCCACAGTGGTCAGGGGACCTTTTCCCTCAGGGACTGTAGGACTTATTCTCGGATGAAGTCCTAAAAGCTTATTAGGTTTGCAAGTGACCCCAGGTGTAATAAACTCAAACTACAAAGGGGAAATAAAAAATAATGCTTAGCTCACCCCAAAGTATAAGTTCTGTTAATCAAGGAGATAGAATTGCTCAGCTGCTTCTCCTTCCAAATTTACATAATTCATTAAAAATGAATATGCCTCAAAAAAGGAACAATAGAGGATTTTGTTCCACTGACTTGAGACCCATGGCTTGTTGGGTTCAGGATTTTTCAAGGAGGCATATGTGTAAAATAAAAATCCAAGGAATAGAGATGGAGGGAATGATAGATACTGGAGCTGACTCTTCCATCATTAATCTATGGCAATGGCTCAACCACTGGCCTCTGCAAAAAGCTTCAACCAATTTAAGAGGCTTGGGATATAATAACCTCCCAGAGAAAAGTGTGGTAATTTTAAAATGGGAGGATGATGAAGGGCATAAAGGAACATTTCAGCCTTATGTTTTACCTAACCTACCGGTTACTTTATGGGGAAGAAATATTTTGCAACAAATGGGAGTACACCTAGCAACCAAGCCTGCAGATGTTAAATGTGAAAATCTACAGGGTAATCTTAACCCTAAAAGAAATCATTATCAAAAAATACAGGGTAATCTTAACCCTATAAAAAATCATTATCAAAAGGTACAGGGTAATCTTAACCCTAAAAGAAAACATTATCATAAAGGAAAAAGATATTTTTTCCTGGGCCACTGAGAAAATAATTTTGAAAATACCATGTCTTTCTGATAAGCCAGTGTGGGTCCCTCAGTGGACCCTATCTAAAGAGAAATTACAAGTGGCCCACCTACTAGTTCAGGAACAACTAGAAGCAGGACATATAGAACATTCCACCTCTCCCTGGAATTCCCCCATATTTGTGATCAAGAAAAAAATCAGGAAACAGGCAATTGTTACATGATCTTAGAGAAATTAATAAAACCATGCAAATCATGGTCCCTACTCAACCTGGACTTCCTAATCCTGTAGCTATTGCAAAAAATTTCCATCTTATTACTCTTGATATAAAGGATTGTTTCTTTTCTATTCCTCTACACCCTCTGGATACCCCCAGGTTTGCTTTTTCAGTTCCTTCTATTAACAATAATGGCCCTGATCAGAGATATCAATGGAAAGTTTTGCTGCAGGGAATGGCTAATAGCCCAACTATGTGTCAAATATATGTAGATAAAGTTATTCAGTCTATCAAAAATAAATACCCAGAGCTTATGTGCCTCCATTATATGGATGATGTTTTGCTTGCTCATCCTAATCAAAAAGTCTTATTCAACATATCAGAAAACTTGAAACGATATGGACTAAACATTGCTAAGGAAAAGGTTCAAATTAGATCTCCAAAGCCGGGCACGGTGGCGCATGCCTGTAATCCCAGCACTTTGGGAGGCTGAGGCAGGAGGATTGCGAGTTCAAAGCCAGCCTCAGCAATGGCGAGGCACTTAGCAACTCAGTGAGACCCTGTCTCTAAATAAAATAGAAAAAAGGGCTGGGGATGTGACCCAGTGGACAAGTGCCCCTGAGTTCAATCCCTGGTACCACACACACACACACACACACACACACACACACAATAAATAAATAAATAACAAATTAGATCTCCAATATTATATCTAGGATTCCAAATTATGGACACTTTTATTAGGCCTCAAAAATATTAATTAATAAGGAGCATTTGGCCACTCTCAATGACTTTCAAAAATTGCTGGGAGATATTAATTGGCTTCGCCCTACACTAAACCTCACTACTGGCCAACTAAAACCTTTATTTGACATCCTTCGTGGGGACCCTGATCCATCTTCACTGCGAACATTGACTCCTGATGCTAGGAACGCTTTAAAGTTAGTAGAAAAAGCCATCGAAGGAGCTCATTGTGATAGATTTGATTTAACTCAACTGCTGATATTGATTATTATTTCTTCACAATATACACCCACAGGAGTATTTTGGCAACAAGGGCCTTTATTATGGATACATTTGCCTGTCTCTCCTAAAAGTATAATTGAGACTTATACCTCCATGGTGGCTAAACTTATCCTTCAAGGACTTAAGACTTCTACTAAAATATTTGGCTTTCACCCTGCTACTATTATTACTCCCTATTCAACATCACAGATTGAATATTTATGCTTCAATGTTAATGATTGGGCTATAGCTAGATGCTCTACTTCTGCAAATTTTGATAATCATCTTCCTAATCTCCTATATTATCTTTTTGTATCAATCATCCTATTATATTTCCACAGGTAATAAAAAATCAACCTATTCCTAAGGCATTTAATGTATTTACAGATGGGTCCTCAAATGGTACTGCTGCAGTAGTCACTAAAAAAGAAAACATGACTTACATAACTGCACACAAATCAGCTCAACTAGTGGAACTGGAAGCTATGGTAAGAGCTCTGGAAAATTTTAGAGAGCAGCCCTCGAACGTTTTTTCAGATAGACACTATATTGTACATGCCGTCCCAAAATTAGAGCTAGCAGGACCAATAGCACTCATACTCCAGCCTTTAAATTGTCTTATCAAATACAAAAACTTTTGTGGGCAAGAAAAGAACCTCTATTCGTAGGGCATATTAGAGTACATAACAACTTGCCTGGTCCCCTCCATGAAGGTAATCAAAAGGCCGATGCTCTTACCCAGAAAATCTTTATACTTTCAGCGCTCCAGCAAGCTACTTTATTTCACTCCCAGTTTCACGTCAATAGCATCACTTTGCAGCATAGGTTTAAAAATCACAAAGGAGCAAGCCAGAACAATTGTAAGATTGTAAATCTTGTATGACACATTTGCCCAATCCTCATTATGGTGTTAACCCTAAAGGATTAATGCCTAATCATTTGTGGCAGATGGATGTTATTCATGAGCCAAGTTTTGGAAAATTGCGATTTATTCATGTGACCATGGATACATGCTCAGGCATGATTTTTGCTTCCTTATATTCTGGAGAAAAAGTTAAAGATGTTACATCTCATTGTTTGCAAGCTTTTGCTGCATTGGGCATCCCCAAAATGCTTAAAACAGGTAATGGCCCTGCATATACGTCCTCATCTTTCAAACAGTTTTGCGCAAAATTCAATATATCCCATAAAACAGGCATCCCATACAATCCTCAGGGTCAGGGCATTATTGAAAGAGCAAACCACACACTGAAAATTATGTTATTAAAACAAAAAGAAGGAAATTGTAAAAATCCTAGGGACAGATTGGCAGTTGCCCTGTTTACCTTAAATTTTTTAACTTTAGACTCTAATGGTTATTCTGCTGGAGACAGACATTGGAACCCACACCAACAACATAAACATTTTGTTTACTGGAAGGATGTTCTTTCAGGTACATGGAAGGGTCCAGATCCAGTATTAATTTGGGGGAGAGAATCTGTTTGTGTTTTCCCAAAGCACGAATCCTCTCCAATATGGATACCATCTAGATTAATAAAGCAGGTACCAAATCAAAAGGATCAAAATGAAGTTGTTGAAGAATCAAGATTAATTTAAAAAGGTACAAAATCAAGAGGACTAAGATGAAGGTATGGAATGATTCCCTTAAAAGAGTCCTTCAAAATATTTCACAACTTAAGTGTCATTCCTCCTGGCCGGGATGAGGAGATCTCTCTTTAGTATGCACACAATTGTATTTTTTTTCTTTTTCTCTTTCTCTTTATATATATATGTTTTTATGTCTGTGCATTTGTCTAAATTTCATGTAAATGTGACATCACAAATATATGTTTGTAGGTTTGTGTGTCTGACCAGTGTGACGTCACAAATAACAAAGTGCTTATGAAAAAAAATATATATATATGGATCCAAATAACTTTAATTCATTTTTAAGTTTAAGAGTATTCAATTTGGGTAAATAATTTAATAAGTGAAGGTACCTTCAATTTTGATTTATAGGTGTCCCAGGGATTTCTCTTTAGCGAAGAATATAACTAATGCTGTATAACCTGATATTTTGGTGTTTTGACATAGGAATGTTTATTTGTAATTAACTTTATTTTTTTATAGCTGATTAATTTGAGTTATTTCAACAGATAATTTCATGGAAGATTACAGAGACTCGAGGGTTCCAGCTAAAATTATTTTTCCAAAGTGCCTTTAGCTTTTCTTTAATCTATCTTTAATGCAGTAAATACCCTCCGTCTTTCTTTGTTTTGTTCTGAATATGATATTTTGCCAGCTTATGTTTGTGGGAGCTCAAGCAGCAATGTGTGTGAGCAGAAATCAACTTTAATTTTCTAATCTAATAATTCTATTTTTTAGTTTGACAACTCGCCTCTTGATTCAGTACTGGATTAGCACTGCCTTTCCTTTAATAATTGATGCTTGAGTTTCTAGGTAGTGGGCCCTGAAGATTTGCCAGTGGCATTGTCTAGACATAAAAAAGACGGCTGCTGCTACAGCTGCAAGGATCGTGGTCGCTGTAAACATCCCTGTTGCTCAAGCATCAAACAACCTACCAGCAGTGTGGCCTCTGCTCTGCATGCATGGGGCCTCCTAGATCAACGTGTTATAACAAGTGGACATTTTGATCTTTCATTGTTTGGGACTTTATGGGACCAATGTCTTGCGGGTATTTGTCTAGAGAACTCAGTGCGTTACTTGATGGAACTTAGGGCAGTTGATTTGTTTAAAGAATTTGATATGCTATGCAACTTGGCTCGTCACAATTGGACAGCTCCTCACAATTGGACAGCTGTTAGTCATCATACACAGTCGATCCTGAAGGGCTCGATTGGATGGCTGGTAGCCAATGACGGGTAAGATCTCCAGAGGGGGACAACCTAAGACAGGCACAGTCACACAGGACAGTCTCATGTGGCCGACATATCAACCTAAGACAGGAGTCAAGGGCACAGCCTTGATTATCCAATAACGGGTAAGAATGTTGGTTGCACATGGATGTCCTAGAGCATCCCCTCTTTTAAAACAAAAAGGGGGGGGATGTAGGAGCCCTAATTAAGGAGATAGCTAAGATTGCGGTTAGCTGTGAGTCATAAAGATGTTCAAGCATTACCACCTTCTATGGTCTCGCGAGACTTGGCCCGGGACATTGTGGATTGGGTGGGCGCCATTGTGTGGTGGTTGCAGGAGTGTGGATGGTGTTGGAGTTGTTGTTGGAGCCAGAGAGAGAAGCTAGCAGAATAAAGAGCCTGTTCATTTCCAGTCTGCCTCTGAACTTATTCCCGCGGTGTCATTGCTCCAAGCGGCAATCTCTTCAGGCCGCGACACTTATTTTCGTTATTTTTGAGTTCACACCAATACTATCCTTACTGGTCTTATCTGACTCAGTGGAGGCTATGCTTTCACAATCACTTTCCTCCACACTATAAGCTATATCAAAAAACTCTTCCATAGCTTTTATTACTCGGTGCTTGGTTATTTTCTCACCCATCTTTATAGATTTCTTACCTGCTGATTCCAAGTTCCCCGCATGGGCCTCCACTTTTCACTGCCTACAGCAATTGCCGCTTGCAGCAACGATACCATGGGAGAAAACTCGGAGGCAGACTGGAAATGAAAAAGTTCTTTTATTCTTCTTTCTTCTAACTTCTCTCTCCGGCTCCAACAACCTCTCCAACTCCAACTCCAACCACCCCTCTAACTAACCTCACCTCAACAAGGACAAGTACTAACAGCTCGAGCTTACAGGTGCGTCACACAGTGTA
The DNA here is from genome assembly GCA_025594165.1 of Tamias sibiricus. Lineage (NCBI taxonomy): Eukaryota > Metazoa > Chordata > Mammalia > Rodentia > Sciuridae > Tamias > Tamias sibiricus. Next base: position 119,312,638 of record CM046662.1, on the reverse strand, counting down.
CACGGGCATAAAAAGATTCTTAGATAAATGCATGAATATCAGGTGAAAATACTTGAACACCTTTATGGCTCTCAGCTAACTGTCATCTTAGCTATCCTCAATTAGGGCTCTTACACCTGCTGTGTTATTTGGATTGCTTAACATATCTACGCCTCAGTTTTCTCTCATGTGAAATGGGGTTATATTACTGACATCATAGAGTTGACATAAAGACTATGCTAGTGAGGCTCCTCCAGAGAAACAGAACCAATAGGATAATAGGATTCTCTCTCCCTCTCTCTCTCTCTCTCTCTCTCTCTCTCACACACACACACACACACACACACACACACACACACATACACACACACACACACAACCTCTCTCTTATTATGTAGAATTCATTCACAGAATGTAGGAGACTGAGAAGTCCCAATTTCTGCAGTTGGTGCTGAAAAGCTGGAGCCCCAGGAGAGATGATGTATAGCCCTAGATGGAGTTTGAAGACCTGACAATCAGAAGAACCAGTGGTGGACGTTCTAGCCTAGAAGTCAGCAGGCTCAAGACCCAAGGCAATGTTTCATTTCAAGTCTTGATGCTAGGAGAGACAGATGTCTCTGATAAAAGCAGTTAGGCAGAAGGAGTTGTCTCTTACTCAGTTTTTTTTTTAGCTCTTTTCAGTCTTTGATTGATAGGCTGGCTCATTCACATTAGAGAGGGTCATTTGGTCTATTTGACCTACTGATTCAAATATTAATCTCCTCCAGAAGCACCTTCATAGATATTTGGCCAAAATAATGTTTAGCCAAATGTCGGGATACCTGGTGGCCCAGTCTAGTTGCCACATTGAATTAATCATCCCAAGGACCTAATGAAAAAACCTGAAAGAGATGCATCTCGTGCAATGCCTGAAGCAGTCAATAATAGGCGATACTGGGTACCATCCTCATGATCATCACCATCAGCACCAACATCATTGTCATGATTATCTCAAAAACTAATAAGTTTCAATTCTCAGATTCTTTTCCATTTCAAAGGACAAACCCTTGATTGATTAGGAAAGAAAGCTAACTCAAATAAATACTCTTTTTTATGTCCATTGGCTGAAATGTTCTAAAGCCCATTTTACACTGGTCCCCAGAGAATCTCCAGGGAGATGGAATCCCCATTGCAACAGCTGTGACTAGTCTGAGAATATATCTTTGGACTGACTGTTTTCTTCCCTAGTTCCCAGTCCCAACTCCTTTTCCTTGTGGTCATTTCACAAAATTAACTGTGCCTGTGAGCTTTAGTCTCAAACTCTACCTCCTTTTTGAACCCAACCTAAGACAAATAGCAAAATGTCAGGAGAAAAATTAATAAAGATTTCCCCCTTATTCTAGTCATTGAAATGAGGCTGTAGAAAATATTGTAACATGACATGCTAAATGATTTTAGATGAAAAGAAAACCATTTTTCAAGTCGCATTCAACCCAAGAGTTATGCTTTTCTAACAGTACTCATGGGGGTTTCTAAAGGTAGGTCTTCCAAGAGCTGAGGAGTTCCACATTTGGGGAGTGGAACTCAGGCTGTTGACAGGTACTTACAGAAGACCTGTCTGTGAGAGTGCACAAACATTGCACTTCAGATTTTGTATGAACCTGTGCTTTCTCAAGTTGAGAAAAGTTCTGTCTTTAATATCTGATCTTTGAATAATGTGGGCAAAGAGTGCAATTCTTTCAGTGTAGGTATTAGTCTTGATCTAAGTCACAGACCACTCTGGCATGGACTGATGTGAAATTGAAGGGGGATGGGAATTGAATACAGAGGATGATAGCAAAAATGAGGACTTAGAGGCTCTTTTCTTTTTGTTTTCATTTTTACTTTTAAAGCCACCAAGGATGCAGTCTTTTGCCAATGCATTTGCAAGGAGATATTGGCAACAGAAGACACCAGATTCACCAGCTGCATGTTATTCTTATTTGTTTATTTATTTATTTGCTATAGACACATTTAATTTTAACTATTTAAATGAAATATGCTTAATTCAGTCCAAAGTATGACTTTATTTCTTCTCAATTGCTTCTTTTTATTTTTGTTTTTCTAAGGATGCAAGTTATAACAAGCCTTCCAGATTTTGCTGGAGTTAAACAGCTGAATTGATGGGTTCAAGTGATTATGGAAACCATGAAACTCGTGCCTAGAAAAGGTGAGTGCTCCCATCTGTAGGGCAGGCCGCATAGTGCATGGTGGTGAAGCACCAAAGAACACTACACAGAACTCTTCTTTTCGCACCTTTTATGTAGGACAAATAAATATAGGGATTTTTTTTTTTCCTAAGAAGACAAGTGGTCTATTGCACACTTAAAAAGTAGCTGCTCTGAAAGAGTTGACTTGAGAGCAAGGGAACAAAACTAGAGTTCACTTTTTAATTGACTAGAAGCTGTCATTTTTTTTCTCCTCAGATTCAGCTTTCTGAAACTGGTTACATAAAAGAATAAAGGAATACAGTGAGTGGAGGAAGAGGAGGGAAAGATAATTTTTTTTAAAACAAAATGAGATTAGAGAAAAATTGAATTTTCAATTATTGAATCATGATCTTGAGAGTGGGAGAAAAACATTTGGCCCAGCCTCCTTCTGTGGCGAAATGACTTTCATGAAGCATGGAGCCTTTGCCTGGGCCAGGGCCAGGGCTAGGGCCAGGACAGAACCAAGGTCTGAGTTCCTGTCTTAAGCCTTCATCTCTCCCCTAGGCTAAATGTCATGTTTATCCTGTGTATGAAGTTGTTTTACTGAATAAATGATGGTCCACTGATTCTAAATGTCCAGGGAAAGAAAGAGCAGGGTAGTGTGGTGCACCTGGCCAAAGGACAGGATTAAATTCTTCCTTCTTTTTTACATTTTTATTCTCAACTTTTTAGGGGCAAAGGAATTCTCTTTTGGTCATACCTACCCCATGTATTGTATAAGGATTCCAAAAGCATTCTATAATTCCCAAAGCATTGTATTTTCAAGTCTACTTGCACATTTGCCAAGGTGTTCTGATTTGGGGACAGGTAATGTGGCTTTTGCTATATTGTGCTTCAAATCTGACACCCTTCCTATTCTTTTGAATTCATGTATAGACTAAGAAAACATCTCTAAATGATTTGTTAAGTGTTTTTAGAATGAAGGGTTCTTAATATATATACTTTCCCTCTCATCACATAATAGCCTCTAGTTCTAGGTATTTAATCTTTTTTTATACAAATATTTTATGTATATGTTTTAATTATTGGATTTATCACTGAGATTGTTACTGATAATGTTTACCTACTGTTCAAAAATTAAAAAACGAAAACAAAGACATGAGAACTTAGAATTTCCAATGAGTTTTATATGAGAGAGAGAGAGAGAGAGACTCTTGAGGGATAATCTACGACTTTTAGAAGTTTCTTGTTTTTGTTAAACATCCTGATAGAAGTAATTCTAGCAGGATAGAGTATGGTTAGGTAACATGCACACAGGTGTAATTTATTTGAGAAGTTTCCCCCATATACAACATGTAGCAGATATATTTGATTCATATATTTGTTTGTTTTGAGATGGAGTCTCACTATGCAGTCCATTCTGATCTCAAACTGGGTGGCTTCAAGCAACAGAAAATAATTCTCTTCTAGTTATGGAAGCCAGAGTCTGAAATCAAGATATCAGCAGGGTTTGTTGCTTCGGGGGCTATGAAACAGAATCTGCTCCATGCCTCTCTTCTAGCTTCTGGTAGTTACAGCAGTCCTAGCCTTCCTTAGCTTGTGGCAGTGTGACATCCATATCTGCTTCCATTCTTACCTGGTGTTCATCTCTATGTCTCTCTCTGTGTTTCCCCCTGTGTGTTCTTTCTTTTTATAAGAATATCAATTATATTGGATTTTAGGCTTGCCTTAATCCAGTATGACCAATATGACCTCTAGTTACATCTATAAAGACCTTGTATCCCAAAAAGGTCACATCCACAGGTATGGGGGTGGTGTCAGTGGGGTGCATATTGGGCTTTAACACATCTTTCTGAGGTCCACAGTTCAACCCACAACATTCTGTCTACCTTCTCTTCCACCCAAACTTACAATACAGTTCAGCCAAGTTTTCTTCGTCTTCACAATGAATGTCACCTTTCCTTCCATGTCCAGGAACATGTTTATCATTTTCTTTTAAGGTCTTACCAGAGCATCTTTAACATCTACATTTCTATGAAAATAACATATTCTCTAAGGTCAATTTTCTTATCTGTGAAGCGAGGATGATCACATCCACATTTTGGGTATTATTGTGAGGATTAAATGCAATAGTCTCTAAAAAGTGTTTAGCTTGGGAAATTGCTCTTTGCAAATGCTTGATGAGTGTTGGCTTTTATTTAAGCAGTAGGTTGAACCATAAGAAGTTGATGTTTTGTTGGTTTCAAATGGTTGGTTTCAAATTATACCAGCAAATCCTTCTGGTATAATTTAAACTACATGAAATTCCCATTTTCATAGATCAAAATGGTCTCTTTACATAAGTAGTTGACCATAAGTAACTGAAACTGTGGAAGGCAAAACTGCAGATTAGAGGGGACTACTAGATCAATAATTCTGTTCTGTTTAGCATAATATTTTACAATAAATGAAATCTTGACATTCCAAGATAAGGTATCTTTAGTAAGCCATGATATTTTCTTTTTGAAAAACTTCTTAAGAAAATTGTTTCCAGCTAGATAAGTACTGAATTGTTATATGAATGCTTTATTACTATTATATTATAATAATAATATTATCAAATTATAATACATATTGTTAATGAATACATTGTTACACTATTTTATTTTCAAAAAGGGAAATCAACTTTTTGATTATTAGTAATTGCATAGTTACTGAAAAATATGAAGTATGCAACCATTCTTTTATTTAATTATTAATACTATTTGTCAATGAATTTAAATATATGTTTAAATAAAAATGAAAGCCATCTTCACCTCTCCTCAGTTGGGGACATCGCGGTTTCACACTGTCATCCTCATCATTTAAAAAAAATTCAATTCAGATAATAAAAACTTGGTAATCAAAACAATTTTCACAATATTCCAGGTGTAGATTAGCTATTTATTACAAAGAAGTTCTCTCCAGGAGAAAGGAGAACTGCAACTAGTTGTAAAAATCCAATGCCACTGAAATTTTCTAGAGATAGTGTGGTACAAATTGAAAAAATGAGTTGAGGATAACACTTGAAAATAAAGTGTTCTCCCCAGTGTCCTCAAGGCAGTGGTAGAGAAGAAATCAGAAATTGACATAAGTGTTAGAGTGCTAGAAAGCGGGAAATGAAGCATAACAGAATAAAGTGTGTATACATTAACAGGTTTGCCAAAGAGCCAATCGGAAGTGAGGGTAAGTTGTGGCCAAGCATATTAAGAGATTTCTGGTTTATTATAGAAAAATATTAAAGCCTAAGGCATGATGAATGCAAGAAATGGCATCTAAAGCTCTATGAAGAGGGCTATGAAGAAGTTGAGAAAATGTTCGTCCTTTCAACAGAATTTCTTGAATATTTTTGATGTGCTAGTTGACTAGTACATCTCCTACTTATAATGTGCTAAAAATATGTTCATTAAATGAATATGAATCATGAAGTAGAATACTATTAATCTGACAGACTTCCCAAACAGAGATTTCAGATAATGAAAAACTTCTCATTCTACTTTTCAAATAGGTAGAAGAGTTAGAGTTAGGATTGTATAATAAAGAAGAATTGCATTAGGACTCAGAGTTGAATACAAGTCTTGGATCCCTTTCCTAAAATATGAGTGATGTAGTACAGCACATTTAAAAAAATAATTAAAGACAAGAACATATAATTTTTTTATTTTAAAAGTTTTTTTTTCCCCTTATGCCCTTGTGATAGTTATATGTGAACTTGATTGGGTTAAATGATGCCCAGATAGCTGGTAAAATATTATTTCTGAGTGTGTTGTGAGGGTGTTTCCAGAAGAAATTAGCATTTGAGATAGTAGTTTGAGTAAAGAAGATCTACTCCCACAAATGGAGTAAACATTATCCAGTTTATGGAGGGCAAAGATATTAAAAAAAAAAAAAAAAGCAGAGCAAAGGAAAATTCTCTCAAACTGAGGCACTCACTTTTTGCCCTCAGGTATTAGAACTTCTGGCTCTTCAGTCTTGGGACTCTGAGCCTTACACGTAAAAGCCCCTTGTTTCTCAGGACATGGTGCATGGATAGAATTATACTACTTCTCTTTCTGGTCCTCCACGTTGCAGACAGCATATTATAAGACCTCTCAGCCCCTATAATTATATGGGAACTAAAATCAAGCCAGGATTCTCTAGAGAACCCTGAAAATTCTTCATATTGTCTGCCTTTTAAATTGGTTTTTGTTTCTCTCAAAATTAACTCTTCTTATGATCATTTTGATCAAATCACTACCATTGAGCCTGTTCCTGAACTGCTCTCTTAGCCCCACCCTTTGCTGGTATCATATTCCTGGGTGTTGCTCAGACCTGACATTTGGAGTGATCCCAGGGCCTCTATGCTTCAACAGATGGGAAGAAGTGCTGTGTGTACAGTTGGGCTGTTAATGGTGCCTAGTGTTATTGATCAACCCGGAATTCCAGCATCCCAGAGAAAGGTCTTTCCTGGAACATGGCAAAACAAAGATGATTCCTCCTGGTAAAGGTTGTATCTGGGAAGCCAACATCTCATACAAGCATGGGGATTTGATAGAAATGTAAGCCTAGTAGATAATAAAGAAGAAACACAATATTAGAGTTAATAATAAGATTCATAAGGAAGAAATTAGTTCTATTGGTGAACTGTAGTCACAGAGCAGTTTTAGAAGTGCCGGGTCAGACCATGATCTAAGGTCTTCCTTAGAAGACTCAGAATAGAACATCTTCTTCAGCAGGATTCTAACATAATATTCCTCTGGTTCTTTACTCTTCCTTGGAGAGAAGAATGGGTAATTGAAATCTTACTTCTGTGACAAGTAAAGCAGAATTTTACAAGGTGAAGATGATGCAGGTATATTTAGTGTATTTGTCCATGGTCTTTCCATCTTAAAAAAAAAAAAAAAAGAACAACCCAAAAGCAAAACAAACAAACAAACAAACAAACAAAAATACACTTTTAATGGTTTGATGTATACTCAATCAGGTTATCAAGTCTAGGTCTTGGGTTTGCATTGCAAATATATCTGTCAAATATTCTAACATGGCCTTTGACGTTATTAAGAGAAATTAAATAGCTAACACCCCTGTCAATGGAACTTAAAACACTTTCTAATAATAATTCCAGTTTAGTGATTGGCTTAATGAATCTCAGTCAGAAGAGGCAGTATCAGCCAGTCATTTGGTGCTGAGGAAAATGTCAGTCAGATTAACTGGGAAATTTGTGTATAAAATTTTGACATTAGTTGATAAGAACATGTCACAGTAACTTCTCTAGAGGCTTCAATCACATTAAAAGACTATTTGTGCTTAGGACACAGCTTGTCCCCGAAGTGATCATCCAGGTTGAGCTAATGCTTCTGTGAAAAAGCTTCCCATTCAATTTGGAGATGGCATTATATGATTCATTCCATGTAATTTCTGCTCCACGTTTCTTTAGGAGAGGGAATGTACCAGTAAGCCTCCTAGCTAAGGGGCATTTAGTAGGATATTTTCAATTATTAATTCATTCAGGAATTTCTATGGTCAAATGGCTAACTATAGGGAAAGTGATGAAGTTGTATCTGTCACAAACTTTCCTATAGTTGGTAGTTCTTTTCCTACTTAAGAAACTAAAGTTTTCATGAGGCAAAGGAGAGCACTAGTGCCTGTCCTTGAAGTCCAGACATGATTTGTCTTTTCTTTGGTTTAGCATTTATTCTAAACTTTTTTCTTTAATCTACAATTCCCTTTCCCAAATCTCAAGTCAAACTTAACCTTCTAGAGCCTATTCCCTCAGGGCTTGTTCTCTATTTTCTGTAATAGCAGTTAATTATTGCCTAATTTGTATGGATTTAGACATAGGCATGCTAGGGTTCCCTTAGCAATCAAGAGGGGTAGAATACATGGGATTCAGGGTGGATTTGGGGGAAAGTAACTGCCTCAGTGGCCTGAGGACACTGAGGAAGTTCAGCAAAATTGTGTCAGGAGGGGAAGAGTGACTGCAGATGCGATTAATTCAATCACCTTCTTGAAAATAAACTAGATTTTTTTAAAAGAAAATTCATGAGTATCAGTTAGTTTGTCTACTGGGTAGACATGTTAACATATAATGTATTAAGCTAGAGGTGATTATAAGTAGTCATAGTATATAGATTAAGTTTGCAAGGACAAAGCCACAAAGGCTCACTAAGCCCTTTTATTTTAGTCAATATAGAGAATTAAAGTGTGGATTTATTTATTTATTTATTTTGTACCCAGAGGTGCTTAACCACTGAGCAACATCCCCAGGCCTTCTTGAAATCTATTTTATTTAGAGACAGAGTCTCACTAAATTGCTTAGGGCCTTACTAAGTTGCTGAGGCTGGCTTTGAACTCCCGATCCTCCTGCTTCAGCCTCCTAAACTGCTGGGATTACAGGCATGCGCCACTATGCCCTGCATAAAGTATGGTTTTATACTATTGCCTTTAAAGTAATTATAATGGGTGGAAAGACACCTCTCCTTGTTATCTATTGACATGTTTCTGTAATAAACTGTAACTAGTTTGGTTATCTGCAACTATCTTGCCCTTTCTACTTTTTTTCAGTCTTTGTTTTACATCGTGTATAGTGGATATGAATGGTAATTTACTTTTTAATAGAGTTGACAGGGATAATTTCAGAATTTTATGAATACTTCAAGGTTATGTTATCTGACTTTTCAACTAAAATATTTATGAATTGATTTGAAGCTGATATGTATGTGTTTATTTCACAATTCCATTTATTTGTGCATTGTAACCTATTTGTCTTTTAACAGTTCTTAAGGACAAGGGTTTATCTCACATTTCTTCTAAATATTTTTAAATGCCTTTTGCTCATCTATAATGCTATGATTAGAACAATAACATTAAAAAAAAACAAAAAACAAGTGTGTTTATTTATATTTAATTTTACAAGGGGATGAATGCAGATGGAATTCTAATTAAAAACATTATTTATAGAGTAAGTAAACAATGTGAGTTTACTTTTTGTGAAGCAGTATGAAGAAAATGACATTACAGTGACAAAAATATTATGCAGGAGGACAGCATGATCTCATCACTCAGGGGAGGAAGGTGGATGAAGATGTGTGAGCACCCTCAAATTTCTTCTCATTGCAAGCCAGAGTAGGGCTATTTGGCTGGGCTTGGAGTAGGAGCCACACTATAGGTAGAGCTGGAAAGGTTACTATTATTTTTTCTGGACTGCAAAAATACCATTTTTGCATATTTCTGCAAAGGTGTAATTGTGGACCCTGGGACTTGGAAAATGTAGTTCTCTACACTGTTTCCAGAGGGCTCACTAACATATCTTTAGAGGCCCACAGAGCCCCAGATTTCAATTTCAAAAAATGACTGGAAATTATAGAATTAATTTTCATTATTATTAAATCCTAAAATGTCAAGTGAACATCATCTTTGCTCTGAAGGATCATAGTTTTCATTTTTGTGTATGTTTTATTTTGAAATAATTTTTTCCATTACATGGAAACATGTTTGCATACTATATATTCATAAATTGATCTTCTCTACCAGGAGGCTGAGGGAACCCAATTACTGTTTTGGTTTTAAATGAGTTGCAGAGCAGATGGATGGTAGATCCCCAAAGCCTTCCATTGGCTGCAAATAGGCCAATAAATTATCCTCATTCTCATCTTCATAACTCAAGTGAGAATAATTTGAGTATTAGTGTTTAAATGCATTTATTTTAGGATTAAATACCAAGTAATTTCCTTGTTTCACTGCATATAAAAATCCTGTTTATTTGTGAATTTGAGATTTTCACTAATTTTCTAAGCAGTGGTGATTTAGCTGACTTCAATTCTACTCTTTCATTGCACTGCATTATATGCTAGAATGTAGTTGGCTAAATTTAATTTCATGCTTCTTATTGGAAATTGCATGGTGGAAATGAACTCATCATAACAGGTAAATAAATTTGACCAGGATATTAAGTGGGTACCTCCAACATGTCCAAAGCAAATAGTCACTTCTCTGGGATGCACAGGCAACTTGTAACAGCTAAAAATCAAGTTCCCTTTTCCCCTGGTGTTCTGGCATCTAATATTAACTAAACCTGAAAGAAAAGTCCAGAAAACAGTAGCTCTTCTCTGCAAGTTAGCAGGGATCAACCCACCTGGGCTTGGAATGCAACAAGACCTCTGAGAACCTTTTCATAAGACTGAGGGATATCTTCTTCAGATTGCTCCTTCCATAGACTGCTGTTATGAAGACACTGTGCAACAGTACACGCAGAAAAGTCTGATGAATAATTTTAGAGGTAATTTCTTGGAAGTTCAAAAGATGGACTTTTGTTCTTTAAACTTATCTGCAATCATCTTGTCCTTTTTACTTTTTAAAGTCTTTGTATTTTTTCACTCTTCTCTCAATCCTTGATCATTTCTTTCCTTTTTCTTCCAGAGTCTTTTTTTTTCTTTGAATTTCCAGTTTGTGTCTCTTTTTATGAAAGGGAGAGAGTTGCTGTCAAAGTGGATGTCATCGTAAGAGACTATGCTATGTATTCAGATTTATTTTGTGTTTGGGATTACTATGAAAGGGTTCACATATTTATTTTGAAGAGTTGGAAGACTGAAATTTTAAAAATTATTTTTCTCAATTCTTGCCCCACCAAAGAAATTAGGAAAAATTTTTAAGACTTAGCAAGTTGAAAATATTTGTTTCTGAATTAATCTTTTATATATTATATTCACAATCTCTGCATTTGATAAAGTTTTCTTTTTATTTATTTCTTTTTTTTTTGTCTTAGAGCAAGGAGGAAATTGGCTTATCAGATCTAAGACAAGATGTAAGTTTAGTTTAAATAGAGAACTGAAGACAAAATATGAAGCCAAAAAAAAAAAAAAAAAAAAATGGGGGATGAGTTGGGAACCAGGAAAGAAGATTAGGATTTAGTGAATGGAAAAAATGGAGGTACCCTGGAGGAACTTAGCTTAATGGGCTAACATGTCTTCACCATATTTGGGAAATTTGATTCATTGAAAATCCTAGAACAGACTGGAAATCACAGTTTTCAAGTCCTTTTTACACAGAACTCTTCGTTAAGTGAATTCTTAAGTAGAGATCCCGTGTGTTGATGGGGTGAATGTGTGTGTGGTGAGATAAAGCCCTGCCCTCTTAGCCTCAGATGAGGTGTGTGCTGCATGAACCTCTGCTTATGCAGAGCACAGCTTGGAAATCATGTTAGCCGTACATTCTGATTTTGTTTTTAGAAAGCACGGTCAGTCAGTGCAAGTATTTTTAGTTGTTGCCATTGACAAATCCTTTACCCATGTGACATTCATCACCAGGGAAGGTCTTGATGGACCCAACATTGCCACACTGCAGAGGGCATCCTCGGGCAGCCTGAGGACATCTGAAGCTGCCATGTGTGTCACTGGACTGCACATTAGGGCTAACAGAACACAAGCTCAGGAAAACAAGTAATCATGACTGAAATAACAAAGGTCCACTCTGATTCCTGAGCCAGAGTTCACTTATCTCCTCTTACTGCCTGAGATGTTCTTCCTCCAGCCCTTCCTTCAGTTGCTTCTTCCTGTCCTTTAAGAGTTGGGTTCACGGGTCACCTCATGAAATGGTCTTTCCTGTCTCATCTATCTACTTAGGCCCTCTTCTGAATTGTTATCTTATTAACTTGCATTTTTAATCTTCACCATAATTCCCTTGTTAATTTTTTTGGAGACTTCAAGAATAATTTAAGGGTTGGGTTTGTGGCTCATTGGTAGAGCACTTGCCTAACATGTGTGAGGCATTGGGTTTGATTTTCAGCACAACGCCACATGTAAATAAATAAATAAAATAAAGGTCCATCAACAATTTATATATATACACATATATAAATATATATACATATAACACATGTATATAATATATATACATATAATGTACATATTTTTTTTAAAAAATAATTTAAATTTGCTTAGCTTTGGTCCTCCTCACTAGAATGAGAGCAGAGGCCATGTCTTTTTGTTATTCTTGTTATAACTTCAACACCTGGTGAGTACAGTAGTGCCTGGTACATGGTAGACATTCAATAACTATTTATTAAGTGAATAAATGGGATATTTTATATGACAGGTACAAAACACAATACAGGCCACCAGAGAACTCAGTAGAAATATTTCTTTCAGGCAGTTTCCAGAGCAGAGAAATTTTAATTTTTTATGAAAGAAAATGGTGAAATCTGGTTTGTACATCAAAACATTAATGATAAATAAGTCAGTGCTAGTAAAGCAAAGTGGATATATTATTTCTGATCAATTGTCCATGGCACAGAAGACCCAAAGTATTAGGGGGAAAAAAAACAGGACAATAAGGCCAGGAGATTGAGATTTTGCAGTATATATTTCCTCTCTACTCTTTGTTATTATAATCAAGTCACATTAAAGTTAATACTATTTATATTCATCTTGGAAGTAGTTCCATTTTGTATTACTCACTTTCTGGTATGGCATTTGATTGTACTTGGGAGTAATGATCCCCTTCTGAATGAGGAAACCTGGAGTCCTAGTAACCTCTCGTGGATTTCTATTGTGGGGCATATGCATGAGGGGACATAATGCTGTGCAGAGAGGGGACGGAACTACACAATGATGTTGGAGCTAAGTGAAATGTTTTTTAGGCATAGGACACTCATGAAGAAAGGCAGGGCAAGTGGGCTTTACTTGTTTATGCATATTTTGAGATGCTGGAGCTTTTTCATATTTCACTTAAAAGCTAAAGGCTTATGAGAACAGGACTTAATTATTAGCAGGTTAGATATTAAGGTTGGCAGGGAAAATGGAAAGAGAAACTAATAGTTAAGGAGTGCTTCCTGGGTTCTATACTAAGTGCGTTTGTGCCCATTATCTTCTAGAAATTCCAGGTGGAGGCTCAAGGCTTTAACAAGCTGACACCTGGACCTCAGATTCCTGGCAGTGAGGTACAGAATGGGGAAAAGATTCTTCTTTTCATGACAACCACAGCATAGTTGTAAATGATGTCAGTGTCTGACTTTTTCCACTAACAGAAAGTAAGAGAATTTTTGCTCAGCAAGATTTGGAGTTAACAAAAAGCAATAGGTACTTTTCCATTGTGAAGAGGGTTGGGGGGCTGTGGTTGTGGCTCAGTGGTAGACTGCTTGCCTAGCATGTGCCAGGCTCTGGGTTCAATCCTCAGCACCACATTAAAAAATAAAAATAAATAAACAAAATAAAAAGGTATTGTGTCCATCTATACAACTAAAAAAATTTAAATAAAAGAGGGTTGGCAAACCCACAAATCATGACAGCAAACCATATCTACACACGATGTTACTGTTTTCTTACCCGATAGGTGCTGCAATAAATTTATTCTCCCAATTTTATTTATTAGGCAACACTGTTAAAGTTGGCATGGGCTTTTAATTTTGTTAAATATCGGTCAGTGATCTGAGAAGTTTATCTCCACTGAGTACTTAAAATGATCAATGTGTATGTGTTTTCAATTATACCCATCCAAGTCATTAATGGTTAAGTGGGTATCTGAACTCATGAAAATCTGATTTACAATGGACAAATCCAGATTATAGAATTTAGGAAATGCAATCTAGAATACAGCCTTATAAAAATCAGTCTTTAGGGGCTGTGTTTGTGGCTCAGTGGTAGAGTGCTTGCCTAGCATTTGTGAGGCACTGGGTTCGATTCTCAGCACCACATACAAATAAATAAAATAAAGTTCCATCAACAACTAAAAAAAATCAGTCTTTAATAGCAAAATCAACAAAGATGTCATAAATACAACATTACATCTGGTTGAATAACTATGGACTATCGGCATTTGAGTTAGCTTATTTAATATGGGAATACTCAATATTTGACTATCCTATAAAAAAAGTTTCTCTTAATGTCTAATCTATTCCCTGAGAGTAAGGGGGCCCATGGATATAGTCTTTTCCCTGGCCTCACCATTTTCCTTTCTTTCCAAAAATTCTTACAAGCCCCAAATTGACATATGGACTAAGTGAATGTTAAAAAGTAAATCAAATTTGCCTTTTTTTATATTTGAAAGTGTTGTGCCACCCCTTTTGTGCCCTGTTTATGGCTGGAGATGCACTAAAGATTCTAGGACTCAGGTGTTAAGAGTCCTTCAGGCCCTGGTGCTGTCCTGCTGTCACCCTGGTTTGTGGGTCTAACCCACATCAGGTCAGAATCTCTGGTTCAGGAACAGGTTTCTAATTTTTGTCAGCATGTCATGCCATTAGAAGCCATAAAACTCTCCTCTCTGAAATCATTCCGCATGGGAAGACCCTGAGGCACAGAGGTCTAAGCAGTACTTTCCCTATTTGGTGAGGCATAATGACCCTGGTTTCTTTGCCTTAAGAGTCAGACATATTCCATTTAAAATGATCCTGTACCTTGTAGTACTCATCTTAGCCAGGTGCACCTCCTTCTGCTCTTTCCCAAGATGTTGAGGGACCTAGAATTCTCCCAGATTCCACAGTTTATGATCAACCCACTCAGTGTAGAAAAGTGAACCAGGGTTGGTATTTCAAGCCATCTCTTGCTGCGCTAATGGAGAACTTGGTTCATCCTAGAACTGTCATGGCCTCTATTCTTGTTTATTGAGATAGCTTTGTATCCCCCCCTCCAACCCAATACACACCCCTAGAATTTCCTCAGACTGGGACCTGGGCTGGATAGATCCTTCTGCTCTGACCCAGCTTTGTGGAGAACTGTGCTGGGACTGGATCCTGTGGTGGGTGCATCAGAGCAGGGTCTGATGAATAATCTGTTAGCTTCAGGCTTGTGTATTGGATTTCTAAAAGTCTATTCCACTTCTGTTAGATCCAGAGAATGTGAACCAGTGATTATATTTAATGCAGCACAAACTTGCTTGTACATATTTTTAAATGGACCGTTATGACACAAATTACCTTGAAAACGTCATAGTATCAGGTCACCATGTTAGTATCTTTTGTCAGAGGTTGTCATTAATTATAATATACAGATTACGGACAGAGTAAAGGTCATTCCTCTCACTAATTCTGCCAGATCCACTGTCAGGTGGCAGAGTTGCCTTCACATGCAAGCTAGTTTAAGGAAAGGACATTCCCTAACAAACTCATCTCTGAGATGGGAGCTACTTGCATTAACATATTTATTTATTCATGAATTTTCCAAAGCACAGGGAGAGTGATTGAAATTTCCCTTCTCAAGAATGCATGAATTTAGCTTTATTAGTTGTTATATGCATCTCAATTTTTAGTTTTTCAGATGGTCTCGATCTTAAGAAATAGGACTTGTGGTTAATCTGTCAAGGGCAATTGGCTGCCTTTGGGGGCATTTGGAGAAACCTAATGAAGGTCAGGACACCAATTCTCAGCACAGCATCTCTGTTCAAATATCATCTCCAACTCCAGTGATGGAATTTTATTTATAGCTTTTATAAATTAAGGTACTTGTGAAAATTAATTTGGATTAGGCAGTCATTATCCAAGGAGAAACACAGAAGGGGAAAATAGCAACAAAAACAAAGAGCTGGTATTTATTAAACCCAGTCAGAATGAAAGTGGATGTTCAGATCCAGAATACTATCACAGGGGCTGTTTGGTGATAGGAGATACAACAGATTCTGCCCTGCCAAGCCTTGTGTGGTGGGCGTGGGTGTAGAGTCCTCCCTGGTGGCCCTGGAAGAAAAAAAAATAATTTTCAGCTCTCTCTGGTGTACCTGCTTTTATAGACATCATCTCCTTTGAAAAGATGAAGAGTCTTGTGCTGCCTGGGAGAAGACCACAGAGAAGAGCACTCTAGGCAGAAATCAGGTAGGGTTAAAAGAGCAGTTTCTCAGACAGCCTTGCATGGATTGGAAGTTTCAGACATAGTGAGGACATAAATAGCTTAGTGACTACAGAGAGGACAAAGGCTCAGGAAAGGGTGACCCTCAAAGTCCTAGACAAAAGCTGCTGAATCAAAGAAATAGCTGAAGCAGGAAAATGCTGGACTCCATAGCTACATTGCATACTTTGTGCTCTAGAGATGAGAAATTACCAGATTAGCCTTTGCAGTGAAGTTGTGCTCCACACTTCCAAAGAACTGATTTAGGGGATAGTGGTATGTTGTGTGTATTTGTCCAAGAGAAAGAAACTGGGAGTAAATAATGGGGAAAGTCAGTGAGGGGAGGATTCTCCTATTCTCCTCTTTCTTTCTGAAAGTTTTGAAGAAAGCTAGGGGCTTGTGCTTTCAAAATGGTCCTGGTGGCCCTAAGAATCATTCTTGCTTGCCCAGTGACCAGCACCCTAGGCAAAAAAGAGTTTCTTCTCCATTGCAGCTATCTTGGAGTTTTATGTAATCTTTCAAGACAAATGATAGGGATGCCTGCATTCCATGGGCTCTGTAGATGTCCCTAAGAAGAAGGAGATTTGAATTTCTCTAACATCTTGCAGTGAAGCTTCTGCCATTCCTTCTCACTTCCTGGGAGGCCAGAACCTGAGGGGTGGAAGGTTCAGCCCTATTCTATTGTGATACTGCAGGATTGTGCAAATGCTTGTCTTAAACCCCAAATGCTACAGGTTTGTATTCATGAGGTGATTCGTTCTGCACGTCTCCAAGTACGAAGATACCTCATTCTTTATGGAACCATCCCATCACTGACGAAACCCAAAGTCAGATGTAACATCAACCCAGAGATGTGAGGTCTTTATTTAGTTATTAAAAAGAGAAGACAATTCTGGTTCTGAATCAGTTTCTGAGGAGGCTGGAATCAATCTGAAATTTGAGTTTAGTATTAATCACACTGTTTGCCCTGGGCCCACTGGCCTCATGTTTCAGTACTGGGAACAAGAGCTAAACATCAGTCCTAAACTCAGAAACACAGGTTCAATGCTGTTCCCCTCCCCCACTCCCCCACTCCCCCACCCCACCCCCCGGCGCTCCCTTTCCCTGCTTGGGGAAAAATATGTCTCCAAGGAGAGAATGCCTAATAAATAGGATTTCAAGTTATGACTGTTCCAGATCTTCCTTGGGTTCTCCAGTTTGGCATACAGATCCAGACATTATTGCTATATGGGTTACAGAAGCTCAGCCTAAGCCTGTGTTCTAGAGCAGGAACCTCTAACAGGTATGAAGAGTAGGTAGTTCTCATTTCCCAGAAGTCTTGAGATCACTGGGTGTGAAGGGTGGGAGCTGGAGATGCTGAGACTGCAGACTGAATGGGAAGGAACTGATAAAGGAGATACATCATACCTGAGATAAGATCTTACTGGAGACTGCTTCCTGTTTTCATAGCAAATCTTCCGGTGAATAGTGAATGGATTTCAAGCAAGGCATGAAACTTAGAGCGCTTGCCTAGGTTCTATCCCCGGTACCACATAAAGATAAACAAACAAATAAAGTTATTATGTTCATCTACAACTAAAAAAATATTTAAAAAAAAAAGTTTATCAGAAGAGAAAGAAGAAAAGAGGGGGAAGTATCTTCAAGGGAGAGTGGGCTGTCTCAGAGAGGAGAAGGACAACTTAATTCTTTGTGGCCCAGCTTTCATTGGGGTAGGAGGGAGATTGTTAGAGGGTCCTGCCAAAGAATCCCCTCTCAGCTCTGGATTGATAGGCTGCACTAACTGAAAACCTAAGGGCAACTCTTGGTCATATTGACCCACATCGACAGGTCTTAATTAGAACTGGTTTTACACAATTTTTGTTTGGTGGGCTGTGGTCCCAATCATTTGCTTGCCTAGGTCTGGGAATCTCTGGTCTGTGTTGTTGGTATATACCTTGCTTAAGATGTTTTAGTAATTAGCCCCTTTTGTGCAAACATATTTTGCCCTTTGATTCTTACCCTCTGAATTTATCTATCTTCCTCCTGTTGTAAGAGGACTAGTTATGGAGCTAAGATGAGGCAAGTATCCTGAAATAGCTATCTTATTGGACCTGAAGCTACCACTGAGGCAGAGGTGTTGACTAACTGATTCATTCTGCACCAAGTACTTTTTTAAATCCTGATGCACTGCGCGTACCTAACTGCTACCTAACAGAGGTGCTGCTGCAAGGGCATGAGTGTTGAGGAGACCAGAAAGTAGGTAGGGGCTCCTGAAGTCATTCAGGGAGAATTGGTAAAGGTCTCACATAGGGGAGAAAGAATGGGATGAAAAAGAGAAGGAATAGTTGAGGAATGTTTCAAGGGCAGTTCTCCAGCACAGCGATGCTCCTTAAAGTTTGCATGTTTAGTTCCCCTTTTGGTGTTAAATGGGATCCTTAGGTATAAGAGTGAGAAAGCTCAGGGTGGATGCATGGAGGACAGAGACAACTTCCTCCTAGTCATATAGCCTGTAGGTTACCACCCCTGCCATGGTTAGCGCCAGCACAAAGTTATTTACAGCTCCAAGTTTCCTGTATTCAGCTCTTTCCTGTGCTCTCCTTAGTTTCCACATTTCCCAGGAAATCCTGTGTCCCAGCTTGAACTATCAAAATTGATAAAGAATTGTAATTCACTAGGCCATAGTGTGATTAATTTTTTTGTTGTTGTTTGTTTTTGTTTGGCTTTGGAATCAACTCTCCTTCCCCTAGGAGTTACAGCAATGATAGAAAATAAATGAAACCTGTGCTTATTACAACTCACCCACATAAATCATCTTACCCTTGGTAATGGGTAAGTGGACATTTGTGAGGCTGCAAATTGAATGTGCTCTGGCACACTGAGGAACAGAAACCAAGAGTACAAAATGAGAATATTAAAAAATGATGGCTTTAACAAATTTCAGGTTCCCCGTCCTTGCTCTAAAATATTTTGTGTGCTTATCACTTGTCAGAAGGGAAGAGATTCTGCAGTGTAAGGCTGAGTGTGAATGTGCCAGGCATTGAAACAGGTTCAGGGCTCACTAAGCTTCTTTCTCAGGACTAGAGAGAGATGATAGTCATCACACAGGGCTGGCCTGCATGGAGTTAGAAGCTGCCAATGGTAATCTCTAGGTAGAATCTTTTCCATCAGTGACTCTAAAATGGCTGCTACATGGCCAAATCCTCCAAGAGTTTAATCATAGATCTGTGAGCCAAATCTAGGATTTGAATCAGAATTTTTAAGGTTGGGCCCTGGAAATTTGTCTTCACTTAACTGGGGGTTAGGATCAAACTGCATTTCTGATAGTTGGGGTTAGAATGAAAGAACAAAGAAACTGGGTTTTCTCTCCCAGTACTACCAACCTTGAAGAATTATCTCTAGTTTTCACTTCTTTCTTTTAAAATATGTCTTTCAGATTCTTTGAGGCTCTAAAGTGTTTTGTTTCTGTAAATGAGAGTTTGTTTAGACATGGTTCAGCAGTTGTATTTTTGTTTTTATACCTTTGAGTCTAAGAAACTCATTCACAGAGAGCTCATCTCTTATGTAGGTGGAGTTTTTGGCTAACTATGGAGTACATCTGAAGAATTCCAAGGAGTTCTTTCTTCCCCCAGAATATCTTCCATACAAACCTGCTTTCAATTTCAGAAATTTATTCATTAGAGGAATGGGTTAAGGTGAAGTCTCTTTAGTAGCAAATAAATTCCCTTTATTAGGGGTTATTAAGTTGCACTGACAAGTTAATAATGGTTTCACATAAAATATTTTTAGCATTTTGGGGGCACTGTTTGAGTTATGACATCTGTGACTAGTCATGTTCAAATGTGCCTCACTCTCTCATTGACATAGTTAGGGCAATATACAAAGCCCTAAAGCTGTAATCCTATGAAAAGAATATCTGAGAAGGCAAACAGTGATAGTGAAATTATTAGAATAATCTAGAATCTGCTCAAGTTTAACAAAAGTAAAAATATACTTTATCCTTCAAATTTGATATGAGTAAACAATTTACTTGTGACACACTTTTTCTGATTGTATTAGCATGCTAGTGCTGCTATAACGAAGTGCCACATTTGGCTGCTTAAATGACCGAAATACATTGCTCCACAATTCTGGAAACTAGAAAGTCTGAAATCAAGATGTTGGTAGAGTTGGTTCTTTTGAGAGCTGTGAGGGAGTATCTGTTTCAGACCTCTGTCTTGCCCTAGAGATGTCAGGCTTCTTCCCTTGTTCTGCATCATAGTGTCTTCTCACTACACATGTCTGTCTCTGTTTAGATTTTCTGTTTGTATAAGGACACTAATTATATTGCATTACAGCCCACTCTATTGACCTCGTTTTAACTTGCTCATCTGCAAAGACCTTAATTTCCAAATAAAGTCACATTCACAGGTATCGAGGGGTTAGGACTTGAACATCTTTTAAGTGGAAACATTCAACACATTGCAGTGACATTCTATTGTTGCATTGGTGGTGAAAAACCAATGATTATGACACAAATTTCTTGTGTACATATATGAATACATCACAGTGAATCTCCATATTATGTACAACCATAAGACTGGGATCCTACTTAGAATAAGATGTATTCTTATGTGTAACTAAAAATAACAAATAAAAAAGCCAATGAATTTATTTATGAGGTAGGTCATTGTACTTAGAAAATAATGAAATTATAGATTTTTTTTTTTGCATGATCTGGGGAGATTGAAGATGGAACAGAGCCTGCCAGGGGCATGGGCATGACTGATTCAGATTTAAAGGCCTAATGCCAAAACAAACTAGTTGGTAATGAAGGGTTGTGGGAAGTGTTTCCATAATTAGGAGAGATACTACAACAGCCTTCTTCATGGGATGGTGCAGACTGCTCTTGTAGGTAAGTGTGGGAAGATATGGTTATTAGAGTGAATTTTGTAGTTTTGCTGTTTTCATCTATGATTCTGAGCATTTAATAATAAACATAAGAGAGTAGTATTAAATGTGTGTGTGTGTGTTTGTGTGTGTGTGTGTGTGTGTGTGTGTGTGTGTGTGTGTGTGTGAGAGAGAGAGAGAGAGAGAGAGAGAGAGAGAGACTGGGGATCTAACCCAGGGCCTCATGCATGCTAGGCAAGCACTCTACCACTAAGCTATAACCCCAGCTTGATGTTAAGTTTTTAATGAATATAAGTTTCTTACTCTCAGAATAACATCATATTATTGATAAAACCAGTACTTTATCTAAACTTGGTAGTCTTCTGTGGGCAAACATGTAGATTTAATAATTAGCTGGGCAATTGTACAACACATATATTGTGTGCTGATGTATATAATGAAACTGATATAGGAAAGTGTCTGGAAAATGGGGGTGCTGTGCAGTATTTTGCAAATAAATAATGGTATACTGGAGCCTGCTTGCATTGACATTAGGGAATTGTACACATCTTTTCCTAACATGTTGCTATCTTGAAATTGGTCAAGATGGGAGAATTTATACTGTTGACAATGGGGAAATGCTACGAATCTGGACTTTAAGTTTTTAGAGAGTTGGTTGTTAAGCATTCACTGCAAACCCACTGGAAACCCACTGGAAGTAAACCACAGTGTAAACAAATTAATACAGTCTGGCTTGGGGGATATTTATAAGAAAAACTATCTTTCCTGATAGTTGTTTCTTGGTACCAGAGTTTAGAATAGTTTATGAAGATAAATTCTTGAGCCAGTTTAGGAAACAGATGACATGAATTTGAACTGTAATAATGGCTTCTAAAGCTGCTGAGCAAATTGCTGTGGTAATTTTAGTATGTGAAATGTATTCATTCAGAAGAATTAAATTCAAACTCCTTGCTTCCCTGACAGCAGGTTGATTAATAACAGGGCTAGAAGGATCAGCATTTTCATGGAAACCCCTGGAAATCAGAGACTTCCAAAGGTGTCATTTGTTGAACTCTAAGGTTCAGAAAAGGAAAACAAAATGGCTAATGAAACATGTTAATTCAGCCTGTAAATTTTATGAATAGTTGCTTTATATGTACTTAAGTGAAGAAAAATGAATTTGAAAACTTAGAACCTAGAACTACCACCTGTATGGTGATTTGCAATTTCTCACCTGGGGGTTGATTTGCCTTTTCCCCTCTGGGATTACTAGAGGGACTAGAGACAGGACTGAAGAGTCATTCTTTCTGAATGAAGGAGACTGAGGTGATTCTTAGATTTTAATGTGTTTACAGATTCCCTGGGACCCTTGCTGAAATTTAAATTCTCATTCAGGAAGGGAGTGGTCTTTGTTATATCAGCAGACCACTAGACTTGAAAGGACCTAGAAGTCCCTCAGAGGTAGAGAGAGGGAAGCCCCCTCAACCTCCTCTTGTCCACCTTCTTCTTAGTAATAATAAGCAACACAAGATTTGAAATAGTTTCCCCTATTTTTATTCCTCTACACTTCCTTTCAATTTAGAGTTCTTTAATGGTTAGAGTAACAGTGTTTGCCTTAAAAATTCCTTTGCAGTCACTGCTTCTTAACATTTAAATCTATTCTGTTCCCACCCCCTCTTGTTTTCCTCTCTCCCTCTAAGGCTTGAGACTTTCTGAGATTTCTGTAATTCCGCACAGCTTCCAGTAGAGGTCATTGCCTTGTTATAGAAACATTTTTTTCTTTTGCTAAGAGGTAGTTCAGTAGCTGGAATGACTTTGCATTGAGTGAGGGAGTCAGACCTAGGGACCAGTTATCTCCAGGCTACTGGTTTGCACACAGTATCAGCACCTCCATTACAAAGTGGGAGACCTTCTTCTGGTCAGTTAATCCAAGTACCAAAAATAGGCTGACTTGTCCAATGACCTGGCATGAATGAAAGAAAAACCAACTGAAGAGAGGCCAACAAGCTACAAAGTTCAATTGCAGTATGTTAGTGTGATAGGGCTGCCATAATAAAGTGCTACAGATGGGGTGAGTTAACTGAGATGTGTTGTTTCACAGTTCTGGAACTAGAAGACTAAGATAAAACATCAGCAGGGTTGGTTCTTTCTGAGACAGAGGGAGCTCAGTATCTGCTCCTCTCTTTCCTTGGCTTGTTCATGCCAACTTCTCTCTGTATTCCTATGGTCTTCCTTCTAGGTCTGTTCCTAAATTTCCTCTTCATGTAAGGATACTATTCATATCAGATTAGGGCCCAGTCTAATGAACTCATTTTAGCTTACTTATTTCTTTAAAAACCCTATCCTGAAACAAATTTGTATTCTGAGGTACTGAAGGTTAGATTTCCAACAGTGATGATGGTGGGGGAATGATTCAACATATAGCATGCAATCAACAAGACTTCCTTGATAAGTATAGCTATGGCTGCAACTATAATTTATCTGGAAAACTTAAGTCAAAATTTTACCCTTCCCAATTTGGACTAAATAGATCTGGAAAAACTGAATTTGAATAAAAACCAACCTCCTTCACTTATCTTAAATAATTGTTCATTTCTTATAGAAGCTGTGTCCTAAAGGCCAATCTAGGCGGAAAGTCATAGGGGAGGGGAACTCTAAAACAGACAAGATGTGACACTTCCAGCTACATTTTCCAGAGTATGATTTCCCTTTAAATTTCCTCCCAGCGCTGTTCTTTTCTATCACAATTTCTTTGTTCTTTCAAGTCTGTTGAGTTGCTGTTTGTTTTTGTTCTTTTAGTCTTTTCTGAGGATAACATGAATAGAAAATTAGTCTCTGTCCTCTGAATTTATTAATTCATCCCCAAAACATGGTCCACCACAGTCTGTAGCCCCAACTACCCTGGGAAGACCAACTTGAATATGTTAGTCTCTTTTCCTTGGTAACTTACTGCAATAGAATAAAAATGTTTGTAAGGAATGTGTGCTTTGTGCCACTGCAGGACAACTTGGGGAGTGACTTCTTGGAGAATCAGAGGATGTGCCATCTATCATCCTCTTAGCTTTTATTCATATGCTCTTGCCTTCCTCTCCTTGTCCACCCAGGAACTGTTGAACTGTCAACCTTGTATTTCTCATATGGCAATGCATGTTGCAGGTGCTCGATGAATGCTTCCAGAGAATGAATAAAACCAGGCATCATCGAACTTGTACTGCAGAATACACGTTAAGGCCCTTTCCTGTAAAGTGGAGCTCCTTACATAAAGTGTTCATCAACAAGGCCTGCAGAATCCACATGAATACTGACCTTACTCCTGGAGGATCTTCATGACAGCAGAAGAAAGATCTGCTGCAAATGACTGAACACAAGTTGCAGACTTTAAATCTGTACAGAATTTACTATGTATATGTATTTTTTAGTAGATAAAACAGCTAAGCTATAGAGGAGTGTTTTGCTATTAACATCTTCCACTGTCCTAAGGCAATGGTGAAAACCTGAGCCAGCTCTGGCTAAGAGAATTACCTGACTTGGTCTGCTTCAGATTTTAGGAATTTCACATGGATTTTCCTCCAACTCTTCTACCCTGTTCTATTCTAGGCCTTTTGGTGGTAGGATGTCACTTCCTCACAGTGGAGTCCTTTTTAATTATAATGAAGATTCTAAATTTGCTCTGGGTCTATTTTAAGATTTCCTTATAGTCACACCCAAGAGCCTTGAAAAAGTTAATTTGAAAAAGTTTTTCAAAAGTTTTATTTCAGGCCGGGCGTGGTGGCGCACGCCTGTAATCCCAGCACTTTGGGAGGCTGAGACAGGAGGATCGCGAGTTCAAAGCCTGCCTCAGCAATGGCGAGGCACTTAGCAACTCAGTGAGACCCTGTCTCTAAATAAAATACAAAAAAAGGGCTGGGGATGTGGCCCAGTGGTCGAGTGCCCCTGAGTTCAATCCCCGGTACCACAAAAAAAAAAAAAAAAAAAAAAAAAAAAGTTTTATTTCATATTGCAGGGTCTTGCAATATTATATTTGAATACCCTGATGGCTTTATTTAGAAAAAATTAAATTTGCTTTAGAGGTTGAAGAGTCTGTCAATTTGATCAAAATAAATAACAACCCTCACAGCTGAGAACCAAGAACCATGAATGTTATAACATCCTGATTTTAGCCACTTGAGGAAATTACTATTTAATTAAATATTGAAGTGGCTAACCAGTAATTTATGGGGCCTTTGTTCTCTGTTGTTGAAACTTAATTTTTTAGAGTAGCTGTCACATCTTGAATGAAGACTAATGGAAAGAGGTAAAGTTTGAGGGCTTTCTCCAGTAGGGCTCTTCTGTGTGACATCACAGATGTTGACTGTTTCCTTACCCTTATTAACCGACCCCATGGAAATAAAGGGGCTTGGGGGAATCCCTTACTTATCTCTGATTTGTTTTCATTGGAATACTCTTGACTTTGAGGTGACATAATAGAATTAGTGCTAAGTCTGAGAGTCTTTTTTTCCAGAGCCACCTTAGAAGTCCCCAGTAGGAAATGAGCAGCTGCGAAAGCCCATCGTGAGAATGTCAAACTTGAACAGAGAAAGAGCTAACACAGAATTGTCAATTCCCAGGTGGCCTTTTCTGTGAGATATTTAGCATCATGTTCAATATTTGGGCAAACTGACTGTCTCATGGGCTCCTCAAATAGAAAGTAAATATGAATTTGGTGTAGAAGAAACCTTGTGGTACCTTACACATGAGATAAAGGACATTGTCTCAGTGGATCTTCTCTGTGCACAGTTTGTGCCTGGACTCAACAAATCCCACCAATATTATTATTTGCATAAGTTAAAAGTTTAGATCAGAATGGAGACATTGTATAAGAGCTCTTGGTGAGGCTTATTTGTTAGTTTAACACAAACTGCATCTTTCTGCCTAGGGAGAGCACATTCTGTTTTCTTTAATCTCTTTTATAAGAGAGGGCAGTATGTATTAATAGAGGGCAAGAATAAATCATTGGGTCTAAGTATTAATGATCATCTAATAATAAGATGTGATAGGATTATATTAGAATTGCAGAATTGGGCTATTTATTAAGAGTGGCATGCTATCAAATTATAAGCCTCAGAGGACATAGGAATAATTATAGTTTTCTAGAAATGCAAAAAGTTAAAGTCTTTTTGAAAGTCTGTTTTATTATTTTGCTAGAAATGATGACCAAATAAGGTTAAAACTCTGAAAATGTCTGCTATGTGGAAAAATAAATTATATTAGCATTTGAATGAGACCTCCTAGTCTTAACATTTTTTTGTAAGTTTTAGAGGAATTTCACATCTTTGATATCTTTATTATGCACAAAATGCCAAAGACTAGTAACAGAAAATTAATATCCTTTTAAAATGTTTAGTTCAGTGGTATAGAAGATTATTATCTGCAATCATATTGAATTTTAATACTTTATTACAAAACATGAAGTATATTAGTTAAAGAAATTATATATTTGGTCTGTATAACTTGAAAGAAAGGGCAACCAGAGATATGTAAAAATGTGCTCTATAAGTATAATATGAAATGTAATGCATTCTGCTGTCATTTCTAACAACTTAGAATAAAAAATAAATAAATTAAAAAACAACAACAAAAGAAAGGGCAGAGTGACCAGCAAGTTGAGTATAGAAACTTACAAGTAGGAATTTGAATTTCACTTGAACCCCTTTCACTGACTGTCTCAAAAACTCCCTTTTCAGAATTGGAACAAACAACCTCTTTGATCTTTGTTGTGCTTTGGTTCTGTAAGGTACCCCAAAGGCTCACGTGTTGAAGACTTGATCCCCAGTGTTCCAGTGTTCAGAGGTGGGGCTTTTGGTTAGGTGATTGCATCATGAAGACTCTAACCTCATCAGCAGATTAGTTCATTGATGGATTTATAATTTGATGGCATTATTGGGAAGTGGTAGAAGCTATAGGAGGTGGGGCCTCGCCTGAAGAAGTAGGTCACTGGGTGTGCCCTGGTATAACTTGTTCCTGGCTCCTCCCTCCCTCCCTTCCTCTTTCTCTCCCTTTCTGGCTCTCCCCCTAGCTTTCTGGTCATGTCACCAGAAAGTAAGTAGCTTTGCTCTGTCACTCTTTCTGCCACGACATACTGTTTCATGTTAGGCCCAGAAACAATGGAGCCAGGTAATTATGGACTGAAACCTTCGAAACTGAGCCAAAATAAATCTTTCCTTCTTTATGTTGTTTTTCTCAGGTATTTTGTCATAGAAATGGAAAGCTGACTGACATGATCATATTATGTGGCAGTTCTTTGAGCCCCAGCCAAGTGACCCTGATCTATTTCATTATCTTCCATCATCTCCAACTTTGCTCAGCCTTTAATATTTTCAATTTTTCTTTCTTGGCTTCTTAACCAAGATGTCCTACTTTAGCTCCAATCTAGTCTCTCTTCTTTCTTTCTTAAAAAATTCTTGAGGGATGTTCTACCCTAAGTAGTTTTAATTTATTTATAATCTCTCAACTGATTGCATCTTGGCATCAATTCCTACAATTTTTACCAAAACTATTATTAATTACTAGGTACAACAGTCATTTCTCCCCAACCATTGTCCTTATAAACATATGAATGTGATGCAATTAATACCCTCTTTTATCTTGAAACTCTTTTGGCTTCTGCCCTTTAACAGTCTTGAATATATATATATATATATATATATATATATATATATATATATATATGCTCTTTGCTTACCTTTTTAGCCATAATTCTGGAACCACAGGAGAAATTTCCACCCTGTATCTGTTCACCCAGATATTTATGTCTAACTTATGTCATATAGGTGCCTAATCTACAATATTATGTTACTGGTCTGGTTAACCAACTTTCTCAAATCCTATCTTGATTGTATAGATATTCTGAATGCTCATGTAAATCTAATTGATATATAATTATTCAGCATAACAGAAAATCAAAGAATGACAAGTTTTGGTTCCATCTCTTGGGGTTTACATCTATTTATTTATTTATTTTTGCAATACTGAGGATTGAACTCAGAGTGCCACTGAGCTATATCCACAGCCCTTTTCATTTTGAGACAGGGTCTTGTTAAGTTTCCAAGACTAGCCTTGAACTTGCCATCTTCCTGCCTCAACCTCCCAAGTAGCTGCCCAGCAGTATCACACTATTTAAAGGAAAGATGATAATGATTTGAATGTTGACCTTAAATACAAAGTACTTTCTCAGATTTGTAGGTTGGTTTGTTGGAGGAGGAGGTCACTCTGCTCCAACAGAATCTGCATCTTTTGGACTTTGGATTGAAAGACTCCAATGCAGTCCCAAGAACTTTGCCAAAAGGGTAGCACACTCCTATAATTCCAGGGATTTGGGAGGCTGAGGCAGGAGGATTGCAAGTTCAAAGCCAGCTTTAGCAACTTAACAAGGCCCTAAGCAATTTAGTAAGACCCTGTCTCAAAGATGTCCCTCAGTAGATGAGTGGATAAAGAAAATGTGGTATATATACAAAATGGAATTTTACTCAGCAATAAGAGAGAATAAAATAATGGCATTTGCAGGTAAATGGATGAAGTTGGAGAATATAATGCTAAGTGAAATTAGTCAATCTCAAAAATCCAAATACCAAATGTTTTCTCTGATATAAGGAGGTTAGTTCACAGTGTGATTGGATGGGGGTACATAGGATTAGAGGAACACTAGAATGGTCAAAGGAAAGGAGGGCAAGGGAGGGAGCAGGGGGGGAGAAGGGGGGGAAAATGGTGGTTGAATGAGATGGATATCACTATCCTAAATGCATGATTAAAGATCTGAATGGTACTTATATACTTTGTATACAAGCAGTTGTATGTAAAAAGATGATATACTTGTTCATTATGAATAAGTAAATAAATAATCTAAAAAAAAAAGGTCTGGGGGATATGGCCTAGTGATTAAGTGCCCCTAGGTTTCAATCCCTGGAACCAAAAAAAGAAAAAAAGAAAAAAAAAAAAAAGAGCACTTTGCCATGGACGACATTGGATCCTCAAAATTGAAGGAATATAATTTATATGTCAATTGTTCTTTCTCTGATAGTGTAATTGCCATAATTACTGAAATTATTAAACACTGACAAAATGCATTAATCATACTCCAGTATACCAAGAGAGGATAATAAGCACTGGCTATATAGGTCAAATAGGTCCATTTTTATGATGCTGCCAGAGAAAAGTACTGAAAACTTTTTTTTTTTCTTTTTGGTATCAGGGATTGAAGCCAGGGGCACTTAACCACTAATCCACATTCCTAGACCTTTTTATATTTTATTTTGAGGTGAGGTCTCATTAAGTTGTTTAAGGCCTCACTAAATTGATGAGGCTAGCTTTGAATTCACCATCCTTCTGCTTTGTCCTCCTGAGTTGCTGGGATTACAGGTGTGTGCCACCACACTTGGCTGATAGGATTCTTTTTTTTAAAGTTTTATTTATAGTAGTATGTATTACAGTTCATACTATACATATATAGCATCTTTTTACACAAAACAGTTTGTATACGAAGTATATTCGCAGCATTCAAGTCTTCAATCATGCATTTAGAATAATGATATCTGTCTTATTCAACCACTTTTTCCCCCTTCCCCCCTTGCTCCCTCCCTTCCCCTCCCTTCCCTTTGACCATTATAGTGTTCCTCTAATCCTCCTATGTACCCGACCCAACAATACTGTGAACTGGCTTCCTTATATCAGAGGAAACATTTGGTATTTGGATTTTTGAGATTGACTGATTTCACTTAGCATTATATTCTCCAACTTCATCCATTTACCTGCAAATGTCATTATTTTATTCTCTTTTATTGCTGAGTAAAATTTCATTGTGTATATATACCACATTTTTAAAAAAATATTTATTTATTTACTTTAGTTGTACACAATGCAATGCATTTATTTTTACGTGGTGCTGAGGATCGAACCCGGGCCGCGCACGTGCGAGGCGAGCGCTCTGCCACTGAGCCACAACCCCAGCCCCTATATACCACATTTTGATAGGATTCTTGAGAGAGACTTTTGGAACCTTAAGACCATGTCAACTTTTTAAAAAATAGAGCATTGCCTAAAATGTGTTCCATGAATTTTTTAAGTATAGATGTGAACTTTGAGACTACTGTCGGATTTCTGATGCTACAAGGCTATTGGAGCAGTCTGTGCCACAAGAACCTAAAGGAATATAGAGAATATAGGAATATAGAGAATCCTCACCACATCCCTGTTCTCTGTGCAAGGGCATCAATGTCTCTGTGGCTGTGCATGAAAGAGATCTATGGTGGATCCTTGGGATGATATCCCTCATGTGAAAAAAATCTTTCTGCTGGTGGAAGATAGAACTGCAAACCCAGCAAGACTTGAAAGACTAAGCAAGGAGAAAGAGGTAGGAAATAAGAAGAGAGTAGGAATGAGAAACGTGTGGAGAGAGACACTACTACGACCCTCTAAAAAAGATGACTTTGGT
The DNA here is from genome assembly GCA_025594165.1 of Tamias sibiricus. NCBI lineage: Eukaryota > Metazoa > Chordata > Mammalia > Rodentia > Sciuridae > Tamias > Tamias sibiricus. Next base: position 119,282,375 of record CM046662.1, on the reverse strand, counting down.
TTTAGGTAACATTGGTCAGTCCCAAGGGAGGAAAAAGGCATCTTTGAAAAAATAGGATAATTAATTTTAAAATAAGCTATAGCAAATTTTTATCGTATAGCAGACTCTAATGTACTGAAATAAGGCTTCATGACTGAAAGAAACAGCAAAGTTAGGGAATCTGGCCAAGGTATCACTAAATAACCTGCTGCCTAGTGGGAAAAGGGGTTTATCAGCACAATTGGGAGTCATTAATTGAAAAAATAGAGTTAGTTGTTTAATCCCTGAAATAGTGAGACTCATAAATACACTGGTTTCATGCATCTTGGCTCTCCTTAAAACTCCATACACACTTATTATTGACAACAATACCCTCTGTATAGCACACTTTTCCCTAAACAGCTGACTATTATTTTAGGTAGTCTAGAGACCTGTAGCAATATCAATCCTAAAACATTAAGGATAATGAATAAATGGAAATCCTGGCTCCTGTGAATACCAGTCTGGTGGTACCTTAATAGCACTGGGGAAGTCCAGACAGCTAACAAATAAATGCCACAAAATAAAGTTTGGGTGCTGGAGAAAGCAGGGGAGTTTAGCCTTTTTTAGAAGAGTAAAATGTTTAGTCTAACTTCATTGTTCAGGAATTTTAAGGAACATATGAGCCAGTTAATACTATGCCAATGTCATTTTCTTTGTTTTGATAAATATGACATAGTAATATGAGGTAATAATAATGGGGGGAAGTATATAGGTGTGTATAGGAACTCTCTGCCTTAATTTTGTAACTTTAATAAATCTATACCTAAAATTACTCCAAAATAAAAGTTTTGTCTAAAAATTGTGAGGGAAAATAATTTTAACCAGTGTTATAAAGTCAGCCAAACTACAAAATAAATATGGGGGCAAAATGAATATATATTCAGGTATTCATTCATATACTAAGGAAGTATTCATTGAGTCCTACTAATTTCCAGGTGATGTTCTAACTGGTGTATTCACTGGTGTGCACACACAAAAATTCCTGGGCTTATGGAGATTGAATTATAGTGGAAGAACAAGAAAATATAAATGAATGAGAAAAGTGTACAGTATGATAGAGCTATGGAGAAAAAGAAAGCAGGGAATGCTGGGAGATTTCAGTTGTTATAAGGAGGATCAGGGTGGGCTTAATTGAACTGGCATGTAAAAATACATGAAAGAGGCCCGAGGGTGAGCTCTGCAGCTATTTGGGAAAAGAGAATCAATCCTAGGTAGAGGGAACAGCAAGTGCAAGTACCCTGCGGCAGCATTGTTCTGGAGAGTTCAAGAAGGAGCAAGGAGCCTAGTTAGGCTGGAGAAGGGTGAGAAAGAGAAACATATATAATAAAAGATGAAGTGAGGAAGATAATGGTGGTGGGGAGTTCATTTAGAGACTTACAGCTCTTTATAAGGACTTACACCATAGATAATCATTATGTAATGTAATTTCAAAAAGTTAAAAGAATTTTGGAAGTTTCACCACAAATAAATACACCATACTGTGCAATAGTATCCCAGAGCTTCTTGCTCCTAACTGTAACTTAGTACACAGTGCTCAACCTTTGCCCATCTCTGTCCTTCCCCACCACTTTCCCTCTCAATTGTTTTAGATTTGACACGTAAGTGTGAGATCAGGCAGTGCTTGTCTTTCTGTGCCTATTTTGTTCCACTTAGGATAATGATATCCAGTCCCATCTGTTTCTGCAATAACCAGATATCATTCTTTTTCTGTGACATGTATAAGTGCAGTATTTTCTTTATCCATGCATCACTTGACAGACCCTTAGATTGTTTCCATTTCTTGGCTACTGTGAATAGTGCGTCAATGAACATCAACAGGCATTTAGATGTCTCTTCAACAGATTCATTTCCTTTGGCTAAATACCTAGCAGTGAGATCAATAGCCTGCAAGGGTTCCCTTTCCCCCACATCCTTGCCAGCACTTGTTATCTTTAGTCTTTTTAATATTAGCCTTTCTTACTGAAGTGAGATGATATCTCATCATGGTTTTGATTTGCATTTATTTCCCTTAGGATTAGTGGTTTTTAGCATTTTTTTTTTCATATACTTGTTGGCAATTTGTATGTCTTCTTTTGAGGATGTCTATTTAGATCTATTTCTCATTTCTAAATTGGGTTATTTGTTGTTATTTGTTTTGTTTCCTATTAAGATGTTGGAGCTCCTAAATATTCTGGATACCAATCCCTTTTCAGATGTATACATTGAAATATTTTCTCCCATTCCATAGATTGTCTCTACATTCTGTTGAGCATTTCCTTTGCTGTGAATAGGATTTTCAGTTTTATGTAATTCCATTCATCCCTTTTTCTTTTGTTTCCTGTGCTTTGGGTTCTTATCCAAAGTAATCCTTACTTGAGAACTGGGGCTTCTTGAGTTGATGATATTTACATGAGATTTAGACTTAGAGTTGATGTTGGAATGGGTTAAAACTTTTGGAGATGTTGGCATGAAGTGAATGTATTTGGGAAGGACATGAATATTGAGAAGCCAGAAAGCAGAATATTATGAATTGAATTGTGTCCCACCAAAAGGCATGTCAAAATCCTAATCCCTGGCACCTGTGAATATGACCTTTTTGGAAACAGAGTCTGTAGATGTAATCAAGATAAAAATTATACTGAATTATGCAATGACTAATGTCATTAAAAGGAGAGAGACATTTGAAGTCACATAGAGGAGACACAGGGAAGAAGTGCACGTGAAGATGGAGGTAGAGATTGGAGTTATGATGCCACCAACCAAGCAAAGCTGAGGATTAATGGAAGAGGCAAGAAGGGAGTCTCCTCTACAGCTTTTGAAAGGGACTGGTTTTGTTGAGAGTTTGATTTCAGAATTCTAGCCTCTAAAACTGTTAGAGGATAAATGTTTGTTGTTTCAAGCTATGTGGACTAAGGTAATATATTATGTCAGCTGTTGAAAGCTAGAACAATGTAGAATTCCACTTATATAACTTTCTAGAAAATACAAACTATTACCTAGTAATAAAAGTTTTATCAGTGGATCAATGGAAATTCAGGGGCATGTGGTTGGGAACAGGAAGAAGGAGAATAGGATTACAAAGAGACATGAGGAAACTTTTAGTGGTGAAGCTTATATTCATTATCTTGAGTGTGGTGATAGTTTCAGGAGTATATAAATATACCAAAGCATAGCAAAGTATGTATTTTTGATGTGTGTGTCTTATTGCATGTCATATATACCCCCCCAAGAAAGCTGCTAAAAATGTCATTTCTGGGGAGTAGAACTGAGTTTGAAGTGGAATTTAGTGAGGGTTGTTGAAACAATTACATAGAATCTGTTTTCTTTCTTTTATCAGTGTTGAGTTTCTTTCTTTCCTGATAAATAGAAAGAGAAAACATCACACTTCATTGCATTCTTGGAAATCAGCCTTCAAATGGGTTTAGCTGGCCTAGTATTAGTCTCTGTTGGGCACTTTTGCCACTGCCCACTTTGGGCACATCTGTCCTGACATTTTGCTTTAGATTGGGTTCTTTTTTCCTTCCACAAGGCTAAACGATTGGACTTTCATTCAGAATTGCATTTGCATTTCTGTCTCACTTTTTCTGAGAAATGTTTTCCAATGTGCCCTTATACTCTTAGACATAATTCAGTCAGTAGGAATTTTGTCTTCATTGATCCTTCTTTAATGCTAGCTGTTTCACTCTTCTATGGGGCAGATGAAGCTGACTAGTTTTCTCTGGAGGAAAGGTAGGAGATACAAGTAGAACTCTTTTTTTTTTTTTTTTTTTTTTTTTTTGTCCAAGTTGGATGGTGCTGGATCACATTAATATGGTAATAGTCTGTGCAACAAATATTGTGAGATTTGATGACTTATAATTGTGGAAGGGAGGCAAAATAGGAAATTAAGACTTTGTAGTCTTTCATACTGTTGAACATGTTATTCTTAAAATCTTTAATGATAGAAATCTCTTATTTTTCTGGCTGTTCATTTACGGTTCCTTTTATGCTCCTCTTTCTTTGTTTTTCATTATTATTATTATTTTTCTTTTAAATGTACCTTTGTACTTTCTCTTTGAATGACCTCATCTAAATCAATGGCTTTAAGCAGGGTACTTCCTATTGCTACTCTGAGAGCTGTCTGCTGAGCTTTGCATCTGTGTATCCAGCTGCTTGATGGGAATTTCCATGTGCATGTCCTGCCTCTATATAGTGAGAAATACCCTATTTTCCCAGTGGCCTCTCCATAAACTAAACATCTTTGCTCTTTTACTCCTCACTTCAACAGGCAATATTTTACAAATCTTTTACTTTGTTTTACTCTCATGCCTTTTATATTGTCCCTTTCTTTTCCAAGCCTACCAATTCCACTGTATTTCAATTATATGCCACAAACGTAGGTTGCTTCCTTCAATATAATTTCCCTGTAGCATTTTCATACAAAAATCTTTTCAAAATGGATATAATAACCTGCTTGAAATTCTTTAACACTGTTCACAATGTTCCTGAAAAGATTCAAAATTCTTAGCTTAACCCATAAGATAAAGCCCCTGACCATGCATATAGTGACACTTATAGCATGTATTTCTGTTTGCTATACATTTTGGAAATACTGTTTTGGCGAGATAAGCTAGTTCTCTTCTTTTACTAGCTTAGTATGTATGTTATGGTTGAATGCTGGATTATTTATCATAAATGTGTTGCCGCCGGAAAGGGATTTGCAGCCCGGAATGGCGGCGCCGCAGGAAGGAGCCCAGAGACAGGATGGAAACAAAACAATTCTTTTATCTTTCTCTCTCTGTCTCTTGTAATTTCTAACACCACATACACACTCTCACAAGAAACCAAGGCACGTACTCTTACAAGAAACTGCAATATATATACACAATAGCGTTAAGCCCGTCCGTTCTCTCTCAGGTCTCATCTCAAGCGCCCCCGAGCAGGAATGGCGCCCGCCCAATCTGCAATCTCGGCTCAAGTCTCTCGAGTTCCTGGGCCAAGTCCCGCGAGATCCCAGGCCAAGTCCCGTGAGACTACGGAAGGCGGCAATGCCCAAACATCTCCATGGCCCGTAGTCAACCACAATCTTAGCCATCTCCCCAAACATGCATGTTATTGAATTACTTTTTTCATTATTGGTGAGATTCTATTGTTTTCCCCTTTAATGTTAATGCGATAAATTAATTGGATTTTTAAAAATGTTAAACTAATTGCATCCCAACTAGTTTGTGATGTGTTATATTTTTCACATGGTACAGGATTTGGCTTATGTGTATTTGTTTATGCTTTGGAATATATATTCATTAGTCTGCCATTAGTTTTTCTAGTCTATCATTTTCATTTCTCATATGGTACTTTTATTTTGTGGTATCTAGTTATAATAATGGCAAAAATAATTTTAGAAATTGGGCCTCCTTTTTCTACTATCTGGGAAAGTTTTTATAAATTATCACTATCTGTTCCCTGAATGTTTAGTCAAATTCACTTAATGGACTGTCTGGGTTTAGAGTTTTCTTTTTGGGAAAGTGTTTTAACTTCTTATTCAAAATATCTGTTGCTTATGGAAATAGTAGAACTTTCAGTTTCTTTTTGAGCCAATTTTTTAAAAATTCTTTATCATTTTTAAAGTTTTACATTTCATGCAAATTTTCATTTTTACTGGTATGTTATATAAATGAAATCTTCTTACATTAACATTTTTGCTTTATCTACAACTTAGTATTATTACAAATATTAATTTCTTCATTTTTTCTTGCTGAGTCTCAGAATTTTCTGTTTTATTATCTTTTTAGCGAACCAATATCTACCTTTAAAATTGTTTCAAAAATCTTTGCCTCAGATTCCATTAATATTCATTTTTTCTTATCTTTATCATATCCTTTAATGTACTTTGTTTTTTTTTTTTTTAAATCCTTTTCCTTATGACCCAAGTTCAGTGCTTCATTTTGTGAGCTTAATTTGTTTGTATTTATTTTTATAATAAATGACAGGCTTATTTTTATATTCTATTTTGCAATTTCCCCTTGTTCTACTTTTATTTTGGGTATTGCTTTTCTCCCTTTTTTGGATTTAAATTTTTTTCTACTCTGCTTTCCTTCTACAGATTTGCAATTTTATATATCATATTTCTGTGGTGATATATGCAGAAATACATTCAACTTAAAAAGTACAAAGTTATAAAATAATGTTGTGAATGAAGAAGGAGACGTGACTCAGATTCATATATAATGAGAGGGTAATGGAAACAACTTTATGATAATAAACTGATAACAGAATAAAATGGAAAATATTCTAGAAAGATATAATATGTAAAGTACAAGTTCAAATAATCATCATATGTGGATAAATATTAAAAATTGAACAGTGATCAAAATTTATGTATGAAAATATCTGACAATTTCCTGAAATCTTAGCATAGCATAGTGTCTGGCATGTAATGAATTTACTGAAAGAATTTTAAAGATCTCTGAAAGTAATAATGTCATTTCTCAGTAAACTTGTAATTGTACAAAATAACTATAGTTTAACAAGGGGAAATTATAAAATTTAACTTATGAACATAGATGTTACTATCCTTAAAAAGTGAGTGCAGGCTTGAAGCATTAATATATAAATAATATCAAGTAGTGTTTAATTTAGGAATATAAGATTAAGAAAAAAGAATCTACAACAATAGACATAGAGAATATTTTTAGAAAATCAACAGCAATTCATGATGAAAACATTCATAGTGTGTTAGTAATAGAAAGTATTTTCTTTACCCAATAAAACACTACCAACAATTCATAGGAAACTTATATTGTAAAGTAAAATATAAGTATTCCCTTTAAAATCAGGAACCATATGATTACATCTGGTATCATTTTTTCCTGCTTTATATTTTGTAAAACTTTAAGCCATTAGTCCCGTTTTGATCTTTCTCCACTCATTTTTTAAACGAAATAGGCTAAATTTGTCCTGTAATAATTTCCTCTAAAAAGACTCATGTGAATACTATTCCCCTGGAGTCCCTCTTTCCATGCATTGTTTATCCAGATTGTTGAGACAAATTGCAGAATAAAGTAGTGGTTTCAATGTAACTGTGTATCAGAAAAACCTTGGGAATTTTTAATAAAATGTGAATTTGCAATCTTGGGTGAAACTGTGGAGTCTATAACTTTAAAAATTTCTCCCCATAAATTACATCTATAGAAAGGTTTAGGAACCTCAATATTACACTACTCCAAAGAAACCTAGAGGGATTCATTGGGCATAATATTGATTTATAGTTACATGGATGAAAGTCAATTTGATAAAATTCCAGCCTTGGGTGTTTCATGTCTTTGTATTTATTGGACTCAATGGAATCTATACTAAATAGATAAAATCTAACTTATTTTGATAGCAACATCTTAATGATTCAGAGAATCCTTTTAGAAAAATTTTAAAAGTGCAATCAAATTAAATTGCATAATCTCTCGAAACCATGGTTTCTACTTATGTAATTGGAGAATAATAGTAATCTCATATGCTTGTTGTAAGGATTAAATACATAATACAGTGAAATAGCACAGTTTAGTATCTGGCACATAATCAATCTGTTGAATGAATTTCAAGAATCTGTAAGAGTAAAAATGATGATTCTCAGTAAATTTGGAGTTCTGCTTTTTTAGAATAGTGCTGAAATTGAAATGCCAAGCTGATAAGACTCCCCACTGGCATCAGACACATCTTTGAGCTGTGTTTTCTAGCTGTGGTAATGAATTTTCACTCATTAGTCATGATCTCTTCAAGTTCTTACTTTGGATTATCTCCGTACTTTTGTAAAATTTACTGATAGGGAAGAATCTAGAGTATGTGATCATGAGCAAACTAGGCTCCGCAAGTGCAAAATTTAATCTGTCCACTTTTTCTTAGCATCATGATTTAACCAATGAGCCAACCACCCACAGGGAATTTAACAAAAACTATGTAATTGGTATGAAATGCTCCACTAACTGAGAAGACAAATTTGGTCACATCTCCTTAATTTTTCAATTAATCACTCCAGTACCCAACTTCTTTATTTATCAGGAAATCCAGAATCTCCCTATTGGGGTTTCTCTTTACCCTTAATTTGTTCAAGAACATCAGCATCTCATGAAGTACCAAAGCAATTCATATTTTTGCACCAACAAGAGATAATTCTGGATCTTGCCAATCTGTTGCCATGGCATCTGTTGCCTCCTGGTGTGACTTTTGGGTTTAGTTCTGTTCTTTCAGAGAACTAGTATGGAATCACTGACCTCATGAGGTCAAGATGACCCAGATTCCCTCAGAGACACTGTAATTCTTTGACAATGGAAAATCCCTTAGTTCTTTAGAAAAGTTTGGCTTATCTTATTTGTAGTGTCACACATTTAGGCTCCCTAATAAGGTACTTCCCATAGTTTCAGAAGCGGTGAGACAGGATCAGTTATGATATGCTTGTCACTTTACAGATCCCAAATCACTGTCCTCTTTTCCTACACAGGGATCAAACTCTTAACTCCAGCATGTGTAACATTTCTTCTCCTCAGATTATAGTCCTACTTGCACAGTCTTCTAAAAAAAGACTGACTGCCATGAATTTAGGAGTTAATCTCTATGCTTCTTGTATTCAATCACAATAGCTATGGAACTGTTATAGTTTGGATGTTAGATGTTCCCCAAAAGCTCACATTTGAGACAATGCAAGAAGGTTCAGAGGAGAAATAATTGGGTTGTAAGAGTCTTAATTCATCAGTGAATTAATCCCCTGATAATTGAGTGGTTATCTATAGGGATAACCACTGATAGGGATTAACTGAGTGGTAACTGAAGTGGTAGGGTATGGCTGGAGGAGGTGGGTATTGGGGGCGTGGCATTGGGGTATATATTTATATCTGGCAAGTGAAGACCTCTCTCTGCCTTCTGATCATCATGTGAGCCACTTCCCTCTGCCATACTCTTCTGCCTCACCTGGAGCCCTAAGGAATGGAGCTAGCAGTCTATGGACTAAGACCTCTGAAACCGTGAGCCCCCAAATAAGCTTTCCCTCTCTACAGTTGTTCTGATCTGGTCTTTCAGTCCTGTCAGCAAAAAAGCTGACTCAAACAGGAACCCAAGGAGAAGATGTGTCACTTGTCTCACAACATTTTATACTCTAAGGTTTGCCTTCCAGATGCCCTTTTCCTATTTCCAAATGTGTCTCTTCTCAATATGATAAACAGTGGAAATATTTTCTTAATTCCAGGTTAAACCACATTATTCACACAGAAGATCATGTCTTTGTTCTTTGCATGGACATATAGAACACAATTATCCACTATAGGTACATTTATATCTGTGATTTTGGGTTTAAATTACACTGCTGATGGGATAATGTCAACATTGCAGTTATGTTGACCATTACTTGGTTTAGAATAGTGGGTCTGAGAGTGATTCAGACCAATATTGTTTGAATTACATTGGTATTCATGTTTTAGAAATGTGAATTCTTGGGCCCATCCCAGATGTACTGAATTAGAAATTTGGAGTTAGATTCAAGCAATAAGTTTCAACAAGTCCTCTTGAAAACTGTGATGAAAACTAAGAACCATAGGTCTAGACAGAAATATACTCTATAATTTTTCCTTCAGTGGGAAGTGAAATGGTGATTTCCATGTTCTCACTATTGGTCTTCTGAGTGTCAGCAATTCTTCAAACACAAATACAAACATTTCTCCTCTAAAATAAACAACAGTTTGTACAAAACAACATGTTATAAACAGGGTTTTCTTTATCTGTGTCTAATGGCAGTTTGGAGTTGAAGGCTCCTGTGTGTCCTTTTTGGAATACATGAGAGACATAAGGAGACACAGAGAACTCATTTCCATGTTGTTCCTGTGGTCCTCAGGTTTCTAAGCAGCATGTCACCTGGCCTTCTTTTCAGACTTTGTGTGTCATGTATACTGTTTTTTGTTTGTTTGTGTTTTTGTTTTTCTCCTGTTGTTGTTGTAAAGGCACCTGGAGGAATGAAGCTACTTTGTCTTGGCATAACTGGGAGTCCTATGAAGTTCTTTTTAACAAGGTTGCCATAAACTTTTGTTAGTGTTTTGAGATATATTTTTGTTAGGAAAAAAAATCAGATTATAAATGGACATTTTGATCCAAGTTGAGATGATATGATCTCAGATATAGTGTACTGAACAATGAAAATGATATGAGTATTTTTTTTTTGAAACTTTGCTACTTGTATCCCATGATCTATTGTCAAAGAATGTATTATACCTGAGGAAATATGTCAGGAGAGCAGAATTGGGGAGAAATCAGAAAGAATGACAATAGAAGCATTTTATTTTTTCTAAGTTATAAACTCATGGCAAGGCTACATACCTATGTACTATGTAACTCAAAAATAGGATAATAAGTTCTGTAAAATTTTAGGAAATGCCATTCTGCATGGTAGTATGTTCTTGCCACTTTCACCAGGAATGAGAAAGCATTCAGTGAATACTTTAATGTTCTCGGAACCTGGTCTCCACTTCAGTTGCATAGTCAGTATTCAACAAGGAAGAGATTTACCTGTAAGTCATCAGTGCTAAAAAGGAACAAGAATCAGAGTGAATTAGTGTGTTATGGTTTCATGAGCATTCATTGAGATTCAGAAGAGAAACATTGGCATTACATTTTTCCAGACAATTTTATTTGATACTGTGAATGCATATTCATTTTATAGTGTTTGTCAATAAGTCTTTTGTTCTTATCATGCAACCACTTTTCCTCATTTATTTCTTAAGTATTCCTTCATTCTTCCATTCCTTACGTGATTTAAATTAACCAACCTATTGTAAGTTTATCATGGATTCTGTTGTAAATATTGTGCTTAACCTTAATCATTATTACAGTAGCTTGTATGATCTCTGTACTTCCCAGAGATTTGCTACATCTTGTCCTTTTAGTGTTAATTATGTAATTTGGTGCTAGGTTTAAAAACACATTTACTTACATAAATACATAAGACAAAATGTTTCTAAAATGCTATGTAAAGTGTTCTGAACTCAAGAAAAATAACTCCATTTATGTAGGATTAATTTCTTTCTAATGTCAAGAAGCTGTTCTAAATCTGTGAAATAAACAATTATACAATTTAGTAT